>JAUNZM010000034.1:0-1235000 GCA_033459285.1 Clamator glandarius
AGAGGTGTTTCTACTTTCAGCTTATCATGACAGTGTGTAAGTGCAGCTTGCTGCATGCAGAGCTGCTTCCTGCTGCTGGGATGCTTTTCCTGGAGGCTTTCAGAAAAAAATTTACTGGCCCTGTTGGTAAGTTCTAGGCTGACACAGCCTGCGCTGGGACTCAGACTGGAGGATGTGGGCCCAGTCTTATCATAGAATCATAGGATAGTTTGGATTGGAAGAGACTTTAAAGATCATCTAGTTCCAACCCCCTTCCCCCCCCAAGTACTGAACTGGAAACAATCAAAGATATATGTTTTAAAATAGCAGCAAAAGCAATAAACTATTCCTTCTGGCTGTTTTTTCAAGCAAGCCACTTTTAGTAGAGGATTTTCCCAGTAATGAAAACTATATGAGCTCATCCTGGACAATGGAGTGAGGTAATAACCATGTAGGGTGTAGTTTGTTGTCTTGCATTGATCATTGAAAAACTGCCTGGCAAATTGGATCACAGACTACAGAGACCAAAGGGTCTTAAAAAATCCGACTGGATGTTCTTTCCAGTTACAGTCACAGAAATACATCTTTGTTTTCCTTCTTATTTTTTGTTTTCTTTTAATATAGCCTTTCCTTCTCATTCAACAACTGTTCTTATACCTTAATTTTCCCTCTATATTAAGACCTGATGATCCATTAAGGCAAATCCTATATTTTTAAATTGCATTTAAATTGGTACTAGAACATAGACCGCTTGCCTCAAAACCACTTCCATTCTCTTCTGTTGGAGAGTATATGGATTTTCTTTCTGAAAACAAATGAAAATTTTGATTATATATGTCATTCAAACTGCAATTCCATCTTATTAAATGGTTCCAGGCAGTTGGTGCTGGAAACATTATAATAAGGATTCTATCATCCGAGAGTGTTTGGCTGAAACTGCTGGGCAATTCCACAATTTTAGTCAGGAAATTCTGGCTGCTGCTAAGTGTGCAAACTGAAAACCATATGAAACAATGAAAATAAGTGTTTTATTATGTCACTAATATTTAAAGTGTTTTAGGATGACAGCTGTTCATTTCTGTGTATTATAGCACCTTAAGGAAAAATACTCTCTGGACTTTTTGCTTTCGGTGTATGCCTTGGCACTGCAACACCATTCATCTTCCCTCTCTTACATGCCAGATGTCCCTAAAGTCATTGAGAAAAGAAACAACCCATGAAATAAATGTTGGCTTAGACTAAAAGATTATATTTCAAGTGAGCACTAATATTTTCCTTTTTTTTTTTTTCCCCTCAAACAGGTGCCAATTTGTCAGCTTAGATCCAAGGAAAGATGCAGGCCTTGCATTCTTCATTTCTAAGCGTCAAGACCTTTGATTGTGACTCAGCATCCCACTAAGATGCCTGGCTCTGTATAGCACCAAAGGAAGTTGCCTATCTCAGACTTGCTTTTCTCCATGGAAGGTCCACAGCTCGGAACATTTTCCTGTGGAACACACTTCCATCTCCTTTTGTAAAATAGCACCAGCCAGGCTTTCATTAATTTACACATAAATGCACATCTCTAGTCAACCCCCAAATCACCAAGGAACAGAATGGGTTAGGCATTAAGGCATGTCCCTGCTAAAACCAGGTCACTATATTAATAGAAACAAAATTCATGGAAGGAGGAGAAGAATGAAAACAAGCAGAATAACATCACTGTAGGTTTGTGGGTGACAGAATGAAAAAACTTAGTACCGATGATATTAGTTTGCATGGGTGTCACTCAGCTCTGGGTTGCATACATCCGTGTGATGTGCAAGCAGGACAAATCTCCCCTGCCTTTTGGTTAGTTGATTGAGCTGGAAGGGAGGCAGATTGTTGTTGTTGTTGTTTTCAAAGTCTAATCCCTATTGAATGTGAAATGCAACTGCTGCTGCTGGCATCTGCAAGCAGTCGTGTACACAGGGTGATGCGCAACACTCCATCCTGGTTCAGTGGTTGAGTTAAGGAGGCTGGAGACATGAGTGACACAAAATCCCTAATGTCTTAGCACTTTGGTGGTTTCTGTCTGGAAACTTCACAAAACCCTCCAGGTTAAATCAAAGGGGCTTCCCCTAAAGGCTCATGAAGAAGTAATTTTCTCCCAGTTGTGTCAGAACAGGCTGGATAACATCAACTGATGGTTAAGTAAAGGTGTCCACTGCAGAAATAAGGTTAGAACTCCCTGTTTTGCAAGTTGCTCTCTCTTTTCCATCCTAGGCAAAGAATAACATTTAGGAGCCTTCCCTGTGCTTTGAGTAAAATCCCATTAAAAGGCCACCAGAGGGGGTACCTTCCACTGCTGCAGAGAGGATCCAGAGCGCTGGTGCCAGTGTGGCACACATTACTGCTATTATTTATAGCACTCTACCTATACTTATGTAAGTGGTGCTAATTAGTAGATGGAATTAGCCTACTGCTCTCGGCAGCATAATTGTAAATAATTTCCTAACGTTTCACTCACTGAGTAATGAGTTTCTCTTGGAAATACAAAAGAAGAACTAATGATAACCTGGCAGTTTACAGCAAGATGATAAACATTAATTATATGGGATTACAATGTGATCCTCCAATTTAAGTCAGTTTGGCACTTTTAGACAGAAGTGGATCTTAGGACTTCAGTGGATGCTTTTGTCTGCAGCGATTTATATTACTTTTTCTTATTCTATGATTCTGTGACTCTTTTTTTCCTGATTTCAAGCTGCCTTTTAGCCTTATCTTTTATCCACAGATCTATCCACCATCAACTACTTTGTAGCCAGAACTGCTGGGCTGGGTTTTTTAACAACAGAGTTGCATATTTATGCATGAAAAACATGTACAGTATGAAGTGTAGTTTGGATTTAAAAATGACCATGGCAGCAGACTGGACCACTGCTTGTGCAGGGGTGTAGCTTGGCTTTGATTGCATTTGTCATCAGGAAGCTGTAGATTTAAACATGGGATGTGTGACATTCTAAGGTCAGCTCCAAGAAAGTGGTGCAAATAATGCTCGGAGACAAAATATTCACTGAACAAGGCCAAGTCAGTGAGCTGGAGAATATATTTGATGTTTGTCAAGAGACTGCTGACTGCTGATGGTCCTTGGGAAATTCTTTTGAAGTGTGAATCCTGGATTTTCCAAATTTCAGGCAATTTTCTCTTATTCTGATTGCAAAGAGAAGCTCCATCTGCTGACACGGACATATTTATTCCCAATCCAGGAAGTTTTTCTCAGGTTCCTTTTATCCAAGTACTGGGAAGATCAAAGCTATCACTCATAGGGAAAGATATAAAGATATAAAACTAGGTGTAAGGGTGTAGATTCAAGCTGAGGAAGTTAATTTTTCAGTCTTAAACTGAGATCCGATCACCCTTATGTATTCTGAATCAGGCCCAGGATAATTATATTTTCCATATGTGTAGTAAACTGGAATTTGGAATATGGCAACCTTGCTGTTTTCTCCATATTCATTAGTTTTCTATAAATAATACAAATGCATGATAATCACCACTGGAACTTTTCACTAAAATGAGAAAGCAGACTTTATACACTGAAATAAAATGATATTCATAGACACTGGTTGGAATGAAATCCCCAAGCATCAGGGTATTCAGAAAGAGTGTTTGGTTTCTGAGCTTGTGCAAACAGCTGCCGTGCCGGGCATGAGCAAGGATGGTTTCTATACCTGCTGCCACTGTTTGCTGTGATGCGATCTCAGACCTGTAACAATCTTTTAATTTCTCCATCTACACCCTAGGGACAGTGATATTTTGTCATTTATGCAGAGCTCCATCTCTCTCTCTAGATCCCAAGGAGGCGTGTGAGGATGTGTAAGTATTGCAGTAACTGTTGTACCTCTGCCAGTGTTCACTGGGCTGGAAGGATGTGAGCTGACTGCTTGCTCTCAGGTCCCACCAAGCCTGTGTGGACCAAAAAGCTGTTATTGGCATAAATATAGCGTAGTTCTCTATGTTCCCAGGCTTGGCCTACTTGAACTTGCCGTGATTTCACTAAATACTACAGGTCAATGCTTAGACCTTTCAAAATATTCTAGTGCCCAAATCCTATTTATTTAAAAGGGAATTGATGGTTTAAATGCCTTTGCAAATCTGCCCCTCGGGGTCTCTCTGTGGAGATGATGGCCATAATTTCCAAATTGAGTACATCTGTACCTAAAGTAGGGAGTTGTTACGTAGAAGCTGGCTGATGTCTTTTACCCGCAGAGGATTTACCATCTTGCACTGTGAAAAAGGAGAGCCAAATCCTGCCTCAGGAGCTGATGTTTCCCATTTAAGAAGCGTTATCTTATCATTTATGTTCACAGCTGTTCTCTGAAAAACATTTTGAGCTTTATCTTTCCCTTTGTATCAGGTGAAATCTAACATTGCTGGGTGCCTTGCATTTCATCCAGTGCCTGCTGGAGGGTGCGGTACCTCCCTGCGGCGCCACACCAGCCTGCATCCCAGACCTCCCACCTCTCCCAAGGCTGCCTTCAAGGAACGGCTGAGAGAGCTGGGGGTGTTTAGCCTGGAGAAGAGGAGGCTGAGGGGAGACCTCATTGCTCTCCACAGCTACCTGAAAGGAGGTTGTGGAGAGGAGGGAGCTGGGCTCTTCTCCCAAGTGACAGGGGACAGGACGAGAGGGAATGGCCTCAAGCTCTGCCAGGGGAGGTTTAAGCTGAACATTAGGAAAAAAAATTTCACAGAAAGGGTCATTGGGCACTGGCAGAGGCTGCCCAGGGAGGTGGCTGAGTCACCTTCCCTGGAGGGGTTTAAGGGACGGTGGACGAGGCGCTGAGGGACATGGTTTAGTGTTTGATGGGAATGGTCGGACTCGATGATCCTGTGGGCCTCTTCCAACCTGCTTATTCTATGATTCTACGATTCTATGATTTATCTACGTAGGACAATAATAGTATAAGTTTTCCTTTCCTGTGACTTTTCAATCAATTAAAACATCTCTTTCCTCAATTGACCTGATTAAGTATCAGGAGTTGATCTTTGGGCTGAAATTGGTATCTCAAAGTAGAAATGTGTGAATAAGCGTTACTGATTTTGTTATTTATAGGCAAGTCAAATACAAACAGCCAGGGAGCTGGCTCAGCTGAAGGTTACTTAATCTGTTTTTTGTTTGTTGGCTTTTTAAAATGTAATAACTAAATATTGAACTAATTTTTTTTTACCACGATGTCCTCAGGCTCATCTTTCCTTTTAGGCGAATCTATTCTAACTCCTTAAAATGACTGATAAAATCTAACTCTAATTTTACTTCTATTGCTTGGTTTCCATCCACTCTTCAGCCCTTTTCATGCAGGGCTGCTGCCTGTCATCTCATGGTAAACTCCTTGTCATTCTGCCAGACTTAAAGTATTTGGGCTGAAGTTTTCCACGGCAGATGCCTGCCCCCAGCTGACTTAGCAAGAAAAGACTTCAGGCAAAACAATTTTTAAGTTACCAAGAAAGATGATAAAGAGAAATACGTTGTTTTACTCATCCTAGCACAAAAAACCGAATCTCTCCTTTTAAAAGTTGTACTTTGCTTTAGAGACAGTCTCAAAACTGCACCAAATACATCCCCTTGTGCATTCAGAAAAATGCAATGCATGAAAAATGAAGACTTGCAAGGTTTTTGTTACTGAAAATGCTTTATTCTTATTTCATTTTCATTGAAAATGCTCATGTGTCAGAGAAGGAAAGTTGCTGTTGTGTGGCAGGGAGTGTGAGATGCTGTGAACCAGCAGAAACCAAAGGCACATATAGAGCAGAGTTTTCCCCAGCACTTAAGGTTCCTTGCTGATGCTGAAGCAGGGTGAAAAGAGAAGTTATCAGTTTCTGTTTCAGAGAAAATAATGACTCGACTTGTGGAAAGAGTGCAGTGAGACCAGGTTGGGCTATGTACTATGGGGAATATGACCAAGATTAGAGCTTGCTGTCAAAGAAGAATTAAATATACATAAAAAGCCCCAGGACCTTAATTTTTATTATTTCCCATTGATATTTTCTGTTATCTTCTATCTTCTTCCCTTTACATTCCTTTTCATCTTGAAAAAAACCACAAGTCAAGGAATCCCTAATAATCAAATTGATTGAGAACAGTCCAGACCCAGAAGCTGAGTTGTCCTTTCCTTATACATCTCCTTTAATCATGCTTATTTGGAACTAGTGACACACATTCTTTACTGGCAGAAGCTAGAAGAGCATCTGACCATCAAAATCGTGTATGTTTTATTGTTGTGTATTATTTACCAGCTTATATCGCACTGTTAATATATGCTGCTGCAGAGAGATGGATATCCATTAACTAAGCATCAACGCACATTCTATCATAAATATTCTGTAGTCCAGCACTGAGATTTCTAGGCTGTTTTAAATGAGATATCAACTTTTTCTTGCCTTGGGTGTGTCAGGCAATCACCCTGTGCCTTAAAGGAACACTGTGAAGTGGGTGGGTTAATGATACCTACCCGAAATGATCCTGTGAGGCTCGATCGATTCACATTTCTATAGCAGCACTTAGAGATCTTTCAGAGAAAGAATGGTCTGAAAACAATATTTAAATCTGGATGGACTTGTATGATAACACTTGGTATTCTGGATTTGTAAAGGAGGATGACAAAACCTGCAAATATTGACTTATGGTTTAAAAGCTCTCGGGATACATCTTCCAAGGAAAGTACTGTGCTAAGGAGCTAAAAGGGGCTGGCAGAGGCAGAGCACACACTGGCCAGGAAGGAAGCTTGGATAACTTGGAGAGGGGTCTCAGACTGATGTTAAAGCTTTTTTTGCATGATGGAGATGTAATCCTGCCTCTCTCAGGTTTGGCCCTTTCTGCTGGCATCTGGGCAAGCCAGGTTTCTCTCCAGAGCTGCCCACACAAAAGGAAGTTTTAACTCCAGAACAGGTGAGACTTTAAAGTTTATTTAGTTCCCACCCAGCCAAGAGGGCTGGAGGAAGGATCCCAACCCCAGGTGGCTGCCCTGGAGCACTGTGCAAGCGAAAGATGGCTGGGGAGTCTCATGACAAGTGAGATTGCAGAGGAAACACAGAACAAAAAGCAAGTGGCTGTGCAATAAATGGACATGGCACATTCATTGACATTTGTGAGGTGAGTGGGATCTCAGCTGGCTGAATGCTTATGGATTGTCTGCCTGCCCTAAGGAAAAGAAGTATTTTTTTCACTTGTTTATGGTCAGTATCTACTAAGATCCATTTTCTGGCTGCTGTTAGTCTTATGCCGTGGTGTTTGGATCACAGAAATAATGCGGCAGTATTTCACACTCTGGAAATACAGCATGAAATCCTAGCCCTCCTGAGCTCTGAGTAAACATGCCATTAACCCTTGAGGAGCCAGAACTTCATACCAAATCCCTTCACTGAATGTCTCATTTTTATTGACCCTGGTAAGCTTTCTAAAAAGTATATGCTTCTGGATTAGTCATCAGGTAGTGAACATTATCTTTTGATTCCTATTTGGAGGAGAAGCTGGGGTTTGTTTCAGCATATTCTGAGCTGGGGCACAGGATGCATTGGGTAGTAGAGAGCTGGGGTTGTTCAGCCTGGAGAAGAGGAGGCTGAGAGGAGACCTTATTACTCTCTAAAACTACCTGAAGGCAGGTTGTGGAGAGGAGGGAGCTGGCCTCTTCTCCCAAGTGACAGGGGACAGGACGAGAGGGAATGGCCTCAAGCTCTGCCAGGGGAGATTTAGGCTTGAGATTAGGAAAAAGTTCTTCACGGAGAGGGTGGTTAGGCATTGGAACAGTCTGCCAAGGGAGGTGGTTGAGTCACCGTCCCTGGAGGTGTTTAAGGTTAGGGTAGACGAGGTGCTTAGGAGCATGATTTAGGGATTGGTGGGAATGGTTGGACTCGACGATCCAGTGGGTCTCTTCCAACCTGGTTTTTCTGTGATTCTGTGACTCTGTAGGAGACTTGGGGGAAGATGTTATGGCTCCGTAATTCATTCCTCCTTCTCTGTTACTGGGGCTGTGATGGGGTGGTCCCAGAGAGAGACTCACACTGGTGTGAAGGCAGAAGCCTTGAGTTGGACTCTACAATCCGTCGCTGTCCCCTTTTGGTTTTGTCTTGTAAGCTCCTGGTTCAGTAAGTGTCCCTGCAGTCAGAGTGCACACACAGTGCAGCTATAGCCATCATGGCCCATGCATTTGTGCCAGAGATAATATTTTTCACAGTACCAGCTTTCACAGGGTGACGACCAGATACAATTTCTGAAGAGGGCTTGAGTGCCACCACCCCTCTCCATGCAGAAGTCAGTTCTCCATGCAAGCATTTTCTCATGTGGAAGAATGCTGTACATAATCACTGCTCACTCTTGCTGTTTGCCTCTGGCTAGTTGGGTTCCACAGCTCCAGACATTCCTGACACTTTTTTTCCATCTTTCCCTTTCTCTGCTTCTACAAAACATCCTACTTCAAACAGCAAAACAGATTTTTGCAGGCATGCAATTGTGCCCATGTCCTCCCATGCCCTGTGAAATGGAGCTAACGTGGAACTCTGAGGCTGCCCCACTTCTCCTCTCACTTCTCTCATCCTTCCCTGTCTCCCTCCTGCTTTTCCTCGCCACCCTTCTGTGTGCAATTGCCGGGAGCAGTGGGTGTCTATGCAGCATCACCAGCAGGTGGTTGCATGGCAGAGCAAACACTCCATGAAATAATAAAGCATCCTGGCACATCACAGCCCATCTCCTCTCGCTAGTGTCTTTCACTCATTTTACACCTGTTAGGCTGCTGCTGCTCCTGATCTCTCAGCTCCTGGCGCGTTCCCCTTCCATTTCATTCTCATGAACTGTCACATCCACCAGCATGAAATACTCATGTCTTGTCAACAGGGAGATTTTGAAAAGTCACGTTTTTCAAAGCACTGCTGCTGAAAGGAGTCTGTTTTATCTGTGGTCTCTTTGGACTCACTTCTTCCTCACTCCTTGCTCTGCCTCTAACCATCTCTACTTAAATTAGCGTTGACTGTTCTACTCCACACACTTCCTGATTTGTTAGTGTTGTCTTGGTCCCACCAAACCATATTTAGAAGGAGAGCTGGGGAGGATAGTTGGAGGAGGAAGAAAGCTGGGAATGAAACAAAACCTACTCTTTAAGACCTTCTCCAACTACAGTTTGTTCATGAGAGCAAGTGTGGCCTGGGAAGCAGCTTTTGCTTGTGTTGACTCCAGGCTGCTCCAAGACATGCAGAGTATTTTATTTTTGGAGCCATGTCTGCAGGCAGCGTAGTAATGGGATGGATCCTGATTTTGTAGACATTCATCCAGCCTCTGTGCTGGTGGGCATGTGGAAAGAATGAGAGCAGGATGGATGAGACTAGCCTAGAGTAGACTAGCAGTCAGATCCACTGTATGCACCGATTTATACCAACTAAGCATCCAGCCTGTGCAATCTGGTTGAACCTTAATTTCTGTTCAGATTCCACTTTCCATTAACACTCTGTGAGCATTCATTTGACAGCAGAAATTTTTCACTATCTTAGAAAAAGCAGTCACGTTTCACGGAAAGCTACTGCGTTCAGTTCATCTGCACACCCGCATGCACTCCCAGGCACGCACACAGCTTAATTTTGCATAATCACATTGGTTCTTAACCATGGCAATATATTCAGATCTTCAGACACCTGACAGTCAGACCCAGCTCGCTATCAACCTCCCTGCTGGAAAAGCAATTATATTTCTGCAAAGGCATCAGTGGAGAGTTTAAAGGTACTTACCATTTCAGAGGGAGCAGAAAGCCTTTCGGGCTAACTATTGCAAGGGGTAGGGACACCCCATCCAAACTTTTTATCAAAGTTAAACTCAAATGATCAGGAATAATTGTGAACTACATCCAGCACTAGAAAATGAACTTTTATTCACCAATGGGTGATTTGATCAGCCAGTCTTTCATTTTGTAGTGAAGAATACGCTTGTTGAAATGCCTCAGACTCTAGGGGTAAATTTCCTTGTCTGTCCAAAAGGTAGGAAGGAAAAAAACCAACCCCCAAAGTAGCCATTTACAGCCTCTCCTGTCCAGTTTCTTTTCTGTGCAAACCAGAATGAAATAATACTCCCAAGCTTTCCCCACTTCTGCTCACTTGGGCTGAACTAGCAATAATTTGGCCTCCTGCTCAGAACATTGCTTTTAAAAGAGACTGTCTCCAATGAAACAATCCCAATTAACAATAATTAAATTTTGAAGTTAATAGCTGCTGTTGTTCGATCGTGGTGTATTTATTGAATTTCAGTGCCATTCCCTGTGGTTTCACTGAAGACATGTGTGGTTGACATCTGTCAGGGATGATGCAGGGAGGACTGATCCCACCCTGGGGCAAGAAAATAAACTCAATGGTCTCCTGAGGCTCCCGCAGGCCCTGAGCTCTTGCGATGCAGGAGTCACACACGTGCTTTGCCTATCTCTCTATATTTAAGCCTATAAAAGAAAAAGCCCTACCATATGACAGAAAGATGGCACTGCCACAAAGCTGAGAAAATATACTTCACTTCTAGGAACTAAGTAGAAAATGCAACTATCTCCAATTCAAAGCTTTTGTGGGCAGCAAGTGGTGTGGCTTCATCAAGGGATCCGAGACCTTGAGTGACTTAAATGAGAAACTTACGAATGTTGAAAGTAGAAAAAATGTTTTGCTGTTTTTTTTCTTTTATTTAAACATAAATGTCACTTGGATACAATAGGCATGAAGAGCTATAACGCTCTCTTTTCCTCTCATATACAATATAAAAAAGGAAGACATTTAAGAATGGAGCCAGAGTATGATCTCAATTAACGCATGCAGATGCAATGCTGAAGTGAATCTCATGTTATAAATACAACTGTTTCAGGTTCCCACTTGTGTAACAGAGACACAAATCTAACACAGAGGTTCCAAAAAATTCTCCTGAACCTTCCAAAGCTCAGTCAGACCCACATGCAAAGTCCAAAATAAATTGAATTTACTGGAAAATCCCCAAGATTATGTCTAGAGTGATTCCAAGACTCTTCTTTTTTCCAATTCAAATGAGCCCTATTACACATCAGGAATGTCTGGAGGAGAAATACAGCCTGTTTCATAAAGCCTTATTATATATTTTAATGCAGACAAGGTAAACATGAAAATGTCTCTTGGGCATTTTGTTGTTTCAGTTTTATAATTCCATGTGCTCTTTGGTGACTTATGAGAAGTCTTTAACAATACAATTCTTTGATGTTTATTTACCTCCACAAGAGCTACAGCTGCTGAACCTGACTCTGTATTTTATGGGTGCATTTTACTTACTTGATAAAGTCTCATCAATTGACAGAAGTTCTGCAAGTCCCAAGGGGTCAAGTAACATCATTTTGGAAACAACCCCCAAACCCAAGTGGCAATAAGCCTGCAGCAGGTGCTCATCCACACAAAACTGATGTTAAAGATATTCTTTCCCCCCTTCACATGACCTCCAACGTCAGTTGGAGACTTCACTTCCATCACCAAGGGATGTGAAAAAGCCATGTATACCTTAACATCACCACACATCACTGATGACCCTAAAGATAAGCCCTTCTACTTTACACCATCTGATCAGCACTAGTGGAGCAAAATGCCTGTCTGAGAAGGGCAATCTGTTGCCAAAGGCCCTGTTAGGGACTTTTGCTCCATGTATAATTTGGAGTACATGGTATAAATATGCCCTTCTGCCGGTGGGATGAAGTAATTTTAGACCAGATTTTTAACTTTGCCTCCACAACTCTGTGCTATTTTTACTGTGTGCTGCATAGTATGTTAAAGATTAAGCTCAATACACAGAAAGGGCCTGTCGTTCATGGAAGCAGTGACGAGTTTTGTTTGTGCCTGTAGCTCACGGTTAAGTTCTACTCTGCAGAAAGAGGTGATTTCAAATTCTTTCAGAACTCGACAAAGACATGAAGAACAATCCGAGTGGGTTTGCTTGGAACAAGCAGCCTAATAGCAGGATCCCACATCACTGTGAGTCAGGAGGTCAGGCTGGCCCTGGTGAACCAAGAGCAAGGCAATTGTGTCTGCATCAGCATTGTTCCCATACCCAAAATGGGCAGTGTGAAGTGAAAGTCCTGTTGAACAGGTATGTGTCTCAGGGACCCAGAGTTTCCTTCACACAGTGCAGAGAAAAGTTTTCAGCCTCCAGAGAGGCAGAGAAAAAATATGCATATTCTAACATTAGAATAGTGATAGTAGAACAATGCAAATAAGTTAAGTTGCCATCATTAGGGCCCTGCATGCACCAGCAGGCTCTAATTATCTGCTGAGCCTTGCTTAGACCTCCAGCCCTTGCCTGGGGCTGCATTTAAGCTCAAACCTTTGACCCCCCTTCCTTCCCTAAGGAATTCTTTCTGCCTGCTAATCCTCCTTACTGCCTCTGACCAGCCTTGACCCTTCCTCACCCCCTGTACACTCTCCTGGGCTGTCAGCTGGACCTTGTCCCTCCCTGCTTAGGTAGGTGGCCCTGTGTCTTCATCTCAGCCTCTTCTGCAGAGCAGCCTGCACTTGTTGCACCCAGCAGGTATCTCAGGTGGTGTTTTCTTGTTCTGCTTTAGCTTTACTTTCCAGGGCAGAAAATGTCGGGGAGCATTACAGGAGCAGATACACAGACCAGTGGAGGTTCAAACACCAGGCAGGGAAACACTCTGACCCCTGGGACTCTGTCCCCTTTCCATAGAGCGAGAGGTTTCCTTGGATGGGGATCTCAAAAATCAGAGTAGAAAGCAGGGTTGAAGAGTAGCTGTTGCCCAGGCTCCAGCTGAGAGAGCGGCAGCTTCAGCTGAAGTCTGACAAGGCGGTTACAGGCACTGAGCTGAGTGCAGGGTGACAGTGCTGTTTCTTGATACTGGTGAAGGCTGGTGACTTTTTAACAGGTTATCTTTTTAGTAGCAGCATCTTAAAAGTAAAATAACACCTTTTATTCCCCTCAGGTGAGGAGAGGTATAGTACCAGGGCACTGAGAAACATCTGCTTCACTTTGCATTTTCAGTTCTGGCTTGGATAATGGGAGTTCCTGCATAGGAAAGTAAAACCCAGCAAGAGACCCCATTACTTACCAGTCTAGAGAGGTATAAATCACAGAGATGGTAAAGCCTTGTTCCTGTGATTTCATTTTTATGGGTCATTACTGTAACTGGCTTGCAATGCTCTTCTCTTAACATACAAATGGCACCACTACTTATTGTGAGTGGGATTGATTCCCCTCCCAAGGGGTCCCCATTGAATCTAGCATTATTTGCCCTGAGCATGAGAAGAGGTATTATTTCTTTAGTCACGTGAAAGCATGTGAATAGGCATTATTTCTTTAGCCATGTGAAACCCTTCTTAAAGGCTTAGCTTTGTTTTCCCCATAGCTGAGCACCCTCACAGGCAGATAGCTATTGTGGCACTGTATGTTCCAGCAGGAGCCAAAAGGTTTGTGGAGAAGGAAAGCTAAATATCACTGCCCATCTATCTGCTTAGTTATACCAAAGGCAATGCTACTTAGATTGTGTTTCGTAAGTGAGCTTCAGAGTATGTCGGTGGCATGAAGAATATCTGTTATAAAAAGTGAGGTACCAGATTTCTTTTAGCCCCTGTAAAAAATTCTGAGCAAGTTCAAGTCCTGCAGCTTGAATTCTTTGTCTTTGCAAGTAATTGGGAACCTCTGGGTTCCATAGCATTACAGGGACACAGCTCACCTCTGCAATAGGTCTTGGGATGTTTTCAGATGCAGCATGGAATACAGGGTTTGGTATGTTCCTGCAGAGATTGCACCTGGATGTGCAAACTGCCAATTCAGATTCTCAAGGGAAGGTGCACTTAGAGATTTGCAGTGACCTTTGCTTGGAATTTTGCTTGGTGCAGTGCAGGACATTTGGTATTCTTGGGTCTATTGGAGCAAAGCACTCTGCTCTCCTCCAGCTACTTGAAACCATATATATGTGACATTAGATTCATAAGTGATTGGTTACTTACTGAATCTATACAGATCTTCTAGATCTTCAGTGTATATATTTTTCCTCTTATTCCTAAAAAGAGATATATTGTTTTCCAAAGTCCTGTGCTGCAAATGTTAACTCTTTTAGAAATCAGATCTAAAGAGAATTATGCCTATAGTGCCCTATACAGTGGGACTCAGCTGAGGATGTTAAAGGTCTTCCCAGATAACTTTTTCAATGTGAAACACTGGTAGATAAATAAGAGGATAAGTTACAGCAGGAGTGAGAAAGGCAGGAGGGAGGCAGCAGGAAAGGAAATAGGGTCTGCTGTTGAGTCAGTTCTGATGCAAATATTATGCGTTTTCACTGGCCCACAAGTGGAATGACAAGGGCTACAAATGGTTATAACTATTCATTTTTCTTCATGTAATAAAACTGTCACTGGACAAAACAAAATGTCAGGGAAAATCACTGCTACTTTCCAGATGGAGAAACAGCTCTGTGGATTAAGCCTGGTTCTAAGAATGAAGAACAGACTATGGAGCTTGGTGGGTTCATGGATTTTGGTTTGTGTAGGATTGTTTTTTTCATTTGTGGGTATTTTTTGCTATGGAGGCAAATGTACCTTGCCCATACGCAGTGGGGAATGACTGCAACATGAACAGTCTGAAAGTAAGTGAAGCTGCAAAAGCTGGTGATCTAGCTAAGTGGACAGTAAAACAAACTGAGGGCATTGGGGGCATAAAGTTGTCAAATAATTGCAGTTTTGGAATGTTGCATAGCAACAATAAAGATTCTCTGTGCTTTTATATTGGGACTGTGCATTATATACAAGCCCAACCTGCCATTCCATCAGCAAAGAATTGTATCCAAAGCCCTGCAGCCAGTGGGTACAATATAGCCAAACACAGTTAGTGAAATTGTTTATTTGTTGTGGTCTTCTGTGTTTGCAGTCGATGTTTTCAATTGATCCCTTTTAAAAGCTTATCTTGATAATGATGTTAAATTAAAACACAGTTTGCTCTAGTTGATGAATCCTTTTTATCCTCTTTGGCAAGGGGATGGGTCTTCCTACACATCACTCCCTGTTTTGGAACAACAACTGAATAATAAATTTTGCTATTGAAGCCTGAGATGCAGGTTCACATGCCCATGCCAGCACTTTTTTCACCCCTATCTTTCATTTGGATTTTCTCCTGCCCTTTGCTGTAATCTTTGTCAAGAAGGGGATCTCTTTTTCTTCTGCCAGCAAAGTACTGTCTGCTCAGCTCTTGAGAGCGGTGAATAACAATAATGTTAACTGGTAAACTGTTTAAATCCAAAGCAGCAGTGAAAAAGTTCCCACCTCCTTGCATGACTAAGCCCTCTTCTCCATCTTTGCCACACGCAATACTGACTGTTTCGATTGTTACTTAATGCTGGTGACTCTGCCTTGGCATGAAGAACTTTGCATCCTGCTGACCAGCTTCAGACCGCATGGGGTCTAACAAGGACATTTTCAAGGTCCTTTTCTCCACTGCAGTTAGAAGGGTAAGGTCAAATCAACACACAACACAACTGTTTTCTACTTCTTTGAAGTGTTTTTTTTGGACCCTGTGTACATTAGCTGGAGATGGCTTTCAAATAATCTAAAACTACTTCAGATCCCCAAATCCAAATCACTAAAACACCAACACCCCAGAAAGAAACTTCAAACAACAACAGAAAAACAGCTCTGAAGGTTTTGCACGTTAATTCATTGGACGTAGTGTTCTGCCTCCTGCTGTGAAGGTCAAAAAGTAGAAGCTCTTTTTTTCCCCCTCCAAGTGTCATGCTAGCAAAACTAACACTGGCAGCCTTGGAAATGAAAGCTCAGCTTATACAGTTCAGGTAGTGTCAGTTTGGTCTTTTTCAAGTGTGTATACATTGGACAAGAGCCCTGACTTAGCCTTAAATAGACTTCCTCTAGGAGTGAGCAATTCTGTGAGGAACACATCCCTCAGCTCACGCTGCGGCCCTGGCAGCGACTGCAGGTCATGCCATGATTTGAGTTACGCAGACACCTGCCCATGAAGGGCTCTTTGGAGACATCCCTCAGCTGATTTTATGAGTCCAAATGTTGATTTGGATTCACAAGCAGCTCATACTGACTCCTAGCTTTTGGTCCAAAAAGCTCAAATTCCTATAGCTTACTGCAAATCTCTCTTCTATTCAATCGGATGAAGTTAATGACAGACAAGACAAAAGCACCTAAGCCTTTTTTGTCTTCCTATTCCAAGCTGAAGGATATTTAAATACTTCATTCCCTTTACTGCTAGGATCCTTCTAATTTCCTGCCTAAACTTATCTTTCCCCAAGGCATCATTTCTCATTTGTTCTTGTGTCATGATTATATTTTATATCTGCAGCAAGGACAAATTGCAGACTTAAATAGCATTGATGCTGAAAAGTTTTGCACTACATACAGATGGAACAACTTTCTTCCATTAATTACAGTGCAGTTACTGTTTTCATCTGATTAGCTGGAAATATACTGATTTTCCTCCTGCCATAATTCATACAAAAGGCTCTTTTTGTCAACAGTTTATACAAATGCTCCTCTACAAAGGGTTGCTGTCTTTGCTCTAGGTTTAAAAAACACAGCATCTTGTTTGTAAATGTGTCTGATCATTTTTTCTCAACACAGTCTGTTGAGAGGTGGGTGAGGGAGCTGGCGTTGCTTGGTCTGATGAAGAGGAGGCTGAGGGGAGACCTCATCGCTGTCTACAACTGCCTGAAACGAGGTTGGGCTCTTCTTCCAAATGGCAGGAGATAGGATGAGAGGAAATGGCCTCAAGTTGTGCCAGGGTAGGTTCAGATTGAACATCAGGAAAAAATTCTTCATGGAAAGGGTTCTCAGGCCCTGGCAGAGGCTGCCCAGGGAGGTTGTTGAGTCCCCATCCCTAGAGGTGTTTAAAAGTTGGGCAGATGTGTTGCTCAGGGGTGGCTTACATGGCTGGGCTTTATGATCTCAAAGGTCTTCTCCAACCAAGTGATTCTCTCATTCTCTGTTACTCCTTTTATGACATTCAGGAAAAGAAATAGTTGAGGAGGACTTGGAAATCCATAAAACTACAGGGAGAGGGTTCATAGAAATGGATTTGAGGATTTCAAAGTGGACAGAATTTCTCTCCAATTCAGGAAGATCCTGAGCTGCCAGCAGTTTGAGGCTGGGAAAGGGGAAAGTGTCACACAAGCCTGGCCTGTTGTTACTCCAACCTGGGCAACTCACACCTGAGTTAGCTTCTCTCTGGTGAGCTTGGGCAGAATACAGCAGAACTGCAATGGCAACCAGGGCTTTGGAACCCTGGCCCACAACAGCCTCATAAAATTGACACAGTACATTCCCCCTCCAAATGTTAGATGAGCATCTTCACTTTATCACATGAATATATCTGCTCTGTCACACCATTCATGTTTGGAACTTGTCTAGAATGGAAATGACACCCTGATTTTAAGGCACATTTTATGACTAGAAGAGTTACAGAGGTGGATAGGAGAGTTTTTAAATGCACCAAAGCACCTCCATTGATTTTAGTAGCAGTCAGCTGTGTAAAAATATTCAATTTACAAGTGTAAATAAATAATTTCAACACTGTGAATCTTTGCAATTGTATAAGTAAAAAAAACAACTATAATGACTTTTTCTCTCTCTCTGGCCATTTAAAAACATATAAAGTACCAAAGAGCTATCATTTTTGTCATAACAGTAAAAAAAAAACCAAAAAAAAAAAACAAAATGAAGTTTACTAAAACTTTTCTAAGGTTAACTCTTCCTAGCACCATGTAGTTGTTCCCACATTTATTCTAAATAAGCTTGATTTGAAAATGTCAGGAAATTACTTTTCTTCCCAGGAAAAGTCTGTTCCATGTGTCTTACTGGTAGGCAGAGGCTTGTGCAAATGCCATTCCTCATATCCCAAGGACAAGATTGTTAATTCTCAGCCAAACATGTGGAGAGATATGGATGTGACTCAGCTATATCTGTTTCATTCGATGTTCAGGAAAAGGGAAAAGAAAGGTAAGCAAAGGTTTGTATGTTTAGGGGGAGTTGTAAATGAACTTTCTCATTGCCTTTCTGCTTTTGCTAAGTCTTCTTCTATGAAGTAGTCAAAAGAGAAGGTGACTCATTTTTTTAATCTGAGTCATGTAGAATAAAAAAAAAACCCAACAAAATGAAATAACTGCCTCCAGGCAGTTTTTACACCAGTACAGTCTTGTTGGCTTCTAGAAACTCCTCACTTAGACTAGATGGAAATGAGCACAGTAGCAAGTCTGGATTTGTAAATACAGAAGTACAAATTCATAATTCTTTGTATATGATCATCACTTTGTGTGTGATCTGTCATTTTCTATGGGATGTATCAAAACTCATCCTTGTGAGTCACTCTGCTTCTTCACATCCAACTTGGGAAACCTGATTAATGTTCCAAGGCACAGCATTAAGATCATTGCAACCTGCATGGTTAATGACTGTTAGTAGGAAGTATGCTAGCATTTTGTTTCATGAAGAATTGCCAGGGTAGGGCACAGGATGGAGAAAAAGAATTTACACGTACTTAATCCTGAATTAGGGATTGCCATGGAGTCCCTACTGTGGATGCTCTTACACGGGTTCACTTCTCACTGAAAAGATGGCAAAGGGTTTCAGGAAGATTGTTTGGGAAGCTAGAACTGCTATTTCTAGAGCAATGCAATAACTTGACTTTTCAGCTAGTGCCCATGGCATGTCAGTGATGCCAGAACAAATAAATAAAAAAAGTGATAACAAGGGGGAGCAGGGGTTTCTCTGGGATTATTATAGATTCAGTTAAGGAAATATTGAGTTGCTGAGTAAATTCTGAAATTTCTGAGTCTTTTCCTCCAGTCATGCTATGTGATGTCCAAAATATTATTTTTTTTTTCCTGATACATGCAATATCTTTTATAGCTTATAGAATCATTTGCATCTTGAGGAGTTCTTCCCTGAGCCTGGACACAGGCCAGCTTGAATATGTGCCAAAGCCACAATACACAGTTATGCTGGCCCAGCACCTCCCATTGTAAATGCTTTTTTATCCTCCTTTAAACAAACAGCTTAAGCTGAAATTTCCCATGCTCCCTCAGTCTGAATCTTTTTTTTTTTTTTTTATTTTTTGGAGGTCTCAGCAAAAGTGTCTGAACTGTTTTCTGTAAAAAAGGACTCATAGAATAACCAGGTTGGAAGAGACCCGTCGGATCATTGAGCCCAACCATTCCTATCAATCACTAAAGCATGTCCTTCAGCACCTCGTCCACCTGTGCCTTAAACACCTTCAGGGAAGGTGACGTTTTATGAGTGTTAAGGGTGTCTTCTGTTGTTTGAATAAGGAAGAAAGCCTGTACACTGGAATATGATCTTGATGTTTCAGAGTGGGTTTGCTCTGCTGATGTGGTGTTGACCAGCCCCGTGCAAAGTTCAGCATGTGTTTAACTGTCCACAGTCAAGACATCTCCACCTGCCTTGACTGGTTGCCAAGCCTGACCAGTCCCAGGCTGGGACAGGAGACAGCTCTGCTCCAGGGAGGGGAATCCTCCATCGCAATCACACACATCACATTAAGGCCCCTGACACTGTCATGTATCAACCTCAACTCTCTGCAGAGTGAATCAGCTGCCCGGCAGCTGGGACAGAGAGCAAGATGAAAGTTTGGGCAAAAAGGAAGGTTTTTCCCAGCAGGCACCTGTCAGGTTGCACTAGGTAGCTGACGTGTAGCAAGGGGACACCTTGAGGTAAAACTCCAAATGGAAATGGACAGTGGAAGCAAATGTTTATTTTTGGTGTATCTGTTGGGCTGAATCCAGAAAGCCAGATGATGCTCCTTCTGATAACAAAGTTTTAACTGTCTTCAGCAAATCCGTATGCACAACCAAGGAGTTATGTTTCACTTCAGTAAATTCTCCTGATGTGATTTTCTAGTCTGAAAATGTGGTTTAGCTACAGGTCCTTCTCAACGAGCTCCTCTGCTCCACAGGTTGGACCAGCATCACATCTGCCATATAGTTCAGCAGAACCTGCAGCCCTGGGAGAAAAAAGATAGGATGAGTTCAATTCTGACTTGTACATTGCCAACAGAATGAACTCAGGACACATTGTGACTTGCAGCTGCCTAGAAGACCAAAACGTTTACCGTCATACAACTGTCTAGTTCTGTTGAAGAACATACTGTGAAGAGAAGGACTGCCAGCAGAGAGAATGAAGTCATGATCTCAACCTTAGGGACACTGTGGGAGGAGGATCTTGCAGCTTTTGAGTATAGGAGCAGTCGTCTTTGGTCTTACCCTGTGGCTCATGTGCTGTTACCAGTTTTTTGTGAGAAACTTATTATAGAAGAACACCCCCTCCCCCCAAAAATGTCAATTAAGAAAGCTCATATTGGGATCTTGCCTACTACTTGAATGGAAATTGTGTTCCTAAAGACTAACTTCTTGGTGATTTCTTGCTTCCAACCACAGTCCTACTCTTTTCTGTATCATATAGGTTGCTAATGTGCTTCATTTGAATATCCTTCATTATTTTGTTTCTTGTGGCATGAGATGCTGATCTGTAAAAGCCAGAGCATTACTAGTACGTTGTAAAGACTGTCAGCAGCTGGATCCTCATCTTCTGCAGGCCATCGACATGACAGCCTTGCAAGAGTGCTAGTCTGTGGTGTCATCTCCTAATTATTTGTGGTTTTGTTCTTTCCATGCTGCAGTTATCTTCTGCTTCGACCCTGAGTCATCGTCTGCTTCATACCTAAACCTTGTACTTTCCAGTTGCCTCCAAGTGTCTTTTTTCATGGTTTGTGGTCCCACAGCCTGTCTGCAGCACTCTCCTGAAGCTGAAGTGGTTGTACAATGTTTCGCATATTCCATAAAGTGCAGATATTACCCCTGATTCTTTGGCCACACTTGTAGCCATTCATGTACTGGACCACCTGCCCACCTCAGCAGCATCTCAGTAGCATCCATGCCAGCTATTTCTTCACTAGACCGCAGTAAATCTCTTACATGTGATGCCGTATCTTGGTTCTCCTTCTCATTAGTAGGAGACAGGACTATTCCCTGGCTTCCCCTTGCTCTCTAACCTGTTCTTCAGCACAACCACTGGAAACAGAAGCCAGAGATCGAAGATGAAAGGTGCCACCATGAAAGCTGCAGGGATGAAACCTTGGGGAAGAGCTGGTGGGAATGAGGTGAGAAGTAGGCTCTGTTGTCTGTGCAGAGATCTCCAAGGATTATTTGTAGAGCTTTTTCTACAGCCTTCTTTCTCCAATTGTGCACACTAGTGCTCCATGCAAGAGCTCCATGTCATTGTTTACTATTTAGCCAGTGATAGGGAAAGTATTTCTCTCCTCGTAGGCTACAACTGTGACAGTTAGCCTTCAGTAACATAATGACCAGCCAGTGTGAAACTGTTAAAATTACTTCATAAATAACTCTTAATGCACAGAGGACTAGGAGCTGTCGTTGCTCATAGATAAATTACTCTCTGCCATTATGAAGCATTAAACCATGGCTAATATGGAGGTCTCCATAGGGGTTTTATTAAACACCAGAGGTTTCCTATGGATTTAACCATCAGGGAGCTACACAATTCTTGCTGCTTGCCAGCTCTATCATGTTAGAAGTAATGCACTTCTGCACAGGAGTGCCAGGGATGTAAATAGCCAGGAAAATGCCTCTTAATGATGAAAAAAAAAAAAAAAAAAGAAATCCCAACATTGTTAACATTCACGTTCAGTAGAAGAATGCTGTTTGTAGCAAGGTTTCTGATCTCTGTACAGTTTGGAAGTTGTTTCTTTTAGCAGGAAGACATTAAGGCAGTGTAATTGCAAATGATCCAATCAGGAACCAGGGAAAGGGCAACATTTCAGACTTGCTTGTCCTGCCAGTGGTGGAGTTTTCAAATCTCTGCAGTTCCCCTTGGTTGGGAATGTTCTTTTGCTGCTTGTGACAGATCAGAGTCACTGAAGGCATGTCTATCTGTGTTACTATCACACCTCCATGCTGCTGGGTAGATGCACCCTCTGGCAAGGCACATCCTCATCTCCTCCTACATCGTTGTGTGACCACGCTCATGCAGGGCTTCAGGCACCCACATTCCTTCCACCCAACTGTAGTTATTGAATGACAGTAGAAAATAACCCAAAATCCCTGTGATCAAGGAGGAAAGAAATTGAGCCCATGCATGGTTAGATCCTCTTTGGAGGTGGAACTTCAGTGGTGGCCCTGTGCACTGAAGGTGTGTTGACCACCCTCAGTTCCTCAGACTGAAGCAAGGTCATGCAGCTTCCAGCATACGAGAGGCTCACTTGTATTCATTCTTGTGAGTCATGAACACTTTTTTACTGCAAAGGCCAGAAGAACAAATGGTGCCTACAAGACAAGATTTGGGAAGGCTTAATGATCACCATGAGGTATTTATAGCTCCATCTTGTAAGAAACTTTTGGTAAGTAATAACCACCAGCATAGTACTAGAGATATTTCTTCAGTGTGTTTTTCTGTTCTTTTTGCCAATTTTTTCTATTATTACTGCAACATAGTCTATTTTAATGTTAAAATCTTTAAACCACAATTTATTTCTTGATACGTTCAATATTATTCTTATGTTGAAGAATATATTCTTATTATTCTTATTCTTATGTCCTCTTTGGCACTCTAGTAAAATTATTGTTATTCTCAAAGCTATTGTAGCCATCGTTCATATGTAATTAATGTGTTTACAACATTGATTTCTCCACTGACAATAATTAGAAGTGTGAATAGGAATTCACACTGAGGAATATTCCCTGTTGGGCCTCCTTCTTTGCTTTTACAGAGCACTGTTTCAGCTAAATGATAGGTGGACAGCTGCAAAATAACCACATAAATGTGGACTCATTGTGGCTCGATGAACACAACCTCTATGGGAAAACCAATTTTTCTTCTGTGCACTTGGTACCTGATGAAAATCTCACTGATGTGATGGGTTGATCCGTTGTGCAGTCAGTGCAAAAAAGGGGGAATTCTTGTGGTTGCCAACACAACCTGGAAGGGATTCGGCCATACCTGGCTTTCTGTGCTTGTACAGGAAGACTCTTCTGTCTTTCAGTGCAAAAATAAGATGTAGTTATGGTTGTGAGTACGAGTGCTACCCTGGATTAATGCAACCCCTCTCACTATCTGCTTTAGAGACATCAGAACTCTGGCTGTCCTGGAGAGGAGCTGGCAGAAACATGCCCCAGCACCCTTATGGAAGCAGAAAGGGAGGTGAACCACAGGGGAAAAGGAACAAAAATTGCAAAAATACAAGAATGGGCAATGCTTCTGAGTTTTGTGGTTTCCATGATTCAGAGAAATACGGCTTCTGGCATTAGGAGGCTAAATTAGGTGATGTGATTACTTTTTTAAACTCAAATCATATACTAATCCTTCAGGTACCCTGATCTTTCTGGTTTCTCTTCCATTCCATCTTCAAAGCACAAATTAAAAAGGTGAACTATTATTACTTTAATAGCTCTCAAAATGGATTATTTTTCTGATCTCCATTTCTCCTTCAGCAGGACAGATATGATGCTCACTGAGTCTGGAGCAAACTCAACCCTCTAGCATAAAGAATCTGAGATCTGAAAGGGGAAGAGAAAGGACAAAATAATACACTATGCTACTGAATGATCAAGAATTTTAATCCTTACATGCAGCTGGGCTGTGTTTTGCTGTTATGGGGAGAATATAATTCAGTTTAAACAGTCCCACAGTATCATACAATGTCTTGTCAAGTCTTGCCTGAGTTCTTGTCCTCTGGGTCCACTCCCTTCTGCTGACGAGGGCAGGAATTGTCCTGGTACTACTGTTTCTAGGTGATTTTTTTTTCCTTGCTGTGGCACACTCATGTTGAAACAGGTAAAGAAAATGAGTAGAACTACAATAAGTCTTCAAAAATGTTTTCTTCAGGTATCTGCATAACCCTGAGCCTGCCCTGGTAAGGTTGTTGCAACAAAAACTGACAAAACACCATTCAGTGGCCAGTTATTTTAAAATGCTCCCAATCTTGTTTGGTTGTGATAAAGAGGATAAATAAAGAAATGCACATATTCACATCCACACGAAAGCCAAAATCACATGTGGCAGAGATAGTCAGAAACAATAAAGTCCAAGATTGAAAAATGAAAGTGAAGGATAAAGCCTTGTGGTTTAATATGAAGGAAAATATATGACAGAATCTTTCATCTCTGACTATGTTTGGTGCAAAGTAATAAGATACGTTGGCTCTGAATGGAGAAGATAAGAGCCTGGGATAAAAAAACAAGCTTCAGTACAACAATCATGGGAGCTAAATTATTGCCTTGTTTTTATTACTATGAGTGCAGAAATATAATGGGGAGATGTAGCTGCAGGAAATACTCCAACAACCAAGAGGATGGGCTGCAAATACTTGGGATATGGTTTTAAAAGGCTGAATGCTTGAGCTATTTTCCTCTTGCAAAACTATCAGAATAATGCTGCCTGTGGATAGGTTGAATGCCTTGAAACAGTGGCTGTAGCTTACAGTTTTGAGTGAAAACCTTGGGAAATAAAGTTTTCCAAAGGCAAACCAGCAGCACCACTTAGTTTGTGCTAGAATTGAGTTGGTACAAAATCAAACTGAAGAGTCCTCATCTCCTCTGCCACCAGAGACCCCCAGTGCCCCAGCCTCACTCCCTCACATTAAATTCAGTTTTGGAGACCTGCACAGGTTTTAGCAATTTCTTTGTCCCCGTTTCAGAGCTAGGAAAATAGAAATCAAGCCAGAATGGTGTTTTCAAATGCAGGAGTCTGCTGCTGGGTTCCCAGCTTCACGTGCAGTTTCCTAAACAAATAAGCTGATTTTCCAACAGCCTGAGCCATTCATCTGGAGGCACAGTCGGGTCACTAATATGAAAAGGGCTTTGGATGAAAAGCAAGGCATGAAAGTTTCTGTTTTGTGGTTGCTTTGACTCCATAGACTTCCAGACTTAAGCAAGGCTAAAGTTGTTATTATGGGAGAGCACTACTGGGCATCTTAGACCTTATACAACTGAAATTTTATAGAATTTGAGTATTCCTCCTATTATAATTAGCCACCCTAGCTGTTTTTCAGTCCTAGGACATGAGTTTCTACTTGCCCGTGTTTCCTATTCGGCTGCTGGAAGAAAAGGTAGGGATGCATAGAAGTTATGCCTCTCTCCTGGCCATCCACTGCACTGCTCTTTGCTCACTGTAAACAAGAAGACGTCAAGCAGAAATGCCAAGTCCAGCTTTCAGAGGACCAAGGAGATTCAGATGTGCAGCCAAACATTTTCTTTGACCTTTTTTTGTAGCAGGTCAGACCAGTCTTTGGCCAAAATTTTTATGCTTAGTCTGCCTGATTTGGAGGTCATCTGGATCCCGAGGCAATGCATATCTATGCTGTTAATTCATTCCTGACGTGGTCCTGCTGCCCACTGTCTTCACACTGTTCCCAAAGGCACACCATAAAATCATAAAATCACCAGGTTAGAAAAGACTTCTTGGATCATTGAGTCCAACCATTCCTATCTGCCACAAAACTGTGTCCCTGAGCACCTCATCTACCTGTCTTTTAAACACCTCCAGGGATGGTGACTCAACCACCTCCCTGGTCAGCCTCTGCCAGTGCCCGATGACCCTTTCTGTGAAATATTTTTTCCTGATATCCAGTCTGAACATCCCCTGGTGCAGCTTGAGTCCGTTCCCCCTTGTCCTATCACCTGTCACTTGGGAGAAGTGGCCAAGTGACCGTGTTGCAAGTTCCTGAATGCGTGTTTCCTGCTGCACTCAGTGCTCAAAGTTACCTGGAGATACTGTTTTCTATTTATCACAACACAGCTAAATCTTCCCAGTGAGGGTGCTATGCAGCCCACTGCCACTGTGTTTTGTGGTGTAGTTTCTACTGCCTTCTCGTGGTGAAATATTGTGCTATATTTTAGTGTATATTATACGTACGCACGCACTATGTATAGCTAAGACTGTACTGCCTTAAGTTGCAGTGACAGCAGGCTCCCAGGTTCTTTATGACAGGAGTTTTCCTTGTTTATCGGGGGAAAAAAATGACAATTTTTTTTCAGAAGTAGAGTTTTTCTAAAGAGCAAATCTCCCTGGAGCCCGTTTTCCCCTACTTTCACTATTGCCTTTAATAATTTGGCCTCTACAGCTGCCCCAAGTGGGAATACTTACTAGCTTATAAGCAGTCTAAATTGGGACCATATTAAAATAATGATAATATGTGGAGTAAAAGAGCATTTCCATTGTTGTTAGAGTAAAAAGCTTTCAAAGGACATACTGTGAAGAAAACACATTTTCTGGACTTGAATACTGTTATACATAGCAGAGATTATCCTCACAGGTTTTAGGTATGGTTTTTGTGATGGGAAAGTTAGATGTGACACCATTAAACTTCAGTCTACATCAGTCAGCCTGTGCCTGCCTATGACCTTTGTTTAACCTTTCTCGACATTGAAACTGATGGTCTGGAAAGGGACTTGGAGAAAGAGGAGGCATCTATGATCTCTACAAGTGGTGGGAAAGCAAGACCCATTCATAGCATGGTGGTACCTTTGCTTCTTACGTCCAGACCACTTGCTCAATGCTTCCCAGCACATAGCGGGGGAAGCTGAAGCGGGAGGGACCAAAGGTGCTGAGACCAGGGTCCTGAAGGCTTTGTAGGTCAAACCTTCACCCTCTGTCACCAGATCTGAGATGGAGGACAGAGGGATTTCCTTGGGTTAGATCATAGAATCATAGAATCACCAGGTTGGAAGAGACCCACTGGATCATTGAGTCCAACCATTCCTATCAAATACTAAACCATGCTCCTCAGCACCTCATCCACCTTAAACGCCTCCAGGGAAGGTGATTCAACCACATCCCTGGGCAACCTATTCCAGTGCCCAATGACCCTTTCTGTGAAAAATTTTTTCTCTGTGTTCAGCCTGAACCTCCCCTGGCGGAGCTTGAGGCCGTTCCCTCTCATCCTGTCCCCTGTCACTTGGGAGAAGAGGCTTAGCTTTGGAAATGAAAAAAGTAAGGACACATGTAGTTGATTTTGTAATGGCAAGGAACTGTACTATAGAATTAATTGCCATTATCCTAAAGAAGAGTGGGACCTGAAAGTCAACAAACACAAAAACTCTCCCTCCCAGTGCCCAGATGGAGGTAAATTTGGGGAAAAGAAGGCTGAATCATGCTGGCATCCCCATCTCCTCTGCAGCCATTGTCCTAGGCTAGGAGCAACAGAACCTCCACAGGACTCTTCCTACTTTTTTAAAAGCAAAACACATCACACGCCATGATCCGCTGCTTCCTTCCAGGAAGTGTCAATCCCAGCATCCCGGGACATGTGTCCAGGACATTTGCAGGAGTGACTTCTCCATTGCTCATGACTCCTTTCCCTAATACTTTCTCCAGTTTGACCTTGCGTCCTTGAATCACAGTGACTCTTCTAGAGCAGGTCTGCTGTCATTTAAAGGTCAGCATTGATAAGAGTGAAATGCTATACTTGAATGCTAAAAATATGGGACACTTCAAAAAACAATGAGATTCCCCATTTACTGAGAGTATCACAAGTTCAGGCATCTCGGTACCAAAGCACTAGAATTGAAGGTATTTTTTTCATGTGAAATGATTGTTTGTAAGACATCAAAATATTTAATTCTCATTTCTATTTTTTAATTTTTTTTTTTCAAAAGCTGGTTCCTTTATAATGCCAGTTCAAGAAAAAAAAGCTAGGCATTTCATTGTAGATCAATTCAGTCTTATCAGATTGCTTGTTTTGTAAAACAAAGTTTTGTGAGGCTGACAAGCATGTTTAAATTTGAAAAGCTTCTTTTGGTTTGTGTTTACTTTAGTGAAAAAATTTCCCCTGGATTCTATTTAAGGCTTACTGTTATGTGCTTTGAAGAAAAAAAAAAAAAGAAACTCAACCAAAAAGTGTTGTGAACCAGAATGTGTTTTATTCACCCCAACATGAATTGCAAGTATAACAGTGCCTGTGAGAAAAAGACTGGAAAGACTTTTCCAAGCACTTCAGCATGCCGAGAAAACTGCACTCATCAAGGATTCCTGTGACAGCTCAAGATTTTCTGAAGCATAGACCGGAATCATAGAATCATTAAAGTTGGAAAAGACCTCTATAGTTCTGTAAAATTTTAAGTGTATCTTCATGAAACTGTCTTCCAGGTAAATTTTGTGAAATTTGGGAAACATCTTGTTCACTTAGAGGAAGACTGGATAACCTATCTCAGCTAGGTTGGAGACTTCATCATGTCTCCTCTCTCACCTGTAAGTAAAATTAAGTACCTGGGCTCTCATTCCTTCATGTAATCATTCTGTCTTCACTTTTTATTAGCATTATAGCTAACTCTACATATTGATTTCATCAGGGAAGTGGGAAAATGTGGCTCTTCAGGTTTTTGATTGCATGGGAAATCGTGGTGGGAGGGAGAAATGGAGCCATGGAGGAGGGACCACAGGGTGTATTGTTGGATAAAGTCCTGGCTGAGTCCACAGTTAATCTTAATGTAGGTCTGCGTGTGATGAGCTGGGTTTTGATGATGTGGATCTGAGATTGTTTGTTTTCGTAGCTGAACAGACTTCTAACTAAGTCTCACCTGGGTTACAACTACTCCCAGAGGACAGGCGCATATCAATATTAAATGGAGATTATTTTTAGCCAAATTCTAGAGTTCTGATATACCTCAGTTTTCACTTTCTCAGCACATTTTATTCAATTTTATTAGGTCATTTAGCAAATAATTTTAATTTTCTGCTTAGATCTGAATTTCTGAAAGTAATGTACTGTTGTACAGTTAATGAGTCTGCTAATAAGCTCCAAGAAAATGTGATTTGCAAATCATTCCAGGACATAACTGTCAATCAGACCCTATGCCAATTAGCATAACCATTAGCAACTATCCCTAAGAGGTCCTTGAAATTTAAATGAGATTTCCTAAGATCCTTTTTACTAGGGAGATTGAAGATTCTGTCTCATATAGAAAAAGCAGCCTGGTTAAAAGTAATAATTCATTAAAGACAAAGTATATATTTAGATGTAAATGTCCACCCCGGTTCTGAGCAGGAGCAGTTTCTGTAAAGTGCTTGGTGTTTGTTTGCCCTTATAATGATGTTAAGAGGTGCCAGGGCTGACTATTTCAGCAGCAAAGAGTTGCTGCCAAGACACTGGGACTCCAACAAAATGGGGGCTTTTCATTCCAAATATGAAAAACGTGTTAGCATGGCAGGGGATGCGAGTGATGCTTAGGGACCAATATTTTATCCACAAGGTCTTACTAAATCTTGGTGGATTTACTGACTTGGTGGACTTGGTTTTCTTGAAAAAAACCAAACACTGCATAAAAGCTGTGTGAAGCTGTTGCTGAGGCTGCAATGCTCTCAGGTGCCAGAGGGACCAGAGATCCTCTAGGTGCAGGCAAATTTTGGCTGGCTACGATTCCTGCTGGCAGTCTGTCCTGAGTGCTTCTCTCCATAGGCTCCTCGACTCAAGAGGAAGCACTTCCATCAATGCTTGGCTTTTTTTGATCTTCCCCTCTCCCAGCTCTTAGTTCTTTGGGCTCTCAGGACCAATTCTGTCACATTTTAGGAAGAAACAGGTTGTCAAGGCTTTGTTTAGGATTACAGCCTCACAGAGATCTTGCCATAATGTGTCAGAGATGTCTTCCTACAGGTGAAGTTGTAGCCAGGCTATCAATCAGGTAAACACAGCACTTCAAATGAAATGCAAAACCTCCAGACTCAGGAGGAAACTGCTGTGGCTTGGAGGTGTAAAATAAAAAAAGTATGATGTATTAGGCAACTTTAAAGACCTAGTAGAGGTACTAACTTAAACTCTCTTCTTTTAAACTTTCCTTATCTTGTTTGCAAAGTGATAAATCTCTTTGCTTGCAACTGATTTCTTTTAGCTAGAGTTAGGTGGTTTGTCAGGGCCCTCCATGGCCAGAGCTGGCTCTTGGTGTGATGTCTTTGAACCACAACCTTTCCTCTCCTGCAGCCCCTCATGATGCAACTTTGGTGCCTAGTGTGAACCCCAGAGCTCTGCACCTCCTCTCGTGTCTCTATATATGTGTAGATCTATGAATTACTGCTCCATCCCTTTGGTCCATGAAGATGCAGTTTAAACTTGACCTCCACGAATTTGACAAACATGAATGTAAAAGCTCACACTCAGGAAAGTGGTGCAGAAAAGCACTCACGGCTGGAGAATGGAGCAATCAGTTCAAAGGGGTATATTCTCCTGAACTCCTAATTGTTAGATTGTTTCTGTCCTACCTTAACCAAGCAAGTGAACATGAAACACAGGATTAAATAAAGCAACTGATTTAAGTCATCTAGGGGAGATTAAGGTAGTCAGACAAATGAATAAAGCTGTTAATATGTTAAGGTAAAATAGGAGATAAAGATTGTCAAGATCAGTGAATTGCCTCAGAAAATGCTGTTATGAACTAATGGCACAGTACAACTGAGCATTATACTGAATAAATTCCTTGGATGTCCTGTGAAGAGTTGTTTTCTCAGCCACCTCTGGAGGGATCCCCCACCATCTCTCACCTGCTCTCGTGTCAGCTGGAGCAGCATTTGCTCATTGCTGCCTGCTGCCGTTCGTCAGCAGTGGTTGGCTGCTCTCCTCAGATCCCACCTGCTAGTGACTTGCATGTCCATTTATTTTCCTGTTTTCTTTTCTTTTAAGACAACACAGAGGACTTCAAGTACTGGGGAAAGCATGTACGCAGAGACAATATCATGCAAACAATGTGGCTGATTATGATGGTAATTATTAATAATAACATCAAGCAGCAGCTGGGACCTGATTGATTAAAGATGACCAGGGGATCCAGGAGGCCTTAGAGCACTTTCCAAGGTCTGTTTTTGCCTTTCCTGATGGAGCCTGAGCAGCTGTCACCAGGATAAGGCAGGTTTGCACAGCTGGGTCCTGCTAACCTATTTCATGTCTCGCCAAGACTCCGCTGGGCAGGTACAGTCCTCTCAGAGCTGTCAGTAAGCAGCTGTATCTCAAAGGATACTGCAGCTCAGGGTTGTCAAAGCTCAGTAAATACCAGGGTTTCTTACTAATACAGAGACTTTATGGAAATTCCTGTTCTCTGTAGTAAACCTAGAAGAACGTGGATCTTAAACCATTCCCACTCAGGCATTATTATAAGGCCATAATTTTCTTAGCAATTTTGGCTATAGTTGAACGATCATTTGCCATCTTTTTTTCTTGATAGGAAAAGCCAGGGTTGTATAAATAGTATTTTCATGCAAGAGACCAGGTACAGATTTTTTTGGTATTTGCCCTTAATTGCCTTCTCAGTTTTTTGTTAGACAAGAAAGGATATTAACGGGATTGTGCAATGGCCAATTAGTTTTAAAGGTCTTTAGTTCCATTACTTATCTGAAATAATTTGTAATCTTCCTCTGACAAAGGCAGCTGAGGAACCCTTCTTGATAATAACACTAAATCAGCTGCTAGAGCACATAACGATTAACATATACAAGGGACATAACACCAAACAGAAATTCAATTTAACAGATCTCACGGCTCCAACCATATCATAATTATATTCATATCCTTCTGCAGACTTCTCTGCTTCACCCTCTTATCCCCATCTTCAGAGGTCTCGTCATGAATTTATCATGTTTTCTCTTGCTTTTGTTCATATGCAGCCTTCTCACTACCCACTAATTTTTTTTCCATAATGTTCTTTCTTTGGCTACAGAGTCCTTGGCTACAGAGGTGAAGGAGACTGCATTATCAGGAAAACAGGAGGAGGGACGTGCACACTCAGACTCTTCCTCATATCTTAGGGATATGAGATAAAGGCACTGACTTTCCTCTTGATCTGGAAGGGTCTGGAAGCTGCACTAATTGAGCAGGACTATTTCAGTAAAAGACTGACTTACCCTTCCATCTGTAATCCACAGAATCACAGAATCACAGAATAACCAGGTTGGAAGAGACCCACCGGATCGTCGAGTCCAACCATTCCCACCAATCCCTAAATCATGCTCCTAAGTACCTCATCCACCCTCACCTTAAACACCTCCAGGGACGGTGACTCAACCACCTCCCTGGGCAGACCGTTCCAATGCCTAACCACCCTCTCCGTGAAGAATTTTTTCCTAATCTCAAACCTAAATCTCCCCTGGTGGAGCTTGAGGCCATTCCCTCCATCTGGAGGGTGGCATCCAATCCATCTGGGGGGCGGCATCCTGGGCAGAGGTGGCAGATCCTGGATCTCCAATAAGGGGACTAGGGGCAGGTGAGGTGAGGTGGATTATTCTGCCACCTGAGCAGAACAGATGAAACTTAAGTGCAGACCCTATCACACTCAGACAGGGCATCCGCTATTTACTCAAGTCCTTCCCCATCCTGGGAGCTGTCAGACCATGGACATTTACCAGCCACCAGACTTTATCTGTTTTATACCATTAGAAAGGCATGTAGAAACCTGTAAAAGGGTCTTTTGAAAGAAGTATAATACCACTACTCTTGCTATAATGCATATAGAAATAACTTTTCTGCCATTGACCACTGGTAAAGCTTTGAGAGAAAAAGGCATTGCGGGGAACAAAGCGAGTGAGCATGGGTTGAAGACTCTCTAAATAGAGCTGGCAGTATCCCCTAACAGGAAGTAAAATCCTCATTAATGAGCTGTTATTAACTTTAAAAAGCAGAGGTTGAAATCGGTTCATAAGAAGCTGAGCTGCTTAAGTGCATCTGCAGACAAAGCAAGTTCTTTTTATAGGATCTGCCAGTCTGTGCTATCTCTGATCATTTCTTCTGAGCCTTCTCTAGGCGTATCAAGGTAAATCTTTTTTTGTCAGTTCAGGACACCCTTTTCAGTGGAAGCTTTCTCCTCTTTGAGGTGTCGATTACATCAGATTTTTATATAGTGTAGGAGACCCCTAAATGCTGTCAATAAAGGGCCAGCCACAGCAGCATCATGAAACAGAGGACAAGGCACCTTAGCAACTAAAAGAGACAGAGGGATTCATGTCTATGTCCTCTTCTCCCTCTTGCTCCCATAAACCTGTGCTGGAGAGAACAGTGATGTGACATTACTTCTATCTTTCTATTTTCTTTCCTTCTATTTTTTATTTGTTTTTTCATAAGCCAAGAATATTTCTTAACAGCACTTGTGAGTGTCAGCACTCAGAATGCAATGCCACGGAGACTGAAATCAGCTGTCACCTCTTGAATGCCTCTCCAGTGCTGAAAGTGTCAAACAAGTTTGTCAAAACGTGGGCTGCTGCCTGCACACAAAGCATTCATCTGGGACTGGGTTCTGATTCCTGCTTTCATGCTAAACATTGTCTCTTTCTATAGGCAACAGGCAAAAAAAATCTGCTGCTTTCAGAAAAATCAAACAGGCAGGAAAATGTAGAGCCAATGCATCTCTGTTACATGATAGGTTCTGCTGCTTGCTGGTTATTGTACAGCCTTAAATATTCAAATCAATTTAAACATGTGTGAGCGCCAGTCAGCTGGCTGAGCTCCACTCACACGAAGGAAATTAGGATTTGGCCTGACTTTGTTTTGTTTTGTTTTGTTTTGTTTTTTATCTGCAATGATTGCTCACCTGTTGAGAGGCAGAAAAGTTGCTACCCTTTGTCAAACTTCCTCAGGCTTCTTCAGTAAAACAGTATATTTTCTGTAGCAAAGCCCACATAGAATCATGGAATCACTAGGCTGGAAAAGACCCACCGGATCATCGAGTCCATCCATAACATGTTGTACATAACCTATACTCATGCATCTGCCCTGTACTTCAATGATGGGGATAGATGCCTGTTTTGGGTCCTACATCTCATAGGCAGCACAGAGCATCCTGAGATGCGTACGTGGGTCCAGGTCTGCGTGTATCCAGGTCAAGCCACTCCGAGGAAGATGCCATCAAACATTTGCTTTCAAGGCTCCGTATCGCATGCTTTGTGGCTCCAAGTATCACCCTGTGCACAAGGTACCAATCAGCTTTGCAGCAAATGCAAATGACACCTCTCTATCTTGTGCAGGTTTCTTGACAAAGGGTGGCAGATTTAAAAAGAAAATAGAAAGATTCCATGAAAGTGCTCACAGAATGAAAGAAATTCATGAGCTTAATCCTCACAAGACAGCTAAGAGCATAGTGTTGCATATCATGGCTGCAGGAAAAGCTTTGGTCACTAGTCACACTTCACAGACAACAGAAACTCTAAACGCAATGCACACAACTGCAGGAACCAGGATTCTTCAGTGCCACATCTCATAAAACTGCTTATTATATACTGTGCCTCTCAGGATTTATTGTCACCTGGTCCACGTCCGATGCAGAGCACTGACCTGGGAGCCATGAATCCACAGCTTCCATTTCTACCTCTTCCACGGTGACAAGGTGGACTGATTTCCATCCAAGTGATTTAACTGAGTCACCAGGGAACTGCTATTTAAATCATCGATGTTTGCTTTTTACGTTGGCAGGAGAGGCAGCTCTAATGATGTATGGTCATACTGCTGGGGTTGAAATCTAAATTCCTGGAATTTTCCCTCTAGATAATCTCTAAAGTTCATGTATTTGCCTCTGGCTGGCAAGCTGCACACAGGGGAGTGAATTCTTGGCACGACCGAGCAGTTTGGAGCTGCTGCGCTTGTATTGGCAGCCTGAAATAGGCAGCCCAGAGTGAAGGTGCCAAACGATGTGGTATTAAGTACCTCTTGGCTTCTGCTGAGCAGAGTATTAAGAGGGACAGTACTCCAAAGAGCTGGAAAGGGTAGGAAAAGGTCTGTTTGGTCTGCTGGAGCAGGCAGGTGTGTCTGAGCTGTGCTCCACAGCACAGAGCGGCGACCACCCTGCAATGGGGTGGGGGCAGGAATTAGTTGAGATGCTCATGCAGGTAGTACAGCAACAGCATGAGCCATGTGCAACCAAGGAATTTAGGATTTCCACTGTGAGGATGAAGGTATTCAGTAAAAAATTTCAAGCCCAGGTGGATGGTCAGTTTATAGCGTAGCTATAAGATTAATTAAAATAATATTTTTCTTCATGGAAAATGTTGACCTTTTCTGGTACATAATTGATAAACATTGGGTTGATATTCAAGATGAACTTTCTATTGTCATCTAGCTAGAATTATGCGGTGATTTAAACAAATATGGGTTTTTTACATACTTTAATAAATTCTTCATTTTTTTACATTTTGCAACCTTAAAAATGGCAAATGGCATACTAGAGCAGCATCAGCTCCTCACATGTTTCAAGTTGCACTTGGGTGGGAAGTAGGTCTTAAGGATGTGAAAAGGCAGTATTTTACTTATGTATATTATTAAATAACACCACATTAGAGTGCTGACTGTAAAAGAAAATGAACGAGGTCAGTATTTCTGGCCACACGATAATTTGTGTTTGGAAAAGACAGATATTTTTCTCTCATCCTTAATTTACACCTTTGAATTGAACAGATCGTGACTTTTCGACTTCCTAAGTTGGCTGGTCACAGTACTACAGTAAGTGAGCAAGATTAAGTAAAGAAAAATAGTCCTTTAGTGTTTGAAAAATCAACCATGGGTTTATGCACTTACAGGAACATTAGTTCTGCGTGAGATAGGTGAGTTGACTTGGCCTCATTTTATCTGCAGTGACAAGCATGTGACATCTTGATAGGGCACTTTTAGTGTAAGGTATGTAACACAAGATTATAAGTTTACACGGTCGACATTTAATCTTGGAATCTAAATAGACTTTTTTTTTGTTGCTTTAAAACAACAACAAAAAGTATTTATGGTTTGAAAATCTTATTGTACTTTTGAAAATGTATTTGTTGACTTTTATCTGTCCTGGGGTGCATTTGCAGGCAATCCTTCCTTCCTCTTTTATATTTTCCTTTCTCCATCTGCAGAGTGGAGAAGATGCTTACCGTATGTGGGCATCCCAGCAGGATTCTCTAGTTCTAAACCTGCAATTAATCCTAACTACTATTATTTCTTTATTGCAGAAGGCACTTCTCACACCTTGCATTATCAAAGCAGCACGATATATATCTCACCGTCTCCTCTCTATTGTGCGCAGCATCCCCTACCTCTGCAGATCACGCAGAGATGATTAACACCACCTGACACAATAGCAGTTCCCTGACATGGCTTCCTGAGGTATTTTGTGAATGCAATAAGCTTCAGAAAACTTGTTAGTGAGGAAGGGTGCAAACATGCCTCCCCTGTGTGGGTCAATGCGACCTCAGAGGGTGTTTGGTGTTGAGTGTTTCAAGGCCAGGCACTTGATGATGTGGAGTGTTCTGTTCTTCTCTACCTCCTGGCTCCATCCCTGTAGCCATGGTAATACATGTCCTGCAAAAGATGCAGCTGGCACAGAGCACAGCACATTCCCTTTATCACCTACAACAGGGAATACGAGGAGCAGGAGCCTTTTTTGCTCACTGCAGTTGCATTAATGCAGAGCACGGTGCAAAGAGCTGCACTGGTAACTCCTGCAATGTTCTCCTCTCCTCCTCCAGCTCTCCTTCATACAGACACTTGATGATCCAATGGGTCTTTTCCAACCTGATGATTCTATGATTCTATGACACCCATCTAAGGGAAGGAAAGCCAGACAATTATCAATAATTGCATTATGAGTTCCAAAGCTGGGAAGCTTGACTAGCCTTTTTATCATCAATATGTTAAAGCGGTTAATAGAGAAGATACCATCACAAGTTGCTTCTTTCTATGGAGATAGTGAATAAACTTGATATGTATCTTAGACTTCACAAGTATTTTAGTTGAAGGCTTTTCGGGAAGTCTTAATCTCTCTGCTTATTATGTATATTTTGAAACTTGTTAACACCCCAACATCGGACTATATTTGTAGAGGAGCTTCAAAGAACTCTGCTCATGCCTTCTTATGTTTCTAAGGAAGGCTGGGCACCAGGACTCATTGAGAGAACTGTCAGGGAAAAATAGAACTATTAAAGAACTATTTCAAACACCGTGACCAAAGAGAGCAGTAACACTTTGGCCTCTGTGGCTCTCTTCATATGTGGATCTCAAAGTGTATTGGCATTGCTAATATGAAGTAAAAATCTTTCTAATTGGCATTTATGTCTGGGATGGAGGGATGTGTTTTGCAAGTCAGTGATGATATGAAAAGACCTGATTTACCTCTAGATGAGGGATAATGCATGGCAGAGAAGCCTTGTTCTTTTGTTTTAAAAAGCTCAGTTCACTTTGATGACAGAGAAGGATCTGCAGCAGAGCTTTATGAATAGGAATATAAGGAAATATTTGTGACCAGTTTCTTTTTTCTCTGAAGTTGTGCAGATGTGGAGGAGGAGACCAGCGTCTAAGTGGGGATCTGATTTTTTTTTCTAGTCTATTGTGACAGGAACTGGCAATTGAGCTCAGAGAAGATTGGTGGGCTAACTCAGATCCACAGAATGTATTGTGTGCTCTGTGTTGGAAACCAGGATTTTACAGAAGGCACTGACTAAGAAACATTTCTGAGAAGGAAAGGCAGGGCTGATTTTCAGGTCAATGATCAGTGCTTATTTGTGGCGGTGGGTGTAGTAACTGTTGATAGGCTTCATGACGCTTTCCTACAGGGATGCAGCCACCTGGGTTCAAGGTAAGACTTGCTGCACAGTCTCTCTTGCCAAATACCTCCTTACACCACTGCAGCACCCAGGAGCATGAAATGGGGAACAAGTTCCTTCTTCACCTGGAAAAAACTGTTTTGCATTTCAAACTCATTTGCCGTATCCCTTTTCAACATCCAAACCACAAATTACATACACAAACCCAAGGAGTTCTGTGTGGATGTTTGGGAAAAAAAGAAGCCTCTGGATCAGGAAGGTTGGAGATCTTGATGATGTTTCACAAGATCTCAAATATACTTACTTGGGAAACAAAACATGAGATTTTAAGTGCAGTTGCAAGGTGATTTAACCGGTAGAATAGCTGCTTGTGCTATGCCTGATTCAAATTCTTTCCTAGACCCAACAAGCAAAACCTAAAAAGTTCCCAAAATACATTGATATAATAATGAAGAATGCTGTGCAGCACTTAGCAATAGAAAAGCACAGGTAATGAGAGACTTAATTTCCAACATATCATTTGTCAGATAATTTGGAGGCACTACTCAAAACAGTGTGTAAGAAACGAGTATGCTGCACCAGCTGAAGTCGCCCCAAATGTTATTTCTTTGTTGCAAATCCCTTTTTCAATCTAAGCCTTCAGAAAAGAACCTGGAACCAACAAATGACATAAAAGAATAAATGTTCACAACACAGATTTTGGATTCGGTTCACATACAATATTAGAAAGCTGAATTAATTGTGTTTGTATCAACCCCAAATGTATTTTATGAAACAATGAGGCCTCTTAAATGGCTAACTGCTGCCCAGAATATATTTTCCCTGAACCAAACTAGATAACAACATATCCCTCTTAAATTGGTCAGGAAAACTGGCTGCCAAATGGCAATTCTATGCCCTGTATTTGTTCGCCATCTGTGACTTCTATATCAATTTGCTCATTTTGGAAATCAAAACTTGGGTTTTTTTTTTTGCTCTCCTACCTCCCCCGGCCCCCAGCTTTTCCCTTCTCTGTCAGAGCTGCAGGGTAAATCCAACATCTCAACGAAGCAATGTTTTTCTTCCTGCTGCAGAAGTAGTTTCTGCTGCCGTTCCTCTGCAGCTCTGTTGACTTTGTGGTGCGGGGAGTGGTTAAGGCTTGTTTGTGCCAACAGGCTATGGATGGGCAGCAGCTGGGAGGAATTCCCTCAGGAGTCTTGGTTTTCTCCAGGTGAATGATAGAGCGCAGAAGGGAGAAAGCGGAGAGTTAAGTTTGCTCTTTATTGGCAAATGTTTTACCAATGTTTTACCATTTGCTTGGTAAATGCTGGCTTATGCAGGAAGTAACCAGCTCATGAGAAGGAGGAGAGTCAGGAAAATTACTTCTGGATTCTAGTAATCCAACATCACTACATCTCTTCTACTGCTGTTCTTAAAAAGCCATGAAGCTTTATGAGTACAGTGTATTCATGGTGTCATATAGCAAGCGTTTTAGTACATCTCCATGCTTGTTGTCCACCTTCCACTGGCAGAGAGCAGAAGGAACCTCTCTGAGGCAGGGATTAAGCCTTAAGAGTGTAGCATTAACCGAGTCTTTTTTGCCCGTCTCAAAACACTAAAACCACGAGGCCATTCATGGCTGCTAATAGCAGCTAATTTTTGACATGATATGTAATCAGCTAGTGACATCCCTCCTTCCTCCACCACAACTGTTGAGAAGTCAAGGAGCCAAACCTAGTGCTGAATTTTAGAAGTGATTCTGGCAATGTGTATTATCTCTGTAGTTACATGCACTTATCAGAGTACCCAAAGCTCAGGATATAAAGAAATATAAAAGGAATAAAATTTGCAGAAGGAATTTCTCCTGCTCTGCCTTCTCCATTTTTTGGCATTGCTCCATCTGTTGCATTGCTCACCTGTTACTATAGTAGCAGACCAGGATTTTCTTACCCTGAGTAGATACTGGCCACTCTCAGAGAGAAATTATTCCACTACAGTGAAGCCAGGGCTCCTGTATTTGAGAAAAGACAGCTGCTATCAAATCATCAAAGTTTTTCATGCTAGGCTCTAGGTCTTGAATTGTAAATAACACCAGTACATCTAAATTCTGATCAGACTTTACGATCGAGCCATAGATAAATACATTCTCTCACAATTACACGTAACTTGTGGGCTGATCTCTAGCGATTCCAGAGGGTGGATCAGTTAAACGCTGCTCACGTTTTTTGGTTAGAGCTGGAGCAGGGCTGGAAAGCAGGGATGCTTAGCATGGTTTTCCCTGAGTGGCTTGACATGAACTTGATTTGAAGCAAGCAGATCACTATCCGCCGCTCTCTTTCTGAGCAGCTTGCATGAAATGCAGCCCTGAAGCTTGGGCTCAGATTTTATGAAACTTTCCAAACCACTCTGTGAAATTGCTGTAAACAATTTTTAACAAACCCCAAGAACTGATGCGTTTTGCTTTGGTTTTGTGTTGCCCTGCATATACTTTTGATGGCTCCAAATCAGAAACTTATCTGAACTTTCTTTGCTATAGACGTGAGGTGGAAACTTGACAAGAAAAGGCTGCCTATGCCATTTCTGGCACTTAACATGCTTTATGGGAGGCATCAGCAGAACCATTTTTTCTCAAAGGTGCTCGGACACTTCCACTCCTTCCTCCTCCTGTAGATATGAATCAGAGTTTGTGTTTTGGATGGCTCATTCAGTTGTCCTTTTATCTTTACCCTGTCTACACAGCTATTCTGCAGATGGCAAAAGAAAGATGTCATCTGGAGGCAGCAGCTGGCAAGATGGGAGACGACATGAAGGTGGGTGTGGGGGTGTTGCTTGCCTGCCTGAACTGGGACCGAATGAAATGAACAGTGTGATGAAAGGAGATGAAGGAAAAAGGAAACACTCTGCTAGGCAATTTTCTTGGAGGAATAAAATCACACAAGGAATAGTTGACAAATTAGAAGCACTTTGCACCTAATTTTAATGTGTTCGTATCTTAGGGAGGAGATTAAGTTTCAAATTACCCACTTTACCAGTTGCTGCCTTCTCTAGAATCAAAATCAACCTAGGCATTTGGTACTAAATCTTAAAGAAACTAATTGCTTTCTATGGAACACTGCATTCTTAAAACAGCTTTATTTGAAAGTCCAGCTGAGCAAGATAATTTAAGCAGTGAGCTAGTCCATGACAGCTGAGTGCTTGTTATTGAGGTCGGTTACTTCTACAAGTAAAAACAGCACTGCCAGATAAACTTAAACTAAACTTGACCTTGTGCTCTAACTCAGAGCTACCTGATGTCCATAAGAGATGTTCAGATGACTTAAAGGCACCTGAAGTAGATCTCAAGTAACATCAGCAATCAGTGGTGGCCTTGTTTGATTTGCTACTGCCAACGACCCACGTTCTCAGAAAAGAAGGAGTAATTTCCCAAAGTCCTCTTTTCCCCCACTCATCCAGCAGCTGTTTTTTGCGCTAGCCTTAGCACCATCTTACAGTCAGTTTAATTCCTCTGCCCTAAGGGATCTGATGTAGAGGCTGAGCCTTTATTCTTTATGTGTACCTATATTTGCATGTGTTGCTCCCAATGCCAGAGCTTGTGAGGCAGAGATCTGGAGTCAGGCTTTAAAGCTCTCTTCATGCTCGCCTGCACCTCAGTTTGTCTTTGAAACTCTTTCCCATGATCTCGGTCCTTGCAGGCCTGCTGACAATAAGAAGTGTCCATTTTATTTAATGTAAGTGATCTGAAATAGCCAGTTCAACACTCCAATTTAGTAATGAGACTTATTGAAGCTTATGAGCTATTTTGGCTCACACCACAATTAAATTTCAGGAAACAGAAACTATTCCAGTGAGGCTGGTAGATTTTTAATACTATTTGAGGTTTAATGCATAATAAAAATCTGCCATTTAAGGCTTAATATAATATGCAACAGCCCTAAATGACCAGTAAAAACATTATGCAAATTTTTAAGGAAGTTATTGCCTCCTGTAAATGATAATTTATCAATGGCTTGTAAACAAAGGGCTTTCCTCATGGTTATGAAAGAAAGAAAATGTAGAAATTAGCAGGCATAAACGGGTTATAGAAACAGGAGGTCAACAGAAGGCTGTACAATATGAATCTTTGTGGGCTTTCCTGTCAACCAGGGCAGGAAAATAATGCACTATTACGTCAGTGTGTCAACGAACTACACTCAACCACCCCCTCACAGCCAGAAAAATGTGCGTTCAGTTTGCTTTTTATTCTCTTTTTTTTTTTCTTTTATAAATCTTTTTAAGATTTATATTTGTAACCATAAGGGTAAATCTCCCACATTTACTGTCAGTATGGTATTAACACGTGAATCTAAATTATAAAGCATAACGCTATGAGATTCTCAATCAAGGTGCCCAGCAGTCCTCTGGGGATATCTTCTAGCTGACATCCTCACCTTCAGGAGAGAAGCAAAGCTACTAATGCTGCCCCAGAGCAAGCAGACATGGGCTTGCATCCATCGCTGCCGTCTGTCCCAGAGAACTAGTGGAGGGGGAGAGCCTGAGCGACGTGGGTTGCTTCCGAGAGTAGGCAGGCGTGGGAGAAGGAATAAACCCACAACACAGAGTTCTGTATGTTCTTTTTGTTTGGACGATGAGGGTAGAGCTATCCCTCAGGAGACAATCCCATCACATCCAAGCGCCTAAAATTATAATGGGTAATGAAAAATGTTTTGACTATTATGGAGCCCTTTCTACCATCATGCCATCAATTTTGCATGAGAAGATATTTTATTTTAAATGTGCTACGCAGACACGGAGGCATTTGCATTGTTAATTTCTCAGATGTCAAACAAACACCATTATTGCAAAATGAATGCAGCTACCCAGCTGAGAAACAGATCCATTCACTGCAAATAAGTGAAACTTAAAAAATGAATGAGTTCTACTGATTGCAAGTATCATCAGAAATTAATAATGCTCTAGGAATTTCTCACACAAAAGATAATAAAAGCCTTGCAACTGTTTGTTTCCAGTTGTCGATCTTCATCCCTCTCTGCAATGCAAGGGATCATCACTGGCTTCAGCGTTAAAGGTTCCTGAATAAGAGCACCGGTTTTGCTGTCAGTCTGGGGAGCTGATCTTTCCAGTGACATATGATGTGACCCTCAAGTCTTGACAGTCGAGGCAGCTTTGTGCTCCCCTGACCAGCTGGAGTCCTGAGCAAGGCACTTGTCTGCTGTCATTACCTCATATATGCCAAATCCTTCTCAATTTGCAAGTATCATCTGTGAAATGCCTAAACCCTCTCTTTCAATGTGATTCTTCCTTTTTATTTCCTCTCACACTGCACTCTTCCTTCAACAGGTACCGCATACACTGCAGTTTCTTACCCTCCTTTTCCCATGCTGATTTTCTTCTTCCCTCATCTACTCCATGACGTTTCTTACGTCTTTGTCTTTGTGATAACAACTTCAGCTCTTGGAATATTAGGAAAGATGAACTTGTTATGTGACAAATTAAACAAACAACTCCAAAACAACATTTTGAAGTATTTGTCTGTGTCTGCATATTCATCTACTGGATGAATCACTTGAGTTATAAAAAGTGTGGAAGAGAAAAATCTAATGGAAATGATAATATGATTACTGCCCATAATTCTCACTAATCAAGCATATCAGTTACGCACAAGTAGGTTGTCTGGATGTCTGTGTTTTTTTCATTTTATTATTTAAAGCTGATTAAACAACTGATTGTAGGCCCTTATGTACCTTTCCACACAGCTGATGCTTGAAGTGAAAAGCAGCAGCTAGCTATTTATTTTATGACTATGCAACAGTCAAGCCTCATGAGGCTGGAGGCTGTGTGCCCTTCTCTGTATCATCTTGTTTCAAATATTGAGAAAACACAAGAGACACATTTATTTACAGATGTACTTACTGAGGAGCTAATAAACCGGTCTCCATGTCAACCTGTATTTATTTGGCCTTTGTTTGAAAGCCTTTTCTATGTGTGTTGAGCAGGCACAGTTAAGAAATTAACGTCTTTTTTGTACATTTAGTGATAATATCAAGCATATGGCTGAAATGCAATGAACACCTTGCAGAATTAGTGACAAGATTCAGACAATGTCTTCTATCAGGAAATCTTAATACACCCAGCAAACATTGCTTAAAAAATGTTCAGTTATGAAGACAAAAGTCCACTATAATGAGAAGTTACTGCAAGGGGAATGGATATTAGCTGTTAAGAAGGTTATAAATCCTCATGTTGATAGGCTGAACACATAGGGGAAGAGCATAAGAAGATATTTTTTCTTGGTATTAATTTTTAAGCTGAAAGAATTTATTGCAAAACAACCTACCTACTGTTCAAAACTCAAATTTCTCCTGAACAAATTGAGTTCCAACTTTATCCTCCTTGCTTACCAGAAATGCCATGCTACTTGGAGCAGGCTCTAGCATGTAGCACGAGGAGAGACCCTGGGTCCATTTCTTCCAGGAAAGGGGACACTTAGCTGTGCCATTGCATGGTAGAGATGGATTAGGGGCAGATGGGAATGAAAGCCTGGGGATTTTTTCCTGGAAGGGTGCAGAGGCACTGGCACGGGTTGTCTGGAGAAGTTGTGGCTGCCCCAAGGCCAGGCTGGATGGGGCTTTGAGCAACCAGATCTAATGGAAGGTGTCCTACCCCACAGTGAAAGGGGTGGAACTGGATCATCTTTAAGGTCCCTCCCAACCCGAACCATTCTATGAGTATGTGTTCATTGTTGCACTAATGATGTGCACAGCATGTGCTTCTCTTGCCAAGAGCACAAAGTGACTGCTAGAAAATGACCACCTTCCTCTCACTAAGGGCTTGTATTCCTGTTCAAGATTTTTCTTTATTAATTCATCTGAAGAGAAAAATAGAGTCCCTGCTTCTCATGGCAGCAATATCTACTAGCCAGCCTGCAGCCCTCTGAGTTGGGCAAAGAGGAGGGCAAGTCGCATGAGTTCCAGAAGGACTGGTTCTGCAGTGACTCATGAAAGAAGACAGTGAGCAGAGAAAGAGAAAAGGTTTGAGTGAAGCTCATACTAGAAACTAGAGGATTAGCTCAGACATTTGGCCCAACTAGAAATGCAATTGGCCAAGACTGTGAAAGACAACAAAAAGTCTTTCTACAAATACATCAACAGCAAAAGGAGGGCTAGGGAGAATCTCCAGTCCCTAGTAGATGCAGAGGGAACAACAGTAACAGGGAACGAAGACAAGGCTGAAGTACTCAATGCCTACTTTGCCTCAGTCTTTAACTGTAAGGAAAATTGTTCCCTCTGTGCACAACTCCAAGGGTTGGAAGAGAAGTATGAGATTCCCAAGGTCCAAGAGGAGGTGGTTAGAGACTTGCTTGCCCAGCTAGATGCCCACAAGTCTATGGGGCTGGATGGAGTCCACCCAAGAGTTTTGAGGGAACTGGCGGATGTGCTGGCCAAACCCCTTTCCATCATCTTCCAGCAGTCCTGGATGACTGGGGAGGTTCTGCTGGACTGGAGGCTGATGTCGTGCCCATCTATAAGAAGGGGGGCAGGGAGGATCCGGGAAACTACAGGCCTGTCAGTCTGACCTCGGTACCGGGGAAAGTCATGGAGCGGGTGATCTTGAGTGTGATCATGAAGCACTTGCAAGAGAACCAGGTGATCAGGCCCAGTCAACACGGGTTCATGAAAGGCAGGTCTGGCCAAAGTAATCTGTTCACCTTCTATGACCAAGTGACTAGACTCTTGGAAGAGGGAAAGGCTGTGGATGTATCTTCCTGGACTTCAGTAAAGCCTTTGACACAGTTTCTCACAGCATTCTGCTTCGGAAACTGTCGGCCTCTGGCCTGGATGGGCGCACACTCTCCTGGGTGAAAAACTGGTTGAATGACCGGGCCCAGAGGGTGGTGGGAAATGGAGTTAGATCCAGCTGGAGGCCAGTGACAAGTGGGGTTCCCCAGGGCTCAGTCCTGGGTCCAGTCCTGTTTAATGTCTTTATCAACGACCTGGATGAAGGCATTGAGTCCTCCCTTAGCAAGTTTGCAGATGACACCAAGCTGGGTGGAAGTGTCTATCTGCTGGAGGGTCGGGAGGCTCTGCAAAGGGACCTGAACAGGCCGGACTGCTGGGCTGAGACCAACGGCATGAGGTTTAACAAGGCCAAATGCCGGGTCCTGCACTTGGGGCACAACAACCCTAAGCAGAGGTACAAACTAGGAGAAGCCTGGCTAGAAAGCTGCCAGGAGGAGAAGGACCTGGGGGTGTTTGGTTGACAATCGACTGAACATGAGCCAGCAGTGGCCCAGGTGGCCAAGAAGGCCAATGGCATCCTGGCTTGGATCAGAAACGGTGTGACCAGCAGGTCCAGGGAGGTTCTTCTCCCTCTGTACTCGGCACTGGTGAGACCGCACCTCGAGTACTGTGTTCTGTTCTGGGCCCCTCACCACAAGAAGGATGTTGTGGCTCTGGAGCGAGTCCAGAGAAGAGCAACAAAGCTGGTGAAGGGGCTGGAGAACAAATCTTATGAGGAGTGACTGAGAAAGCTGGGGTTGTTTAGCCTGGAGAAGAGGAGGCTGAGGGGAGACCTTATTACTCTCTACAACTACCTGAAGGGAGGTTGTGGAGAGGAGGGAGCTGGGCTCTTCTGCCAATTGACAGTGGACAGGATGAGAGGGAATGGCCTCAAGCTCTGCCAGGGGAGATTTAGGCTTGAGATTAGGAAAAAGTTCTTCACGGAGAGGGTGGTTAGGCATTGGAACAGGCTGCCCAGGGAGGTGGTTGAGTCACCGTCCCTGGAGGTGTTTAAGGTGAAGGTGGATGAGGTACTTAGGGGCATGATTTAGGGACTGGTGGGAATGATTGGACTCGACGATCCGGTGGGTCTCTTCCAACTTGGTTATTCTGTGATTCTGTGATTCTGTGACAATAAGCCAAGTCCTACCTGCAGTCAGTGTGGGATGCAAGTCCAAACACAGGGTAAGATCTCTGATCAATCTGTGGGGTCCTGAGTGTGTTTATTTTGTATGCTACTACCTGTTTTCTGCTCCTTGCCTTCCTATCACTCAGCTCTGAGAACAGGCATGATCTCTCTTTCGCCTCATGCCATGTACAGCTTGGTCAGCCTGACCCAGGCATGCATGCAGGACCAGTGGGTGAGGTGAAGACAGCAGCTAAGTAAAATCCAGGCTCACAGGAGTTCACCCCCAACAACAACGTGTCTCTGTGAGTCTCTCTCTATCTCAAAGCTAAAGGAAAAATATGAACTTCAAGTGGAAAACAGATGACATGATAGACCAGAAGGTTGGGAGATCCCCTTGACCTGAAGGTCCTCTGTATTGTTCTCCACAAAGGCACAAAAGATGAGTTTAAAAGGTTGAAGTGTTACAGCCTGGACTATTGATAGAGCTAGAGAGTGGTAATTTTTACATTCCTGCTGTCATACACTCAATACCATCCTGAGAGGATGTTTGAGTGACTCTTGTGGAGGGTCCCTGAATAGTCCTTTGGATTAACCAAGGGTTTGTCTCTACATAAGTAAAGGGGTCATTTTATATTTGAGAGCAATACTTACCTCTCCCTGGATAGGATTTTGGCTTGCTGGAAAGCAAGCAGGCTTGATGTTGCGAATTTGAGCTCCTCAGAGGAATAGCAGAATATTCTTACTAAGGATGGAGTGATTCATATCAGCGAGATGACAAACATTACTCCAGTTATGTGAATCAGTAAACATATTTAGCAAGGATAATCAGGTATACCTGATTCAATATACTATTTACGCACCTGCTTCTCAGAATGGCTTATTGGTGAAGAAACAGAGCCAATGAGGAATGGATCAGGTAGTGTACATCCAGGCCAGTACATCTGCTTAGAGCTCATCTTCTGCTGGTTTCAGTAGAATCAGAAGCTACTGGGACTTCTCCAAGTTTGTTATTTTGGAAAAGTTTTAAAAATAACATCTTATCATTTGCCATAAAGTCACTGCCTCCATCGTGCCAAAAGCCACTGATAACGAGATGCAGGTTGCATACAGTACATTATCATTAAATATGTAGTGGGGTCATCCTGACTTGAGCACCAGAACCTAGGTACTACACGTTCATGTGCCATTGCGTTAATGGAGCATTTTGGAAATACTCCATTTCCGAGCTAAATCCAGACTTTAAAGCCAGTCTCCAAAAGGTATCTGTTCATTTAATTCATTTGTGGTAATAGCCTCAAATGAGAGGCATTCATTTCCTTTTAACGTAACTATATTATGAAACTCTTTCATGAATGAGGCACTTGTAGGAAATCTTAATTATTTTTTAAAGCTTTACTTCCTTTCAGACAGACGGATTTAAGAGATACATTTGCCCTTGTACAAATGAGCCTTTATTTTAGCTCTGAAGAGACTTTTCAAAGTGTTATTAGACCTAAAAATCACATAGCATTTCTGTGGAAAAAAACCCCAAAAGAACAAAACCTCCTTGTAGTTTTGTGCATCCCACTGCTTTTTGATAGTTGAAAAAAATTGATAGAATATATTATATTCACATAAATAATTTCTCTTTCTACAAAAAATTGCATTATTTTGCCTACAATAATAACAGATGTAACTCGACATGTTTGATAATGCCTAGCACCACTCAAGTGACAATAGAACTTGACAGCAAGTGGAACCATAATAAATTTATGACACTCTCTTCTGTTGTCCTATAGCCCAGCAAATCACTGTGGGCTGTGCGATACAACTACTGCTTGTCAGGTGTCTTCTCCCATTGTTTGTGCAAATGTACGGTGACATTTTTTATCTTTCTCAAGGGCTAGCTATGCTACTGTTTTACTTTGCTGGTGAATGGGGCTTAGAAGTTCACATGCAGCCTGTTCAGGAAAAAAAGATCAGGTAACTGCTATTATTTCCATCGTACTATCCAGTTCTTGGCAACATTGACACAGAATAATTGAACAGAGTCATAGAATAGTTTGGGTTAGAAGGGACCTTAAAGATCATCCAGTTCCAAGGGACACCACACTAGCTCAGGCTGCCCAAGGCCCATCCAGCCTGGCCTTGAACACCTCCAGGAATGGGGCAGCCACAACTTCCCAGGGCAACCTGTGCCAGGGTCTCACTGTTCTCATCATGAAGAAATTCTTCCTTATGTCTAGTCTGAACCTGCACTTCTCCAGTTTACATCCATTGTCCCTCATCCTATCACCACAAGCCTTTGTAAAAAGTCCCTTCCCAGCTTTCTTGTAGCTCCTTTCAGGTACTGGAAGGTGGCTATAATGTCTCCTTGGAGCCTTCTCTTCTCCAGGCTGAACAAGCCCAACTCTCTCAGCCTGTCCTTGTATGGGAGGTGCTCCAGCCCTCTGAACATCTTTATAGCCTCCTCTGGACCCGTTACAACAGCTCCATATCCTTCTTATATTATGCTTTAATATGCTTTTATGCCCAATAGTGGAGAGAATCCAATACTAGGGCAATTAGTCTTAACTCATATGGTAGGTAGCAACTTCTGGTTTTTTGTTTGCTGGGGTGCTGATACACTTTCATGCTGTTCTTCATATTGTCCATTTTCAAGAGAAAAATTCTCCTGAGCCCCCCTAATGTCATCTAGAATTAGTCTTGCAGAGGCAGCCAAATGTCTTTTAGTGACATGGCCTTAACTTCGCAACAGTTTTGTAACCAACTCACACACAGAATACACTTTTGCTAACTTGTTAAGCTGCTGTGGTTTATCAGATGAAGCATTTTGTGGTTAAGACGCCTGTAGTTGATGTAGTGTGATCATATCAATGGACTTTTAATATCATGCTGCTCCTTAGAAATCCTGCTAGCAGTTGCTGCAGTGAAACACGTTAATTGGAGCCACTTCTAGCAATGAAACCTAAAATTATCCATGGAGTTGGCTTCTCTGCTGCTGACTGCTTGTTCCTTCTTTTCAGGGGAAGGCAGGTTAGCACTTGTCCTCTCCTTGTGATGTTCAGGAGCTGCTGATATAGATTCTTCTCTATATCTCTGGAGCCTTGGGAGCTGATAATGGACCAGTAGTGATTTTCCTTCTATTGTGAACTCCATTTCTCACCCTAAAGGGCCGTTAACTGGTCCTGGGCCCTGCCAGAGCAGGTTCATGGCCAGACTAAAAGAAGAACTGCTGGGCCAGCTCCAGACAGCTTGGCTTGGCATTGCTGATTCACGTTGCTGGGAACAACGAAGAGCAGAGCAGAGAAGTCCCTAAATCATTCCTGGGGAAAGAAGACCACAAAGGGAAAACAATTATTGTTGTACATGCACTATTTTGGCATGTGAAGGCAATGAACTCTTGGCTTTCAGTTGATGGCATGCAAGCAATGCTCTGCTAAAGCACTTCCCATCAGCCCTGATCTTTATGTACAAGTTTAATATTGACATTGCAATTCAAGACAGACATTTCTATTACTCCTGTTTAGACTGGAACAGTGAGGAAAAGCAACAAGTTCCTGGCTTTAGACTCATGAGCAAATCTTAGCAGCAACTGTGCATATGCAATGAATCTGCCTTTCTGAGAGCAAAGTGAGGTCTTCCTCTTTCATGCACTGTGGTTTGCATTAGCTGCTCCCACCAGAAACCAAGACTAAGTGCCATGTCTACGTAACTACTGTTGTCAGTGGAAAAGTGTTTTTATTTCATGCTATCCAGCTCCCTGTCATTTATTACAACTACGTATTTCCAGTTTGGCACAGATAACCACTCCCATGCAAAACCCAGGGACGGGCTAGCAGGAGCTATGGCAGTTGAGGAGTGTGTCTCTTTTTGCCTTTTTGTCTGTTTTGAGACCCTGTAATCAAGCTCCTGCTGCCAGGGGGTTCACTGTATTTATTTGGTAGCATATATTACGTAGAATACATTCAATAGAATACATTCATTAGAATACATTACATAGTGTACATTAAGTACACCTAGCAAAGGTGAGGCTGAAGGAGATGGGCCAGGCAGGAGAAAGAACATTTTCAGCTCACATTTCAGTGGTACAACGGTACGGACACATGCTTATAATCCAGAGGAACTTTTTATTATTATTTTAAAAGTGTTTGAAAGATTAATGGCAGCCTGGAAAAATCGATAGCAACTCATCACAGGCGAAATCTTCTGGAACACAAAATCCCATGGGGGGCAACAATACAAGATTATGGCAGTCTGCAGCAGGGCTAATGAGTCTATGATTAAAATAGAGGACTAGCTGTGTTACTCTGCATCTCTGCTACAAGCTGCCTGGGGAACCTGGCCCATTGGGGTCTTAGATAATTTAGACAACATCAAAAAAATTAGACAGCTTAGACTTCTAAACATGATTTGAGAATCAGGGACTTTCATACCTTCCTGCCTCAGTTTCCCCTATCTAAAATTGTGAAAAGTCCTTTTACTCTTGTTGAATCTCTTTTTCTTTTTCAGATTGTAAACTGGTGGAAGGGAGAGAGCTTTCGCTGTCTGAATAGAGTGCTTTGCCCTGGAGACTCCTGGTCTTGCCAGGCTGCTGCTCTTAATAGAAATAATTAGTGTAGAAGTTTGGGCTGAAATATGCTTTGAGAAGCAAAAATCTGGTAAAGCAGGAAACAGATTTACAAGGCAGAACTTTGTTAAATGAGTCCCTTAAATCTCATCAGGGAAAGCGTGCTGTAAAGGATAGCCTTGAACTGGGGGGAGATAAAGTCATCTTACGAGGCATTTTGAACAGCAGTCATTAGATGTTCAGCCTGATAGTAAGTTATATGAACCAGTGAGATGTTCTTTCTTCCAAAAAGTCACCTGAAAAGAAATAGCAATTTAGAACTACCTGACACCCTCATAATTTCTGTGAATGGTGTGGAGCATATCTGGCACAATACCTTTCCAAGGACTTATTTGGAAGGAGAGAATAAAACTGTGCATATGTTGAAAGCTATTCTAATAATATTTATCAGAAGAAAAAGCCTCACAGAGGAAGCTGCCAGGGCTGAATCAGAATGTGTCAACATCCCACTGCCTGTGATCTACATCAGATCTAAAAAATTTGGCAAGAAATTTGGATCAGAGCAATTACCTATGTGGCTATTTGTTAAGGCTTGTCTCAAACACAGCACTCAGAGAAATTGAACTGTCAGAAGCTAATACAGGAATAATAAGAGGACATTTCATCTCCATTGGACACCAGAGATAAATAGCAGGTAAGTCTGAATGGAAGAGAAAAGTGAATTGAATATGTATTTGGCTTTAGTTTTTGTTAAAAGGACTATAACATGAATAATGAATATTTTAAGGAGAGAAGACTGGGTCTTCAATTTCTTTCAATAATGTTAGTGTTGTATATACTGGCTTGAATAAAATACATTTCATAAAACACCTACACACAGTGCTGCAATGCATTATGGATGGCCCCTCTTGAGAAATCTTACATTGCTTTCAATTTTGACATGGTGATATAGTAATAATAGAAAATTCAGGCATAATATTCAGACTACATCTTTTTCCCCCCCTTTATTATTTTGTGCCACACTGGGTGATCGCAGATGTGCTATCCTGATGCTTCCTTAGGCAGCTTGCATGACGCTGTGGTGAGCACAGGAGGAGATATGCGGTGCACTGCATCGTGCGGAGCATGGAGGATAGAGCAGGGTTTTTCACCAAAGGGCTCCCAAAGGAATTGAGTTTCTTCCCAGAAAGAGGCTTCCAAGGCTCAAGGAGCTGCCACCAAAACACAGATGCACAGTGAGCTTGATTAGAAAACTAATCATGCAACCCAAGAGGTGTCCCTTGGGAGTGATGGAGGAAACTTGAGTGCCTGGGCCTCAGCTGAAGGAGGTCTCCACATATGTGGGAGAGTAGCAGGTGAAGCAGAAGGCAGCAGGGAGAGAGCTGTTGAAGAACTAAACATTGATGGAGAACAAGAGGAACGGCTGAGACAGCTGGGGTTGTTCAGCCTGGAGAAGAGGAGGCTGAGGGGAGACCTTATTACTCTCTACAACTACCTGAAGGGAGGTTGTGGAGAGGAGGGTGCTGGCCTCTTCTCCCAAGTGACAGGGGACAGGATGAGAGGGAATGGCCTCAAGCTCCACCAGGGGAGGTTTAGGCTGACCATGAGGAAAAAGTTTTCACAGAGAGGGCCATTGGGCACTGGCAGAGGCTGCCCAGGGGGGTGGTTGATTCAACTTCCCTGGAAGGGTTTAAGGGATGGGTGGATGAGGTGCTGAGGGACGTGGGTTAGTGATTGATGGGAATGGTTGGACTTGATGATCCAGTAGGTCTCTTCCAACCTGGTGATTCCGTGATTCTATGTTTGAAGCAGTTTTCCATGCTATGCTAAAGAACCAGCTACTAAAGGTCCTGCTGACAGGTCAAGAGAACTCCTGATTGTTTTCTCGTATGAACAAAGGCTCTGTCGTGTCTTCATCCTATAAGCTGATCTGCCAGATGCTACCAGCCTCATGAAACCTTTCAGAGACCCAGGCAGCAGGAGGAAGCTGGTTACCTGGCACTATGAGGAGGTGAGGCTTGCAGTGGAGATGGGGCATCTTTGCCTGTGTCCATTGCATGACCTGCCATATCCTGCTAAAATCCTGCAAAACCAAAAGGAAGTCAGGGGATGAGTGAGACTCTGGGAGCTGAGAGGTCAAGCCAGCTGGCTGACAGGTATCACTGGAGGTCAGCGGCTGGCTCTTAACCAAAAAGGCACAAAGGGCAGAGGCTGAGGGCAACATATGAAAGGCTATGCTTTCTGGCTATTTGCCACCATGAGTTTTGCACTGAGATTAACTGCCAAGTAAACAGCTGCCTGTACACTGAAACTGGGGTTGCTGTGTGGGAAGGACCCCAGAGAAGCTGCTATGTGCAGACACAGCCCCGAGCCAGCTATTCACCTTCCAGGTGTGCTTGGCCAAAAGGACCCTCAGATCCTCTCCTTTTCCAGTTGGCTTTGCCTTTAGCCATCTCCTTGTGTACCCTTCTTGAGAAATCTTCTGGATTTGTTTCTCATCAGAGCATGTGTTGGGGCTCTTGTCTTAACAGCAGGGCAGATGCATTTGGCTTCCTGTTATGCATGCACAGCCTAATTTCTAGGCAATCCAATTATGAGGGAAATTGTGAAATGCTGTGGTAAACAATCAGGCTTTAGAACTAAAGAGAAATTGTTACCAATGAACAAATGGTAAAATTAGGCAGTGCTGCCCCTGGCTGGATTCAAACTGTGAGACTGAACAAAGACAGTGAGAGGGCAGTGAGACACAAGGATAAGGTGTTACAGGGGTGGTAAACACAATGCTAAGTAACACCCAGGGCCAGGGAGCACCATGTCCCACCAGCACCTGAGCTGGCCTTTTGCTGATATTCTTGTGGCTGTGACAGCTGCAGGTGCTGGTGCTGGAAAAGCCCAGTGACACACACTGTTCAATAGAGGTTCTGCACTTTCAGAGAAAACCCCCCAGCTTCTTCAGACGCTATCGTTCAGAGTCTTTTCCAAGTCTTGAGAGGTTTTTAGTTGAATGCCAAGCATAGAGTAGATCACAAGTATTCTAAACTAAAAGGGCCACATACACTGTCTGGCATATGAAAATAGCAAATAGAACCAAAAAGAAAAGAAAAAAATCATGACCATGGACCTTACAAACCACACCATAGAAATCCGGAACAAAATGGGCCCACAGAGCCACATCCAAAGGTAAAGCACAATATATTCCCTAGAACAATTAGCAATCACAACATTGTGTTCTTTCACATTACCGTCAGCTGTGCCTGAGCCAACCACTAGGTAAAATTATAGGGTTCAGATCTGAAGTGTATATCAGCTGATTAGCTGAGAGTGCCCTGAGAGCTGTGCTACACAGTAGGAAAGCACACATTTCAATGGGTAGAAAAAAGAAAGCATGTCAGCCTTTTGGGTCAGACCTACACATATATATATATACACACACACACTGTTGCACGTGCAAACAAAGAGCATTGAACGCACAATATTGTCAAAAGAATTCGGCACAAAACAACTTCTACTGACAATGTGGGGCAATGCCCAGTACGGTTAGGAAAATGACGGTGCTTTGAAGTGCAAGGATAGAGGGTGCAAAAAAATGAATGGCTTTGTCTTTGCCTTGCCTTGGACAGAACATCAGACTAAAACTTGAAGAACTGCTTTGGTACCTCTAGACAACACATCCCTGCTCCTCCCTTGAATTTCATCTTTATCCATTTGTTTGTTCACCTGTGCAAATAATTTTGGGCTTCTGCTGCCTCTCCAGCAGTTCCCACTCCTGCTGGCTGTCATGTGTGTGCAACGGTGAAAAACATGAAAAGCAAGAGTAAAAAGAAAGAGAGAGAGGAAAACAAAGAAAGGAGGAGGAACTCCAAAGCTGCAACAGGAATGTCATATGGAAGGGAGATTCCAGAGAACCGCTTTTTCATGGGACCTGCAGAACACCCAAAGTATTGGGATGCCGTAGGCTCCCAGAGGCTCTCTTTCAAAGATCTCTTGCAAGTGGGATGCAGGACTCAGGAAACAGAGCAGCTGATGAATAAGAGAGTAAGGGAAATAGAAAAGGACTAAAATGAAAGGAAGAATGGAAAGATAAAGGAGAAGACTAAGAAGCAAAAGGGGTTTACAAAGAACTTTTCAATAAACAAAGCCAGGAAGTAATGGTGAAGAGAAGGGCTGAGACACAATGCTGTATCATATTGGTCATATTCAGAAGCAAAGTGCCTCCATGAGAGTGAGATGTAGTTTGGTGCACAAAATGCTCGATTATTACATATCCAGACACGAGCCTAACAACATCATCCAAGCAGAAAGTGCAAACTTGCCCAGCCTCAGTTCTCCCCAACTCAGTTCCTGCACTGGTATCATTCACCCTGGAAAAGAACCTTACAGGTCTTGTGTTATTAGCAATATGTGGGAGACACTCTCACAAGAAGTACAGGGTAACACCCAAGCAAGTGCAGTTCTCGCTTTATCGGGAGCAGGAGGATGGGGTAGGAGCTTATGCCAGTGGTCTTTGTTCAGCCTGTCATTTTGGTGCCCCTGCTCCAAGCTCTTTGCAACACTAATCCAGTCATGCTGGGAGCAGAAGGTGTACCCTTGGTACTGGAAGTAGAATTAGTGCTTTAGGGCAGAACAGTTTAATAAAATAAGATAGAATTCCTTTAAGTCCTCCTTAGATTTATGACAGTATAAGTTCTTCCACGCAAATGGAACAGCTCAGTATTATTTGCAAAAAATTAGCTGGGGGAAAAAAACCTATAATTTCCCAGTCAGCTTTCTTGCTGAATGTCTCTGCCTGGTAGCCAGCTGTCTGTCAACTACTCCTAACTTCACCAGAACTAAAATTATAGTTGTGGGATAGCTTTGCTACCTGCCTAATGTTTATAGGAATTGTCCAACTAGATCTTATCTATGGTTCATCATGTTTAATGTCCTGCCTTGATGGTCACCAAAGCAACATGTTTTGAAGGGCTGGCTCTCGTCTTTTTCCTTATTCCTTTCTACTCAACTCTTCCTTTCTTTTCGCTCCTGTGACTTTCACCATCTTACATCCAATTTGCCATCTTCTTCCTTTTTTTCTGTCTCCTCTACTCCACTGCTAAACCATTCTGTCTCTTCCACTTCACAGACCTCCATGATATCAGTATCCACATCTATTTTTACATTGATACTATGGGAAGCTCTATAAGATTCAAGTGGAAAACAGGGCCCCTTCTCCAACCTTCACATATAGCACAAGCTTCTAGAGAAGTGTGCAATGATTGTTTGAAAATGGGAAATGAGTTTTGTTTCAGGTCTGCACAAGAATATTTAGAGCTGGTGCTTCTCAGTGATATTGTCTGAAGTCCCCATAGGAAGCCCAAGGACTGAGTTGACCATGGAGATTTTCATGGTCATATGACTCGTTATGGTGATGTATTTCTTAGCTGCAAAATAACAAACATAATCCTTGAGATATCTTTGGCGTAACTTGGGCAAAGGCAATAATAAACCTGTGCCTGTAAGGCATTTCTTTTCTTCTTTCTTTAAAGAACAGACACTAAATACACAGTCAGTCTTTCAATTTGTTGTTTTCTGGACTCTCCTGAAGCTTAATGAATAAATAAGTACAAAATTAAAGGCTCATTACCCATCCCAAAAAAATCTCTGTCATTTGCTAAACCTTTCAGAGGAAGCCAAGAATAGGGAGAAGTGCCTATGAGAAGGATAAACAGATCACAGATCAGAATGTCAAATCAAATTGAGCAAAAATTAATTAACTCCATGAACATTAGAAGGGAGAGTCTGGTGTCAGCAGAGACTGTGTCCCTGTGTGTACTTTCTCAGCTAGCACGAAAGGCACTAGAGGCTGTGCAGGAAATGATGTGTGCCAGGTGCCATCCTCACGGCTCACTTTCACGGAAGAAACCTGTTCCTCATTTCAGAAACCACTTTTCTTCTGTCTTGAAGAAATTGTCTCTAAATAGGCTTCTCCCTGGTGCCAGATGCTCTAAGAACTGAGACTCTGCTCAAGCTGGGGACTTATTAATCCAAAGATATCCCTGAAATTGCTGTCCAAATCATTTGAGAGAGTTTTGGATCAGGCCCCTGGTGCCAGCTGGTTTATGGCTACCGCTCGGCTTACAAACGATGCCCTGAAACGGAACTATCTGTAGCAGAGAGTTAATCCCCTTAAAATCAATAATTCCTGATCCCTGAAGCGGTTGTTTCGGTGATGGATGGCTGGCAAGTGAGAGCCAACTTTCCAAAAGCGTCCCTTTTTCTCCCCTCTCTGAAACAAGCTTCTTTCTATTATTACACCAGCTGATAAAACAACTGTAATCAACTCTTTTCTGCTCCATAAAATAGTTACTGCTAATTACTAATTATTGGGAATAAGCTTCCTAGCTTGTCTGGAAGCATTATAGTGACTGGGAGTTAACAGTAATCATTGCTTTCGGAAGAGCCACTATTCACTTGCAAGGGGTTACATATGGCTCACCAAAGACTTTTTAACTGACATAAGCCAAAAAACTCTTTGAAAAGGAGGCTGATGATTTGTCAGATATTAATACACATACACATTTTTACATATGTTTGCATATGGGACTATTCATTGCAAATTGAAATTCAAGCCATTACATCCACTAGATGCTTACTGGCCATTTGCATACAAACCCACTTGATTTGTGTAGACAATCACAGTAATTGCATGGGCAAAGAGTTGTTGCTTCGTGCTTTCCTCATGCAAAAGTTGTTTCTAGGCATTAGTAAATGCTAGCAAGTAGAGTACATACTTGCTGGAAGGTTATGCCTCTGCTAGGACGTCACTGTTTCGGGGGATGAGAATTAATGAGGATCAAACAAAATTGAACCACCTACAGAACAAACTTATTTTCCTAACTAGGAAATCTCACTCTATAATCTTTGCATAGAAAACTACTCTCTACTGCAGAGGGGAAAGTCAGCCAAAAGGATAATGACATATCAGAAAGCCCTGTTAAATCTCTGAAGAGTGTAGTTGTGTATCAGATCCATGATGCCAGTGCAGCATAAGCTTGTATTTTCTGGGCAGTACTGATAGCACAGTACTGATAGCAGCAGCATTGAGGGTGACTGACCATAACTGATCAGAATATTCACTCAAAATGAATTGGACAGAGATCAGACTTCATTGGGAGTTCATAATAAGGGCTTATTTTTTGATCTTCTGCCTCTGTTTCATTGATCTTTCCTAAGGTAGTCAATATCTGTAAGTCCTAGAACTCAGGATATCAAGCCTACTTCTACAGTCCCAAGAAATACGTCCTCAGCTGGAATTGCCAAGGGCTTACCCACATCAAGAGACACCCATGTCTAAAGATCTGCTTCTATTAGCTGTAGAGACACACACAGCGAGTGTGCTTTGCCCATATCTAAATCCTTCTTGGGACAACCCTTGTTTCCATTCTTCATATAAACAACACTGAAAGCAAGTCCTTTTCTTTCCATCCTTGTATATATAAAGCGCTATGCAACAATTTCACTATTTTTCAAAGACATTAAATAAAACCCCATCTTGAACACGTCTCATCCAGTAGCCTAAAAGTACTCTGAGCATTGGCTGGGAGTCTTCTCTCTCTTCTTTGCATCTATAAAATAATATGTGATACTAAACCAAGGAGCAAGCAATCCATTTTAAAAATGTACTCTAATTTGTGGACTTATGGCCCCATTAATTCTGCTACTTAATTTTCCTGAAGGAAAACCAGAAAATGTTCATTATAAATAGAACAGAGGTAATTACATCACCTTTGATTTGCAGGAACTAATACAAACTATAGATAAGTTTTAACTTCAGGAAACCAGATGTGGGAGAGAGCTTCATCAATGAGGAAGGGCATCTACTGCCATTCGTCCATGTATTACATCGAAAAATATACTCGTAGCTCCTTTGTTGTGATTTGCCGTGATCAGAAATGGATGCAAAGAAATGACAGCACAAAGTAAGTTTAACTCAAATTCCCTCTTTATCCAAAGGCTTTTTTCCAATAATTGGGTTAATTTTTATCAAAGTAGAAATATTGTAGAAAATGAAGTTCCAAGAGGAAGTTAGTCACATGTTTTTGTTTTTTTTTTTTTTAATTTGGCAAACATTTTTGCTGGGGAAGTAGAAAAATATAGAAAATGTTTTTTTTTCTAAACATTTATTTTCTCTTGGACTCCTAAAAATAAAACTGGCGCAGATTTTATAAAGTTTAAAAAAGGCTTAAATAATGAAGCAATGAAAAAATACAGTACCATTTTTAACTTTGATGAAGTACTCTCCATTAATTCAAAACAACTGCAATTTAGGGCTTCTTTTCCATTTTTCAATTAAAAAAATTGGCTAGTCTCATTGACCCTTTTTCTACTCATCCCTGCTGAACTCCCCCCAAACATTCCCCAAAATGTCAGACCATATTCTACTTCAAATTGACCCAAAATAAATTTTCTTCTGTACTATGTTTTTATTTTGCCTACGGATACTCTTTCATCCTGCCATTAGTCCAACTCATGCCAAAGCCTATGGCATGCGGAGACCTTTTGAAAGTGGAGATGAACTCTACCTCACTTGAAAAGTGAGCCCAGGATCACTAGAGGCTTGGGTCCAATTTTCAGACACCAGTTTCCATCCTGAGATGAAATCCTACCTTGAGTCATTCACTTTTTAAGTTTGATTCAGCCAAACATTCAGCTGGAAACTTAATGAAATACAAAGCCTCCCTCCAGCTGTAAATAGAAATCAGTCATCAATCTGTGTTGTCTTTATTATTTCCTATTTGTTCCAGCCTGAGAGAGCCTGTGTAGCTTGTGGAGTTGAGCACAATAAGCAGAGAGAGTCCCTGAATTTGTCCCTATGGGGCACTATGACCTCAGCCAGTATTTAATCTCCTTGTGACTGTCAACTGAGAGAGGTGCTGGCAGACAACAGCTCTCCTTGGTATGGGAGGGCTAAAAGATTTCTCTGGTCTGTGAGAGCACCTCAGATAAGGAAGTAAATATGCCTCAAGCTCTTGAATCTTCCCAGGTGCTACAGAGGATGCCGGCAAACAATCTGACCAGCTATCTTTCTGTACAGCCCTTCATGCCAGCTGTCTTAGTCAAGTTCAAATGATGAGGTACAGCCCAAATCCAGAAAAATCTATCTTAAATCCTTTTCTTTAAAACTTTTAATAAGTTCAGGCTCACAAAGTGCCAAAGGGTTCTTAATCAAAACTCTTAGGAGTGCTACTTCTAAGCTCCTGAGCATTGTACAGACGCAGAAGAATCACTGGCTAGACAGTATTTATAACTGATCCTGAGGCTTATAAATCACAACACAATAAATCCTGAGTTAAGAGGACCACAAAAATGTCCGGGAGCTAAGCAACCAAATAATTATTATAATAATTAATACTGATCTTGTACAAAATGCTCTTTTTCACCGTTAGATTTCAAAGCTTGACAAAGTAAGTCATTACAGACCTGGCCAGAATATTTTCATCTAAACTGTTTTCCATTGGGAAATGATGTCTCAACAAACCTGAGGTGTCCCTTTATGTGTTGCCCTTTCTTTCTGTACTGCTAACACATGGTGAAATGTCATACAAAAATAGAAAGATTTTGTTTTTCATCTGAGCCATAAGTTGCATTTAAAATGAAATTTCCAGAAATATTGTCTGGGGAGAAGGGCAAAGAGGAATTTATAGTTTACAACAGATCAGCAAAGAGCTAAGTATCATTTCAAACCAGAAGAAAACACTTAAAACATTTGCCTCAAGAATTACTGGGCAACTATTTTTGCATTTCTTGCTAAAATAGGGTCAGATCAGGAGTAAAGTCAATGTCTTGCTTATCCGTGACCCCCAAGGCACCTTGAGTCATTCCAGTTTACTGTTCACTCAAACTGATGGCCTTGTTGCATGCTTGTATCTGAATGTACCTGGTAGAAAGAATGTCCTTTGAGAAGTTTCCCTTGCATGCTCCTAATTATGTTTTACAGAAGCCAAAGAGATATTGGTGCCCGTTAATGAAATCAAAGACTCTTAAAAGCCCTTTGTGGCCTAGGGTTATACTTTTAGAATTTACAGAGATTTTGCTTCATATTCAGTCTTGCCTTGCAGAAACCAGCTCTTTGCTAAACGCTGCTGCATGTGCAGTGCACAGATAGCTTTTATTTCTTTCTTAAAAGGCAGTTGTTAATCAGTTAGAGCAACCAGTTGCAAAATAAATTGAGCCAACTGGATTAAAGTGATTATAGGATTATTAAATGGATTAAGTTCCATCTATAACTGGTTGTCAGTGAGATCTAAAGTCCTAATCAGCTAGAGAAAACAGACCATGACAGACACTTACATTTGTCGTTCACCTTGAATTTATCTGCAACTTCCGCTTGTTTCAGTCGTGTTTCTATAGCAACCAGGGTAATTGACATTAATTAGCGTATTTCGTCTGGGGTTATTTCGTGCTAATTTCATTTTTTTTAATTACTTTGAATTATAATGTCAGGCCATAGTAACAGTTCTTCCCTCTGTTTTTCAGAAGGTTTTGAGAGCATCAAGATGCATTCACCCTTCTCCACAACGTACACTCATGAGGCCCCATATACACACACGGGGAACCCAGGGCCCAGATTTGTTCAGCTGGAAGAGAAGACTTCAGGGAATCTAGCTGCAGAATTCCATACCTATAAGGAAGTCATCAAGAAACAGGCCACGTTCTTCACACCAGCAAATGGTGGGAGGACAGGAGACAAAAAGGAGGTAAATTGAAACAGTAGTTCACACTGAATACAAGGAAAAGAATTCTCCCCATGAGGGCAGTCAAACATTTGAACAGCTTGTGCAAAGAAGTTGTACAGTCTCTGTCCTTCGAAGTTCTCAAGAACCAACAGGACAAAGCCCTGGACTAATTTTTCTGGCCTCATAGCTAACCTGTCTTTAGGTGGGAGATTGGCCTAGAGATCTCCTGTGGTATCTTACCAGCTTAATTATCCTATGATCTTTGGTTCCTGCGAACCTATGACTATTAATTTCTTTATTTTTTGCATAATCATAAAAAAGGTGAATGTACAGCTTCTTGTAGTGTGTAGCAAGATCCATATTCTACCTGAAGAACTTCTGCTCTGTTTTTATTTGTTCATTACTGGTATTTCGATGCTGTTCCTACTGAAGTTCATGACTCCATCGTATGTATCCTCAGCTCTGAGAGTTTTACTCCAAACCCCCAAAAGGTATCTAACCCATTAACCCTATTGAAAACAATGCTTAGCTCTTTTAGGAAATGCTGCCTTAAGCCAAGAATATTTTAAAATTCACAGAAATGGTTGCAAGGAAAAAAACATCGCCTATTTTTATTATTTATTATCAATTAAGAATACATAATAAAAAAACCCTAACGTTAGAATTTTTGAGGCCTTGACTTTGTGACATGTTAGGTGTCTTAGAGTTCCTGTGATACCAGTGAAAGCTGGAAGCACATGGTCTCAGTCTAGGTCTGTCCTTGAGGGCCTCTAGTAAGTGTAGGCTTTTTACTTGATTTACTATTATGTCTTAGAGAGAGCTAACTACTGTAAATTGTCATTTCTCCTTTCTGAAATACATACATCATAAAGATACTGTATTGCACGGCTGTTGTCAGGCTGGAGAAAAAAACAAACAAACCTGAATTAACTCTAATGACAAACACTGGATTTTTGCATAAGCATGAAAACTTCAAAGCTTTTCTAACCACAATGAATAGGGCTGAGTTAAACTCCTTGGGGGGGTGAAAAAAACCGATCCTATAATTCTCTGTGTCACTGAAATTCTTACCAGGGCATTGCAGACCTACAAGTTCAAAAGGTAGTTAAAACTCCCTGTTCTGAAAAGTCAAATAATACTGTATTACTCTAATGTGTGTTGGAGAAGCTTTCTACTGTGTATAGAGTGCATCAAGCAAAAAGCTGGTGTCTCAGGCCAGGGACAGCATGTGAGAGAAATATGTAGGAAAACGCATCAGTTCACCAAAAATATCAGAAGGCCATTACAATTTTAAACCAAACCAAAATAAAAGCCCTACTAATAAGTTTTGGACAATATCTGAAGGCATTGCCCCTTAATTTCTGAGGCTAGGGCTAAATAACAGGCTGACACATTAGAATGCTCATCTTCACTGTTAAAGAGATAGGATTTTTCACCTTTGGATATGGCTGGAGAACCATGAAGCTCTGCATGTTACTGTAAAATGAAATGTGCCACCTTGGTGAAAACATCTTTTCTTAGGTTCCCTTCCTTTAGCTGGTCTCACGCTTTGGCATGCTTATACATTTCAGCTAAAAATTCCATCTGTGTCAGCTGTGAAAACTAGTTTTATGGAACTGGAGAGTCTCAGGGACCACTGAGATGACAGGAGACCTTACAAGAAATATTAGGCAAGCAACAGTCCTTGCATTGAGGACAAATAGTCGAGCTTTTCCTTTCTCTGATTAAACACCTTTGTATGACTAATACAGCCTCCTTTTCTTATGGTAATGGTATGAAACCTTTTAGTCCTAGCAAGCAAGGCAGGTAGAGAAGGCAAGGTGGAAACTGCACAGGGAAGAGATGAGCTGCAGAAGGGAAACTAAGAGGGGAGCACTTCTTTGAAAAGCAAGATTATATCTCTTACAAGTAATGTGCCCACAATGAGCTTTCGGGGTATTTAGATGACGTGCATTTAGTTTTGCTACTCATTTAAAATATTTTAAGCAGCCATGGGCAAGAAAATTGCAACCTTAGAAGTAGAGGTACTGGTAGACAGGGCATTTTTGGACCTCAGGCCTTCTATGGTCTCAGAGAGAACTTCACAAGTAGTTTCAGAGTATAACTATATGGATCTGTGTATGTTCTTGAAATGGTGCCTCTGAATCTGAATAAATACAACCCTAAAAAGAAGAGAGAGGAAAGCTAGAAGGAATGAGAAGTCTAACTGAGCCTGTTTTCAAACAGCAGCCTAGAATTATTTCCTTACCTTCAGGCTTGCTTGCAACCTTTTCCTCTTTGCCGTTTGGTTTGTGTGCTTGGAAATGGCCTTCGCGATGATCCGTGTAGAGGAGGCAACAAACCCATAAATTGCACCGTGGCACAGTCGCTTCAAAGGGGCATCGTCCCTGTCTGTAAAACCAGACAGCAGAAATGAGGGGAGCAGACCCAGCTGATGCATACTAGAAGAGACGAATGTGACATGGGATAATGTACTGCACAGAACTTCTGAACATCTTCCCTTAACGAACAACTATAACTATTAAAAAAATACATTTCATAATAACTGTTCAGCACTGCAGTCAGATCCTGCAGTGTCTGAGTGATGGTTTATTAACTCAGACATTGCTGTGCAGAGAGCACTTGCAGTCTTTGGCCTTACACTTAATAACTCACTAAGCATGAATAGGTTCAGTAATTCATTCCTTGTCTTGTGTAGCTGCTCAAAAATCTCATTGGGTTTAAATTTATGCCTTGTTCTCACAAGACTGCTAGCACCTCCTGCAGGTCTGTGACAGCCCCACTCTCCTGCTAACCAGAGCCAAGGGCTGCAGAGAGATGAGCATCAGCAGGACCAGCTCCTCCTCCTTAGCTATGCTGAGACAGGGTAAGTCACATTTCTACCAGGTTTTTGTAAGAAAATTGCACCCCAAAATTTCACTTTGGTCCTCTTTGACTTTTAGGCTACCCTCTTCTTTCTGTTTCTGCTATTATACAAATAACTGGATGATGAGGATGTGGAGAACAAGCAGATTATGACATTACAAAGACAAGAAAGTGAAACATAAGCAGCTACAACAAATAGAGGAGGCACATCAGAGGTAATTATTAGAAATTTGGTTTCATAAGGTTTTTTGATGGACTACTCCTGGACTCAGTGAGAGTAATACTTGCTGGGCAGTAGGTTAAAAATACTTCCTCTCTGTTTTGAAGTCATGTTCTCCAGTAAAGTGAGGCCAGAGTAGGTACTTCTGATAACTGCAAGGCAAAATCATGAAGAGAAAGAAACAAAAACTTTAAAAAAACCCTCTCTTTGTGACTCAATTAATAGGTATACAACCTAACAGTGTGATTGAGGGTGTGATAGGAGCAATAATCGTTAGTTGGTTTGTGTACAAGAGTGTATCTGAAGTCCTCCTTTCATTTGGGGACAGGACATATGGAGGATGATCTGCTCAACTCCTCAGCATTTTCATTTTTTTCTTTTACTGGCAAAATGCATTGTCCTTGAAAAACTGACTGAAACACAAGAAGAGGAGCATATAGCAGTAAACAGTCAACAGGTTCTACCTACAGTTATTGATGCATTGTGTATCCAGTGTCACCACTCAGTGCCTGGAGACCACAACCCTGGCTATGAACAGATGTGGGCAGACAAGAAAGGACTCTTGAGGGGAAACTTGGGGTCCTCCAGTTTAAACATTAACTTTGTTTAACAATCAACTTTGCCCGTGTTTGGTTTTTTTCTGTGCTGGCCTCTTTATTCCTTTTAAAGATGGGAACATCATCTTGAGTGACAGGCTTTCCCCCCCCTGCACCAGATCCTATTGCTATATCCTCCCAGTTATCTCTAAAATTGGTATTTTCAAAAACGCTAAAGAAGTGGGAATCCAAAAAGGACATAAACATCCAATCCCCTTGGGAAAGCCCAGAGTAGTCTATCTATGAACATGAAAGCATGGAGCCTCACAAACCTTACAGGCAGAGATGTCAGCAACACAGAAAGAGGGATGTGATTTATTCAAGGTCATTCACAATGTCAGATGCAGAGCTTGAAAACAGCACTTGTATCATCAACCCCCCTGTTAGGATTTCAGTCATTGATATATCCTTCCTCTCCCTCACAGACACAGAGACTCTGATCCTTCACTCATGCAAGCTCAGTATAAATCAGGAGCAATAACCACATAAGTCGCTAGTGTTAACTTCATGAGGAGAGTTGAGGAGTGTCTAATGCTTAGATTTCAACAGGAGCTGGATGCCTAAATGCCTTTGTGAATTGAGGTTTGAGTGTCTTCGTTCATTAATGAAGCAAAGGGGGGAAAAGGTAGCTGTAATTAGAGCAAACAGAATGCCATAATGTAGCTGCATGAACAGTCTTTCATATTGAAAAAGGCTGGCTGCAAGCTCACTGGTGCTCATCAGCATGAAAGACAGTTTTGTTCATTGGTGCATGCAGCAGTGTTCTGTAAATATGAGAACAAATATATTCGGTCCTGCAGCCATTTCAAGGGTGAAGATTTCAAATTGGAAACTATGAAAGGAAAGCCAAGCAGCAGTGTCCACTGCAAGGATCACCCTGCTGTGGTAGAGCACAAGGAGCCCCATCCACAGATGTGTGACTGAGCATGTGATGAACTGCCTGCTTCTCGAGTCTAAATGTTAAGGATTCATATTCAACCCACAAGATGATAATAATGTGCAAGGGAAGAGTCTGCATAAAGCTAAGCAACCAGGAAAAAAAAGTGATACCTTGTGAGCAGTTTATGTGTGGGAAGAAAGGATAGTTTATTAGAAATGGCTCATGATGAATTCATCACTTTGCTCATTTAAAGGTGAAGACTGCTCCACTGGGGCAAATGCAGTCTGTGGTGGAGCCTGGCTTGCTTTCAAGCAAAGAAAATTCAGAGACCATACCTTATCCAAAGGCCTTTTGAACACTTGCTTCCTTGGCCATGATTATGGACTTCCTTGGATATCTCTTGGACTTCCTAGGGAATTATCTCCAACATGATGTTTGTGGTCAACAGAGCCTCTAATCACCTGAAAGACAGTCACCAGTTGTTGGCAAATCACATCTCACCAGGTCACATTTAATCAGTCTTGCCTCTCTGAAAATACATAATGAAACACATTTTAGGCCAAACAATCTCTATAACTTCAGCCATAGCACTGAGAGGGGTCTTCTGTTTGCTCTGCAAGAGCTGTGTTTATGGACACACATTGGTATTGATAAGCTGAAGTTTTCTGGCAGTTGTGGTGAGGTGAGTTGAAAGAACTTAGGCACTCAAGGGGCCTCATCATGCAAGAGCTTTGCTAAGGGAGCAGGATGATTTGCCCTGGACACAGAAGCCACTGGTTTATTTTTATTTGGGCATAAGAAAAAAACCCCTGTGAGATGGGCTGAGAGTGAATGTTAAAAATATTTTGAGTTGATACTTAAATCATAGAATCCTTAGGTTGGAAAAGAACTTAGACATCATCAGCTGCAATCATACCTGTCTACTACTAAATCATGTCCCCAAGCACCTATCTATCTGCTTTTTGAACACCTCCAGGGATAGGAACCCAACCATATCCCTGGGCAGCCTCTGCCAGTGCTTGAGAACCCTTTCTGTGAAGAAATTTTCCTCATGTGCAATCTAAACTTCCCCTGAAGTAAACTGGTTGGGGTTACAAGAGATGGGGAGTGGCAGCAAGTTCCTTCCAGACGAAGGAAACCTGCTCCCCTCAACCAGACAGCAAAACCCCAGATCCCCCCGGTAAACAAGTACCATGTGCTGCAGGTGGAATCCAATCCTGAAGATGATGACTCCCACAACCTAGAATCTTTCCCTAGGCCGCACCATCCTCAGAAAAAGATAAACACATCCTCCATTAAGAAGAAGAGGAGGGTGATTGTTGTAGGGGACTCTCTCTTAAAAGGAACGGAGGGACCCATATGCAGACTGGACCCGCTCCACAGAGAGCTTTGCTGCTTACTGGGGGCATCAGTGAAGGAGGTAGCTAGAAAACTTCATTCCCTGGTCCATGAGACAGACTGCTATCCTCTGATAGTAGTCCAAACTGGTAATGATGATTTAGTAAACAGAAAGACCAAAGTCATCAAGAAAGACTTCAGGGCCATTGGGAAATTGATGGAGGGCTCTAGGGCACAAATAGTATTCTGCTCCATCCCAAGGCTAAATAGAGAGGACCTGGAAGGCAGGAAGAAGAACTCGATTAATGCCTGGCTCTGAGCCTGGTGTGAGGAGAGGGCCTTCGGCTTCCTTGATCATGGGGTGGCTCACGCATCCCCAGACTTTGTTGCTAACGATGGGACACGTGGGTCTCCTAGGGAGGCTAAAGCCCTTGCTAAAAACCTAGCTAAGCTCATAAATTGAGCTTTAAACCAGATGTGAAAAGGGAAGGGATTGAGACCAGGCTAGACAGGAGCGAGCCTGGATGTGGAGCACTGATGATTCAGAGAGGGTGTGCTGGAGAGGACCACCAGTACATCACCACACAGAAAGTGGGGGTGAACACACCTGGGCTTGGTAAGCGAGATACAGGCACTCTGGTACAAGCTACTCCAGTTACCAGGCAATTGGGAACAAACTCTGTTCCCTCTAAGAGGGCTGATGGCTCCGCAGCTCAGCTGAAGTGCATTTACACCAATGCACACAGCATGGGGAATAAGAAGGAAGAGCTGGAAGCTGTTGTAGGGCAAGGAGCCTATGATGTTGTTGCCATCATGGAAACATGGTGGGATGACTCAGATAACTGGAGTGCAGCTCTGGTGGGGTACAAACTCTTCAGGCAGGATAGGAAGGGAAGGAGAGGAGGCAGGGTAGCCCTCTTTGTAAGGGAGGACTTGGACACTGTTGAGATGGATTGTGGCAACGAGGAGATTGAGTGCCTGTGGGTTAAAATCAGAGGAGCCCATAAGAAGGTAGATTTTGTGATGGGAGCCTGTTACAGGCCACCCAGCCAAGGAGAAGCAGCTGATGAGCTCTTCTATAAACAGCTGGGGTTAATCTCTAGATCGATGCCTCTTGTTCTTGTGGGAGACTTCAATCTTCCTGATATCTGCTGGAAGTACAATAGAGCAGAAAGCAAGCAGTCTAGGAGGTTCCTGGAATGTGTGGAAGACAACTTCCTTGCACAGCTGGTGAATGAACCAACAAGGGAAGGTGCCCTCCTGGACCTGCTGTTTGTGAACAGAGAAGGCCTTGTGGGGGATGTGGCAGTAGGAGGACGCCTAGGACTAAGCGATCATGAGATGATAGGGTTTTCTGTTCTAGGCGAAGTGAAGAGGGTGGTTAGCAGGACAGTAGCATTAAATTTCCAGAGGGCAGACTTGGAACTCTTCAGAGGGCTGGTTGGCAAAGTCTCATGGGAGACAGTGCTTAAGGGCAAGGGAGCCCACGAGGGCTGGGAGCTCTTGAAAAAAGAGATCCTAGCAGCTCAGGAGAAAGACATCCCCACGTTCCAGAAAAAAAGCCGGCAGGGGAAAATACCAGCTTGGTTGAACAGTGAGATCTTGAATGATACCAAAAAGAAGAGAAATGTTTATGGGCTCTGGAAGAGGGGACAGAAGGGAAGTGAGATTGTGTAGAGAAAAGATCAGAAGGGCAAAGGCTCAACTAGAAATCAGATTGGCAAAGTCTGTGAAAGATAACAAATAATCTTTCTATAAATATATAAATAATAAAAGGAGGACTAGGGAGACCATACAGTCCCTATTGAATGCAGAAGGAACAACAGTGACAGGGGATGAGGAAAAGGCTGAGGCACTTAATGGCTTCTTTGCCTCAGTATTTAACTGTAAAGAAAGTTGTTCCCTCTGTGTACAAACCCTGGAGCTAGAGGAACAAAATGAGGCTCCCATGATCCATGAGGAGGTGGCCAGAGCCTTGCTAGCCTGACTAGACACACACAAGTCTATGGAGCCGGATGGGATTCACCCGAGGGTATTGAAGGAGCTGGCGGATGTGCTGGCCAAACCCCTTTCCATCATCTATCAACAGTCCTGGAAGACTGGGGAAGTTCCACTGGACTGGAGGCTGATGTTGTGCCCATCTACAAGAAGGGTCGCAGGGAGGATCCAGGGAACTACAGGCCTGTCAGACTGACCTCAGTGCCAGGGAAAGTCACGGAACAGGTGAGTGCTATCATGAAGCACTTGCAAGAGAACTGGGTGATCAGGCCCAGTCAACATGGGTTCACAAAAGGCAGGTCTTGCCAAACTAACCTGATCACCTTCTGTGACCAAGTGACTCAGATGCTGGACGAGGGAAAGGCTGTGGATGTATCTTCCTGGACTTCAGTAAAGCCTTTGATACAGTTTCTCACAGCATTCTGCTTCGGAAACTGTCACCTCTGGCCTGGACAGGCGCACACTCTCCTGGGTGGAAAACTGGTTGGATAGTCGGGCCCAGAGAGTGGTGGTAAATGGAGTTAAATCCAGCTGGAGGCCAGTGACAAGTGGGGTTCCCCAGGGCTCAGTCCTGGGTCCAGCCCTGTTCAATGTCTTCATCAACGACCTGGATGAAGGCATCGAGTGCTCCCTTAGCAAGTTTGCAGATGACACCAAGCTGGGTGGAAGTGTCGATCTGCTGGAGGGTAGGGAGGCTCTGCAATGGGACCTGAACAGGCTGGACTGCTGGGCTGAGACCAATGACATGAGGTTTAACAAGGCCAAATGCCGGGTCCTGCACTTGGGGCACAACAACCCTAAGCAGAGCGACAGACTAGGAGAAGCCTGGCTGGAAAGATGCCAGGAGGAGAAGGACCTGGGGGTGTTGGTTGACAGCTGATTGAACATGAGCCAGCAGTGGCCCAGGTGGCCAAGAGGGCCAATGGCACCTTGGCTTTTATCCGAAAAGGTGTGACCAGCAGGTCCAGGGAGGTTGTTCTCCCTCTGTACTCGGCACTGGTGAGACCGCTCCTTGAATCCTGTGTTCAGTTCTGGGCCCCTCACCACAAGAAGGATGTTGAGGCTCTGGAGCGAGTCCAGAGAAGAGCAACGAAGCTGGTGAAGGGGCTGGAGAACAGGCCTTTTGAGGAGCAGCTGAGAGAGCTGGGGGTGTTTAGCCTGAAGAAGAGGAGGATGAGGGGAGATCTCATTGCTCTCTACAACTACCTGAAGGGAGGTTGTAGAAAGGAGGGTAATGGACTCTTCTGCCAAGTGACAGGGGACAGGACAAGAAGGAATGGCCTCAAGCTCCGCTACGGGAGATTTAGGCTGGACATCAGGAAAAAATTTTTCACAGAGAGGGTCATTGGGCACTGGCAGAGGCTGCTCAGGGAGCTGGTTGATTCACCTTCCCTGGAGGTGTTTAAGGGACGGGTTGACGAGGTGCTAAGGGACATGGTTTAGTGTTTGATAGGAATGGTTGGACTTGATGATCCACTGTCTCTCTTCCAATCTGGTTATTCTGTGATTCTGACACACCTTGACAGCATTCCCTCTTTTTCTATCACCTAATTTCTCATATGTTTTGACACTGGCAACTGTGATAAATTATTTGTAAATTTACCATGATCTTAGCTACATAACCTCATTTAACCAGTACAAAAAAGAACCTCAAATACATGGCATAGATTTATATGCAAATCGGATGACTTCTGTTTCAAACCAGCACATTTCAGGAAGAGTTCTTCAGAGATATCCCCAAGACAGCACCTGCTCTGCCAGCTGCTAACCTCATTCTGCCAGTCAAGCCTCTGCGGATGCAAAAGGGCCACCCCTACCAGCAGGAGAGCATCTTTAATGCCTGTTGGGCAGAGCTGGGATGGAGAATACCTTTCCTTCGAACCTCTGATACAGTGAAAAAGCCAACCAAACTTTCAAAATCACAGCCTTTCTATGCGTATGAAACCAGAATAGCACAACACGATGGTAAAAGATGCGTAGGAACAATTTTTCTGAATTTAAACTAATTACTTAATTTGATCTGTGAAACAATGAATGCTAATTTTGCTTCCTGTTAAGCTGTGAATTTCTGAGGGAATTTGAATCTGTCTGGTGAGATCAAAATTTAGGTCATGTAACAAGTGTCAACCCCTACCTAATGTGGCTAATCTGACAGCTAACCCCAGCATTTGTGCAAAAACTAGCACCTTCTGCTTTATTCCCTTCTGTCCAAGTGAGAGATTGTTTGAGGTCTCAAGGTCCTCCAGGTTCAAGCATAATTTGTGGATGAAACACTTCATTTTATAAGTGTTCACTGTGAAAACATCTGTTTTGTAAGCTAGTCACCAGGAAAGCCTCCACAGAGTTTTAGCCCACAGTCTGAGAAACCAAAACTGTGCCTGTATAAGCTTCAATTTATTAGCTGGAATTTCTGTACTTTTTGCCATCACAGATGAGGACAAACGGCCTCATCATAGGTAGAGTATCTAGAACAAAGCAGTTGGGGACCTCGACTGCCTTTGGGATGCACAGAGGGATGAGAGCAGGTTCTTGCTGCCTCCTACTCAGCCCACATTCCTCCAGAGGAAGCACCAGCAGTTTGCCCCATTGACTCAGTCCATGGCCAGTGGCTGGGACTCAGCCCATGCTGCACCTGCAGTGCCGCACGCAGCCAGCCAGCATGACAAACATCGAGCCTGCACAGCGAGCTTGCAGAAACAGAGGCTGCAGGCAACAACGTCTCCACTTCTTTTAGATTTAAGTCCTGTCCACTACAGAGAAAGAGGTTGATGAGGGTGACTTGTCTGTCACCCTCTTAGTGTGGATGCTTTAGACTTCCCCAGGCATTTGCATAGAAGCAGAAAGCAACCAGAATTGCTCATAGGAAAAAAGGTTAACTCCCTCCTCCAGCAAAATGTTAAAAAATATAATAGAATATAAATACGTACCTTCAAGTAGAGTGTTTTTTTTTCCTCTTGCCTACACAGTAGATTATAGTTAATTAAACCTCTGCTCACATAAACAGAACAAGAAAGGATGTAAAAGTAATGAGCTGACAACACGGTCTGTATTATGTTGGGCTTCTAAGAGAATTTAATTTGGAGAAGAATTATGCACAGGCTGAAAGACAGGCCATTAAACTGAGCCAACTGTCTGGAAAGAGATAAAACAAAAAAAAAGTGTTCTGCCTCCCGTGAAATAAATAGCACACTGCACCTTCCTCTTACCTTGTGGGTGGCAGGGCTACACATGCAAATGCAAGCGACCAGGTGGCCCATGAGCCCCCACCACAGTGACAAAGACACCTGGCACTTTCCTCCCAAAGGGTGGTAAGAACCATGACAGCAATGGTGAGAGAGCTTGCAAATGCAACAAAACCAAACCTGCTTAAGTCTAGATAAATATTTGTGATACTTACTCTGGTAAAGCCCCTGCACAAGTATTACGTTCTAGTGTTTGTACCGAAATGTTTCTGGTCCAAACCCAGGTATGGTCTGCAAAGGGGAGAGGTGGTGCTGCCTGGTATGATTAGCTGTGATAGATGTTTTCTTCTATTATTATTTTTGAAATCACATAGATAGGTAGTCAACAAATCAGCACAACACATAGGAGGCAAATGGAGGCTGGTCCTCTTGTACTTACAAACCAATGCAGCAGCATCCAAATCCAGGTCTCAACCCATCACCTCCAGAGCAGGCAGGGAGCACTGGCTCCCCAGGGCTGAGAGAGGGTGCGTTACAGCCAGCACTGGGTTGCAGGAGCACAGGAGGCAACTGCTGCTTCAGCCACTTGTTGTCCCACAAACTCCTCATGGGAATTTTGGGGACTCAGCTGTTCACACAAAATTATCACATACTGGATGCAGCCATTCTTTTCCTCTGCTGACATATCCCTCTTCCTGTACCCCTTACAGGCTGCTACTTTTGTTTTAAAAAGCGTGTGGAGCAGAACTCAGCAAAACAACACAGCAAAAGACGCATGACGGTATTGCCAAACAAGCAAGCCAGCTTGCTCAGGAGACTCATTTGCTTATCACGATTTTCTTGAGGCAACTGCTAGGTATTCAGGATAATCAACTCATAAATAAAATGTCTAAGTTTTTTTTTTTTTTGTGGTTTTATTTATTTATTAATAAAAAAGGCTCTAGGGTTAAAGCGACTTGCATGACTCATGGATTGCCCCCAAATTATTTAACCTTACCGAGTGAAAGGTTGTGCCAGTTAATCTCTTCCCCACCCAGACCCTTCCTAGCAGCTGTAAAGAAATAATCCCTTCAAATTCTTCCTTTGAAATGTTTTGCTTAAGCCTCAGGGGAATGATGTTGATGAGAGCTGAGAAATTAAGGGATTTGTTTTCTTCAGTTCTGAGAAAACAGAGGGAAATTATTTTGAGTAGAATGAAACCAGGATTTTTGATTCTCTTAGCAATTTTTTTGAAAAAAAACCACAATACTATTTAATTCAGTTTGATTACAGCTTTACATGTAACATCTTTTCCAGCTACTCTTAAGAGGAAGAGCTCAAATATTTCTAAAACAGTCTGGAAGAACTTTAAAACATACAGTAATTAATGTAAGAAAATTAAAAAAAAAACAAAAACAAAAACACACTACAAACAAGGTAGCCTTGAAGATAGTCAGCCTACAGAGCTTTCTGTCATTTACCCCAGCACTGCTTCTGAGTAGGTTCATTGATTTCAGGGTAGGTACTTCAGGTGCACTCAAGTGAGTGATAAAAAAAATAGAGTTATTTCCCTTTGTCCCTGTTGCTTTGTCAAGCACTTTTCCCTTTCTTGCAGTTTTGGAAAACTTCAGGAGGACTTACACAATGCCTGGGCTGAAGCCGTGTATCAGCCCTTAAAAAGCTTGGAACAATCTGAAAAGAAAATGAGAGAGAACATTTCAATTTGGCTTGCTTTTGCCAGCTGGCCAGTTGCCTAAAGAAAACGATCAAGGGAGAGCGCAGTGTTGCATTGTCCTGATCCACACAAGGTTTGTGAATGGAGAAGTTCTATCTGCTCCCTCGCACATCCCTCTGCTTTTGTTTGCTGCCCGTTTGGGTGGGCAGCGATGATTACTATTGCGGGAGCATTATCTTTCTGCTTCCAAAGGAATGAAATCTGGTAGAGTCCATTTGTTTTGTACATTGAAAATAATCCCTTCGTTTCCGAAAACCACAAAGGCCCTTAAAATAAATACCAAACCCCAGCAAAATAAAACTGTCAACATTTAGACTGAGATTCTCACAAAAGTTGAGCACTCACTCAGCAAAACATTTCTAATACAGGCACAAAAGGCTGCTGAATGCGTTCCCCGCTCTGAGCTCTAATCAGCTGCTCGCACGCACAGCTGCACACAGGAGGCTTGCGGACGCCGTGCTGCTGCTGCACCCAGGCTCCACCAGCAGACCTGGCTTTATCCAGATCCCTCAGTTCCTCAAATAAATAAACCATTAGGTCATTTGGGATCATGTCTTTTGGATGAGTGGGTGTCTGACACATGGCAGGTTCTTAAAGGGTTGTGCTCTGCACTACGCAAGCTCCAATGAAGTAGATAGTAGTAGAGGAAAGAAGGCAACTGAGCATGGTTGTATGAAGGATCAAGACCTTGCTAAGGAACATACAACATATCTCCAAGGGTTTTCTCTTCCTCCAGGTACACTGTGCCATTCAGTCACAGTTGTACTGAGTTCAGACAGCACTGGAGATGGAGAAAAGCCAGAGTAGTGGGTGGCAGAGGAGGCTGGTCCTGGTGAGCTGCACTCGTCTGCTTATGACCTCCAGAAATGTGGAAGTAAAGTTGAGAGATACAGGTGACTTACCTTGTGTGACTGCACTCTGAGATACTGGATTTAAGGCTCCAGAGGATCATAGAATTACCAGGTTGGAAGAAACCCACTGGGTCATCAAGTTCATTCCCATCAAACACTAAGTCATGTCCCTCAGTGCCTCGTCCACCCGTGCCTTAAACACCTCCAGGGAAGGTGACTCAACCACCTACCTGGGCAGTATTTTCCAGTGCCCAATGACCCTTTCTGTGAAAATTTTTTCCTAATGTTCAGCCTAAACCTCCCTTCGCAGAACTTGAGGCCATTTCCAAATAAACTATTTCTGGTGAAATGTAGAGTAGCTTTATGACATGAGTTTGCTAGGTCACATCCATGATGAAGTTCACACAACAACTGGTACTTGCAGACTTTCTGGAAGTTGAGATGAGATCAGTTCTTTGACGTAACCTGGCACACCTGCTTTACTTTATACGAAGTTATATAGGGAGAAGCTGGCTTAGTTCCCCAGCCTTGAAAGCACTCACATATAGCCAGATCTCTTCTACTTATTTCTTCTATCCACTCCTTAGCCATCTTCCCATGCATCTCAGGAGAGCATTTCCATTCATCCTTTCTGTTTCCTATTTCCATTCAGGATGTCTCTTAAGGACTTGACTCTGCCCAACAGCCCTATCTTACAGTCCTACCTTAAAACAAGCTCAGAGTTTCCTCAGCTGGGTATGCTGAACGAACAAAGTTATGATGATGTCATGATGCTTGACTGGAGCTTCAGCCCTTTTGTCACTTGTGAGGGAGCCCATGCTGTTGCATACTACTGCCAAAGTTATCCTGACAACAAATTCGATTCTTGTCTGATTTAACAAAGTCAATGCTCAAAGAGATCCTGCCAGAATGATGTACCCCATGCTGCTGGTGCTAACTGGAAACCAGTTAAAGATTCTTACCAATAAACACAGACTTGAAGTGAGTCTCTGAGCATGATCTGAATCCTTCTGCGCATTTTGTTTCCTCACAGCTTCCAGGCTGCCACGATTTCTTCCTAGGCCCTGGCACACTCGATACAGCACTGAAGATATTGGACATCCTGTTAGATCCTTAGCATGCCAGGCCATTGTCTTGTTGATATTAGCGAGGGATTAGAAGTTTAAGGCCTCAGAGCTTAATGGCTCAGCAGGTGGAGAGCATGGCACTAGCTGTGAAAATGACAAAAATCGATAGCTAATCCAGTGCAGTCAGTCAACCTTTTCAAAGCCTCATCCGTATTGATTTCCAAGTGCTGCTCTTCCTGTCCCTTGACGTAATCAGTCTGTTTGCTCAGCAGACAGACTTGCTCTCTTCCACTCTCCCCCCACTTTTGTTGGGCTTTTTACACTTAGAAATGGATTACTTAGATCCCCCCAGCTTTTCATCTCTCTAGCTGCTGTCAGAGGATTGATTAAAGGGGAGGTAGACTGGGCAACCAGCTCCTACAAATCAAGGCAGACCTGACCTGTGGTGTGATGGATGTTTCAGGAAAGGAGCAGGTGGGCTTTGACGTGGGAGGAATGGAGGACATCTGGTCAGGTTAGATAGTTACAATCCAGGTAGTGAATTCAGAAAAAAAAAAAAAAAAAAATTACTTCCATCTCCTTTCCCCATCACCTTGAAGATACATCAGAGTCATCATGCTGATAGAAAAGTCTTTATGGTGTTATGTGAATTTAGGGATTAGAAATACAAGCATCCTGGGGGAAGTTTTCCTCTTCCTGAGAGGATAAGAGACCTTTTTTTCTTCATCTACGCTGCTCTGGCTATTTGCCACAAATGTTTTAGGGGCATTTATACACTCCATTAAAAATCACCAGTATAAGGACTCCTGTTGTGCAAAGCAGCCCAGCATAGAGGTTCTGGCCTGAGAATACTTCTGTTAGTGCAAGCTTCCCAGTGCCATGCATCCACATTTCAGCATTGCCCATCCTGAAACCACAGAGATACTGAGAAAGCAAAAGTGTAGTGGGAACTGTTAGCCATGAGCTTGAAGTAGGCTCAACCAGGGATGATCCAATCCTTCCAGCCTGAGTGATGGCCATCTAGAGGCATTTCATAAGAGGCAGCTCATAAGAAACTGGGATATGTCTGAAATAAAGACATCTATTAATGGATGCACTTGTTGATGCTTTGAATCATCCCCAAGAACTGAATTAACTGAAAGAGTAACATTAGAATAAACAGATACTCCATTGACGGGTTAAAAACTAGAATGATTGCATCTGTTCTGCAGTTGCTGAGCTATAGGGGCATCCACATGACACTCAGGGCACCTGCAGAGCTGGGCTCTCTGTTGGGTGCATCTGCATTGTAAGAGCACTCCAATAATACTAAAACACAGTGTAATAAATATGCCAGAGGCTTCTGTCTGTGGCTCTGGCATCTCAGTCCACAGCCCTGGCAAAGAGGAGCACGATGCAAGCAGACAGGGTTGTGGGAGACAGTGGAGGCTGCAGCTCAGAGCAAAGTCCCAGGTGCTAACCCTGCTGGGAAGAAATCCCTTGCCTCAGACTTGCAAACTAAGTGTGGGAGGGAGACCAGCAAAGGAAAATGGATTAGCTGGGACTTCTCAGCAGCTTCACCAGTGCAGCATTTTTGTTTTGGCTTCGTGAGTATTGTCCTTTTGAAGACTTGTTCATTCACTGCTTCAGGCTGACCTGGCACTGTTAGCATAGGGAGATAAGGAAGCATAATTTGCTGTAATGTTTTTCTCCCCAGGCTTCTTTGCTGTGCCTCAAACACAGCAGAAAAATTCTGTCTGTCAAAACCAGTTACATTTCATTCTCTCTCCTGTAGCTGGGATCAGAGGGCAGACATTTTTCAGGCAAGCAACTGAATTACCAAATTGCATTCCTAAAAAAATTGAACAAAAAAAAGCCCCTCTCTGACTCTGTTCTGGGGTAGGATACCCAAACACCCAGGACTTTTCCTTGTAAATGATATTGAATCATCCACTGCTGTTAGAGCCACCAGTACAAATCCAACAGAACAGCAGCTATGGAAGAACAAGCTATTCTCAGCAGAGGCCCACTTCTTTAACAATACAATTTCATCTGTTAGAAATCGTGCCATCCGCAAAACCACATCATTTCCTGAATCGACAGGTTTCAAGAGCAAATCCATGTCTGTGCCTGTTGCTCAATTTTGCCCCAGGTTAACAGGAAAAATAGTTCTGGGCTCCTCAAAGGCAGTGTGTTACCGTACCTGCAGATGGGAGAATCTGGCATCAGAGGCTACTGTTGGTCCCCTTCCTACCCAGTTAGTGTTAATAGCCTCGTCTGAAGTCATCTGGTACACAAAGCAGAAGAGATGCCGAAGAACAGCTTTGCAGAGCCATACGGCAAGATCTGCTGGCCAATATGCATTTATTTTAATGAGAATTCAGTAAGCAAGTCCCATAACATCTTCGGCCGGCATGATCCAGCATGCAAAAGAGAAGGAACTATTCTGAAACAATGTCTGTTGTCAGATGATAGTTGGCAAAAATCTGATGAAGCATTTTCCCTCTGATGAGTTTCTCTCAGGGACTTTGCCGAGTCAGACCCTGTCCCTGACAGCAGCCTGTCAGTTGGCCTTGACATAATAGACAGACTTCAAAGAAGAAATCCTTGAGGAGACCATGACCTAGAGATTATGCTCTCCAGCAGGATGGGCTGGTTTTTGTGCGGTTTTGTATTCACACTACCACTGTTCTGCACCATAGCCAGATCTACGCTCCTAATATTCCTGGGAACGTTACTCCTCCTGGTCCCTATGGCAGGCTGGTGACCACATATATCCTGGTAGCAGGTTCTTTCCAATGGATGCTCTCGAGGTTGCTCCCTCCCTTTTGCCATATATGACATTTGCAGATGTTATACATCTCCTTTGGGATCTGAGAACTGCATTTTCTAATTACAGAGAGAAAGTACAAAGCATCATGTATTTGCCAAGAAGGGTGGCCGAAGGGACAAAGAGGTGTAGATGCACGTCTTCTGTTCCTGAAGGTTCCTCAAGAGCCTGCCACAGAGTGACTTGTCTGTGGAGTCTCACTTTGACTGAGAAACCAGAGCCTTTGCTTGTCTCCGAGTCTCCATCCACCTGCCTGCCTCAGCTGACAGCCTTGACTCTCCATTGTATTTTCTGCAGGCTATGATCCATAAGGCTTAGTATCCCCCTTTGATCCTTAGCTTAGCCTTGGGAAGACTACGCTTTACCACCTGGGAGGGAAAAGTAAGAAACATTCTCCAATTAGTTACTCTCTGTTTCATTCTTGTACAGGCTTGTACGCATGCTGGTCTGGTTTGGCTTTTTAATAGCCCTTTTGATATTACTCCCCCACAAGTAACTCATCAGAGAGGAAAGCGAGATGTGTGAACAACACCCACTAAAAATAAACATGTTTCCTTGCACTGTGAGGGAAACTGCTGGTCTAAGTGACCCGAGAAGTACCTTTTACCTGGGGTAGGTCTGCCCTGACACAGACAATATTCTCCAGCCCACTTCTATGCATTGTAATGCAGGTTCCCATTTTGAGAGGCTCATCTCCTTCGCCTTTGAGTAGTCATAGAATCAACGAATCACTAGGTTGGAAAAGACCCACTGGATCATCGAATCCAACCATTTTCAATGGAGAAAGCATCCACCTGGCACCAAAGAAGGTTCCAGAGCACCTCTGCTCTCTCTATGGACCATGCAGACTGAGTAGGTTTTTAGCAAAGGCAACTGAGATTGATAAGTGAAGTAGGCAACGTGACCTCCTCTGCTGTGTTCCTAAAGGTGTTATTTTTCAGCTGAGATGCCAAAGCAAATCTTGACTACTCGTAATAAATAAAAAATCCTACTTTTAATATTCTACAAGGGGAAAGTTCTTACCCCAAGGGCAGTGACTACATTTTCCTATGAATGGAGGTGTTAACCCTGTTGTACTGACTACATTTTAGCCTAAATTATTGCTAAATTATGAATTTTTTATGTGATGACTACCTTTTCCAGGAAAGCTTAAGGCTCTATACGTGTTTCACAATGCTTAAACTCTGTAGTAAGAAGCACCAGTATTGACTAGACTATGTTAAAAAATAACTTTCTAGCTTAATTAGACAAAATGCTCCTTATTAAAGTTCTGAAAATTAGATTCCCAAATTTAGGCAATACATAGAAGTGCACCTGATTAAGGAGTGATGCATTTCAGAGCCCATTTTAGCCACTCAGGTTGCAAATTTGATCTTAGTTTTCCAGTGGACATAAGTAGCAGTGTTTGCATTAGCTCACCAGTACATAAACAGTAAATAGGTAATTACTTTTTGATGCATTCATTAAACATTTAACCAGCGTTTATACATATAAGTGACATATAACAAGGTAGTTTTAACAGGTTCATTTGAGATTCAGATTGCAAAGATGTTAATTGACATTTAATAGTTTTGTAATTGATCTCTGTCATCTTATGATGTGGAAAAATCCTAAAGCATATTTCAGAACAATGGAAAATGGTACAATGTAATGTAATATTAACCATATAATCAAGATACACATTTATTGCAGCTACATAAAGCTAAACTAAGCTACATGAGACGTAATTTGCTAGTTCAAAACTGTATTAATTCTTCAGTATTTTGTTTCAAATCACCCACAGAATTTTAAGAGGCAACAGTTTTGCATGGCAATTAAAAAATATGCTCATATGTACTAATGGGGGCTACATAGTTATATAATATGCATACATTCCCAGCTCATTGCTGGTTTTAATAATTAAGTGCATATCAGCATATTTACAGAAGCCCAGACACTGACTTTTGTGAGTGGTGATGTGCATGAAATAGCTCTATTTATTATTATAATTGCCTGGTGCTTATACATTTATAGCTCTTTTCAGTGACCCAGAACTACACTGGGCTGCAAGCTGAAAGCCTGAGTATTACTGGTCTGGGTATTTCTGAACAAATACACATGGATTTTGCCCAGGTAAAACATTGCTGGTGCCTTAGAGAAGGACACTGAAATTCAACATGAAGTTGCCTTTTACAGCAAGGAAACATCACACGTTTTTATAATACTTGGGGATAATTCAGGCTGCACAGGACACGGGAACCCAGGGGAGATGGAGAGCTCCTTACGCTCTATTAGAAAAATAGGAAAGAAGCAGTATTAAGAGGACTTGACTGCAGTAATTACTTCTGAACATGAACATGCATTACTCCTGCTTACATCACGGTAAGCTAAGCAGGCAGGTAGGGTAATTCATGATCAGCATGTGCATTTCCAGCCTGCTCCATTCCAGGCAGGTCCCCAGGGTGAGTACGTGGTTAGCTGCAGGAGGGCAAGCACCTGCCTTGCGCAGAGTATTGACTCAATGGGAAAGGCTGGAAATAACTTCACTGTATTAATATCCTCCAGAGCTTTAACATCAATGGAGACAGCGCCTAATTTATCCAAAGGTGCATGAGCTGGATCGCTGCTCTGGGGCTGTAACTTGTATCAGCCTCACTGGTTATTCCACCTGATATCATATGATGTACTGAACTGTCAGAAGCATCATCATTTGTCCACATCAAACCATCTTCTGAGGTTTAAAATAACTTAACTCCCTGTATTGAGCTGCAATCAGATTATGTAGTTTTCTTCCCAGTACAAGTAATCTGTCTCTGATGACTTTTTTGTAGCTTTTCCCTCACCGACTTCTGGTCCTGAAAAATGAGCAGCCACTTGTGATCACCTAGAGTTTTAATCTGAAAAGCTATAGGACAACGGTACCAGTCAGAATGTTGTCTGTGATTTTTTTGTAAGAGATACTGTCAAACTGAATCTGTACAAACTGAATTTGACCCTTCTTGTATATGTTGTGAAGTTCCCTTTATTTGCCAAGGGAGATCCTAGCAGAAAGAATGGTAAAAGGCCAGTAAAGGGCTGGGAGACAATACATCCGAGTTCTTGGTTTCCTAGCTGCCCTATGTAGGTCCCTAGCTGATTAGCTGATAGAGAAAATATTTCACATAATCTGAAGTTCAGATTTGATATTCACATGTTCAAAACAGGCCAAGAGAGCTGGAGTTGTTCAGCCTAGAGAAGAGAAGGCTCCAGGAAGACCTTATAGTGGTTTATAGTACTTAAACAGGGCTATAGGAAAGGTAAGGGCAAGGCCAGTTGTGGCAGGACAAGGAATAATTGTTTTAACCTAAGGCAGGGCAGATTTAGACTGGATCTAAGGAAAAAAATTTTTACAATGAGGGTGATAAAACACTGGCACAAGTTGCCCAGGGAGGTTGTGGAGGCCCCCTCTCTAAGCAGTATAATCTAATTAAATATGTCCCTGCTCCTGCAGGGGAATTAGACAGGATGATTTGTAAAGGTCCCTTCCAACACAGACCATTCTATGATTCTATGATTTCAGCATTTACAGATGCCTACGCCTGTGTTCTGTGCCTCTGAAGTAAATATATTTAGTCTGCTGCACACATACAACCTACCTGAGCAACTAATTCTGAAAAACAAATACAGAAGTGCTTACCCACCCATGGCCATTTGTTTACTTTCAAGAGCTGCTGAACATCTTAAAATATTGACAAGGCTGGCAAGTCTCAGGAGTGGTCTGGGAGTGCTAGAAGAATCAAAACTTAATTATCATTTGTATGTGCTTGTTCTTGAATTGTTTACTTTAATTTTTATGAGTTATGAAATTCATATGCTTAGATGTAGGCATATAGAAGAATTTTTATACAAACAAATTATTGTAATTAACTGCTCCCATAATACCACTGTAAACGAACAGTAACTCAGAAACTGTAAAAATACGGAGTCCATCAACTAGGATACCTCTTTCATCAACAACAATCTTTATGGAAATGTCTAAAGGTCTCACATGTTGCTGTGGGTCACAGGCCAAACAGACGGCAGATCTGAAGATGCTGGCAAGTCCTCATTGCCCTTCTCTTGCTCTGGTTTGTGTCACTTCCCTTGCGGGAACGGGAATACAGCAAGCCTCTGTTCCTTGGAGGCCTATATTGATTATTCCTGATGAAAGGGTGGAGGAATAAGATCCAAAACTAGTGTTATGAATACAATGGGGACAACTGAAGCGTCCCTGCTGTATCCAGAAAAGCACATGTGAGAACCAGTCCCTCAGGAAAACTCATCTAGGGAGACGTAGTGTAAGCTGTTCTTAGCTGAGTGGTCTCCACCCCCCCCCCCCCTTTTTTTTTTTTTTTTTCTTAGCTACAAACGGGTTAGTGAGAAGAAGCTATTCTTACTGTGAACTGTTGGAGCTGAAGCACACAAGTGGGATCACGTAGAAACATTTGTTCTGCTGTTGCCCCTGACCTTGCTCCCTGAAAGTCAAGCACTCTGGGAACTGAAGTCTTTAAGGGCTCCTGTGGCCTCCCATGGGTGGGAATATGTATACTTTTCTACTATAAACCTATGAGCTCACGAACAAAGTGAAGAGTATGCAAAGAATCACTAAGGTGCACACAAACACACAGTGGAGCAGTGACCATCCAGAGAGATGCTTTCAAGGTATAAACCATGTCAGCATCATTTCCCCTGTTGGCCAGACTACATTAGACAGATGGTCAGTGCAATGAATACCACACTGACCATCTTGAACTTCTAACTGCCCTAAGGGATAAGATTATTCTGCAGATCACATGAAATGCTTCTGCTGCTGCAGTACTGTGCAACGGTATTTATGCTAATTCACCGAGTACCTGAAATAGCTTACTCTGAACCAGACTGTATTTTGTTGTCTTCACTGAGATAAAAGATACAGAGTCTAGGCAAACCAATAATAGCTTCATGGTGGAGAATTAAAAAACTTTACATGATTCCATGAATAAACTCAGCCAGTCATTTACTCCCACTAACAGAGACTGGTTAATTCTCATGGGTAAAGTGTTTTTTTTTCCCATTATATGTATTCCTTGTGCCGATCTGTGAAGTTTTGGTTGATGCTGTGATATTTTACAGATATATACCCTACTCTATGGGCTGTGTGGGCTTGTGTTTCTGCCAGTCAGGTGGGTGTTGTGGAGAAGAGACCAATCGCAACAGGTAAAATTAAAAGGAGCCTGCCTGGAATGTAGGTGTAGAACAAAACCACTTATGCACTGATATTCTTATCACCAGGAAAACAGAAAGAATAAATCCTGTATATGTTGGTAAGCAAATCAAAAAGGCTGCTGCTGGCAGAGATGAAACTTTGAGCTTTCTAACTAAAAATTTCTGCTCACCAATTACTCTTCTGAGCTTGAGCCATTCCTCAAGATTTCTGTAGAGTGGCTGCTTCCTATCATTTCACAGGCAGAATTTAATCAAAAGAAAAATAGAAGGGGGAAAAAAAATATCCCCTGGTCAGATAAAGGCGTTATTTTCTTAGAGATTGGTCTATGTGTCCTCTACTTCCCATGTCCTACTTTGAGTAGCTGTCCTAGGCTGCTTCAGTGATTGTCACTGCTCAAGAGCACTCATGCTTGGCAAGAAGACTCTGGATTACAGTGAACCTTTCTCATTCTCAGCGTGTTGTGCAGAAAAGCAAGCAGTGATGTGCTACTTACTGCTTTGGTGCTTTTGCAGGTGCCTCATTTGAATCTTTACTTCTTGCTGTTTGAGGCCAACCTCCCAGTGATTCATCTTGCCTCCTTGAAGCCCCAAGCCTGGGATTTAGCAGAATTCTCCCCTGTGAAGGATCATTCAGCAGCACAGAACTGTATCAGCAGGGTACCTTTCACAGCAGGGGATCATTAAACACTTAAATGAAAACTTACAAAGGTTACTTTGATTACCAAATTTCTTCTAGCTGCCTCACCAAATGCCTGTGACGTTACCCTCTGGTGGAGAGTTTTCCAGGACAGGTTCACTTATCTGATATTTGCTACCCCAGTATTTCAACCGTGACCAAAGTGACTATCGATGACTACGACATAGAGCGTAATATTGTATTGACATGATTGGAGATGTAGACAAGTAGTCTGGCAGAATTTAAATATTCACTGAGACTCTGTGCTTAATAAAACATCACTGCAAAATGCTCCACTGCTGCCTTCTAAAAGATGCATCACAAATTTTATAAAGCGCACAGGTTAAATGTAAATAATTATCAGCTCTTAGATTCTCATCCAGTCAGGAGAGATGCCAAGAGCTTGTGTGTTTATCTTCAGATCTATTGGGAAATTTCCCAAGAGCGTGAGCTCTCAGACATTTAGTCAAAACATCTAGTGATAACTGTCTCCAGAACATTCAGCTGCTCTTTGATTGACATATTTCTCATCAACAAGTTGGCTTTGTTTACATGTCTCCGAGATGTACATAGGCAATGATGGAAAAAATACAACCAGACTTTTCTGTTCTTAGACTTTCTTCTTCTGGCAAAACACACTTTATTTCAGCAACTGTTACTAGTCCAGATTTGCTAGCATTAACCAGCTGGGCTGTGTTGAAATGGCCATGCAAAACAGCTTGCAAATGCTCCTTGAGGAGGTTTCCAGCAGCTCTGATCTGAAGCAGGATCAGCAGAAGGCAAAGGCAGCTTTTTTGGCTCTTCCCCTCCCCACTTCAGTCCACCTCTGCTTTCTGGACTGAGCATAGTTTTGCCACTTCTGTCAATCATGCTTTTTAGGAAGCAGATTCTGTGTCTCTGCAAAACACTCACAATTCCTGATATACCCTTAGAGCTATCAGATCCCATTTCACTTGCTTCAAATACTTTTCTCATCAGATTGACCAACCCTAACACATCCTCTCTTTCTTCAGTAGTCTTGCCACTCCTAAAATCCTACCAGGAATTGCCCAGTCTCTACCTCCATCATGCTGTTGAGACAACTCATCGTCAGCTGCATCTCCAGGAACCTAGCTTATCCATCCCAAAAACATCTGTAGTACTGATTTACCCTGCGGCACTGTTGCAGAAGTAAATTCATATATGGATACACTGAATTTATTTATGCATCACCTCACAGGCCTTCATCTATCAGTGTTTTCTTGTAGCACCTCTCATTATGGTACTTAAATATGCACACACCAAGCTGCTAGAGGGAAGAATTAAGCAGTTCTTTTCTTACCATTTTAATTAATGAAGCAGGACCCAGACCAGTCTAAGGAGAACAGTGGGCATTGGACTGAATTCTAACTCTGATTCAGTCTTCAGTGAAGTGGACTCTCTCCTGTCCACTGCCTTTCTCAGTCTCAGTTTTGCTAGGGTCACAGCTTAAAAAAATACACACCAAAAAGAACCAGGATTGGAAATGCACAATGAGAAGAGTACAGCCATGGACACCTAGGCAGAAAGTGTCAGCAGATGGCTAAACACAAAAGATCAGAATGCTATTTTTCAAAAATATTGAAAGCTGAGATAGAAATCACAAGAAACACAAATAAGCTCTCCTTCTCTCACCTCTCTTTCGGCACGAAGGTACTCAGCAAGCACAGGTCTTCTCCTGGCATAGCAGCTCCTTAGGGATGGTGGAGTTTCCTCAGTTGGGACAACTGAAAACGCCCTGGAGGAACTTCTAGAAGCACAACATCAGAGCACACTCTTCCAAAGGGCCAAAGTGAGGTAACTTAATCAATCTTACCTGCTCCTTAGTCTGCAAACACACTGATGCTTTTCGCCCCATGCCATATGGGTTTCCAGCTGCTACAAATCTGCAGATCTCCCAGGTGAGAAACTTTGAATCTGAGCTGGTGGCTTACATCCCAGAGGAAGGAAGCATTTCTCTGTCAACTGGCAGCCTGGAGGGTTGCACCACGTAACAATTTAATAATGAAAGCACCAGAAACCACTTTGTCAATCATCCTCATTGCCCTTGGCCAACAGTGGGAGGATCTCACCCATGGCCCCAGCAACCCTGTTTGCTCAAGCAAAGGTACTCAGGTGCCTGGCCCTCAAAGTAAATCAATAAAACCTCAGAGTTAATAACTATAGGAGAGTCTACCATATTATCCCGCAATTAGGAAGATTTCTGGGTTTAAGCCACAGATAGTGAAAGGTCTTGAAAAAAAAAATAGCTGTTTTGGAATAGAAAGAGGGGCAAGCTGTTTCAGTCATCATTTTATTAGTGACTCACAAGGGAAATCAGTGAATCTACCACTGGTTCATGCAATTCTGTTGCCAGCTTCTCAGAAAGGAAATGTCATGTATAGCAACTTGTTTTTCTGTTGCAGCAATTAAAGTACATAGGAGGCCACAACAAAATCAATACAAAACTGGTAAATCCATAATGAGTGACAGCAAAATACTGATCTTCTTGACTAAAGAAACATCTGTCTAAATGACACCACAGGGTTAGGCAGTACAAGGCTTTTATGGCTTATTTTTGAAGGGTCTGCCATTTTTTATCTCCTTTTTATTGTATGGATCACCAAATGACCTCATGTTTCTTGCTTATTTTGTTTGCATTTCCTCTGAGGAAATTATGTTCAAGAGCAAATTTTCAAGGCTCGAGATATCCCTGAGGAGAGTGTAATTTATGCTCCCTGAAACATGTTTCTGTATTGTTGCTGGTGACCCCCCTGGAGTAGCTCAGCAGGGAGCCAACAAGACAGTATTAGGAGAGCCTCATTCTTTTGGTCTGTGCTTTTGCTACAGCAAAAGACACCTGATTTTGATCCTAGGAGCCTCCCTCATTTATGTCAGGATGGTGCTTGTTTCTCTTAGCTTATCCATCTGAGGCAGGCAAGTAGGTATCTTCCTTTAGTGAGCAATGATCAGCAATCCAGAGATGGATATCAACTTCTGACTTCACAACAAGAATACAGCAATTTTTAAAACAAAAAGATGTTTTCAGCCAGCAAGAACTGCTTCTACATGTGACTTTTCTGCATTTCACCACCACCTGGATAGTTTAGAAGGTCCCACTACTTCAGCCTTCTCTGTAGAAGGCTCTCTCTATGGTATCTTATTCTTTCCGAGCCATCCTTGCTTGGTCCCATTTTGCCCTTTGCAGCTAGTTTTAAATAACTTTTTTGCTTTTTTCATTTTTTTCAGAAAACCCAGGCTGAGTCACTTTTGTACTTGTGTTACCCAGAGAAATCATCACAGCTAATGGTGCATGTATAGTTTTTCCCCTCCCCGTGGTATTTATAGGTATTTATTTAGGTAGAGACCAGCTGTTGCCTCTGTCACCTTCCAATCTGCCCTGCAGAGCAACATACAGTAAGAGATGCAGTAAGGCAATACAGCGTGATCTTAGTACACAGGTCACATGGAGTGTTCATAAACAATTGCAAATCAGTCCTACCAGCTTCACAGATGTAACCTCATCTGTTGCGATTTTGGGGTTTTTTTTCTTTTCAATTTCTACCTGCTTTTCCATCCAAACTGTGGCCAAACGCCATTTACAGCAAAACCAGGTAATACATTTGATTGCAGCGCAAACCTCTACTTGTGCACTGTTGTTACTGCATTCATATCTGCTGGCAGGGGTTGTTTGGATTTTAGTTGTGGGGTTTTTATCAGTCAAGTTGTTTTCTAGTGCTGGAACGGCTTGCTTTGCTGTACTAAAGACTCATTGTGTCTGTCACATGCTTATCCTATTTCAGCAGTGAGAAATCAATAGGAATTGATTTGAGAATGTCCAGTCTTATCAAGTATCGAGTAAGGTGCTGAGACAAATGCTGAGTTGATGGCATAGCATATAGATTTTAACAAGGTATGTAGCCCCAAGTATGACAACCTTGTTTAAAACGGATGGTTGGACTCGAAGGTATTAAATGTGTTTGTTCCTCTCTATGCCCTCGGCTTTCAGTTGGTGCCAATTTCCATACCAGCTCCCTCTCAGCTAAAAGCAGGGTGTAAGCACATTCTGTAGTCCTAGCAGAAGATTACGTAGGGAAGGGAGAAAGTGTTGCATTTGGAAACATAAACGCTGCCAGCAAAAGCTATTTCAGCAATTACCTATGTTTAGTAATTATGCTAATGTTGATTCTCAAAAGGCTGTTATTTGCTCAGCATGTTCTTCATACTTTATCTCTCTACCTGCCTAACCCTTTATTTTCACTCTAGCTCTTACTGGTTGTTTGTCAAGTTAAGTGATGTTTGCTGTGCCAAGTGTTGCCAAGGTACCTTTCCTTTAGCTGAATTCCTGTTTTTCCACCACTGGCTGCTGTGATTTTCTGCTCATCACTATTACGAGGCCTTTGGGATTGGATTTCACTGATTTCAAAAGACATTAGGTGCTGCAGATGTTATTGGTTCTTTGGGCTGTGGGATGAATGAGAAGCTCCTGGGGTCTCTAAGAACACGTTTGATGAAGTGTGATGGGCATCAATTGGTAAGTGTTGAACTGACACATCTGGGGAATCTGTGTTGCTGCTGTGTCACCTCGAGCCAGTGTGCTGGCAAACAACAGAGAATTAAATAAGAGAAAACTGACAGCACACACACTCCCATGAATATGACCATAGCAAAGTTTAAATGACAGAAATATCCTAGCTGGAGCAACCTGAGCAGTTATGTTTAGAGACACACATAGTGAGATGCCCGCATGTATAGATATCTAATTGACAGACAGCCCTCTGCCTTTACAGGAATATCTGTGCGTGTATGTATGCGTACGCACATGTATATGTCTTGTATGTGCATATCAAGAGGAAAACATTTAGTTACCTGCAGGTGCAAAGAAAATTGCACTAAGGGAAGCTCACTTTATAGTGGATGAGGCCAATGGACTGTAAAGGGCTAACACCAACAGCCTTATCCTCAAGGACATGCACACTACTCACTGCTGGTTTCACTAAGTGGCTAGCCTAGAAAAAAAATGACACAAGAGAAAAATGCAGTATTGTTCATGGAACAGGGAAAGAGAAACACTGATCTGGAGGAGGGAACGGGAAAAGCAGGGCTCCAGATAGACAGTCTGCATGCACAAGGCTGGGACACTGCTCTTTAAAAAGAGTCAGCTGCGGAGGCAGGGCCATGTCTGTGCCTCGCAATGCAACAAGTGTGTCTCTGAGCCCAGAAACATTAAGAATTTATCAGCGTTAAGCATTTCCTAACAAGAAGGCGGTGCTGCTTCCATGTCCCAGCCAGCCTTCCAGTACAGCTCCACATGGCATTACTACTGCCTCCTCTCCTTCTTCCTCACACTATCTTACAGATACCAGATGGCCAAAATTTTTACCCATTTCTAGGCAATTCCCATGAAAGATTTGTGATTTAAAATCTTATGGCTATAGCATCTGTAAACAGCAGCCTACACTGAAGGAAAAGAGGGTGGTGAGGTATGGAGATGAGTCTGCCAGCCTCAGTGTCAGGTAGCAATACCAGGTGTCTTTAATTTACCATGGTTTTTGAGATTGACTCCACATTGCAACCTCACTAAAACATACAGCATCCTTAAACACATACTGTGTTGTATACATTAATAAACTAATGGGCTCTGCAAGAAGATGTTGGTGTCAAGTATCAATTGTACTTCACTTGATCTTTATGGACTCCAACTTTCTTTCTTCATTGATTTTTGTTTCTTGTAATTTTCTACCATGTTCCTGCAGTTCAGGGAACAGATCAGGAGCCCTCCTGTGGTTAATTTAGCATCTATTGGCTTTTTAGCAACTTATTTGTAAATTAATTGTTAGGACTTCTTTAGAAGGACGAAATTACATGTGATCCTCAACACTCCGCACAGAATAAAATCCAGCCTACACAAAGGAGCAATGCTCCCACGCAGAGATGTGCAATCTCTATAAACAGCAATGTTAGCAAAGAGCCAGCTTGTTTAAATGGTCAAGATAAGCAAGGTACAAACAGGGCTGACTTGGCATACGTGTTCATTAACTCAGATGTGGGAGCTTTGAACTGAAGAGAGAAACAATTAAGCTCTAATTGTATCTTCTTTAAGGGGGCATTTTGAACAGCTAACCCTTTTGTAAGGTGGCTCATTTTACACATATCACATTTTCCTATGGATAAGCAGCCCTTTATCTCACTTGACTTTTCTGTTTTCCTTTCCTTATGAAATGCTGTATCTGATTTAAGCTCTAATGTAACATCGGGCATATAGTGACTCAAAATTCAATAGATCCTCCTTTTTGCCTCTTTTCTTTCAGAAAGTCTTCATCAATGAAACCCTTGAAGATGTTTTAAAAGAGCAATATAGAGTAGTGCTCTTTAACTGTGTAATCAGAGATGATTTAGTGAATGCATTTCAGGATGATTGCAGTGTGTGTTAAGGGATTGTTCAAGATAAAGAGGAAAAAGTTGCTAAGGTTTGTTTGCCTCCCCCCAAAGGGCAATGCAGAGTGGTAGGAACACCAAATGCATATGCCACTCTTATTTACAGAATATGGAGTACCCATTAAAAGACAGAAAAGCCAATACGTCAGGTATTTGGAAGATTTCCACTCACTGCAGGACCAGCACAAAGCGCAGGCCACAGTAATAGATCATGCTGACCTATTTCCTAGACTGGGTACTGAATCATAGGTGCTATTTGCACGCTCATTATTTTTACCAAATGCGTCTGCAGGTGCAGTTATCCGCTTTGCACATCCGGGGGAAGCTCAGTTTAAATGCTGAAATATGCATCTATCTTGTATTAAATACAAGTCCTTCCTACAACATATGTCGCTTTTTTTTGTCTCCAGGCCAGCTGTCACACTATGCATGTGTAGAATATATTCAGGATAACAAGAAGGAACAACAAAATATACCGATCAGTGGCAGATCTCAACTGGTTTACTTTAGATATACTCCATCAACTTTGGCTAGTTTAAGCAAACTGAAGAAGTTTAAGTCAAACTTCTTCCCACCCTGTAAGAGCATCTTGCACTAACGGGTGGTCTCCCATCACATGTGTTAGGTTCTGCACCATTCAGACCACGAGTTTGCTGTATTCACTTTCTCTCTGCTGTTTTTTGATTTCATGTATCTAAATCAGCCCTGGAACATTATACAACTGAACTTTCTTTTAGCTTAATCAGTTCCAAATATTTATTTGTCTTTCTAATCTGCATGTCTTTCTGTGCCTACTTATCAGATGAGCAGAAGCCAAGATCAGGCTCTCAGTGGTAAATATCTCACAAATGAGCTTCTCTAAAAAGGAAAACAAAATAAAGAAAAGGACTTCTGTCTGTGTGAGGTTTAGGGATTACTATAACAGCATTGAATTTACAGGAGCTTGAAAACATAAGGGAGATCTGATTCAGAGAAGAAATATGATAATTTATGGCCAGAGGGAATCAGAGAGGGTTTAGCCAAACTGGAAATTACCTTTTGGTGCTCCTTCAATGTAATTCCTATAATTCTAATTACAGTAATACAATGGATTGTTTAATTCTTGTTTAATAATACCAGGCCTTATGCATGACAATCCTTCCAACATCTCTTAATCAAATCATTATTCTCATCACACTGCATTATGCATTATTGCTCTTGTTTAAGGGACTATGTTGAATAAATATATATATAGGAAGCAAAAGAAGCCCTTATGGGTAAGTTAATACAATCCTTTTGGAGGACCCTGCATGGCAACAAGAAGAGGATTTCAAGCAGAAGGGGATATTTGTTTTACAAACCGAGGTGGGAGTTCTGGGTGTGAAGCAGAACTGATTTATTGGTTTGACCTAGGCTGATCTGCAAATCCTCATGGTACCCTCAAACATGGTGCTTACACATTGAATACTACTCTCTCTCTGGCGCTTTCTAATATTTAAGCTTGAGCCAGCTAAGCACTAAAGCTGCTTAGAAGAGGTGGTGGTTTTTTTTCCTGTAGTGATTTTTTTCATTAGTTTTTGTTAAAAAATACTGTATCTTGAACGCCTACCACAATGCCCCAAATAAGAAAAAACTCATAAAACTCCTATTTTTTCTCAGCAGAAAGAATAACTTGTTATGCTACGTTTCTAGGAACTCCATTGTTTCCCCTCCTCCTGAGGGAAGGTGTGTATAATGAACATCACAATGCTACTATGGGCTCTGCACCGGAATTTGGCTTGTAAAGCCATTGCTAATGGGCTGATGGACACGGAGCTGCGGTGCTGCACCAGTGCTGACCAGTACTGCACAGGTATTGAATGCTGTGCCTCCATGCAATCACTGATTCTGAGGTGAGGTCAATTTTTTTCAATGGACACTGTATTTTTCTACCTAAATCCAATTGTTTTATGAAAGATCTTCACCTAGTAAAATGAGATAATTCTCCTCCAGAGAGTCATCTTGGTCTCCAATATTTAGAACCTGGCTTAGGCTCTGTGACTCTCTCATATTTCCTTCCCTCTAGTTTGACTCATGGGTTTTCCTCTTCATAAGCAGATTCCACACTATGTCTCTTATAAAAATGTCCTGTCTTGCAGTTACTTATTTCCTATCCCCCAGGCAAAAGGACTTCTGCTGCTGGAAAACAATATCTTCAGGTCTTCACAGCTTGGCTCCTGGGAGGATTTCCCACAGTCTCTTCCCCATCAGTATCGTCATATTTCCAAAACTATTCAAACCAGTAAAACCTTCAACTTTGGTCCCCAGCTTCGACATGTTTTCTTTCTAAAGGTCCCCCGCCACCCTCAAGAAACAGCCAGCGGATCTCACAGAACCTGCAGGTGGAGAGCTGTTCTCAGACAGACTCCTCCTCATCCTCTGCTCTGTTTTCAGAGATTTCAGGTTTTGTTTTCTTTTTTTTTTTTTTTTTGTTTTAAAAAGAAGGCTTTTTGCCTGCTGCTGGACAGAAGCAGAACAGATGCTACAGAATTATGTTTCAAACCTATCTTTACTCGCAGGGAAAACTCAATATTCAGGGGCATGGTGGGGTCAAAATTATTTCTTCATGGCCTTTGGGTATTCATTAAATACAGACAGCTCTTGCGTATTATCCCTTTTCTGTTATGTTATATTACTTTCAATAATAGCTACAATTTAGCAAGCAGACATACACCAAAGCAAAAATACACAATAAAAACTTAGAGCTAAACTCTGTGTCCATGAATTCAAGGGGTAAAAAAGGCAGAGACTTTAAGGATGTATTAAGCTACTTGGTAGGTGGAAGTTTCAGCACAAAGACCCTAACTCTGGGTAGTATTCTGTCTATGTAAGTTCACAACCCAATAGAGCTATGTTTTTTTTTAAACTGGAAACCTTTTTCCCTTGTTAACATCTATGAAATTCCATAAGTTAAACTCATAATCCACCTTCATTCACAATAAAGATGCTTAAGATATATTGTAATTAAAATCCCATCTGAAATGACCAAAGTTTCCAGCTTTGGAAAACAGGTACAATACCTGAAAAGGTGAAATTAGTAAAACATTGAAAGCATTCGATTTTCCTCTTTGAGTAAAATCAATAGCATTATGAAGCAACGAAATCTGAAGTAAAATCTTCTTGCACCAAAATTCTGAATTTCCGATTCTGGAGTGGGTGTCCAGACACCTGTAAGATTAATACTTTCATGACTGCCCAGCCAGATGGATGCCTGATGGAAGACAGAAACATAACAGCCATGTAAATAAAACTGTCTTTAGAAAAGTCTCTGCCAAGGGGGTGAAATCTAGCAGCCAAAAAAAAAAAAAAAGGCCAGTTTGGATGCAGGGTAAGTTATTGTCATATGAGTGTTCCCAGAGATGAAACTCAGTGAAAGCAGACCTCAGAAAGCAGTCAGAAAGTCATGGGTGGCTTTGTTATGTATCCAAAATAATGCTGTTTGATGCTAATTGAAAACACGACAAGTGCACACTCTCCTGGGTGGAAAACTGGCTGGATGGCCGGCCCAGAAAGGGCTCAGTGCTGGGTCCAGCCCTGTTCAATGTCTTCATCAATGACGTGGATGAAGGCATGAGTGCACCCTTAGCAAGTTGCAGACAACACTAAGCTGGGTGGAAGTGTGGATCTTCTGGAGGGCAAGGAGGCTCCAAAGTGACCTGAACAGGCCGGACTGCTGGGCTGAGACCAACGGCATGAGGTTTAACAAGGCCAAATGCCGGGTCCTGCACTTGGGGCACAACAACCCTGAGCAGAGCGACAGACTAGGAGAAGCCTGGCTGGAAAGCTGCCAGGAGGAGAACAGCGACTGAACATGAGCCAGCAGTGGCCCAGGTGGCCAAGAGGGCCAATGGCATCCTGGCTTGTATCCAAAAAGGTGTGACCAGCAGGTCCAGGGAGGTTCTTCTCCCTCTGTACTCGGCACTGGTGAGACCGCACCTCGAGTACTGTGTTCTGTTCTGGGCCCCTCACCACAAGAAGGATGTTGTGGCTCTGGAGCGAGTCCAGAGAAGAGCAACGAAGCTGGTGAAGGGGCTGGAGAACAAATCTTATGAGGAGCGACTGGGAGAGCTGGGGTTGGTCAGCCTGGAGAAGAGGAGGCTGAGGGGAGACCTCATTGCTCTCTACAACTACCTAGAAGGGAGGTTGTGGAAAGGAGGGTGCTGGCCTCTTTTCCCAATTGACAGGGGACAGGACGAGAGGGAATGGCCTCAAGCTCTGCCAGGGGAGGTTCAGGCTTGAGATTAGGAAAAAATTTTTCACAGAAAGTGTCATTGGGCACTGGCAGAGGCTACTCAGGGAGGTGGTTGATTCACCTTCCCTAGAGGTGTTTAAGGGACGGGTGGACAAGGTGCTGAGGGACATGGTTTAGTGTTTGATAGGAATGGTTGGACTTGATGCTCCAGTGGGTCTCTTCCAAACTGGTTATTCTATAGTTCTATGATTCTGTGACTTATTACATGGGGTTGCTGAAACCTGTGAAACAGATATATTGGTCACCTGGGCAGAGTTAATGAGGCACCCGTGAAGTTACTCCTTAATATTGTTTAAACCAAATTTGCCAGTTTACTGATATTGTCATTTATCTTTTATCACTTTGGGTTTCGATTCAGTCTCTGGCCTGAGCTTAGTGCTCTTTAGCTCAGTGATACCTACAGGCATGTGTTAATCTTCCAGGATGAAATTAGGCTTTTTTTTTAAACAACAATTCAACAAAGCTGAGCACTTTTCACTGCACTGAGAGTACTCTGAGTAAGGATCCTGCCTGTCATCTTCAAAAGTTCGCTTCATTAATCTCACAAGAGATATGAGGCTCAATCTTGGCTGGATTATTCATGAGCAGACATGACTGGGCTGAGCATGCGATCCAGCGAGCACTCCGGGAACAGAAACAGCACTGAGAAATGCTGGGGCCCTCAACTGTTATTATATATATGGTTGGTTTTGCAAACCAACTTCTGGGCTAAAATATGTGAAAGAGAGTGCAGATGGACTTCTGCATTTAATAGGCAACCATGAGAGACGAACAGCTCAACAAACAAAGGCAACCTGCTTGCAGACAGGGCAAAAAATATCAACCCACCTTCTGCTCTGATAATAATGCCAGCTTTTATTGTCCATCGGTTACATTTTCCAACAAGCTTTTCCTTTTTTTTGGCGTATTACCAGGCTGCCCATGGGAGGGATGCAAAAGCTTGTTCTCCTCCAAATATTCCATTAAGATTTACCTATGACAAGATGCCTACAAAATACTTGCTAATAGCATGGCAGATTGTGCTGCAACAGTCACTTACCACACCAAATATGAATGTTTCACCTACCTTGGACTCCACGTCTTAAACCAAACCTGGCTAGTTTACTATTCTTTATTAAACTTACTGCATTAGAGCAGTTGCGTGCAAAACTTAACACCACAGAGCCTCAGTCCATAAGGAGCCATTAAAGGCAGCAACAATATAAATAATACACAAATCATTCAGAGCAATCAATAGCTATATTCCTCAAATGCTTTATTTCCAATAAATAATTCCACCAGTTCAAGCTGACAGGCATGACAGGAAGCAAAAAATCTGCAAGCAGCTCTGAAAACTTCCCAGATTATGGCTTCCTGTGGTTCTGTTACCTCTGGCAGCTTTCGACATGCTTTACAAAGCAGATGAAAAATACAGAAAATCCATAGGCAGTGACTCTCGGGTAGTGCTGACCACCCACACTGGAGTCGGGAGTGGTATAAATAGTGAAGAAAGTGAGCTGGCAAAGATAAGATGACTTCCAAAAACTGAAGAGGGGGAGATGCACACAGGAGAGAAAAGGATGGACGGCAGGGGAGCTACACAGCCAGCATATACATGTGCCTCCTTACATTTAACTTGTCAGTTCTTGTGTTTCATAAAGGAATTATGGTGTATTGACATTAAAATGGGAGAGTTTGGCTATTTTGTGGGGTTTTATTTTTCTTTCTTAATTTCTTTCCAAATCCTGTGGTCTGATACCCTTCGAATGAACAGTTGCTAGACAAGCTATAGCGAACATGAAATGTTGAGCCTGTGCTGCCAGGAAGATGGCTCACGGGTGTCTACCTCAAAGGGAGCTGGCAGGCTCAGCCCCTGGGGACTCCCTGCAAAGCCACAGAAAACTCACCTGCAGAATAACAAAGCTTCAGCTTTTGAGGTGTTCCCATTGTTCAAGAAATTTGCCTGCCTCTAGTCTGGTTCACTTGATGACATCTCTCCTCATCTAATCCCACTCACAGAGCAGACACTTTGTCCCTCTGGATATTTGCACTTTTTCTGAAGTTAAGCTAGACCCAGTCTCTGATAACTCACCAACCTGTGGTGCACAGAAAGAGCTTCTGTGATTATGAAAATCAGCAGACTGTAATGCAGTCTCCTCTGGGAACCCTTGGTTTGGAAGAAACAGGGAGCAGTTGTACAATTAATCTAATCAGAATAAACTTCTACACTTGCATAAGACCATTTTTTTTGATCTTGCCATTACACAATAGCTTCCTAAACACTGACTGATTAACCCCTGCCACTCCCCTGAACAGTGGGTAAATAAGCACCTGTATTTTCTTCTACCAAGACAGCCTGAGACACTTACAGGTTAAATAATTCGGCAAAGGTCACAGTGTCTGTGGCAGACACACTACTGACAGTGCCTTGTCCACTCTCTCTGCCTCTTGATCTGTATCAGTATGCAGATAGGATATAATAGCCTCTTCCTCAGAACATAACTCTTTTGAAAGCAAATCATGCATATTCAGAAATGCCTCTTCTTAACAAATAGATTTTAGTTGTTTTGTAGGAGTCAGGGGAGTCCTTTTTTCCTTGCAAAATTGGTACTGGCAATCCTTTTCTGGAAAGGGGACATAGCATGATTTTTTTTTTATGAGTGGCAAAAGTCCTTTCTGATACTCCTGCTGCTGGACACAATCTTACTAGAAAAATTGCTAAGGACTTAGCAACCACATTTTGTTTCAAAGCCTTTCATTTATCTGCCCCTGCCTGCCAGCACGGTGACACTTCATCAGCTCTGGGAGCCTCAGACACTTCCCATTGACTAAGTGCCACCCCTGCTGAAGTTACTCCAGAGGCACTGGTGACAGGTGTCCATTACCCACAAATGGACTGCAGAAGCCACATTGTCATGGAACCTCTTTTGCAATGCTGAAGAAGCTTTTCTAGTGATTTCGACATGCAGTGCTTGCACAAGCAGGCTTCTCACTTGGCAAGGCATCATCTCCAGCACAAGCAGAGCGATATTCAGTGAGCAGGCACTGGCACATTGCTCTGACATATTCATAATTAAATTCAATCTAGCTACTGGCCTTCTCATAATGTTGGCATAACCCCACACAAGCTAATCATAGAATCATAGAATAGTTGGAAGAGACCTACCGGATCAATCATAGAATCATAGAATAGTTGGAAGAGACCTATCGGATCGTCGAGTCCAACCATTCCCACCAATCTCTAAATCATGCCCCTAAGTACCTCATCCACCCTCACCTTAAACACCTCCAGGGAAGGTGAATCAACCACCTCCCTGGGCAGACTGTTCCAATGCCTAACAACTCTTTCTGTGAAGAATTTTTTCCTTATCTCAAGCCTGAATCTCTCCTGGCGGAGCTTGAGGTCATTCCCTCTCATCCTGTCCCCTGTCATTTGGGAGAAGAGGCCAGCACCCTGCTCTCCACAACCTCCTTTCAGGTAGTTGTAGAGAGTAATAAGGTCTCCCCTCAGCCTCCTCTTCTCCAGGCTAAACACCCCCAGCTCTCTCAGCCGCTCCTCATAAGGCCTGTTCTCCAGCCCCTTCACCAGCTTCGTTGCTCTTCTCTGGACTCGCTCCAGAGCCTCAACATCCTTCTTGTGGTGAGGGGACCAGAACTGACAGGCCTGTAGTTCCCCGGATCCTCCCTGCGCCCCTTCTTATAGATGGGCATGACATCAGCCTCCAGTCCAGAGGAACCTCCTCAGTCATCCAGGACTGTTGGAAGATGATGGAAAGGGGTTTGGCCAACACATCCGCCAGTTCCCTCAAAACTCTTGGGTGGACTCCATCCGGCCCCATAGACTTGTGGGTGTGTAGCTGACACCCACACCATATGCCTTCCTATGTCTATTCCTGCGCATTCTGGGGAAACCCAAGCAGTCATTCCTCAGCTCTTCCTCATCTTAGTATCATAGAATCATAGAATCACCAGGTTGGAAATGACCCATTGGATCATAGATTCCAACCATTCCTTTCAAACACTAAACCATGTCTCTCAGCACCTCGTCCACCCATCCCTTAAGCCCCTCTAGGGAAGGTGACTCAACCACCTCCCTGGGCAGCCTCTGCCAGAGCCCAATGACCCTTTCTGTGAAAAGGAATCTTGTTGCAATGCTTGAGCCTCAAACTGTTGAGATAAATTGTAGTCTAAAAGGGGGCAGAATATTCTCCCCATTGACTGCAATGGGAGCTTAAATGGTTAGTGCAGGTGTAGATCTCTAAAATCAGGTGCTCTAGCTGGAGCGGGGCTCTTTATCAGAGAGTGCAGGGATGGGATGAGAGGGAACAGTTTTAAGCTGAAAGAAGGGGGATTTAGATTAGATTTTGGGAAGAAATTTTTTACTGTGAGGGTGGTGAGGCACTGGAACAGGTTTCCCAGGGAAGTTGTGGATGCCTCATCCTCAGAGGTACTCAAAGCCAGGTTGTATAAGGTTTTGAGCAACCTGATCCAGTGGCAGGTATCCCTGTCCATGGCACGGAGGTTTGAACAGGATGATCTTTAATGTCCCTTCCAACCCAAGCCCTTGTATGATTCAGCCTCTTGTCCCACCTGATTGTCTACACGTAGAGCTGTTTGCAGGCATTCAGCCTGTATCCCAGTTGCCAACAGTGAGGCCTGTTAACATTAACTTTGCCCAAATTAATACACTGGTTTTTCCAAAGAGCAAGTTAAATTTTCCATCCAGATGAACAAGGTTACGCAGCTCCCAGGTTCCAAGTAAGGGTGGGACTTTCAGGGGTCCAACCAAACCTGCTCAAAATATGATTCAGTCCAAGGTCATACTATGGTGCAGAGAACCTGCTGTATAGCAGCAAGAGCTCCTGCCTTCCGCTCACCTTTTTTAACCACTTATCCACATTTTCTATATAATTGCATCAGCATAATAGCCTTCTGTCAGGTTTCTGCCATTCATCCATCACATATTAACAATCTATTCTGATATCTGAGGTACATTTAATCTTCTCTGACACCCATAATTTTCATGTTACCCCTTTATTGAGGCAATTAAATCTGCTTCCAACCCATTCTTTTAGAGTTTAGATTTAAATTTTTACTATGAGTTTTCCAATAGCCCTGGTTCCTTCACAGTTGCAGGCTTTAATTCACATATACGTTCAGTTCATATGGCACCCTCACTACAAGGTTTAATTCTGACAATTACAACTCCCTGCAGAATTTAGGTTGAACCCAGGCTCACTTTGCATTTCCACCACAAGTGACATGAAAATTAACGACCAAAAATATGATGTTTCCTTCTTACTTTGACAGTTTGATTATGTCCTGTAACAGTTTTGTATGAAGATTTAAAATCACATATATATATATATATACACACACATACACACACATATCTATAATGATTTTAGTTAGTCATTACAATGCATTCAAATGCATAATCTGGTGAGTATGAAAAAGACAGAGGCAAGGGAGAAAAATCCTAATAAAAAACTCAACAGAGCATGAAGTACTTCTGTCTAGCATTTCTAAAACATTGTCCATCTTCATGGTCTTCAGGACCATAGTTTATAGCAGAGCAGGTCAGTGAATGCTTTTTCTTGCATGATTTAGATAATAGAAAAAGCTAATAGCAAGCTTTATTTATCTTTGTTGGAGGCTAAATGCAATAAAGTTTGGACCACAGCAGCAAAAGGCAAAACCTGGCTACTCCTCGCTCTCATAGCAGCCCTGGGAATGCTTGACATTGGCACAGACCAGCCAGAAATGTTGAACTGTGCTGGGAAGCTCCAGAAAAGCCCTTTTATTCCTCACCAGCTGTCACACATAGGTGTTAAACCTCACCTTTGGAAGCGCTCAACACCGCAGCTCTGCCACCCATCCCTGCCCCGCAGACTCACCAGCAGAAGAAGAGTTGTCAGCTGCAGTTTTCTGGCCCCACACATCAATCATCATGTTACTGCTACTGTAAACACCACATTTGTCAACAGCTAATGTTTTTCACAATCAGTGTGTGATGGATTAGTCTTCATTTGAAAGGAAGGGTCAGACTTCATGAGGATTAGATCAGAGCAGCATATGAGTCCCATGGGTGCTGCCCAGTCATGTTAATGTCCCAATCCAGCAGTTATTTTCCCATGTGTGAGACAGCAACCAGACTCCTCAGGGAATGAGAGGATGGGTGTGAGAAACATTTATAAAAAAATATGACTATTTGACATTTATGCAGTGCTGCCACTGCCGGATCCCAAATCAGTGCATAATGATTCCAGCAAGCCACAGCAAGCTACAAGAATGGGACCAACCCAACATCACTCTCCAACCCCTCCCAGCTCCTGACTCAACCCAAAGGGCCCTGGGAACAGAGGCAAAAACTGTGCTTTTGACACATGTGGTAGCAGATTTCCCCTGACAGCACCCAGCAGCAGCAGCAGATCAACTGAGCACAGGGCAGACAATCCTCCTCCTCGTTTGTCTGCCGAGTTCCGTCATTTAAAGTTTCTCACAACATATATCTAGCTCAGGAGTATTTTGACACTTAAAGCATAGAGTGCAGAGCTCAGTGCCATGAGTCTATAGGTTATATCTCAGCATGGACATCTTTCCAGGTCCCAGGGCAGAGTTTTTACATAGCCTGTAATGGGTTTTCCACAGAGGCAGATCTGCTGTAATAGGTGAGGGTTTGTGGATTTATTAGAATTCGGAGGGTGAGGGGGAATGAAAACTTGAAGAGTCTCTCCCAGCCTGGTCATAGTCCAAGTGAGCTCTCATTTTTGATTCAGAGGAAATGTGTAATCTTGCTTACAAAATAGACTTATCTGAAACCAACCCTATGTTACCCACAGAACTTTAATCTGTCTTCTGCCTTTTTTAATCTGTCATCTTTATTTACAGGACTCTCCTGGCATCTTCAGTTAGGTCTCTCTCTCTGCTTCCTTGCATGGAAGCTTAGCAGATTTATTATCCAAACTTACTGACTCCTCATCTTCCCTCCCCAGATTGTATTTACCCTCAACCCTCCCTGATAACTCTGGATGCCTTGCCAAGTAGCAGAAAGAGATCCCAGTCATGGATAATTCACTAAAAGAATGTAGATTCACAGAATAAATAAACTTCAATTATTTTTTAAAACTCAACAAAAACACAGAACAGAACTAATTCTTCAACTCGATAGACTCAGCTCTTCAAAGACAAAGCTCTTCACGTAGTGCATCTTTGTTATGAAGAAGTGATGGTGGGAACCACCACGTCATGCAGGTTTGGAGGTCACTGACATGTATCTCCAGCAAGGAGCTCCTGAAGAGCCAGCTGAGACGCAGCGAAGAGCCTGGTGTTCTTTCCACAAGGAACTTTCATATTACATTGAGGGTGAAATTACCCTGATCCTAACTAAGAAGCTGGCTCCTGAGCTTATCAAACAGCATGCAAGGGGATGGAAGGGCAGTGTCTGCTGGGTAGCTTGCAACAAGTTCTGCTCTGGTCCCAGAGCAGCGTGAGTGTGTTCGTCCCAGCCTGCAATGCCTTCTTGCTCCACGTCTGTCCTGGAAGAACAGAGAGAGGGGTATGGAAGCAAACAATTGGCATAAACTTTTTTGACGTCCCTGCTGGAGATGGCCAGGCAGGCTTTCTGCAACTGAGGTGGTTAGGGAGTCTCTGAGGGAGTTTAAACTAAGCTGCTCTGACAGACCATGAGCACTGCTGTGATTTCCACTCCTGCCCAGAGGCAGAGCCAGCTGTGTGCTTGGCCAAGAGAGGGAACTGCCAGTAGCAGGCAAAATGGCCCAGACTTGCTGCCCATGGCACCTGCCAAAGAGATTGCAAAATCTTATCTGGCTCCTTCTTTTTGTTGGCATGTTAAGGATAGGATGTATGAGAGAGCATCCATTTGGGGGTGGAGAGCGTCTCCCCAGCAGCGCTGCTCCCTGCCACATCCCTCTGTGGTTGGCAGCAGCAGCAGAAGCTGCAATTCTCATCCTACTGAGCTGTCCCCACCCAGCTCAGTGCTGCATTGAGACAGAACTGGAAGCCCTCTCATGCCTGCAGAGCTTCAGCTTCCTCTGTACTGACAAGATGTTCATGAGACAGATATGGTGCTGGTATCACTGCTGCTCCTGCCAACACCCCCATCCGATGCAAGAGTTTTGGGGATGCTCTTGCTTGTAGTGCACAACAATCAAGGTTTCACCCACTGCCACTCATTTTGCACACTGGATACTACAGAGATTCATCAAACCATCCCACAACTGGATAACAACCAAACCAGACCTTTTAATAATTTTCTACAATTAGTGAGGACAGTTTTTAGGTATTAGAACATTGATTCTGTCTTTTTAAAATTGGATCGGTAGTATTTAGGAGTCTGTTGTTACTTAGGAACATGGTCTGTTATATTAGTCTTGTCATCTCATCATCAATTAGCTTTTAATTAACGCAAATTTTATCTTTTCTCTCCTAATTGAAGAAGGAGAAGAGGAGAGTAATCAGCAAGATAGGTGTATGCAAAGTAGCCTCAGCTACATTTTCACTAAGCAAACTATGAGCCACTAAACACTGACAGAACTTTCTAATGTGCATTTTAACCATTACGAGCATGATAAGCTACATTAATTTCTACTGCTCCTCTACATTTTTACCAAGAACCACTATTTAAAGGTAGGATTTATTCTCTCTCTCCGACACAGCTCAGGATGGCTACCCACCAGGCTACTGTGTTGGTGTAGTTAGCTTCTCAGGCTGCAAAACTGTGCACCTTCTGAACTTCTGGTGGGCTTTTTGCACTAGACAATCCAGAAAGGGGGAATTCTACTCCAAAGAGGGAAAGCAAATACTGGTAATGAATAAAGTAAATATCCTCTCAACTTCTCTCCTATTCCTGGTGTATTTATTGTTTTACTTTATTGCATTTTATGCTCATCGCTGGTGAAGATCTCTCCATTATTCACCAGTCACATGTGGTTCAGTTCCTCTAATAAACATTTGCCATGGACTCCTGTTTGTGCAAAGCTCTCAACAACATCACAAATTAACATGGAATTTTGGGTCTGTTCATGGAGAAAATACTCCAATGATAAGGAAAGTAAAAACTGGTGTTTCTGTGGAGTCTGATTATCCTGCCTGAAAGCATGCTGGTTATGGCACAGTGAGGGATGGATGGTGAGGTATGGGAACCAGCCTAGAGGATTATTATTGTTGTCCAGAGAGAGGTTTTAATCCATTAAAGGGGACAGAGTAGACATGGAGCCATTTGTTTCTTCCAAGTGAAGCAGTGATTGTGCTTTTGTCCTTAGGTGCTCTTTCAAGACGAAGGAGAGATGCAAAGCATGAATTTGTGGAAAGAATCAAAATCATGCCCAAACGCTCCTACTTTAAGGGCTTATGGTATTTGAAACCTTAGTTAAAAATAGTCTAAAAAGCCCTCTGTTAACTGCAGTTATACCAGTTATAAAACCAAGAAACCCTATTCATCTTCTTGTTTCATGGCCGTACATACCAATGACCTTAACCTGAAGGTAATGCTGACTGTATATCTGCTGATTTTTTTTAGTTATCCTGGTTTCCCTGCAGGTAGGGTCCACAATTCCTTGACCATTTAGGCAAGCTTGTCGTCTTCCCTTGCCATAGCACAATCCTCATCAGCCTATCTTTGATGCAAGCCCTGATAAAGGGTAGTATTTAAGCCAGCCACAGTCAGAATTAAATAAACATTTGTGTTTCTCTCCATCTCTTTTTTCCTCGTGAAATTACATTCCACCTCAGTCCCAGACTGACCAATTCAAAGTGATAGGAAATTAAAGTCATGGTCCATGGAGAGTTAATTTTTAACTAAAAGCAGAAAAAAAAGTGAGGGTAAAATTTATCCTTCTTTCATCCCTAAATCCACAGGAGTTGAGAAGGGCAATAAATGAACAGGTCTGTTGATAATTTCTCTTCTGATGTAAGCTTATGATCCCATTTTAGCTGTCTGATCATGTTGTGGACCTAAAGGCTGGGGAAAAATAGACGTCTCCAGGAAGACTAAAGATGACATTAAAGAGAAGTGTGTCTCCCATCTCCCTGTCTGTCCATGCACACTGATTCCACTCCTGAGTCATCTGTACAGCCCTCTCTTCTTGCTACCAGTCTAAAGTAAAATAAATCCCTGAATAAACCCCAGAAACCTGAGATTAGGAAAGGCTCAGCAGTCTTCAGGAATGACACCAGACATCACCTCAGGGGAACTGACCCATGAACCTGCCCGGTGATGTTTCCTTCAGTGAGTAGCCTCGAGGGAGATCACCTCTACTCTCCCTGCTTACAGATGACTATGGTCACCCTCTGCTTTTCCCTCAGGACATGCTGTTGGAGAAGATGAGAGATGAGGACAGCAGCATGTCACCTCCCCTTTGGCCTCTTGTATTCTCTATCTGGCCTCGATTGGTGTCATATCTGCTTTAAGATTTTTCTTTCTCGGGGATGCAGGAAGAGTCATGCAGGTTGAGACCAAGCGTCCATCCAAGCCTGGTACCACCTCCAGCCTCACTTTCCTTTGATCTCATGGGTGTTTTCTTGAGAATGTCGTGAATTCAGCAGTCGCTTGCGCATCCCCTGCACTCTTTGCTTTACAGAGAAAACTTTAACTTTGTCCAAGCCACTAAACCTCTGAGCTGGCCCTGGCTATGGCTCTTTCATCCCCGTTAGCCCCTGCTTCTAACAATATTAGAAGCAAGGTAATTCCGCTGGGGATTATAATGTATTTGAAGCTGTGACCTTACATTATAGTTAGCCACACTTGCAAGCCTATAACTCTTGCTGAGTTACTTCTCTTGTCTCCATTACTGTCACGTTCGTTTGTCCCTCAGGCTCTAACAAACATCTCTGCAAGAGCCTCCCCAGCTGTGAACATGCTGCAATGCCTGCCTTGCCGGGAGGGAGGAGAGGAGCAAAGAGGTACTTGTTTGGCTGATGCCGCACGGGAAATAGGAAGCAGAACATAAAAGTGGATTCTGCAAATTCCCACTTTAACTCTCACCTCTCCATATCGTGTTCAGGATTAAAAAAAGTCTGAACTTGTCATGTAGAAATATAATTACAAATAAATATTCTTATGTGACAGAATTTTTCACATGGGGATTTTCTTGTGAGAAGCCTCTTTTGCTCCTCATTCCTCTAGGCACTAAGCTGGAGAGTTACAGGCTGTACTTCTTAGTAAATAAGTCTGATGCAGTGGGCATTTTCTGGACCTGAGATACAAAGCTGTTTCAGTTGGTATTTTTTTCTCCTTCTCCATCCTGCCTGGATAAAGTCACCTGTACCTTTTTGGTTTTTGATGTAGTGTTGCCATAAGAAGTCCTGTTGCCTGCTTTACTACAAGAAGTGCAAACTTTTATCTCTCTGCTGCAAGAGGGAAGTAAATCAGAACAAGCTGACAGCTTTGTCTCGCAGCCTGTTATCCACAGGTGAGAGGATGCTTCCCCGGAGATCCCATTAGGTGCACTGTCTCCACCACTAAACTTCCAACAAGCGCATTCACAAAGACCTGCATGTCAAAGAGAGTCCGCTGGCTAATAATCACTGGGAATTCACTTTCTCTTACTCTTTCTATCCCACACCCACCTTCCTCTCTTTCTCTCTCTCTCACACTTTATTCTCAAGTTTATTAAAAATAGGCTCCATTTAGTATCATCACTTAGAGCCTATGTAACAGCTTCTGTTAAATGGATGCTCTGTGTGGCACGGCACACAGGAGCAAAGCCTCCCTTGCACAGGCAGGTGTTGGAAGCCATGAGAAGCAACTATAAATCCTGCCTTTCCTTTGCTGACACACACAAAATAAAGCAGGACGGAGTGACAGAGCAAAATAACTGGCTGCAACAAACCCTCATTATGTATAATATGCTGCTTACCTCCCAGGAACAATGCAAGTACCATTCACAGACACAGGAGGAAGGCACAGCTGGAGCTCCTGTGTGCGCTTCTCCTACTCCCTAAAATTATGAGCACATCCCTGAGACTGAATCCATCAGTGGTAACGTGCAGTATGTGGTGTGAGGGAGCTGCAAAGTGAAAAAAACCCCATCAATGCCTTGTATCCAGAAGGGGAGGCTTCTGCTACAGATAATATATCTCTTGGACTCTGTTGTACAAGGCCTCATCGATACAGGATATGTAGATGGAGCAACAGCTGCATTAGCCAGTCTTGAGTTTACTGGCTGGTTGTGTGATAAACCTCAAAGGTCCCTTCCTCCCACCAGTGGAGGACAAAAATAAGATTTAAAAATTGCTTCAGAAAGCTGGGAGAAGCTGCCATGGATATGTGGTGGTCTTGTAGCATCCCACCCGCTGTTGTACCTCACCCATAGCCTCTCCCCTGCAAGTGACAGGCTGAAAACCTTTCTTAACAGAGCGTTTGTAAAAGCTGCATTGTGGTGGAGACAGCAAAGCCTGTTTTCTGACTATCGTGTGAGTATGTGATGAAAATGCACTTGCTCCAGAAGAAGAGCATGCCTTGGGAAAAGGCATAGTGGAATAAACCCCTAGTATACTCATGGTAAATGCACTGGCTTTTTCCATCAGCAGGTCTGGTTAGGCCTCTTATCAGGTAGAATAGCACATTTCTCTCTGAGAACTCATGGTTCAATAGGGCAGATGCAGCCCTAGACAAGAAAAGCAGGACAGGAGGCATCTGAGAAGTAAGAAACTGAACAAATGGAAGACCTTATGAAGTTCAAGATAAAGGTACTGTGAGGAGACGTGAGACGAGGGTGAGGGGAAAAAGAAGCTTACAAAGCATTTCCTACTGCTATTTTCTAAAACGTGTGAGAGCTTCTAGTCTCCAGGAGCCTGTTGGAAAGAAGTTCTCAGCTCTGCCTCTGCTTCTACAAATAGTTTTCTAAAAATACCAGACAGCAATTATCACTAGAATTATTTGATATTTATTATCATTCAAATGCTTATGTATACAAAAGGCAAATGTAGATGCCAGCCAAATTCTGGACCATTTCTTCCTCCTTTCTGTGCTCTAGATGAGTAAAACAAATGAAAACCTCTGTCCCTGGCTTTGTAACTTCCACTGATTAGTCTCAGGAGGTGCAAGGCAAAATCCACAGTACGCTTGCTCCAAATTTTGCTCTCCTCTCATGAATCCAGCCTGACACAACTTAAAATCTCACAGAATAGTTTTGGCCCTACATGCACAGCATCATTAAAAACTAGGAAAAATTCAACTTTCCTTGCAGGGTTTTATACAGAAGTGCTGTTCACAAAGTCAAAGTTATAGTAGGAACAAAACTTGCATCAGGGGGCCCTGGTCTTAAATCTTAAACTGAGGTTGTGCCCCTCTGCACAGCAAAGTAATGGTGAATGACCCTCTAAGTGCTCATTAAAGTGAAACCCGATGGACGGCAGAGAGAACAAGGCAGTAAATTCATGCTGGAGTCTCTAGATCCCAGTGAAGAAGAAACAGCGAGTCAGAAAATCATGCTGCTTCCTGACAACATCTGCCAAGGTTCAGAACCAGCTCAGCAGTACCACTTCACGTGCGTCCCTTTGCAGAGTGCAAATGGGAAAGAAAGCAAAGCCCAAACATGGGTTTACTCTTCTCAGCTGCGATTTATTGCATGAAGTGGCTGATGATGGGGATGAATTCAGGGGTGCTTAAAAGAGAGAGGTGGATGTAAATCAGGACGTTCTCAGTCAACCTGGGCTGTCACAGTGCAAAGGGAAAAAAAAAATATTTGTTTTCGTGTCCACTTTGTAAACTTTGACTAGCTTCATCCACAGTTTGCACCTGGCAGTGTTTTTCCACCCACTTGCCAATAACTTTTGCACTGAGGTGAATGGGAACAGGGTAGAAACACACTGGACTGCTCCCTAAGAAGCAAAACATCTTGAGATCCATTTTTCTCAAGTTTAACAGAGTGGGGAAATGATTTTCACCTGGCTTACATCGAGTTCACAAGACAATCAGTCATTGCCTCTGTTGCTGTGATCTTGCAGGCAGAGCAGCCCCAGGGTGGTTGGTTCAGCAGAAGAAGGATTAACCAGAAGGTGGCACAAGGCAGTGCAGTACAGAATGCAAGAGTAGCACTGCTGTACAGCAAATGCAGGAGCATGTTGCTATGTATTAGCATGAGAAACCAGCCTTTGCAGGAGGCAAATTGGCTGTAAAAAAGCAAAGAGCGCTCCGAGTCCTTTGCAGCCTGAAATATTCCCCATACACTTGAGGCAGAGCAGGGAGATACAGAGAAGGCACTGAGATGGATACATGTGAAATATCTCTCTTTCTCTGACACAGTGTATTATTTGCATGAAGATAACTTATTAAATTATCTTTTTACTCCAGCAGCCACTCTCCAACTGAGCAAACATTGACTTGGACACCTTCAACCCATGGGAAAGCCCATCCCCCTCTTTGCTAAGCGTAGAATCAAATTCTACCCACAATATTCAAAATGAACAAATGCTCATGACATACAAACCTTCCTAATCAGCTGTCCCAAAGGCTGTTTTCTTCAAGCCAGCCACTCTGAAAGCACATAAACACTCTTTTGCTCATCAGGACTTCCTAACATGAGTCTGTTCCACTAAGGAAGGCATTAAAGGCATTAAAGAAACTCCATGTATCCCAGAATGAAAATCCAGTTCCTACAGTGGGGTGATGGTGGTATTTGACAGTCAGAGATGCCACAGCACAGCTTGGTGGTGCTCAGGTTTGTGGGAGCAGGAAGGGGCATCGGAACAGAGCTAAGAGGAGAGAGACACAGGCAGGAAACAGAAACATTCTATGGACTCATCCGAGTTGGTTGTTTTTTCCATGGCCTACAGTAACAGGGATGAAGCCATGTCCCCTCAAATATTATTTCACACTAAAAAATACAGATATGAGGTAAGATGAGGGGCAAAAGCCCAAGCTTCACTTGAACACTTTCTAGAGATAAAGGTCAGATACGAGTTTCCAAAACTCTGAAGTAGGACTCCAGAGGGAGGTTCAGGTTTGATTATGAGGTGTGGCTCGCTTTCATGTCTACAAGAACAAGAAACACAAAAAAATACAATTTAATCTGCCTTCTATCTTATGTTTTTCTGACAGCTCCATAGGGGACCTCAGGAGCAGAGCAGCAGAGATATTGCAGGTACAGCTGTGAGCGTAATGGATTTTTCAGTTCATTTGGAAAACAAAGCAGAGCAGTTCGGTGTTGACCTGAAATATTTTTTCCACTGTAATGAGTGAAAAGACGCAAGTACTCACCTTCAATTAACTGAAACATCCTGTTTGACCCAAAATGAAAGCTTTCATTTTGATTTCACAGTATTTAACCATTTCTTAATTCATGCTAAATTAAAAAAAAGAAATACTGTCAAGGAAAACGTTTTGCATTTAGCTAAATAGTTTCTCTCACATTCTTGCCCTCACTCAGGGCACTCCATGTTGACTGCAAGTCAAGTTTGTGAAGCATTTGGTTTTGGCTTTGAACTCTGGGAAAGTGAAGGGAAATCTTACTGAAGGTGGAAACTCCCCTGCACCCAGCCTGGTTTGAGGCCAAGCTGCTGGTGCATTAACTGTGCTATGGTAACTCTTTGCAAATGTCCCACCTCCCCTTGCACGGATGTAATAACAGGAACCGCTCCCTCAAATTAGTAGCTTTAAACTCCTTTCCTGCCCCATCCAAATATCTATGATAATGGCAATTCCGAGCACAGAAAGTTTAGCCCTCCCTGCCCACTGATGGCTACCTGCTAATCAGCTGCAGCCAGGCCCCCCATCTACATCTTAAAATGTGTTATTAATGGGTTGGCATCCCCCGAAGAACAGCAGGAGGACTGAAAGTAAACCATCAGGATGTGTCAGGATCTGAGTCGCAGAGCAGCTCTAATTGAAATCTTCTCTGTCATTTACTCATCAGGAGTGTAGAGCTCCTTCTTTAAATGAAACATTAGATACCTGCCTGACAGCTCCAGGTGGAAGATTATTCGGCAGCTTAATCGCTCCCTGACAGCCCTGGTTACTCCCACAGCAGCATCTATTAACCTTCGTTCTATTCAGACCCCCTTAGGCCTTTTTGATCATCAGCTCTGGGTGCTTTGGAGCAAGAACCAGTCAGATCTCAGATGGGATGGGAGAGCTGCATTTCACCACAGCAAAGTTATGTTGTTTGACAGGGCAAGGGCTGCCTGTCAGGTCAACTCCTCTTGGATGGAAAACTTTAGAAAAGAGGTTGCCTTCTGAAACTGCTAATCCAGTCTATCTTTGGGAAGCTGGGATGTTATCAGAAGCTTCAGACTTTTGGGGTGTACTGTTTAAAGCTCCGAGTCATGGAGCTGTAAAAAAAAAAAAAAAAAGGCACTGTGAAAAATTCAGCTTTAGGGGTTTTTTTGATAAGTTAGTATCAAGCCTTTCTGTTTGTAGAGAAAAGCTTAAAACTAGATGTGAGTGCACCCTCAAGGCTCAGACACTGGAAGACAGATAAAAAGAACCCAAAGTTGATCCTCTCTAAATCAAGACTGGATGTCTCCGGGAAATTGATGCTATAATTCAAATTGAAGTTATGGTCTTGATGCAGAAATTATTAGCTGAGATTTCCTGAGCTGTATAATGCAGAAAGTCAGACTAGATGATGATAATAGTCCCTCCTGGTCCTCAAGTCTATGAATCCTTCTCCTGGGTGTTTTGCAGCTGTCCCCAAATTGTCCTTCCCTGTGCTACATGCTTGCGTCCAGGTTCTCGATGGTATTCGGTTGTCTAGCAGCAGGCATGGATTTTTCAGGGGGAAATAAAGGAATTTTAGCACCTCCATAACCTCTCACTCTTCTGCACGAGTTCTTTCTGTCTGCTCTGAGCCCTCAGTGAAGGCCTAGGGAGTCCGAAAACCTGTGGCAATGAGCAGGCTAAGGTACTTTAGGCTTCAAATTGCACCAAGTGACCACAGCTCTGCTTCTCCCTGCCCAGTCTCTACAAACCACTGTGGTCCTGCTGCTCAGACAGAAGGGAAGCAGAGCAGCCATCTTAAGCTCTGTGCTTGTGAAAAGACTCTTCTCTTTGTCTGCCGCGTTTATCCCTTCCAATTTCATGTTGTGTTCCTCCCAGCTGACCAGCATTTCTCTATGAGGCAGTGAGGGTGGCTGCCTGCCAGCTTGTCCCAATTATCTGCTGCTGCTGCACCACATGCTGCTCCGCTTGACTCCTGGCTGTGCCGAGTCCTCACTCCATCCATGTACCCAGATGTCCAAAGATTCGATACTCCTTTCCCATGTGGTTCTGGCAGATTTTGCTTCAGCCTTGGTCCAGATTGCCTTTGCTGGCTCCAGTTGGCTTGGCAGTGCCACAGCGCAGCCATCTCCAGAATAAACAACCTTCTTGTGAAGTGACACCAGAAGCCTTCTGCCCTTGTATCTTTGCTACACTTTGCTGCTATATGTGAAAGTCAGGACCAATGAAACGTACCCTAAGTTGCCTCAGTGGAGAGAAGACACGGTCTTCAAGTGATAATGCTGCATTTCTGCAATGCAATCCCAGAAACCTGCAATACATCTTCCCACCAGTGGTTCCCAACCTCACTAATAACCTGAAATATGATTGATTCAATGCCCAGTGGAGCTTCCAGCAAAGCTGGACAAGCCAAACCAGCACCCTAGATAATAGGTGAGTGTTGGGAGGGGTGAGGAAACCTGGGTAAAGGGAAAGAGATGGAAGGAATTGCTGGAGGAAATGTCTGGAAAGATGGATTTGGTGAAGGAGAGAAAAAGCTGCCTGGTGAAATGGAGAGGAATGTGAACAAAGCAGGGGCAGCATGGCTGAAGGTAAAGCAACAAGAATTAAGAGACCAAGGGAACAGGAGAATAAAAGGTCTGTGAAACATCAAAACTGGTCACAGGAGTAAAAGCAGAGATTTAGAAAGGTCTGTGTTGGGGACCAGATTGAGCTAACCAAGTCTATGAAGCAAAAAGCCAGATGAATGCATTCAGAATGGTAGCACCAAAGGAAAACAGAAATAGAAATGATGGTTTTGGAGCAGAGGCAGAGGTGAAAAACGTAAGACAGAAAAATTAAATTCTTAGCTAATGAAGATGTGAGGTAACTTTGTGGGTTATAAGATTCTTCATACCATGAACAGAGGTAAAAAAGGGATTAATACAGATAACGGGTGGCGATTTTCAGTTTAAGTATGTATGTATACAGAGATTAGATAGATAGATAGATATTCTACCATCAAAACAAAGATATGAAAATACCCCAGAAAGAAGATGATGGCTTTTCAGAACAGCTCTGGTGTGATAAAGAGCTGCCACAATCCACCCAAGCACTAAGACAACCAGGCTGTGTGACATGTCAGGGTCAGGTGAGGAGGAAGAGAGGAGTAGTAAGAAGCCAAGATGAGACAAACAACAAAGCTGACCCTTAGTCTAACCCTCCACAAAAACATTTTGAAGATTTCCAGACTTGTATTTATCAGACAGGGGTCAGGGCACCATGCAGCACAAATTGAGTGCAGCAGCATGTGATGGACAGCAGAAATGCTGCTGCATGGATGTCAGCAATTTTCCTCCTGATACACAAGAGCCATTTCCCCTTCTATTTCCCATTTCTCTAAAGGGAAGAAGTTCAGCAAAAAGCAGCATTAAACTATTTCCTTTTAGACACCACTGATTCAGACATTTATATATCAATTGTTTCATGAGAAATATTCAGATTTTACAGTTACTGTCTCAATAAGCTTATGCAAGTTACCAAGAGACATTTAATCATTGGGTTCGTCTTAGTTTGATAGAGATTGTTTAATAGAGTCTGCAAATCCACTGAAATCCCAGTGCTTCAGCATATAATAAACCACAAGGGAACTTGGGATTTTTCATGTCAATTAAGCATCGATAGCCCTGGATCTGGAGGTCTATTTTCACATTGCAAGAGTTTGATTTTGGCTATGTTGCTAGTAAATCACAACATTAACACACACACGCACACACGGGTAAGAAAGAACCTCTGCTTCTCTAGTGAATCGAATGGGGCCCAAGATATCCCAGGCAGGTACAGATCCAAACGCTGCCAAATGTTGGTAGCGACTACATGACAGAATGTATTTAAAATCTACTCTTAACATGAAAAGCGAGTATATTAAAGAAGCACTTCTGGATTTAAGCGTGATGGTAGTGTAGTCGCTGTTGGAGAGGGATGTAGACTTTTTTGAGACCTAAGGTCAAGCACATGTATCAGGCACGTGCTGATTTGCTGAAGATAATTTACTTGCTTCCAGTGATGGTGATCCCAGCTCTGCCCCCAGCATATGGTTAGTGAAAGGATGAATATGTTTGCTGGCAGTAGATGTGGAGTTCTGAATTATGGGAGTCTGATACTCTATGACTCCCTATCAAATAATAAACCTAGAAATAGGGTCAGGAGTGTTCTCTGTGAGGTGACTTTACGCTGCCAGTTTCGTCTGCATGGAAAGCGTTAAGATTAGAATCATTATTTTTAACTCCCACCACACAGCTCACCTGAGGAAGACAAGAAAAGGCTTTGAAAGACAAATGCAACTTATTTACAATGATTCCATTGGATCACAGCTCTGTCCAGGTGCATGTTAAAGCAGAATAAAAGAAGTAAAAGCATTTTAAAATCTGCCTTTATAACTGTGCATTGGTGACATGTATTTAAATCATCTGCATGCCATCAAACATGGGTTCCAATTTAAATGTCACTATGGAAGCTCTTTCTCTTATCCCTTCACAAAGTCATTTGTCATTTTCTAATTCATGACAATGAAAGGAAGCAAACAGAAAATTAGACATACAAATAAAAATCTGTGTTTTCAATGTAAAATGCAACCCTGGAAACCTTTTACTGTAATGTTTTTTTAAATATCATTCAAGAATAAAGGGAGAAGAAAACAAAACAAAGCTACCATTAAGCGAAAAAAATAGACAAAACAAATGTCTTTCTCTTTGCTTAAATGCTAGAGCTAATAATCAAATGGGTAACCATTATGGCTGATCATATGGCTGCGAAAGTCGATATTTACCTTTCCGTTTGTTACCACTACTGTTGTGATAAACTGAAATAAGTATGAGGGGAAAAAAACCTAAGTGATAGAGCGTTTTTTCATAGTCTTTACTTCTAAACTCAAAAAAAAGCCTTATTTTCCAGATCACTGAGATGATTTCTTTTTTTCTGGCAATCTGAATAAGTGTTTTATATATCCCAATAATTTTTCCAAGAATTCCCAGTTTATATTGCCCCAAATTATAACATTTCTCTAAATATGACAACCTCTGTCACTCTAATGCTTTTTTTTACCATTAATCTTATTTTATCTTAGACAAGATATTATGAGCGTACTCCATAAATAATATTATCCACAGATGAAGACACTATTAAACCATTACTTCATTTTTACACTTCATTGGCAACTGTAGAACAGCCACACAAACACGGATTATGTGGTAGCAATGATAAAGATAATGGTTACCTTCATTCGTATGCCAAATGTACAACTCCTAAGGCATGAAATGTTGCTCCTGAATATAACATTCTACATTTCCACTGTTAGGGGAAAAATGTTTCAAGTCAAAATAATTTTAAGATTGGTTAACGGTATAAAAAAGATTTCTCATTACAATCCTTTATTATCAAACGTCTATTTGGTTTGCCTCACTACAGTGGAAGGTTTTAATTTTTCCTTAAAAAGCAGAGTATCTGCAGGCTCGTCCTTAAGATGAGAACCACTAGTCTATGAAAAGAATCAAGACTGAAACTCGAACCTAGATGTTCTTACCCCCAAATTCTTCGAAGATATACATCTCAGGTTATAATTCCAAAAGATGCTTTAAAAGGACTCAGAGTGGTCTTTTGAGGAGTGTCATCATTTCGTATCAAACCCAGGCTTTAAGGGAATCTTGAGTCATAGCTGTGCTCAAAAAATCTATTACCTTCAGTGAAATTAGTTGTGAGCTTGAATTACGAAGCCTGTCAAACTGGGAATGTTTTTTTTCTAAGGATGTTATCCAGTTTTGGATCAAGATTAACTTGCACACAAAATAAAGCATGCAATTTCACCACTGGAATAAATCTCAAAGTCAAAACCAGTATGGAAAAGGGACCTGGAGAATCTCACCTGCACAACTCCTGATGCTGGCATGAAGGCAGAGGCAGGACCATGCAGAGCCGTGAACACCCTGATTTTACAGTAGTTTCACCAATTATGGAAGTGTCTGAAACACTCAGGTTTGCAAGTATTGTGGCCTTAATTCAGCCTGTGCCTACAGCTCAATCTACCCAAAGCTGATTGTCTCAATTTGCGGTAACCAGGGCTCAGCTGAATATCAAAAGCATCCGTGCTCACTGACTTCAATCCTGCTTTGCTTTCCCATTCATAGCACCAGAGTAGTTGCTACTTGGAGTTGCTTCTGTAAGAGACAAGTTGAAGTGGCACTGTGCCTCACCCCAGCAATTTCTGCAAAAGTCTACTCAAATAAATTTGTTAAAACTTTGCTTATATTTTTCAATGAAACTCTCAGGCTTTTAAATCAGAGACCTAACTTTAAACACTTAAATTAAGAAATCAATTGCTTAATTTACAACCATCTAATTGGCACATCTGTCTTTTACTTTTTTTTTTGCACCAGTTAAAATTTGCTATAACAGAATAGCAAGCAGAATTGACTGTTAGAAAATAACTTTCCACAGTCCACAAATTAAAAATCATCGAATCATTAAGGTTGGAAAATACTTCTAAGATCGAGTTCAACCATCAACCCAATCCTACCATGCCTACTAAACCACATCCCCAAGTGCCACATCTAAATATTTTTGAAATCCCTCCAGGGATGGTGACTATACCTCTTCTCTTGGCAGATGGTTCCAATGCTTCACCACTCTTTCAGTAAAGAAATTTTTCTTAATATCCAATCTCAGCCTCTCCTGGCACAACTTGAGGGCATTTCCTCTTGTCCTAGCCCCTGTTAGTTGTGAGAAGAGATCAGCACCCACATTGCTACAACCTCCTTTCAGATAGTTGTAGTGAGAGATGAGGTCTCCCTTCACTCTCAAGAGGACAAAACTATACATCCAGTGACTCTGAAAAGGACATTGGGATTTCTTAATAAACAGGCTGTAAATGCTTGTCTACATATGAATGAAGAAACCTTAGACAAAGTCAGGAGCTGAGGCTCATAAAATGCTAGTTGATTTTTGAAGTAATATAGAGATATGCTGATCTGGCAGTGCCCAGTGTAGAACAGGGCAAGAACTGAATTAGTTGACTCTGAAAATTCAGGGATTTGCAGCCCAGTGTTGCCTAAGTGTAGCTGTTAAGAGTCAAAAAGACCAAGTTACTTCTCTTGGAAGGTTGGGTTTGGAACTGAGAATGCCTGGATATCTGTGGAAACCCTCCAGCATGTGCTCATGACTGGGCTCTGCAACGACTGGAAATAATTTCTTTGTTAGAGACTTCTCGCAGTATTGTGCTCTCACGCTTATGCCTGATGTAGCGAACTGCAGAGGAAGCTGGTATGAAGGAGAACTTAAGAGCTGAAGTCTTCTTTCATTTAGCTGCTACAGGTAAGCGTATGAAGGCAGGAATTCACACCACCCAGTCTGAGATGACTACCTAGCCTAACTTGACTTTCTCTGTGATTAAAGGAGAAACAGCCTGCTCTGAAGCACCATTTCGAACAGGAACCCAATTTAACTGCTTTAAGTCACACTCTAAAGGAGCTCTCCCTGCTCCCCATTGATTGTAGAGGGAAGTAGAAGAGATTAGGTAGCTAACTTAATTGATTAAATTAGATGTCTGAAGTTGTAAGGCACAAACGTCCTGCAAAGTGCCCTAGAACAGAAAGATTAGCATGATTTCCAGGGCTATGTAAAAGACCTTGAACTGTATCCAACACAAATTCCACAATCTTTCCAGCTGCTACTGATTTTAGTAGCAGATACTAACAATTCACTGCACAAAACAGCGTTCAGTTGCTGCAGAATGGTTTAGCATTGACACAAAATACAAAGTCACAATTAACACTGCAATCCTGGATACAAGGGTTGGGTTTTTTTGCCTAGTGGCATCAGAATTCAAAACAGAGCATGGGGGTGACAGAGCAGCATAGCAGATGTGCTGAAAGGGAGAACTCATTTTAAGTGAAGGTGTTTGAAATGGAAAATTTGGACTTTAGGAAAAAAAAAGTTTACACCAATGTTAGAGGATGAGTTCCTCTTTATAAGATAAAAGAACTTGTGAAACAAAGAGTAAATAAACCCAATTCAAAATAAAAATAAACGTAATGATTAAGCTTTCAACTTCTACTGCAGCCTGACAACTGATCTGACAAGTTAACACAGGGGCTGGAAAACAAAATCTTTTATTTCTATAAAGGAAAGGGAAAAACACCTCATCTTGAAATCACTGAAAAGTATCCTATTGACTTCACTGGTACTGGTTCGTGAACAGTCTTTGGGTAGGAAGTTTTTGATGTAGCTTCACCATAAGGTTTATCAGTCCTTCAAAAAACAAAATGGGAATACATTTTCTTCCAAATGTAGATGTCATACAGTGGCATTTCTTGTACAGCACTTTGGTGTAACTACTACCTGGGAAAAGGATCTGTCTTAGATTCAGTTTGGTGTGCTCCCACAGAGAAAAAACCCGGATTCTGATATATTTAGGGGCATGCACTTGCCTGGATTAGCAGAGGCTCTTTATATCTGATGTTTTAGTTGTTTGGGCTAATTGAGCTCCCTTGGCACTGCAGAGACACTGTGCCCTAGAAAAACTCTCCCAAGACAGCCTTGCTTTCAAGACTCTTCAGCCCTTATTGTTTCATCCCTGTGGGGCTGTAGCTTACAGAGACTCATTTTACAAAACATCTTAGCTAATGTATGTGACCACCATGTTGTCCCTGTTCACTGGAGCAAAAACATTTTCCTCCCATATCCCAGTCCTCCTATTCCTGTTACTGGAAATGAAGTTTCAAAGTCTAAGGCGCTGGAGCAGTTGCTCCTGCCTATGGAGATGGAAGCACTAAACTGTTAAATTAGCAGCTGCAAACAGCTGATGGAATTGGGATAAAAGCAAATGAATGTGACTTCAAATCATTCCTTCTGAGCAAAGCAGGCCCCCACGCAGCTCAGGGGAGAACCCCCAGTGCTCAGGGCACAAAGTAATCAGCTTGGCAAGCAGCCTGTCTGGGGCTATAATTCCACATGCTCACCCGACCTCTGCATCTGAGACAAAGCAGCCTGGGTAAAAACACTTATAGGGAGAAAAATAATCTTGCAACTGATGGAGAAACCTTAAAAAAACATTGTGGAACTGAGATTTTTTAAGTCCCACATTGCTGCTCAGCTGGGGGTATTTTTTTCTGGACTGTTTCACCCATCCCTACATGATAGAAAAGTCAGCGCTTCATTGAACTTTCTAATAGCCAGGACATATTTCCTTCGCAACCCCAGTGCTCACTCTCGCTATGAGCTTTCTCCTAAGCAGCATGACACAACATATTGTAAAGGGAAAATGATAATTAGAAGGAACATTTGAGCAGAGGAACTTGTCTGGAAAAATGCTTTAGTTAAATGAAGCGATAAAGATTGTTTTTAACTTAATCTGTTAAACACACACACTCGCACACACATACGCAGATCTATCCCAGAAAAAAGATCACTGCAGGCTTGCCGTCTGTAAATGGAGGACAAATCTAGAACAGGAGAAGAAGTAAAGTCTTATTTTGGTTTAACTGATGTTAAATTGAGGTGCGCAGAGATTAAAGACACAACTAGTACCGACAACCAGGACTTACGTGCTGCAGGAGACACTGGAGTCACCCGGCTCTATCACACGTTATAGATGCCCTGGCTGCTTCTTCCACCACCTCAAGGATCTCCGCATGTTTCATGTCTGTGCCCCACAGCCTCAAGGAAAACCAGCAACACTACTGGGAACCAAATTCAGTTTGGATGAACCCTCCCTTCATCCCCAAACCATCCTTCTCAAGGGCTAGTGTTAAAATCATTGGCATTTTCAGACATAAATATATTAGAATGGGTGATAAAGCCATATCTGATACCAATTACAGACACTGGGGAGGGAAATAAACAGAAAATGTTGTCCTGAGGGAAAGAAAAATAAATCTACTGCCCTGATAGTCAATATTGCTTGAGTCTTTAGCTAGCAGGGAGATGGTGAGAGGTAAAGGCTATCAGAAACATCCAATTGTTTAATTAAGCAACAATTCCAACAGTATTTTTTTTTCTACAACACATTGTGGAAATATCTTATAGGGAATAAGGTTTTATTTAAATTCATATCCTCTTCAAGCTAGTGCCAGGGTTTCAACAATCTTCGGGTCTAACTATAGCAACCTCTACATAGAAAACATGCTATTTGCTAAGCATTAAAAATCACCTCAGTTACCTCTGGGTGTGTCTGTCCACCATCTCCACTGTATTTTGTGTTTTCTCTGCAATGATAGCTGAGCAACATTTGCAGTGAGACTGTCCCATGTTACTTCTGCAGCACAGCCTTGTGCAGGAAAAGCCCTCATTTTCTGCTGCACTCTTTCAAATAACAGTGCCAAAGGGTTAATTTGCTCTCCAATAACCGAAACCTGGCATTTGGGCAAATGCTCTTGAAAGAAAGACTAAAACTGCTTGGTGCTGTAAACTGTCTGTGTTCAAGAGCTGGTGTTAATTCATCAGGTGCATTTTCCTAACCAGACTACTGCAGCACTAGTATCTTCTTCACTCAAAACCATTTAGCTTTTGCATAGAAGAAGGAACTGTACTTTTGTGGGGGACTAGATTAATTTGGTTATGGAAAAGATGAGCATGGAATTCCATTTTTTGAAACAATAAAGATTGATTTTCATAGAATCATAGAATAGTTTGGGTTGGAAGGGACCTTAAAGCTCATCCAGTTCCAACCCTCCTATCACGGGCAGGGACACCTCCCACTGGATCAGGCTGCCAAAGCCCCATCCAACCTGGCCTTGAACACCTCCAGGGATGGGGCAGCCACAGCTTCCCCGGGCAACATGTTCCAGTGACTCACCACCCTCAGCATGAAGAAATTCTTCCTTGTATCTAGTCTAAATCTGCCCCTCTCCAGTTTATAGCCATTGTCCCTTGTCCTGTCACTACAAGCCTTTGCAAACAGTTCCACCCAGCTTTCTTGTAGGACTCCTTCAGGTATTGAAAGGTCGCTTTGAGAGGGGTCGACTCTTCCAACAAGGGTGGATCTTTAAAAGTTACAGGGGTACAACACTTTCAGAAATAGTATCAAGGGAGAGGAGGTGGCAGAGCACAAGAAAAGGAGTCAAAGATGTTTAATAGATGTCTCCATCTCATAAGTGGTCAGAAATTATCATTCTTTATGTAGAGATTTAGGAAGGAGAGAACAAACTGCCAAGTAGTGAACAATCATGACATACAGAAGAAAGCAAGCAGTACTGTAATTGTGATGGGACTATATGGGAGAGGGAGTTTTCCTTTTGCTTGCAGCTCTGTCTAAGCCTGCAAGTGTAGTATAAAGTGAGATCAATACAGCAACATATGTATTCTCCAGAACAGAGAATTTTTCTCTTTTCTGTATTAATATAAGATTTCTTTCTGGTAACATTCTACTTTTCTTTTTCAGCCCTTGGTTTCCTTTTGTTTTCAAACTCAGAGAGAAAAGAATTTGAAAGCAGAGCTGGATTTCTGTTTTTTTGCTGGGAGGCATAGACAGTGCAGCACGGCTCATTTGTGTTCAGGCTCCTTTCAAAAGTGCTGCAAAGTCAGGCATGGACAGGACAGCGCTGGGTCAGTGTTATAACAATTTTCTCTCACCCTGTTATTCAAAAATCTTACAAAGAAGCATTAGAATTGCCAGCATGGATAAGAATTGGTGACTGTTTCACCCACTGACTTACCTTAGAAAATGATGAAACAAGTAACTTCATAGGAAAATACAAAAACCTGCCACCCAGGGAAAAAAATTTAACAAATCCCTAGTCTAAAGAAGAGCTATGAAGCTCTTAGCACATTCAGAAGCTTCCCTTGCAATTCACTATTACAATTTTGGATATTTTAGTGGTCCCCTTTGCATCTAGCTAAAAATCATGTTCTTATTACAGGCAAGGAAATGAATCTGGTAGTTATAGCCAAGCCTCACCCTCTACATTCTTCCACCCTTTGCTCAGATAAATTGCCTGGTCCAAGATGATGTTAGAGACTGGATATTATTCACTTACCATAATGTCTGACAACAAATCTGCTCTTCATCTCTGCTCGTATCTCAATTCATTCCACTCTGGAAAAGAGACTAACTCTGTGTGCCCAAAAGAGAAGAGAAGAGGATAATCTAGCAGTGTGATGATGGACCTTGATTAATTGACTAGTCTCTGAATGGAAATACTAGAGGCAATCCTGCATTAAGAGTAAGAAAATTGTGGAAGGTTATATTCTGAAGAAGAATGCCTATAGTAGACTCTCAGAACAAATGATACATATCTCCTTGTTGGATTTTATGTTTCTAGTAAATTTTGCGCAAATAGGAAGTGCTACCTTCATAGCCCTGGAGAGCCGAACACTGTTGCAGGGGTTATTTCTTTTCCTGACACCACCCATAAACAAATATGTTTCGTTTGTCTTTTTTTTTTCTCTCCATACTCTTTTACAAGCTCTCCATCACAATAGTGTTCAGATTCACCCTTTATGCAGGCAAAACATGTTCATATATAACAAGGAGAAATACTGCAAATGCTCAATGACTAATTCCCCGTACCTTTAGTCATGCCACAATTTCACAGTTGTGCACTGAATATAACCACTTCCTCAGGTTTAATTGTCATAGAACATTAATATTAGAGTTACAAAAATAACTATGTCCCTATGAAGAGAGTGTTTGGATGATGCAGGTAGATTTACTTTGGTATGGACACAAGCTTCCTTGTTTGTCTTTCCAGTGTAAGTACCTGTTCCTAAGGAGAAAGGGTAACTTTTGGTCATTTATTCTGGATGACCCACTCAGATCTTAAACACTCAGCTCTTGTACAATCTGTCTGTGGAGCTCCTTGCTACAGATACTCTTGAAGCACATAGTAATTGGTGTCTCCATAGAATCATAGAATAGTTTGTGTTGGAAGGGACCTGAAAGATCACCTAGTTCCAACCGCTCTGCCATGGGCAGGGACACCTCCCACTGGATCAGGCTGCCCAAGGCCCATCCAACCTGGCCTGGAACACCTCCAGGGATGGAGTGTCCACAGCTTCCCTGGGCAACCTGGGTTAGTACCTCACCACACTCAGCGTGAAGAAATTCTCCTTATGCCTAGTCTAAATCTGCCCCTCTCCAGTTTATACCCAGTGCCCCTAGTCCTATTGCTACAAGTCTTTTTTTGCAATGTTTTACTGTGAAACGAGCCAAATTTGTTCTTTTGTTTGCTCTCATCGTATTTGAATCTACGAACTAAAACAGTAGTTTATGTCCATGTGAATCCTCTGATATGACAAACAATCAAAAATCACTCTTGAGATTTTTCCACTTCTTGTATTGTAAATTAGCTTTTGGCATCCTGATATTTTCATGTGGCAGGGAAACATCCATGAATAAGACAAAATTACTGGTAGCAGAGAGTTAAAGCTCTGGCACCTGCTGATGCTTTTGCATCTGCAAGTCCCTGCAGCACATTTCAGAACTATGTAGCAGCCAGTCTTTCTGATTTGTGTTTTTGTTCTTGAACTTTAGCCTCTGCTATCAGCATCATTCTTGGGAGCACAAAACACTCAATACATTATTTTTTTTTTCTAGAAGAATCTGTTGCAGGAGGTGCTGTAAGAGCACCCACTGCCAATACTGTACAGTCCTTATTTTTATGGACAGTATATCATCCAGGCCAAGTAAAAGACAGCTCTGAAAGTACATCTAGCTGTGTGGATACCAGATAGTCTCTGAAGGCTGAGAAAGTCCATTTTCTGCATCAATGACAAAAAGACAGAGCACAGGATGGTCGCTGACTTTAATAGGAGCAGGACAGGCTGTAGCTTAAAAGGAATCTGCTCCAGATGACCAGTCTCAGCTTGTGATTTATTATTACTTTTGCAACACCTGTGTTGTAGTAGATACTGCTTTTGGGTGAAAGTCTGTATGGGCTGTCAGAGAGTTGTGGGTTTGCTTTCTCTCCTGTAATAGGAGTAAACACTCTGACACCTTCTACCCAGGAATATTCACTGCTGCAGCCATGGAGAACTATTAAGTTAGATTTTCTAACTAAGGCAAGATTCCTCTGGTCTTACTAGCACATTTCAGATTTAGTGAAAGACAGTTAAGGAACTTCAAGTCCTCGGCATCTATCCTTAGGTTTGATTTCTGGATAAAATAGTTAAAAATAAAATTCAAGTTCAATAACTGCTCTCCTTGCAAAACATGTGTCACCTATAAATATCCATCACATATGGTTAAGTTCTACAGCTCTCTCATTTATACTCTGTCTGCAGGTGGCAAACTAAACCCAGAAAATAACTATACTGTAACAGAAAAGTTAAATAGTAAAGAAAAAATTAACGTTAAGCAAGCATTTTCATATCAGAGGAACTTAGACTTTACCATCCTCTCCACCAGAGGACCGTTCAGAAAATCAGTCCATTCTATGAAGATCCTACTCAAATGATGGTAAAATAAAATCTTCCCCCCTCCTAGAACCCTTTCCCCATAATTTTACTTTCATGATACCAGTCTAAGGAACTGTATCACCATGTGTATTTCTATCAAGGAGTCTTGGCTTTTCCTTCTCCCTCTTACTCTTTGAAAGTCAGGAGTGGTAGCCACAAAACCAATGTGTATTCAATCAAGATGTGCTTCCCCGAAGACGTTGCTCATCTTTAAATTTAAAGGTTGGTGACTAATCTCTTCCATTTTTTCTTTTATTAGAGAAATAATCATCTGTACTGAACAATTTCTAGAAGTATAATACACAAAACATTAAGTAGGTATGTAAATAAATAGGATGAATCATCATTGCTTTTGCTAAGTCAATTGTGATCAGAAATCTCACAGAGTTCTTTGAGGGTGTTTATGACCTTGTAAATAAAAAGGATTGGTCAACATAGCATAGCTAGATTTCCAAAAGTCTTCCATTATATTCTACACTAGAGGTCTTAAAGAAATGAGACCACAATGGGATAAAAGAACTGCTCATTCTGTGGATTAATGATTGGTTATAAAATAAGAAACAAAAGGTAAGAATAGCTTTTACTGGTTTCCAGCGAGGTCTAGTACTATAACTTGTTTTGTTCAATGACTCTTCATAACCTCAAAATGGGGATGAACAAATATGGCAAGTTACTGAGGACAGAAAATTGTTTGCAATAACCAAAATTGAAGTTTATTTTTAAAAAGTGTAAAAAGTTCCTATGACACACAAATATGGTAGAAGAAATTCAGTGGGAGGGAGTTTATGACCAAATAGGTTATAGGAGTCTGGACTAACTAAATAAATGGTGACTACACAATGATGATGGATGAAGACTAAAAAAATGAGATAAAATTATAAAATTATTAAGTATGTAGAGAAGATGAACATGGAGTGATTATTCAGTGTCTTACAACATGAAAACAGGGAAATACATAATGAAATGTTTTGGCAACAGGGTTAAAACCAATAAAAAAATATATTTTTAGCAGAAAATGCTTACTTTGAGGAGGTCATTGTCACAGGATATGTCAGTGGCTGAAACCATGATCACATTGGAAAATGATTTATTGAAATAAATTATTGTTGTTATACATAGTTATTACATGTATTACACAATATCATAAAATCACAAAACAGTTCAAGTCAGAAGGGAACTTAAGGATCATCCAGTTCAAACCCCCTGTCACAGGCAGGGACACCTTCCACTGTCTCAGGTTGCTCAAAGCCTCATCCAACCTCAGAGCACTGAACTCCAGAAGCAGGGAAAATAATAAATATAAAATTATCTCTTTTCTTGTAGATGCTGTCCTAGCTCATCTGCTAGTGGCTACTGTCAGGAACAAGACAGGACCTTTGATCCAGTACTGTACAGCAGTTCTTCCATTTTCATTTGCAAAATTTCATAGCACAACCGCCATCTGAACCTGCCTGGCAGACAGAGTGCCTGGAGGGGAGCTCAGACACTGCTAGTTCTGGATAGGATCAGGAGGCTCTCAGCAATTCTGGATTTTGCAGCCACTTATACCTCAGGTTGCATTCATTATGACTTCATTATACCTTCAATATAACTTGCTTTACACCAGAATTGCACTATCTGTTTGCAGCCATATGCTGGAACACCATAGAAAAACAGTCTAGATTAATAAATGGTTACCTACCTATGTATAAAAATATTTCCTTCCTCTTAAACAGAGTAGTTGTTGTGCGCTAACCAGTTCTTCTTAGGTGAAAGGAGAAGACTGTGGTAGAGTCAAAGTTAGTGGGGGAAACTGGGGATGATTATAAAGAGAGAGACATGGGGGCTAAAAACAAAATGAAAAAGAGAGGTGATGCACTCTCTCCGTGATCCTCAAATCTTCCCTCTCCCAGTTCCAGTTCTTCCTTTCCTGATACTATAAGAGGATTCAGAGTTTTTAGGAAAGGTGCTTGGCTGTGAAGCATATCCAGAAAACATCCTGCTCTTGCCCCTATTCAAAGGGGCAAGAATTCACTGAAGTCAAAGGGGCTCTTTTCTGCATAATTTTGGGCTTAGGTTTTGGTTCCCAGCAAAGATTACCCATGGCAGATAGCTGTCAGGGAAGCAGTGCTATGCTGTCTTTCTCTTTTCTGTGGATCCAGATCAGCTGCCCAGACACCAAAGAAAAGAAGAACTGTTAGCTGCTCTCTGAGCCTGAGTTAGTTCTTGCACTCAGTCTGCCCACAGAATAAGTTATAACCTCCTCCCTATTGCACCTTCAGAGCTGCTAAACTGATCAAATCCGATCCTGTCTTCAAAGCTTCTACAAATTTCTGATATCTGCTGAAAACCACTCCCCTGATAGTTGTCAGTTGTACATTATTAGCGAACAAAGATACCATCTTTCTGTGTGCTAGCTATCAGCTCCATCCCATAAGAGGCTGCTTTTCCAGAGTTATTTAGGAGTGTGTGGGTAGCCTTGTCACATTAGTTGGGTAATGAAAGGGTATAGAAAGCAGCCTGAGTTGTGGCACTGGAGACATGTAATTATTTCTGATGTCAAGAGAGCTTGTATGTTGGGATTTTTTTGTTATTTGTGCCATGACAATTGTATCTGAATGTTTACCTTTTAGCCTTACCCCATATTTAACAAGCTGAAGAGATGGATGCATCAGTAGGGCTTCTAAGGGTTGATGAGTATCATAGAGTTTTTAGTCCCCTTTGCTGTTTCAGAAAGCACAGGCTACAGATGTTTGCATTTTGCCTGAGTGACAGTTTGTTTCTGTTCTGTATTTTTTACCAGTGCTTAATATCATGTAACAAAGTCATCAGGGTGCAAGGCTATGTGGCAGTGTGGCTCCTTTCACAGAGCAGACTCAATTCCATATCAATGGCTAACACGGTTTACGCAGGAACTTATACCTTTAAATTCAATATCTATCCATCTCCACTTTGACTTAGCTGTGGCAAAACACAAGGTCAGATAACTCTCCAGCCAGTCAGGAACACTCCAGATACCAGAGGCCATGTCTTTACCACAAAAGCATTGATGTTCTTATGGTGAGTTGCAGTAATAGCCAACCTGTCTGCCATGAATTGTTAGAAACAAGACATCAGTGTTAATCTACAAGTGTACATTAAAAATTGAGCAATTTCTACAATACAGATGATACTGCTTCCTGTATCTATTTGGAGGGGAGAGCGTTAAACAAAGTTTTAAACTTCATCCCTGCATCTGCACAAACCTAACTGGTGTTCCTCATGGATTGCAAGATTGCCTGATCCTGTGGGATGTGTCCCTGCCCATTGCAGGGGGGCTGGAACTAGATGATCTTTAAGGTCCCTTCCAACCCAAACGATTCTATGATTCTATGATTCTATGATTCTATGATTCTATGACTCACATCACAGCATTTGCAGAGACCTATAAACTCCTATCAGTCAATGTTTCATGCAGTATGAAGCCCAAAGATGAACCTATGACTTTCTTTTTCCTTTATGGATCTCTTCTGTCTTGAAAAGGACCAAAGCTTTAAACTTCCAGAAATACCTTGGTGCAATTACCAAAACACAGTCTGACTTCTGGTGCCCTTCAGCAACAAGTACTTCTTTGCTTGATCAAGGATTTTGTGCATCCACAGCATCTAAACATGATATTTTTAGGTTCCTTGTTTCAAATTTATAGGACTTAGCAACACATTCAAATCTTTATGGTAGTTACAGTGGAAATTTCTCCCTACTTCTTCCTCTCTCCATAACACACTCACGTGGAGTTATTGGTTAAGTGATTTAAATCAGATAACATATCAAAGTTTGGATGAGTTCCCTCACTTTCATCCATTTGCTTTTAGCAAAAACATCAGGAAAAAAAACCTCCCTTTCTTTTTTTAATAGGTAGTACCAGTTAATTCCTGGGATAGAAGAAACTTCACTACCTGAAAATCCACAGAAAATCTGTGAGAAACACTGTGCATTTCCATGTCCAATCATCACCTTAGTTTAAAGCCCCTGTTGCTCTACTCAAATAATGTACCTGTAACTTGTCACTAGCTTTCCGCTGGATTCCAGTTACACACTTGATTACCTGCAACTACGTTTGAAAAGGGTGTGCGGAAAGGCAAGCAGTTGCAGGTATAAACTGAAGATGGATTGTGAAGACACATCGTGTATTCAATTTGCAGGAAAATAAGCGAGAGCAAAGATCTGAGCACTCAGTTTTCTGGTTGGGAGCAAAGAGGGAAGAAGGCCTCAGAGTTGAGAAAAAAGCACATTGCGTGACTAAACTACAGTGAAAATGAGCTGTGATCCATCGGGAGAGAGTCTGGCACTTGCCTCACCTTCATCCGTGCTGTTTCCTCTCCTGCTGCTTGAAGATAGCCAAGAGCTTCCTTTTTAATCAAGGACCATTGGAAAGTACCAGCGGGCTCCCACTCACAACGCGTTGATTGGCTTCCAACCGCAGTGACAATTGCATCCTGTAATCAAAATAGCAATCATTAATGGCACAATTATCCCCCCCTCTCCATGCACGCTTGCACTCCTGTATCACTGAGTAATGACTCAGAAATGCAGACTACAAACAATGTAAAATGTATTCCTCGCTCTGGGAAAGGTGCCTGTCCCCGGCCTCGCACCAGGCACCTTATTTTTCAGAAAGCAGGTGTTGATGACAGAGTCTGCAGATCAAGAGACTGATTGGAAATCAAAAGGCAAATATAAAGGAATTGAGATGGGAATCCAAGTTGATGCGATTGTCATTTTAATGCAGTGCCTCCCCCTATCCCTGTTGCCTGAGCATCCCTCATCAGGTTTTATCTGAGTTTCTGGTGTTAGGCTGGGGATTACTGTGCAGCAGGTTTCCTTCCCCATCACTTACGGTGCCCTGTGACCATGCGGAGAGTCGTACTTTTGGGGATGTCTGATTTTCTGTGTGGTCTGAACACAGAGCTGGGACAGTTTCTTCAGAAGACACCTAGTGGTGCTGCCAGTTTTTCCTTTTTATCTCTCTTCCTTATCTGATTTCTGCTCTTGTTCTGGTCTTTCATTTTTCATAGGTTCTTCTCTATCAGCACCCAGCACGTGGACAGGGTCTCTTCCCCAACTATGAGCCTTGTGCTGGCTCTTTTGGACACTCTCCTCCATCAGTGGCTCAGGACTCCACTTCTGCAGCTTAAATGCTTTTTCCCTTTCTTTTGAGTGGGAAATAGATCTCCACAGAAACATATTGAGCTGAAAGATGAATTCTTTTAACCGTAACACCTGCAAATCAGAAGAAAAATATGGTGTTAAAGAATCAGCTAAATGCCATCTTCCTTTTTCAAATCCAATTTCTTGTTAGAGCTGGGTGGACAATGCACTTCACCATTTGCTATGAAAGCAGAGAAAAGTTATGTAAAATTTGTAGCTTGAGTTCTGTGTGATGAAATAAAATGCAATTTTTTTTCTTTCCTAGCTGTTATCTAATACTTCTTTAGAAATTTGGTTTCATTTTACTCTCTACTTACTTTATTTTAAAAAATACGGTGAAGGTCAATTTTTAGAAGTTGCTATTTTAAAACACGGGTTGCAAAATTGCATTCTCAAATGTCAGAAAAATAATAACATCTCAAAGTCCACATCTGTACTTTCTTCCTCTCCACTAGCATGTAGGTAACTACAGGGCCTGAATCCATAGGCATTATTGGCTGCAACATTTCACCAGCACTAAACTGACTTCATCTATAACTTTACGGAAAAACAGGAAAGAATACAACCTTTATTTTCCATTTCTTGGAAACAGTGAAGCAGAACCTAGACCTGGACTGAGATGAAGAGTTTAGGAGAATTTACTCATAAATATATCCCTGAAAAATAAAAACACAAATAAAATTAATGTAATAAAAACTGACAGCCTGTTACAAGTGTCCCCTAGGGATCAATATTGAGCCCAACACCATTATTATCTTCTTATGTGATCTAGATGATGGGATGAAGAGTACCCTGATGACGTTTGTTTGCTGATGATATCAAACTGGGTGGTGAAGGAGACACTTTGGAAGGGAGAACCACCCTGCAGAAAGGCTGGAAGAGAAGATCAACCACAGTGTAGTTTAACCAGGACAAGTGCAAGTTCTTGCACGTGAGAAAATATAATCCCTTTGGAAAGGGCCTGGGGTAGGGGGGGAGGTCCTGTTGGACAAGCAGCTTAATATGAATGATGAGATACTGCACCAAAGAAAGCCAAAAGGATGCTGAGTTGCACCCACAAGAGCAACACCAGCAGAGATAAAGCAGTCATTACTGCACTCTCCTCAATGATTGCCAGGCCATACCTGGAACATTGTGTTCAGTTTTGTTCACAGCTATGCAAAAAAAAGATGTGGACAGGGTGGAGATGTTCAAGAGAAAGGCCACAAAGACGATCATGGACTGGAAATCCTGCCATGTAAGGAAAGACTGAGAGAAATGGGTTCGTTCAGCCTTGATAAAAGAAGGCTTAGGGGAGACTTTGTGTTCCAGTATTCTGGAAATGCTCTCACAGCATCATATTGCTGATTTTTTCTTTCCCTTCTCACCTGAATTCTGGATGGCTACAGGGGAAGAAGGCTATTCCATAAAGTAATCGCTATGAGATAGAAACACAGGTCCCTCGCTGGGAAAAATATTTCCTTGTCAACCTGCATCAGACTGAATTATTAGCAAATCATTAGCAACAAGCGAATCTCATGAGTTCGGAATTTCATTCCATTCATGCTGGATAAATATTTAAATGTGTTTGTCTCTGTTACATTTCTCTGGGCTTATTCTAATATATTTGGCCTGAAAATCAGACAGAGGATTTTGGAGTCTGAATCAGCTTGACAGAGCCTACAAACCAAATGCATATGAATTAGTGATGCCTGTTGGTTGTACTGGGTAGCTCAACAAGACATGGTGTTTAAAAAAACCCATCAGATTGGATTTAGGACATACAGGGGAATAAAGTAGAATAGTAGAAAGAGAGGGCTTGTTTACACCAACAGGAACTGTGCAGACACATGTACCATTTTCCATCAAGAACCATTTTCCTCAAGGCTCACTTGCATCCCATGGTCATTCAAAGCCAAGTTCAGAGTTGTTTGTATTGCCAGGTGGAGGTAAATCGTGCTGCTGCGGAGAACCAGCCCCCTGGACCTGCACCCTCACAGTCCTCCTTTAAGCAACCCTTCTTGCAGGTGATGAGTGCTGCTGCTTTCGAGTGAGACCAAATGCAGGAAAATCTAAGCCAACCTTTCAAACCTCAGGAAATAGTTCACAACAGTTTTAAGAGTCTCTTTTGTTACAATGCATTCTGCTGTCTGTAGAGCCCTTTAACAAAGAGGAAGACCTAAGATTTAAACAGACAAAAAGTCTCTGCGTACTAGATTCTATTAATAAGTGCATTTATTTCCAGGCACATGTACTTTTTATTGTTAACAACTAGTTCTGACCTATACCAGGGACTTCAGCCAAGGATGACTATCAACCAGGGCACATACCAATTCTCAAAGAGCACAACAGTTCCCTGAGCCACAATTTTCCAACAGCTGGACTGTTGGAAAGAAGGCCAAGAACTGCCTCACAGAGGCTTTGCCTTGAGGGGAAACTTACACTGCTACAAGCCACTCCAGCCACTGGGTTCAAGGCAATTCCCAGAGCAGAGAAAAAGCAAAAAAATTGGCTGACTCCTCTACTACACGAACAAACACAAAAGAACAAACATGTGCATCACCGCCTTTTCTTAAAGTACATTATTATTAACTGGAAATAGCAGCCAGATCCATCATGTTCAGCATGCCCCACATCATTGCTTCACTAAACACCACAGATTATTTCCCTGTAATTGCCTTTCTGAGCTGTCTAGCGGCCTCAATTCATTTCCATTAAGGCTTGGGAGGATGAGATGATTTAATATTTCCCCATCTCCACCTTTTTTCCCCCTGTTTTTGTAAATTCAACAATTATATGCTCACTGCCATTCCCTCGGTCACAAGTTTGAGTTTAGCACTTGGGGTTGCAGTGGAGCAGCTGAAACAACAATGAAGTAACAACAGTAATTTTCACCTTGTGCGTTTTCCTGTTTAACTTGAGAGGGAAATATGTTTGTGTTCTACAAAATCAGGCAGCCAGCAGTTTCACTACTGTTACATCCCTTCCCTTTGCACAGAACAGCTTGATGGAGCAGTCAAGAGGAATGAAATATCCTGCGGAAGAAAGCTCTGTTAGGCCGGTATCATCCAATAACTGACACGAAATTCATAAGTCGTCAGGCGATTTTTTGCCTTTGGTAGCTGCAGAGCGTTAATTAAAAATGTTCTGGATGTAGATTAAGTTTCTGCTCTTGGAAGTTATCATCAATGCCTCACCTGCCTTGAAATGAGAAATGCACATTCTTTGATAAATGGATTGAATGCTTTGCCTGGTTTCACTAACTGTCTGCATCTTCCTTCATAGGATTTATTCCTTAGCAAAGTCTGTTTAGTCTCCTGTGCTGCAAATGTGCACAGGGAGTATGGTTGTCCTCCAGCTGTGAAACAGCCTTCACCTGCTCATATCAACAGAAATCCTTGGATGGGTTAGGATCATATGGGATTTGATACTAGGATCATCTCCTCATAGAAAAATAGATATTAAGGAAACAATCCTTCCATCAGACACATATAAATCCCAGAATGTCTGCCAGTCTGGAAAGACTGCTAATGTCTTTATTACAGTTTCCGTGCTGGCTGTGTCTCATTGATGCTCTGCTTTTGAGGACAGGACCCAAAACACCATGTTGCCATTTCTGTTCCTTTTCCTAATTTTCTGTGCATGAGATTTTTAATTCTGATTTTCTTTTTTCCTTCTGATAACTGGTAATCTCACAATGAAGCTATCAGATATGTCAAATCTCTCCTGTTCTGGCAATTACTAGACTTTGATGCAGCAACCTTTTGATGTTGCTGCAACCTCATTTTTCATTAATTCCCCCTGCCACTGCTGTGGAAGTCTGGCCTGATATGACCTCATGCTCCCCCAAAACCTCAAGTGCCAGATAGGAACCCAGAAAGGTTCAGACAAGGCTTTTCATTCTCATTTCCTTACTTGTCTGTGGAAGCATCAGTTAAAATTTGGACCCAAGCAGCCTGTGCTGATCTAATCTCTACCACCACTCTGTGCCATCCATTCAGCTCAAGTCCACTTAAAAGGCCTGCTGAGGCAACTCTGAGAACTTCCGTACTTAAGAGAATCCCAGTTAGAGCAGAAATGACAACTCCATGGGGATAAGAACAGCAAGAATTTAGACACTATTGGTACATAAAATGACACAGAACAGGGAACGTGATTAACAAGCAAGACAACTTGTACAGTAGAAGGACTGTATCTTATTTTCCCAGTCCTGATCTGCTAAAGCAGCCTAGGGACTTTTTTGCTTTATTACTGTTTCTACCAGTGTATTTTTTAAACCACGTCTATCCCTATCTTTGAGTGTGTGCCAGCACACTGAGTACCTGGGCTCCCAGTCATCAGCTCTGCCGGACCACAGAGGTTGCAAGCATCATCCTGCAACCTGCCTTCTCCCTGCTGCAAAACCAGCTGCTAGGCCATGGTGGGAAAAAGCAGGTAAAACTGGAAACAGTGAGACACTTGGGCTCTAAAAAGTATTATCTGTGATTTGCTTCCAAAAATAATTAAGTAAAAATAAATGACTTAACGACTTAAGCAACACTTGGTCAGCTCCTAATTTTGACTTCAGTGGCATATAATGATTTACATCAGCTGGATGTCTGTAACTACGTAGATATATTAGGATCTGACAGCCTGACCAGTTTGCTAGTCCTTAAAATTCTCTGGGGATGAGGAGGAACTCAGATATTGAAATAAATTGCCTTCTTGAATCTCCAGAATAGAAAGCTATCCACCAAGGACACATTTGCACAATATTTGGGGAGCAGTTGAGTTGAGTGTGCCTGAGATCTCCTTGGGATCAGATCTCCAAAAATGGTGTGAGAGATTTATTTTATTCAGGCCTTTATAAAGGAGCCAGGGGCTAATTTCTGTATTGAGAGAAAGATGCCATTCTCTGAGTTCAAGGTAGGAAGGAAAGAAGGGACATCTTCTCCATGGATAGGCATGAAGGAGGCAGAACAAGATAAAGAGACAGGAGCAGTCACATTAACATTCACCAACACATCTTCTAATGAGAGAAAAGCCAGATTCTTTTCATATGGAGTTAAAGAGTCTCAGAAGCTGCAGGAGATTAAAAAGGCTGGAAAGACTTGTCTATTTCTCAGCCCCATGAACACAAGGAAAGCTTAAAAATAACCACCATGACACCAAGACAGTGACGTTACTCAGGACCAGCCAACAGCCAAGAAAACTGTGACGTTACTTTAAATGTTCTCGAGCAGATAGATCTTGTCAAGGTAGGCTGATGTGGGAATATGCAGGGTAACTATCTTCCCTTGCTAGGTCAGACCACAGGGTCACCTACATCTAAAGCTGAAAATGGGAGCAGGTAAAGGAGAACGCTCACCCCACTCCTGTCTGACTACTAAAACTATCCTGTCCACCTTTCCCCACAGCTTGTTGAATTCTAGGGTTTGTTTCTAGAGTGACCTCTGCAGCCCTCTGCTGCCTCCTGCCTTGGTGTAGCACCAAGGCTCCTACAGAACCGAGAGTCCAAAGCTCTGCGTCAGTCTGACTCATCTAATGGCTAACAAGAGGGATACATTTCCACTGCATAAAACATTTTATTTAATTTTTTAAGGCAATCAATAAACCCATGATTATAATGTTCCCTTCCTTGTCCTTGTTCAGCTCTGTGTCAGCCGGCTAATGTCACTGAGTGCAACAGATAAAAGTTTTACTAGTCCTTTAGGGCTATTACATCAAATAAGGAATTGCTACATATTAACCCACAAACAGCTGCTAATGTTTAATTTTTTCCAACAATGCTTTGGAAATAAAATGTGATGCACTGAGCAGCTGTTAATGCTCTGTTTTGCTTTTACACCGGCTGTGGCGTGGAAGGCAATGCTTATCTCCAGCATTGCTGCTGCCACACTAGATTGAATACAACAGGGTAAGGTCTCAGTTAAACCCGTTTTTGTATCAGCTCCAGATGCTAGGCTTTCACGTTGCAGAGAAATTTCAAACTTAAATCTGTTGTCAAAAAGAAGAAAAAAAATCACATCCGAGCAGGGAATGATTTTTTTCCCTTCTTTTGTTTCTGCACATCAAAAAGAGATGGATTTTGTTTCCCGTATCACAAGAAGCCAAACTGTTTATTCTGTTTACCTGCATGATGTTTGATTTCTTCTGATTTCACTTCACAGCTTTCTAGGTGGTGCCCAACGGCTGAATGAAGCTGGACATAGGGCTTTCACCTGTTTCTCTAGCAGTACATATTAAATCAAACAATCAAAAGGACTAGAGGCAAACTACAGGTCTCAAGAGGCCAGAGAATGTGGAATTAGTCACCCTTTGAAACATGGAGGCCACAGCAAATGAGAATAGATGGGCTTTGATGTCAGGAGGAGACGCTGGCAGTTGAGCTCAAACTCTGATAGCTCTTTCTCAAAACCTTGCTCAGACCGGCTTTCATCTCTCAAGGTCTAGAACAGCTGTGTGCTTCAAAAAAAAAGGCCTTTGAAGGCTCTTTTCATTGAAAGGGGAAGGAATTAGAGAAAGGCAGTCACATCAACAAGTCCAACAATGCCCAGCTTGTGAACTGATGCTACCCAAGATGTGACATATTTGCTCTGGGAATCTGTGTGTTAGAGATAGAATTAGGAAGCTCAAGTTTGAGAAATGTCTGCTGATGCCCTTTCACTATACAACGATTCTTTTTACTGTTGTCTTGGCTATTTGAGCACATCCCATTTGAAAGTACATGGCAAACATTAATTAAGCCTCCAGTAAACAAATCTATAGGGAAGTTTCGTCAAATCAAGGCACAGAGCCACAAAGTAATTTATGCAAAGCTATGGCTAAGGCTGGTTCCACAATCCATTCCCTCTGCATGAGAAGACAGTGAGTTTTCTTCAGGAGCACTACCACCGTGTCTTCTTTTTGTGCCACAAAGTTCAGCCAGCACATAAAACTGATTAAACAGGTCACTTAAGCGCTCTGGACAATTTTCTGCTGAGTTTCCTCAACCAAGAGAGCAGAGTTTGGCTTTTAGTGCTGCAGGACAAATGTCTTCAAGCATGCGTGTGTGTGTGCACGTGTGTGCACGACACTGAATAAATTTGATCAGATTTGGTGTGACAAAATTATCAAGGAAACATTTGCATTGCAATTTATGCATCAGGCTGTATGACGCAAAGCAGAAAGCGAACATGTTCGGGGTGTCAGGCAACAGGACGCTGCGATTAATGGAAAGAGACGTGTGAGCTGGAGAATACTCATACTCATTAACAGTGACATCCAAAGCTAACATGGACAGTGCCTTCTCACCAAGGGCAACTGGTGTGTCTGAAGCTCCTCTGACCTGAGCTGCTGCTGCTGTGAGGCTCAGGGCGGTTGAGATGTTGTATATTTGTCCTGACATCCTCCCTTTCCTATGCAGTGCCCTTGCCTCCAGCTCGCCAGGCAACCCCCCTGAGATGTTGCAACCACAGAGGTTGAGGAGACTCAGACCACAGATGAAGGAGGCTGTGGGACACTGCTCTACAGCACAGGGAGCGAGAGCCTTTTCCTCCTTTGTGCTCACTCCAAACCAGGACGGCAGAAAGGGATCTGCAGTCTCTTATTTTTCTAGCAGCTTTCTAGCAGTTTAAAATGCACCTAGTAGTCAGAGTAACAGGTTTAACCCACTTGTGAACAGGGTCTGAGATCAAGGGTGATCATTTTAGGATGTAAAATGCTCTAATGGTTCTGGGCAATTTTAAGTGTACTGACTTTTCCCTTCCACTTTTAAAATGCACCTAATTATGGGACTGGAGAGAGTGGTTTATATTATTTCCAAGAGACCTTTTGAATAAAAAAATGCTGGAGAATTAATTCATTTTGCACATCTCTACATTGCTTAGTTTTTGGTGTAAGAGCTCTCCTTAAAGAAAGACAGACGTCAAATCCTGATCATTTTGTATAAGTGTATGCGTGTCCCTGTTAGTAGCTTCTTCAGCTTCAACCAGTTCTTAATTTTTATTCCTATAAATATAGTAGCATTTGGCAGGGAGAACTGCATGGGGTGGAACTGAGTAATGGCTCTCAGAGTTTCTATAAATTAAGAACACCTAAGTTGACAATATACATGTCGTCTTTATCAATTTACTTCCCAAGCCCATGACAAGCGTTCTGCAATAAACTTCCTCTCCGTTTCACACCTAATCATGTGTAGCATAAATCCACAGATCACAGACTGCTCACAGGGCTGAGGAAGGTTCAGCCTGGGGTGTTTATCCTCAGATGTGATCAAGCTGAGACAACTATTCTGCCCTGTTCAGCCTCGATCATAGCAAAGGAATCTCAATGCAGTGAATAATCAGGGTTTTGCTTTATTTTCTAATTCCAATTCAAAGCATCTGGACATCCCCACTTGCTATGCTGTCCACCACCTCTTTTCTTTCTCCTTTGCTTGTAAACAAGCTGCAGGTGAATTGTGCTGTTCAGCATTTTTCAGACTTTATCCCACAACATTTAAATACAACATAAATATGATTAGCACATCAGCCTGATTATCTCCAAAAGAAGACAACTGCCAGACAGCTTCAAGTCTTTTTCAGGCAGACATTAGCTCAGGCAGGTCTTTCTACCAATCTGGACAAATGGACGTGCAGCTTATGGCAATGCACACAAACACTTCCAGGGATATTTGGGTTTCTGCAGATCTGAAATACATCTATTTTTTGGATTTAGTGGGCTAATTGTGCAGACGTTGCACAGCATCTGCATTTCCATCTGGGAAACGGGGAAGAAATCTGGACAGACATATGGAAGTCACTGTTTTTTAAATTTCTGACAGTGATAAATGTGCATTGGAATTACTACCAACACCACCCTTGGCTCAAAGGGTCAATTGCATTTGCTCTTGGTTGAGTGAAATAGCAAGTATTTCAGACCAAAACTCCATCAGTGAAGTCAGAGCTCCTGCATGTCTGGAAGAATTGTACATGCCCTGTCGGGACGCCACAAACTGCTGCAGCTATGCCACACACTGCTGCTAGGACTCACTATGCTGTCTTGGTTCAGCTCTGTAAGACTCTGGGACAAGAAATTCAGCACAAAAACTATGAGTGCTTTAGTCACATTTGGGTCTCAGCAGGCAGACCCAAGTATTGACAAAGATGTGAAAATAAAGATGTTCCCTGTACTGCGTAAACAAGATCTCTGTTCACAGAATCACAGAATCACAGAATAGCCAGGTTGGAAGAGACCCATTGAATCATCAAGTCCAACCATTCCCATCAAACACTTAACCATGTGCCTTAGCACTTCATCCACCTGTGCCTTAAACCCCTCCAGGGAAGGTGAATCAACCACCTCCCTGGGCAGCCTCTGCCAGTGCCCAATGACCCTTTCTGTGAAAACTTTTTTCCTAATGTCCAGCCTAAACCTCCCCTGGCGGAGCTTGAGGCCATTCCCTCTCGTCCTGTCCCCTGTCACTTGGGAGAAGAGGCCAGCACCCTCCTCTCTACAACCTCCTTTCAGGTAGTTGTAGAGAGCAATGAGGTCTCCCCTCAGCCTCCTCTTCTCCAGGCTGAACAACTCCATCTCTCTCAGCAAATCAGTTCTTTTTGCAGAACATAAGAAAAGGGGTTTGTTTGTCCTTTTCTTATCCTGTGTCCTTTTCATATTCCTTTTCTTCATAAGTCTAGATTAATCCACCTTACTGTTAGCCAGATGTGGTTATGTACACACTTAGATACCCATATATATGAATATACGTGTCTATAATACATATATATACATACATATATGCAGACTTGCATACATACATACACCTATGTGTATGCATCCCAGTGTGAATTTTTTACATCCTTGCAATCTCCTGGAAAATTCCCCAGCAGGCATTAAAAGGCAAAAATCTCCTGAAAGACTAATAAATTATTCTAGGTATGATGTTTGTAGGGGAAGACATTTTGCAAATGATAAAAAGAAGCACATTTTCAAAATGTCAATGAACCTGCAGGAGTGGTGAGCGGCTGATGTCTGCCCACTTATTGGAGACGGACAAAGTCAGGTACCTGAAACATTCGACTAGGAAAAGTTAGAGTATAAATGAGTCTATAGCCTTTCCAAGGCTATAAAAAGGGAGGCAGGGATCATAAATGATTGGAGGGAAAAAATGAATCTCCCACAAGTCTATTTCACAGAAAGCAGAGTTCAGCGTGTTCCTGTGAACTGCAGGAAGCACAGCACAGAGAGGTAATTGCTTATGAGAAATTCTTTTAGAATACATAGGACAATGTTATGGGGCAGCTAGGTAATCAGAGGAACAAATATCACATCTGTGTGTGCCTCAGGAATCTGCTTGTATCAATTTCTACATATCAATGCATTTCTGGCACATCAATTAACACTTGGGAGGACTATCATCAAAATCAAGAGGCCGGTGTGCCTGTTGTGCCTTTCCAAATCCCACCATCACTCGTATGCTTATAAATGAGAGACTTAAGGAATGCTGAACATAAACATAAATATAATATATAATTGCAGAAAGGAGATGTGGTGGTTACTATAGCTGGTAATGCATTCATTTTGTTCCTACTTTGGAGAACCATAGGGAATAGGAAGCCCATTTCCTTCCCCACCATCACAATTACAGAGTGTTTTACAATGGCATCCTAGCTCTTCTTTTTTTAAATAATTTATTCTTATTTATGATTGGTAGAGTAACCATTTAGAAACGAAGCTCCTGTAACATTTCATTAGAGAAGGTAGGAAGCCAAAAAGGTAGCATTGGATATGACATTTTTATGAAACATTAGGCACAAAGTGATAGCCATATTATTGTATATTAGAAAGCTCTGAAGTATGCTCAGCCAACAGGATAGCTTGATTGCATGAACATTCAAATACATCTTCTTGGAAAGGAGATATGGGCTAATGGAACAGCTTAACGGGCCATGTTGCTGGCAGCTGAAGGGCTGATTTTTAAAGCAGAGCTACGGCTGATAGTTTTAGTTTCCTAAAAATATGGTGTCATTTTGTAAGACAATTGAAATATTCACTAGTATTTTCTAATATACCTGGGACCTTAACTGCTCCCACACGTAGCACTGATTCATTGTAGTGAAAACAAAAAGAAACTCCAGTTTCATGTGTCTTTATATGTTCCTCTGTTGCACAAGATATTTAAGCACAATTATAAGTCAGCCTCTATTCAGCAAAGACTGACACAGATCTTAGGCTTTCAGTAAAGAAATATGCTTAAGAGCTTTGCCTAATAGGAATGAACTATGAGCCAGGGCTTTAGCAGCTGCTTTAGGTTCATACCTATACCTTTCCCAATGAAGCTTGCTACAGAGGAAAGTTATTTCAAAAAGAAGGTATCTGTGGTGTGAAGCTAGACTTATCTTGAGCCTGCAGGAAAGTTCATTACTTGGTACCAGCATCTCAGCAGGAAAATATTTGACAGTGATATCCATCTAGCAAATGCAAAAAGAAAGAATAATTTTTTTGAAAAGAAATGAAATACCTAAATATTTGATTGTATTTTTAGCACACTTCCCTAATTGCACCCACAAAAACTGCAAGCCTGTCTATTCTCTGAAAGGACAGTCCTTACTGAGGAATGCACATGTGAGCTTCAGAGCTTATAAACTAGTAAATCCAAACCCAAGCACAGCCAGCATTTGCACAGCCAAGATATGCTTGTGCATTTCATAGATGTGGTTTAAAAAGTCAGCTGAAAACTTATTTCACTATGTTTCACATTAAGGGCATGTTGACTGTAATTAACATAATTTATATTTTGCCAGGGCAGTTTTGTAATGCTCTTCCTTCCACCCAGGGCCATGAACTGCAGGAGCAATTAGGAAGAGACATGACTGATAGAAGCTAGGGCTTCAAAAGGTCAGTGAGAAGTTTTTCGTGCTCACAGTAGCTGCATACACAATCAGATCTCAAAGGAGATAAACCCTATACAAACTGGTTTAGGTTTGTAGGTTGGACCCAAGTAGATATAGATGGCACCAAGAGATTCAATACAATATTCAGTTCCAGAGGCTCCTGAATCATAGAATCACAGAATCATAGAATCACCAGGTTGGAAGAGACCCACCGGGTCATCTAGTCCAACCATTCCTATCAATTACTAAACCGTGTCCCTCAGCACCTCGTTCCCCTGTGCATTAAACCCCTCCAGGGAAGGTGACTCAACCCCCTCCCTGGGCAGCCTCTGCCAGTGTCCAATCACCCTTCCTGTGAAAAATTTTTTTCCTAATGTCCAGCCTAAGAGCCCATCCTGCTGATGAAGACCCTTGGGGCACTAAAGCCTGATGTATGTCTTTCCTGATGGATGTCTGCAAAGCCACCTCTTTCCTGATTCTGCTGAGCTGCTCTAAATACTATCTCAACCAACACATTGGGAAGATCTGGGTTTGCCATCACCCATCACAACGCTTTGGTCAACCAGCCAGCTCTATGCAGTGACCACAAGCTGGAGGAGGGTCCGTATGCACATCCTTTCCTGCCTCCACCCTGGGCTCCTGTGGGACATTAAATGAGCAAGGGGAGGACGAGGTCTGATGCAGGCAGGGTTGGTCTCTGGCACAGGCCATCAGAGCACAAATGGGAAGATTTCCTGTCCCCTCAGATTAAGCAAGTGGTTTCTGCAATGCAACCTGTCAAGAGCACACAGGAGAAACATCTATAAAGACAGACATACAGTTTTGTGGATTTTAAGAATAAAAGGCTTCTAAAGTAAATTTGCTGCACTGAGAGGTAGCTAGGGGTTAGAAAATCTTAGAATATCCAGGGCTTCGTTAAGGACAGAGGTGACTATACGCCCCTCACCACAAGAAGGATGTTGAGGCTCTGGAGCGAGTCCAGAGAAGAGCAACAAACCTGGTGAAGGGGCTGGAGAACAGGCCTTATCAGGAACAGCTGAGAGAGCTGGGGGTGTTTAGCCTGGAGAAGAGGAGGCTGAGGGGAGACCTCATTGCTCTCTCCAACTACCTGAAAAGAGGTTGTGGAGAGGAGGGTGCTGGCCTCTTCTCCCAAGTGACAGGGGACAGGACAAGAGGGAATGGCCTCAGGCTCTGCCAGGGGAGGTTCAGGCTGGACATTACAAAAAAAAATTCACAGAAAGAGTCATTGGGCACTGGCAGAGGCTGCCCAGGGAGGTGATTGATTCGCCTTCCCTGGAGGTGTTTAAGGCACAGGTGGACAAGGTGCTGAGGGGCATGGGTTAGAGTTTGATAGGCATGGTTGGACTCGATGATCCAGTGGGTCTCTTCCAACTTGGTTATTCTATGATTCTATGATTATATGATTCTATGACTATGGATAACTGGGTTTTCTATAGTTGTTTCCAGATCTGAGCTTCATTGTTCTGAAAAACACATTATTAGAAGAACAGTAAAAGAAGGGTCCAAGAAAATGAATAAATGAAGTTAGTAGTTCTGTGACTGTGAAGGGAAACCTTGGAAATGTAAGTTACCTGTAATGGATGGCTGGGGTAGCACAGAACATTTCTGTGACACATCCCTGGCAGTGACTGTGCTGGAGGCTCTCTCGGTGCAACCCCGTGGCAGGCAGCAACAAATTCCACAGATCTTGATGTTGGATATAGATAGGGACTGGGTGGAAAGGGGGGCTCATCCCCCTGTGAACAGCACAACCAGAAATTATTGTCCATGGGCTGGCCCAAAGGCACCATGTGTAGGGGCAGCAGTTGGCTTGAGGGACACACTGGGCTGTGATCACGCATTCAAGGCTCTGCAAAAATAAGCATCACAGGTATTACAGAAGCCACCGGCTCTCCTTCTTCCACATATGTTTGCTTGTTTATTTGGCCTTTCTTGCTTATACTTTGTAATGAATATGACTAAACAGAAATACTGCTTTCTACATATCTACATATTCCTTATATCTAATATAGAGACATCTCATATCTATCTATGTATAATATAGGTATCCAATACCTATCTATATGATATATATTAATATATAGAACATATAATACGTTCTGTATATTCTCTATATATGTTTCAATACATTAGAATATATTTTTTCTATTTTCTTCACTTTTTATAAATTTAGGATAAATACACTGTCCTCCATAGGTTATCTTAGACTGATAGGAGCATATTAGACAGTATTTTAGTCCTTTCATCCTCGTTCTCTGAGCACAACAGCAGAGAAAACCAGCATGAAAAGTCTTTGGCATTTGTTTATTTATTTATTTATTAGTCAAAGTTTTCCCCATTTAAATCTCAATTTCCTTTCTCCAACTGCAATTGGGGTCACCACAGCAGGGGCGAAGGCAGCACATATCTGGTTGCACACAACAGACACCAGCCCAGCAGAAATAAAAGCAAGTGCTCACCACATAACTCTAATTGTTACTACAGAAATGTACCAACCTAAATGGAATTTCACCTTGGGAGTTCCAGCTGAATTGAGTCTAAACAGAGGTGAAATTCCCCAGGCATATGGCAAGTCCTCTGGCTGGCATAGTCAGAGCCCCACAGCACTTCATCAGGCCCTTGGAGCCCACTATTAACTCTACAGAGTGCCATTATTAGGGAGAGGAGAACAGCTGTAAGTGTCTCTTAATGCCAGTGGGGAGCAGGGGAGTGCTAAACTACTGCATGTGTAATATAAAAGGAAGAGGAGTAGAGCTCCACTGAATTAGTTTAGGCCACTGAGTTCTGTTTGCTTCAATTATCGCTGGAACAGTCAAGTCCCCTGAAAGCTCCCATTAGGTCCCAATGTATTCTTTTACACACAGGCACCTTTTCAAATACCTTTTCATTTAATGAAACTTTTTTTTTTATAGCACACATTGGAGTAGATACCAAAAAGAGAGAGTGAGCACTTGAAAACTAATGGGTCAAATGTGTCCCTGCTGTAACACAATGGGATATATCGATATTTTGTTTAGATCTAAGCCCTTGGGCAACCGAAATGGCAGAAAAGAGGGAAAAGTACAAAAGAACCTAAATTAAATAAAGACCTGCCTTGCATCTCCTCCAGCTTTCACTTCTACAGAGTGCATCTTTTTCACTTCTAAGATGCATCTTTGCATCAAGGCTTTCGTGGATAAGTTATCACATCTATCATTTCCTACCTGCAAATGCTATTTACCAAACCCCTTGCAGGCAGAGGGTTACATTCATGGTTGGTGCCTCAATTCACACTTCCACTTAAATAGCTGGGAAAGAAACAATAGCCTCCAAACAGGAGCATAGTTTCTCCATTTCTTTTGCTTGACTGACTCTACCACACTGGGAGGTGTTTGAATTTGTTTAAAATGCACAAGAATACACCTCAATTGAAGTTTAAATAAAGCCAAGAAGGTAGAGTTCAAATGTCCTGGTGCCTTCATAAGCGTGACTGTACTGGCATTGCTCTTTGCCCTGGGGATAAGGAACGTGTGAACATAACTCTTAATGAAGCAGAAAGGGGATGGTGCTGCAGGGCTGCAGCTCAGAGACTTCGATGGCACTATGAGCATGCTGGCAACCCAGGCTTTCACCAGCCCTAGCAGACAAGGAAGAGAGGTTCTCACTGAAATTGGATGGAAATTCTCTTCTTTTAAGATACTGAATCTCATTACACACAATCCACTTGCAAGCCAAGAGCTAACTCTGCTTAGCCTAGCTGCTAGGAAATGCTGCCTTATTTCAGGGCTGAATTTCTCCACACTCATTTTCCAGCCTTCTTGTTAGGCTCTGTTTTGCAAGGTCAAAAGGCCCTGGACTCTGAAGACTCATCTCCATGTACATGTTCTTAAAATTAATGATAAAATCTCCTCTCTACCTTTTCATAGAAACAGAATAGAGTTAGTTCTCTCTGCTTCAGGTCATGTAACTTGTTTCCCATCCCCTGAATCATTTTCATAGCCTTTCTTTGAGGTGTCTGTAAGATCTTCTTGTTGCTGCTGAAGATGCAATGTCAGAAGTGGATGCTGTCCTCCAGCAGCCATCACTACAGTATTGAGGACAGAGATGAGGTTACTCCCTTTATTCTACTTGATTCTTTTCGTGCACTCACCTGGTTTCCCCTCTGCTGCCAAGCTCAGATCCCACTGTGTGGTTATTGCCCATGATGACCCCCGAGTTCATCCCAGGGACAAGACAGAATCCCCCGTTTTGTGGGTCCTGCCATCAATTTTCCTTCCCAGGCCCATCAGCTGAAATCTGGCTGTATTTAACCTGAGCACGGTCACCACTGATGTGAGAAATGTTAATGTCACCACTCTTGCAGGTGTCATTTCAGCTGCCGTCAGGACTCTCCCTGCACCATATCGTGCGTGTGGGCAGCAGATAATGAGCCACCACTCTCAGCAGCTCAGACTATTGAGGTAAACAAGAATTGATTGCAGGTTTCTTCATCATGGATTGTGGCATTTTAATGATTTACTCCTCAAATAGATGAGACCTTCCGAGGAACAAGCAGCCTGGGCAGCCAGGAGCTGGACCCATCACAGATATCTCACACCAGGCCTTCTCCAATGCTCATCCAGCACCAAGGGCACAAAGGCCACGGTTTTCCTGAGACTGAGTGAAGAGGAAGTCAGTGGATGTGCTTGAAAACAGGAAAAAAAAGAGTTTATGGCTGTTATTGATCTGTCCTTCTTGACTATAAGATGGGGAGACTTTAGTGTGTGGAGTGGCCCGAGGACTGAAGGAAGGGGAAGCACACCATAAACCAGCACAAAACCAACCAAGTGTAAAGCAACTCTGAAGAGAATTTTAGCAAACATTTCCCTTTTCCAGAGACTTTTTTTTTTCTAAGAGAAAAGAAGAACAATCTTGTCCTTCAGAGGAGATATATTCCACTGAATAAACTATTTTTTACAGTAGCTGATGCCCCTGCCAGCCTGCATAAAAGCAACCTGAGTGATTAGAAGAGTCTAAAAACTATTGCTGCAAGTGAAAAAGGACATGGAGCAAGGACATCTATTTTTAAGCTATGTAGCGGTGTTCCCTGCTGATTCCACAGCAGCAAAGTTATAATTTCTTGTTGATCACACAGTGACTTTTTCCTGTTTTCAAACCCGCAGCCAAACTTGTAATCGATGCTCTGTGAATTACAACAGTGGCTACCAAAGAGAAAGAAGGTACTAGTTTAAGACAAAGATTCATGCGTCAATATTTAAACTCCTGAGACTTGAACCTGAGTGCAAATTGTATTTGCAGATCTTAATGATGAGTAAAAGGAAGCCCTGGATTAGTCTGGCAGAAAAGATCAGTTGATTTTGGACTTAAAAGGTCTCTAGAAGTAGAGTGTGCACACATACTTGTGCATTAGTTAATGGAAATGCATGCTAAGGACTCCATGGATGGCAGAGCAAAGAGTTTCTATTTGCTGCACCAGACCTATCATAGAATAATTTAGGTTGGAAAGGACCTTAAAGATTATCCAGTTCCTCCTGCTAAGTCAGTGGCCAGAGGATAATCTGAAAACAGGTTTCAGGAGATGATAAAATCTTCTGGGTTAAGCATTCTTTGTTAGAGTGACATGTTGGAAGGTGGGAAACATGTCCAAGTTTCCACAGGTGAAATTTGAGTAAATACTTTTTTTTCCATCTGGGCTAAACTGCAGGCTGTTTTCTTTAGCCTGCAGTAAGTGCAGAGATATCTCATTAACCTAGTTTAAAAGAGGGAGAGGTAAGAGAATCTATATCCACTGATGTTAAGTGGAATAAATAATTTCACAAAAACAGTGCAAGCCTGCAGCAGCTGCAGTCAAGAAAACAAATCAACTATTTATTGCTATTCCTTCAGTGTTTTTAAACATTTATGGAGTGCCATCTATAACCATGTTAATTGTGAATGGCTGATAGTGTATTCACCAAGTCTTCTTTAACCTGCAAGCATCAGAGTTGCTGTGAAAAGGACTTTTCATCAATGACAATAATTATATGGCCCTTTAACAGCTTTCTGCGTACCTTATGGCATAATCCTGTTCGGCCAGTCACACTGAGCTCTGCACGATGTTATTAATGAGTGTAGTCAAAAAACACTGAGCAAATGGGAACAAAGCACTCCTTGTGTCTGTGCGTGCAGGCTGAGTGTCCTCTCTGGAGAAAGAAACCAGCCACAATTTTGCTGGGCAGAAACTTGTCAACATTCACATCTGAGCAAATGAAAGTGCTCCACGGTCCCTGGCATTTACCAAGGCAGGAATTATTCCTGGATGACCTCATTACTGCTTGTGGCACTTTGCTTAACTAAGTATCTAAATAAATAAATTTAAAGAAAACAATCCCAAACTGTATACTTGTGCAGTGAGCTGGTGTCAGAAATGAAGAATTTGTCTCCAGACTGATTTAATCATATCAGAAAGATGGGTGCCAGGATTCATTACTGTGACAAACTGCTTATTGTTTAATCATATTATCCACCAGCTTTCAGCTAGGCTGAGACACGCTTATCTGACCCTGACCTGCACAGGGGATCGTATGGAGCTGCCTCCTGGCTGCTGCTTCACCATTGGCTTTCAGGATGTTTCAGGCTATTGCATGTAAAGCTGAAGGCTGCATCGTGTACATCCATTTATTGCTAACAGTTGCTGTATTTTACCTTCCTTTTGTTAGCTGGCCTGTGTGGGTACCTCCTCTTCACCCAGATGGATAGAAATAGGGCACCAGCTAACAGGTAGCCATGAAGAAGAGTTTCTGATCTCTCCTCCAGATGCACATTTTAATGTGAAATCCCATTACTTCCTGAGGATGAAATTCAAAGTAGTTTGTTTTGGGTTTTTTGGGGGGGAAGGGAGCACTACAGGAAAGCTGCGGAGGGGCTCTTTATCAGGGAGAGCAGGGATAGGCTGAGGGAAAATGATTTTAAGCTGAAAAAGGAGAGATTGAGATGAGATATTGGAAGTCATTTTTCACCGTGAGGGTAGTGAGGCCCTGGAACAGGTTGCCCAGAGAAGTTGTGGCTGCCCCATCCCTGGAAATGTTCAAGGCCAGGCTGGATGCAGCTTTGGGAAACCGGATCCAGTGGGAAGTGTCCCTGTCCATGGCAGGAGGGTTGGAGTTGGATGATCTTTAAGATTCTTTCCAACCCAACCCATTCTATGAATCTATGATTTTGAATGATTCACATCTTCCCCAGGCTAAGCCCTACTGAGGTTTGCCAGACTTCCTTCAGTCAATATAAGAGCTCGCAGAAGAGGAAAAAAATATCTGTTTCAAGTATTTCTCAAATGTTTTCCATTTTGGTGGTATTTAACAGAATTTTAGTGTTCTGCTGAGCTCTGATGAGAAATACGGAGGAAAAAGCAAACTCAGGCTTTGGCCAGCTGATTTTACTGCAGGTAGCAGGTACTAAGAATCTTCCTGAGAACCGGCCAAGTGTTGGGTCCTGCTCCTGGCTAGCAGGAGAGCTGTGTCCCACCAGCAAATTCTCTACGAAGTGTGCAGAATGTGAATAACTCCTACAGGTGCTGCTCAATGAAGCCGTAAATACAGAAGCGTGTCTTACAGACAGAACATCCTCAAGATTATGGCTTCTGTTGGAGTTATGACATATCTGTCACAAAGACATTTAGCCTCAGGCTAAGGACTTGAAATGATGGAGAATCCACCTTGCCACTGGGTAATTTATTTCAGTGGTTAATTACTCTCCCTAAAAAATATGCACCATATTTCTGGTTTGTGTTTGTCTAGCAACTGTTCTAGTGCAACTTTTTAAATGAGTCCAAATGCATGCTAGAACAGGGCTTTGGGAGGTAATTAACACTGTTTGGATAGCCAGACAGTGGAGACGTGTTCAATAAAGCTGACATTTATGTGTCACTATCAATTCACAAAGACGAAACATACTGAATTCCCTTGCAAAGCAACAGGCTTGTGCATTTTTAGACACCTTAGTGGAATTTCAATAAAGTCATAAGGAATAAACTATTTAATTTCTACCAAAACCCGCTCTCTATTATTAAGAACAATTTTATTTCTCATAACTTCAGGGAAAATATTCACTCCTTAGTCCCTTTCAAGCATGAGCTGAAAAACATTTATCTTATTACTCTATTTTTTTTTCTCCATGATTTATAAATGCTGCTGTCTTTCCCTAGAGATGGGCATGGGGTTTGGATTCCTGACAGTGATTGATTCAAGGGGAAAAAGTATGTAACATTTGATCTGACAAGAAGAGCACCTGCAATCCTTGGACTGATGTACCGGGTAGAGGTAATATTTTGAGCCTTGAGCAGAGTTCTGTTCAAATGTTCTCTGAGTTCAGATTCTAGAGGAAATTACTGTGACTATGCAAAGAGAAATAAAGTACTGGGGGAATAAGCCTTCCCAAATATTGCATAAACTGAGTAGCTCTCTCCAATTCACTTGCATTTCTTGCTGAGATACATACCTTGCCTAAAGTGAACAGACAGGGCTTTTGCTCAGCTTCCAAATCAATCAGACCACCAAATCTAGGGAACTAGATAAAAAAATGCTAAGGCATACAAACTTTTTTGCTGTCACTGCGAAGGCAAAACTCTTCTTCCTCCTCTTACCAACATGCAGCCATCAGAAAAAGCAAGATTTAAGAGGATTTCATACTTCTAGACAAAATAATCAAAAATCCCTCTTGCCAGTTGCCAAACAGTGCTGAGATTATCCCTAAGGCCAGGAATTGATTTTCCTGTCTTATAAAAGTGGTGGGAGACACTGTCATTCTCCCATTCTTCAGATCAGCATAAAGCTTCAAACTCAAATCTGTTTTGAAAACTCTGTATTCCAAGTGAGATTTTAAACATTCTTTGTTTAGGTAATTTCAAATATTTCAGTTCAATTTAATTTGAATCAGATGTTCACTCTGTCCCTCTGTTTTGTTTTATTTTGATTTTTTAACCATAATATTTTTATGGTTAAAGTCAAATGAATAAACCCAAGTTCTTTTATGCTGAAAAAAAAGCAATAACCAAAGTATGGAAATTTACACTTGAATTATTAAGAAAAAATCAATACCAATTTTTTCTGTGAATGACTTCATTCACTTTTACTGAACTGAGCCGTTCCAAATGAAAAGGAGTTTTGTTAAAAAATTCCCAGCCAGCACTAACCGATATTTCTTCTTGTGTTTGTAAACCTGTTTTGTCTCCCTCTACAAGTATCTGCTGTGTTTCAATAAGAACCTCTTACCCAATAAATTCAAATTCGTCACCAAATGTGGCGAACCTGTGGGATGCCAACATGTATTTCTCTTCGATTTTACTGTTAGTTACCCTGCAAACCTTCCAAGCAGCCGACTCTGAAGCAACATAGACACATCATTTCATCATCATTTCAAATGTATTGTTTTTAGAAGAAATATAGGTATCTAATGGGACTTGGGAAAGCCACATTTTCCTTCAGGTATGTCCTCACAGTAAATCAAGAGAGTCGAGTAAAGAGGAACTAATTCCATTTTGCTTGCTTTCAGTAACAAGGAGAATTGTCTCTCCTCCCCTTCTTGCCCCAAGCAACAGTCTTGGCAGCAAAGAATATTTTTTCATAAAGCATAATGCAGAAGTAGCTCTCATTCACTCCAGCAAATCCTGTTTAATCCCTGGATTTGTATCGTTTGCTGACTAGACTGAGAAATTTGGCTGCATTTAATCCTTTGGCTTCTGAAGAAAAATGGCTTATTTAAATATTTAGCCGCACTTTGTCAATATCGGCAGGGCAGGGTGATGGATGACAGCAATTATGCTGGGTGCATCTCCATTAACATGCCACGTTTTCCAGGTATGGAGTCTGCCTCTTGTATGGCTTGTTTAATGATCAGGACTGAGAAGGAATTTTAATGACCCCTTAGCGGCTCATGTTCATTTGAGGCTGGGTATTATTTAGTGATGTACAAGTAGCTGGTGAGTCAGAATGATCAGAACAGTGGATTAGACACATACTCTGCAAACGAGTTTTTTCCATACTTCACGACACCCTAAGTTACAGCAACTAAGACGCACCAGGAGATAACTAGAGGTCCAGCCACAAAAGATTAAGTAGCTCCCACTACTCTTTGGTGTAAAGGATTACGTTTTTAGTACATCATGTGATGAAAGCATTCAACACTTCTCACCAAATACCTGACAGATGTATTTTTCTCTCATAAAGGTTTTCTTACAGAGAGATAGAGCTAAAGTTGAGGGATTAAAGATAGAGATCTCTCATCTGTATGTGTAGTGATGGCTTTGGTACCCTGGGTTTGGCAATAGCAGTAGCTCCACAGACGTCAGGCAGGGATTTGCCAGAGTTTCAGCTTGGGTTCAGACATGGACTGTCTAGGATGCCTTCACGTACATCCCATTCTCCTTGCTTCCCAGACTGCAGCAGAATAGTCCTTAGAGCCTAGTACAGAGATGTAGATTCAGCTTGATCGTTGTATGGCAGACACAAAATTTGGTGTGTGCACTCATGAAGACAATTGTAAATATTCTTGGGTCCTCTCAGTGGTAGAGGAAACAAATATTAAATAAATAGATAGATAGATAGATAGATAGATAGATAGATAGATAGATAGATAGATAGATAGATAATACATCTGAAGCTGTCTCTTGCTTTTTATCCTTGGCATGATCATCCTTTATAATTAAGTGTATCCATTCTTACCTCACTAACCATTGTAAAGGCAACTGCACAACAGACTGTAAATCAATGACGACACTTATCGCAAAAAATTGAGTTTGACATTCAGTTCTTTTTTGCCTGGATCCAATTTTTCTCTCCTGTCTGAGCCATGGGTCTTGAATCTGCTACCATTTTCTATACATTATGAATAAGGTTTCTATATGAGGGTGACTTTATTTGGCTGCTACTTTTAAAATTCATTCTTGTTTTTTCACTTGTTCCTGAGTGCCCATAGCCCTCACTTGAACTGTTTCTCTGTATGGACTGTTGGATGTTAACATTACAGTGAAATATATGAGGCAAGATGTGATAATTTGGTAAATCCCAGTTCCTTTCTCTGTTTCATGTGGACATGATACAAGTCTTGTGAATTTAATTGGATGCCCAAAAGACAAAGGCAATAGAGATCTTTGCATGCAATTTCCTTTTTAAATAACAGACAACCTTTTGAAAATATTATGTGCAGTATACACTGTATTATTAAATGGAAGTATTGAGAGCAGTTCTGACCACTAACAGGGCAGCAACAAGGGATACCTAGAGTAGTTCTGTGCCCTTCACACTTTGTATAGATAGGATTTGCATCCAGAAAAGGCAGCTCAGTGTTCCCTCTGTGTTTTGGAAGGGAAGAAACTCTTCTTTCCATTTAGGCCACCCCCAACCCTGAAAAAAAAAAAAAGAAGAGCCTATTCCAAAAAATGCCTCCTCACTAGTTCAGGCTGCTCCAACACATTTTTCCTATCAATTTCTTCTGCTGCAAGGCATTATTTGCATTGGAAAGATCCCCATACAGGGGGTTTGGTGGGCAGGTTTAATCAGTCAGTCCACAGACCTGACCTCCATTCTCCACCTCAGCCTTCACTGTGAAGAAATATACAGAGGCCACCTTAAAAAATAATTAGAGGCAGACCACACAAGGGATCTACACAGCACTGCCATCTATTAATGGAAATGATGGATGCTCTGTATTAACCTTGCCACAGTTGCAGCCCTACATACAGGGAAGGAAGCAGCTGTGTAAGTGATTCAGTGAGGTTACCTCTTGCAAATTGTATTAATAATTCACTTGTCTGTGTGAACAAATCCTTCTTTCCCAGGCTGAAGAGATGGACTAATTTAATGTTGCAAGGTTCAGATACCATATACTCCTCCAGACAAAGCTAAAGCAGAAAATCTGGAGGTTAGCAAGTGACCTTCCCTGGGCTTTGAGTAACATACTGGTGCTGCTGAACCTTTCTTGATGGTAGAAACCAAAGCTGTCGTACCTCTAAGGATTTGCAGTCTGGTGGTAACCACCGGAGCTGAGAGTCATCAAACCTCAGGAACAGAAGATCAATATCTCAGCCCTTACAATATCAGACCCAGTAGCTGGCACTCGTTCGTGGAGTTCTTGCTGGACTTGTTTTCGGTAGATCAGAGTCTGAGAAGAAAGTAGATGAATTAATCATTTACTGTAGACAGATCCAACACTTGCAACTTCATTGCCTACAAATTGTCCCTGAACAGGTCACCTGTTCTCAGATTTTTCATTACTCACCAGTACTTAAGCATTTTCTCAAGCCCACTTGGCACTCCCCATAGCAGGTACAACTGGTGCTGCAGCATGGCAAACCCAGCACTGTCCAGGACCCATCAGAATGCAACCTGGTCAACAGTTGCTGAGCAATCCTAATAACTATACAAGCTATGCAGCTGAAGTGAAAGATTAGGGGAAAAACAAAAGGCTGCAAATATACTTACAGAGTGGCTTTGCTGTTGTTTGGTCATTGCAGGAAGGGAAAATCACTTTCCAGATTCACCTCTGCAGCTGATCCGTCAGAATTAAGTTTTTCAGAGGTGCGAATCTATGCTGCTATTTATTACCCAAGTCTTTGTTCAAGGCAAGTTGGAAACCACAGGACTTCAGGAAGGGAGGAGGCAGTGGTATTTCTCACTGCCACCATTATCTCCATAGATTTACCTCTGTGGCTGCACTCCCATCTCTCACACGTGCATTTCAGGGCCTGCTTTATTTAGCCTTGTAGCCACAAAGCTGCTATACAGCTGTCCTCTTCTGACAAAGTCCTGCAGGGTTCTACTTGGCTTTATCAAGTCGAATATGATCTCATACACAACCTTGAGCAGAGCCCTGGCAGGCATGTGGCTGCAGGCATTTTCTAATACTAATGGAATTACAGGTACAGGTCTTCTGCAAACCAGTAGAAATCTCACAGGCTGCAAACCTACCAAATATCTGTCTAAAGCGATGTACAAAAACCTGCAAAATATCAACTGTGTTCTAGCAAAATTACTTCGTACTTACTTACACCCCGTTTCCCAACTGGAGGTGTTAAGTTATTCAGGTCACTGAGCTGAGACAGGAGAGAGGGGAATGGAGAGCAGAGGGATGAGAACATGTGGAAGCAACAAATTAGCTCTGAGAAATGTGCCAGATCTGCAGGGGGGGAGGAGTGAGAGATTTCTAGATTGTAAGGCCTCTTTAAGTGTTTGTACTCCCTTGTTGATTATCACCAACCTTCTTTTTATGTCAGTCTGCAAAGTGTTACTTTTCCTTATCTTTTACCGACCTACACAGTCTAATTTAGAGCTATGTGCTAACAATAATATAATATAACACAGATACTTTATACCGTTTTTTACTTCTGGAATAGTCGTTTGACAACAAGGGAAGTGGGAGCTGTGTATAGCTGAGAATGAGAAATCTTGTTGTCCATGTTATTGTAGGTGAAGCAGGGAATCTAGAGACTCAAAGGAAGCTGGTCATTACACAAAAGCAGGGATATTTGAAGCAGATGAACCTCATATGAACCCACAGAAATACGTTTTCTTGCCATACATATTGTGGCTCCAAGGCTCCCTGCTGGGTTTACCCTGGGCATACAGGCAGACTTGGGGCACAGGGTTACTTAAAGCACAAATCTGAAGGTTCAGCTCTGAATCAAAGTATATTGTGGCTTTATCTGAGTAGAGCTTAACATGACTGGAAACTGTAAATGTTATGGCTTTCCGGTGGTACAGTAACCATCACTTTGAATACAGAGCTGTGATACCAGCTGTGAGTGTCTGTGCTGAATATTATTGCTTTTTTCCCTCCTGGTGTTCTTTGCCAGCCACCCAACCAACATATGAAGCAGAGGAACTCACCATATGACCGAGGAAATCAACTGTGGGATTTGCTCCAGCTTCTCTCAGTGATGAACTGCTACATCTTGCTAGAAAAACAACAAAGACAAAACAGATTACAAGACGCAGATGTAAGAAAGGACTGTTTGCCTAAAGTCCTGGTCCATCTAAAAGGCACAGGGGGAAACAACATGTGTACTACTTTCCCTAAGGAGCTGTAAGTCTGCTACATTTTGAGGAGTGCTACCACCAGTTTGGAAGCATAGAGGTCAAGGTCTGGATCCAAGTCTGATGGAGTGGAGACAGCTGGATTTACAGGGGCTTGCTGCATGTGCCTAGTATAGCTTTTTTCCACCTGCGGTTCTTCAGATCCTGCTGCAGCTCCTGTGGTTGCCTCGTAGTTTTCCACTGACTTCCCGGTCTGCCTCCTTCCACTTCCATCCTCCCCATTTTTATACATTCTTGTCTGAAGGTACATCTTTGCTCTGTTCCTTCCACCCTAACTTTGCCAATATTCATCACCAACTCTGTTTATAAAAATATGAGGTTTTATAAACAAATTTCGGTCTGGCTACAGAACACAAATTGGAAGCAAGACCACTAAAATCTGTTCTCCTTCCACAGCACATAAAGCAGCCAGCAACAGAGCAGATGACTTTTCCCAGCAGTTCCTAAGCTACCAGCTTCCCAGCATCAGAGAGTGATTTTTTCCTTTCCATTCATTCCTGCCCTCTATGGGTTTGAATGATACAGGGAGTGAAGACAGAAACCTGAATATTTCTGTTTGAATGGTGAGGCAAATGTCAAAACAGTGGTGGAAATTTTCACAGCAGATAGACCCTGAGGACAGAAATACAGAAAAATGTTGCAAAGTGATGTGCTTCTTGTTTCTAGTTACCAGCTTTCCTGGGCGCTCTCTGGACCTGACAGAGGAGTCCTTGCCCACAACCCTTGAACGAATCTGAGACAAAAGCAGCACTTCTAAAAAACTTCACTATTGTTTTCCCCCTCAGTTTTTGTTTACAGGTGAAATTTACATTGAAATACATGGTTGGGGACTTGGGAATCTACTTTCTACAGCTGATTTTTTGAAGGAAAATAGACTTTCACCTCACACTTTTTCAAAACGAAGAAATTACATTGCAATCCGTTGAAGGTTTGCTATTCAGCAAACAGTGCAATTCTGAGTGCCAGCTTCTCTGCTGGTTTGCAGTGCAGACTGTGAGACATTGTCATTCTGGTACCATTTACTTTGCACAGTTTCATTGTACAGAGCTCTTGACCCTATTGAATTTGTCTCAGGCATTACCATATGAAAGAATGTATGAGACAGTGGCTTAAAAGGGAACTTGAGAACTGTCAGAATGTTATTCATTTGTTTAGATGGAAATACTAATATTTTTTTTTTTCCAGAAAGCCTGGTGATCACTTATTGGTACATTTAAAAGACAGAGGAGTGGCAGAAGAACAGAAGAACTTATTACCTCATTGACACTAGTAGGAAAATAACAAGTGAAAAGGCTTGAAGCTCCCCAGCAAAAAAGAACCAAACAGTTTCAGAAACAAGCATTAACATTACAAACACTGCAGTGATGACAGAAGAAGGAACTCACAGGTCTGGTATTTGTAATCTTAGTTGCAGTGTGAGCACGGTTTATGAAGACTTCCACAAATACATGCCAGAGTTCTAATTTGGACCTTTCATTCTCTCCTGGAAATTAAAAAAAAAAGAAAGATGTTTGTTCTCTCTCTGGGTACTCTCAGGTGCCTTTAAAGCCAGACAGTTATTTTTAATAAGCAAACTGTGCTTTTTGTTACAACAAGTTCTGAATAAAGCCTCATTCAGAATGGCAAATTAGGATGACTATCATCTTCTGGAATAATTAGCAGGAAACTTTAGCAACAGCTGCTCTGATTTCTAGACTTTTTTTAAGAGCAAGAGTAACCTTTGCAGCACAGTGCTGAATTTCTGGAGCCAGAAAGAGTGACTATGTTTGCCTGCTTAATTTTAGAGCTACTCATCTGGTGGAATCAAACACCAGAGCCAGAAATGGTGGGATTCCCTCCTCCTGAGTTTGAACGAGTGCAAAACTTCACCCTCCCTTTCTGCTCTAGCCCTCCCCAAGCACTGAAGATAGTAAAGCCTCAGAGTTATCTACATTTTCCACTGACTTGTGGGACATGATCATGGCTTTCCAAAACATGAAAGTATGCAATATATAGAGATGCAAAGAGAGAAAACTTGGAGTTGCCACAAAAAAAAAGGAAGAATAACTAAGAAAGAAAAAGACAAATAGTGGTGTTCACCACAGGGAATGGCCAGTGCAGCCTTGGAGAACTCATGATATATCACCTGGGTAGACAGCATTTGGGGAGGACCTATTTAGTGCCTAATTGTTACAGAAAGCCATTGTTGACAAAAAGAATAATTTGGGTTTATATCATCCTTTTCATATCCAAGCTATGGCAAAGCAACTTGAGAAATGAGTTGCACTGTAATTTATGACTGCTGCAAGCAAAGGATGTTTTATATGCACAGTAGCACTTTGTGGCCCGCCTTTGACAGCTTCTGCTGGGCAGGAGGACACTGGATGCAGAGGCAGGAGCAAGACAATTTGTTCTATTGCCTATTCCAAGGATATTTCTCATGACCTGTTTTCTCTTTCCTTAAGGTTAGTGTTAGTATCAGTAGTAGTAAGTACATGCGCCAGTCCTATTTTGGGACCAACACAGCCGTCTGACCACACTCTCACCACAAGAAGGTTATTGAGGCACTAGAGTGAGTCCAGAGAAGAGCAACAAAGCTGGTGAAGGGGCTGGAGAACAGGCCTGATGAGGAACGGCTGAGAGAGCTGGGGGTGTTTAGCCTGGAGAAGAGGAGGCTGAGGGGAGACCTCATTGCTCTCTCCAACTACCTGAAAGGAGGTTGTGGAGAGGAGGGAGCTGGGCTCTTCTCCCAAGTGACAGGGGACAGGATGAGAGGGAATGGCCTCAAGCTCCACCAGGGGAGGCTCAGGCTGAAAATTAGGAAAAAAAATGCACAGAAAGGGTGAGTTGAGTCACCTCAAGGTGGTTGATTCACCTTCCCTGTAGATGTTTAAGGTGGTTGAAGCTCTGAGGGACATGGTTTAGGGTTTGATAGGAACGGTTGGACTCAATGATGTGGTGGGTCTCTTCCAATCTGGTGATTCTATGAATCGATGGTTCTATGATAAGGATGGGAAAATCAATTTATACATTCTAGGCCTTATCCAAAGTGCTGAGGCCTAGATGTCTCCCTGGGCAAACCTGCTTAACACTTAGATGTCCATCATCAGCTCAGGGAGCAGTATGAATCATAGAATCATAGCATAACCAGGTTGGAAGAGACCCACTGGATCATCAAGTCCAACCATGCCCATCAAACTCTAAACCATGCCCCTCAGCACCTTGTCCACACGTGCCTTAAACACCTCCAGGGAAGGCGAATCAATCACCTCCCTGGGCAGCCTCTGCCAGTGCCCAATGACCCTTTCTGTGAAAATTATTTTCGTAATGTCCAGCCTAAACCTCCCCTGGCAGAGCCTGAGGCCATTCCCTCTCGTCCTGTCCCCTGTCACTTGGGAGAAGAGCCCAGCTCCCTCCTCTCCACAACCTCCCTTCAGGTAGTTGTAGAGAGCAATGAGGTCTCCCCTCAGCCTCCTCTTCTCCAGGCTAAACACCCCCAGCTCTCTCAGCTGTTCCTCATAAGGCCTGTTCTCCAGCCCCTTCACCAGCTTTGTTGCTCTTCTCTGGACTCGCTCCAGAGCCTCAACATCCTTCTTGTGGTGAGGGGACCAGAACTGAACACAGGACTCGAGGAGCGGTCTCACCAGTGCCGAGTACAGAGGGAGAATAACCTCCCTGGACCTGCTGGTCACACAGTTTCTGATCCAAGCCAAGATGCCTTCTTGGCCACCTGGGCCACTGTTGGCTCATGTTCAGTCGCTGTCAACCAACACCCCCAGGTCCTTCTCCTCCAGGCAGCTTTCCAGCCAGACTTCTCCTAGTCTGTAGCTCCACAGGTTTGTTGCATCCCAGGTACAGGACCTGGCATTTGGCTGTGTTAAACCTCATGCCATTGGTTTCTGCCCAGTGTTCCAGCCTGTTCAGATCCTTTTGCAGAGCCTCCCGACCCTCCAGCAGATCCACATTTCCACCCAGTTCCTTCTCAGTTTGGATGGTCCTACTAAAGTGACCATGGAATCTTTTTCGTTAATGATCTTTTATGGATGAGATGGCTGCAGGCAGAATCATTGGGTACCCACTGGGTATGTTTTTCTAGCATGTGTTTTCTTCTCCAGCAATAGACCTGCTGGGCCTCAAACTAACCTGCAATCCAAAATAACTGTGCTGGAAACAAACCTGTCCACAAACTCAGGCTGAGCTGTGTGAGATAAAGCTACATATGAATAAAATAAGACCATTTGTTATCTTCTATTAAACCCTTGGCAATTTTATCAGAGCTTGACTTGATGTGGGGTTTAATCAAACCCAAAGTTCAGGGCAAAGATGGCAGAAATATGTGTGAGAAAGCCAGCAAGTCAGAGTGATTGGCTTTGTCTGGGATGAGGAGAAATACACAGGCTGCACTCTGCAGAGGAAGGGATGTAAATTATTAGAAGAAAAACCTAGCAGCTTGTTTACAGTGTGTGTTAGCTAAATTATGTCAATATTTCTCTTTTTTTTTGTCACACCCTCCTTCAAATGCAAACAAATCCCTTTTTCATCCCTCAGTTTTCAAAAAGTATCAGGCAACGACATATCTTCGAGTACAGGTTGATCCCATGTTTCAAAGTGTAAGCAGGAAAATAAAATGTATCTTTTTGCCATTGAAATGAACACAAAATAAAAAAACAAAGCATCGGAGCATCCTTAGTGAACATTTCATCAGAAACAACAGGTTGGCCTTCACTCATCACTAATGACAACTGCTCTGCTGCAAAATCTAACTCTGCAGGCTAGCACAGGGGAGCTCTCGCAGGGTTAATTAATACTGTGTGTGATCCATGATTAAATTTGTCCTAGAGGATCACTGCACCTGATCTGTCCAGGGCCATTTTTTATATTCCTTCCTGAACAGAACAAAATGACAATGGATAACATCTTCTGCTTCAAGAAGGTAAATCGAGTAATGAAGGGAGCTGTTTTTCACTAGACAATCAGGAGGTACAGCAATAATTCTTCCCAGCAGCCAGAAAGTTCTGGAGTTATATTGTTTCTTGAGCTATCTGAAATAAATCCTGGGGGGTAATTACAGAGCCATGAAATAAGACATAAATCCTGTTTAATTGACAACAATGAGACAAAAGAAATGCAATAGAGTTTTGTCCCTCATCCTTGTGCTCCCCATGTTGCTCTTAATGTCTTTGGGACATCTGGAAACCAGGGAGGGTCAGACCCAGAAATCAGTATCTCAACACAGATGGGGAACCTGCCTCAATGTAAAGCATAACAGGAAAGCATCCATCTCAATCCTTGGTAATGGGTTTACAAGGAAAATCAACAGAGCAGAAAACTGCTATCAACCCAGATTATCTCAGTCTGGGACTTATGACCCCACAGGAGTGGATTCACTTAAAAGACTCAAGAGCACAGTTTTCAGCTTCCCCAGCACAGGTACCAAACGGGATGTGCCATTAGCTCACATTGCCAACCAGAGCAGGAAAGAGAGCTGCAGCTCCTATTCTATCTGTACTAACCTGCTGCACTTCTCAGTCCACAGCACCATGGTCCAGACTTCCAAGTTTTCCAGCTGTGAAAACAGCTTTAGGCAGCAAAGGGCCTGAAAAATAAATGGCCACAAATCCATGTAATTCTGCTGTCCAGTAATCAGCATTTTAACACAAACTCTTTGGAAAAAGCTGTGTGCAGTCTCCATTCTTTAATCAGTTTATAAGCAATTCGGGGCTGGAAAGGGCAGCATATTCTGGGTGGGTGGATCACAAAATCTCAGAATGGTCAACGTTGGAAAGGACCTCTGGAACTCACCCAGTCCAACCCTCTGCTAAAGCAGAGTCTCCTCCAGCAGGTTGCACAGGAATGCGTTCAAACAGGGTTTGAATCTCTCCAGAGAAGGAGACTCCACACCCTCCCTGGGCAGCCCATTCCAATGCTGCAGCACCCTCACAGGAAAGGAATTTTTCCTCATGTTCAGTTGGAACTTCCTGGGCTCCAGTTTGTGCCTGTTGCCCCTTGGTCAATGGACACTGCTGAGAAAAGCCTGGACCCATTCTCTTGACCTCTGCCCTTTAGATACTGATCAGCATTGATGAGATCCCCTCTCAGTCTTCTTTTCTCCAAGCTAAACAGAACAAGTTCACTTACCATTTCCTCATAAGAGAGACACTCCAGTCCCCTCATCATCTCTGTGAACTCTGCTGGGCACTCCAGTTGTACCTGCTCTTTCTTGTACTGGAGAGCCCAGAACTGAACACAGGGCTCCAGATGGGGCCTTGATAAGGCAGAGTAGAGAGGGAAGAAAATCTCCCTTGCCCTGCTGGCCACTCACTTCTTAATGTACTCCAGGATACTCTTGGCCTTCTTGGCCATTAGGGAACATTGCTGGTTCACAGTTAGTTTGTTTTCCACCAGGACTCCCAGATCCTTCTCTGCAGAGCTGCTTTCCAGTAGGTCAACCTGTACTGGTGCATGATTTTTTTTTTCTCTTCAGGTGCAGGACTCTGCACTTGCCTTTGTTGCACTTCATTAGGCTTAGCTCTATTCTTGCTGTTGTCACCAACTTCTACGTACTCACCTTTAGAGGGAAAAAAAAAAAGAAGAAGAATGAAAGATTCTGGAAATGAGAGGTCAAAAGTGGGTTCAGTGTCTTACAACAAACAGAGCATCAGTCCTCTGGCACTAAAGTTGGAAAAAGCAGTGCTGAGTGCTCAGTCTGCTCCTGGCACGTGAGAGAGGGAGCAGAAGGAAGCATTGAGTCACGGCCACGGTGTCTGTCTGCATGAACCTCACTGCTGTGCTGGCTGACAGTTGTTAAAGCAGGACATCCTTGCCTTTCTTGAGAAGCCCAGGATGAAAGATAGCAGGGACTAAGTCTATGACCCCCAGCACCAGTAAAATATTTCTCCATCCTGAGCCTCAGAAGTTGCTCTCAATAACTGGGTTGTAGCCTTGGGGCTGAAGGAAATGGGATTGTATTTATTAAGCCAGTGTAATCCAGTAAGACTGATTTGACACTAACCTGGCACAGAGAAGTGGCAAGATTGCAGCAAGCCTCCTCCAAAGGCATCCAGAATTCTGTTTGTCTCCTTTTAACCTGAGGGAACAGAATCATTCCAGCTCAGAGGCAGAAACACACAGCAAGGTCGCAGGGCACGGCTGCTATGGCTGTTTAGTGGTGGCTTTCATCTTTGCTGGTGGTGATGGCTCTGTGAGGTTTCTTCATACATGTACTGCTGATGCATCTTTAAGCAAATTACCACTGGAGGGTATAGAGTAGTGTTCAGCCAGTCTGTCCAGATATCTGTCATGATCTACATCTGATCCTTTTTCATACTGCTATTTGTCTCAGGGACAGCTCTACAAGCTGCTAGCTGTGATAACTTACTGTCCTGTCTTGTCCTGCTGTCCAAGTGGACAAAGCAGAAAGAACAGGGTGAGGAGGGGACCTCGCTGCCCTCCTACCCACAGGCAGCAGGCATTCCCCACTCCCAGCTCAGTGTCTTCCTCCTCCCTGTTGACCTAAGCAGACTGGTCAAACACATAAGACAAGAACGCATATTTCTATTACTCTCATGCATGCACATTTTACAGACATAAAAATAAAAAATGTTTTTAAAATACATCAGCATGGAAGCTGGGAGAAGGCAGAGAAGTCTGCTGATACCAGCACTGACCTTTAACCACTGGGACTTGTAGAGCCCTCTGCTCAACCTGCAGCGCATCAGTCCATGGGAAAGCATCCAAGTTTAAATGACAGCCCAGTACCAGACTCACACAAATGCATTTTATACTATGTATTTTATACTTGGCCCCAAAGAGAATTTATTAGAGGAGAAACTTCATAATGGCAGTTCTGCTTCCCTGAATGTTACAGAGCTTTTCAGCCTGTAAAGCTGAAACATCCAGCAGCATGTTTCAGCCATGCACCACGCTTCAGAGCCCTCCGTTACAGATGGGAACACTGAGGCAGAGAGGCAGAAAGTTATTTGATTATGTCCATACAAATCATTTGAGATCAGAACATGGCTTTCTGCTTAGCCCTATCAAGTGCCTGAGCCCTGGGATTGCTTTTCTTCATCAGACTGCTTTGTATCCATTTTATACAGAAAAATGCTGAAGGCATGGACCACAAACCTGGTCAGTGGAGGGAATTAATGATCAGTGAATACAGGTCTGCAAATTACCTCCTGAGCCTTCAAGTCCATCCCTGGCAGTCACTTGTGTAATCAATCACTTAAGTTCAGGAAGATTGACTCTACTGCTACCTCCCAATCTCATTGCTGTTTCTTTGCCCAAAACGTTGAATAGGGAAGGTCAAAAGCCTCAGGAAGGTGCAGCGAATCACAGAGGCAGAGCAAGGGACCAAGGACACCACCGGTGCTGGAGCTCCTGTGGGTAGTGTGTCTGTTGGACAGAGTTTTCATCTGCCACATGACAACCCCCCCTACAAATAAGACACTTAGATACTCAGTGTCCTTGCCACCCTGACACCTGATCAGATCAGAATAAAAACGTTATTTCCTCTGATGCTGCTTCGTTCCAGTCCTGGGCACTATTTTGCTGAGTCAACCCAGCTGCAATCCAGCCTTTTGCTTTGCTGCAGCACAGCTCCATGTACCTGTAGAGCAGGATGTCACCCCGCACAACGACCCATACAGCTTGCAGTTGTCTTTGCCTCTGCCTTTCTGCCCCAGCTGGCAGAGACAAGCTCTTTCTCTCAAAGAGATGTAATCCAAGTATTAGTAAATCAGACTGCCACTGCTAGTAGCCCTACAGACCTGTGAGCAGACTTCTTTCTCCAGGATTGTGCAGAGAGGCATTGGCAGCAGCTGCCACTCGCTTTTGTTACTTCACTGTAGAAGATTAACTTGTCGTGCTTAGGAAGAACAGAAACCAAATGGCAGGAGGAAGAAAACATCTGGACCAGGAATTAGAGTGTGCCTCCTTTCTTTCTCCTTCATATACTTCTTCCACACACATTTTTTGTTTGTCTGATCACTAGATTTGAAGCCATACAGTAAAAGGTAAATTTTGCATCCTTTGCACTGAAGTCAGTGGGATGATGCCAGAGATGTAGTGCTTCATGCAACAGGTATGAAAACCCTGGCAAAGGCCTTAGAACAAACAGCTGGTTTTGCCCCTCTTGGTTTCTGCTTTACATAGTGCTACATTAAGACAAGAATAATGCTCCTCACTAGTGGCAATAACAGGTGTCTCCTGTCTTTCCTATGAGGACCTCAGTTCACATGATGTCAAGTGCTTTCATTCTGGACTTTGGCGGGGTAGGGAAGGGGGGGTGTGTGTGTGGGTTCTTCTTCTTAACATTTACATTTCAGACTTCACATCAGCCACAAGATTTAAAAGAGGATCGAGCTCCCAATGCAGCCACAGTTCAACATGCAGCATCCCAGGGACAGATCTCTGCCTGTGAACATTGAAGGGAAATCCTATCCATCACACTCAACTTGGGATCAGATTTGGGGCAGGATGGATCTCGGGATTTTTCATTCTAAACCATTGTCAGCTTAATACTGTTCCGTCTCAACCTCATTTTGCTTTATGTATTGCTGTATCTAGACTGCATCAATGTAGTTCTTTCTTCTTTTGTGACCAAATGCAAGTTTAATCTTCTGCTGATTCTAGTAACATCCTCTTTCCCTCTCACTTTGCTTTTTCCTTCCTCTTTCATCTCAGCTTTATTCCCTTTTCTATTCCCCTTTCACTGTACTTTCCTCTATTTTATGTATTATATGTGCCTTCCTTGGTGAGCATCTAGTTCTGAAAGCAAACTCATGATGCTGTATATGCTGGGAAGTTATATTAGCCTGCATTCTTTTGGTAATGCCAATGCTTTTACAGAGGCAACCTCATTTTCATTAAAGCAATTTGCATTGCATTAGCTACATTTGCATTCAAATGCAGTTATCTTGATCCTAAAACATAGGTGTATTTGGGAGCAGATTAACAGTATGTTTGTAAGTAGTTTAAAATACAGCAATCATAAAAATTCCAGCAGCTTTGGGAAATAGTCTTGCTGGCTATCGCTGCCTGGGGTCTGCAGTAGTTAGAGCACCAGGGGTCCCAGACTGTTTGGGATAATGGAACAAGCCTTTTAAAAGAGCTGTCGCAGTGGTAGATCGTATGGTTTCCAGTGAATTAAGCAGAGTCACTTAGATTTGATTATCCCTCTCTCAGTTAGTGCACCTAAAAAAGGGTTCGGAAAAAGTTATCTAGCATCCAAATCCTTCCACTAAACCATTTCATGAATCTAGCTTTCCAACACAGTTGACAAAAGTAAAGCATTTATTACTGCCTTTATATGTCGTTTTTCCACCCCTAGGACATCCAGAACGGAGCTTACAATGTCCATGACCCATTTTAGGTATTTGTATTCATGTGTAACAACCAAAGTCTTTGAAAAGAACAACAGCAGCAGCAACAAAGGACTGCAAGGCCAATTTTCTAGATATTATCATTCCTCAGATTTTGTGCAAGCAAAAGGAGACAATTACATCTAAATTTAAATTTGTCTTCAGCACCCCAGCGAAGTTGTAATTCCTTTTGAGCATCCTCTGAAAATTCATCTCTATCTAAGTCCTGAACACACAAATTTAAACAAAGAGCTGGTTTGAGGCACCATTAAAAAAGACAAAGCTGCACAATCAAAGTTATTTTTTGCATAAGACCCTAGAAATTTAACTTATGGAACTTATAAGCACAGACTCTTAGGCTTGCATGATAGCTCTCCCAGCTCGAGGGGAGCCCAGGCTGGCTTGGGTCTTAGCATAAGTGGTTTCTCCCGTTTAAGATCATTTCTTCTATTGCTTACAGTCAATTAAATTGTTTTGTTGAGGAGTAGAAAGGCGACAGCTCTTTTCTTTGTTGCTCAGTGCCTTTCTTGCCAGCTGCAGAAAGTCAGACAAGAGAGGCCAGTGAGCACGTGCCACATTAAGAAACTGGACCATGAATGCTCTGAGGTCCATTCCAGCAAGCCATTTCCCTACTGTGCTTTAGAGACACATTGACGTGAGCAATGGCTGAGGTGAACACAAAACACGTGCCCACTGGAAAGCATTATGGGATGGAGAACAGAAAATAGAAAAAGCAGAAAGCTGGAGCATAACCGATTTCAAAATGAGATGAAAGGTGCTCTGTTTGTGTAAGACACACGAAATAAATATCAAAGATTGATTTGTGAAGGCCCAGCAGGGTTCTTCATGCTAGGGATTGTGAAGAAAATAAAGTGTACGAAAATACAGTTTTACTGTGATATGAGAAAGCCAATAAATCAAAGCACATTAACAAATATCAGATGTATGAATAATTTGGCAGAGCCATTATGTTATACCAATTTCATGTAGTTGAATGCAGATTAAGCAAATTTCACCTCTGCAAGGTTGAACCTCACAAAGTTTAAGTCACATAAGTTTTCCTGAGGTACATCTTTCATCCCTTATCCATCTTATTGACTAAAAATGTGATTGTTCATATGCAACTGTACAAACCTATATAATAAGTCCTACTGCAAAGTCACTTTTGGAATTCATGAGGAGAAACAGTGTTTTACAGAATCTTTTTTTCTACAAGAAATACTACAGACACAATGCAAAAAGAAGTCTCTGTCCTGCCTTTTCATATCATTGTTTACATAAGGTTGATTTTTTTTTCCAAAACTGCTGACTTTCTTCTTATGGGAGTTCTTTTAATTACATTTATAATATTATTTCAGGAGGAGCATTATCATTCCTATATTACAAAATTAATCGATCAAAAAAAATTTCTTTTAATTCTCCACAGGCTCCAGAAATAAAGAGATGTTCCATTCATGCCCTTTTAAATGTGGATGAAAGATGGAGGAAGTAAAACATGTGAACTCCCAGCTTCTTTCTTGATAATGATTTTTAACAACAATAATGAATGGGAACTTGTGGAACGGGGAGTGGTCTGTCACCTGAGGGAGGAGAAATATTTAAGTTTGCTACTTCTTGAATTTGATTTGTATATTAAAAGGTATCAGAAATTGGTAGCCACTTCTGAAAAACTTAGCTTTAAATTCCAAACAGAGCACCTCAAAAGGGAGTGCTCTGCAAGCAGGATAAGGAGAATCATTGTGAAATCTCATTGCTTTATTAGAAATCACATAATGCTTTATAGCCTTGTTCCAAACTGCTATAGGACAGAGGCTCAGTGGTTAGGGAACCACACTGGGACTTGAGACTAATTTCTACTTTCTCAGAATCCTGGAATTTCAGACAAGTCCCTCAGGCTTGCTGTTCCTCAGTTTGCCTTTGCAGGGATGTTCCAAGCATAACAAAGAAGTTTATGTGCTGTTCAAATGCTGTATTGGTAAAGGTGATGGAAGAAGCTAATCAGAGGCCTCACATAACTCTGTATGCTGGTGCTATTGCAGATCACTAATGTATCTTTAAGTCAGAAAAATAAAATAACACTTTCCTTCTTAGGGCACCTCTGAAAAGCGTTTCTAGATCTTCCTCTAGAACATGATGTGGCACCTGGAGACAGACTGAGCTTACATATTCAGATCTGGAAGCAATATTCCGTAACATCAAAAGGGCTAAAGAAACCCCAGGATTTCAAGCGAGTGTTGTAGAGGTGACAGGGGAATATTTTTTTTTCCCTATACACAAAATGCAGATGGTTGTTATTGGCAGCAAAATATAACTGGGAGCAAATTATTCCAGGATGTTATATTTATTTTCTGAGGCTTGGCCAAAGGCCCAGGAAAGCCATCAAGAGCTCCCCAGGGCACGAGGCTATCTCACAAAGCATTCGCTACCTAAACAATTTTCTCAGTCACCTGGGCTCCTTCAGCAATTAGTGAAGAGCGAGAGAAACACCTACTTGGACAAACCCCACACTCTCAGCATCAGAGAACTAGCTTGAAGCAGATGCCAGATCAAGGGCTTACCCACAATTTGGAGACATCTCTCATGCAAACTCTGGATGTCAAGTCTTCTTTTCCCGTTCTAGATCATTCCTGTGACAAAGATGAGCAAAATAAGAACTCTGATCAAGAATACGACAAATTTACCTTTCTCAGCTATGTGAAATACTTGAGTAGCTCTCTTGCCTAAAGCAAGCCAGTTTGATCTGACATCCACTGAAAGCAGGTCCATTCAGGAAAAGCAGCAGCTTAATATATTCATGTCTAACCATTTCTTTTAACACTGATGTTCAGCACAAAAAAGAGATCAGACTCTTTATTGTGCCTTGAAACGAATTTTGGCAGAATTCACATGTAAATGCTTCCTGAGAGAAAGGTCAGTTTGTATTTAATATTATCTCTAAGGTGAATTTGTTTTCAAGGATGCTATAGCAGCAATTTGGTTCCCAGGCCATAAGTAAGAACTCACTTCTGACTACTGTGGACATATCTGACACAAAAATATTGCAATGCCAGAGGTTCAAGAATTACTCAGCTGAGATGAGCATGCCTTTCATTCGTGAAGAACTATCACATTTCAAGTGTGAAGAACTCATTAAAGCCTCTTTCTTCTGTTCATATTTATCACTCGTCCTGTGCTTTTGGCAGTGAGAAATGACCTTTAATACCCTGAGCAGAGTCTTCGGTTTGGAGATCAATGAACAGTAAGCAGAAAGACATAGAGTCAGACCAGAAGATCCTGCTAGATCTAAGGTAAATGCTCTCCCAGGAGGGCTGAAAGAGTACAGTCATTACTCCAGCCAGGAGCTCCCATCTAGCCATTACAAGGCCACTTTTATTACAACAGCTGGAAGCAGTGAGTGATGAGGAGAACTGTCACACATCAGCAGGGCTGGTAAGTGCTCCCTTGGGAAGGCAACTCTCAGTTGCACAATAGTCCTGGTTTATTACCACTTCTTCATCCTTAGTTTATTTCTCTCTAAAGCACCGCTTTGGTCTTTAGAACAAACAAGTATAAAATAGCCAGTGCACTTTGCCCTTACCCACTCGGTTTCATTCCTTGTGCTGTAAACTGTGCAGATCGTTAGTAATTTCCTCAGAGAAGATGTAATCTTCACTTCCAAATCTTTTGTTTCTTTGCTGGACTTAGAGCTACCTGCACAAAATTGCTTCAAGACCTGAGGCCTTATAGAAAAAACAAGGGTTGGGTAGAGAAGGGGAAGCTCTTCAGATGCAGAAGACTATCTAGTACATAGGAAAAACTTAGGATGCCTCCTCCTGAGTATCTTGGATGGAGCCAATGATCTGAGAGTGGGCATATACTTAATTCACTGCTATTTAATATTTGTTGGATGCTCTTGATTCCTCAGCTTCTACCCAGCCCTGGCAGCTGTGGTTTTCTCAGCCTTTTCCACATTATCTGTCTGCAATTCAAGTTTTGGTCTCTAGTACCTCCTGGTAACCCCCATGAACCCTACCCACTTGGACACCAGGGAAGCTGGCCTCAAATTTTCTTCTGATCCAAGGCAAGGCACTGGCACTAACATAAACACAGATGCTGCTTTCATTGAAATAACTGCTCTCTACAGTTGGACACACAAGATGATCCCAACTGTGGCTATTGCAGCCCAGCTTAAAAGGATTTGCTTATCCAGTAGCTGCTAACAGCTCCCTGCACGCGAGAGTGTGGGTCCAGCCTGGTGACCCTGAAAGCATCAATGTAATTTATTAATAGAAAAAACCCAGCTTTTCTCAAACTTTCATCTGTACTAAACTAAGCTCATGAATGAATACAACTTTCAGGGACTAATATTGCTCAATCCAAAGAATGCACAAATGAGGAAAGGCAGAATCTTCCCACAGGAACACTGTTACCTCATTTGCCCTTAGCAGCTATTGATTTTCAGCCATTTTTGTTGTGCTGTCTACATTTCCATTTTTAAAAAACCATAACACCACATAGCACATCTGAGATGATACTAGAGATATGCTAGAGACGGGCTTTAGACCTTGAAACTTGCAATACACCTTCTTCCTGCTCTTCTCACAAATGTAAGTAACTCAAGATTCAGAAGTCAAAGCCCCACCTCTAACGCCCAGCAGTGCTGTGTTTGCTCCTTACCTACACATGCTTCTCTCTTCTTTTTGTGCCTCACCCACAGCTGAGTTGGTAGAGAGGGAAGGAATTAGTTCCTCCTGCCTCTGAAGGTCCAACAGAAGAACTTAAATAGTATTTCCATACTAGAGAAACACTTAAGGATCTTCTTGGAACTAAACCAATAAAAATATTTCTAATCAAAACAAAAACATTCAGCTTTTAGAAAGCCTGAATATTTAAACAATATGAAAGAGGGATTAGATTTTCTGCCACATTTTGGTTTTAGTAGAATGCTGTTTGCACTGTACCACTTAGAATATCAAGTGTGAAAAAAAAATTACTCTAAGGGAAAGTTCAAAACAGTAAATATTTTCTTGAAACATCAGAATATTGTGATTTCTTTTTGAATGCATAGTTCTTTGAGGATTGAATAGTTTACTGTAGTTTTTTTAAAGCATCAGCTTTTGCAAAAATAAAAACCTGCTTTTGCTAATATTTTGATGAAAAAAAGTTCATTTCCCAGCCATGGACACTGTTCTCAGTAAAGCAACATATACTGCCCTCTTTATATGATATTGATTCCTCTACTACACATTTTAGATCATATATACTTCATAAGTTATCAGAAAAATACTCATAATATTGCTTTCAAAGACTTTCACAGGGACTTATCTTTTGCTAGAAATAAACTTGATAAATTCCAAATCCCATCTAGTCACTGCCTGTCCAGTGAGGGACGACTGCAGTGAAACCTCACAAATACAAGATGATGACTGTGACCAACTGCAACCACTAAACTGACATTCCTGTACTGTATCAAAAGTGCCCTCGTGCTCATGAAATGTAACTCAAGGTTGGCCTCTTAAGACTAGAGATGCTTTGAACAAAATGGTTCTGAGACAGATTTCCTAACCAAATTCCAGTTGTGGCTAATTTATTTTGCCTTTCCATAGTGTTGTCTTTTCTGTTAAGCCAAAAAAAACCTCATTTGCATTCTCTGTCGGAAGTGGCTTAACATGCTTCTAAGTGATCTTTCATAATTGCTATGGTTCCTCTTAGCTGTGGTCCAGAGGGAAGATAACCAATTCTTGTATATTTTTAGTGTAAATCAAGAGTAATCCCCCTGAAGTCAAGAGTGCATCAAAGCAAAGTTGGAAGACACTTAAGTCCTGCTGTTTGCAAAGTGCTTTGGAATCTCTGGGAATAGAAAGGTGTTATATAAATCTAAGATATTATTATATTATCCATTACTATATAATAAATCCATGTAACATGGTAATGCATGTACAAAGTCTAAGTACTAGACACAGGTCAGTAGGTTCTCCATACATCTATTTTCTCTCTCTCTAGAGAGCCATGTCTTGTATAACGAGAAATGAGTAGCAAAATAATAATGTCTAAAGGCTAATAAAAACAAGCTGATTTTTAGCACTTATAACCGAACAGTTTGTTTCAATAGCATCTTCACTTAATACTCCCATTCTTTCTAGCTTTGCAAGTCCACAGAGTAATGACAGACTACAACAGAAAGCTTCAGCGCTAATTTCATAATGCCCGAGTCAGCCACTTATCTTCATTTATCCTCTTCTGCTGGAATCTTGTTAAAAAAACCACAAATGACAAAGCCCAAACCCAAAAACCACTGCAATTTCATAATCCTAAAATAAATAAATCCTCCCACTCTCATGTTTTTCTGGAAATTAAACTGTGTTACACTACACTCATGCAATTTCTTATTGCTGCCTTTATCCCTATCTAAGTTTAGTGCCAGCAGTCATATTAGTCTTAATGTTAAAACAGTAAGAGCTCATATTTAGTGATGAAATTATGTTTTATTTAAAGATTAAAGAACGTCAAACACAACAGACCTTTCCTTTCACAGTAGCTTGAAGCTTGTTGTCTGTCTCTGTGGTATCAAATCTTGTTCTCCTATGGGAAGATCTCCATATTAATTCTGCTTTCTTACAGAATAATTCAGTCCAGGACTTCCTAAGAGTTCTTTAATTAGCAGCAGACACTTTGAATATGTCTGTCATAACCCTTCCAGCAAGCTAACTAACTATGGAAAGCAGGAGTTTGAGAATGAAGATTTTCCAGCTAAAACCCCACAAATGCAAACCTTACTGGAGATGCTAGTAAACCTAAAAAAATAAGCTCTTTTAAAGTAGGAACCAGATCTTTACATGACCTCAGGCACTTTCTATGGATAGTGGCTCCAGTGACAACCACAACTTGAAGCAGCTACAGACAATGGTCACGCAATGGGTTCTCAAGGTTCTGCATAAAAATGCAGTAGTGGCCACCATCTCCTCCTGAGTGCACAGATGTCACCATCAGAATATTGATGGCTACTTTGCTGTCAGGAGACTGAGGTATCAATACACACAGAAGCTCCAATCTCTGCTCTACAGATGTTTTCTTCAAGATGCATATACCAGGTGACACGGAGAAAATAGTATTTAAAATTGATGGCTTAAGTTAGTTCTGTGCTTGGCAGAGAGGAATGCATTGGATTAAGGTGAGAAAATAATGCCTTGTTGCCTGGAACAGGTTACCAGCAGAACTACAGCAGCTTTTCTTGTGTTGATGCATGTTGTACAGGACAGGAGGCTGGCAGAAATTGAGGCACTGAGACACGCTGCTTTTCACATTGGCACCTGGGCTAGAGGGGAGATCTGGAGGCCTCTGGTTCAGCACGCTGCCTAAAGGAGTTCAGAGGCTTTTGGAGATTTGGTTGTCTCAGCTCTGGATTTCAAAACTTCACATGGCTTAGTGGTGGGCTTGGCAGTACTAGGTTAACAGTCAAACTTAGAATCATAGAATCACCAGGTTGGAAGAGACCCACTGGATCATCGAGTCCAACCATTCCTATCAAACACTAAACCACGTCCCTCAGCGCCTCGTCCACCCGTCCCTTAAACACCTCCAGGGAAGGTGACTCAGCCCCCTCCCTGGGCAGCCTCTGCCAGTGCCCAATGTCCCTTTCTGTGAATTTTTTTTTCCTAATGTTCAGCCTGAACCTCCCCTGGCAGAGCTTGAGGCCATTCCCTCTCGTCCTGTCCCCTGTCACTTGGGAGAAGAGCCCAGCTCCCTCATCTCCACAACCTCCTTTCAGGTAGCTGCAGAGAGCAATGAGGTCTCCCCTCATCCTTCTCTTCTCCAGGCTAAACAACCCCAGCATAGAACTTGATGTTCTTAAGGGTCTATTCCAACCTAAAAAATACTATGATTCTATGATTCCTGACTATTATGGTGTTCTCTGAAGGACTTTCACCACCACTTCAATGTTGTTCCTGCACTCTAGAGAGCAAAAGATAATTTACACAAGTGAGCTTTGTCATTTAAATAGCTACAAATGGAAACACAAGCACCAGAGACTCTGATGTACTCACACAGCAGTGCAGGATGCCCAGCTTTCTGGGAGATGTGCTTTTTCATTCATCCAGAAAGCACCCAGATCTGCACCAGGCTGGATGGATTAAAATAAGAAAAATCCCCACTAGAGTCAATGCTACGAAAGCTGCTCCCGCATAGAGAGACAGTGGAACTTCATGAATGCCTTTTGCACTGAAACAAGCAAATGTAAAAGTAGTGCTGAAATATGAAGGCTGCAAGACATATAAGTAACTCAGCTCATGTAACTAAAGGTTCAGAATTTGCCTCTTTGTTTGGAGCAGTCTAGACTTGATGAATATTTGAGTTGCCACACTACATCCAGGAGAGCCAAGCAACTGCTGGGATATTTTTCCCTTGTGCCCTGTGCTTCTGCACGTCTTAATATTTGCTGTGCTTTCTGGAAATTGCTTCCAATCTGTATTCTGTTCAGATAACAGCAGAACAGAGGAGACCTATTCTGTGCTGACAGGAAAGAGATTGTTCTTAAAGCTGGGGAAGAAAATAGCAGCAGAAGAGGAATATCTTCCCCTACGAGGAGTTCATCCCCTTAGAGCATAAAGAGCTGTGTACCATCCTGCGTTCTGGTTTGCTCCTCATTTGAAATCAAACATGGGTTTTATACTACTGCCCATCATTGTACTACCTCATCCCCTCTCTCTCTACGTGGAAGCAGCTTTTGTAGCACTGACTCCAGTGGGGATATTTTGTACAGGAATCCATCCAGCTGTCAATATCTACACCATTCTGTACCAGTTTCTGATCTCTCCTGTGCGATATGTGGCTGCACAGCTCCTTGGGAACAATAATGACTCCACCCCTTCTCTGCTCCCAACAACACACATAGCTAACCATTGCTGCTCTGAGTTCTGCTGAAAATCAGCAACTGGCATCTCAGTAACTGTTGCATTTTAAAGCAATGGCCAAGTATAACAATGACAAATTGTCACTGCAGCCTTTACACCAAGGAATTCTATGCACCAGACACCTTGAACATTGCAGAAGAACTTGGAGACAAGTCAAAGTATTTATCACTAAATTTAAGTCTCCAGTGTCTAAGATGATGGGTATAGAATGGAAGAGTTAGCAAGAGAGAGAAGCACACTGGCATTAACAGAAGTAAGCTCAAAGTCTTTTGAATCAGGCCCAAGGTGAACTTCACAGTGTTTCCAGAAAAGTTTCCCCTTGTTTTGTGATTTTTTTTTTTTCATTTGGTAACAGAAAATTGATGCACAAATATTCCTGGACTTTAAAAAGCAGCTACATCAGATTGGCTAACAAAGAAGAAAAGGGAATTGAAATTTGAACTGTTTTAATATCACACTTTAGAATATATGTTCTCCAACAACACACTGTCTTTCTGTGTAGTCTTCTGTGTGTGGTCCTTAAATCCCTTTTCATAAATAAAGCCATCTGTCTCTTTTGAACTATAGCAGCTCTAATTTAAAAAGTCAGTATTTGCCAATGTCTACAACTCATTAGCTCCAAAGCTGTGAAAAACTTTCATATCTGGTGCACCATTCAGCAGGGCTTGGCAATTGCTCTGCTTTAAAAATTATGCCCATTACTTGCAAACATCCATTTTCATGACAGATATGTTTTGCTTTGGATGTTAGGTGATTTGAAAGGTAAGATTGAGCTCAAGACAAAAAGCCTAGCACTCAATGTCTTGTCCTCTGATGAAAGCTCTCACTTGGGGACCTACCTGAATATAAGTGGTGGAATAGATAAACTACACTATTCATCACTACAACTGTTTACAAAGGCTTGTGGTGATAGGACAGGGGCAATGGGTATAAACTGGAGAGGGGCAGGTTTAGACTAGACATAAGGAAGAATTTCTTCACAATGAGAGTGTTGAGGCACTGGAACAGGTTTCCCAGGGAAGTCGTGGCTGCCCCATCCCTGGAGGTGTTCCAGGCCAGGTTGGATGGACCTTGAGCAGCCTGATCCAGTGGGAGGTGTCCCTGCCCATGGCAGCGGAGTTGGAACTGGATGATCTTTAAGGATCCTTCCAGTCCAAACTGTTTTATGATTCCATGATTCTTCACTTCTATGCATATGATTATGTTCCCTTAAAATAACAAAGAGAAGGGCACAGATCGCATAATTCCAAATAAGAGATTTATCTCTGAACAGATCTTATTAGCAGGGTTTCTGGGCTATCTGCTGTAAAAAAGAAGGCTCTGGATGGGCTAGGCTGCTGTTAGCAGGAAGATTGGCAGATGGAGGACAAAGGAAAACATCCACTTGGAACATTTCTTTACCCATCCAGATGTATTTTTTTGATGATACCTAGGCAAAACCATTGTGATACTTAATTGCCAGGATAAAATAGCCAAGTTCTTTCTGGTGACAGAAATACACTCTGGTGCAAAAGAGTTTTTTTTGAGATGCTGCAGCATTTTGCATTGCTACAAATCAGCACCACGATGAGGTGAAATGCTTTCCCTCCTGCCCCCTCCACTAACCCTCCAAGAAAAGACAACAATCCATCTCATTTCTTTGAACCAAAGTAGCTGTGAAAGGAAGATGGCAGGGATAATGCTTTGACAGAAAAGATGACTGAAAGTGTGAGAAAAGCAGATAAAATTCACTGTTTTGATAAAGTACATGTAAGGGAGGCCTCTTCTAGAGACACATTCCAGCTGCATGACTGTCTGACACGAGATCTTGCCCACTTAAAACTGAGTTTTTAAACCTCTGGTCAACACATTTAAAGGAGAAAATAAACCCAGGTCTTTCTAGTTGATTAGCAGGAGGCAGGGGGTCTGTTTTGGCCATGACTCAGCAAAACACATAGTCGATTTCTAGTGGGATTAACGAGATTTAAACATATCCATGAGGAGTTTGTTGAACAAACTTTCTAGAAAAATCACTTGCCACTATTACTCTTTAAACATCTGTAACATGGAACTGATGCTGATACATGGTAGTATCATAGCTCCTAGGCAGAAGTTTGAGGTATAAACTTGATTTTAACCTTTTCTGAGAATCTTCAGAGGAATTTCTTAAGAAAAGGAGCCTGTTTTAACATGAAGAAAATCCCCAAAGGCCACTGAGTCTAAGAGAAAGAGCCTGCTTGGTTTCAGAAGACTTTGATACCTGAAATGTGCTTATGAAGGGACCCTGAAGACATGGAGGATCATGAAATAGCCTCATACCTTAAACCTCACTTACTTGTTACTCTGTGTTTTCCCATGTGTTCTCTCTCACTTCTTTTTGGTAGCAGATTCCTTTTCTCACCAGGAAACAAAAAATTTTACAAAGAAATCTGGGATATGAAAAGCAACTGCATGTCCACCTGATTCCCAAGGGAATTTCTCAGCAAACTATCTTCCTTCGTTATCTCATAAGGCACCGTTTTGTTTGCTTTTTAGAAGAGCTTCCAGTGCCTCTAATGAGAGACTTCTCAAAAAAGAAGAAAGCCAATTACAAAATGCTGCAGACCAGCACTTCAGTTCTAGGCTAGATCTTACAAATTTTGGGTAACAAACCTTACTTTCCTAGCACTGTTTAAAATACTGATGTTGAACCTCCTTGAAACCAAATTGCACACCCTGCCTGAAGGCAACTTGTACTGAAACCTCATTGACTGAAGCACTAACCCTGTTAGAGTCGTTCAAGTTCACTTGTGCAGGAACTGAAGAATATGACCAAAAAATTTCCTTGACATTGTAACAGGGGTATGGATGTTGTCTGGTGGGGTTGTAGCTTGCTGGAGTGTTTGAAAGCAAAATGCAGGAAAGCAAGGAAGCATCAGAGCTAGCCAAAAAATCACCCTGGGAGTGAGATCTCAAAAATATTGGTACCGGCTGCCCAGGGAAGTGGTGGAGTCACCATCACTGGAAGTGTTAAAAGAAATGTGTAGACATGGCACTTCAGGACATGGCTTAGCAGGCATGGTGATCTTAGGCTGAAGGTTGGACTTGATGATCTTAGAGGTCCTTTCTTATCTTAATGATTCTATAATTCCAGGATTCTAAAAAATCCAAGAGTCTGCTTCAGTAGGAACTTAGTTAAATGTCAGATACCACTGTGATCAATGATTAGTATAAATAAGAGAAAAAAGCTCAGCTCATTGCAAGCTAACTATCACAAAGGAAAGAAGAGGTAACTTAGCTTGTGGAAAGTAAATATTTTTTTCTGTAAGTTTAGTAAAATCTTTCATCTGGCGTTGTTATTAGCAAGGGAAAATATGCGGTATGGATGAACCTTCTTGCTGCTGAACCCACAAGTCTAGGACAGATAAGCTAAGTATCACTCATTCTTCTCTTAAAGCACAACAGTAGGGAAGGGGGGGGGCTCAATTTGCCTGTACGTGCAAGGATTTCTATCTCTAGGGCTGTTAATATAGCACCTTTCAAAGACAGTGAAATCTCTTTGGAAATAGGGAGATAATGAGGCTGTTTGCACTCAACACTGCATTTAGATAGAAAAACAAAACAACACTGTCAAGATTTATAACAAATACATTATAAAGGGCACTAGGACATTTGTATAAAGAACTAAGCGGGACCTGCAGTAGAAAACACACTTTACTTTTATGACTTCAACTTCAGGGCTTGAAAGGCACCTCATTAATGATTAGAGAGATACAGATGAGCCATAACAGTCTATATATCCTCACAAATGATATACAGACAGAGTTAAAAGACAGCAAATTACTGTGTCCAGTGCTGTGCTTTTTTCCTCCTCACCTTTCTTTCTTAGTCTTTTCCGCAAAGACGGCAGTTAAACCTTATATTGACCAATTGTGTATTAACTTGTTCAAATAACTAGCTACTTGTAGCAGATGGTGTAGATAGTTGATCTTGAGTAGAGCACTAGAGTCATACCCAGAGACTTGGAAGGAGCCTGAGGTCTTGCAACAGTGCAGCTCAAATGGTGACCATGGGGTGACACAGCCAGCACTGCCAACAGTCCAATGGCATGCTGCTGGCTTGTCTCTCTGAAAGGGTCACCACCAAGCCAGTTTCCAGCCACCTGCCTGGATTTATTCTGGATCTGCTAGTTCTGCTGCTCATCCACAGCTGTCCCTGGTACACAACTTACTTGGTGCACTCCAGGAGATGTCCTACTGCAAGACAGAGTCCTGCCAGTGCTCTGCTGCAAGAGGGACATGAGGGTATTTGGTCATCAGGGTTGTACTCTGAAAAAAGAGGTTTCATGTTTTCTGTAAAAGTTTTTATTTCAGAGTCATTGCTTTCAGAAGCTTTTCCTCATCTCCTCTTTCAAATGCACTAGATTCTTGGCTGGACTAACTCTATAAATAGTGTTTTAAAACAACGTGCTGTATTTCCTAGCAGGAGTCACCAAAGAGGGCACATACAGTCAGTTCTTGCTGACAGTCAAGTGACGTAATTAACTCATTAAATCACAGTAACTCAGTCTTTTTGGATCACTTTCCCTTATGCTAAAAGACAACCCATTCATCAAAGACTTTACCTCCTTGTGGACAGGAAGGAATAGGAAGAAGAAAGAGGGGAGAAATGAAGAGGCAATGGAAAATTAAGTTACTTAGTCAAGGTCATAAGAAGCTTGCAGGACTAGCATGGCTGAGCTCAGCACTGACGCCAGCCCTACGTCTTGGTGCCAGGAAAATGCCTCCTTTAATAATCATAAAAACGTACATTTCACATCAGGAGGCAAACCACTTTTGTCCCTTCAAGACAGGGAAAAAGGCTCTTGTGGTTACTGGTCCTGGTTGTACTGACAGCTCATAACTTGCCCAGCCTCTCCAGAACAGGGCTAGCAGAAAAGTCCTTTCTTTGTGGTGAAAAACACTGAAAGAGAAAGCTTTTCCAATACAAGGGCACTCCCCGTGGACTAGGTGCACACGATTCCTGTTGCAGAGTGGACAAAGACCAGTGAGAAATCCAGGGTAGATAAGTCTGGGAATATTATTTGGGGTGGGGGTGGAAAGAATCTTTCCGACCATGTCAGCTCCCTGCACAGCTCAAATGAAGCAGAGCTCTTGCATCCCTCCACTGTGCATCAATCTCCAGCTGTATTTTTGAGGTTGTCTGCAAGTGACTATTAACAAAATTAAAGAAGATCTGAGGCTGTTCTAGTGCAACCCAGGGACCCAGCCTGGACAACCCTGCCACCCTGCATTGCCCTCCGTGGTTTCTTGGCCTGAAGCAGACAGACTTGCAGACTAAGGTCAATAGATCCCTACAGCTTCTTGAAGCCACTGTTGCGCAGGCACCTTGTGATTTCAGAGCTGCCTTCTCCCTTCCTTGGCCGTGTAATTCTCTCTTTATGGAGTTCTTACCTTAGGGAAAATGGGTTTTATTGCAAAGTCAAAAGGTAATTTTTACATAGACTCCATTACCTGTTTATAATTAAAACCATAAAATCCCTTTGTAGGAGGCTTAATAACTTCCCCCCACACCAAAAGAGGCTTTCATAAAAAGACTCATTAAAAGTACTCACAGCTAATGCTGTAAAATGAAGAGAAATGTAGAAAATTACTGGTACTTGTTTCAGCATTTAAAAATAGGTATTTTCCCCCATTCATTTTTATAGCTCAAAGTGAAACAAAATTTGCAGGACAGTCTTAGCCTTCCTGGTTCTCATCTCCCTCCTCTTCCAGGGGACTATTTGCTCAAACGACATGCCTAGGACTTACCAGGGCTGTGAGAGGGAGATGTAAGGAGCAGCTGTGACTCCTGACCTCGGGACTGCTGTGGGAGATCCAAGTCCAGCAGTTCCTATGAGCTGCTCCATGTCCTGTTTACTTACCTTGATCTCCCACCATTACTTGTCATAGCAACACAGGGATCATGTGAGCAGCGAGCATAAATTCTCTGAAGCTTTCTGTCATTTGGGACCCTTGAGGCTGAAAGACTGTTTTGGTTTCTAAGAGCTATTAAAAATATATTCACAGCTGAAACACTATAGACAGGAAAATGTGACCTTTAAAACAAATGGATTTAAAGTAAAATTTCATTATTTACTTTGCCATACCAACTGGATAGGAATGTGGATGTTGAAGGCTAGCAGAGGTTAGTCAATGCCTGGAAGAGCAAGCTCATTCCTTCCTCACTCAGGTGAGCCTGAAGTCACATCCAGTGCTTTGGTACAGCAGCTTCAGAGCCTTTCTGACCAGTCACTGACCCTACTGCAGCCAGGTCCCTCTTTGATGCCGTATCTCTTCATCTGAGTTACACACCAAAATCTACATCACTGTGCATCTTCTTGAGGAAAGCCAACGTACTGGTTATGAAACAATTCACACTTCACACATCCTTGAGCTGCATTTGAGCTAGACTGCTGCTCAGTACATTGAGAACACACAACGTCACCCCAGCCACATTCAGCTGTGAACAGCCTCTAGTTCCCTAGGACTGTCTGAGCAGTGGAAAGTAGCGCTGCTGCTGAAAGCATTTCCAAAGCAAGTTTTGGTGGGATGTATAAGAAGCACAAAGACGAGATAATGTGTAAGGATTACCCGAAGCCCTCAAAGATTTTGTGGCTGCGGCATTAAGTAAAAAAACCCTGAGAGTGCAAGAATTAGAAAACAACAATTTGAATGCACATTCAATCTGAACTGGTGCTGGGACAGTCGCTGGCCTGGGAGAGCATTGTTGGCTCTTTTCCAGTTTTGAAGAATGAAAATAAGCATGGAAATATACAATAACAAAAAACCTCAAATGTACATGGCAAAAATAAGCCCTAAACAAACCTCAAGCAAGGTTTCTAAAACTAAGCTGTATCATGCAAGCAGTTGGACTTACACGGATTTACAACATAAAGGCACCTCAATCAGAGAACAAAGAAGCCCTACCCTACAATCATAGAATCATAGAATCATATAATTGCTTAGGTTGGAAAAGACCTTTAAGATCATCGAGTCCAACTTCTAATCTAGCACTGCCAACTCCACCACTAAACCACTTTCCATCTTTGTTTTGTGTTTCATTTTTCCTGCAAACGGCTTTACCTCCAGCTCAGGTTTCCAGCCTCTGTTTATTCTTTCTCCCTTGCCCTAAATAGCATGTCCCCATCTTGAGAAGCACTCAGTAATGTCACCTTGGCAGCAAATTATGTGTGCAAATGAGATAAAATTGGATAACTTAAGTGGTAGCACAGTGGTGGTCAGTCCCTGCTCTTACCAGGTTCATGGGTTAATAGGCAAGTCTCATCATTCCACTTTTCTGTAAAGGAAAGTAGATGTATCAGAGTCTGGGAGATGTGAGACCTGCAAGAGCCTGAGTTAAAACAGATTTTACCTTTAACAGAAACAAAATGAGGAGGGACTCTCCTTGAAGTCAGGAGGTTTGAAAGCATCATTAGGAGAACAACACACTCTGAATTTTGCCCTGCTAACAGGCTAATGACTATATAATCCTGTTAAACTACAGAATTGCTGTATCTTATTCTATCATTCCTAGCTGTGCACTGGTTTTCTTGAATATACATTCTCCACTCACAATCATGTCTCTAACATCCCACTTTTTTTTTTTTGTATATAAGTAATTTACAGCCAAAAATCCTGACTTATGGGGGAACCAAGGTTAAAGAAACTTTATTTATGTCAGAAAAATTGATCCCTTGTAATATAAAGCCTTCCTACACTACTATTTATCTTATACCTCTTACTTCAGGTCTTTGTCCCACAGCTGGTGGAGAGCCATGTATCTGTCAGAATAGTAAATCTGTCTCATTGCTCATTTTTGGCCTCCTTGACCTTGCTTGCCTACCTTACTTTGTTAGTACAGTTCTTCAAAACTTCTGAAAAAGCAAAATATTCCCCCTTGATGCCCTCCTTCATTTAATATAGTAACACTTTCAATACCCTTTTCAAGTCATAGTAATCTCTCAACTCCCTTGTCCCTGCCACCTTTTGCCTCCTTTCTCTCTCACTTTTCTTTTTCTCCCAGCTGACACAAAGTCCACTGCTCTCCCGAGCTTCTGGTCTTTTAGCTTCTTCCTTATGTCACTTTGGCATACAAATAGCCATCGCTTATGTTAATCCCATCTGACTGTTTCCTTCACTTGGAGTCTGGGTTACTTTGAAACTCCTTCTAACACATCTTCATCCCTGCAGGAGTGTGGCAAACATTATTTAATCACTCAGTCTCTCCCTCGTACGATGCCTCCTACCATGACAGAGGGTTTCTTGATTTTGTGCTTCTCTGTGGCCTCAAGGAGTTTCTGCTCCTTGAACACATGGGGGATTTTGCCACTTTTCACTCTCTAAAGCTTTATCCCCGCAGCCAACATCGCAACAGTCCCATCACTTCTGACTCCCAAGGGGAAGTCAGCCAAGGTAGTAAACTGCTGGTCATTAGCATCATCTGTTCGTCCCACACAGGACCTCTTTGCTCTGGAACAGCATAAATGCAATGGAGAGCAGAGAGCCCATTAAAGTGAGCAGCCTTGGGGCTGTGCCTGCACTCTTATGTCTCCAAAAGGCAGCAAACCTGTCCCATTTGCTAACTGAAGCAGTAAGCCACCTTCTCCCACAGCAGCCAGGAGACACTGCAATGACGGCTGTGGAAAAAAAAACAGAAAAAAGCTTTCCATCTCATTTATCTGTCCCTAGTATTTGAAGGCAACCTTGTGAAGTTAGTTTGTATCTTACTGCTTTTTACCTTATTATTTGTAACTCACTCTTCTAGAAACATCTCAGTGACTGGCCTTGGTGGATTTCCCATCAATTTATCTTTCCCCATGCCTTAACTCTCATGGGTACTCAGCCTATAAAGACTTTGCAGAAGGGGCAGTGCCCTCCTGTCACAGGTGTAGTGTGCCCAATTCAACAGGACCTGGATCCAGGTGAGACTTTTGAATAGCAATGGAGTCATATCGATGAAAAATCCTCTGGCAGCTACTTCTACTCTTGCTGCACTTCGTGCCTTGGGCTTTCCTCAGAAGGATCCTGAAGAATTCATACAGAAATCTGTGATATATTACATTGAAAGAATTGCATGTATCAGCTGTATACAACAAAAAAAGCAATTACAGCAGGAAAGAAACAAAAATTATATTGTTTTAACAAGGCTGGTGATGGTGGAAAGAGGCATTCATGGACAGATTAGGCAAACAAATCATGCTACAACATTGCTTTTGCTGTGTATTATTTGTAGTTAGTGCATTTATACTTGCTTCTAAAGGAAAAGGACATTAAACTTAATAGAAGACAGTAAGCACTAGAGGAAAGTCTGAAGCTATTTGAAACAAAACACAGCTGCTGTTATGTACAGGAAAAAATCCTAGCTTACTTGAGGGAATTCAGAGCCTTTAAGTTATGAGCCTGGCTTCAGCAATCTGCCTCCTGCACCGAGGGAGCACAAACAGCACAGCCCCTACACAAGTGCTCTCAGCTCGACTCAGCCACACACAAGCACCCAAGGTTGGGCTCAGCTCATCAAATGCAGGAGGGAACACTACGTTCAATAAGGCTGATATATCATTTACAAGACGCTGTGAGATAGAATATGCAGTAATCACACCAAAGCACAGTAAAATAGAGACAAGACAGATATGAAAAATTGCAGACTGATTAGTAATTTGTCACAGGCTTACAAGGAGTTTACCAAAGTTAGTCGTAATGGAACCAACACACACTTTCTGTGTCTTCATAACAACTCAGGCAATGAGCTTTCAGTTCCAATTTCAGGAGACTAAATAGCAGAGATAATTGATGAAGAGCTCTGAAATGTCTCCCCATGCCTTTTCAGTTCCTGATTCTATCATTCTGGTAGGAGAAAATTTCCCCAACAGTTTATTGATTGTCTATTATACATTTTTCCCTCTGAAGTTGTTCGGATGCCATCCAGATGTCAGACACAAGATACTAACTAGAAATTCAGCAAGAGGAGAAAGATACCTTTTTACTGCAGCATTGGATCTGACAATTGAGAATACAGACCCCATTATTACCCTAGAACTTAATTTATCCTTGTTGTAACTCCCCAATCATAACAGAAAAGCAGGAACCACTGCTGTCCCGAACTTCCATGGCCTTTGATACCAATTATGAGCACTATGAAGTAAGGAGCAGATTCCTGGGATGGTCCAGAGAGTGCCTAGTAAAAAAGAGCTCTGATCTGAGGACTGCAGAAATGGCTGTAATGCCAAACAATAAAATATAAATGATAATAATAGGTGATGGGTGTCGTAATTTCAGTGTCATGCAGTCTGCTTCTGTAATAGATGGCTCAATTTTTTTTTTCCACTCCTGAAAAGTTTTTAGATACCTGCCGTTGGCAGCAATACCTATTTCTTCCTCCATAAAATGGCTTCACATAGTACCCTGGATGATGCACAGCAACGCAAGCACTGAACTAACAAGTGCCAGAAAGAAACATGTGCATGTATAAAAACACACAGTGCGATTTTTTTTTTTTTTTGTCAAGACCAAACAGTAGCATCTTTTAAATTTTGAATACATTAGATTGGTGCTCCGGAATTCAGAAATTAATACTTGTTTAAGACAAGTGCCTTCTGAATAAGTTTGCCTGATCAGTTCTACCGAGGCAGTTCCTGAGAATTAATTACCCCTGTAATCACACAGAGTCAAAAAGCTGATTCTGCTCCTCTCAACCCTCACCTTGTGCCTTAAAGACCAGATCACTTTTTTTAACTTAGCCTTGCAACCTAGCGCAGCTCCTCATTACTTTTGTTGTTTAAGAAGAACCTACAGAAAGAAAATGAATCTGAAGCATCTCATTTTTTCCACAAAAAGGAGAAAGACAGCCTGGAACAAGCAGCTTCCTACAGGAACCACAGCTGCTTCAGCATGCAACGGGTGACACGTGCATACAAATGCTGCCTAATTAACTGCTTAAGAACAGATTAGTTGCCGTATGTTGCCAAGAATGATGAGTGTGCTTCCAGTGCAGAATTAATGGATTACAAATATGCCATCTCATGAAATATACTGCCAGAAAGATGGGCTTTCTTGCACCCTGGGGAGCAAAGGGAAAGGGGATAGGAGGGGTTGCATGCTGTCTATGGTCTTCCCTGCATTGCTGTGGTTGAGTGCAAGAGAGGGATGTTGCAGACACCCATGCATGGAAAGTACAAGCGGTCATGCCTCATGCTGCCCCAGCCACAAGGGTTTGGGTGACTGCAGCACTGACAGCAGAGAGAGAGGGACTGCTTCACCGGCAGTAAACAGCAATTACTCTGACGGCAACATGGTAATTCAAGGGGGGAATCAAGACACCAGCTAATGAGGCTTTTGCATGACACTTTGCAAGATGCCAAGATGGAGAAAGAGTTGGGTCAAAATGCTGACCTATTTCATCACTCATGCCAGATGCCTTCATAAAGAAAGTCTTTCTGTCTGGATGTTTTGGGAAAGACAGCGGTGAAAGAAGAGGACCAGCTCTTGATGCTGCCAGTGTTGCAAATTTGTGGCTTGGTGCTTGCTAATCACTGAAAAAAGCAGTTATATCCTTCAAACCCATCCCCATGACAAGTGCCTACCCATTCCCTTTGAACCCTCACATCACCCTGCTTCTTCCTTTGCTGCTTAAGGCTAACCAAGGAAAAATAATTGTATTCTGCTACTCAGAAAGCTCAATGGGCTTCTCAAACGTTTAGCAGGGCTGGGGTGTTGGGAAGGATCATACCTTTAAGCAGCACTGATCATGAACATAAGCTGAGCTGCCTTTATCTGCAGTACTTTATCTTGTATATCTTAACAGGAGAAATCATTTAATCTTTTTCACCTCCTTTTCTGTAAAATGGGTTATTGATATATCCCAGCCTTGCCTGGTTTGGCATGGATAAATCCATATCTGGCACTTTGTTGCCAAGGTTATGAGACCCTGCGTATGTGTCTCTGCAAGAAAGAAATAAAAACTGCAGTACATACAGACCCCCATTTTATAACATCACAAATTGCATAAGCTGAAGACCTGAAGCAGAGCCCCTCAAAAACAATGAAGAAACTTCATCATGGTGCAGATTAGTCTATTAAAGCCTGAGCTCCCGTATTTCCCCAGAGATTTCCCCTCACCTGCCAAGACTGACAGGCTTGAAAGCAAGTAGGGCATTGCCCCAAATGCTGGAGCAGCAGATTATAGTACAAGCATCGCACCACTGAAAATGGTATTATAATGAAGAGTAGATGACAAAGGAGCTACTCTGGCTGTCAGAAAGGTCAAGTTATCCCATGCTTTCCTAGGAACAATTTATGCAGTGCTTCAGTAACATCTGAAATGGAATAATCTTGAGTAGACACTGAGAGCTCTTGTTCTGCTCTTTCCCAGACCTCAGTAGGAGATGGAAAACCAGGGAGATTTGTTCCATGTTAAACAGAAGCAAAATAAATGATCCTCCTGCTTTGTCAGAGTCTTTTCAACTTCTCTTCCCAGCATAGCTTTAAAGACCTGCCTCACACACAGCCTGAATCTTATATCACTGGTTTAGACACATACAAAAAAGTAATACAGCAACTGTTCTATAGACATACTCATCTGCCTCCTAGTGCTATTTAATACTTGAAAAATGAAAAGGAACCAGTACCAACAACACTGAATGATGCAAAAAAAAGCAAGATAGTACCAGATAAAAATACCTGATGCTGAAAATGAGATACGAGCCACTGAGATCTGGGATTTCAGTGTGGCTCTCCAAGTTTTAACTACAGGAGCCTAAGTAGGTAAGAACAGAAAATTGTTGGGCGCTATGAAAAATCTACTTCAGTGAAGGAAATGTTAAAGCAACTTCTAAACCACTGCCAGGAGGCACCTAAATATTGCCTTAGAATGGGCCATTGAGCATCACAGTGGTACTAAAGGAAGGGAAATTTTTCTAGAGCACAGAGAGGAAAATTGAAACATAATGGGAAAATAGGTAAGAGAATGGTTTGAAAAGAAATGCAAGGTAGGAGACTTGCTCCTGCAAGAAGCTTAGCACTTTCTAAGCACAGAATGCCTCTTGAAGAGAAAGTGATATGTTTTGACTTTGAATTTAGCCTTTAAACCCCCGCTGTTCCATGAAGAGGCTGCATTGTCTGGAGCAGGTTGAGAAGCAGCCCTACATGTGGAGTGTCACTTTTGAATTATCGGCAATAATTGTGGTTGCCAGTTGTCACCACTGGGATCATATAGTGGATTTAACGCAGACAGAAGCATTAATAAACTAAACCCCATCAAGTAGCATACAAATCTCAAATACCTTCAAAATTACTGAAGTCAGGCATAAGATTAGCTCCAGAAGACAGGGGGAAGAAAGTTATTAAAAGATCAGCAAAATCCCATAAAACTTGCCACTTTCTATTCAAATGCAACTCTACTGAAAAGCTGCACACACAGCAGACTGGATGCCATTTACAACATTCTGCAGAGAGAAACAACAAACATGGGTTTTAGAAGACAAGGCTTTTCGCAGTCTTCTTTATTATCACTATACTAATTATTCTGGGATATTCATTCTTTCCTTGTTCAAGATACATGGAAAATTCAGAAAGAAAATGCGGTACAGTATCTTCCCCCTTCTTTTCTCTCCCTCTCCCTGGTCCTTTTGAGAAAATTATTACAGGCTCTCAGGAGTCTAAAAGTAAGATACTAAAGACAGGCAGACAAGAGATTGTCACTTAAATTCAGTGTTTTTACAAAATCCAGTAATTTATAGAAAAGCAAAGTTCTTCAAAATGACCTTTTAGGTACTAGACAATTTATTTGAAGTGGGAGAAAGAGGAAAAAAATTCAAGAGGACTTTCTTATGATAGTATGAAGTGCACTTAGTGAGAGAAAGCTGTTGAAAACACTTATACTGTATTTTAAGTCTTTCTGCTGCTGCCCATCACCATGGTATCAGAACATCTGAAAGGTAAAGTAGATTAATGAACTCTAAGTCCCATGGGTTTTCTGTTTGTTTCTCAGTTTTGGTGTATGCAGAATCCTATGTGAAGTCAGTCCATGTGTGCTTATTTCCAGTGAGGTTGAAAGAAAAATGGAATTTTCTACAGTGCTGCATATGAAGACAAAGCTACAACATTTCCCAAAAACTGCTCAGACTTTGGCTTTATGCACTTTCTTCTGAAAGTTTATTCCATAATCAGGTCCCTTATTGGACATGATACCTATAATTCAGAACTTGCAGCTGGTGTTTTAGATTCTGAGGTCTAGGTTTCTCGAGGGATCACATGTCTTTCTTCAAGTACCTTTCTTCTAGGTCTGAAAGGGTTAATTTTCTCACTAGTAATTCTGTAAAATTACTCAAATGGATGTGAATTCATGACATAATTTTTTTTTATAGCTTTTTCTTCTACTAGAATAAAAACCTAGTCCCTGTCACATTGCTGCATCTCTCCTAATATGACAGCTAGGACCATCACTGTCACAAGTTACATGATGTAGCTATTATTACAGCTAACATTGCATCTTAAGTGATGGGATTTTGTGGTCATCATGTTGTGCTGCACAAAATTATGTTTGAGTAGAACTAACAATGAAACATTCAGAACCTTTACATAAAATATAAAAGGATGAAAGAACAAAATAATGTAAAGTGTTGGGGGCAGGGAGCATAAAGGGCTTGAGGACATTCTCCAGTGCAGCTTATACCCTCAAATAGTTCTTATTTCTCTTACAGCTCATGGTTACACCCACATAGATGTCCTGAGCCACTTTCAAAGTTCAGGAGGTCCACTGCCACCACATGCAGCCCTAGGTCGCTGAGCTCTGGGTTTGCTCTTCCAGTGACACTGAATATACAAGCCAATAATCTTGACCACCTATAGGATGCTTTGTGTAAGTAGGCAGAGGTCTGGTCCCAAATTACCTCACCTAATCTGGCTTCATTCACATTGCTACACCATCCTGGAAATCAAATTTATGTAAATAAATTATTCCACTGATTGTAGGGACTGACTTAATGCACAACAGGCTGTAAGCTACGAATGCAAATTTGCTGCTCTGACGAGCCAAAAGCAAACTCAACATCTGCACTGCAAATCCATGCCGACAGGAGCACTGCTTACTACCTTCTCCTCTTTGCAGCCCTTCTGTGAGGCCCCAGTTGGCAGTGTGCAGAGCTGTCTGCCGTTTCCTGGGACTTCGTAAACTAAATTGCTGGCTCAATCCTCCACCCAGGAATCTAGGGAAATTAAATCAGGCCATCTGATCTAGAGTAAGTCTGCCTGGTGCGTGCACAGTCTCTGAGCCCATTATTCCTGCACAGGGGCTGGGCACCTCCTCCCACCCAAAATAGGCAATGGAGCACATCAGCTCCGAGTGTCCCCTATGAGTTTTGTCACACAAGGACACTAGGAACTAGCACCGTGTCTCCAAATGAAAGAGCTAGCCTTGATCATGTTTTTTATTAGAAAGTCTGGGATCTGTTTTTGGGGAGTCTTCTAGGTTACGCACAAAACCATGTTGCCCTGGGAAGTACTATTTCCACAGAACAAGGAAACAACTAATTACTGCGGTTAATACATTCCTTTAAACTATTAACAAAGCAGTAGTTGAAAAACCCTTCTGAGGGTGTAGGGAAAGTTATCCTTAGAATAGTTTAGCCTAAGGTTTTTACCTTTTTTTTGGGGCACTACACATAAAAGTGGTGTCTATTTAAAATAATTACAAAGCCGATATAATTCATGCAGAATCACTGCAAAAAAAGTGTGAGGAGAAAGAACTTTAAAAAATTTAAAAAGGAATGAAATCAATGCCTTGAAGATAAATGTAACTGAAAAAAGTATAAGACAAAATCATTACTCAGGGAAGACAAGTCAGATTATTACTGCTTTGAAGCATACAGAAAAGCATCTTGATAACTACAAGGAAAACCAAAGTATCACCATTATCACTAAAGAATGCATTATCAAAAAAGAGTTGGGACTCTGTTACGCCTGTTGCATTCTGAAATCTTGAATAGTAGTGATCTGATTGAGTTGCTCTCAAAAGAGGTCAGCCAGACCAGAAAAAAACACAGAATGTGAAGAAAGCATTAGTAAAGGGGACAGATCTGGAAGACCTCCCTGAGGCAGAGCCACACAGCTCCACATAACCTCTCTGAGCATCTCTCTGTGGATCAGGGAAGTCACAGGGATGCAGAGTCTCAGGGATATAGCTATTTTGGCGTGTCCAACCATTATATCTGCTTTGACACAACAAGTTAATAATAAGAGTATATTTTGAAGATGATAAGAAGAGCTAAACTCTAAAAGACTGAGTCAGTTCCCCAAGAACAATATATTTATACAGAGATTTAATTAAAGGTTACAAGAGTTCTAAAGAAAGGTTATAGAAATGGTGACAGGTTTTTCTCTGATGTGCACAGTGAAAGGGCAAGAGGCAACAGTCACAAGTTACAGCAAAAGAACTGCATATTAGAAAAATTAATCACAAGAGTTGGGCGGCTTTGGAACTCGTGCCTCAAAGAGTCTATGAAATCTCCACCTATGGAGATATTAAAACCCAGATTAAAGACCTCCAGGGGCATCTTCCAACCAAAACTACTCTGTGCTTTGAAAAGATGGAAGAAAACAGCTTGTCTCATGCACATACTTAGACAATCACAACTTTTTCTATATCCATCAGAGGATCCTCGATCATCTGGTGAAATTAGGTGAGCTCAGACAAAGAAGCCTCTGAATTTGAAGGTGCCCACACACCCGGCAAGCTGCCAGCATCTTACTGTGAACTTGTGCCTTCTGTTTCAGGTTGTTTTTCCAGTGGCTCCTTCCCCAGATCCAAACCCCCAGGAACTGGGGGAAAGCTGTGCTAGTCTCAGGAGGACCACTGGGCTTCCATCCACTGGAAGCTCCTGCATGACAACTCTCTAGAGGGTAGAGGGGAGAAAAGGAGAGAAGCTGCCTATTTCTACGTGACAATTCACTTAAGTGATTGAGCTACATCTTTGTTTTGGCACTAGATGTGCTAGCGTGCATCCAAACCTCCCATCTTACTCTCCATTCTGCCTGCCTGGAGAGCAGACCGTTTCCTGGCATTAACAATCCCCCTGCCTCTTCACGAAATACTGCTGACAAAATGGTCCTCGTGGTCTAGCAGCTATAAAACATTTTAAAATATCAAGCGATCCAGCATATTTGAATACTTTTAAAATAAAAGATAAACAAAAAATCCCCACAAAATAAAAAAAAACATTGGTGGCTCTATTAATGACAAGTAATTCTATCTTTTCCTTGATCACTTGTCCTAATCTACAGAGCAGGAGAGGGGCAGAAGGAATTACTGTTTCACACACCTATGCAAAGCTGGGCAGACATGGATTAGGATTAATCCTTTGCTGTGCCAGTCTGTTTCCCCTCAGCAAACGATCCTCCTACTTTCCCCATGCTCCTGCTCTCACCTCCCTGCACAGATGAAGGACTTATTCATCACTGTCTTTCTGGCTCTGGTTTTGCTGCCCTGTCCATGCAGATACAGACCATTGCAGAGCCACTTAGAATCATAGAATCATAGAATAACCAGGTTAGAAAAGACCCACCAGATCACTAAGTCCAACCATTCCTATCAAACACTAAACTATGTCCCTCAGCACCTCATCCACCCGTCCCTTAAACCCCTCCAGGGAAGGTGACTCAACCCCCTCCCTGGGCAGCCTCTGCCAGTGCCCAATGACCCTTTCTGTGAAAAATTTCACTTCTCACTCTCTGCATCTGGGCTGAGATATCTGTATGCATGTAGCATTAATTCCTCACTCACCTACCTAGGAACGCCACCAAGGCCACGTTTGGATCATTTATCAGACCAGCCATGGCTTGGCCAGAATTAGAGGATGGTCCTGCTGGTGGCTGGGCAGCAAAGGGTGACCCGAACATCCCTGTGCCTGGCATCAGGCAGGCGATATGGTGACAGCATGCAGTGGATTCCTTTACGTTCATTAAAGGGCTGATAGATGTGCCCACACATTGTCACTTGCCTGTCTGACATAAGGTACTCGCTTGCTGAAGGGCTGGAAGAACTTAACTGAAATTGCAGCAGCGGGAGAAGCAGCAATGTGTAACTTGTCACTGCCTTCTGTGTCAGTTCTCACCTTTTCTGGAACTCCCTGCTTGAGTTTGAGCTCTCCAGGCTCCATCTAGGAAATCTGGGCAAGAAATCTGAGTGAATGTGCATTCATTTGCACAACCTTATTTTTCGGCTTGGCCAGGCTAATAATAGAGCTCCAACTAACTTTCCAAGGTTGTTCGGGTTTTTTTTTCAGTTTAAAGCAGACCCCAGTATGTCTCTGTGGATAAAGACAACAGCCTGTTCTCTGCCTCATCTTTTCAGGTTTATGCCATGATGTAGCACCCTCCAGGTGGTCTGGCAGCATGTCCTACTCTTGAGAGTAGGACATAAGGGGATTCGGGCTAAAGGGAAAACAACAAAAAACTCCACAGATAAAGAAAGAAAGAAGCCTCTTTTCAGCAGCAGCAGAGAATGGCACAGGGCCATCCGCACACAGAGACAAGACCCAGGTTTCTACTCACCATCTGGGATTTTTCATCCCTGCGGTAAGCTGACTGACCGCGGCCGTGCTGTGTATTGGGATGGCTCATCACATCCCTGCTGCAACCCTGTGCCAAAGGCTTCATAGCTCAGCTGGTTGGGTGTTCTTTATTCTTTTTCATGGAAGCTTTTGCTCCAAAGCTGAAGAAAGGGCAGGAGGCATTGAAACATGACTAAGCACTGCTGAGAGAGTTCTCTGCTTGGACCAAGGTGCATTTTATAATGTATTTGCAATTGCTCTTCAGTTCCAATAAATTTAAGATTGGAGGAAAGCCAAATGAAGGATCTAGGGTTGTCTTCCTAACTCTTTCTTTGTGAAAGCAATTTCCTTTATTGGCATCTTCAAAGCAAAAGCAATCTTTCTGAGGGAAGTTCGGCAAAAACATGGAGGTTTTTATAGTGGTAGGGCCAAAGGTTTATAAAAACCCATTGAAGTCATTGCAGTCTAAGGTAATAGGTAGCTATAGACTTACAGGAGAATTAATAGAAGGAAAGCAGCCTGGGTTTTCAGTAAGGGAAAGGCAGAAACATTTGTTCGATTTTTACCAGTACTTTTCCTTTCCACTGCACACACATCAACACCACCAAACACCAATATTTTAAGAAATATGGTTTTAAAAATAGGTTTTTCAAAATATGTGCAACACTTTAAAGCAATGAATTGTGATAAAAAGTAATTCTTACTTGCCCACTAATCCCATATAATGCTACACTTCCCATCATTATTATCTGGATAGGGAGGCTATTCAAAATGCCAGCCCAATGGGGTGCTCTTCCCAAGACCTCTTCTCTACTCAGGATAGAGATAGAGCAACAGGGGACAAAAGAAAAACAAGTTTGTGTAGAGTCTTGACAGTGCTAACCAAGCAGAGCAAAGTAATATCAGTAGAAAATGAAAGACAGTTCTACACAAGGCTCAGCAGAGTCCTTCATCTGTGGATGTGGGACAACATATTCTCTGGCAGAATCAGTTCTTCCCCCAATCATTTATGCTGGAAGTCAGGCTGAGCTGTCATCCAGCAAGTTTCAAAGCCAACAAACATTTCCATTTCCAATTGTTTTTCATTCCTGCAATTGCAAGTGCATTCAGAAAAGAAGTCAGGCAGGCGATAGCAGAAGGATTATATTTCTTAGGCATATGTGCTGTGGGGAGCACAAAGCAGGGACAGTAGCTGAACACCTCTTGGCAACTGCATCTCAGAGGAAGCCAAAACATTCGTTCCTTCTGGACAAAAGGGAACTGTTCCATTTAAAAATGCTATTGTTTATATTCTTTAAAAATAAAACTATAAGATTTTCCCCTTTGGTCATAGTTTAATCGATATATTGAGCTGACAGAGAGGAAAACCGAAGCTGGTAAAATTTTTGCTGGAGGCAGCAGTTTTGTTGTTGCTAATAGTGCTCATTAGTTCATTTTTAACGTATTTCTCTGTGCTGATGTCTGAGTCGTGTGACAAAGGCAGCCATTGGCATCTTCTCTCCTTAGCTCAAGGATTTTGCCTGAGCTCAAGAGCAAAAGTAGGAGGTTCACCCTTATGAAGAGGAGTCATTCAATACTAATGGGCTGGATAACACCAGGGTGCAATCAATAGTAACAGTACTGGCAGCAGCAAGCAAGTACAGCTGGGTGGACTATGATACTCCAGCCCTCGAGAGTACTCTATGTATTGCCTCCTATCTACAATAGATATTTTATATTCATGCTTTAAAGTATCCCTAGACTAATAGATATATATGCTCCTATTTGCTGTCTTTCTCAAACAGCTGCCTGAGGGTACATTCTGCCTCTGCGACAACACTGGAATCTCTTTCACCCAGAGCAATATGCCAGGAGAGTCCAGTGGTCCTCACTTGGTCTCATTCCCATGCTCTACAGCCACTTTTTAAAGCAGAAAGTAGTATGGGAACTGCCATCGGCAGCAGATCTGAAGGTGACAGCAGGGTATCAAAGGATGCATGTATTTTTGTCTGCCCGGTGTGCAGTAGGGTAGGGAGGACTGCCACACAGTTGGCAAATAATATGTTTGCAGACCTTGGTTTCTGAAGGAACTGCGCAGAGTGTCTTTGCTCTTTTCTTCTGATTCCCTTCATTTTATAGAGCTTCCAGGTCCTACACTACTCTCTCGACTGTCTGGGAACACCTCAGGATTTTATTGAGAGAATACAATCTCATAGCAATGCACTTGACTTATACGCACAGTCTTTTCCTTTACCCTTTCAAGTGTTTTTTGTAACATCACAGCAGAAAATTCTGACTCATAAATTTCATAAGAAGCATGGCCATGCCGCAGCTTCAGATTAATATTGTACTTCTAGAATCAGGAAATATATTAATACATTTTTTGTTTCCGGCAGCATTACCATAACCAGGGCTAGACTGCAGCACTCTGATTTAAAGAAGTACTTCAAATACAACTCAGAGCTTCACAATTAGCCTGTCTCAGAGAGAGCAAGAAGAAAGGAAATGAAGAAGTTTTCTAGGAGGATTTTTACCAAGTGCCACACAACTCATCCTTACCTGATTAGGTATTGTTTGCTTTGTGTATGTTTCCACTCTCCTGAGTGGAAAACTGGCTGGATGGCCGGGCCCAGAGAATGGTGGGAAATGGAGTTAACTCCAGCTGGAGGCCAGTTACAAGTGGGGTTCCCCAGGGCTCAGTCCTGGGTCCAGTCCTGTTCAATGTCTTTATCAACGACCTGGATGAAGGCATCGAGTGCTCCCTTAGCAAGTTTGCAGATGACACCAAGCTGGGTGGAAGTGTGGATCTGCTGGAGGGTCGGGAGGCTCCAAAGGGATCTGAACAGGCTGGACTGCTGGGCTGAGACCAACGGCATGAGGTTTAACAAGGCCAAATGCCGGGTCCTGCACTTGGGGCACAACAACCCTGTGCGGCTACAGATTAGGAGAAGTCTGGCTAGAAGCTGCCTGGAGGAGAGGAACCTGGGGGTGTTGGTTGGCAGCGACTGAACATGAGCCAGCAGTGGCCCAGGTGGCCAAGAAGGCCAATGGCATCTTGGCTTGGATCAGAAACAGTGTGACCAGCAGGTCCAGGGAGGTTCTTCTCCCCCTGTACTCGGCACTGGTGAGACCGCACCTCGAATCCTGTGTTCAGTTCTGGGCCCCTCACCACAAGAAGGATGTTGAGGCTCTGGAGCGAGTCCAGAGAAGAGCAACGAAGCTGGTGAAGGGGCTGGAGAACAGGCCTTATGAGGAGCGGCTGAGAGAGCTGGGGGTGTTCAGCCTGCAGGAGAGGAGGCTGAGAGGAGACCTCATTGCTCTCTACAACTACCTGAAAGGAGGTTGTGGAGAGGAGGGAGCTGGGCTCTTCTCCCAAGTGACAGGGGACAGGATGAGAGGGAATGGCCTCAAGCTCCACCAGGGGAGGGTCAGGCTGGACATTAGGCAAATATTTGTCACAGAAAGGGTCATTGGGCACTGGCAGAGGCTGCCCAGGGAGGGGGTTGATTCACCTTCCCTGGAGGGGTTTAAGGCACGGGCGGACGAGGTGCTAAGGGGCATGGTTTAGTGTTGATAGGAATGGTTGGACTCGATGATCCGATGGGTCTCTTCCAACCTGGTTGTTCTATGATTCTGTGATTCTATGTTTTAGACCCAAGGTAATCACAGGGTTAAAACATGTTCATGTTGTCCTTTGGGTGGAAGTCAGGCTCTTTAAAGTTTTTAAGTCTGTTAAATTCCTACCTGGTTGTGGAGCCAAAGCAAACAAAACCTTTACACCAAGGGGTGCCGGCGTTTGGCTGAACCCCAGGATGCCTGCTGGTACTTGTTAGGAGAAAGCCAAACAAGCCTCTAAGCAGAAAAACAAGTTCACTTGCTTCCACCTTGTACATTTTGATCACCAAGATAAAGATTAAAGTCAGTTTAGGCATGAATTTTAGGTTAATGCTTCCTTGAAGGAAGGATTGCATCAGAGCAGAGGGCCTTTTTCTCATTTAAAGGACACTAAAATCTGTGATATCCTAAGACTAAAAGGTAATTGAGGTAAAATAGTGATGACATCTGAAGCAACCAGATTGATTAGATCAGACTCTTCATGTTTGCTCAGATTCCTCTTCTCCTTTCCAGCCCCTCTTGATTTTCCTGTTTGTAGCTGAAAACACACAACACAAATCATCCTTTCAAACTTGCTCCTACCTTGATTAAAAAACGAAAAAAGGTGCTTTACAATTCTAATACTGTAACTGCTGTGTATATGCCAGAAGTTTGTTCCTACTGTGTCAGCTCATACAACAGCTTGGTCTTATCTCCACAGTGCAGAGATCTGAACAGGTTTAAGAGAGCTTTCAGAAATTTAAATTCTCTGTTAACCACCTAGTAGCCTCCTCTGCCTCTCAGCACACAGTTCCTACCACTCTAATGAACACACACAGACCCCTCTCTGTGTAGAAACATTCCTCCAAAAGGAGTGATATAAATTAAGGTAAAGTCCTAACTCAATTCAGCTTGAGGGACACATTTGGGCTCCAAGTATAGAAGAAATAGGAAAGGGGTTTAGGCTACTATAATTTCCCACACTGAACTGGGATGTGTGATTGTAAGAAAAACTAAATCATTGTCACCTGATTAGTCATGCCTTCACAGTACTTGCTAAGGGAAACAGCAATCATGTTCAAAATAAAAAGCAAAGTTTGGAAAGGTTTGAGAGAAAATTCCAAGCATCGAAAGTGTCTTTTGTGATGATGGAAGAAACATCCCCGTCGTCTCTTCCAGCCTGTATCACTCCAGAGCACATCCTTTGTAAGAAAACATATACAGCCTCGAGCAAGTTAGATAACCCAAAATGAAGTAGCATAAAAGCTGTAAGCACAAAGAATAAAAACCTTACAAATTGTGTATATACAGATATGTATGTTCTACATACCTATATAGGACATACAGAGATGTACATGACATAAAGACATATATGCATGTCCTAATACATGACACAGTAGTTACAGAAGTTCAAGATGTAAGAAAAAATAAGCCTTGATTGCCCAAAAGTGTAGGTGCAAAATGCAGGCTAGATCAAAATGGTATTTAATCCAAATTACCATGAGTTTCCATTCCAGAAGCTCAGGCTGCTGGAGCATCCTCTACCACGTTATTACCTTACCCATTAGGAAGGCAGGTAGGTTGGCTTGTGCAGATTCACACAAGGATATGATGACCAAAGAAAATTGCTTTCCAATGAAGACCACCAAACAAGGTAAGGAAAAAGAAACAGAAACTTACTTCACTGCTTAGGTAATTTCAAATTGGATGGAACATGTTAAGAAAACGTTTCATTTTCATCTTTCCACTCCACATGACTGCATTTACCAAAAAAAGTTAAATCCAACCACAATCCTTTTTAAGGTCGACCCTCAGGTTCAAATGGTATAGAATGTTCTTATCAACCCTTCAGAGTTTGTTTTGGGACTTATAAACTTCTAAGCCTCCCCTTTTTGTCAGATGTCTGTGGGAAACTGAGGAAATTGCAAATAATTGCATCTTGATAGTGATGGATTTATCTCCCTAAAACTCCAGCACAATTCCCAGGAATAAACGTTCCTCTCTGATCTCCCCATGGTCCCTGCTTGCAAAGGCTTGCTACTGCTTGAGCAGCTTCATGTAGGGTCCCCAGTGGGATATTAAATTTAAAAGCAGCAGACAAAAAATGTATCAGCATTGGAGAAAGGACAGTGTTTTCCACAGACCAATGCATCTAAAACTCTGACATTATCCAACACGCTGTTAGACCAAAAACTGTTACAACACCTGGTTCAGACAGAGATCCATTCTTTTTCAGCAAGCTGCTATCTGCTTTGTATTTCCACAGTGTTTGTAAGTCTTTTTAGTCTGTTCCTATCATTTCCAAGCTGCAATTTGCAGCTCCAAACTTGCAAAGCTGATTCAGAGCAACAGCAGGAGTTTGTCAAACAGAATTATTTGCATGTTTACAGCCCAAAGTGAGTTTTGACTTAATTCATGGCGTGATGAATGTTTTTGCAGATATTCTGTTTAAAAAGGGATGTGAGGCTGGAGGAAGGGAATATTTGCCTTGGACTCTGCTCATTAGTTCAGGGTGAAAGGAAGGTGAGAGGCTCTGACTTGTCCAAGAGATGTGGGGGGAGCTGGAGTGGGGCAAAAACCTCATCCCCAGCCTCACATGCTTATTATTTTCTAAACATGAGCTTGGGCCAAGCATCAAGATTGATACTTCAATCCTGACCCAACTGCAGGGTAAGCACATCAGCACTAACAGGGATTTGAATTTCTAGAAGAATGGGTTTTATTTCAATATCTGCTGGAAAAAGAAAATTTGTAGCTGGTGAAACCTGGAGTGAGCAACATTAAAATAAAAGGGTCATATACCAGTAACACTGCAAGGAGGGAACATACATAACAGGTACCATTCATTATAAAATGCTTTCAGGCTCTAGACTTCAGTGTGAAAAAGTTATTATGAAAGAATAGCAGTACTTCTTTTTTTACTTGGATATCAAACAGCTCTGAGCAACGCAAGAGCAACTAACAGGTCTCAGAGTTTTGTGCAAAATATGGGTTAAGGGATGCATGGAGAACCTCCTTGACTGGAAGCAATAAACCCCTCCCTGAATGTCAAGGAAATCTTCCTGCTATACCATGAATGTTTCTTAAGCAAAGTTTCTTTCTGCAGCTATGGGAAAGGTGTTACCACTGGTGTCCAGAAAGCCAAAGAACACATCTGTAACAATTAATATAATTTCTACATACAACCTCTAAAAACAAGCAATTCCACTAAGACTCAGAATAAAAACTAATCAAATGCTTATTTTGAATTTTGGTATAAATTTTGACTCAGGCCACAGCTAATCCTTCATACCCCAAGTGATGCAGAAGCCAGCATCACATCTTGCAATGAGCCTTATTATACAAATGAGCTGGAAACCGGCTGCTTACAAGGGGTATATTCGCACATTCAGCTATGTGGTGTAATCATAATTCAACTGCGTGTACACACAAGCATAGAGAACTGGGGTTGCTCATTACTTCCTTTGTCAAAGCCTATTTTTCTTTGCAAGATAGCTCCTATGGCACCAGAATAAACAATAATTTTGGTTCTTTGCACATCACCAGCAAATTCCTAGACAACTCGTTCTTTCATTGTCAGCATTCTGGAATGTATAAACACCACTAGTAAAGCCTTCTAGTTGCTCTTGTCTTAGAGTTATATATCTGCTCAGCTTTTAGAAAGAGGAGGAGGTAAGACAGAGGGCACAGGTAAGCACATGGGTGCACACACTTGCACACACAATTGCTTCCCTACTTTGCTGATAAAACAGGTTCATTTGCAAAGAATGATATGCAAAACCAGAAGATCTCAGTCCTGAATGAGGATTCTTGCTGTATAGGCTCTTGGCATGCTCTGCTGTTGGGTTAGAACTCCTGCATGGATGCTATGGATGAAGAAAGTCATTTCAGGCACAATTCAGCACATTACTTGGAAGAAAGATACATCTAGATATCGTCTTATACTTGTGATCCCCCACATTCCGGCCCTGGAATGGAAAAGACCACTGCGAACTTATCACTGTAAATACAAACAACATAACTTTCCTAGTAACCGATGATAAGTCCAAGGTGGAGCTGAGAGATAAATGTTCCTAAATAATAGGCTCAGGCAATAACTGGTGATCTCTCCTTCCTTCTTGACATACTCAGTCATGAAACATTAGTGGAAGGATACTCCCAGTGACACCTCTAGAAATTTCAAGTAAAAAGAGATTCAGTATAAGCTCCACAGCCACTTCATCCTACATGTGACCCTGCCAAGGCCATTATCACTAGAACCTTCTGGATTTACCCATCTCCAGAATAAAGTTCTGCATACTTCACAGATTATTCTACACAAGTCAGGCTTTCTTTCACATTTGTTTTAGAGGGAACCATTTATATGTGTAATAAAAAAGCTATTTCACCGCATTGCTGAAAATTCCATCAGGTTATATTTTATCTTAACTATACGTCTTTTACAATGTATTGATAAAGAAGCACTAAATGTTATATTGCTTTTGGCTTAGAAAGTACATTACAGGTGTTTATAAACACATCAGTAAATGTTATAGACTTTTAAGTAACCCTATTGACCTGTAGTATAAATGCTCTATAGCTACTGATTCACGATATATAAGAACTTCATGGATAAATTTTTACAAGCCATTTATGAATACCCTCTTATTAAGAAATATGACATACTCCCAAACAGACACAGAAATAACTTACAAAACCCAAGATAATTTCAAGAAAGAGCACAAGTCTTTTTAGTTCCTGAAAATTAAAGCTATACCACAATGTACAAAAGTAAAATTAACACAGAACTGCATTTTTCTAAAAGATATTTTTCATAATTTTTTAAATGTGGAACTTGACAAGGAGAGGACCTGAAACAGCCAAGCTAGATGGCACAGAAGAAGTATTTCCAAGCATAAGAAAGCAGCATTCAATCTGTTCCTTCTGTCTTTATACTATTTTATTTATGACACACAGTATTTGCTTGCAGATATCTACTAAGAGGGGAAACACATCTCATATAACTGCAGACATCTCACAATTAGTTGCCCATGTCAGCATCGGTCACCCAGCTAATTCAATCAGTGGAGCAAAATAGGCACATCCAGAGGACAATCCGATCCATCCACCTTAGACTACTTTATCCATTACAGCTTCAAGCTCTGGAGAGGTCTTTTTCTCACCATCCTTGTTCCATCTCTAGAGTTGGACAACTATCATGTATACAGCTGTGCCTGAGTAAGTCCCAGTTCTGAAATATGCTGTTAAACAACAGCTGCACAATCAGCTCAGCATCAGATGTGATATTTAAAGTTTTAACTTGTGAAACAGAGAGCTTCTTCTCAGGCAAAGTGCATCTGTCAGACTTGATAGACCCTGCAGCTGTACCAGTAAGATGATACAGGGGATGGATGGTCACATAGCAGCTGATACTTGAAGGCAATGAGTGAGCTGGATAGAACATCTACTGGACTGACACCTTGGCATGTGTCAGTCACAGTGGTGGGAACAGGGTGCAAAATACTTTGAACTCCAGTGCCTTTCAAGTTTTTGCATCTGCCTTGTCCCTGTAATCTTTAACCCACTGCTATCCCTATGTTGGACAAACAAGAGTACAGAAAGGTGATTTTGTGTCTGAGTTTCAGTGCTGGCACTTCAATGACTATATTTGTCAGACCATATGGAATATGGCAGAGCTGTCTCTGCAGTTTATCTACAACGATTGCAATCTGTTGTTAATATCAAGTGTCAGCAATATATTTTGGATAAAGGTGAATAAAGCTCCAAGATGATCACTATGAACATACAACTGTCTCGGTTAAATGGTTAGATTGAGATAAAATTTTACCTATACATTTCTAAAACTGTGGCAAGAGCACTGTGACTTTCTTTGATATCATATTCTAACTGGTTCCTTGGCATAAGGATACCTATGTATGACTGAACGGTGTTTTACAATATAACCTCATTATAATCAACATTTAGAATAAACAGTTGTTATATCTGAAGGTTCACCACAATTAAGAGGGAGAATTTGCTTCATCAGGCCAATGAAAAACCACCCATATCTGAGCCAAACATATTTTGTGTAGTGACAGAGTTCTGTTTGTAGCAATGAAGAATTAGAACAAATATTTTCAAAAGAAAAAAGTGAACATATACAGAAAGAAATAGAAAAGTATGCTCCCAAAGTAGATTTACCATGCATTAAAGAAAAACAGGAGCTACATCATCCCTATTATCATAAAATCACCAGGTTGGAAAAGACCCACAGGATCATCAAGTCCAACCATTCTGATCAGCCACTAAACCATGTCCCTCAGTGCCTTGTCCACCCGTCCCTTAAACCCCTCCAGGGAAGGGGACTCAGCCACCTCCCTGGGCAGCCTTTGCCAGTGCCCAATGACCCTTTGTGTGAAAGTTTTTTTCCTAATGTTCAAAAAAATTTTTCCTACTGTTTCAAGATGACTTATTGATAAATATATATATATTTATTTAGTAAGACTAATTAACAATCTAAGAAAGCATAGTTCTTATCAGATGGGTTGAATGAGCATTGCTTGACTGGGCTCTGCTCTTCTGACACTCTAAGCTGTGAATCTTGACACAGTCCTGCTTGCATTCTGGTAACCAAGTGATCTTTAGAGCACAGCAAGCCTTGTCTGCTTTCTTTGCCTATAGTTTACTGCTCTGCACTGACTGAAGTGGATGGTAAGTACTGCCATGTGCGGCTGCACATAAATGAGGATAGAAGACCAGAAGATGGTAACCTGCTGGTAAATGTGTGAAAACACTCACTACTGGGACCCATATCCTGTGGCTGGGTTTGGTAGGTAACGTACACGAACCCCTCCCCTGTATATCTGTCCATAGTAAACATCAGAAAAATCTTAGTACCATCAGCAATCTCTATTCAGCACTTGACTACCAAGGAAACAATACTGCAATGCCCACTAGAAAGAAAACGTTGCAGAAATACGCTTTCCCTAAGCCATGCTGCTAGACTATAATTTTCAAAACCACTTAGCTCACTTACCTGGGCTTCGGGAGAGGACTGACTCAAAATCTGCAGCTAGAATGAAGTGCCTGGTAAATTCTCTTTGCTACTTGAGCTCCTCCTGGATGAAAATGACGATGCAAAGCCAGCTGCCCATCACTGTGGAAAGAAGCTGTTCTTTTTTTTTTTGCCATGCAATCACCCCATCCTTTCTAGTATTGCTACTTGTAATGCGTTGTCCCCTCTAAGTGCAAAGAAAAGACACAAGTACAAGAGTCTCTTAGTAAAACATTAATCTCAGATCACAGATTTATTTTATGGATTTGCAACACAGCCCATATTACAAACATTGTCTGGGAACATTTACAAGAATAAATAAGATGGACTCGCAGTTGTAAAAAAAAGATTACACTTCACTGTAATGTACAGTCAAAAAATATATCTGATATTCATTGACTTGACATTATTTACCTTCCTTCTTTTAAGCTAGAAAGAAAAGACACTGAATGCACAGTGTTGAGATTTCTGTATTTATATTTTTTTCCTTTTTTTTCATACGTGCTTTATCTATCAAACATCCAAACTGTACAAGTGAGTTTCACCAGTAATCCATAAAGGCCAAAGGGAGGGAGGGAGGGCGGGGGTGGCGTCGCGACAGCAGAGTCTAGCTCTCATGCAGCACTCCTCCCTGCTGGCAAACGCAGACAAGGAGCTGGGATAGGATACTGCTGATCCAGATGCAGCCGCAGCAGCGCTGTGTGAAGTGGTGACAAGTCTGGCAACAAGGGATGCGAGTACATTTTAATGTGACAGGGGTTGGTGCAGGGAAGGAGACGAAGGAGATTAAATCAATACGAGAGTGAATTTTGTCAGTTTGGTGAGTCAGGAGGGTTTAAAGGATGCGTTAAGGATATAGCTCAGACTTTTGGCATTTAAGTACAGCGTTTAATTGCTGGAGATGTAAGAAAGGACTACAGGGATGATGAGCGTATAACACCATTCTGTTCCAGGTACATGAAAACTCCAGCACATAATGTCTGGTTAGACTTTCAGCAATGCAAACAACTGACCATCATTTGCCTTGGGGAGTTTATTTTCAGATAATCTAAAATCACAAAAGCTTGTAAAGCGCTGGCCACACTCCCACTACCAAGACTGTAAATGCACTCCTTTCCATAATTTCACATATATAAGATTTCCTGGAGGTCCCCACCGAAAGATGATGTACTCACACAAGGAAATAACCCTCCATAGTGCCACGCATTTGAGGTGTCTCACAAAGTCTCCCAAAGAACAGCGCTTCAGGATCACAGCTCTCCCAGTGAAAAGTATCTTCACTGAAACATTGTCATTCTGCAACAAGCACCTTCAATAAAGCAACCATTATACTGTTGGAAACCTATATGCGGAAGATCAGGACTGCTCTCAAAATTTACATTCAGAGTGTACTTGCACCTTGTAAAATCCTGTTCCAGTCAACTTGATGTAGACCAGCTCATGAAGAACTCAGTTGTAAGAAAAATATTTTAGTTTGGTCTTCTTATTTAATTCTTTTTTTTTTTTTTTTCCCCACAAGGAAACACTATGGGAACACCAGCATCTGCCATTCAGTCTGCTGCATTCTTTTGGTTTTTTAAGGCTTAGGCTGAGAACAGAATAGTGGTGAAATATCTGCTGCATGTACTGGAACAAGGGTGGAAAGGCTAATTTAGAGCTCTAGTGTTTTTACAAACTGAAAAAGCTGCCAGGTTTTCACAATTATGCTAGTCCAACATAAAACTGCAGGATATTCTGAGTACAGTTTATTTTTTACAGGGGAGGCTTTTAAAGTATTTTAACACAACAAATAAAGATTATAGACTAGAAGTCACTGGAAGTCAGCAAGGTGTGTTCATTTTTCTTTCCATCATGCTCAGTACCACCAGGACTTGGTCTTGATATATGAAAATGTATGATTTTGTTTGACTTTTACAGCAAATGGTACATTCTTCAAGTATGTAAATGAGGAAGATGACTGATACATTTTCCAAGTCAATGAACAGATAATACATGATACATTTTCCCAGGGACCCTTGCCAGAACTGCAGAAAGTGGGCTTTGCTTGCTATGCTGTTGGTTTGCCCTCAATGAAAGAAGAGCTGTAGGTATTCTTAGGAACAGGAAAGGGAAGAGTGCTTGCATTTAAATTATATATTATGTATGTATGGCTATAGAATACTGTAATCTAAATAAATAGGAACACAGGAGGGTGAACAGAATCCTTACTACTCATTTCTATCTCCCTGACTTTAATTAGCTGACACCCCTCATTTATAATCCTGTAAATGTCTGTGCAGGCAAGATGAAGTAGTTTACTATTTCAGTCTTCTAGGAGGTATACTGAATTTTTGTCCCAAAGGCAGTGGTTACGCTGAATAACTTTTGACACATGCCTCCCTTTATTTTTCAAACTAATTAGGGTTGACTGAAGTTTGTACGCTTAAGACAAATGAAAGAATCTGAAGTGAAAATACAGCACGCTCACACCAAGTTCTTGCAATGCTCCTTGTACTGGCTGAGATATAAAAGTTAACTGTGCTACTAATGTGATGGAGTTGATTGCTTAAATTTATTACAGGACAATGAAGTTTTGTGAGTGGAACATTTCCTCTGCATTGCAAGTCCAGGACTGAATGCTGCTCTGTGATGACTTGTTAAAAATTCTGCAAGTGTGACAGGTAGAGACATCTTGTATTTGAAGATTCCTCTCTCAGGCAAATCTCCTTTTCTCTTTATCCCTCAGGATTTATGCCCTCTGTTACACTTTGCTCCATATCCAAGGAGCTCCACAGTGTGGAATGTGGCATTACCTGTTTTTTTATGATCTTGGCATAAACTCAGATGAGTAAAAAAGATATAACAGCAGCCTTGCAAGAATAAGAAATGGAACAAGGTGCACCCCACCTTTTTCAGGACTCTGTTTAATCTGCTTTCTCCTCTAACGTTTGGATTCTCCTAAAGGAGATTTCTTCTCCTTTCCTCCTCTCCCAGATCGCAGTTCGTTTACCTGCCTTCTGAATCACCTACTGCAGGAGCTTCTCTCCTTTTTCTGACTCTACATCACATCAAGAGCAGGGGCCAGCAATCCCTATCTTGAAATTCCATGGGGAAATGACACAGACTACTTCTAAAGGGCCTGTGAAAAGTAAATGGAAAAATTTGTGTGCACGCAGGCAGGGGCTGAGCCTCAGTTTGATTTGTGGGTAAAGGCCATGAAAGGTTTTCAATTAATGTAAAAATCTTTCAATGCTAACTGCTTGTTGCCCACAGACCAATAAGGACAACTCGAGCCCACATAAATGGCTAAAACAGTAATAAAGAGGGACTCATCACTGCATTGATAAAACTGGTTGGAGACAAGTATGGCAAAGGCTTGCATGGTTCTGTAAAATCTTGCTAAATAATTTCAATCACAAATTGAAATGCCTCCTACTAACCAAAGTCCAGATACTTCCCTGATTAGAGAATACCAGCTGCTTCAATCTGCAAACATAAATAAAGTCATCAAATTCCCCTGAGCTTGCCTGCTACTGGAGGTCCTCATTCAGTTACCTTCACATGTACACTGTACTCCCTCGCACAGCCTCTTGTCTTTATACTAATAAACAAGTACCTGTAGCATATTTACAAGAGGCAAAATGCTTTTTTAATGTTTTTTTCTTTAGAGGTAATTTGAAGATTAAAAAAAAAAAAAAAGGGAAAAGAGCCAGCATAGGCCATTGGTCCTGCAGAGATCTCAACTAGAAAACCCAAATGCACAAACCTCCACAAATATAGGACAAAAAATAAATAAACTAAAAAAAGACTTTTAAGACCTACTGTACCTTTTAAAGGGTTCAATCTATTTCTTTCATGCAGACATCTCAGGGTCTTCTCCAGCAGCCAGCCTAAGTAGCTCTGGAATTCTTTGCTTCAGTTACATCGCTTAATAATTCAAGATGTTAGTTACCCAGTGTGTGAGATAACCACCCCTGAACCACCCTTCTTTTTCTATTTCTAGTTTTCTATTTTTCAAATTACACTTTCAACCAAAACCAGGCTATTAATATACTGTGCTCCCTCACCTCTGAAGGATGGCTGGCTGGGGATAAGTTTATCTTCATTATGACCCTTCCAATATTGTCAATATAATACTTTTCTAGCCTAAAATTCAGTCCTCAAGGAATTCACATTTTCTACTGTACATTATCACTTTCCATCCACAGCAGGGGATGCTTAGGTTGGAAAGCTCACTCTGACCATTAATCCTTTCGGGAGCGAGAAAGCCTCCCTTATCACATCTCATAATTTCTCTTTTTTCCCAGCAAAAACAAACCCATCACCCATAATCTTACTTCAAACACATTACCTATTTTGCTACAGGCTGATCTCTATGGCTTAAACAACCTCAAGGTAATGGGGTTATTTAAAGCAAGCTTCTCTTTCCACACAATTCCCTTCATCATTTACTCACATTCAGCATATATGCACTGTGTGCTGAAGAAGAGCATAAAGATCCCTGAGCCAACACAGGCTGGAGGCTGGGTCAGTCCCCTCAAGCAATGTAACCGCACGACGATATAACAGTTTGGCAACGTAATCTGTAGTGTTTGCTGAGTATCTTTCCATGTGGATTGTAAGCTGGACATTAGAAGAATGAGATGCATGGCTGAGTTGCCACATAATAAGCTGTGACTAACAGTCAGGCTGTGGTAACCAATGTTTGCATTAAACTTATTCTTTGCAAATACGCAGTAAAATTTATCTTAAGTAACTTTCCCTGCAGTTCATGTTGATGTCACTTTGCATTTACAGAGAGCTAAGCCTGAGGTGAGTTGCTGTGGGCCAGCCAGTACCTGCAGCTGATCTTGTAGTAGCATTTTTCATAACACAAAACACACCCAAACCTACCTCAAGACCTTAAATATCTCCACTGCAAGTGCTATTCTTCTCTGTTCATCCAACACCACTTTCTCTCCACACACACATCCCTACTACAGGCTTACTTCTGGCTTTTTAATCCTCCTTTCATGCTACTGTTAGGCCCCCAATTTCCTCCTACACTTCACATCTTAGTCGTTGCCATTTCTTTTATCTCTCTATTCCTTTTGTCCTGGCTGTCACCCTCAGTGCCTGCATGAGTCCTTCAGTATCTCATGAGGGTACCTATCGCTATGCAAGTTTCCATGTGAAAGCAACAGAACGCTAAAGATTAATTAATATTTCCACAGTATCCACAAGGAGTGATTCCCTCTGGCTTTCTGGAGCTAGTGAAGTCGAGAACACTTTGCTGACTTGTAGGTTCTTCCTAGCTGGGCAGTTGTTCAAAAATTGCATTCTGGAATCAGGATTCCCTCTTCTTTGCTAAAAATTCCCGACTCCTAGACTGCACTGTTAAACAAGCCACCTGTATTCAAAACACTAATATTATCCTTTCCTTCTCATCTTTATCTCATAGTTTTGCTTTGCCTTCTATTTTTTTTCTGCACAACAGTTCATGTTGCTTTACAGCAAAGAAAAAATAACATTAAAAGCAGTAGTTTATTCCATGAGATGCCAGACATCCACTTACAACCTCAAGAGGAACCAAAGGTGGTTTTGTGATTTCTTACAGATAACAGAAAGGACCAACTAGAAACTGAGCAGAGGCACCTGTGAGAGAGTTCTCATTGATACTTTATGGCACACTGGCTATATGAGGGAAAATGTGATTCAAGCTCATTTAAGATCTTCATAATAATGAAGCCAAGAATCCAAAGCTCCTTGGAAAGGATATGAGCAAGGCAATTCAGTGTCCTATGCAAGCCCCTCCTCTGCTTAGCAGGAAGAGGATTATTGCTGTTCCAAGCATCCTTCCTTACACTGTTGCAGGTGTTGGTAGAGATGACAACTACTTGGTTAGAGACTGGTAGGTTTGAGCCAAGAGTTGCTTTTATCATATTCCATTTTCATCTTTCATTGTCAAGGCAAAGGTATGACTGTTAAAAGAATGATCATGAAGCAGAGCTGTGTTTTAAATTTACATACAGAATTAGCAAAATGTTTTGAACTTCTGGCATGCTCTATACCAGGCATTGACAGGACAGAGCTATCAGCACAGTTTTTGAGTATTTACCTGAGGGTGGAAAACTACAAGGTGGTAAGAAAGTGGGGTTTCTTCAAACTCTTACCTTTCAGTCTAACTTTTAGCAAGTTTGTATTTAAAGAAACCTACATCTCCCAGAATCTAATTTAAGGAGAGAGCAACCTCGTATCCCTGCACCCTCAAGATAAATAAATGGCTCAACTGAAACACTGAATATTGTAAGGTCTTGTTGATTTAATTATTTTCTTTTCTCCAAGACTACCCTGCAGACCTTAATGATTAACTACCTAAACAGACTCTTAAAGAAAAGGAATTTCTTAGCTGCTAAGAAATCAGTGAGCTCCAGAACCCTGGTGAAACATGTCTGGTGTTTGTTTCCAAGATGAAGAGTTGCACAGGCATTTTTGCAGAACAAACCAGAAGCTGTTTTGCTTAAGAAGGAAAGTTGCTGTGCTGGTCTAATGCTTTTCTTAACACATGTCAGAATGGGTTTCTGTGTGTGTACATCACCTTTCCTACAGCCCAGATGGGTCACCTTTTCAAAGCTTGTAGGGCCTGGAAATCTCAATAAACCACTCGACTACATCTGACTGTACAACAGTTTGGAAATAGTGAGGAAATCTTGACCAAACCTAATTTTAAGATTACCTTCAGATTTTAAGCTCTTGAGCAGGAACCTTCTTTGTTCTGCTTGCACAGTGCCTAGTTCAGCAGGATCCTGTCATGACTAGGGGTCCTAAGATCTACAGCAATACAAATAATAAATAAAAAATAATAATACATAGTATATGATCAATAATACCTATTTTATACCCTGTTTTTCAAAGACACACTGCACCCCAGCAAATACTTGAAAAATGTGGTAACAAAGTTACCAAAGTTGCAAGACAAATGCAATTTGTTTGATGCAAATATTTAACCTTGAGGTTCAAGTGGCTGGGAAATTCATTAGTGGTATTTCTTCACCAGCACCAAAATGAACATAGACCAGAGAGATGTAACCAGTTCATGCTCAGCCTTGGGAGTCTAGCAGAAACTGGGAGGAAACTGTGGAAGCTGAGGCAGTGAATCCATGAACAGCTTCTCATCTCCACCATCTATTTTCATGCTAAATGGGACTACACATGGGAAGAGAATTCCAGTGTTTTGGGTTTTTTTCTGTGTTAGCCTTTTCATTTTGAAAAACAAATAAAAGGAATCAGATAAGGTAGACAAATTGTAATGAAACATTTCATACATCCCCTATGGCTATCTCATATTTCCCAAGTGATTGCTGCATGAAATTAAAAAATTAAAGACTGAGATTTGGGAACAAAATTATAAATTAAAGAGGAGATATTTAAAAGATAATTTCCTAAGGGTTTCATTCCTTCCCCACTCTGCAGCAAGGAGAGCAAAAATACAATCCAGAAGAGGAGAGAAGAAGTCAGAGGGGATTAGAAAGTCCAGTCTTTCAGCCTGTCTCCCATGTTGCTAATTTTTACAGTAGGTTGTTTAAGAAGCAGTAGATGTTCCAATAGGAAGCAGGCAGCAGCAAACACAGGCATTGTCTCCTCCTTCCAGCGAGATCTGTGCAATTTCAGTCTCTTGCTCCAGGAAGGAGAGGTTTTCCTTCCCACACTTGTTACTGCCTTCTGTTGTGGAGGAGGGGAGAAGTGTCTGCCAGAGATTGGGGTCTGGCATTTCGGAAGCTCCCCTCCCTCCACTGGGCTAAAAGGAGCTCAAATATTCCAGTGCAGCCTCGTATACAAATTTATACTGGTCCTGAAAGAGAGAAAAAAATTAAGCGGCTTTAGGACACGGGTAAATTCTTCAGAGCCTTATTCTACAAGCTACTAGAAATGCTTCCTTCCTCTTTCTTACACCGTTTAGCAGGACCAGGCAAACAGTAATTGCATATCTATGTGATCCTGAACAAGCATTACTAAAAGATGGTCTCATCAATGGAAGAGAAAAACACTAAAAGCGACAGCCACAGTATGGGCTATTCATTATTTGCTTCAAGCCCTCATTGCACATATTGCTTTTGAGGAAAAAACTCGGTTTGATTGATTGAGATGGTTGAATTCAGGACAGTTTTATCCATTCGGTTGCAGGGAGCAGGGCCTGGTGCTCAGACTATTCTCCTTTCCTGGTTTCAATACATGTTAAAGCACTAAACACTGGGTTGCATGCATGCAGGGGAGGGCAAATACCACCCGCTCCCACAGCTACTTGGGGTTTAACCTCCTGGAGACAGCTGGGCATTGGAGATAGTGTTCATCACACTGCCAAAGCAGCTGTTCCCCTCTGCTTAAGGAGAGAAGCAGTGGGACCGGGGGATTAAGACTAAGGAGAATCTCTAGCCTGCGCTAGATGCATGGGGAATAGAGCCCCCATAATCCAAGAGGAAATAGTTAGTTACCTACGACACCACCTAGACACACACAAGTCTATAAGGTTGGATGAGATTCACCAAAGAATACTAAAGGAGCTGATGAAAGTGCTTACTAAGCCACTTTCCATCATTTATCAGCAGTCTTGGCTATTTGGGGAGGTCCCACTTGACTGGAGACTAGTAATTGTGATGCCCATCTACAAGAAAGGCTGGAATGAGAATCCGGGAAACCACAGGCCTGTCAGCCTGACCTCGGTGCCAGGGAAAGTGATGGAGCAGCTCATCCTGAGTGCCATCAGGTGGGAATTACAGGATGACCAGGTGATGACACCCAATCAGCATGGGTCTGCATTCCCCTGGTGGGGTGAGGAGCAGGAAAAGCAGCTTACCAGTGACTCCACCATGTTGGATTTGTTATTCCTTAACGTTTTCACTATGTGGAACACATCGATGATATTCTGCTGTTGAATCATTTCACACACACTGCAGATGGCACAGAAGGTGCCGCTGCGTCCCCCGCCATTCCTGGACACAAGAAAAGAGGCAACATGTGAAGCTAATCAAGGCTGAGGGAATGGAGGAAAATACTTCTTGCACAACAGTTCAGACAATACATGTAAGGGGAAAAGACTTTAAGCTTTTATTCAAGGGTTTCTAAAAGTGGAGACCTGCACAGCAGGAGACAGGGATGGAAGGGCTAAGCCAATCCCTGGCAGTGGTGGACAGGGAAGCTGCAGAGACTGCTGCTCCTCACTGCTCTGGTACCACAGCAGCTCTGTGGTCAGAGCTGGACATGTGGCAGTGCTGCTTTGGTTGTGCCTGGGCTCCAGTCATGAGATATACCTATAAAACAGAAAGCAACAGAGCTTTTTCAGCTACTTCTCACCACAATCAGTAAAGTCCCTGGGCTAGGATGCTATAATGTAGCACAATATTCAACTTGAAGTGTATTACAGATATAATATCACTTCATTTTCACCAGCTGAAGCCTGGAAAAGCACCAGATTTCCAGATCCATAATTAGTGCTTTTCAAACATCAATTCAGGAAGTTACAGACATTTTCTAACCCTACTTACAAGCAGTGGACAACAGTGCGTCCGTCTCTCCCATCATACTGTTCCTGCCACTTCTCCAACCTTCTGACCACCTTCAGGAGGGAACGTTTGGAAGGAGGGGTGTCCCTGTATGCTGGCCAGCCAATATACTGCAGATGCTGAACGATGCGATATCCATCCTGAGGCTAAAACAAAGTGTTTTCAAGGTGCTAAACGGAACATGGCAGGAAGCAGTGAGAAGAAGGGGGTGGCACTGGCTACATGGCATCTTCCTCTCTGAATATGATACCATCAATGTTAACACCCTTCACTCCAGCTACCTCATACAGTGGGAAAACAGGGACTTTTTGGTAATCCAAATAACAATGATGACCCCAGGTATTACAGAGTCAGGGAGAAATTAGTTGCACGGTTTCAGTTCCAGTAGAGAATAATGTCTCATTGAACTGTAAAAACAGATCGAATACTTCCTTCCCGTATTAGAAGTTTGTTGTCCTAAAAGAAGTAAGAGCAAAGAAGCCCCTCAAATCTCTGGGGGACTGTGACAGGAAAGGATCTTCATAAAGATTTTAGCAGTAGCTATTGGTGTTGAACATAGATGGGTGCAGAGAGCTGTGAGTTCACAGCATTCACCCTACCAGCTATGTATTTACCATGACAGTCATAGAACCTTAGTCTTACTAGCTATATAACATGAAGATTTTCCCTAGTTCAGAGGCAGCTGGCCTGGGGTACAGGAAGGTGAGTATCTAACTGATATACCAGATTGTGTAGTTGGACCAAAAGGTTCAGTTTGCATTGTCAAGACTGAATTGGTGCACTGAGTCTGACCATACAACCAGACACTGATGTTCTAAACAGCATGGAAATTTAATTTGTGGAGCCTGTTTCCATTTCTGATTAGAAAAAGGAACAGAAAAAGGAGACATTATCAATCCGGGAAATAACTAATGAGGGAAAAATTCTCTACTGAAACCCTTTCCTGCAGCCCTGACTTCACACTGTCAGGGTCCAGTGGGCAAATAAACTTTTCGTTTATCATTTAAGCTGTCCTGGGGCTGAGGAATACAGAGAATGAGTTGCTTACAGAAATAACACTTGCTTATTTATAGGAAAAACAGTGACAATTGGGAATCCCAGTCTACCCAGTAAACGTTACATCTGTCTTCAGAGACACTGCATAGTAGTCGACAGATGGAGAGCTGCTCACACTATCTCAGTTTATTTCCTACAATACTGAAGGTTTTATATTGGCTACTAAGTGATTAACTGTTCTCAAATATACACAGAAAAATGCTTTCCATTTAAATACAGATTTTCAGCTCCTATTATCCACTTTCTTCTTTCAGTCAAGAGTCTTTTACCAACACAGAATGATGCAATTAAATGTTAATTAAAGGAAGTAGCTACTAAATTCTACAGTGGAAGTTTGTTTGTAGGTGAGAGATTCAGTATCTCTAAATTACAAGACTTGTTCCTGCCTCTTCCTTGTGCCAAAATACATATTTGAGAATAAATAGGGAATCTGATATTTCACTGATCTTACCCTGGCCATGTTGCAGATCCGGAATATTCGGTTGATGATATCTTCATCAATGTCTGCTGAAACAAACTCTACTTGAATTGGGCCATAACAACAGGATGTCTTCTCTGGCCAGTACTGCATGCAGAGCTGGAGAAAATACCAAAAGAAACAAAAAGCACCTCAACTATTAACAAGGAAATAAATATTCAGTCTTCTTTCAAGTTTATAAGCAGCTCATAATCTATAAGTAATCTTGTATTACATATATTTGCTTAAAGAAGACTTAATTCTATCCCAGTAAAAGGTTTTTATATCATGAATATGAAGAGAAAAAGAAACAATTTTTAGAAGCTTGACTTCCTCCTTCCCCCCCTTATTTTATGAACACTATTTGTAACTGATTGAATTCTGGAGTGCAAATGTGCAGGCCAGGTGACTGACAAAAGAAGCTTCTGTAGGGATATAGATTGAAAATGAACATTAAAATATTAGTGTCTGTAAGAGAATTTACTAGAAACCACATAGATTTGGTGCTAATGAAGAAACAGTATATACATTGAGAATATTAACCTTAATTCAAGAAAAGAGGAACTTCTGTTGTCTGTGAGATGAACTCTTTAGTTTTCTGACTCTATTAGCAAACAGGAGAGTGAGAATGAGTTTGCTTTGAGAGCAACGAGAGCAGCTCCAACTGCAGGGTGAACCACAACTACATTTCTGAAGTTTATGAAGCAGGTTGGAAGTCTTTATTCTTATGCTGATATTACTGAATTGAAAGTACAGGAAAAAAATCCTATTCACACAAATTACAATCTAAGTATTTCAAATCCATCTGGAAATAGACCATGGTGAGAAAATATTTTGCATGAGATCTCATTAGCAGTTTCTGCTGAGATTGTGTTTCTTCCTGTTTTTTAATTCCTATTTTCAAGTGTAATTTTTTAGAAGTTTTGAAACCCCCAGATGCTCATTTGAACTTGATCTCAAGCTTCTCAAGTTCAATCATTGCCAGTAATAATGTCAAGTGTGTGCATGCTACTGCATTAATCCTCTATTCCTCTTATTCCTTTGATCACATGGGTTTGAAATTGGTTGGGATATTCATACAATCTTATATATCTTTGCCCTTGTTAGTTTTTCAAGATTAAGCAAGCCAGCAAAGACCACATAAGCAAGTCCTTCTTTGAAGGTTGTCTTTAGTCTTCATTCAGATTTTTAAGCAGCCTACAGATCTCCTCTCAGAGCATCTGTCCAGCAGGTGAGGAGATTTGAGCTGAGCAGGTGCTTTAGGTAACAACCTCAAGGTGCATTGGAATGAAGGAAAAGATTAAATATTTCCTTAATGTTGAAAATCCTCTTTTTGTAAAGTGGCTCTGTGAATAGCCATCTATCCAAATGTACATACAGTGCCTAAAAATGTCCCTTGTATTTTCTGACCTCCACACAGTTTTATCTGTACCTTTTCCCTGGAGGTGTTTAAGGTTAGGGTAGATGAGGTGCTTAGGAGCATGATTTAGGGATTGGTGGGAATGGTTGGACTTGACGATCCAGTGGGTCTCTTCCAACCTGGTTATTCTGTGATTCTGTGATTCTGTGATTCTGTGATTCTGTGATTCCCTGCATACTGGATTAAAGGCTCTCTTAGCTATTTATTTTAAGTCTTTTCCTTTCTACAGCTCAGGCACAGCTTTTAAATAAGCAGTTTTTGTACTCGTGTTCTACTCGTGGAGATGAGTAACGCACCCTGCTCATACACACAACTATGGTATGTGCACACCAAGAGTTTTGTAGTGCATAGGGTAGAGCACGTCGAGCAGGCAATAGTGAACAGCTAGATCAGGACAACATTGTCATACGATGACAGTACAAGTACGACATCATTAAGCTTCCTTTCTAGAAACCTCCCTTTCACAACTGAACTACTGATCTACCTGAGGGTAGAAAGGCTCTTCAGAGGAGTCTGGGCAGACTGGATCAATGAGCCAAGGCCAGTGGGATGGGGTTCAACAAGGCTCAGTGTTGCGTCCTGTGCTTGGGCCATAACAACCCCATGCAATGCTGCAGGCTTAGGGAAGAGTGGCTGGAAAGCTGCCTGGGAGAAGAGGACCTGAGGGTGTTAGTCAGTAGAAGGCTGAACATGAGCCAGTAGTGTGCCCAAGTAGCAAGAGATAGAAAAAGAGGAAACGGCCTCAAGTTGCACCAGGGACGCTTAGACTGGATATTGGGAATAATTTCTTCATGGAAAGAGTTGTTAAACATTAGAACAGGTTTTCCAGGGAGGTAGCTGAGTCACCATCCCTAGAGGTATTTCAAAGACATGCAGATGTGGTGTTCAGGGACATGGTTTAGTGAGACTTGGTAATGTTAGATTTGCAGTTGGACTCCATAATCTTAAGAGTCTTTTCCAATCCAAATGATTCTATGATTCTAAACTGTCACCTCTTGCCTTGAAAGCTCATAAGATGCAAACTTTAAAATCATTGGTGTTTGGACATTGACTGCAGATTTGAGGTAGGTGACGCTATTGTAGAGTAACTGTCAAAGTGACTTTATGTATTATTCTCCTCCTACAGAATACCTCATCAAAACAAAACTTCTCTAGGAAAAAAACAAAGCAGGTTAAGCCTTGTTTGGAAAGAAAGTCACAAGAATGACACTGGCTGAGGCTGATAGGTTTGTGTCTACCAAGAACGAAGTATGACAAAGGATATAATTTCCAGAAAAAGCTTTTTTTTTCTTTAAAGTGTCAGAAAAAAAGGGAAGGATGAAATGTGCCTCTGCATTCAATGCCAAGACATAGAATCAGACAGGGTGAGTCAGACACGAGGCAGTAAAGGCACAGCACATCCAGCTTTCCACACAGTGGTGGGACTCAGGGTCACCAAGGGATCCTACTTCTGAGCAGGGCTCTCACTGCGACTGGAAATGAAATCCTGTGTCATTCACCCTGAAGGGAGATCCCCTCAATGAATGGGGTGAATGGTCTCTCCTTTACTATCCAAAAAAAAAGAGATCAATAATCTTGTTGCCTTCAAATATGGTAAGAATTTGAAGACAGAGAATAGACAAATGAAAAATTAATCCATGAAGTACTAGCTACTTGAGGTTTCCTCTCCTCTTATTTAACAAGTGCTGTAATGGGTGAATTAGTCATGCCAAATGTACTCTTCGCACAAATTGCATGATTATGCCTTTATGAAAGCTGTTATCTTCTGCCACTCATCAGCAAGGTGGCTGGAAATCTTTGTACAGGAGGAACTGCAGCAGCGCCTCCCCCAGCAAGCTTAACTCCTGAAAATAACAATGTGTTTAGTAGCCAGGAAACTAGCTTACACGTGGCACTAGAAAGAAAACATGCTTCTCCAGAAACTGTTCAAACCACGTTCTCTGTACTACGGAATCATATTGGAAATCTTGGGGAAAGACTCTCCTAATGATTTCAGCATCACTGTTGCTTTTATTCTTCTGGATACACCACATGAATTGATGAGCATGAAGCACACTGGGGATGTTGTAGGGAACAATTTTTTGAACCAGATACAAACAAAAATGTGAAAGGGTGTTTGGGAGGAAGACTTAGGCCCACAAATAAAATGTTATTTATATAACCCAGCTAATTGTAGTAAGAGCAAACAGCCTTAGAAGGAGCCAAGCATGTGGACTTACTCTTCGCTATACCATAAAACAATACCCATATTTCCTTACAGTTCCCCTTCCAGCAAGCTTTCCAGTACCCAAAGGGGGCTCCAGGAAAGCTGGGGAGGGGCTCTTCAGCAAGACGTGCAGTGACAGGATGAGGTGTAATGGTTTAAAGCTGAAAGAGGAGAGATTTAGATGAGATATTAGCAAGAAGTGTTTTCCTGTGAGAGTGGGGAGGCCCTGGCTCAGGCTGCCCAGATAAGTCGTGGCTGCCCCATCCCTGGAGGTGTTCAAGGCCAGGCTGGATGGGGCATGAGCAACCTCATCCAGTGGGAGGTGTACCTGATGATGGCAGGGGCGTTGGAACTGGATGGGCTTTGAGGTCCCAACCCAAACCATTCTAAGATTCATTGTTATTTATTGGTTTGTGGAAAGAGGGAGCACGAAGATGTCAGCAGAAACACATTAAAAACAACCTGGATTTGCAAAGAAAGTTACATGACAGAAATGATGAAAAATCACTTACCTGTGCTGCATCCATCTCATTCAGCATCACGACTGAGGAGCAGTTATAATCAAACACCAGCCTCCAGAAGTCTGCTATGGTGTTGGGCAGAGGGTGTTGGGTTACAATAAAGGCAGCAGGTTGCTTGTGGCTCTAACAAAAGAATAAGATTAGTTAAAAAAAAATTCAATCAACTTTTATTCAAACGAATATTATACCCAGGAGGCCATGGCTAGGCAATCTGAGCCATTTAACCAGATTATACAAATCACATATCCTTCTCCTTGTTATCGCTCTGCAATGAATGAATGTCTCATAATGGGATTCTTTTGCTTCCAATGAAGACATTTCATTAAAGAAGTGTCACAAGAGCAGAGATTACCCAAATCAATTATTTATATTTTGAGACTCAGCAAATAATACTAATTCTACTATTACTACTACTACTACTATCAGTAATATAATAATAATAATTGGAAAGAAAACAGCTAGAAGCAAATGCTATCCTTTTTACTGCAATGGACTCTAGGAAGTACAAAAGGGATTAGCCCCTCAGTCTGCTGCTGCTCCCCTGGGGATGTAGTGGCACATTTAGATCCCAGCCATCCTTTAAGAGCTTGTGGTGCAATATTCGGAGCCCATCACAATGGCATTTCATTTCTGACACTGTTCTTTCACCTCAAAAAGGCCCTCTGACCTCAATCTCCCTAACCATGAAGGGGAGGAACTGTGCTCCTAACCTCTGCGGGGCTGTGTTAATGAATGTTTGCAAGGCACTTTGAGATGAAAGTGTACAAGCTCAAAACTTTATTGCTTTCCAGCCATGGCAGGCGATGCACAAATGAGCCTACAAGCTGCACAGTCCTTTATGCTGTACATCTGTGAAGCAGGCTTGATTCAAAAAGCACAATATGGCTGGGTTTGAAAGAAAAAAGAAAAGAACAAAACACAGTAAGATTTTTTGGATTTAAATTAAAGTAAATCTCCAAAGTATTAAGATGGTTATTGTGGGGACTTGCTTTTTCTCTTCTGTATAAGTCAGATGTGGGTGGAAATGCCGAGGAGACCATACTGGGAAAGGGAAAAGGTGCTGTGCACGGTCAGCATCAGCTTGCAGGGCAGCTGTGCTGTGCCTGAGTGTGCACATGCGAGAAGGATGAGAAATGAGGTGGAAAAAAATGAAAAGGAAACCATTTCCTGAGAAATGATAAGATGGAATAGATTTTCCACTTTCTCCCTACTCTGTATTTCAAACTTAGGATCATCAGTATGGGTCAAAAGCTATGTTGTACCAGACCAATGCTGGCAACATAGTGCTGAAGAAAATAGTGACTTTATGTTTCTGCTGTGTTTATAAATTGTGGGCCAATATAGCAGATTGGCTAAACTGTTGGCTGGAGGTAAGATGTGTTTGTGTTTTGCTATTAGGAGAAAAAAGAAACATGCCCCACCAGTTCTCTTTGCTACAGGGAAGAAACCAAGTTCATTGTCCTATTTAAAAGGAAGGTGACCAAGAGGTGTTAATTACTCACTAAGAGAACTTGAGTAGGATCTTAGGGAAACAATGACAACAGAGTGGGGACATGGACTCATGTCTTTCTCCAAGCCCCATTCATTAAACAAAAACTTAATACTTGACTCAGAGATGTGGCTAAACAATTATGTTCAATTTAGAGGAAGGTGAGGGACAGTATTTCTCCTTTCTTCTTAATAAACCATTTTGCAGATGCAAACATGGCTTTTCAATGGTTCTGATAGGAAAGGTCCTAAGGTCTGTTTAGCTGAAAGGAACAGAGAGCATGAAGAGGAAAGGTGGCAGCAGTAGCCTCTTGACTGTATTGGCAAAAGGTAACTCAAGGCAGGAGAAGCTGTGTTTTAATGCTCTGCAGTTAATAGACCAAGAGAGTCTCCAGCAGACTTTCAGCTAGGAACCCAGAGTAAGTGCTTCACCCCTGAGAGAGGGTTCAATTGGACTTCTGTGTCTAAGGTTAATTTTGGTGAACACAGTCCAAAGTAGCCAGCCTTATTGACTTCTTGGGACAATCCATGCTTCCAAACCCAGGCCGTAACCCATTCTAGGTGCACCATCATCCCTTCCTGCTCTAGCAATTCTTCCATCACAGCTTTCATGTAATACACAGAGCAAGCTGCAGTCAAATAAGTCTTGGGGACAAGTTTAAAAGAAAGAGATAAACACAAGAAATCTGTAAACAAAATAATCAGCACTGGGACTGTGTTGTCAAGAGTTCCTCAGCAACGTGCCTGCCTTCACACAATGAAATAACTAATGATAGCTCAAGGCAATATAGGATGGAGGATCTCCTGTAAGTCTATGCTCAATGCAAGACTTCAGAGATGAAGTTACTGGAAAAGACAAACAATTTTTAAAGCCTGTCCTCAACAGGGATGCCTATGAAAATATGGGAGTTAGGCTACTCCACACTGCTTAGGTTTTTTTATTTTTTCAAAAGCTGCTGATTCCTCTACAGAAGGATGAAGGACAGCTAGAAAACTTCATAGTGGCTGAATTTCAATGAGGGGAAAAATTCCTTTGGACAAAAAAATTTAATTTGCAAGAATTTTGTGGGGAAGGATAAAAATATTAGCAAAGTGATTTGAGGTAGTGAGGGCTGAAATGTGCAAATACATTCCCAATCCTTAAGAAACAGGAGAAGAGTAGATTGTGCTTGTGCAGATCTGTCAAAGCTGGAAAAATATTTTGAAGAACACACTTTCCTTAGGTATATTTGCAATGAAAAAATCACAATCTTTCTGAAAAAAATCTAAAATTAATTCCATGAATGTTTGGCTTAATCTCTTAAATACAGTAGTATCGCTCTTTCTGAAAGACTAAAAGAACAGACAAAATTAGAAAACAAACCCCCCAACACTGCTAGGGGAAAAATGATGCCATTGCACCCTGGATCATATTTACACATTCTTCAACTGCAATAGTGACCTTCAAGGCATTTTTGTCCAGAGGCAGTTAGGCACCATAGCAGAAAGAAACCATAAACATAATTCACCCTAAAACAAATGACCTGTGCTGTGAGATTCTACCTTATAAACAAAGCAAGAGAAAATGCCTTCAGACAGATTCAGATCAGCTTAACTCATGTTCTTCAGTCTTAAAGTAATTTGCACATTTGATCCCTGTACTCCCATATTCTTAATCGCATAAGCTCACATAAATCACTTGCTTTACACTGCAAACTATTTTTTCCAAAGACCTGACCTGGCAAACATACCTCTTCCAATTTATATGACAATCAAAGTTGTTTTACTGCATCTTTGTCCATCTCTCTTACAATACAACCTCAAATTGTCTGCTCTTGAACTTCTGAGTCAAAAATTATTCACCAATGTGAATCACAACAGTGTTGTGATAAACATAGTCTTGGTGACACGTTTCTCTGTGCCTTTGCCCAGTTTGGAGATATCAGACCCAGAAACCGCAATTAAGAAAGGTTTTTTACTGTGGATCCCTTTCTCTTGGAAAAGCATCCTGAGAACAAATCAGCTCAATGCGGACCAGGATCAGTGAGAACAGTGCGGTGGTGCTTACATCCATGAGTGCAGCATTGATGTAGTTACTTGATTCACCATCCACGGAGATGAGGAAAGGCAGGCACCGGTCCAAGGGCAACACATCCATGCAGCGGTTCTTGTCATGGTTCCTTGGCAAAAGACCAATGCTGCAATCTTCCGGCCGAACACGCGGTGTCACAATATTGAGAGTCTGTGAAAGGGGAAGGCAAAAAGGGAGAGACAGGCAAAAGCAGGCTGAGTGTCTTTGAATTTACTTCTAAGAAGGATGCCATATGCACAATATGTTTATTTTAAAGGTACTTTGGGATCTTTAGGATCCCAGGAAATGAAAGTGTAGGTGCACTGAAGGAACTATTTGCTGCTACATTACGTCTCACACGTCATTCTGTAGTTCTCTGCTGAACACCATAAGCTCCAGCATAAATTGAGGACACTACACCTACAACAGTTTTCAGCTCTAAAACCCCACAGCAGTCAGATAACATTTCTGCTCTTTCACAGAGATTAGAAATAGCTGGCACAGGTACGAGTTACAGTTTTGACCCAGTCATGGAGTAAAACCTCCTCGTGTTTCTACCACCCCCAGGGTGGAAGCATGCATCCTTCTCCCTATTTGAGTGGATAAACCACAGAAGTACCTTGAGTATTGACCTAGCTCACCCAGCAGGTCACACTGGATCCAAATCCTCTGGTCATTCCTCAGTAAATCTGATAATTTATCTTAACAATATATATAAAAGCCTAAAAGAAAATACTGTGGTTTGGTTTTGGTTTTGGTTTTGGTTTTTTTGTTAGGAAAATCAATCTGTTTCATATATTATTTAGCTTGTTACTTTTCTTTTGGAGTAGCTCAAAGTCATACTTTATGTCTGGAGTCTTGCTGTCCAACTTTCCTACTGTATTTCTTTAAATCTAGTTTTCTATGATGTTATCCATTCCTGAGGCCTCCTGACAAACCAGTCCAGGTTGGTCAGCAAGGATCAAAAGCAGCAAATCAAGCTGAAGGTATCTTAAACACTGTTGCTTAAGTACATCAGAGATTATCTGATGTTATTCTACTTTGACTTGTTACATGTTCTCTTCCTGAGCAAAGCCCATGCAGTCCCATGAGGAGAACATAAAATATTTAGGGGATAAAAATTCTTACGAAGACCTTGACTTCAGCCACAGAGAAGTTATGGATGGAGATTCTGTTATCCAAGATAACAGAACATGTCAAAGCATAAAATCTGAAATAATAGATGCTCTAAATTATCAGGTTCCACTAAAAGTCCTCTTGTCTAAAGGTGGAAAGCAGGTGGTCTGTTTGGGGAGGCAACATGACATCTCAGATCTCTGAAAAGCGCAGACAGTTTAGTAGGTGATTTGTTAATGATTTAGTACTGTCTACTTTATGTCTTTCCCCTCTCTCTCTTGTTTCTGTACTTATTCAGATTACAAAAAATCCTCCAAATGAGCTTTTGCATGTTTGGACAACAAGTGATGCAGGAGGAATCCATCCAGCCTTACCTGAGGGCCACAGGGACCTGACTAATACCAACTGTACTAACAGATCTAATGTTAGATCAACTGGTTCATAAAGATTCTAGCAAAAGATGTAATCTTTTGCATTAAATCCAGACAATTAGGGCTGAGGAATTCTCCAAGCCAAAATCCTGTAAAAATAGATTCTACAACTAGACAGAGAATCAGCCTCTTATGCAAAGCACAGTGGAGTATTTCCTTCCCAAGTTGTTGCCAGCCCCTGGCAACTCAATGAACAAGCACGCGGGCGACAATCTTGTCTCATCTCATGACAAAATAAGACCAGCAAGTGGTAATTTTTTTTAATAGTGTAACAGCATTTGATGAAATTTGGCTTTGGATCCTTCATACCAAGCATCCAGAACCAGGAACCCTTTTATAGATCTGATATCACTTGATAAAACCAGATCTTTTTTTAATTGAACTGTCATCAGTTGAGATCCACATTCTTTATCTCACTATACCAACCCTGATGATTCTCTGTAAGGTTTCAGATAAAAAACACACATTTTCCCTTAGTGTAGAAAAGGAGAAGAGGCATCTGACTCATGATAGGGCTCTCAAAAGATGTTCTCTGGCTGCAAAAGACACTTTGCTGGGAAAAGTAGAGGGAGGAACACATTTCCTACAATTAAAGGAATCTTCCTACTGCTAAGAACAACATCATCTTAGCAAACAACAGAGCTCTCTTTCCTGTTAAACTCACCTTGCCTAGATTTCCAAAAATATTATGGGTTTTGGTGTTGGTTGGAAAGCCTAAAGGGATTTACAGATGCATGGGGAATAAGGCTGGGAAGCTTAGCTCACTGGTTTGCAGAGCAAGTTCTCTGCTGTGCAAGAGGTAAAACTGCATGGGTCTTACAGCTCCTGTGTCCTAAGCCCATTTATAGGGTTGGGGTAAGCAATGGTGACACCACAAGGTGGAAGGGACCCTGTTTTGTTACTTCCCAATGTAAACCATGCTACTCCAGCACTTGTAAGTTTTCCTATATATCATCTCAGTTCTCATCATCAGGTAGTCAGAAAAATATACACAGTGAGCCGAGGGATTCGGTTAACTGAAAATCAGTAAAGGAGACAGTAACGCTCACGGAGCTCACTTTCTCCTTTCATACAAAGGACATCAACAAGTTGATTGTCAAGACTTGGAAGCAGCGTGTGAGCCACGAGAATGGATAATAAGGAACCCTGAGGCATAAATGTTTCTGCATAAATTACAGAAGAAAATGAACAACAGAATATTTGTTGAAATGAGAAATACAACATTATCTGTGAAAATTAGTATCCTTGCTCTACTGAAGTGATGAGGAATTTTTCCTTGCCAAAGGCAGAATGGTCCAAGTCAAAACCAAATCTCTGCCTGATCCACCAGTAAAACAATAAAAATCAGCTGAAATTAGACCTTGACTCAGTGTACCCCTTATCTGCTCTGTTGGAAATTGTAGAATAACACAAAGAAATTTATTAAACACCTTCAACACATCAACTACAATGAGTGAGACATACATAATTACCTGAAATTCATCTTTTATCTGACTGGAATTGGTCTGTGGATCTAATCTGCTGATGTTGTAATATATGGATCTGAACTCACAGACTGGAATGGCTGTGTTGCCACAGAGACATGCCTCCAAAATGGCATCATGGACAAATACATACTGCTCCTGCAGAGGGGAAAGGCTAAGATATTAAAATCATATATGCAATACAGTCAATGCAATACTGTGCTTTAAAAAAAATAATCATGCCCAATATGCATATTTGGCTCTGTTTCAAGTGAAGACAAATTACACAGTCTGCTATGTGACAGCTTTGCGAGCATATTTCATCCATCATTGAATGTGAGGTTTCATGTATTCATTTCAAATTTACAAGTAAAATGGGAAGTCACCGCTCTCAGGATCGCTGGGACAAAAGTAGGGTGGGCTGAGAAGGAAACCAGGTTGTGAAGCTTTTCTGTTCACAATCACGAGGCAATGGTCAGGGATGGATTGTATCTGGGACCTATGATAACACCAGAGAAACAGAGGTATTGACAGGCCTGCTCCATCTGTCTCTTCAAAACCCCTGGAAATCTGGGCAAAGTTCTTTCCTTGAAATAAATAGGAGAAGTCCAACAAAGTTGAAAACCCTTCTCTGTTCCAGTCTATTATCTGTCCCTCAGGAGGGGAAGGCATAAAGCACATACATAAAACTTTTGCAGCGGGATAACAGTTCCACAGAATTTTGTGCAGCTGCTAGATTCTGTGTGGTGGAGCAGCTTGCTTAATCAGCACCTAAACCTCAAATCAAGAATGTTTGATTTGTTTGGCTTGAAATTGTTATAAACTGAGTTCTATTTGTGTCTGCAGTATACCTATGAATGAGTCATGAGAGGATTTGGGAGCTAGGGTTTTTTTTTTTTTTTTTGACTGTGAGAATAAAATTAATCAGCAATGCTAAGACCTTAACTTCAAGGTTTGCCCTCCTGTCTTGGAAACCCTGCGAAGCTGCCAGTGAATGTGATTCGGTGCACATCTGGTCATGTTCAGCCACTGAAAGTTCTGTATAATCACATCACAAAGGAAGCAAGTGTTGACTTAATGAATTGCTGGGCTCCTGTTGAGCAGAGAAGCTGACAGGAAAGCAGTATATTGTAAGCGGAGACCTGCTGGCACCTACCTCTGTCTGCACCAGATTGACCCTCTGGGATCGCAGCTCTCGCACACAGTTAAATATATCCACCACGCCTTCGTTCTCTGCCATGTCAAGCATGATGTCGATGGCAATAAAGCACCCTGTTCTCCCAGCCCCAGCACTAAAAAAAAAAAGAAAAAAAAAACCCAAACGCATGAGATCTGCATGTAGAGAGGCAGGACTTAATGGAGAAGAAAAAACTGTATCAGAGACACAGCTCTCTTCTCTCAGAAGCTGCTCTGCTCTCCCTGGTGGGTTGATTTTTGTGTGTAGCTAAATTAGTTTAGGATTTAGGAGAATAAGGTGAAATGAAATTTCTTGAAAGAGAAATAGCAGAATAGCAGATAGCAGAAAAAAAAAGAAAGCTTTATGCTGTTGAACACCAACAAAAAAAATAATTATATGAAAATAATCATTACTGTTTTACAGGTCAGTTCCCCTGTACTTCTCTCATCACATAGGATGTGGGAGAGCAGCCTCCCAGCTGCAAATAGACACAATTCCAGAATTTTTCTTCCATGGGACTCTTTAAACATCATGTATGTATTTAATCAAATGGGCATGAGGAAAGAGCCCTCCATCTCAAACATTCCTTTTCCGTTTTAAATCAGGAAGCGTTTGGGTCACGAGAAAGGTGATTTCAAGTTGTGGATTGTGAAATTATAGAGAAAGGAGCTCGAGGATATTCAGATCCTTCAGTTTAGACCCCCCTGCTGCTTGTGAGAATTGGACCATCTCCTTCAAAACCTTGTTGTCACTGTGTCCTCCTCCCCTCCTGGGAAATCATCCAAGCTGTTTAGGTGTGAAGGATAGACAGAGGAGAGCGTCTCTTCACATTACTCCAAAGGAAGAAGAGAAACTCAGCTCAAATCAGGGAAACTTCAGTTGCATGAAAGCTCCAGCAGAGCCGAAAGCAGGGAGATATAAATGACCATAAATTAATGGACCTGATTAATCAAATGCTGAATAGAAAGAAGATATTTTTCATTTGCAGAATTTTAATGAATAAGTGGCATTTCCTCTCCCTTTATCTCTCAGCTTTTCAGAATTTTAACAAATAGTTATAACATTTCTATATTTAGAGGAACCTGGCACTTCATAAATATCGAACAGTGATATCATCCAGCCAGGCATCGGTAGGGAGAATTTGGTAATTACCACTTAAAGCAAGTCATTAAAATTCAAAAGCAGATAAATAACAGAGAGGAAATGGCATATAATTCATTAAAAGTGAAGGATAAAAATTTTCTCCATGCTTTCTTGGTGACAATGAACCAAGTTCAGACTCCTTCATGGCCAGACCTATTTCATAACATCAAGGTAGCCCTGAGCTCTGAGTGAATGCCCTTCTGCCAGCTCCTTGGCCTTAGCTCTGTTTTTATATAAAACTGATTAATTGCTCGCTAAATGAAACAACACACCCAAAACAAATTTTTTTTTTTAAAAGGAAAGATTTAATTGACTTCATTTTTTAAAGTGGTGTGGTATGTATTTTCACTAGGAGGTCACTGTCTGTGGACTGATTCGGGAGGCCAAGATGCACAGTGACTGACATCCAGACTCAGGAAGACAGACTAAAAGAATCACACTGCTAAACCATGTCCCTAAGTGTCACATCTACAGGTGTTTTCAATAAGATGGTTGATGCTGGTACAAAGCTAAAATGCAGCATGGACACGGTACAGAAAGGCAAAGTTGCTATAAAATTCCCTGCCTTTTTGCAGCCATTGTCCCTTCTGCAATGAGGTTGGTTGTAGATTATGACTGAAATGGCTGTTCCAGATATTTACCATTTTCTCAGCTGCACTATGAGCATCTAAGAGAGTATTGGCCATCGGAGAGTCTTCTACATTCTAATGGCCCTCTTTGACTTATTTATATCACCTCCAATTCATGCCATCCAAACTCTAGAATTGCCACTACAGAAACCGCCCCCCGCCAAATTCCACTTTGTTTTTTGGTGAGGGCCACAAATTTTACTCTTAAAGGAACAAAACATAGTTAATTATTGCCAGACAAGAAGAAAAGAATAGGAAAAAAAGCTGATGGAAGACAGGCTCAGAGACTACACATACCTGCAGTGCACAACAATGGGTCCTGCTTCTGGGGGATTGAGAAACTTCACTTGACGAACGAAGCCCAGGAGGCCCGTGGCATAGCAAGGGACCCCGTGGTCCGGCCAGCTGGTGAAGTGGAATTGTCGAATCTCTCGGATCTCATGGTAGCCTTTCTGAGGAGACAACACAGCCTCTATTTTCTTCCATCAGGCTGCAATCAGCATATTCCAATTGGTCCTCCTTTCCCTCACGCAGAGGGCTGAACAAGAACTTGCCTCTCATTATATGCAGGATCATGTCCTATGCTGCTTTTTGCTCTGATGGCGTTTAAGCTGAACTCCAAGTACAAATGAAAGGAGTAATACACAACTGGGGGCTATAAAGGTGGATGCCAGTTCCCAATGTAAACATGTGGTCTTAGAGTTCAAACCCATCTGATTAGAATCATAGGTTGGAAAAGACCCACCAGATCATCGAGTCCAACCATTCCTATCAAACATTAAACCATGCCCCTCAACGCCTCGTCCACCAGTCCCTTAAACACCTCCAGGGAACGTGACTCAACCCTCTCCCTGGGCAGCCTCTGCCAGTGCCCAATGACCCTTTTCATGAAAAATTTTTTACTAATGTTCAGCCTAAACCTCCCCTGGTGGAGCTTGAGGCTATTCCCTCTCGTCCTGTCCCCTATCACTTGGGAGAACTTCACAAGGTGACTTCTGCCCCAGCATATCATGACTGCACTTATCTAACCATAAACCACCAAGAAGTTACTCTTAAATCCTTTTTGAGGCATTGACGCAACGGCCTGGTGAATGAACAACTGGAAGAGTGGGCACACCCCAGGCAACAGATTTTCTGCCACCTCCTGCCAGACAAATCTCAGTTTGAGGTTAAAGCTAGAGGTTAAAAGGGCAGAAACCAGTATTTTTGCTGAGATCAGGTTATTGGTACATGAAAACTGACTCCACTTGTATGTGCCCTGCAAAGCTTAACACAGAAGTGTCAGTTAGCTGTGACATTTTATCGTACAGAATATTTACCTGAAGTCCAGCAGCTGGTCCTCTAACCTGTCAGATTTGGCATTAGCATTTCTTACCAAGTTTTCCAGCAAACTAATTAATTATGGAGCTGATGTATTTGAAAACTGAAACAATATTCCCAGGGTGGCTGAAGTTCATTTAGCAGGAATTTCTGAAAAGCTCTAAAACCATTTACTGAGTGTTTGGAGAGCAATTTGGTCAGACCTGGAATGCTCTGACAGTTAGACTTCCAATATCTAATCATACATAACAAAAATCTTCCAAATCCTGCTGGTTTGGGGATAATTTATATATTCTTGCCTTTATTATATTTTTATTTCTGTTGAAAGGGGGCCCTACCTGGCATTCAGTTTAACAGATGCCTTTCTTAATGTGTAATTTGCCACCGCGAAATATGACTGTTATTATACCTGGCATACCATCAGCTGTGTGTTAGTTTTTGGATGCATTTAAACTTCATGCACTGTGGATTCTACTCTTGTGGCTCTATCAAGATGTTCATGTAAAATTATTTGTCCAAAATTGGAAACTCTGTCAAAAATTTAGGTTTCGGAAGTGAAACCTGTCGAAATAGTAACAGCTCCCATCTCCAAGAGCATTCTGTATGTTTCCCAGAATTCACATTTCTGCAATACTATATCAAGTTTTCATCTGACAGAAGATTTCCTTACCTTTTGCACAGTAAATGTGCGTATGACATACTCTGCCAATGGTTCTGTCTCAATTAATGTGACTTTAATATCTCCATAGACTTCTGTGTCATCTGGCCAGTATCGAACACACTTTACCTGAGGGGAAAAAGGAAAATTTTGAGAGAAACTAGCTCAAGCTGCATCAGAGCTGACCTACATTTTACCCCATTTTCAAGCTAATGTAAACTGGTCTTTCTTCTGGTGTATAGACTTTGTCAAAATTAACTGCATAAATTAGATCAAAATTCCTTTGCCATATGTAGAAACCACAGGGAGGATTTTTTCCAACTTCCTCTGCGTGAATACAAATGCAAAGGATGCATTTATATCCTTTTCTTTAAGATAGTCTTCCTTAAATTTCCATAGATGCCCTGACCATATATTACATTTACAAAATCTGTGGCAATCACTACTACCATCCTCTTTGAGAAAAAGATATGCAATTGCTACTAAACTTTCTCTGTTTAGACAAGGAATTTCAGTTCACAGGGATTGTGAGATACCTGTTGATACACTACATTTATTTGTCTCTAAGCTCTCCTTTTCAGATGTGAACACAAATTTGACATTTTACCAGCTCTGAAAGCCTTCATCTAAGGCTCAAGAAAGAATCACAGAATCACAGAATAACCAGGTTGGAAGAGACCCACTGGATCGTCGAGTCCAACCATTCCCACCAATCCCTAAATCATGCCCCTAAGCACCTCATCCACCCTCACCTTAAACACCTCCAGGGACGGTGACTCAACCACCTCCCTGGGCAGACTGTTCCAATGCCTAACCACCCTCTCCGTGAAGAACTTTTTCCTAATCTCAAGCCTAAATCTCCCCTGGTGGAGCTTGAGGCCATTCCCTCTCGTCCTGTCCACTGTCACTTGGGAGAAGAGCCCAGCTCCCTCCTCTCCACAACCCCCTTTCAGGTAAGTTGGAGAGAGCAATGAGGTCTCCCCTCAGCCTCCTCTTCTCCAGGATAAACACCCCCAGCTCTCTCAGCTGTTCCTCATCAGGCCTGTTCTCCAGCCCCTTCACCAGCTTCGTTGCTCTTTTCTGGACTCGCTCCAGAGCCTCAACATCCTTCTTGTGGTGAGGGGCCAGAACTGAACACAGGATTTGAGGTGCGGTCTCACCAGTGCTGAGTAAATCTCCTAATCAGGTAACCAGCTTAGCCACTTCGAGAAGGCATGAGTAAAACTAATAGCAGAAATTAAAGCCAAGGCTGTGAAGCTCTAGAAGGGGTATTTAGAGTAACAAAGACCTTCAAATTACTAAATGCTCTAGCATAAAAGAGTGGAACAACAACTAACAGCTGAATCAATTAGCTGCTGAGAAGCAGGTTCATGTTCCAGTCATAATCAGAAGGGATTTTATAAATATTAAATATGATTAATGTAGGTTTCTTGGGTTTGTGGTCTGGTTGTTTTTTGTTTTTTGTTTTTTGTTTTTTTTTACACAAAGGCATTTATTTCAAAATAAAGTGTCAGAAGAAGGTAAAACAGAATAAATAACGATAAATGAACAGAATCAGCTGGCGTTCAACCATGAGATCTAAAGGAAATCAAATACAAAGCATTTGAATTACTAATGGATGTGAGTAAACTATCACTTAAATTTTTCTTAGTACCAAAGCAATGGAAGGTGATAAACAACAGACAGTGAATTTTAAGAGCTCCAGTTTCTGGGTTACAATGTCTCTAAACCAAAGATGAACAGAAGTAGGAAGAATATGCCCAGGGAAAGCCAAAGCAGCTGTGCTTTTTTCATATTCCCTGAAGTGTAAACTATGCCTTTTGAATTATATTTGTTCATATTGTGAGCTTTTGCTGGCAGAAGGACTTTTGGTTCCTCTGAGTCCAAAAGAGCGAAGCAGCAGGTATTGATGAGGCCAATGCTACCGAGTGGCCTCAGGATCCAGCTGTGCACAATCTCATACCATCATGGAATAGTGATCTTCTAAGGTGATTGGAAACTCTAGGCTTTGATCTGTCATTTAAAGAGCTCACTTGGTAGTTTGAACACCAGCCACGTGTTCTTGCCTCCCTATATTTTTGTGGGTAGAGAAGTATTCCAATTACCCAGATAAAGAATAATTATTACAGAATTACATTTTCCCTTCTGCACTTAAAAAGGAGACAGCTTCTCAGCTAGCATAAATTTGTATAACTCTGCAAAAGCTGAGACTTACACGAGGAACACAATCCTTATTAGTCTAGAAGGGAAGCAGCTAAGTATTCAAAAATCTAGTATTTTAGAGAAAAACCCAAGTGGCTTAATTAATTCCCTTACTGCAGTAAGCAGAAGGCATTTCACTTGCTGAGCTTGCCTGAACAGCAGCGCTGTGTTTATACTCACTGCTGGTTTGGCTTCATACAGTGGGAAAGCAGAACCCTTACCCTGCCCACTTCCACTAAGTTGGTGACCATGACAACACTTGCAGAGTTTTCTTGCCAAATCATTCTCCAGAAATCCTTCACTGTCTCTTGCATCGGCCCTGGGGCAGGAGAAAAGACAAAAGGACATCTTAGGATAGAGTACTGAATGCCAACAATTCTTTCAGCTGTTCCCCAGCCATGTTGTAAATATCATGGATCACCCTCTATCCTTCCCCTCGGAGCTCCTATACCAAGTTTTCAGCTGTTCCCAGACAGAAGATGAAACACTATAGAACAGTCTTAGAAAAGTTTAAAACAGCAACATTTTTACAAATATTTAGACATACAAGAATGAACTTGCCTTGAGTAGCAATGTAATGGCGAGGCCTGTGGTACCCCTGGAAAAAAAAATGAAATATGTGATGGTGTATTTTTCACTTCTTAAAGAAACTCCTCTGATCATTGTCTTGTTCCTAGCATTTAGGAGATGCATACAAGAAATACATACTCATTTGAGCGTTCTGTGTGTGTGAAGGAGGCTGCTTTTTGAATGTTATGACACTAAAAAACAGTAAGTCAGTCTATTTGCACGCCTTCTGCCCTGCAAGTTTGTAAGAAATAGATAAGTTTCACATATCCACTAATGCTGTTGCAAAGGGCTGATACTGACTTCTGCAGACGTCATTTAGCCCACGCTCTGCTTATGTTGGTGAATCTGTCAAAGGCAGGAAATCTCCATCTGTCCAGATTGGTCAGATAAAATAAACCGGAGACTGAGAACCTTCTCCCTGTCACAACACAATGTTTGTATAATGTTCAGCTGTCATTCATATCAGATCAACAGTCTGTCCCTATGTAAGATGCACCAGTTTCAGAAGCAGATCTGTCAGTGTGAGTGTTTGTCAGAGCAGGAATCTCCAGGAGCCTTACATCAATGTAATTGGCGTTGATGTAGTCGGAGTGAGGGTCCCCATCCAGCAGTTGCAATCTCACTCTTGAATGATCATCTGAAAGAAGGAAAGAGAAAAAAGTGACAGTAACGATAAAGAGGAGTTTCTAAGTATTTTATTTTATCTGCTGATTCCTGCAAGTAGGTAACTGAATACCTGCAATAATAAAAATATGAAAGAATGTCAAAGGCGTTCCTGTTCCTACAAGCCTTTTCTTTTGTATTTATGATGTAATGTTTAGATCCTTAGGTTAGTGTCCATTCATGCTCTGTTCATCAAATTCTCTGCTGTCACCATAGCCATTAGAGAGCTTTTACACGGACCACAAATGTTGCTGGTTTTGGGGGTCTTGGGCCAGATCTTTGCAGGATTTATCTCCATTACAAAAGTCATCTCTACGCTTGGAAGTAAAAGCCTCCCTGGCTTCATCTGACCTGTGGAAACTGAGGCAAGAGCTAAAAGTGGCAAGATTAGGATAAAAATAAATAGGTCATGACAGAGGTATAAAAAAGTGAGGGTGAAATGGCAAGAAACAAAAATCCTGCAAGTAACAAATTTGGTAACCCAGAAAGCTGAAAGGAAATCTGAGAGCAATGCTCCTTTATGCAGCCCACAGAATTGAGGGTATCAAGGCAAATTCCTAAGCAGTGCTAAAAATATAAATTAGAAACGTTCATATTTTTGAGGGCATTCAAAGTTACTTCAGAGAAGGCAATAAATAAAATAACTGATATCAATCTCTTCATCTCCCAGCACGCTCTACAGTTCAGACACAGAAAGGAATTGCCCCAGCAGGCAGATTATGTCATGATTTTCGACCAAGGGAATATTTTGATCTTTCTCTGGAGCAGCTGGTGCTGGGCTCTGTCAAAGTTGATTCTCCATGCGCTGGGCTGTTGAGCTGATTTGGTCTGGCAAACCCCAGCGCTGCTATGCAATTAATTGCAGGACACCTATCTAAGGACCAGTTGCTTGGCAAAGGCTACTGGGTTACAGAGATCACTGCTGGCCATGCTGGGCTCATTTTTAAAGGATTTTATACAGAAGTATAATATTAGTCAATTAAGCGTATTTCCTCTTTAGTAGATACGTAGGCGCTAGCCCTCAGTCAGCATAGCATTAATGTTTAAAAACACTTAGCAAAATACAGGTCTAAGCAAGACTTACATTCAATTAAGAAGAATCATAGCAATGAAACATAAAAATACGATGTCTGATTCTGTAGTAAGTCAGTCAAAAACGGTTTTAGTCATCTCTTAATTAAATTTAAAATCAGATAATAATTGTGAAGACAGATGTGCATGCAGCTCTGAAACAGACTTAGGTATGTATTAAATATTTATTTGATTATGTAAAACAATGATTCTTATATGCTGCTCTTTCTTTGGAAGTGATTTTCACACCCCAAAAACGCAACCACATTGCTGTACTTATCAAATTCCATATTTGCATTCCAAAAGGGTTACACAGGTGAATCCATCAAAAGCTCTGTTGCATTTGTGGAGGAGAGGAGAGGAGAGGAGAGGAGAGGAGAGGAGAGGAGAGGAGAGGAGAGGAGAGGAGAGGAGAGGAGAGGAGAGGAGAGGAGAGGAGAGGAGAGGAGAGGAGAGGAGAGGAGAGGAGAGGAGAGGAGAGGAGAGGAGAGGAGAGGAGAGGAGAGGAGAGGAGAGGAGAGGAGAGGAGAGGAGAGGAGAGGAGAGGAGAGGAGAGGAGAGGAGAGGAGAGGAGAGGAGAGGAGAGGAGAGGAGAGGAGAGGAGAGGAGAGGAGAGGAGAGGAGAGGAGAGGAGAGGAGAGGAGAGGAGAGGAGAGGAGAGGAGAGGAGAGGAGAGGAGAGGAGAGGAGAGGAGAGGAGAGGAGAGGAGAGGAGAGGAGAGGAGAGGAGAGGAGAGGAGAGGAGAGGAGGCTCCGTGGAGACCGTATAGAGACTTTCCTGTACCTGAAGGGGCTGATATCCCCAACTCTGGACACCTACCTGTGCTTAAGGTAGCTGCACAAGGAGCTGCAGTAAATCATGTAGTTAGACAGGCACCGAAAGAATTTATACTTAGAGCAATTCACAAAGAGGTGATTAAACCAGACATCTAGATGAAATACGTAAAATCTCCTGCAGACAATTTCACATTTGAATTTCAAGGCAGAAGATTAAGTGAGTTAAGAATCACACAGGTAAAAAAAAACAAACAAAGAAAAAACTCTAGAGCTAGTGGTAGGGAGGGGAACATTCGCCAACTCTTAATACTCCAATAACGTTATTAAAATCTTAACTTACTGTTATTCTAAAAAGAAAACTAAAAACTGATGAGACCAAAAATGACCCTAATGATGGGTGAAAAGAATCTCAGCCTGATTTTTTAAAGCAAGACAAAGACACTCTCTGTGCTCATTGTGAGGTTGAAGTGCTCTGAACAATCCTCAAAGAAGAACCTACCTCTCTTAATTTAATAGAGCTAAGGCTGCAAAATTAAGTTTCAGCTCGTTGAGCCACTCTTTAGTTAAAAACTTAAAAATGACAGAATGAATGCCTCCTGAGGGAGCTAGATGTGAAAGATCTGAGTAGACGACTGCGCAAAGATGCTCTGTAGCTGTAGAAAGTAGTATTGACTTTGTCCTTTAATAACCAAGTATGGTTATTCTATGTGCAAAGAACAGTAAAGGATTAAGAAGCCACTACTGGAAGTGGAAAATACTTTTTAAAAAGGAGATAAACAGGTTTAGGTTTGATTACATTTTGGGACCAAATGAAAAATACTTTTAGTTGAACTTGGCTTGAGGAGGACAGAACTCATTATATTTCATTGCACATTTTACAGAAATGAAATTAATTCCTGTGGCAGATTTCTCTCTCTTACAGGTGCGAACAGTGCAACAGAAAAAATATCTGTGTGTATGGTAAGCACGGAAAATATTAATGAGATCTTAATGATGTCTTTAATCTTGTTCATAAGTTTAGGAGTACAGTCTGGATAAAAGTTCATTAAATAACTCAGTTTGTAAATCCTTTTTTTTTCCAACAAAATATGGAATTTATTTGGCTTTTTTTTTTTTTAAGTGGAGAGGGGGCAAAAAGCAATGCAACTTATTGCAGTAATGATCTTGCACTTATTTTTTTATAATCTATAGATTTTAAAGGATTTTTTAGAGAAGAACAAACATTTTCATTGTACCTTCTGCCAATGGTTAGAACTCAGTATGATTCTGGACCCTTTCTACAGGACTACACTAGTCAAAGAGACTATGTATTTGCCACAATGAAATGAAAGTGTCGCTCAACTCCTCTGTAAGTTTATCAGACATCACTGTGTTACAAATGGATTATAAGAAACATTAAAAAAGAGGAATAACAGAAGAAAAATCATGTCTAACTCTCTGAACTGAAAAAAAATGAAATATTCTTTTAGCAAATGTATAAATTATTCTATTTCCCCCGTTTAATATAGTCTGTATGCAAGTTTGCAGAACTCTAAGTTTGTATGAAGAGCACTTTGACTAAAAATCAGTCTTAAAACAGATTTCAAAAATGTCAAGAATTTAACTGAAAGTCATTGTGCTCCCATTTTAGCACAAAAATGTTATCGTTTCAAACTTCTGTCAAAATTCCCATTAGTGAACATTTGAAATATCTTTGCAATTTTTCCATATCTCATTTTGATGCCAGCACTGGATTAATCTCACACAACTTTTGCCATCTAATATTACGCAGCTGATCTAAAGTGACTGCCTAGTTCCCCACTTAGTCAATGGAGAAATACAGGCATCTTTTGAAATTATTTGACCCAATGCTGGTAAGAAGGGATGATTTGCCCCCCCAAGGCCCACTATCCTCCCCTTGGTGAGGCACTGGAAGGGAAGCTGTGGCTGCCCCATCCCTGGAGGTTTTTAAGGCCAGGTTGGATAGGGCCTTGGGCAGCCTGATCCAGTGGGAGGTGTCCCTGCACATGGCAGGAGGGTTGGAACTGGATGATCTTTAAGGTCCCTTCCAACCCAAAGTATTCTATGATTCTCTGAGGATCGTGTACTATGGACACTACACAGACAAGCAAGAGTTTAGGCACTACAGAAGAAACTGGGAAGATAAAAGACTTCCATTCTAAGTCAAACACTGACATATGTTCTTTTTATTTAGGCATTACCTCTGACCATAGCTAAAAAATGCACTCTACCTGCATTTCAGCTGAGATTTCTGTTAAAATTCTCTGATTAATACTCAATCTTCCAGTCCAAAGCATGAGGTAGTCAGAGCATGAAGGAAACAAAGCAAATTTCTCTACTGTCTTTTGTCGTCAACTAAATAGTTTTTAATGGACGATCACAAGATTTTGAAACCACGGTGCCTAAGTGGGAAGGTGCTCAACTGCAGATGGGAGGATGTATCTAAACCAGGACCAGCATGAACACCCCTGCGAGTGCTGACCCCCTCCTCAAAGAGATGGAAGGGAAAAAAAGTGCTTTCCTGTGAGTCAGAGCAAACCACAACACTACTTCTTTATTTCCTCCAATCTTACCTGAGTAAATTCATTTTCTTATGGATAATGAGTCTAAATTTGGAGAAGATAGGGGGAAACAATAGAACTAAAGGTCCTATATATCTTCTGGATGTTTTCTCTTCTAGCTAATATGTTCAGCTTAACCTATGAAAGCTCAGCATCCTTTCGCTAGTAACCACTTTCTGTTGTACTTTGAAGTCCTCAGTCTCTAGGCCCTCAAGCAAATTTAAATCATTCCTCTTCAGCACATAAATGGATCCACTACCTAACCTTACCCCAGAAAGAAAAATCTTGCATCTCTACAACTGTCTGTGTTTACAATTTTTATATCCAAAGTGCAAGAGCAAAGCTTGTGGACATAGCCTATATAAAATAAAAAGTTCAAGTAGGGCAACTCCTTCCAGCCGGCAAATCCCTGCACTTACAGTGCATATTTCCCCCACCAACAGTGGATTTCTGTGGTCATACAGACCCCCAAAACCAATCCTCAGCTTTTCATTTCCTCCAAAAAAATCATACCAGGGTTGCAGATGGAAGAGAATCCTGAAAAGCTGGGCTTTAAAACATGGGAGAGCTGAGAGCTTTCTTGCTTCTCCTCTCCACATATAGATTAGTCTCATCTGCAGTTTTGGTTTGCAAATATAAGAACAACAGATGTTGGGGCTGGCAGTAAGATCTAGGTTTTCAGAGAGGCACGATGTTAATACAGCCCTGGGAAAGAAGTGAGCTGAGTATAACAGTCCTGTAAGCATACTATTATCCAGAAAACCATAAAGACAAGATCTAATCTGCTGTGATTCACTGAGCAGTGCTACTTAGTGCAAAAGCTTATAAATCCACATTTTAACAAAAGTCTGAAGCAGTTAAAAAAGTTAGATCAAAACGAGACTTTTCAATTCACTCCCCAAAAGACACGTGATAACTTGTTCCAGGAGTGATGAAATGGCAACTGTGGTTAAATAAATAATGTTAACTGCCATCCACAACCTTTTACCACGTAACTGGTAAGAGTAATCAGTATATACTCTGGGTTTTACTAGCAATTACAGTTCTAGTGCAACAAAGCAGCTGAAGGTGTAATTGCTTTCCACCTCTCTACTCTGCTCAGGTTTTGGCACAGTTTGTACCCACTGAGCACAATTAGTTTTCATCATCTGCCCACAGGGAACTACTCTCCTGCTGTTCTCAGCTCTGCTATCAATTCTCTATTCTGGATCCTGTCATCACCTTCACTCAGGAAAGGTGCCTAACATCACCCATCAGTGGGGTCTAGTTCAAGGCTTAGCCAGTAACACCACTGATAATTTCCCTGTAGTTTTACACAATGTCTGATGAATTTTATGCCCCTTCCTTAGGTGTTCTCCCTTCCTTCTTCTCAGCCTCTGGGGGAGGCAAAACAAAGATTTCATTCCATTTCATCACTCTCTATTACACAGTGTTAAATTCTTCCTGCTGTCTTTTAGATCTGTTGCCTCCTCACCAACCTCTTTGTTTCAGACGTATTTGATGAAAAGAAAATCCACTCAAAACCTCGTTATTTACCTTCAACTCTACTGCATCCTTCCTCTGTTTCATTCCCTTGCTTTCATTATCTACGCCTTTCCATCCTTCTTGTCTTCTTTCTGAAATCTTTTCCAACAGCCCACAAACGTGAGCTTCTCTGATGTTTTATTCTGTGTAGACACTTCTTCCTTAGCTTTGGTTACATTTTTCGTTTCCTTATTCAAGCACATCTCCTTCTATCTGTATTACTACGGTATTTATATTTACAGCTATGAGGCCAACATCACTCTTTGTTAGACAACAATTAATCTTTGTGAACACCTTCCCTTTAGATAAAGCCTCATTTATCTTCCTTGATTTTGCTTTCTTAACTTCTTCTCACGTTTCACTTGGAGTTCAATGTTTTCTTTGTGGCCACGTAAGTTAGATAATAACATAAATTAGATGGTGGCAACTGCACACAGTATTTTCACCTCCACTTTTAATTTACGTCAACTGCTTCCCCAAGATCATACAGAGCAAAAAAAGTCTTTTACTCTTCCTTCCTTATACCACACTACAGCACCTCCACCTTCAGTTTAATGTGTAGTTGCCATAGATGGATCATTCATCTGTCTTAGACTAATTTAATCTAAGATAATTAGGTAATTTGAACTTGTCTGGAGGTACCTCTCTCTGCCACTAGGAATACAGAAAACTTACAGTGAGGTGGAGCTTTCAGGCAGCTGAGGTTAAGGAGACAATGTTCATACTAAAAGTAATACTACAGAGCTATTCACTGCCACTGTCGTCATAGAGAACAAAGACTGATGGAACTGTGACCTGTTCACAACCAACGCAGAAAGACAGTGGCAAAAGTGGGATCAGATCAGATTCTGATCTCCATTTTAATACTTCTTCCCCTTTGCCATGGGGTCCCTGAGCAGAGAAGAATAATTTCTTTCAAATCTTAAAAGAAAGAGAGGAGTGTTAAGATTTGTACGAGAAGATCTTTCTTTGTGGCCAAGTTTTGTGGGTTTTTTGTTGTTTTTTTTTACACTTCTTTGGTAAAGTCTGTTTGTTCTAGAAGAAATACACGTCTAACTTGAGAAAAAACAAAGTAATAAATAAAGTCACTCAGTGTGACTTAATTTTGCTCTTATAGCATTCCACAGATTTATCTGGTAATGAAAATCTATGGCACATTCATTTATATTCCTACTTCTTGTTCTGAGCCAGGCCTCACTTCTCCAACGTGATGTTGCTCAGCAGCTTTTAAAAAGAATGATTTCTCACACCTCACCTCCCAGTCATTATAAAGAATAATGAAACACTGGATAAGCTGGTTGCAGAGCTTGTGGAAAGTTCAAATTTCATGACCTTTAGGAAGACAAATCACAAATAAGTGATAAAAATGTCAGGGATGAATCTAGTCCTGATGTGGAGAATAAAGCCAACCTAAATGGTTTTATGGAGTCCTCCACTGCAATGCAGTTTTGCAGTGTATTAATATTCCTATAGCACCAACTCTAATTGGTTATTGAAAGAAGAAATGCTAAAAAACTTTTGAGCTGCCTTATTGTGATTCTGAGGCAGAAGCTAAGCTTGAACCACACATCAAACCAGCTTTCTGGGGACAAGCTGCAATTGCTCCAGTGGTTCCTGGCCACAAAGAAGGAGAAAATGTGATCTCTGATCCATATCTAAAAATTTTATCTATCTGTGTCTCCTTTTGTGCTCACATTTGTAGCATTGAAAGCTCTGGGTTATGTAGTAGAAAGGGACAGAAAATGTTCATCCTCGTCATCCACTGCAAAAATCTGACATAAAAAATTTAGCCCTTAAATTAGAAATATTAAGCACAAAGCAAGGTTGACAGAAAACGTGTAAAAAAACATAAAGTCATGCAATGACTTAATGCAAAACAATGGAAAAGTCATAAAATTTAAAAAAAACCAAAACACACAAACTGCATGTATCAAACAGATTGAACTACCAAATGCTCAGCACAGTAAACCAACTTTTAGTGAGATTCTCAACTACATCCTTTTGCACAGGACGCTTATAAAATCTTACAGAAAGCACAGTTTAATGTGAATTTACACCTACAGGAGATTATGTTTCCATATCTATTCTTATTGCGGTTTTCGTCTTCCTTAGCTGTATCCCAGGATGCCGTCTGCCCCTCAGGTAGCGCCTGCAAAACAAACAGTAGCAAAGTGTTTATAAAAATCTGGCCAATGCCTTCAGGTGGATTAAGATGACTGAGCAGGGTAAAAATAAAGGCACTGCATAATTCAGTAGTCAACAAAGCGAGCAGCTGCTCTTGAGGAACGGGCACATCCAATAATGCAAAAAGCTGAGTTTGGTGCAGACCATTTGTGTCTCTTGGCTTCTACCAGTGAAGAATCATTTTCTTCCTGCCACTTCAGCTCTTAAAGGATCAGGGGAATTTGTTTCTGGCTGCACAGTATCAGGTTAACCTCATTTTCCCTGTAGAACAGGATTTGTGGAGATTTCACATACACGGACTTCTAAGAAAACCTAGATTTTGAAATTTACTACTCAGTCTTTCATATTTAAGTTGAAAACTGATACAGTGGTTTCACCTATTTCTATATCAATAATGGGTGACGCGATACGAATCACAGGCTGGTTTTCTTTGATGACAGATAATAACGCTCAGGGGTTTAGATCATGTCTAAGGAGGAGAGGTAAAAGGGGATGAAACACACTTCCAAAGTATGGAAATAAATGGTCATTTCCCTGAAATATGCTCATTCAGTTAAGAAAAGATGGGGTAAGGAGACAACTGCCCTAGAGCGTGGTTCTATAACTATTTTGTCACAGGATCTGGATGGAGGATGTTCTCGCCTTCCTTGGAAGATGGCCCAGACACCTTTAAGCAGGATGATCCTTCTCCCAGTCTCAGGCTTGTCAGGGACGTCAGCACAGGGAGATCAAAGCAGCAGGCATAACTGCTTTCTACTGGAATAGCAAAGGCACTAGCTCCCTAAGTATTGCTGGCATCTCAACTAGATGGAAAGCCACGATCTCCAAACCACTGGTGCTGGCTGTGGCCAGCTGAGCCTTGACTTGTGCTGAAAAGGGAGACCTGATTGCTCTCTACAACTGCCTGAAAGGAGGTTGTGAAGAGGGGGGAGCTGGGCTCTTCTCCCAAGTGACAGGGGACAGGACAAGAGGGAATGGCCTCAAAATCCACCAGGGGAGGTTCAGGCTAGACATCAGAAAAAAATATTTCACAGAAAGAGTCATTAGTCACTGGCAGAGGCTGCCCAGGGAGGGGGTCGAGTCACCATCCCTGGAGGGGTTTAAGGGACAGGTGGATGAGGTGCTGAGGGGCATGGTTAGTGATTGATGGGAATGGTTGGACTTGATGATCCTGTGGGTCTCTTCCAACCTGGTGATTCTATGATTCTACGATTTTATGAAAATACAGGTGAGGAGAAGAACGGGCCCCACCAAATTTCTTCTTTAGATCTACCTCCTCTAAGATCAACTCTCTAATGCGATTCTACATTACTAAAAACATTACAAACTGTATTATTTATGGTCCCTGGGGAATTATGGGGGTTTTATACACAATCACTGTAGGATCATATCTGCCTTTATGAGCAGCAGGTAGTTTGACACAGCTGTGATAGAAAACTAATTTAGATTCATCTTCACAAGCCATCCACGTGCATTACAATGCGTGAATGCAATAGCAGAGACACGCAATTATTAGGATGTACAACACTGACATTACAATTAAACTTAATATAAGCAAACCTCTGGCAGACCAGATCACTGTGAATCTCTCCCAAAGGGGTTCTGGACAGAAAATGTCAGGCACTGCAGCGCTGCCAGCAGAATTACTGACAGAAGACAGGAGAGTGAGTTCCTATTCAAAAGCCCAGGAGAAAGAGTAATAACTCTGTAATTGGAGAGGGCTTTGATCACACATATATTTCCTTTACAGATAGCTGTTTCCAAATAGCAGCTTATCTGCTGAGCAAAAAAAAAAAACCCAATCAACAAACTAACACACAACAAGAAAGTCCTTGAGTAAAAGAAAAGAGGTGAGGAAGGTTCATTTTCATCTTCAAAGTCTGAGGAAAAAGCTGCCTTATTTTTCCACTAATATCAAATTACAGAACATTGACCAGAGAATGGCAACAGTCATTAGACTAATCTACTCATAGCCACCTGAAAAGAAGTAAGAAAGGAAAAAAAAAAAAATCCTTTTTCATTAACCCCACATAGGAGTAACTATCTTGGTCAAAGAAAATACATTCAGGTCCAATGAGTCCCTTTTCAACAAACCCTATCTTTTCATGTGATTTGAACGTGAAATTCTCCTTTGCAACTGCTGTTTTTGTATTTGCATGATATAGCCTCCAAAAAATTTAAGAGTCCAGAATATTTCACATGATGCAGTAACAAAGAAATCTCTGCTTTTCACAGAACTATCCACCCCTGAAGAGAGGAAGCAGAGCACAAACCACCTTGGCAGAAGAATTCCTATACCTCTATTTTTATACACTCCAGCTGAACAAATTGGAGTAACCACACACACAGGTGGTACAGCACAAATAATTTTTCTGCAAAGTCACTAAAAATGCAGCATCAAGAACTGAAAATGTGTTAGAAACATAAAGGCAAAAATATCAGGTATATTATAATTTGGCTGCATCCAGAAAATGATAAGCATACCTAGTGTTTTGTTCCTTCAGTTTATTTGTACAGTATCTCTAGAATAACAAAAAAGGTTAATATTTCTATTTTTCTCTGCATTATCAACAATGACAGATCAGGACAGATCATTCAGACATTGGTAGTTGATTTGTATTTCACTGGAAAAACTCCTCTTCTTTCTTTTATTTAACAACTACAAAATATCAGCATTCAAAAATGTGGACTCGGTTTTCAGGTTTTTCTTATTTTTCATATTTTAGAGAAGTTCTGAAAGATTTGTACTGACGTATCTTCCCACTAGTGGAATTATTGTTACAATGAAGCTTTTTAAATAAAATTGGTCTAATTTTTATATGAAATTACAAGGATGGATCTCTCAAAGGCAGCTTCATCTCAATCAAGCTTTCTAAGCATCATGGCCCAAACACAACTAAAATGTTCACATTAAAATGAGGTTTATTGCAAGTCAATTTAAATTTCCAATGAATGCATTTAGTTTGCTGTTTGTTTTTAATTTAAATACAAAAAATTGAATCATTCATTTGCATTGATCTGCCCCAGTGCTGCAGTATTGCTGCCAAAGGCAACACTATCAATTTAAAGCCTTGCTGCTCATCTCAAATCTTGTCACAGAGTCCTGGCCCTCTCTCTGCAGCTGCTACCTTCTCAGCGGTGGTGGCAGAACTTTTTCTACAACTCTGCTGTGACCCAGCATTAAAAATTGCTTTGAATAAAAAAAAAAAATAACCTGAAAAGCAACACTTCAGCCAGCTCAGTTCTCCATTCTAGTTTGTAGCAAAGCCTTAAGCCAACAACATCCAGGGGCAGCATCTGCAGTAATACCCTGCTAGCAAACATTTTGCAACATCACATCATAGCCAGAAGCTCCGGATCTATTCTTTTGACCAGACAGAAGATGTGTAGCCAGGCAGAAATGAAAGGGTTAAAATCTAAAGGTGACTCCAATAAGCTGAAGGCTCTCAGTATGAAGATGCTTGAGGAAGGAGACACAAAATCCAAAAGAACTGAAAGGTCTCAGTAATGCAGCAGGAGAAATGTACTTTAGTGACATCCTAAATCATGTTGGAAAATGAGTTTGGATCCTTAAGCTTATAATCTCTGTAGCCAGTAATTGGTGCTCGAGGTAAGTCTGTGGGGCTGGTCCCGGGGCTCACAACAAATCTGGGCTGATATGTTTCGAAAAAGGAACAGGTGATATTTAAACATGTCCCTTTTAAGTGTTTACAGCTAAGCCTAATCCCAAATAGTGCTATCCACATCCAGTGCCAGTGACACATTTTTCTCTCGTGGTTTACACATTTTATTGCTTAAACAGAAGCAGCAGCCAAAAAGGCTCAAGTCACACTTTAGCCTCAGGTGCTGCAGGCAGACCCAAAATAACTCACAGAGCACAAGTGCTGACAGATTCCCATATTCACATACACACACACTCCTGTTATCATCCAGTTCACATCAGGAGTGACACCACTTACACAACCACAGCCTGCTTTTCCTCTCAGAGAGGAGTTACGTGCAAGATGCAAGCACCAGAAATATTTTTCTGCATGCCATCAGTAAAACCTGTTGCCTGTGCTCGAATGGTCTGTAGGGGAAGGTATATTTTAAACAAAGATTGAATGTAATTTCCGGTTGCTCAGAGGAGATGAGAATATACAGAGATAAGAGGTTGTCATGTGTGACTGATACACTCCGTTCAAAGTGACTTTTCATGCGAGTAAAATTATTTGGTAACATGTCACTAAATAGGCTGCAATTTATGGTATCAGTTTGCAAAGTAAGTAGAAAATCAGCTCCTTAGAAGAAAAAACATATTTGGAGGTGACACTGATATTAGTGTATGAAAACACATTTTAAAAGAGACATTAACTTCTTCTTTAAGATTTTATCAACCGTTCTGCAAAATGTTTTGTAAAGCCAGTTTTGCAGCTTTATGTTCCTCCAGATTCTGGTTGGAGATTCCACTCTCAGCCAACTTACACCTCCCATCTCCCAGGAGCTGTAACGCTCTTTGACATCCCTCCCCGCGTTTGTGGTGTTGCTGGTGGTGGCTGAAAGCTGTTTGGAGCTGAAGTGCTACCTGCATTCCATGCTCAGGAAACCCAATTCCACCACTGACAATGTTACTTCGGACAATTACCTCTGACTGAAGGGTAGAAGGGCACATGTGATTTCAGAGCTTGTGGCATTCTCCGGGCTATTTCATGTAAAGAAAGGGATTATGCAAATCTATGGAATGTCATTGTCATTATATACGTATGTAGACAGCACTTTCTGGGAAAGGCAGAACTTGCGGAGCTGAAAGTTGCATTGACATTTTTCATGCTAATGTGTTATTTTGATAATTACCAATGCCACTGCCAGAAAATTACATATATGCCAGCACCTGTTTTCTTCTTGAACATCAAGAACTAGATCTTAGGGCTACTGTAATAGAGCTGAATGTAGTTTTGGGTGCTATTCATGGAAATGGAGACCAAGGGAGGGCTAAGTAAATCACCCAAGAGAATTATTACCCTTTTTTAATTTTAAACAGAGTTCTTTATATTGATAGTTTAATTAGTGTTCTTGATTATGGGGCATGAGTGACTAGGCTTGGTTAACATACAGTTACCAGAAACATTTGTAATGACAGTCTTTGATGCCATCTGATTAAAAAAATGCTCCCTAGTGACTACCAGCAAAAGATTGCCTCTCAATTACAGCAAAACCCAGCATCAACAATACGAACCCCATGGACTCTTGCTTGCAGGGTGGAAAAGTGAGCTGTTTTCATTAAGTAACTTATTTTTCACAGCTGTTATGTTATTTTTAAGCAGTTTTAATGCCACTATGCATATTAATTGCTTATTGCCTTCCCACAACCTTACTACCTTCATTACAATTACCGCTTAGCTAAAGCAAAGTCTCACATATGTCTGATGCTATTTCCCCACTTCTGTTCTCTCTTTTCTAAATGTATATTTCTTCTTCCAAGTCCTCCCCAATGTCATGTTTCTTCTCATCATTTGGATTACATTTCTGGTCATTTCAGCTTGGAGGAAGAGGTCTGGGGGATGAGGGCTACTTCCATTTTTGTAGCTTACTCATTGCTTCTCTCTTCATGTGGAATTGAAAGAGAAGATACGTTGAACATGTTTTGAGCCAGAGGTTGGAGCATACTAGAAAATTCCACCTTCATTTACACTACACAAGGTTCCTTCCTTTCCCTTTACAATTCTGTGTTCAGGTGATTATGCTGGGGTTTTAATGTGATCATTTGCTAGAGTATTTGGAGCTTCCAAAAAGCTCAAACAATACCATTTCCTTTTTCTCAGAGCCCAGCTGGCACTATTGTCAATGAAAGCTCATCAATAAGTAAGGAACTATGGGACTCCAAGTCCTTCATGGAGTCCAACACTTGTTAAATATTTACTGTATGCTCTTTATTGGAGAGAGGGTACCTGCTAAAGGATGAGCACAATGTCATTGTCTTAACTGCTGTAGTAAACACCTTTTCTTTGGACTATAGGACAACCAAAGACTGAAATCCTACCCTCATAAACAGAAATAAGAAGGAAAAAGGAAAGGATTAAGAGGATGAGTGAATTAAGGAAAATAAGCTCTTAAAAACCTTTATCTTCCCCTCCCAAGTATCTCTCTTTTGTGAGTGCAATTCCTCTACTTATTGATGCGAGTGAAAATTCCTCTCACCTCATACTCCTCTTTAAATCCATAGCCCTGTCCTCGCTTCATCTGGGTGATGTGCTGCAGCAGGTCGGCCACTCGGATGGCTGGCTGGAACTGCCCCCGGGGGTAGGACATTTCCACCGGCTCGCAGCTCCGATACGGGTGGGTCTGGATAGTCAGGGTTGGCTGGCTCATCTCTCCATGGCTACTGTCTGTTTTAAAGATAGGGAGGCAAAACAAGCTTTCACCTATCTGGTATTTCCACTCTTATTCTTGCTCCATTTGTTTATTTGTTTCTTCACCACCCTGCTGGTTGGTGCACATAAAAGAAATTAAAGAAATAAGTAGGAAACACACGCTTGCCTATGGCTGCCTAGAGAAACTAAATCACACTTGAATATTTTTTGCATCGAGGAGATAAATCCAAAGAGATGGGGAACGGAATAAAGAGGCAATCAGGCTAACAAGGCTACAGCACATATAGCGAAATAGCACATTTAGTAAGGATGAGCTCTGCACAATGACTCCAATTGATTTACATACCTTTCTTCACAAACCTGCAAAGACCAGGACTCAAAGTTACACACAGGGCACAATAGTCAAGCTGGACTGGGGGTGTATAATACGAGATAGCTAACAAGGGCTCAAATAAATAGCAAACAAATTATTAGTATTTCAAACAAGCCACACAGGATGTTAGAAGCAAATTAAACTGTTCTGCTAGTTCACACCTAACATTTATATGTCAATTACAAAGATATACTCTTATAAGAAAGAAAAAAGCAGCAAAAATATATAGTTATTTAGCATGCAGAAACTTAAATTTCAGATAGGTAAACTTAATAGGAAAATTTTATCTTTTGAAAGAAACCGATTAAAAAATATCTCTATCACTACACAGATGGAATTGTAATCTCTTATATCCCCAGCACAACACATACACACAACAAAATATTCCTAGTGAAGTTAATAGAAAAGATGTTAAATAACCGAACAATTGTTGGTCACAATTGTTATTTTAACAACAAAAACCTCAAGATTTGATGAAAAATTCAGTTTCTTATCTACCAGAGCTGATCAAATCTAAACAGCTGGCCAAATAAACCATTGTTTTTTCCAACAATTATAGGCATCTGAGATACTTGGGTTCTTCCATGCATACAGACCCTAAGAGTCTGCATCAATGGTGTCTAAACCAAACTATTAGCAAACAAAACATATCTCCTTCAACTGTTCATAAAAAAAAACCCTTAACACTGCTTACACAAGGCTTGTTTCTTATGGAAAGCTTACTGACAAAGAGCCTAAATACTATCCCTTGTCAGCAATGCCACAGTCATGTTTTTGAAGGGATAAAGAATAAATAAATCAAACTGCAATTTCAGGGTGATTTCTGTGAGGGAGAAATACAGCCAGAATGCTATTGTAAACATTATCGTCCTTGAGGGATTTCCATGGAGTTTTGATCAGAAGCAGTCAGGATCTCTGCTGTTGTCCCTCACTGCAAAACTGGGTAGGAGGAGACAGATGAGGGCATTAGATCGACTCGACAGCAGCTGGCAAACCAGCAACATGACAAAACATGACAAACAACACTTTAGCTGCTTTACAGTCACAGGAAAAAAAGATATCAAGACAGGCATATGCTCTTTTTGAACTTGCAAGTGTGTGGGAAGGAGAAAGGAGTGAGAGGACGCTACCCTAGGGCATGCTGATCTCCTGTGTGAGATAAGTAAGCCTGGTGGCTGAATTATCAAAGACGCTGAACTCATCCTGCCGCTTCTGAAATAAATTAGCAGAAAGTGATCAGCTGGTCTGAAGATTAGGCCACCGAATGTAAAGATTCAGAGTCTGAGGTTCTCCTAAATGCAGCCACATTCCCAGGACAGTCAGAGATTTACAGAGCTATGGCTCTAGCAAAGCAACCTGCACATACAAAATGTGTATAAATTTGGGATTTAAGGAAGAGTAACATCCAAATTCTTTGTATAATCATCCCTAATGCTTCGGCTAATGACAATGTGAGAACTCTGAACAGAGGGAATTTCAAGGCTTATTAATTCCCCTAGTTGGATTCGCTTTCCCAGTGCATCATTCCTCCCCTATTCCCTATTAACCTCCTGTAATGGAGAGGAGAAGATTTTTATTGCAGACCATTTCCAACAGACGTACTATGCTTAATTTTCCATCATTACGTTTAATACAAACCCAATTTCACAATTGGCTTCTCTGAGGAACCTACAAGTAATGCCACATTTTTATCAGCCCCAATTAAAAAACATTACACTATCCCTATTCAAGAGGGAGTCTTAAAACTAATGTGCAGTTCTAGTGCTAATACAATAAGGGCACATGCAGAGCACAGGCTACTTGTAAAAAGAAGTTCAGATCATTCAACTCCTTTGCAGGCAATTAATTTCTCTCTTCATCAGAACCTTTAATTCTAGTGTATTTGGCTCTCTTCTCAAAAAGAAGTATCATAGGGAGAGGTGAAAGTGAGAAAAGTGGTGGTCCCTCCAATTCCAGAAGAACTTCCCTCAAAGCAGGCCCTCATGTTAAGATTCTGGAACTGAAAGAAGCTGCTCAGCAGTAAAGAAAGATCTGACTCTGGCCTTTAAGTTTATAGTTTCTTTGGTCAGAAAGATAAAAAATGGTACAAAAATCACTGAAGTAGTAGTATCTCTTGCAGCGTGGTTGGTGGCATCACACCATTTGTGAGCCTCTCACCAAGCCAAGTATTTCTGCATAAGAAAAAGTGTCACACAATATCTGGGTCATCCAGCTCTCAACACAAAGATACGCGGAGTTGAAACTAGGCAGAAGATCACCTCCTCTGGACATCCACGACAAACACATCTTGAATGGCCTCCATGCTACCTGAAAGAAAACCCAAGCCAAGGAAAGAGTGGAAGGGCTTTTATGGAGACGAATTGCTACATATGAGGCAAGTCTAGTGTTCATATGTCTGCTAATAAAGCCTGACGCAAGAAACATATTGTTCTTTCTCTATTTAATCACACCATGAGTCTGAACCTAAGCATGGTTAATGAGGCGCTCATGCAAGGCACGACACCTTCTCTCATGATGTGCTGCTTACAGCAAATTTGTGAACAATTCAAAACACAAGTAGGAGGAGAGGTAGCAGCAAATTGATCTCTCACTAGGACAATCAACAAAAAGAGTCTTTGGGGGGCTTGCAAACAGGCTTTGCTTTTCCTCCAGGATGCAGCTATAAATGACATTTCATTCCTTATGGCACTATTATTACTGGAAAAGACAAAAATACCAGCTTCTCAACAAAGTCAGACTTCTGTTTTAATTGTTGCACTAAAGGCAAGGCACGGCTATTTTCCACAGTCTCTTGTCTCTGTCCTCTTCTCACAAACATATTTCCATCCCCCTGCAAATGAGGATGTGTTTGTATGGCAAATTGGCCGTTTCAGCAGTGCCTCCAGAGCATGTGTGGCTTTTACAAGTTTTTAGAGAGAATAGTAAATCAAGAGCATAGATTGTCTTTGAAAGATGTTTGACATAATTCACTCTAATACTCAGAAACTACTAAACATGCAGAATTGTACATCTTTTTTTTTGATTGTGTTTCATGTGCACATCTTATTTCTAGTCATATGTCCTCGTTTGTGTAGGAACATACACTACCACATTCCATTGCATAGTGAAGATGGAACACAGTTCCAAGAACTAATCCAGATTAAAACATTTCAGGAGATGCTGATTCCATTTTGACCCTTAAAGTTGTGACATCAGTTAATTACCCTTGCTGTCTAAACATTTCTTAACTGCAATTTGATTTTCCTTAGCTTTGACTTGCAGGAACTGAATCCTGAATCTTATTATATCTTCTGTTAGATTAAAGAGCCCTCTGAGCATTTGAAATCTTGACCCACGCAGGCACTGGTCAAATCGCTTCTTCAGTTTCCCTTTGACAAAGTAAATCAATTGAGAGCTTCTGAAGTCTCATTAGGGTGAGCTGTTCAGGGTTCTGGTTCCTTCCTAGAACCATTTCTGATTTTCCACAGTTCTTTTTTTGTGCAGCTGTACACAAAATAGGTATTCTGCATGTTGCTGGACACATACTGCTTGTAAGAGGACCACTTCTAACATTAACAACTGCAATAGAAAAATATGTTGCCTGCTTCTGTGTTAACCCTTTTTAGTGCAATATAGTCTGTTGCCAATGCAGATATTTTAATATCTGAAAGCAAACAATTCCATAATCAGCCCAAGAATTCACAGAATATCCTGAAATGGTGTATGAGACATAACTAGCTCTGACATAACTAGCCCAATTGGGAAACTCTTCAGTCATCTCAGCTTATCTGTTTAGGGTGTAACTGTAGATAGTCAGGTTTAACAATGTTGACTCCACTTTTAATATTTAAAATCCCAGCTTAGGAAATGGTGCTTCTGTGACCCGCATCTTTGCTGCAGTAATAATCACAGACTTGTTGAATTAAACTCTGAGGTCTCACCCTGCCAAGAGAAACATAAATGAGTTCAGAGTGCTGAGAAAAGCTGAAGCAGAGGCCAGTGAGGAAGCATCCTTCCCCATTTGCTGAGGATACCTGAGAGTGAGATATTATTGCTTGCCTGCTGCTACAAAGCCTTGTATTATACATTTTTGTTGCTACACAGACAAGTAAAATATACATATCTCCCTCCACGTAAAAGCTACTAGATATCCGGACACAGAGTATTATCTTACCTTCTAACCAGAAAACCAACCTGTGCCTCAAACAACTAAGTGTTGCTGCACTGATGTGTCATTTTCTATATGAAGAGAAGTTACTTTCAAAACTTTTGCTCATATGCACTAATTCCTACCATTTCTGGAATGAGAGGCCTATCATTTCTGTTTATATTTTTATTCTCTTAGCCTTGGCAAGTGTGTAACATGATAAGACATCCTTTGCACAAAATAAATTATATTTCGAGTAGTGTTTGTGATGGATTTAATTACACACATATCCAGACTCTCTACACTAGAATAAGGGTTGTCAGTTATTTGACATCTTCCAAGGATGAGTAGAGCAAGGCTAATATCTCTTCCCCTTACACAAGCGTATCCTAATATTATAAAACCTATTGCATATACTTTTCTTTCATCAGCTATCATAGAAGAAAATCCCCTTAAAGATGCAAAGAAGATGCTTTGATGAGGTAGGCTAAGACTTGAGGCTACTGAGTACATGTGTAATCATGCAGCTCTTCAAAGATGTGGACCTTACCAGGTAAAATCTCTCTACCTCCGCAGGAGAAGAGCCCGTTGGATCTCACCTACCTTAAAGAACAATTCATTAGTTGCAGCTGAAAAACGTTTGCCGCTTCAAAACAGCACACAAAACTGGAAGGCACTGAAGACTAGAAAAGAGAGTTTTCCAAGTCACTTGATCCTCTGCAGGCAGAAAGACGTGTAAGAGAAATTCAGCGCACATACCAGCCTACAAGGGCAAGTGCCTCCATTGCTCATTTGCTTGCTCTGCTGCAGGACAACGTTAGCACAGCGCACTGATGTGAAAACCTCTCCCACAGCTTCTCAGAGGCTGACTGGGCCTGGGAGGCTACAGATACAGTTGAACAGATCAACTAGTTGATTTTGGAGCTTCCTTTGCATAAAAATACCTCACCCTGCAGTTTAAACAGCCAGTAATGGTGACACTCAGTAACGCAGCAATATTAGCTTCTTAATATCTTTTTAGTTCTTCAAACTAAAAGTTTGGATTGTGGTTATACCAGGGGAGATTGATTAGGCATTGGCAAAAGCTCATCCAAGCCACAGAAGAGTGAAATTCAGGGTAATTCTATATATTTCTAAGAACAGGATAGTTTTGGTGTGAGACTTAAATAACAGTGAGCTTTCTCTGTTTGTTCTGCCCATCTGCAAGGAACTACATGGAACTAAGTCCTCATCCTCCCTTATTAGGATCCTTTTGAGCAGCTGAAGTAAGAGCAAGGGTAAATGTCCTTACATACTGCTGGGAGTTGTTAGTGGATGCAAGGGAAGGACATTCTGGTTCCCCTGACAGGACAGCCCTAATGCCATCTGCTGAACATCTTCAAGAGCTGCTGGCCATGCAGATTTTCTCCAAAAACAATGCCTAAGTTTTTATCAGCTCCTCTTCAGACTGGAACAACATGGGCCTTACTGAAGTATCAAAAATAGGGAAATCTACCTCCCTTATTTATTTGTATTAAATATTCACTTACTGAGTGCAGATGCTTGTGCAATATATTTAAATCCAGAGTTGACTAAAACTGGGAGAGAAAATTACAAAGCTAAACCATGCATTACATAAAACAATATTAATTAAGCATAGGATAGCGTAGAGGCAAAACTAAAATCCCCTGTATCATACTATCAACAAATCCTGTTACAACCAAGCCTAGGGAGTCATCCACTAATGCAGAGATAGAACATTTATTAGCAGAAGTCATAACAGATGGGAACATATAGAACTGAACTGCAGGTAGTGCTCAAAGATGGAAATTGGTAGTGGGATGACTGATGTCCTTTTTAAGATCTCTTTTTCTTTCCTAGGAGTTAATATTAATAAATGTAAAAAATTAAACTTATTTTGCTCATACAGCAACATCCAACGTTTGGTGAATCTGTCTGAGGAGCCAGAATACCAAGTTTTCAATTTGTCTTCAAGTCACAAGATAGAAATATCTTCAATGCCAGAGGCTGTCTCACAGCATTCATGGATATTAAATTCAGATGGGACAGAGGAGGGAAACATTCTACGTAAATCAGATCCTAAAAGTGCTTTGTACTTAACTTCCCAAGTGCAGAAGAGGGATTTGAATCCTTACAGTGGCCAGCAGAAGTTAAGTTTGCAAGAGTTTTGAACACCCAAGTACAAAACCGGTTAAATTCCTATTTCCTCTTTGCTCCTTTCTAAGGATTAGGAAATTTGAAAGTTTTGGGAGCCTTTCCAGCTTCTGCTTTCCCAGGACTAGTACAGACTGAATTTATCTATCACTCCTTGAGCTTCATATTGTGAAGTGTGCAGCTCACATCATACTTATTAATGGAACAGAGAGGAGAAAAGAGGCTTGCTCAAATGAAGGTCCATTTTTTGCAGATGCCAAGTACCAGACTGAAAGCAGTTTAACTTTTTCCAGCAAACTGCAAATCTGGGCCCTGTTCTGAAGTACAGCCAAAAGATAAATCTCCCTTTAGATTTTTCTATTGACAAGTGTGAGACTCTCAGAAACAAGAACAAACCTTCTGGAAATAGGATTCCATTCCTTGCCTGCATCACTGAAAGAGGGCTCATTCATTGCTGTCAGCATTTTGATAGATAGCAGAATAAATGTGTGTCTTGTGGCAGTCCTTCCAAGCCTCTGTGCCCTCATTGTTAAGTCTATAAGCCAAGGCTCTTTAGCAATCAGTTGTGATTTCTTCCTGGTCTAACTGTGGGTCTTCAACATGCTCAGAGTAATGTTTAAAGGAGCCATGGTGGATTACTGTGACTGGAAGTGAACATTTACTGTAGATAATCCAAAATGACAGGTCTGATAAATATCACTGGTTAGGTTCTGATCAACCACACACCATATTTCTGATTCATAGCAGAGGAATTACCTTCAAATTCTGCACACAGGCAGCATCCTCCAGGGAGAGCCTGAAGTTGTAGGCTGCTATTACTCACTTTCAAGAGTACACCTCCAGTAAGTTTCTGGATAACTTCTTTTATCAGCTAACAGTTTCTGCCAATTTTGCTATCTCTGTTAACTTGCTGTAAAAACATATTTTTTTAGAAAATCCCAAACCTAACAGCTGCACACTATATATGTTATTTATCATCTGAACAAGAAAAGCTAATTTTCAGAGATGGCAAACACTAACATCTCCTTCTAAAGTTACCAACAGCCAGAGAACAGTCTCTGCCTCTCTACCTGCATTTTTGTTATCCTCTCAAGCCCATGCCAAACTGCTTGAATATTTTGTATTTAACTCTCAACATACACAGAATGAGTTGGTGTCACTTGCTCAAACCCAGACTCCGATTTCTACAAATAACCTTTATACCTGTGATTGAATCCAAAGCTTTAAGCTCCCACCTACTCTGAACATGCAAACCCTCACTTGTGTTCAGAAGCCTTGAGGCACACCTACCTGAGCCTCACTCACAGGACAAGAAGTAAGGATTTTAAACTAAAAGAGGGTAGATTCAGACTAGATAGAAGGAAGAAATTTCATAAGATGAGGGTCGTGAAACACTGCAAGAAATTGCCCAAAGAGGTGGTTGATGCCCATCCCCAGAAACATTCAGGTTCAGGCTAGCTAGGGCTCTGAGCAACCTGATGTGGTTGAAGATCCCTGTGCTCACTGCCTGGGGCTTTAGCTAGATGTCCCTTAAGGGCCCTTTCCAACCCAAATGATTTTATGATTCTATTCCATTTGCACAGGTACAACCACCTGCATGAGTCAAAACCAAGCTGAAGGCAAGGTGGCAAGTTGGAATGTGGCCCAGAATGTCAAATCCCATTCACAAAAATGAAGAATAGTTGATAGAATCTAATTTTAAACCTTGATTTTGTAACTCTTCTTTCCTTTAAAAAAAAAATCAATTGATTACAATAACAAGCATGAGTAAAACAAAAGGCTTTCTTATTAACATGACACATGACGACAGTATTAGTTATGATTTTGGGACCCAGACGGTTAACAGTGTTCTCCGATTTACTTTTGAGATGCAATGAGTGTGCTTGCTCTCCAGTGAAGTGCACCATACCTGTCTTCTTACCTAACAGCGTGGTCGATGGAACAGTGTCTGATGATACTTTGAGATGGAATTCCGTTCACCCACACGACACGGATCAATGGAAATCAACAGAAGATCAACAGGAAAAAAAAGTTACAAAAAATGAAAACAAGGTTAGCTGTATCTCACACTCAGAAAATTTAGTCTATAGGTCATATTGGGAAACGTACAAAAGCAAAGGAAATTTAGAAAGGAAAGAAAAATCTGGCACTAGTACCTGAGTAGTAGGAATTCAACAAAGATTTGCTCTGAAGGGTTTTGCTTTGGACAGAAAATGAACAAGGAGAGGGTGATGCTAGGTAGGAAAGACATAAGGAAAAGACTTTAGACATATATTAAGAGAGAGAAAGAGAACAGGGAGAATGTTCCTCAAAGAACACAGTAATATGGGATATATAAGGCTTAACAAAATGAATTATATTTTTCATCTCGACATGCATATTACATTTATTACATTGTCACCATGATGGATTTTCTTTAATATAAGCACTCCAGAACCCAAATACAGTATTACAGTTACTGTAAATCAGTGTGTTCCTACACAGGACACACATATAGGACTATATTCTAGATATCCCATTTTTTTAATCAAAGGAACAAACTTCTCTTTTTGCTTTTAGGAGAATGATCCTTAAAACAGACCCCCAAAATAGAAACTACAGAGAATTAAATGCAAGATTAACAGTAAAACAGGCCTGCTCAATCACAATGAACACTAGCACCACAGAAATACACAGGTAGGATAGCAATTTTTTTTTTGTTAAAATAATACAAGCTAACAAGGAACTTGTTCTTCAACCCAGAACTGTTTGTAGCAAATCCTAGAATCCTTTCCCCTGTAAATTGGGTTCCTTCAGCAAGACAAGCATCCCTGCTTTCTCCCATTAAAACATTAGCTTCCTCTGCACAAGAATCCACAAATTATTTCCATATTAATCAAATATTTATGGAAAAGAGATAGGGCTCAACATCTTTCACAGTAGATTCTTCTCTTGATGGTAAATTTATGAGGCTAGTTTATATCTGCAACAGCATACATGTACATCCTTATGGTAATTCATCATTCCTGAAGGCATGTTCTATTGTTAACATTCTGCATTCACTCTTAGAGTTACAGGCATTTATTTATCTCCTCAAAATGTTGGGAAACAAGCTAATACAAATCTCAGTACATCAGAAAGACAACAATAGATAACACAGGAAAAACTATTCCATAAACCATGATAGAAATTCTGTATACATCAAAGAAATTTCATAAGCAATTTCTGTATCTATAGAGCAAACACCACTTAAAACTTTCAAATTGTTCTGTGGGATGAACCTAGGAAGTCACTAGTATGGGAGTTTCATAAAGTCTGCAGCTTTACCTCCTGAGCAGTATCTAATAACCCAGTAAATGAACTTGCTCTTATTCTGGATTCTCTTGCCACAACCACTTGAAAACACATTAAAATAACCAAATTTTTCATAGTCCAGTCTGCTGGAGTTCTGCCCCAGCTGCTTTCAGACCATTTGGAACCTCTTATATTTTCTCCCCTGCATTTGTCAGCCTAACTCAGGTCCTCCTCTTACTGCGCTTGGAACATGGACATTTTTGCAGATGTATAAAATAAAGTCTAAAAAGAGTAATTTGTTTGCTTGGGGCTGCAGTGAAAGACAGCAGTCAGGGTCTGGAATGGGACTCGATTTTACCTATGTGGAAGTATAAGAGAACTCCTTAGGCCATACAGCCTTTCCAGGAATTGCTAACTATAAGGTACTGAGGCAGCTGAAGAAATGCACATCATTTCAGGGCATTTGATAAAAAATGGTTTTGACTGTGGTTTATGAAATAAGCCATATTTGTTAGAAAGGGAGGTACATTCTAGATTATTTCTTTAGAAGAAAAAATGGGAAAAAACCCAATCAAAAAACAAGTTTCCCAAAACTTTGGAGAGCTCTTTCTCAAAATCAGCCAGGTTGTGACTCATGTAACGAGAGATGTGTACACAGTGCTGCTGCCTGTCCAAAGGTTCTTCTAAGAACTAGAGTGTGTCACTGTAGGAAACACTTCCAGAGAAGATTTCATGTCAGGGTAGAGATTAAGACTTCATTTAAAATTCTCCTTCAATTCCTGGAGTGGCACATGAGGTCACAGAGATCCCTCTAGGAAAAGCAGAATTCTTCTTCCTATTCTTAAGATGACTCTCCCTTGCTTTTCCCAAAAATCCCAAACCAGCATGAGACCAGTAAAAGGGAGTTTGATACTTTTTCTTTCTATGGCTTTGATAAAATTTGGCTTTATTACTATTAAATTTATAATTTTTCACTAAAGGAACCATCTCATGGTCATGATCCTACTCGTCCCTGGACTGCATATAGCAGGTATCCTAACTGTGAGTGAAAATTATCTGTCTGGTAAGAATGAGGACTACACCTTGATGTAATTGTTGTGGCTTCCAGCAAATCCCAAGACCTTTGCACTTCATTCATCACAAAACCACACAGAATCTGGAGAGGTGTGAATTTAGATGGTTCTTCTAAAAATGATTCTTAACACCCTGAGTGCCACTTACCAACAGTTTCCTCTTATCTCCTTGTTCTTGCCAGTAAAAGTACAATAACTTGGTAACTGTGCAGTGGTGCTCAATGATACAAAACACAGTTCCCTACAGCTACCAAAATGCTGTCTTCAAGCTATGCTTCTGCCTGTAATGTTAAAGCTGCCTATCTAACCTGCATGAGTCTCACCCCTGAAGGTTGGCTGGGAAGCAGTCTCCTCCCAAACAGAGATGTCTCAAAAAGTTAAGCGCAGCCTAGTAAATGGGTCTCTAGCAAAACTGGCTGAATTTTAAGAGATTAGATCCTCAGAATCAAACAGTTCCCTTCAGAAACCACCCAAGAATGTGGAGTTGGCTATGCTGGGGACATAGCAGTCTCCTAGACAAAACCAATCCATGATGTTTTAGCACTGCCAAGTTAGAAAAGTAGTTTCTTTGTGTTGGACATATAATTAGTGCCTCATTGCTAAGATGATACGCTACTGCTTATCCCGTCACACAGATGGGCTGCCAAATTGCACACGATTAATGTGCAATAACAACCTTCTGCAAAATTTTCTGGTCAATGTACAGATGCTGTTGGATGGTTTCAGCCTCACCTTGTCTCCTGTTTGTTACCTTATTTCATAATAACCATGAATCGCATCAATGCCTACATGTGACTGTGCTGTGCCAATCAGAGGAAAAGGCTGCTGCTTTCCGAACATTGCTGCAAAACCTACTGAGGAATGGGTTCAAACACTGCAAGTGCCATCACCTGCCTTTAATGGATTTAAGATATATTTTTATTTCTTTTAAAAACAATGTATTTGAGAAAATGAACAACTATGATGAGCATGCTTCACTTCCACATAACCCCTGGGTAAAATCAGACAAGCTGGAACAGTCATGGACTTATTTATACTTCAGCAAACACCTAGTCCAATTCCATATGGAGTCAGAGGCAGAGGCTGACTCCATAAAATCCCCTCAGTTTAAACTCCTGTATGCACCAGTAAGAATTCTGCCTGAAAAACAACTCAGAGTATAAATAGGAAGAGGGATGAGGGGTTTTGCATTGGGCCAGTAAAGATAAACGGCCATTTCTCTGCCACTTTTCAGCAAGACCTGATGTCTCCTTGTTTCAGCACAGAGGCTACAGATCTTCAAGGATGTAATTTAATAATCAAGACCTCTGCCAAATGACAGAATTGAAAACTGCAAATGTCCAACAGGATCTTGTGCTCCTGAGAGCTGCACCAGGCTCTACCAAGGTCTGTTGCGCACAAAAAGTGAGGCTTTATGGATGACACCATTTACCTGAGCTTACATTGAAAGTATGAGAATTTCCCCCTAAAGTGCTGAGATGGAATAGATGGAGAAATCTGCATTGTTACTAACAGCAGAAAGAGGACGGTAACTCTAAGTGGTGACAGAATCACTGCTAGTTTCAGTTGGCTGTGAAAGCACCCCAGTTTACGTCCGTTGGACAACGTGGGGAGCAGAAAGGCAGTTGCTCATTTTTGGTGTCTTTCATGATGCAGAGCACCAGGTAGCACCCACTGTGATGAGGAGGACATTGCTTCTTCCTTTATAATGGCTGGACTTGTCAGTTGGAATTCTCTACATGGTGACCGTGCAATAGGCAGCCGCAAGACCAGCAACAGGGCAGCTACGGCAGAAGGGCACACAGAGAACACGCAAGGAGTGTCAAAGATCTCCTGCAGCAGGAGGTGATCAGTGGCCAAGCTGGAGAGACTATGGGAAGAAAAGAATTTCTGCAGGGACTCATGGAACTTGTTCTGTCTGAGAAATCATTGAAATTATTGGTGCAGGAAGGAAAAACTGGAGGGAAGGACACATGCCCTGCAAGGACACTGTCATCTGGAGATAAACTTGCTTGCAAGTCATCCAATAATTGTGAGGTATCCTACTTAACAAGTTGTCTTGTTCTATTTTATTGCCTTTGTAAGCTAGCAAGGTGACCTGGGGATTGAAAACACTTGGCTTCTCTTGGTGGATTTCCTTCAAAAAGGAGAGGGGTATTTCCACATCACTGCTACAAACGACTCCAACTTCCATAACTGAGGGTCAAGATGGAGAGGATGACTACCTGTCATGAGATATCTGCAAATGGTTTTACTGCTGGGAATCAAAAGGACAACTTAAAAAGGAATTTGGCTGCTGCTTAGGATAAACAGATGTTTTCAAAAGCAAGGCTGCAAAACTATTTCTTAGCAAGAAGTCTAAGAAATAACCCTATCACTTTATTCACAAGTTAGAGTTGACTCTTTAGAACCCTTCATGATTTGAACTACATTAATGCATTTTTTTTCTAAAAGAAAGTCTTTCACCCATAAAATATCTGTACTGGCATGTGCACACTACTGCACAGAAAAAAACTTACCTCAAACACCTCAGCATGTTGGACTTGGCAGTAAAAAAATTGGAGAAATCATGAAGGCTTACTGGTAATTTTTTCTCATGGTCATAAAGAGGAAAACCAGAAAAGAATCGGCCCATCACTTGGCCCAGGCTGTGTTATAGAAGGAGTAGAGGGAATTGGTCATAAAATCTACAGTGATGTCAGACAAGCAAAGGACTAACTGAAAAAAACAACAAACCAAACTTGGAGCGATGCTTTTTAACAAAATTGGGTCCAATATATTTTCTATAGTTGCCATTTCAAGAAAATGACTTAGCTGTTTTAATTAGTCACTCAAAATACCATGGGGGGTGGGAGGGGCGGGAAATGAGGTCACATTTCAAGTTTGTCTCTTCTCTTATTTTCTGGCTGGAAAAAAATACCCCAAATGTTTAAAGATCCAGATTCTGAAGAAACTGTTGAAAACTTCATTTCCCCCCAGTTAGAATGCTGCCCTCTGCTATCCCGTCTTTCAAAGGTATGAACCACAGACAACTCTTGCTGTCTCTTTAGGAGATATAGCTACTCAGCACCTCAGAAAATTAGATCTTGATTCAAGTCAATTTAATATCAGAGAGAAGCGTTCACTGCTAGCCTTGACAGTCCCAAACACCTATTTATCCATCTCGCAGGTACGTTACAGAGAGTGGCAGTAGCAACACATGCAGATGGAATTTGACATGACCTACTGATAGAGGGAAAAGAAGAATTCGCTCAGCTTGTCCCACTTAATCTGAGATTTCAAAGAAAGATTTGAATGATAAAACACATTTCCTACCATAAGATCTCCCACGTTAGTGATTAGGGGAAAATCCACTACCCTGAAAGTGTTTACAAAGGACAAAAGACTTTAAGTATGTACTTGTCCTTCAGAGCTGTTCCCTGTTCAGCCTAACAGGTTAAATGTCAAAGTGGGGAGTGAAATTCTCACAGTGCCTAAGTCATTATTTATTTAATAGGTTAGAGTTTACAAATCCACCATGCACTCAATCTTGATCTAGCGAGGCTGAAGTATGACATTGTGCTGCTTGAGGCTGAAGTATGACATTGTGCTGCTTTACCCAAAAAACTCTTCCAGCTACAGAGGTCTGAGTGGTTTACAAGTTTTAACTAAGATTAGTTTTACTGAACCCTTATGAAGAATGAACTGAGGACTCAGACAAAGAAGAAATGTCATCTTTCCATTCCAGTTCTCTGGCTATGAGACCATGCTTTCTTTCATAACAACTTCATACAGAAAATGTTATTTCATCCTATAAGTCAGCTAAGTGCTTTAATTCAACACTCTACTCACAAAAGAAAAAATATGGAAAACAAGTAAACACGTGTCTTTTTGACTGTCTGATGCAGTTTTTAGAACAGACTTTATAAATTGTTCTCAGTAGATTTAGAGTCAGAAAGAATGCTATGCACCTATCTGACAGCTAAAATAGGGGCAGTGTCAGAGATAATTCAGACAACTAATTTCTATTGAGCTTTTACAATGATCTCTGTCACTGTCATTCCTACCTCCTCAATATTGTGCCCACAGGAATAGGTCCTTTTAAGAACCTAGAGCTCTCTAAGGGGGACATATCCGTTGTAAGCAAGTTAAACTTACTGAATCCATTAACATCTTGGCAGCTGGAAGAAAAAGCTTCTTCTTTGTGAACAGCACTGAGTTTGGTAGAGGTCTTGTCGGAAGCAGCCACAGGACCCATCTCCCTCTGCGTGCTGGTCTGAGTCTCCTTCTGCTTCTTGGCTAGCTTCCTTTAGGGCATTTTGAAGAGGGGAGAAATCAAGGTCAGTTTTCCCTTGTTAAAAACAAAACAATGTTAAAATATTTTGAAAACCACACTTATCCCACTTGGTCAGACATGCAGGTCATGTGGCAAGCCGCATGAGAGGAAACTCCGCGACTTTTTTAATGTAACTGTTGTGGAGCACAATAAATATAGTGATACTAGTCTTTGAACTTAGCTGCCCCTCCCAGTAACTTGTCTTGCACAAACCTGCATCACCCCAGCAGTAGGAGTGCTACATCAACCTAGAAGAGGTAAAGCCCCTGGAGCAGGTGTCAGCCGCTCCAGGAAGAAGAGAGGGCATGGGAAGAGGGCAGCGACCAGAACCGCTCAGCTAGCAGGTAAATAGGATGTCTGCGTCTATTCCACGGGGGCACCTGCGCTCATGATTTTCTTCAGGTGCTCTGGTGGAGCAACTTTGTGCAACCTGAGAGCTTGAGCAGGAGCTTTGCCCTGTCCCCAAGCAGAGCAAAGAGGACAGCAGCCTCTACTGAAGTCTGACACACATCCAAACTACTCTGAGGATCAACAGTCAGTGAAGGGTGGGCAGATTAAAGGTTGAAGTTCTTTTAGAGATGTCCAAATATGCCTCCATTCTAGGAAAATGAGTGTTTTCTTGTTTTGAGGAGACTTCAAAAACATTGGCAAATCAGAAACACTGCCAGTTCTGAAAATACTAGCCAAGCCAAGAATATTAGAAGCTCCTTATTTGCAAACACACCTAATAAAAAGAAAATGGAGAGAAGGAGGAAAAGTGAGCTGCAAAGCTTCCATTGACATTTGACTGCCCTGTGCTTCATTCATATCAGAGCGCAAAACTGTTTAAAAATGAATGTATGACATTCTACAACCCACACCTTGAAAAAATATCACACAAATCCCCAGCACCGGCAAAGAACTTTGGTTACACGACTTCTGTAGATAAGAAAATAAAACAAACAAAAAAAAAAAAGAGAGGAAAACAGATTACTGTAAGAAGGAGCTTTAGTTTTCTTTTTTTCCTCCAATTCAAAGGATAAAAAAAAAATCCTAACAACTAAATCATTTTGCAAAGAGGTTTTTCTTCATTAAAATGACATGCTTATGGTAAGTACTACCTATCTATTAAACGTCATTAGATTCTTAAAAGGATATTCCTTGTAACTTTTTCCAACAGGCTTTATTTATTCACAGCATGTGTCAGAGTGGCATTTACAAGCAAGTTCAAGCACAAAGCTGAGCCCCAGCCCTTTATAAGATGGGTAGCTAGGCCAGCTACATTCATTTGCACAGAAGGGTCAGAGAAAACTAAACCTTTTGCCTGTGTTTGTGGGAAATGACAATTTTAAGCCAAGCTGATAATCCAGACCAGGAAGGCACAGGTTTATGGACAATCATCCAATGTTTGATGCAAACTTTTGAACAAATACATCTGTTTCATCTTCTCAGCTAGTGGAAGTTCAGGCTTTTATAGTTAGTGGTTTCAATTCAAAGCCACGGCTTTTTAAATTTGGTACATAATCACAGAGTGCATACTTAGGTCTCACAAAATTTCCATGGTGCAACCACTTCTGCAGATGAAGATGCAAACAGAGGAACTGTCCCTGAGCAATGAAGCAAAAAGCAGGCATTTAATGATGTTAAAAGCTTTGCTTCCAGTGTTCAGCAACGTTAGCATGGTCAGATTTATTAACTATGAGCTGCAGCCATGAGAGCCCCCTTTCTTTGTGCTGTGGTACCTGAGGTAGCAACAATAGTCTTGAAGTGTATTAGCTCTGCTAGGTGCTTATTTTAATCCTTTAGATTTGCTAATCATACATGGCTATGTGAATTCTTTGGCAACAGGATTTAAAATTTCTCAGTGGGAAACACTAATCCAAAATGCCGAAGTCCTTAATAACAAGCACTCTGGACTGCTGGGGTGAGCCATTACAGATGACTACTACTGGGGTTTAAAAATGGTGAGTCAGAAAGGGTAACTTCCTTATTAGATCCAGATTAAATTATTTATGGCAATAATTATATGCTAGTCCCATTGCCTACTATATTTTCAGAGATGCCAACAAGCTACAAAGAGCCAGAACTGGCAAACTCATTTTCTCTTTCAGCAAATGAGCAATAACATTTCTGTATGTGCTAGGCAAGAAAAAAATAACCCCAAACCCAAGCCCATTATTCCCCAAAGGCCTGCTTACGAAAGCCCTATGCAAAGCAGTTCTACCTGGTCCTGTAGAAGACAGAGAGGCCCCTAAAACATTGGCTTGAATGCCTAAAAAGAAAAGGTGACATGAGTTTAAAGTTCTCAATCTAACTCGCACGCACAAACCAGGCTGCTCGCGGGTGGACCAGCTAACGCTTACGCAAATTCAGAGAGAAGCCATAAGGAAAACTGTTCTGCATCTGAAAATGCTACATTTTTCTTTCAACAGCATGTTATCAGTTTCCACCTTTCTCTCTCTCTATTCCAAGAATGTAAAAATTCTTCATCTAAATTTAGAGGGAAAAGGAAGACTGATCTCTTTTGAGGATTTCAGAGCTAAGCTTGCCAGACACATCAAGGGGCTCTCGCTTTCTAAATGTGCCTTTTCTGCCTCTGTTATGTGTCTGGATAGAGTGGCAGCACAGGACTAAGCCTATTTGGTCCTTGCCATCATTATAATTCATAGAAAGGATTACAAAATCAAATGACTAGCACTTTCTAGAATGTTAGGGATGTGACTTAAACCCACAGCTAGGTAGAGTTTTATTTCCCAGCATGTCAAAAATGCCTTCGGAATTGGAAAAGCATTTGTCTGGAAACGCTGTTTCCCAAAATAGCCGACTTCAAGAGATCTCTGTGACTTGCTGACAAGCTGCATGAGTGACATGGTTAATGCTCTCCTTACTGACCAGCCTCCCCTAAAGACAACAAGCGCAACACCCTGATGGAACTGCTATCAGTGCATTAGTGTCAATCAGGGTCCGGCTGTAGGCTGCTGCCAGCGCGCGCCCAGCACAGCCTGACACCAGGCACAGAGAAGACACTTTCCATCTCATGCATTATGCAGTTGGAAAGGGGAGAAAATAAAAGACCAGGCAGATGTTTGGAAGAAGAATCTGATACAAGCAACACAGGGTGAAGAAACAGAAATGTCAAGATATGACTAAGGGGATATTAATAGCTGATTTAAGTTTAAGCGTAAGGAAAGAGTGCCGGTAAGAAAACAGGAGCCCAGGGATGGGGGTTACTGGGTTGTCTTTGCAGTTCAAGAAGGTTTGTAAATGAAGAGGTGATGTTTACAAACACTATACATACACAGGAGGGATGAGACAGACAGATGATGAAAGCCGAACAAAAAATGAAACCAGCTGTATAATCAGGCAGTTGAAGCTAACCCAACTAAAGCCAGGCTAAAACCATTGCCAGTGAACCTAAACTAAGCACAATTTTTTTTTTTAAAAAATGCATATTTGATTCATCTGTTTTTGAAACTTCTACTCCTATCAGAGAATAGATGTAAAATAATGGGGCATTACATTAAAATAATATTTTAACAGTCAAGGAATGCAAACTTAGTATCAAGTATGAAACATTTACTGCCAAGGGCATTAATCAGAAAGCTCAAGCAGTGTTTTCAGTGTGGGTTATCTGCAGGATCTGATTGCTGCTCTGCAGAGGTTTGGATAAACTTTAGGAATTACTTTTTAAAACTGTCTTGCAAATTATTCTCTAACTTTTTACATCAATTTTACATGCATGAATGTTAAATCTCCTAAAGAGCTCTCGTACATGTACATTGACAGATTTAATTTTAGATGTTTCAGAAGGATGGATTATATACACTGTAATGTAGATTTGCATGCACAGGTAATTTAGACATTAGGTATAGATCACGTAAGTTAAACATGAAATTTCCTCCTACAGACAAGAATTGCGTATTTCTCTCATTTTCAATTAGCAATTTAAGAAAGCTACTAAATACCACTCCTTTTAGATACCTGTGTGCACCAGTGTGCTAGGAGTACACATATTATTTATGACAAAACCTGCACCAGGTTAAAGCAGGCAGTGATCAGCCATGCAAATACTTATCAGGGAGCACTGCTTAAATAGCAGCTCTGTGGAAAAGGATGACTGTTCCCTAGATCTGTAGTAGATCACAAACTGTTCCCTAGATCTGTAGTAGATCACAAACTCAATTTCAAAGAACAGTTTCATGCAGTTTAAACAGTTTAAAAACATAGCCTCAAGTTGCACCCAGGGAGGTTTAGACTGGATATTGGGAAAAATTTCTTCACTGACAGAGTGGTGAAGCACAGGAACTAGCTGCCCAGGGCAGTGGAGGAGTCTCCATCCCTGGAGGTGTTAAAAAAATGTGTAGATGTGGTGCTTCAGGACATGGTTTAGTAGGCATGTTGCTATTGTGTTGATGATTGGACTTCTTAACATTGGAAAAGCTCTCCAAGACTAACAACTCCACATTTCTATGAAATAAAGGAAGGTTTAGATATGGCACTGTGGTCGACAAACCACAGGTAATCTCTTCCTCTAACAGAGGATCAGTAAGGCCCCTGCTGCACTATTGCACTTCAAACAGAATATGGGCCATAGGGATGCATGCAAAGGCAGAACACAACAGGTAAATCTACAAGACATGACTTACAAGCAAAGACCAAAGGAAATAGGGATCTTTAATCTAGGGAAAAGAAAATCAAATAGGCCCGATACAGAATCATAGAATCACCAGGCTGGAAAACACTCACCGGATCATCAAGTCCAACCATTCCTATCAAACACTAAACCATGTCCCTCACCACCTTATCCACCCATCCCTTAAACCCCTCCAGGGAAGGTGACTCACCCCGCTCCCTGGACAGCCTATTCCAGTGTCCAGTGACCCTTTCTGTGAAATTTTTATTCCTAATGTTCAGCCTGACCCTCCCCTGGTGGAGCTTGAGGCCATTCCCTCTCGTCCTGTCCCCTGCCGCTTGGGAGAAGAGGCCAACTCCCTCCTCTTGTCTTCAAACATATGAAAAGACATCACAGAGAAATGGTTCTTCCTATTTACAGGAACTGGGAAAAAAAATAATAGGGCTAAGCTATGGGAAGGGCAGGTCATTTTAGACTTTGGGAAAACTGTATGCAGTAAAGCTGCACATCTCTCCAGCCGACCACACAGGTTGACCATGAAATCTTTAAACTGAGAGCAAGAGGAACAAGAGCTAAAGGCTGTACATCTTTCTGATGGGGAATCTCCACCTTGGGCTCCGATGGTCCTGCTCAAAACTGCAGCCACCACATGCTGCTTTTGTGCAGCCTGTAACCTGACCCCAACAGCCGTGGGAAATACTCTCTGGCCCAAGCACACAGGCAGCTTACTGCTTCTTTTAGCTGCTCTAAGGGCAAATCCTGCACTTAGAGACAAGTGCAGAGACAGCTTCACTTGCACTTTTTAGCACCTGCCATGGTGAAGCCAAACTCTGTGGGTTATTGCAGGAGCAAAGGGAATTTACTAGAGTAAAGGCTAAGTGAAGAGCGAGGACCAGCTGCACCACTTGTACTCACAAAGCAAAGATTACTTGACACGAGAAAGTGATGCACCATAGATGTATGTCAAAAGAGGCTCTGAATATTTTGTACTGTGTGTATACACACACCAGGTATTGAAAAATGTAAGGCTGTGCTCTCCAAGCTTCACTTGATCAAATTAATCACTATTTGTTCAGGACATTTATTTATAAATACATAAACTTTAAACAAGATGAGTGCATATAAGAGCCATACAGTGTAAGTATACGCTGGTATAGACAGCCAGCAAACGCTGCCTGGTGCAAAGTTTAGGTTTGAAATCACCACACAGACATGTTCCAAATAAAATTTCACTTCCTTTCTGGACATTTTTTGTTTATTTTACTTTCATTGGACTGGTATAACCACTGATTCATGGTTCTGCTACTTCGGTTTTGGGGGACTTCGGGGTTTTTTGGGGGTTGTTGGGGGTTTTTGAGTTCTATATTTTTTTTTTCTAATAAGAAAATCAGTTGCTTCTTAAAATTCTGATTTAGCAAGCTGACCTGTGCAGGCAGATCACACCATCCATGGAAATATATAGAGATATTATGTATGCATGTGGTTAGACAGAGGTAAGCCTATAAATAAAATAACGTTTTACTTCTTTTCAAATGCCTCACAGATGGTGGAAATAAATTCAGCACAAACTCTCTTATTTCAGAAAGTGCAAGTATAAATTTAGCTTAATACCTTTGCCAAAATCTCTCCCATGAAGAGAAGATTCTGGCTGAAACCACCACAATAATTAAAATTGGTCTGAAATTAAGATAGCTTCCTATGCTGAAGTTGTGTTCTTAGTAGTTTAACTAGATCAGGGAATAAGGAAAACAACATATTGGCCATTTAGTGTCCTTTTATGATAAAAAATACTAAACTGAATTCTTGTAACACATACATGAATCTATGTATTTCCAGAAATACTCCTCTGGTTTGATATCACTCTTGGTCAAATTTCATTCTATAACCATTACCTTGCAGGGGAAAGAAACAAAACAAAATAAAACATCTCAACCTCCACACAGAAAACATTTCCACTCCTTTTCCTCGTAAGGAAATAATAAAGCCTTGATATGGGTTGCCGCAGCTAAAAATACTCTTGCAAAAGAGGTGTCTGTCATTAAATACACAACCTCCTTTAAACCAGCTGAACTGCTGTCTGTGTTTTACAGCTTCAGGTAGGAAAAGAAACAAAACCTTTAAGATGCAGATGGTCTTACATTGCACATCGTATCTTACAATGCATCAAACTTCCTTGCAATGTGGCCGAGCAACAATTCTGTACAAAACCTTAGACAACATTTGTACTGGTGTAAATACAGAGTAACTCCTCTGAAAAGGTTCACGCATCATCTTGGTGACAGGGATACAATGAGTGCACCAGGACTGGAACTCCAAATTCTGCATCCTTCTCTTCTCATCACAAGACCAAGTCCAGTCCAAGGATCTCAGGCTGTAAGCAACTAACTTTTAATGGTGAGCAAACTGAAGTACACAAAATGATGTCAATCCTGCACAATGACTTAGCAGGTAAGGAGCAAAGGTGTCCTGGGTCTGTAGTTCCACTTAAAATGTGTTAAAGATCTTTATGGCCTTCTCCTTCAGCCACAATACCACCCCTTCCTATAAGTTGTAGGGAAGTTTTAATGAAGTGTTGCTATGCGAAAATGCCATTTCTATGGCCCTTGTTGTGCCGTGCTATGCACAACAAAATAGCTAAAAGAGCTGCTCTTATAAATGAATCATTTTGATGGGTCTCACCAAAGCTGCCGGTACTCGACTGTCTTACAGAATCAGATTTTACAGTCCTGGGGACCTGAATAAGAGAGAGGCTGAAGGCAGACCTCCAGTCTAGAGGCTACCACAGCGCTTATGGGCCATCTCTGCAAACATCAGTGACTCAATGATATAAGTCTCTGTGAATTTATGAGACTTCTCATTCTGAACTGTTTAGAAGCATTAGGGTTGGAGATTTTGGTCCCTAACAAGAAGAAATGTCAGCATAACAAATGAGAAAGCCTTGAGAGGAATTATCTGAAGCACACAAGAATAACTCTAAGAAGCATAACTTTGAAGTCCAGAAGCTGAAACTAAAAATAAAGTGATGTAGTCCATATGGTCATATTTAAAGGTCTGCCAGTAGATTTATTTGAAAACCTGCTTTTCAACACTAGTAACTCATTCAGCTGAATTTGGCTTCAGGACTTAAACATCCATACAAGATCCTAGCAAGGAAAGCAATTCTATTGAAACAAATCTATATATATACATATTGCTGCTCTTATTTTCACAACATTTCAAATAAACTTAGATCAAACCTTTCTGCTTATAAGAGGCTGTAGCAATTTCTATCATCTTTGGCTAGGAACTACAGTTCTTAGCAACCTAAGATTTGCATCTCTAATCATAACAAAACATCTTATTTCATGTGAAACTTGAAACATGAAACTCAATAAAACTTTAGTCATATACTGCTTGATGGATTCTCCTGCTTTCTTCTCTCACTGCTGGAACACCTCTCATACCCTATAATTCAGGGAAAAAAGTAAACAGAGCTTAGTTTTTTCAGATCAGGAAACAGCCCAAATTTCAGTCTGAAACCAAATGTTGACACTTACAGCCTGATGATTGAAGTACTCGTTGCATGATAACTATTTATGTGTTACTTCTACCGTAGTGATGCTCCAGCTAGCAGGGCTCAGGCTTGATGAGGCACCTGGGATCCAGAAGCACAGAGCCAAGAATGAGCTCTTTACAAAAAAATCTTGGGCGCAGTACTATGGAGATATGTGATTTCTGCATCATGAGCTCAAATCTCCATTGAGTGCCTCTATGGGGTGCTATGAACAAAGAAACTTTCCTAATTATACCTCTGGCTCTTCTCTACCACATGTTGTGCGGTGTGCATCTATTTTATTAAATCTTATTAAAACATTTGCTTCTGCTGCTCCCGAAGCTCATTGTAACCTCAGGCTTGGGTGACCTCCAGAGGTCTGGCTCTTCACTTTTCCTGAGTCATTCTCCTATTCCCTGAGAAAAAAGCTCCAGCATATTGATCCACAGTAGCCATTACCAAGACAGCAAGGAGACCACTTAATTATACCCTTACTTTCTCCGTAGCAGAGCAATCCTCAGCTGACTCCTTAAAGAAATGTTGTTGTGCAGGTGTAAAAAGAAGTCACACAGGGCTCAGAAATTGGTTCATGTTCTTAAACACATGAATCTCAAAATAAAATAAAGCAGAGAACATTCTGACCACATACCACCTATTCGAAAAAGATAAAATTATAATGGAAAACTGGGGACTGGACCTTTCAGGCAATGGTGCTGACTGGTTGTAAGGAAACCAAATGAGTAGAACAGTGCAGAGGGTATTTTTTCTGAAGTTCATGAGAAATGTGAAGAAGAGGAAAGGTTGTAGCAAGGAATGCAACTAGATAGTAACACCTACATGTTAAAACCATTCCCTGCTTTAGCACTTAGTCAAACCTCTTCTGAAGCCTGACTATCCATTCTTGGTGAACCAGTGTGAAATCTAGAAGAAATGGAGTTACTCTGCATTTACAATTATGTGACAGGGCAAAGTTAAGGCTCATTATGGTGTCTTCAGGCTCCTCACACTCTTGGCAAGTGGGGAAAGTTTCTCTTTCAATTATCTTCTGATAAATCATTGAGAAGCAAAATCACTCCAAGAGGTGATACATAGGGATCCTCTTACTTAATTCCTTTGGATATAAATCAACTCACATGGGAAAGTGGTCAACTTTCACTTAAAGGGCAGAATATAAAGGCACTTGTTTCACTGACCAGCTGAGCAGCTTCCCAAAGTGTCCACAGGACCAAGTCACAAGATTAAGACAAAAGTGAACTGAATAAGCAAAGGAGGAGGTTCTCTAGAGGTGGCAGATTAAGAGGGGCTAGTAGAACAGATATTGCCCTTTTGACTACAATGTCCATGTCAGAGCCCTGGAAACTCTGGCAGTTTGCGGCTTTTGGAGGAAAGGTTTAGGTCAGTGATGCAGCTGCTGCTTCTTAGAGATGGAGAGGAGAGACCTGCTTCTTTCAGCAGTAACAGTTGCCTATTCCATCCCTCCCAGTCCTCTGGTGGCAGCAAAGGCATCCAACTCAGTTCTCCAGGACTCCTCCCTCAGATCAGTGATCCAGTCCTCTCCTCCTCCTGATCCTCGGACAACTATTATCATAGCAGAAACAGCTTGGCCCTGGTTACTTTCCAGCCCCTTAGTCTTTAGGCAACAGATGGCTTTGGAAGTATTGATGTGTGAAGCGTTTTCATGCATCTTAACAACTGCCTTAATTATGCAGCATTGTCATTGGGACTGGACAGGTGATTTAGATCTGACTGTCTGAACCGTTTCATCATTCAATGGTCTAATCTGACACTCAGAATCTGGCAGCTCCGGGAATAGGGATGTTTCCTGAGATAATGTCAAGTCCTAATTGTCAGAAACCTTATGTTTTTAAAAAGCTTATAACCATAGCTGAGAAATTCCAAACAATAACTTTCAGATGTGTAGTCTGGATAAATACGACAGACAATCAAAAAAGGTGCAGTTGGGGCACTCTGTGTTTGTCCATTAACATTGGAAGAGCTATAAACAATAACTAACATATAGGTGTTTGCAGGTACAGTTACAAGTGCAGTGGTGAAACAGGGAAAACATAACAGTGTGAAAGTGAGAAAATAAAACACAAGCTGCTGGAAAGATAAATGGAATGGTAAAAAAAGAAGCGCTAAAGGAAAACATTACAACAAAGCACAAAATTACCACAAGGTGAGCACGCTCAAGAAACATTATCCCCAGCCAAGTACTTACAAGTAATAGGAGTAGGAATATGCATTTCTTCTAAATATTGACAGCCAGTTAGATGGACAAAATATCCAAAAGAGAAAAAGAAAACAAAACACAATTAGATTTATACGAACTCTAGTATTCCTTTCAGCATACAAATTATCTTGTCGCCTTTTGTATTGAGACACTTTTTTCCTACACCTTTTTCAGGAGCTCTTTGTCCATGAGGAATGGAGACAGAACTGGAGACAAGAAACACAGGTTGTGTTCGCACATCTACTGTTGGCTTGCGTTGCTGTGAATAAATCCCCTCATATCTTTCTACCTTAACTTTGTCATGTCAATGACATGGATGATGAGACTTACCTTTGCCGTGAAATGCTTTGAATTTTTTTTTGAATGCAATGAAATATGTAAGAGCCGTTGATATAAATAACAATAAGTAGGAAAGTGACAATGTAAGAACACCACAATATTGGAATATTTAGACAATGAGAAAATTGTGTAATGATAAATCAAGCTTCATCAAACTCTAAAATGCAAATAGTTCATTAACAATTCAAGCATCACTGCATATTTTTAGATGATCACTGGGGGTATGCATTAGCTTCCTGCGTCACTGTGATTAAACATCTTCTATTACAGTTTTTCAACAATACAATTCAGAACATTTTGATGTGTTTTTTTGAGCAGCGCCACAAAATGAGACTTGGCAATCAGTTATAATTTAAGAGATGATGTCTTCACTTTTATAACTGAAAAAGAGCTTCTTGGAAAGGGCTGTTTCACAACAGATCTAGCACATTGTTATAGATTAACAGCAGCCATGGTCAAGACAGGGATAAAAAAAATAAACACAAACTTCAATCTACTGCACAAATTAATATTCCACACTTGCATTCACCATAAACACTAGGAAGTATAAATGCAGGGTTCAAGTGGTCACTGTTAAATTTACTCTGAACATCACTCTCATAACCACACATGCAAGCTGGACTCAGTGCAGTTACGCTCTGTGCACGACCGTGCTCTTTGTTGTGGATGCTCTGGGAAGGGAACACAGATTTACAGATGGTGACTTGTGTTACTCTGTAATGACATGTCTTTCCTGTTGGTTGCCTTTGCTATAAACCTGAAATTCTGACCAGATTCCTGATATATGCCAAGTTATTTGAATGACACCTGTTCCGAGATACACCCTGGATTCTACATGCCACAGCAATGCACCAGTTAAGGTATAGCGATTGCCACTGAGCTTTGCTGTGAGTTTCTGGGTTTCTCTGAACTTCTAAGCAAGGGGAAAGCCATCAGTATGCGAAAAACAAGAGCACATGCAGCAGAATACTCCAAAATTATTCCCTTCATTAAACACCACCCTGATGCACCAGTGTGAGGTTTCACACAATACCATCAACTGCAATTGTTCTGTTGAACAATTCTGCTGTGCTTCCTGCTTTTGTTGTGTCTCAGCCAGCAGATATATGTGATCACACAAGACTCTTAGTTCTCATTAAAAAGCTGTGTGTCCCTCAAGGCTACAGAAAAATGCTCAGAAAAATTTCTTCTGTAATGACAGAAAATAAAGGGAGACAAATAGAAAGATTCTATTTTGGGACTGGACAGGCTATTTTGGCTCAAATTCTCTCAAAACATGTAAGCTAAAATAAGGACTTCCTAAAGAATATTTCAAAACTAACTGTTAAAATTGGTCAGAGTTACAGATCACTAAAAACATGACCCGATCCCACAATGTATCACATAACTTGAAAACCCTGCCTGACATCCACCTAAAAAAGGACACAGGAGGGACTTGGGTGACTGAATGAGCAAATATCCCTATAGTAATTCTATCCAAAAACTTGAGCATGTTCTGCTCATGAGGTATTTGGGGTTTATTTAATTAGTTTACGGTAACAACCTAAATCCTAATCCAGAATAAGAAGCTGAATTTTCATAGAAGGAACTAATCCTAGACCCTACACAGCCCCAAATCTCCTTTTTTTTTTGCTACCAACAGCACTTTAAAGAACTTATTTACAGTGCACCCATGACAGGCTGTCTGATCCTATTTATTCAGTCTTATACTTAAAAGGGTCAGTAGAGGCTTTGTATGCTCAGCTGCACAAGCCTGCAAAGTGTCACGTTCTTCACTCCAGGGAAATGCAAGTCACAATTACACTGGGGTTAAAACTGTCCAGACAAAAATCAGAACTGACCAAAATCTAATCCTCTTGGGGGAGGCAAAGTCAAAGGGTATGTTCTCCAGAAAATAAATTTACAAATGTCTTTTTTTTTCTTTTTTTCAGCCTGTTTTTACTAATTAATCCTGTATTATTTATTATAGAAAAATATTGAACTAATATTAAGTATAAACAAATAAGTTCCTCAGAGAATTAGCAATGCTTTCATGTCATAAAAATGAGGTATTTCAAGGTGCACATCTATTAATGAAAGAAAGTGGAACTGCCTTAAGTGGGCAAATGTACCCATGCAGGCATTAATCACCAACTGTACGTTACCAGGCTAAATTATGTTGCAGCAATTTGTACGTCCATATACATATGAAGGTATTGGAGCTGCAAAACATATATTATAACTCAGGTAAGCTAGTGGGTTTCCAAAACCAAGAAAACAAATTTATCATTGGGTTTTATATTAGATACTGTAAGACATTCATATTTAAATCGGAAATTTATATACACACACAAACTATTTTTACATAGATATATAAATACAGAGACTTTAGCAGATTTTAAACACCCCCAGGGTTCAATGAAAACTTTTAGATAACAAATGTAAAGTCAAATCCAAATTTTCCACTGCATGAATGTTCTGGTTGGCTGAATTTAACTTCACATATCCAACTAAACCCTACAAAACATCAACAGCCCCTCCAAAATTTGCCAGTCACTGGATTTTTTGCAGTATGTTCTATGGAAATTACAAGCAACAGAGCAACACTTGCTCAGGCCTTATACACGTATGGTTCAAAAACGTGTGCTGGTTTGGTACATCTCAAACAGCAGCTTGTGATGACCTATCTAATCCTAACTTCAAACCAGTGCTTGCATTCTCTTAGTGTTTACATCTCTTCTAAACTCTCCTCCTCCATTGCTCTTTTCACTGATTAACAAAAAGCTTCATTCAGGAAATCCACTACTGTGCCTATTACTAATGAATTATCATGTCCTGGACTATGAACAAATGTCACTGTGATATTTTCCAGCTCCATTTGAAGAAAAAGCCTCATTTTTTTCTAATTATTTTTTTTCTGCGTTGTTGCTCGCAGGAATAGAGTAGCTTGTACAGTGAGGTGTTAGCCTTAGCAAACCGAAAAGGAAGACTCTTTTCAAAGTAAGGTTAATGCAAAAATCAAATGCAGGAGCGTAAGCACACAACATTTCTGTTTGTAAAACAGGAAGAGAATTTTGTTTTTGAACTGTTCTCTTAGACAAGTATGAGTTTTCAGCTGTGCTCCTCCAGAGTTCAGATCAACCTGCTGTCCAAAGCAGCCTTTCATTTTATAAAAGCTGGTCCCAGTCTGCCTTAGTTTACAAATGAAATGAGCCTGGTAGGTTTAAGTTCATCTTCAGGGAACACTTATCCATATGGAGCTCCAAGCCTCAATTGGACATGACTGGTGGTGCCCATTCAAGGGAGACCCAAAACCAATGCCATCAGCAGGTTTGTCAGCGATGCTGGAGGTGTGTTATGCAGATCTAGAGAGGGCAAGGCTCCAAAAACTCTCTGTGCTGTTACAGTTTCCAAATGGGAAAAGGTCTTAAAGTCGATGAGCCAGTTTATATCTTATAATAATGTGTATTCCAGTGGGTAATCTTGCAGATGACAGTAAACAGGCAAAGAGAGATACTGACTGCAGTGATTTTTGCCTGCATGCACTTGGATGTGTGCGTGCGTGTGGGAAACACAGAGGAAAATGTAATTTTCCTGCTTTAGAATGAACAAGAGGAGAATTCATATTTCTAATGCTCCCCCTCACCTCCTTTCTGACCTTAATTTTGAAGAAAGATGCCCAGGTTAACAGAGTCTATGACAAAGCCACATATAGCAAAGTTCTGTCCGTGGGACACCACACTCAAATTCCCTATGTGCACAGGTTCCCATGCTCATTTCCATTGCTTCATTATTGCATTGTGCTTCTCCTTGCATTTTCATGCACTACCCTTTCTCATTAATTATCAATTACTTATCATTAACTCTTTGCAATAACAACCATTCTTCTGTTGCTCATGCATTATAGCATCTGCCAGAACAGGTATCGTTTCTAGGACTACAACTTCTTCGTGGCAGCATTACATAAGTAAGTATTAACTGCTCCCCCTGTAACACAATAGGACATTTTATCTCTCCCAGATTTATTCTCTTTGAAGCAGCAATGCTCTAGGTAGAAGAACCAAGATGCAAGCAAAGCAGAAACTTACCTTCTCTTGATGGTAAGCATTGCTCCCAAGAGAATAATAACGAACATCAGAAGACCAGCTATAACTCCAGCCATTTTCACCGTGCTGTCAACTTGTTTTTCTGGTTCCACTGCATTGGAATTCTGGGTGGAAGCTCCTTAAAAAATGGAGAAAGAGGAAGGAGGAGATAAAAAGACAATTTGTAGAAAAATCATGTAATGATCCACTTTAAATATTCATTTGAAAGCCTAACAACTTATTTGCTATCAAATTGCAATAGACAATTGTCCATCTAGCAAAATCTGCCTTTAATAAGGGCTAATGACAGACAATTCAGAGCAGTAATAGGGTGTAAAATCCCAGTGTAATGCAACTGACTCTAATATTTCACCACATTATATTGTAATGGGGAATTTACTCTTCTGAAGCACTCAGCATGCACCCAGAAGCAGGAGAATTAATAACAGTTATAACTCTCATTGGAAACAGCTCAAGTGGAGGTGCAACCCTTACTCATCAAGATAATGAATATAAAAGTTTGCAGTAACATATCCCATAATACTACTCACAGAAACTTTTTTTCTTCAAAAATCAATACACATTTGTAGTTCTCACTACACTGGAGGCATACGTTTTGTAAACACATAGTTACAATTACATACGTAACAAACATTAATCCAATGCACAGAGCACCCACCACATCATCTAATATATTCCACGCATGAAGAGTTTTCCAGGTCAGGTAAAACAACATGATTTCCACTTGAAATTGATGAGGTTCTTTTTAAGAATAAAGCCTACACGCTTAAAAATAAAACATATTTAGGAGCATTTTTTGCTTAGCATTTCTCTACTTCTTTATCATGATCTGACTTTAAGGGTCTTTTGCCTATGCATTAACAGAGGACCTTGTAGAATGCTACCCTCTTCCCTGTTGCTGAGACTACTTGCATTGTGTTCATTATATGCCTTAGCTCTGCTAACTATTTTTTTCCTAATGTCCAGCTTAAATCTCCCCTGGCGGAGCTTGAGGCCATTCCCCCTTGTCCTGTCCCCTGTCCCTTGGGAGAAGAGCCCAGCTCCCTCCTCTCCACAACCTCCCCTCAGGTATTTGTAGAGAGCAATGAGGTCTCCCCTCAGCCTCCTCTTCTCCAGGCTAAACACCCCCAGCTCTCTCAGTTGTTCCTCATCAGGCCTGTTCTCCAGCCCCTTCACCAGCTTTGTTGCTCTTCTCTGGACTCGCTCCAGAGCCTCAACATCTTTCTTGTGGAGAGGAGCCCAGAACTGAACACAGCACTCGAGGTGCAAGGATTAGGATCTGATCTTGACTAAAGTGTTATATTCTCCTCTCATCATACCCTGAACACTACATATAGAACAATAATATATTGAATGCAAAACAACAAAACTCACCGCATGCAGTGATAAAAGTATGATTTCGGTTTTCTTACAGCTAAGCTGTTAATCTAGTTTACCACAGCAAAACACAATATTTACCAAGCAAAAAAGCTGGCTGCTTGAAACACATGTAATTTTCAGCTTTTTGTCACTGACACCTCTATTGCTCCGCCGTATCCACAGATTTTTCCATTCAGCTAAGAGCTAACTAGTAACACTTGCGTGTACATGCCTGAAATACGTTAATGGAACTCCTGAGAGTGAAAACAATGTATTGGTTGCATATTATCATCTTTATTTGACAACATCTCTCACAATCTTGGATCAAGTCTGCCCAAGAGGTGAGCTATGTGCCGTCATACAAGCAATCTCAACACTGTTACACAACAAAGTAAATGCTATAGGTCTAATTTTTGCCTGAAAATACCTAAAACTCTATTTGTTCAAAATGAAACTCAGAAGTACTCCAAATTATCCTTCCCTTGAGTTGCAGTTACTCCTAAGACCCTAAATAATAGAAAATCATTCTCCAACACCTACCACAAACAGCTCAGTCAGACCCCCACCATTTTTGTACCATCTGAGTATCCTCACGGATTGTGAGCCATGTTAAAAAGAATTAAGAATGTACTGTCAGCTCCATCCTCTAATCCACCAGATCAGTTTGATTTTGCCAGGCTGTTGCTTGTTACTACAGGCAATGTGTGGTCAGTGTATTTTTATTTGATATTTCTCATTCCATTGTAGATTACTGGAGGTCTGGAAAGAGAATAAAGGCTTATTATCCACCCTGACACCTACACTCTGTGGTGACTGATTCACTTGAATCTTCTACATAACTTTTGTATCTAACTTGGCAAAGGCCAACAGTTCCTTTAGGCTACTAGTCCAACCATTTGTAAGTTGTCTCAGCTAATAGCACTTAAGAATTAATAATATGACAGTGATGGTAAATTCCTGGGTCTTGGATTTTTAAAGCTTTGCAGTGAAATATAACTGCAAAAGTCCCTTGGTTTTCTGCCTTTCTGGCATATTTTCCTTGCAGGTGCCTGAATCTGCGATGGTTGCTGATACTCCCACCTGCACTAGCACCAGCTGTAGGGAAGGAGAATGTCTTTGTTCTAGTGGAAGGAGGTTTGTGAGCTGTTACTGCGTTTGCAAAGATTACTTCTGCTGCTCCTGAGAGTAATATTTTTTTAGAATTCAGTTGTGTTTCTCTCCTTTACCAGCATGGAGGCAGATCTGAAATCCTCTGAGCACAAAAGCCCATAAAAACTGCTCAGATGGCCATTTCATACAAATGTCTTCAAATATACTTGGAAATATCTGAACTACTGTACTTGAGGGGCCACCCTTTTCTGTCTGAAAAACAATGTTTATATACTGCTGACATTAAAAGGGAAAGAAAATAAACTATAACCATATTTTCTAGTGGTAACTTCCACCACATTTCCCAGAATAAATTGTTCCTCATAACCGAAGCTGGATGCTGGAATAATAGGATAAAGAAGAGGTCACCACTGTTATTACTGTGTGTATTTCTGTGGCGGCCAGAGCCCCTGCTAAGGCCAGCACCCCATTACTCTGAACCAACATGAAGCAGGACAATTTTCTGCCCTAAGCTCACTTTCTTAATAAGGAAGGAAAATGATAGAAGACAGAGCCAGAGAAGTGAGGACTCTTGGTCCCTTGAGCCCCCTTCTGTGCATTATCTACTAGACAAGGGTACTACAAAATCACAGAATCACAGAATCACCAGGTTGGAAGAGACCTACTGGATCATTAAGTCCAACTACTTGCAGAGATATATGTTCACATACTGTACAAAATGTTTTTCCAGAAGCTTGGCCAGTGACTTGAATTTTTCACAGGACCAGCATTCACATTCATAGCTATTTCAAGATTTTAGTCCTTTCCTATCAATCTAATGGACTTTGCTTTTTCAATCCCTTTCAAGTTGTAGAGATACTGCGAAGATGCAAAGAGACAGGGTCAAATGTTTTTTTCAAGAGTCACCTGCCTCATCAGCCTACGAGAAGTCAATTTACAGGTTATCAAGCACTGTTTTATTTTTTAGTAGCACACTTATAGGCACCCAAGGTCTGATCTGGTTATACTGCTGTGGATTTATAGATACCTAGCCTAGATCAGCAAGGTGCAACTGCTGGAAGCAGGGTTTCATATTGTGCCAGTTCCTTGAAATCTTCAACCTTTGAAATTCCTCCCTGCTTCAGATCATGATTACAGCTGGCTCTGCAGTGGTTGATAACTTCAGGACAAGAATTTTGAAATTAAAAATTAATTTCTGTCTAGAGGGCTGTGATTTGTATTACAGATTTAAATCTTTCTGGAGATTTCTTCAGCTGAAAGTGTTTCTGTCCACAAAGAAGAGATGACATGTTTAGCTAGTTTGAGCTGGGAGATGGTCTGTAAGTGATTTTAACAGCCTTAAACTTAAGGTTTTGCCAGTTATAACTAGAGAAGATAACCTTCTCAAAATTCCAGTAAAGTAAAAAAAATAAAAAAACCCATCCATTTAACAGCAAGCATTCATATGTAGCACTATACACTTCCAGAGAGATATTCCCATGTACTTCAAATCCTCTCAATGCTCATGCAAGGTAAGTAATAATGTTATTTACTTTACAGATCTGGAAAGATTAAGGCTACGCCTTCGGTATCACAGGCATCACCCTATGGCAATTTCATCAGATCACACGACCTTTCACTGGTGGGGACAGGAAGGATGAGGTGGGACAGAGAGAGAAACAATAACAGCAGAGAAGAGAAAGATAACATGGCAATCTTTCACCTGGCAGTTTATGCACAGATACGTTATTTGAAAACAATAAGCCACGGGATATAAAGTGACCTTCTCTGTGGAGGTGGCACAATGAAAAGCATCCAGGAAAGAATGATTATTGAGTGCATGTAGCTAAGTAGGACAAATAATATGAGATTCTTCAATAAAGCCTATTTCACACACTGTAATTTGAAATGTTCCTTATTTAAACAGCAATTACAATATTGCATTTAAAAAAAATGTAACTGACAGGAGAAAGAATTCAAAAGAGCCAAAGCCAGGAGGAAAAGAAGGGTATTTTGTCAGATTTCCAACTGGCAAGGCAAAAATAATAAAGTCTGGCAATGGAAGTGGTACCCCCAATAATCAGCAGCCACGTCACTGTGTAGGAGAGAGAAGCTTCCAGCACCACAACAAGAGGAGAAGAGAAAGTAAACCAAATGGCTGGGTCAAATACTCAGAAAAAGTCAGCACAAGTGTAAATGAGAAGGACAAAATAAAAGTAGCAACACAAGTAATGGGATTTTGAGCCACAAACAGATTACAGGAAACATCCAGAAAAGAGGAAAATCAGCCTGGGATAGGCTAGGTTTGGTTCCCAGTTTGTAACACCTATGAATACCACTTCTTCAGATGGAAAATCACTCTTGAGACAAAAAACTAATCTGAGAAATTATTTCAAAGCATTATTTAACCCCTAAAATTAATGGAAAACAATGAGTTCAAAGTCATTATGAGTTAAAGAGAGTTGCTCAGAGTAATTTCTTTTTAGAACATAACCGTGAGGCAACATGCTGAATGTAAAATTTCCTAATACACCTAGAGGCTTATTTTCAAAAGCCAGTTGCTCTCCAATCACTTGTAAACATGATTTCCTTTTCTTTTTTTTTCCCCCCTAACAGCGCTTTCTGTGTGAGTGGCCTACGAATGATTAAAGCATCTCTGCATGAAGAAATGTTTTCCCTTATGTTTTCAGATACTGATTACATCTGTACTTCTGAAACACAGTCTCCAATATCCAAACACAAGGGTAGGCAGCTACCTATGAGTATGATAACACTGAGATAAAGGTGGAAGGACATAGTTTCATATCTTGATCAGAAATACCTGCTAGCCAGCACTTCCCAACAATAACCTTGTGCATTAGCTGGATTGTGGAATACAGGCTTGTCTGCAGCCTTCAGCAGCGTGTACCAGAGCACTGGGACTAAAAACAAGGTGATACAGGATGCCAGTGAGTCTGCATACCACAAGCCAACAAAGTGAAACAGCTCACCAGATCTGAAAGACAGATTCCACTTTGGCTCTTTCTTTGTTGTCATTCATTTTAAAAAATGAACCAACAGTATCACTACACAGATCATCACTACACCAATTTTTTGCCTTCAAGTAATTGAAGGCTGCAGGCAGCACACAGGCTAAATAGCACAATGAGATGTTCTCCTTTATTTAAAAAAAGCTCAAAAGGAATGGAAAGAATGAAGAGAGCCAAAAGCTTTCGACCATATGGTAGGTGGAGAGAGCAGCAAAACAAAATAGTCCTGGAAAGAAAGGCAGACTAGAATTTATATGAGGGATTATCAGGCATACAGGTTGAATCTGGAGGAGGATAAGGGTAAACACACAGTGAGGAATCAAGATAAGCATTACTAAAATGAATGAGAATTAAAAAATAGCAGTAAGGGAATAATTGATTCTGCAGATTCTGGACAAATCCACAAAAAAGGCTTGCCTTTTCTCTTCCCGGCTTTTTTTCCTTTCTCTTCAGAGCAGAAGCACTTAATTTGTGCAAAAGGGAGATATACGGCCCCCGAGAAAGAGAAAGGTTATTACAGATATTCAAAAGAAGAGCTCAGGTAAAGAACAGCTGTTGTGATGCGAAGGTTCAGACAGTGATAGCATGTTTCCATTTTAACTCTCTGCTTTTGTAGAGCAATTTAGAAACTAGCTTTAAATTATAAAAATGGAAAAGTAGTAAAATTCCCATCATCACAAGTTCAGATTTACAGTGAGACTTAATTTTTACTTGGTCTTAAATAGACAGAGTGAGATCAATCTTGTGACAGATACAGGCAAAAACTTTGCAGTTTATAACAGTGCTATAGATGTAAAATGGATTCATCATACACTACAAACAAAAACTAATTAACCTTTGCACCAGCCAGTCACCTCTAAGTACTTATGATGCTCTCATCGTGGTTATCATTTAAAATCCACAGCCACACCAGCAGCAGAAATGACAAACCCGGTGAACAAAACCCAGAGGTGGGTATATAATGAATACTGAAATAAGGCAACCTTTCATGCCTGTATGGTCAAAGGTGCTTTAAGTACCAGGGTGGCCTACAAAACACCATGCCCGGTAAGACTTCGCCCTCAAGCTGACTGAGTAGCATGCAAAGGAGGATACTCACCATTTTACAGTAAGAATGCAGTCATACGGCCAGTGCACTAGGGACCCTAGGCATACACGTTCTACGTGTGCTGCATAAAGCACTGGGAAGCTTTCTGTACATTGCCAAGCTGAAGCAGCACTTCCAGGCATGTCCTGAATGAAGATTTTTCTTCTCCTCTACAGTGGTGTTGTGAAACAGTCTCTTTCCCACACATCTCTCTTGAGGCATTGTCACGTATCTTAATGCTACCATACAGTTTTTGAAATGTCCAGTTCCAGAAAGAAACTGGGAAGCTAATGCATTAATAATAATCCTATTTCTGAACATTAGATCATTGGAAAATCTGTTTAAGAAAACTGAGGAACAATTATCATAGGGTAGTCACTCCTTTGAAATTGCTATTTAGGGACAGTGAAAATGGTAATCTATTCATCATAAACTGTTTAAGTGGGACATTCATAGAATCATAGAACAGTTTGGGCTGGAAGGGACCTTAAAGATCATCCCGTTCCAACTCCTCTGCCATGGGCAGGGACACCTCCCACTGGATCAGGTGCCCAAGGCCCATCCAGCTTGGCCTTGAACACCTCCAGGGATGGGGCAGCCACAGCTTCCCTGGGCAACTTGTGCCAGGACCTCACCATCCTCATTGTGAAGAAATTCTTCCTTATGTCAAGTCTCAATCTGTCCCTCTCCAGTCTACAGCCATTGTCCCCAGCCCTATCACTACAAGCCTTTGTAAACAGTCCCTCCTCAGCTTTTTTGTAGGTCTCTTTCTTCCTGCCAACTTTCCTGCCAAAGAGAGGAGAAAAAAACCAAACAACTCCAAATTTCACAAGCAAGTCTTCATGTGTTGCTCCCAGTGTTAAAACTAAACAATCAGAAAAATCTTTCTGATTTGACCATCACTCTGGCTTTAATGTCCAACGACTGCATTGCTTTTATTTTAATTCCCCCTCCTATGTCTGACAACTGATTCATCTGCAAACAAACAAGAACCTACCACCACAGCCACAACACGTGGCCAACAGCATCCTTTCACACCAGGCATGCGTTGTAAGAGGACAACAACTTCCACGGAACTCCAGTTAAATCCATGACTGCTTTGATTCCAAGAAAAGTTCGTTCACGCAGTGATAATCAATTTTGTTCTGCTTTTTCTAAGGACCCTTCTTTCCTGAAGCAACTCAGTGTATCCCAGCAGTGGATGCTTTGAATAACAGAGGTGGCATTTTCAGTCTACTGTTGCCATTCCAAATTTTCCCTTAATCACTTTGTCTCTCCAGCCTCTCCCCTCCCACTGCTTATTTTAGTTGGAATCCCAAGATCAGGGTCTGTCAGCACAGCAGAGCTCTAGAGTAGGCAATGCCCTCTAGAAACTGGGCTGAGGTTCTCAAACTTGGTTGAGTTTTGCATCACATTCTTCACTAATTTGAAGTTGGTTGGTTAGTTCCCTGGGTAGAAACCCCCTAAAATCAACATTTTAAATGCTTCAGAGTAAGCGTTGATGTCGAGTTTGGTGAAAATAATGATGTTCAGTTGATTAAGTGGGCGTCCAAATGCCAAGAAGTTTGAATTCTTTTCTCAGTGGGGAATATTTTTCAGTAAGAACAACGTAAATGTGATGGCTATTAATTGTTAATTATAGTGATACATAAACTTGTGCTAAAAAAGTAACTTTTAGAAGGCAGAGATTTGAAAAAAACCCACGTTTTTTGTGCATTTAACTTAAGCAGTGTGATAAAACCCTCTGATATAAACAGCACTAAACAGAATAAACCTGTCAAAGCAATAACATTCCGGTGTATCAGAAGACAAAGTGCAATAATGAACAGATTTTAATTGGGATTAGATCTGTTTAAAAAATGCATTATCTGTCCACAAAACCAGAATATATTTTAGAAAATAACAAAGCCCTCTAAAATGAATCTGAGGGAGCAAGAGCTATTAAATGAGCAGTTTTTATGTGCAACAAAGTTTGTTTGATCAGTAAGAATTTGTTTCCTCCTCATTTTCTATTTTCTTTTTTTTTTTTGGGTTTTGCAGCCTCACCCACGTGATCTCACTTGTCACCTTTCAGACCCAGGTTCATTTCTGAGGTCTCAAGATTATTAAGCAGTCAGCTCTCAGGAAGCTCCCTTTTCCAGTGCTGGTGCACTACAAAAGTAGGATCATTTCTCTCAATCTTGAAGGCTTTTGAACTTCACGGTAATCCTGGTACCTTTTTGCTCCTGTGTCATTACAGCTGCTCTGATGTGTAGTTAAAATAATGCTTGGGTGAGGAAGTCATAGCTGGATAGAATTATAACCGTGCAGCAGTGGGAGAGGAGTATTCCTGCAAAAATTTAACCCATCCCAAAATGGAGAAACAAACCTTCCTTTCCCCTCCCTTTCCCATTAATCACATATAACTGTATCACATCCAAATAAGTCATTCTATGTAGATCAGATTAAAGTAGGAAAAACTACTTCCATTAGCTGAAGGGACTTCTCTATAGTTAAGTTTTCTGCAGTGAAGTGGAGGTACTGGTCCCAGTTTTATACACAGTGAGGCAAGTTCATGACACACAGACCTTCCATTCTGATGGAAACCGCAGCTCCCTTGAGAAGTTTTGAACCTCCTCACTAGTGATCTGTGAATGACTTGACACACTGCTACTGAGGCTCAATTCTGTAACGCCTCTGATTCTAGCAGTAGCTCCTATGCAGAGGACTGACAGAACCTAATTTGCATTTTCCTACCATCGTTTCCTACAGCAGGACTCAGCTGCCTAAGAACAGTAATCATCCCAAGAAAATACCATTAGCTACTTGAATTTAAAAAAGTGAGGTCATCTCCATGCATGCTCAGGGAGATATTCAGCCTGTGCAGAGGGCCAGCAAGGCATCCACGGGGCTCTTCAGTCAGGATCAAGTGCTCCTATGAAGACTTAGGTGGTGTTTGGACCTCCAGCTGACCCTGTGCGCAGATGTACATTCACTTCAGTGCACGAAGAGTGCCGTGTAAGGGATGCCCCCTTTATACTGCAGTCAGAATAACTGTAGAAGTATTTCCCCATGCAAATCAAATATGAAACAAGAAGTCACGAATCTGCTCAGAATTCTGGAAGTGTGAACAGTTTTCCTTTTCCTGAACTGATAATCACCTGTGCTCAAGAGGCTGGGCGGGTTTCGCGTGGTCACCTGTTGCCTACCTATTATTGCTAAGAACAAGAAAAATCGTTCCCAGGCAGCATGCACAAGAAAAAAAAAAAAGGAAAAAAAATAAAAATGTGCCTCATAACGATTATTAAAGTTCCATTCTTTCATTTGTAAGAACTCACATTTTAAAGAAAGAAGGAATGAGTATTGGGAGATAAGGAACCATTAATGAGCCCTCTGCCTTGGTTTCAATTACATTATGAAATTAATTTAATGCACTTTTAGAATACAAGAGGTAATCGCTCTCTCTTAGTAAGAGGTTGCAATTTTCTCTAATAAAGTGTCAATATAAATATGTTGCTTTAAGACAGTGAGAACAAGTCAGTTAATTCAGAAAGAATGGGACATATTAAAACAAATGCTATCAAGGAAGCCAAATGCAAAACTAATAAACTGGCTGAATGAAAATTGTATGGCAGAGAGCTGGTAAATCAGGGTTTAATTAGGAACTTATTTTTAAAGAGTGTTTTATGCTAATGGTATGCATGCAAGTGACTAATGATGTGAAAGACAACATTACTCCAGTGATTTAAAAACAGGAGTAGCCCATGTGAGGAGAGATGTTTATGGCTGGAAGTGGTAAGAAATCTGAGACCAATGAACCTAAAATGCATACATAGATACAAAAGGTTAATAATACTTGTGGATTTAAAACATGCTGGCAAAAGTGAAATGGCTACACAGACTGGACAAACGCAGAGAGCTTTCTGATGGGTTGCCAAATGTTCCCACAGCAAAGGCTGATGATGAGTCCCTTCATCTGGCCATTTCCACTGCCATCAGCAAACTCTTATACTGAGACACTGGGTGGAAGGAAGCAGGTTTCGAAGATGTGCTTGTCTGAGTGGGCTATCAACCAGCTTTGCTTTGGAGGATACGCTACTGGCATCATGACCTAGTGCTCTGAAATGCTGACCCTCCCTCCTGACTTGTAATAGACCAATATACAAAGATTTGAGAGATCTTTCTTGAGGCCACAATAATCAAGTTCTTCTAAACAGGAGCAGCACGCAGAAAACCATGGAATCATAGAACCATAAAATGGTTTGAGTTAGAATGGACCTCAGAGATCATCCAGTTCCAATCCCCTTGCCATGGGCAGGGACTACATACAGAAAAGTGCATTACCAAGAGAGATGGGAAGCTGCTCCTGCATAGAGCTGAACAGAACTAAAAAGGGGTTGATCTGATCAGTCTATTTCTTTCTAGATGGGGAGGAGAGAAAACAGAGAAATCTCCAAAACTCTCTTTAATGGACTAAAACACTTTTTAAAGAGTTGTCTACTTTCATTTTCTTGGTTTTGAGGCAATGGGACATAGAAAGTAAATTGCCTCCCAGACTGAAGTAGCGACAGTGGAACAGCTTCATGCGTCTCTCAAGTAATTAAAGCTACTCAGCTTCTGAACAGGTGCCTTGCAGCAACACCCAAGATGTGTTAAAATCCCCCAGTAACACACTGCCTGACATATTTTATTGCCTAATTACTCCCACACTCATGTTTAGTGCCCTTGTTAATCCAGTACTTCAAGAGAATACTTGCCTTGCTTAAACATGTCTTGATCCTAATCTTCCTGTCATTGGTATAAATCAGAACTCATTTCACTAACGCTAATGGAGCTACTGAAGTGTCAAATGTCTACAAATAGAAAAATTAAGCCTGTTTCCCAAAATGAACATTTAGTCTGGCACTGGCAGTATGTATTTATTTTCTGGCATCAAAACTAAATACTCGTATGCTTTTTCTCTGGTACCAACTCAAAGCAGAGCTTTTACACTGTCAATGCTGAGATTAGCCCAGACTCAAAAAAGTCTTTGTTCTCCCTAATTCTTATCAAAGATATGACAGTGGTATCTTTGTTAGCGGCTCTGATGATTTCAGTTCAAGGCAGACTACGAGTTCGCTCACTCTATCCTCAGAAACGCAACAATGCAAATAAAGGCGAAAACAGGGCAATGCCATTAAAGATAATCAATATAACGAGTAGACAGAAGACACGGCAGACACGGTAGGTCATCCAGAGCATCCCAGTTATCAGTTTTTTGTCAGGTCACAATGTAATGATAGTTTCGTGAGTGTCTCTGTGCACCGCACAGAGCAGAGAGAGGGCAGATGTGACACGCCCCTGCAGGGGATAGGATGTGGAATGTTTGAGTCCTGTTCATATGGAGTCAATGTACAGAGGGTATTCAGCCCCATGACATATGGAAATCTGAAACTATGGGAAAGCTTCAAACCACAGAACCGCATTGTTCAGCCACTGCTCAGCTGTTTGCACTTCACAGGTGCCAGCAAAGGAAGATGCTGTTGTATTATCAAGACTACATATTCACTTGTGCTGCTCTCTTGCTTGCGACCTACAGGCAATGCTGTACCTTTGAAGAGCTGAAACTGCATAATATCAGCCACAGCTATGCATATTCCAGTGTCCTTGCTAATGGTCAGGCACTGAGATATACATTGCAATTCAGAGTGAGGACAAGAGTTTTAAAAAAGAGGGAAAAAAAATTCTACAGAGATTTCCACTCTGGTACGTGCCTGTAAATCAAAAGTGATACCCCCTGACACAGAGAGATTAAACACTTCAGCTACCATCATTTCTTGTCCTTTTCCATACATGTCAATCAAGAAAAATCCTAAAGAATAAGATAACCAAAAAGCAGTGGATGTACACATCCTCAGGCTTTACCCATCTCTTTTATATATCTTATGAAATTAATATTGGTAAGAAATTCTTTTTTAAAAAGAACAACAGAATGAGGGTAGGTTATTGCCTCTTCCTGGTGACCTATCAGGTTAATGAAAATTACATCAGTTAGCAGATGGTAACTCAAGGTCAAACACTTACATGACACTTCTCTTAAGTATCTAAATTAGACAGTGCAAATCAAAAGGTCATGCAAGAATGGGACTTTTCAAGCTACGCAAGTTATTATTTTGTTTTGAATAGTCACAGAGCAAGTACCTTTCCTGCTAGCACGACAACATTCTTCCACTAACTCCAGAAAAAAAAAAAAAAAAGGAATTACTGAAATGGAAGAAACTACAGACTTGAAAAAATGAATTAATCCAGTTTCCCTGATCTCAGGAACAGACCTCAGTCGTACTCTGATGAAGCCCTGGGTAGACTCATTTCAGCCAGACTTGTCTTACCCAAGCCTGTTCTTTCTCCTGCCACCAGAAAGCCACAAGAAGATAACCAAAATGGTCACGTCAATACCAGCTGGACAAACTGAGGGGGGAGATGGGGAGACTGAGACACACAGAATGTTTGTAACCCAGAGGAATGAATTAAAGACTTTTATGAGGAACTTTTAGAAAGGAAACAAACAGGAGGATATGGGGACCATCAGAATCACAGATGAAAAGGAGGAAGGGGAGAAATGGCTGATCCTCCTTGGCTTTCAGTGGTGACACAACTGCTTACAGCCCCACCAGTTTGCATTTCAGGTCTCAATACTGAAAACAGCCGCATGGGTGGGAACTTCATGCAACACCTGACATCCTAGTGCATAATGGACTGGGGAATGTCTCCACATAAAGGTGGAAAAAGTCCTCTTCTGCTACCCAACAGCTGTTAACCAGGGCTTCTTTGAGCCCTCTCAACTCCTCTGTTACTTCTGCAGAAGCAGAAGTAATCAGGGTAAAGTACCCAGAAATAATTAGCTTCTGTTACTGCCACAAGACAGAGAAGAGTGGAAAGAATGGAAAAAAATATGATGGTTCCTTCAAGAAAAAAGTGTCATAGGTTCCTGCCAATTTTTGTTCAACTATGGAAAGAGTCCACGGGCAACAATACAATTATTTCACATCACAGCAAAGGAGCAAAAGCACATGATGCAACCCTGAGTTTTGCAAATAGAGAGCTACCTATAGCATCACCGATGGCAATTACCCTATCATTTCCTTACAGCTCAATTTGAGACTAGGACATATGTTGAGGAAGCCTATTTACAGCTACTCCTCTGTCGGTATTACAAGTAAATTAGTTGCCGACATCTTTGCTGGCAAAGTAGACTCTGGTGTGATTTTGAAGTCCTTAGAAGACTTTAAAGCATATCTAAACTCCAAGAAGGAACCAAGACATTGTCATCATTGGTCTCTCCAGAGCTACACCTTGTGAAACAACCTGGGAATAGGAGCATCGCATATTAACAAGATTTGTCTGCTCAGTCTATTTGATTTATCAGGTTGGTCAATTCTGAACTAACTGCAACGAAAATAAGAAGTGTACTCGACTCTGTTGAGCTATACCATGAAAATGGTGCAATACAAGAATTGTTTCCCACTGTCTTCAAAGTCAGGCTTATACAATATCTCCTCTTGCTTGTCTATACAGTCGTGGAGATAAAATTAATAGGAAGCTTTTTCGGTGACATTCTGCCAATAGCAAGAATAGTCCTCAGGATAGGAAAGCTGTCAACAGAATAAGGGAAAGGAGGAACCATAGAGCGACTCTTTCTTAGAAACATAACAGAGTCTACACACACAGTGAAGTGGTTCTGGAAACTGTTGTTTGACCCTTGTCATCTTCCTTGGAGAATAAAAAAAAGGGGCTTGTTCTTTGAACAGTAACTGTAATCAAGTTGTGTCACCACTGCAGCTTTCACATTACTGGCATTGTGCTTTGGAGGAAAAGGAGACCCACATACCTTTTGTTGCCAGCCGGACACAGTTGATTTTTGTTTCCTGAAAAATAAAAAAAATGCAAAAGGAAAACATCAAGGTGTGCAATTTGCCCATCTGCAAAACCCCCATACATTCCTTTAAAATGGTACCAAAACAAATAAGCATTTTTCCTTGCAGTACATCTCTGAAAATATCACTAAGAGTTTTAGCTGCAGCAAACACTCCATGCGAATGGGCTTCCATACAGCTGCTTCTCTAACTGTTGAGAAGTTAAGAATAACAATATGTTTTTCCACACTGATGTGTGAGTGATCAGTCCCCTGTAACTGCCCAATTAGCTAATAGAATTTACCAGTTAAATGACCTGGGCTGTAATAGGCAAAGAAGCCTTGGGTCAAAAGCACATGCAACTGTACATCTAATTTTCATGCACCATTACTGCAAATTTTGCAAATTGGGTATTTATTTAAACACATAGCAAACAGACATCAAAGTAGGCATTTGAATATTTCAGCTCTCTGCTATGTATGTGAAGCAAAACTGCACGCTGCATGGCTAGCTCTGCCAAATGAGCTATTCAAACACAACCCACATCATTGCAGCGTTTCATTGCAGAGCTGGGATAAAACCCAACGCTTTTGTTCAATTCACCTCAGAGCTGCTGATCTGCATAAACAGGAGTTTGGATCGGAACAGCAATGTTGTATTTGGCTTAACTAACAGCTCAAACTTGGCAGCCTTCTCAGGCCACCTCTGATGAAAATACATCCTTTTTGGAGTCCCCAGCTCCTCATTCTACAGCCTTTATTGGCAGGGATTGCTCCGGTCTGATACACGACTGCCGTCCAAACCTAAATGCTTTCCTCTGGTTAAAAAACTGACTTTGTCAGGCAGTAATATGCTGCAGGGCTTTTCTAGCACTTTATGTTTTTACATGCTCTTGTACATGTCTCAAGTGTAATGAATTCTGCATATATTACTGTGTGCAATGATGCTCCATTAATATGAATGCTGGCTGTGGTCCGGAAACAACAGCCTAGCAAATACACTACCAAGCACCTCATCCCATCCTCATGCAGTGAGATGAACACGGTGAAAGTGTGAATTTTCTCTTGAAGAAAATCTGTTTCGTTTGAGACAGACCCTCCTTGGCCTGAGCAGAAGCACACAGTCCCATTGAGTTTTTCTCCCTACGCTTTTATTGCATGTAGGAAGGGGACAATCACAGGGTCCACACTGGGACAGGCAAGAGCAATGCCCACCGATTCCTTTCTATGCATTCCTCAAGATACAAGTCAGCCAAACTGCTTGGATATAAGTAACTCTGTGTGCAATCTAAAAACAATGAAGTATTCAGGACAAACTGCCCCTTTGTTGACCTTGCCTTCAAACTAACTTAAGGAACTCCTAGATCACCATGTACAAATCCTATCTGTTAAGAGCATCCTTTCCCAGCCACACAGCCCCTGGAGTGGGACTGAAGCACTGTTTATCCCAGTAAAACACAGGCGTCTCTCTTTGGTGCATTTGGTGCACAAGGAGCAGCTGAGAGAGCTGGGGGTGTTCAGCCTGGAGAAGAGGAGGCTGAGGGGAGACCTCATTGCTCTCTACAACTACCTGAAGGGAGGTTGTGGAGAGGAGGGAGCTGGCCTCTTCTCCCAAGTGACAGGGGACAGGATGAGAGGGAATGGCCTCAAGCTCCGCCAGGGGAGATTTAGGCTTGAGATTAGGAAGAAATTCTTCACAGAGAGGGTGGTTAGGCATTGGAACAGTCTGCCCAGGGAGGTGGTTGAGTCACTGTCCCTGGAGGCGTTTAAGGTTAGGGTAGATGAGGTGCTTAGGAGCGTGATTTAGGGATTGGTGGGAATGGTTGGACTCGACGATCCAGTGGGTCTCTTCCAACCTGGTCATTCTGTGATTCTGTGATTGACACCTCTCTCTCTCAAAAATCAACTTCTCTATACAACCTGTACCACCATCAGCCCTCCAAAGTCAACACAGTTGTACAACAGAGCTCCCCGTTCATCTCTGCCTCATGTATAATCAGCTTGAATTGCCAGCTATTCTGGAAATCCCAAGTCTTTATTACTACTGATGATATACGAAGCAGAAAAAACATAGTATTTTTTTCAGAGCGCAGCCTCAACACATAATGCTGGGAATTATAAGACAGACAGACTGATGTAGCTTAAAACCTAAGACAAGGTGACCTGGAAAATCAGTGATGAAAAAGAAAATAAATAAATAAACAAAACCAAGATAGTATTTTTACAGTGTAAAAGTAGGTGGATACTTGCTCACATTTCAGTATTCTAGTTTTCTGCTAGCTTCAAAGTGCAACAAAAATCTGGGGAAATTAGTCAATGTTGAGGAAAAAAAGGTGAGAAAAGAAAAACTGAAATCTTGTTAATGATGCTGTAACTGATCTCATTTGAGCATGTGCATATTCGTGCACATTACCCTCCCACAGGGTAATTGGAGAAGACAGGATGCCGTGTGTTCTGTTTGCATCTACATCTACTAATTGCTGCATTTAGCACAATCATAGTTATTAGAAGACCATGATTTGGCAACTGCCAAAAGCAAGGACAATCAATCACTAGTGGGACAAGACATCTGGACTTCAGAACTTCATTTCAATTTGCATCCTCTGAGAAGAAAAACATAAAAGAAACCTGCAGAGACACCAGCTACTAGGGTTGCTAAGGCTTAAAGACTTGAATTCAGTCCATATTCCTGATAAGGACTGATTATTCCATTGATTTCCATTGATCAACCCATTGTTCATCTCTTTGGTGTCTCATAAAAATTAAATCTCTTTAAATTTACTCTATTTTTCTTTGATTAGTGCTGAGAATTGTGAACTTATATGAATTTTTCTACCAAGAAATAGAACAAATAAATACATGGAGGGATTTTTTTCCAAAAAAAAAAGTTAAAACATTTACCCACAATCACCTTTTTTTCTGAAAAACACTACTTCTGATTCAGACAAGGTGCTTTCCTGCCCACAGTAATGTAAGATGCTTCTGTTTAGCAAATAGTGAAGCAGAAATAAACAGCACAGGTAATTCTCAATTATCCATCCAGATGGCTTAAAGCAATTATAAGAAAATAATGAAATAGAGATAATTAAAAAGTTGTAAAAAAACCCCAAAAACCCCAAAATAATTTCCCCAAATTTCAGTCTCTGCATTTCTTCTGATCATTCTTTCAAATGCTGTGATACTTAATATCCATTTTGTGATATCACAGAACTTTTACAAAGCCTTGTGTCTGCAGCAGTCTTAATGATAACTCAAGATCCTACATATTCAGCATAAAATATCCATTTCTTAATTTGGCTGAAGGCACAGGAGTAATTCAGTTTAAGATCCCGCTAGCACTACTACTTTAGCTCTATATCACTGCCAGGTTACAGCTGATATTTTATATCCAAACAATAATAGAATGATGCAGACCTATTTTAATAGGAATAGGAAAACACTGTGTGAATATGTCCTACAGCTCTTTTTATCCAACCTTCATTTTCCAACATGCTTCATATCCAGAAAGCTTACTGTATATTAAGTCCATCTACGTATTTACTAGAAGATATTTCATAGAATCGTAGAATGGTTTGTGGTGCAAGGGACCTTAAAACCCATCCAGTTCCAAACCCCCTGCCATGGGCAGGGACACCTCCTACTGGATCCCGTTGCTCCAAGCCCCATCCAGCCTGGCCTGGAACAGGGATGGGGCAACCACAACTTGGGCAGCCTGGGCCAGTGCCCGCCCCACCCTCAGAGGAAAACATTTCTTTCTAAGATCTCATCTCGATTTCCCCTCTTTCATCTCAAAACCATTCCTGTTCCTGCACTCCCTGATCCAGAGCCCCTCCCCAGCTTTCCTACAGCCCCTTTCAGTCCTGGAAGCTACTCTAAGGTCTCCCCAGAGCCTTCTCTTCTCCAGGCTGAACAACCCCAGGTCTCTGAGCCTGGCCTCGTACAGGAGATGCTCCAGCCCTCTGATCACCTTCATGGCCTCCTCTGGATCCACTCCAACAGATCGTTGTCCTTCCTGTGCTGAGCTCCAGAACTGAATGCAGGACTCCAAGTGAGTAAGTTTGTAAGTTTACATAAGTTTGTTATATAAATATACTTAAATACCATACAAATAAAACATTATTACAGTGTATTGTCACCCAAGACTGAACTCTGGCTAAATTTTGAAGTCCATACACCACGGACATAGACCATACAAGGACGTGTTTCAGAATGCTGGCAGAGTGCTCTGGAGACTGACCCACAGTTAGAACGAGTTGGAGACCCTCTGAAGAGATCACAGACTGTGCTGAAGAGCTGGATAAGCTCTCTCTGCCAACACACCTTATGTACACAGACTTGAAACTACACACCATGAGCCTGTTGTAGCATCCCTCTGAGTTTTCAGGGCTTTTTTTTAAACGTTCTTCTGATATAGTTTGTTTCTTTCTTTTTTAAAGCAAAGGAAGTGATGCTGTCTAGCAGTTATTTAGGTTCCTAAACACACATTCCACTGAAGTACGCTGGATGTTAACAAGACAAGTTCTGCCTCTGTCTCTTTAGTGTTTGGATGGGAACAATTTTCTGCAGAAAAGGGCTTTGAGGGCAGCAGGACATATGTTTATGAGGCAGTTTCATCTTCATTGCCTAAAAGGGCAAATGACTTTTTTCTTCCTTTCTTTTAAAATGACAGTTTACTGTTTACAGACTACAAATAAAAGAAGTAGAGCTTTGTCATCCATCTGTTTTCACACCCACAATTTTTTTCTTTCCTTTACCGTTATTATGAATTTGTATTGGTTAAACAGTGACGGCATGTCTGAAGAGCCCCTTGCCAGCACCAGTGAGACCTGCTGTCCCTAGGTGTTCCAGGCTGCCCTGCAACAGGCACCTCAGACTGGAGACAGGCAGTTTTAACGTTCACACAACAAGTAATTACCAATCTCCCACTTCCCTCAGTTCAACTGGAGTTCTCCATGTCCCCGAGATATATATTGAGCGTACTTGTCAGCAACCTCCTTCACACAGGCTAGGAACTTCGTTCTTTCCACTGAACACCTTAAGGAATTATTTTTTTGGTCCTCAACAAATTTTTCCAGAGTTCAGGGGAGCTCTAGATTGAGTATTTCTTTTTTATCTCACCAAAGCCAACCATTTGTTGTCTTCAAAATGAACCATGCACAGATGTCTCTGCAGGGTCAATGGACTCCCCTGTAATTTCTATTGTCAGCTTAAGGAAACCTCTAGTTCTCTGAAACACTAATCAAAAGTATTGCCTTTCCAATTATCAGCTATTTTTAGTATTTGGGTAATTTGGAGAAGGGAGGTTTAACAAAGTATTTAAGATTTGTACTACTTACAATAAGAAGTTATTTCAATGATATATAGTCAAGCATTAGATAGCTACAGCTCTCAAACATGAGTAGACCAGACAAGGATTTTATTTACTATCCAAAAAACACTCTGGGTCAGGATGGACAATCAGATGTAGAAACAGGACCTTACGAAGAGTCAAGTGCTTCCATAGCTGCTTCATTTCTGCCCCAGCAGCTCCAACAAGAGATTAAGAAGGAGTAAACAGAAGCAAAAAACTGTACATGAAAATCCTACTGAACACATTGCTCCTCAAAGCTGTTTAATAGTTCACAAGAGCAATGTACGCAGCATTGGTGCCACTTCATTTTTTAGAACATGGCTTATGCTGAACTGAAGCACCTCACCCTTTTTTTTTGTCTCTGCAGGGATGAATGCCACCTCTCTGCTGGCAGCTCTATCCATACCTCTAAAATGTCCCAGAAGAAGAATGTTGTATATTGTGAGTAGACCTGTCAGCATCTAGAAATCCAGCCTGAAGTCCCCTGATAATAACGAACTGTCCGATTGTGCATGTAGTACGAGTCATTAGAGAAAAAAAAATCAATAAGAATCTCTGTAGAGTCTATCATTCCCTCAAAAATAATATTCTCATTGATTCCTATGGTGTTACTTTTCACAATTCTGGCCTGAAAACATCATTCACCTGCTGGACCACCAGGCTGGAGGAGCAGCCAGCAGCATCCCCCACGTCATCTCCAGCTGGGTTACAAAGGCCCCTGCCTCACCTCCCGTTTAGAGGAAAAATGGCCTAGAGTTATTGATTGCAACTGTGTCATTACGGATTTCATCTCAACTCAATGAGGTAAACTGAAACTGCAGGAAAGCTTTTTAGGAAGCTCAGGTTTCTGAGCTGCTCAAAAATTCAGCCAGATTCCTCAGTGGCCAAACAACTCTCCCCATTTGACCCCGTTGCTGGTTCACTAACCAGATTGCCACCTACAATGATAAAGAACTTGGGGACCATGAAACTTGAAATTTTTAAGTTTGGTTGTTAAGTCAGAATAAAGATAAGAGAGGATAAGGAGTCATATGGCGTTGTCGTCACTTTTCAGAGGGATAAACACTGAAAGCACTGGTGTTTTAAAGGGGTTGAGCAAAGGGAGGTTTTTCAGACCAGGAAAATGCCATGCTCTGTCAGGCAGCCATCTGTGGCAGGTGGCACCAGCACAACCAGCAAACATCAGTTAACTACCTGGATGGCTGCGACAGCCTGTGGACATCCTGCCAGAGGAGAGGGAAGCCAGTTGTCCAGCCTTCCTCTGCTAACTCCTTCTAACAATTAAACAGTAACTAATGCTGCTTCTCACCTCCTGGAGCTTCTGTTCCCTTTTTCTGGTTTTTTTTTTCCCCCCTGTTACTTCAAACTCTGACACATTTCAGCTCAGCATCTGGCTTTCAACAGTTCCTAGGAGGGAAACTCAACAATTTGGAAATGTTTTGTATAACAAAGCTGAAAACCATTCTCTTCCACACATGTTCTTTTTAGATCTTGTCTGGAAGCAACACCATGTTCACCAAACTTCACGAAACTGTCCACAGAAAAGAATTCAGCTAGTGACAGCCTTCATATTCAAACTCACAAACAACAAGTACAGCATTGCACAAGTGAAGGCAGAAAAGCTCGTGATCTGATTTTGCAGCAATTTGCCACACTTGTTTTGCATCCAGCTGTTAATGATGTTCCTTTCAATGTAACAATCACGGCTAATGGCTGCAGAACACCAAATGAGCACAACCCTCCACATACAGAGGAGCTGAAACAATACAGAACTCCTATAACGCGTCTACCTCCTCCTAATCAAGCTTTTTGACCAAATACAGAATGTTTCTTCAAATTGAACTCTCCCCAGAGTCCTGCATTTCCAAAGGAGGATGTTCTGGTTCACTGCACAAAGGATTTTCATTTCAGGTTCCAGGTGTGGAGAAAAGTTTCATCATTCCACAACTATCAGTGATTAATGAAACTATAGAATATACTAATTAAAAAGTGAGTGGCAATGTTCTGCTGAGCTTTTTTTCATGTGCAAGGGAACATAAGGCATATTTTAATTCTGCTAAATTGTTTTTGTTTCAGATTTTTTGCATATGTGCATTATCAAAAACACCACATTGCAGTCATAATTATTAGTAGGCTTCATGAAAACCAGTCAAAACTGCTCCAGTTATAGACATAAGCAAAACCCCAGAACTCTAAAATACGAATTATACCTGGAAGAAATTCTGGGAACTAAACAAAACTTATTATTTATACCTGCAAAAGACTAGATGTAAACCAGACCCTCATGATTGAAATGTGGGGCTCAAGGATTTTATCAAGAAAAATGAATCCTAGTTACTCCTCTGACAATCCATATTCCACTCTGTGACATTTCCTCTATATTTTTTTTCCCCATAGAACTGCTCTTCAAGGATGTGTAAGTATATACTGTATCAATATAAATTATTAACACAGGATTTTTTTACTCTGAGGGTGGTGAGGCACTGGCACGGGTTGCCTGGAGAAGTTGTGGATGCTCCATCCCTGGAGGCGTTCAAGGCCAGGTTGGATGGGGCTTTGTGGGAGGTGTCTCTGCCCAAGGCAGGGCAGTTGGAACTGGAAGACCTTTAAAGGTCCCTTCCAACCTAAACCATTCTGTAACGCAATTGCTTGCTAAAAATAGGAATTCACTTTGTCTGGCAGGATACTTCTCATGCTGTCATGATCTGTATATTGTTGCAGACAGATTCTTTTGATTAACTTATGCTTAACATGTCCTTTACAGTCTAGTGTTCCTATTAGAACTATCCAAGGAAGTCAATTTTTTTGACTCCTTATCACTTTGTATGTGGAGTGTGACGCAACCTGCTAGCTACAGAGGATCCACAAAAAAAAAAAAAATCAAGGAGGAACCGCATATTAGAGCTGCCTTGGTCTGGAATGCAAAGGGAAGCCTGTTTTTTCCATTCATATGACCCATTTATGGCATATTATATTGTACTTCAGCAAATAAAGTTTTTTCTTCCCTGGGGATCCATTCACTAGCAATTAGCTGTCTCACAAGGGGGAACTAACTAGACACACTAGACACAGAGACACATATTCATATATTTCACAATTTCATTTATAAAGGCGAATCCACAAACGAATTAATTGAGTAATGCTGGAAGGAAACTATATTGACTAGAAAGGAAACCAAGGTGAAAGAGAGCACAGTATTGAAGAGATTAGTGCTTGCCAGCCACACAGCAGAAACTCTGCAGGAGAATGGTGACAAATGAAGGTGGGAAAATACTAAGATACATTGCTAACACTCATAGCATTGCCAGCCTGTTGAATGATAAACAGTGGAGACCAAAGCTTACACCTCTGATTTTTTTTTAATTTTGGTCTTTTAGAGGTGATGCCTCAGAGAATTTACCTACATTAAAGTCAGATTCATGATAGCACTGGTAAATGTGCTAACAACCTACTTGGCTACCCAACTTCTTGATGCTACATTAGCGGTCTAAGACTTTGCATGAGGCCAGAGGACCAAATTGTATCGTGTTATGTGATTACAAAAACTATTAGGGGAGTCAAAGGGGAGGAAGGTGAACAACTGCTTAGACTGGGTCTGGCCCGTACACTGTTAGCTTGAACAGAAGTGAAACAGGAAAATTTAAAAGAAAAGTTCACATACTGCTCTAGGCTGAAACAGAAGAGGGAAGAGAGGCCTTCACTTCTCCTCTGACAGGATCTATTGGGGCATTTGTGTCCAAGTGCTGCCTCCATTTTCAACTTCATATCACTGATTAAGTATATGTAAAAATACAGTCCAGTGTGCTCAAAGGGAGTAAGACATACATGCACATAGTCTTCCCTGCAGTACAACTTACTCATGCTGAAACTCACAGCCATAAGTTATGATGTGACCAAATGCAAGCTACAAGATAATTTGAATTCATAGTTTTTGGGTAGTTCTGATCTCATAACATCTCCTCCAAAATCACAAGCACTATGAACTGGGGACTGTCAGGATGAGATAGTTATGTCTTTTAAAAGCACAACAGCTCTGCCAGGGGAGATTTAGGCTGGACATTAGGAAAAATAAAAAATCACAAAAAGGGTCATTGGGGACTGGAACAGGCTACCCAGAGAGGTGGTTGAGTCACATTCCCTGGAGGTGTTTAAAGCACGGGTGGATGAGGTGCTGAGGGACATGGTTTAGTGTTTGATAGGAATGGTTGGACTTGATGATCCGGTGGGTCTCTTCCAACCTGGTTATTCTGTGATTCTGTGAAGAGCCCCTAGTCTGACATGCACACATATGTAAAGAAACAAACAAAAAACCAAAAACCCAAATTCTAAGCAAATAGTTTTGTAAATCACAAGTCAACATTTGCCTTTACATGGTCTGTCTCCCCAACAAGTTTCTCATTGGATCTAGGCGTCAGAGAAAGCCTTGATTGAAATTCAGTTAGTGGCATGCTTAATTTTCATCAGATTACTCTAAGAGGGTAATAATAAGGATTTAAACAGGCATCCAATGGGAAGGAAGGAAGGAGATGAGGACAGACAAAGGTGGCCATATGTACAGAACCAACTTTAATTTTCTCTAGACTTACTCCATTTGCTTTGCTAAGAGCCTGGAAGTATATGCTGTAACTTTTCAGAGGAGAGAGAGGAGCATTCCAATAGCCATTGTAGGTTTTGTTGTCACCCACTGTGAATGGCTGCGTGACGGGAAGGTTGATGGGTTTCAGCTCGGCTGCAAAGTAGTGTGGCGAGTCAAGACTAGAAGCATTCTTGTAGCTCACTGGGACAGAGAAGCATTCAATGATGTCTGCAGCTCTCCTCGCTTTCTGCAGCTTCTCTTCCTTGACTACAAGTTGATAGACACTAGGAGGGAGAGAAAAAGGTAAGATTAGAGCTTCAAGAGCCTAAAATATCAAGAATGTTTCCAACAGTAAAAGGAAAAGGCAATGGAAGAAAAGCACTGATAGGGTATCACAGCAAACACAGTTCTTGGCACATTAGTAACTAATATTAAACAACTGCTTAATGTTAGTTACTGTGAGGGCAAGATGCCAATCACTTGCCCTGTTGATTTAGTTGAGCTAATCAAGGTGTACTTAGGTGAGAATAGCAGGAGATTTCAATCATGTCACACTTTGGGAAAAAGATTAACCAAGCAAATATCCTGTCTAAAATGTATTTTTTAATGTATGGAATATTAGAAAGCAGATACTTTCTTCTTGAATCACAAAGTTGAAACATAAATTATCTGCTTGGGATAAACAGCAATGGTGGTAGAGGAGACCAGTAGCCGGTGGCAAAGTTGTCAGACCCATTTTGAAACTGTTTCAGGGTTCAAGAATCCTGGAATGTAGAGTTCTTTAATACTGATTCCTGATGGCAAGTCTCCCGCTACCTTCCATCACCAAAAGGCTGGTTTATATACTGGGCAGGTGGCTTTATAGCTCTCCCAATTCACTTTGTTTCAGAAAGCAACAACTTCATACTCTTTCCAGCTCTATGATATGTTAATCCTTTTCAATTCCTGCTAAGCTTTTGGTCTTTATGATATGTAATAGTAATCTTGTTATTTCTAGCTCACTATTTCAGGCTCAAAGAGATTGCAAGGCATTCAAATGCACTCTGCTTTCTTTTTTTCCCTCTCAGGCAGTTAACAAAGCCCTTAAGTTCAATGCTGCTACAGCCAAGGCAGGTGGTTTAACACTGCTCACCCGTTTGACAAAGAAAGATACTGCTGCAGTCATTTTACTTTTTGTCAGTATATTCACATGTGCTGCCCTCACCTGTCTGTGTGAGACTGGTCTTTTGTCTAGTTAGACAGGGGAGATCGATTAAAAGATTGGAAACAGCCAGCAGTGTATCATTCCCCCAGCGTTCACAGGCTCATTGTAGGAGAAAGATTGGTCTGAAGAAATTCTAGCATAGCAATAGCTCATCAACACTTCTGTGGGAAGCAAAGTCCTGGCATCTTCAACATGCAGGAGTAAAACAAACTGTAGCTCGTGCTTTTAAATTCATTGTTATTGCAGGTCTGCGGGTACCTGGCACACTCAGTGCTAACAATGAGGCGGTCAGTGAATCACTTGGAAATCATTTGGGTCCCACTGCTAGACATAAAAACAACTAATCTTTACAAGTGCATCCAATTTATGAATGGCTTCATACTGAAGTTTTCCTTACGTAGTGCACTTCGAACTTTTCCCAGAGCAGCAAGAGCACCAGACATATGGGTTACAGCTTTTAAGGGCATCCCATCACCATTATGGAGAACTTTCCTCAATCCTACAGTTCACTAGGGGCTTTAATAAAATATTTTAGACTTTCTCCAGTTTTTATTTTCCAGTTTCTAAAATACTATATGTGTTATCATTGAGGATACAGTGGGAGTTGTAAGCAAACCCCTGTTTAATCTACCCTCATTTTAACAATACAATTTTTAGCATGCCATTTTGGACACTGTTTGCTAACAGTCTGACCCTTGTCTCTGGCAATAATAATCTACAACACTGACAAACAAAAAGGCAGACTTTCCTAGCGATGTGCAAAACCGTAGCAGAATTTTTTACCACATGCATTCTAACGCAAAAAGTGCTTGGGTTCTGTTTTATCCAATCCCAAATGCTTGTTTTTTCTGATTATAGAAAATACTTCCTTTATGGATATGAATAAATATATATGCATAGACATATAGAGATCCCCTTGCAGCCTACACACAGGCTAAGGGCTCCCTCTTCCTGTCTCCCTAGCCCTACAGTATCCAAAAGATGACCCGTGTTCTCTTGGTGATCCTACTTGCAAGCAATAAATCTATACCCTTTTCTGTCCTGGAAGAAGAAGGAGCTCCCAGGGACACAAATTAACAGAAAACTGAAGTCTTTCCCAAATCAGAGAACTTATTTACCTTTGAAGACCTTCTCAGTTTCTCCTGTGATGGTTATATGTGCTCTATCTGGACTGGCACTGTTTTTTATTATAAGCAAGGGTTTTGATACATATAGAATCTAATAACAGTCAATCTTTTTCCTGTATTCTTTCACATTTTACCTTTCCTACTTATCCATTAACACACTTCTTCCTTTCACAAGGATAACTCACCCTCTTAATGACTTGAAATTTTACTTTTAATGTTTATTCTCTTGAAATAAATCGAGGCATCTCTGGAAGCATTCATGAGCATTCAGCTGAAGTGTAACAGACGTCCTATTTGAGTTCAAGTTAAAATCCCATTAAGCTCCTACTTGAATACTATCTCTTTTTCTATGAAACACATATCTGAGCTAGTGCTTCTGTCATTGTTCCTGCTGTCTGAAAAACCTGTTCTGGTAAAACTTAGGATGAGGGACTGACTGCTTCCTTGGCAATTTTTTTCCTTCATGCCATAGCTCATATTGACTGATACAGCAGATTCCTTTCTATGTGCTTCATGTGCTTGACATGGTGACCATCATCCCTCAGCCTCACTCTTTTCTCTGAGTTTCAGTTATTTGCTAGCAGTCAAGTGTCTGCTTTCGAAGGAACTGGTCAAACGTCCAAGAGTGTGGCTGATTTCAAAAAAGACTCTAGACTGAAAATTATCACTCTGAGACATTGTTCCCTTATCAAATGATTACTATGGGTCTCACTTTCTGATAGTTTGATCCTGGTATTCTGACCTGTCTGGTCCTTCCAGAAGTGCAGGATTCACAGTTCACCCCCAGCTGATATACAGATGGGTATAGTCTCATTTTCTTTTTTTCTTATTTTCCGCCACATCTTTGCCTTTCAGCTTACGTTCATTTCCACATTTTGCATTTACCTAGAAGCAGAATTTTTCTGATTCTCTTTAGGACATTTTCAAAGATCAACTTCTGTGCAACAACCATTAAAATGCTGCAAGGTATATCAAGTCCTTCTATGCCCACTACCATCAGCATTAAGATGCACTTGTAACTGTTTGCCTTTCCATTGGAGAAAAAGTCAATGATGCTACATCCAAATGAAATTCCTAGCAGACCTGTAAGTAGCAGGCTTGCAATTACCCAACCTAAAGTTTGGCCAAACCATCTGCATTACTCCAATAATTCTCAAAAGTGTAAATGCAATTCAGCTTTGCTGAGAAGACGGTAATTTTCCATGACACATAATGACCCCTAAGACTGCAGTCAGGCGCTAACTCAAAATAAGCTCGGTGAAGAGCATCTGCCCTTTTGGCTTGCAGGGTCAACAATTTGCCACTTGTTAGACACAGCAGCCTGATTCCAGTCATGGGAAAGGAGAAGTAATTTTCCAAAAAGAAGTGCTAGAGAAAAGGAAGAAAAAAGTGGACAATGGAAATTAATGAGAAGATATCCAAACCATTCTAATAGTTCTTATTCTAGCTACCAGGTAGGCAGTAACATGGATCTCCTGTGGCTCTCCTCTCAAACTTTGAAGGCGATGCTTCCAGTCAGCACCAGCTAACACAACTTTCATAGCAGGAATCAATACATCAGTTGAAAACACCCAGCTGGCTAAAAGAAACTTTCAGTGGCATACATAGAAATTATGTTAAAAGAGACAACAAAAGTAGAGCATTAAAACTTCCAACACTATATAACAACTTCAGTACCAATAAACTGAAAGATGATACAGTAAAACTAACTACTACATTTCAATTTTTAATGGTTAGCAACATTTGCCAATGCTGCAATCAAACCCACACATGCGCACGCTGCAGGGCAATAGAAGCAGGGGTCTTGTGTTCCTAGTGCTAAGCTGCTCCAAGACATGTCATTGCCACCAAGGAACACTGTTGTCCCTGTAAAGAAGAGGAAAGGTCTGGCTTCCAAAGATCCATGAGCTCTGCTCTTCTGAGAGCTCTCCAGGGATTCTCATATCTGGGATTCTAACTAAATGCCTGGCTTCCTAGAAGGCTGGGGAACTGACTGCCCTGTTGCACAGCTGTACACTCTTATTAGAAAAGGGAGCCAAAACTGGCTTCTCCAATAAATTTTCCAGGTCTTAGACAGATAAATCCATATTATTTTAACAGAAACTTTTTAAAGTTTTAGACAGCTCCATTCTAAATTACTGATAAAAGCACCAGCCATAATGGTCACCATGGCACGAATGTTGTCTGCAGAGAAAGAAAATGTGCTCTTATCGTCATCTACAAGGTAATCTTTTAAATGATGAGTTCTTTATTTGGTGTAGAAGCACAAGTGTGGAAATACAACATACCAAATCACAGCCCATTTCTGCATGATCAAGATCTCCCCGAGGGCAGTTAGAGTTCTCCCCTTACCTTTGAGTCCTTTTTGTGGTGCTTGCAGCACAATTTGAAGATGGACTGACTGAGGAAGCACATGTCCAAAAATCTAGTGGTGCATTTAGACCAGACTCAAGTATGAATGAAAGATGTGGAGGGGAAAAGTTGAGTCAGAGCTTTCCCTAAAGCACTCATCATCTAGACAGTGCACTTTAGTATCCTCACACGATGAGTATCGACAAGGTGAAAACCTCATTATACTCTTGATAACGGTAGGGTATAAAAAGGGATAGACTTTCTTTGTAACCTTACAGTGATCCCCACACCTGACTCATTAAAACTTAAACGAGACAATGCTTCTGCAGCTTAATACTCCCACCAGGCCAATTTTGGCACTGAATTTTCTTAACAGTATCGTATAAAGATTTCATGTATTTTCATTTAATTTTAATATTTAACACATAAATATATTATCAGTCATATACTATTTCAAATAATATTTTCTCCCAGGGCACAAAAGTAAGTGGCAATTAGTACAGCCTGATCTTGCAGTGTATTTTTTAGCAGATTACTGTGAGCAGGTATTGCAGTTCACCTTACAGAGAAATGGAACTTCTCATTTCCAGCTCAAATAAACACATTACTTTCACAATAACTGTTTGACAGGCTACAGGAAATAAGATATTACAAAAGGGTAGAAGTATCCTTGTTAATAGTTATTTTAATTCTAAGAATGCAGGACAAAAATAGTAAATGAAATAAGGAGGGAAAAGATGCGTATCTTCTAATGGTTGTGTCATCTCAGACTGAAAGCATGTGGGAGCCAACATGGATCTGGGCACTGAATTTCCATTATTGCATCTATTCTGTAGAGTTAACAGATTCAGCACTTATGAAAAGCCTATCCAAAAACATGAGAATCAAAACCAAATACTATCTGCCTAGTCCACAAGAGTTAATGCTGCACAAAGGTGAATAAAATGTATTGGGGTGCATATGAACAGAGTCAAAGGTACAATAATTAAAGGCATCAACAACAAATTCAGCTTCTTTTCTCTTATTTACAACACAGATCTTTTAAGAAGCATGCTCTAAACACCATGAGGGCATTGTGAGTATACTGGTTCATACTATTGGCAAGTATCACACAGTAACCTTAAGTAGCAAGTACCGATTTCCCACTGCAGAGTTCTCTAACAAACTACAGAAATCATATATAACTTCTGTCATCAAACACCAGGCTTGCCCACTGGAAATGTTTCCCTGCATGTTATTTACATGTGGCAGTTCTGATACCAGCCAGTCTTTCTTTTTTTTAAGAGCCCATTTTTTTTTAAGTTAATGGTTAAGGCACAGAATCCAGACTTCAGACACTCAACGTTAGCTTATTTATCATCTGATTCTCCATTTAACTTACGGCTCCATCAGATTTGGTGGAGCCAATTTAAATACATTTGTGTGTATCCATGAAAGTTCACCACCTTTATTCTGACAGCATGGAATCATCTTCCAGGGTACTGGGACAGGAGAGGGTTTGACTCTGATGTGAATCAAACACATTTGAACGCCTGACATTCACACCTAGAATTCAGATTACCTATTGAAGGCACACACGCTTGTTTTATGGCCAAGTTGGTTTCAGCAATGCAAACTGAGACAGAAGAGTAGCATCAACATCTGTTTTTTCTCTTTCTTAAAGTTATGTAAATAAAAACTTGAATTCTGCCACGTAGGGAGTAGGAAACAGAATAATGGGAAATTTAAGGAAATATAATAGGGATAGGAGCTACAAATATCCTATAAAAATCTATCAGTACTCTATAGAGCTTACTCTAAAAAACTGTGATATAAACCAGTGAAGGAAATCCTTCTTACAGTGTCTCTAGCCCTCCCACAAACTCAAACAGAAAGGATTTTGTAAAGAATTTAACCAAAGCCCACTAAACTCTAAAAAAAATGCTTCTGTAACATAAATTCCAGTAAAATTTACAAGAAATAGTGGATAACTGCCATAAAGCTTGATGCTGAGCCTCGCTGTTCTAAGAATACAGTACATTTACAGCATTACTTTCCTTTGGATCTGAAGGTGAACACACCCTCATGAGGCTCCCCTTGCAAACCTATAACCAAATATTCAGGCTTTCAGAATTGACTTTGCAGACACTTTCCAAGTTGGTAAAGTTTTCTGGGTTCAAACAGGTGTCAATATATTCCTGAGATGATTTACCTGCTTCACATGTTGGAAAATGTCACCCTTAATATCTTCAACATCACCTTCGATCAGAAGCTCTGAAACTAATCTACAAAACATAATGAACTGAGTTTCACAAGCACCTAGGATGCACATACAGGACCCACCGCACTGTTTTGTAATTTTCTATCTATTTAAGAACTGATTCAAAACCCATTAAAATTAATTAAAGATTGCCAGTATTCCCATTAGGCTTTGGAACAGCTCCATGCAGAATACAACATGCTGAAGATAAGGTTAACTGTTTTATGGTATGATAAGGTCTGCATTTTAAAAACAGAGATTGTTGTGCCATGTCATCTTCTGGTAAACACTTAGTTATTTCAAAGATTCGAAGACTAGCCCTTTATGAATATTGGGCTGCTCTGTCATCAATATAATCATTAAAATAAATCAGCTTGTGCGCATCTGCAAGGCATTCACAAAAATAAACCTTATAATAGTGATGCTAGATGAGGAAATAGCGTCTCATATTGCAAAGTTATTCACACCAGATCCTTCAATTTGAAGTTATTTTTGTGTGTTCTTTTAACATTCACTTAAATTAAACAACTCTTCTACTACATTCACTGAAGTTGAAGAATACCAACAAAATACCCAAATTCAGCCAAATTTGTAAAAATGCCATAGAAAGAAGAGATGGTAATTACTGTCGTTCCTGTGAAAAAAAAAGCCTGCTGAGACAGAGCCAATAATAATATAATCCATTTAATCAACAAGGCTGATAAGAGAGTCCCTTCACATTTTCTTCTGCTCTCCCATTGAGTTTGGCAGCATCAATTTACTAACAAGGCTTGTTGTAACCTGAAATTCATGAAACAAAAGGAAGCGATTGCACACTTGGATAAAACTATTTGGAGTGAGAGTTTTCACGTGGGCATTCTTTTATCACTGAAACTTCAAGCTTTATTAAGTCTCTATAGTGACTGAAATAGGCTCTGGCAAAATAAGGAAATTTAAAGACTGCATGCTCCCTGTATAGAAAAGAGATACGGTCCCATATTCTTCCCAGCCAGTATTAACAGATGTGATGAGCTACCTGGGGGACAGGTGGTATCTATTAAAGGAATTGCACACTGTGTCAAGTTTAAAAAAAACAAACCAAACAAAATACTCCCACAACTGAGTAAAAAGATGAAAAATCTATTAGAAAGTAGCATTTTTTTTTCTTTTTGTTGTGTTTGAGTTTTTTTATTTTATTTTCTGGTTTGTTTGGGGTTTTTTTTGATAAAAAGATGTGATAATGTAATGCCAAATGCAACGTCATGTGTCCTCAGATCTAGGTGGGAAAAATTCTACCTTGACAGAGCTCTGGTACAATATGTAATAACTCCATCATTGCAGATGTATAAACAGTGGTACAGAGAAAACGTAATGAATGACTTGCCCAGTACCACACAGCATCAGGTGTATGCAAACAAATCCCCACATTCTGGTCCAACATTCCTGCTTCCACCCACTACCCAATGTGTCCTTCCTATATATCCCAACATGTCTGGAGTTTCCAGCCTGAACACATGCTACTCCTACAAAGTCTTTCAAAAAGACAAAATGAAAAATATCCTACTTCAGATATGCGACCTACAGAGATGAAGGAGGAGCCGACAGCTCTGGAATAGAGGTGTTCTGGACACCCTCTCTTTCTTAAAATTGTACCAAAAAAAAAAAGACACAAGAACCTGTCGAACTCCTATGAACACCAGTAACAGTATTGTGCCAACAAGCAGGAATAACAACAGTTTAAATAAACAGCTGTGTGCAGAACCGAATACCTGTGTACATGCAAATATGTGTGTATCAATACTTAAATCAAAGGATCATAGAGTAGTTTCGGTTGGAAGGGACTTTAAAGATCATCCAGTTCCAACCCTCTGCCATGGGCAGGGACACCTCCCACTGGATCAGGCTGCCCAAGGCTCATCCAACCTGGCCTGGAACACCTCCAGGGATGGGGCAGCCACAGCTTCTCTGGGCAACCTGTGCTAAGGCCTCACCACACTCATAATGAAGAAATTCTTCCTTACGTTTAGCCTGAGTCTGCCCCTCTCCAGTTTATACCCATTGCCCCCAGTCCTATCACCACAAGCCTATGTGAATAGTCCCTCCCCAGCTTTCTTGTAGCCCCTTCAGGTACTGGAAGGTTGCTACAAGGTCTCCTTGGAGCCTTCTCTTCTCCAGGCTGAACAACCCCAACTCTCTCAGCCTGTCCTCGTATGGGAGGTGCTCCAGCCCTCTGATCATCCTTGTAGTCTCCTCTGCACCCATTCCAACAGTTCCATATCCTTCTTCATTGAGGATTCCAGAACTATATATAAATATACATATAAATACATACATTAAAATCAGTTCTTCCAACCTCATAATCTTCCACCCATCATTACTCTTCTACGAGTGATTAATGACCATGCCTTTTCAAGGAAGGACAACAATTGAAAGAAATCTGAAAATGCAATTATTCCCATGCAGTTCTGAGCAAGTCTAATCATCATCGCAGTGTCTGTGCACAGCAAACAGAATGGAGCAATGTGAACAGAAATTAAGTAGCTGTCAAAAAGATAACTGTATTGACAGTCAGTACTTACTGACCAAAAAGAAGGATCGGCGTGCTTAAAAGCCCATTTTTTGCAGCTGTATCATTTGGTCTAGTAAAAGATACTATCCACACTTGCAATATTGCCTTCTTTCCACCCCCAGACCACAAGAACAATGCTACTGCATCTATTTATTACAGAATCATTATTATTACAGAATCATAGAATTGTTTTGGTTGGAAGGTATCTAAAAGATCATCGCCTCCCACCAGACCATGCTGCTCAAGGCCCCATCCAACCTACTCTTGACCATTTATCATTACTCTTTTAAATGCCTTAAATTCTCTTACTTTAATCTTCTTGGATTTTTTTTTTTTAAATAAAGAAAGACAATGTTAAAGAACCAGAGGGCATTTCAAAGCTCTGTGTTCCATTATCTCAGCCATCTCCATAAGTCTGACCTGACTCACAACATAGATTAGACATAATAACTGCTGTCCCCACCGTGGAACGGGCTCAGTCCCTATCTCTCCAGTTCAATGTTATTTTCTGCTGGCAGATTAGAGATAATAAGGGCAGACAGATACAGCTTTCACAGTAGCAGGAGCTAATGGTAGTGGCTTTGGAGGTGTTTATTCCCTCCTGAGACACCTGCCATCTGCTTGATCTACAAAAAAGCCAACCCCTTTTTTGTTCATGTCACTTGGTATTAAATAGGTATCGCTGACTGAGGTCTTGTTGTCACTCTCAGTGATTGCTGGTTTAAGACCAGAAGGAAGTTTCAAGGACAAGAAGAGCCAAAGTAGATCTTGAACATGCTGCAGGATAAGGAGAGGCTATAACACATCCTCACTGGGACAGTCCAGTATCTTCTTCCATGTCTTTCATAAAAGCAGTGGCTTGGACAAGGAGATGGGTATATTTGCTTAGATTCTTAGTCAGAATTAATCTAAATATTTACAATGGCTTTGTTGAAATTAAAACTATTTGGATGCAGAAATAATCTAGCTTGGATTTCAAAGCTTTATCTCCCTTTTCCATGACCATAGTTACTAGAATGTGGAGGCAAAACTCAAGCATAAGAATCTGGGGGTTTTAAGAGAGAGCACTAGAAAAATATTTTTTTTATTTACTTTGCATGTGTTCAGTTTTTTTAAACTCAAATGCTAAGAAAAATACAAGATGAAAAGGAAAACCTGCTGTCTCTAACCTCAACAGAAACTTCATTACTAGACAAGGCCCATATGGCCAGATTAACAGTCTGGCCATATAAATAATGTATCATCAATGTGCAAAAGAAAAGCTGAGCTTTTTCTGAGCAGGTTTTCAGCACCTGAACTAGAGGAGTATCAGACTTCTTGGTTTGTTTTTTTTTGGTTTTTTTTTTATCAGACTCTTTCTATCTTTTCCACCCTTTCTGGACACTTCATAGTTTTCAGAAAGCACAAGGTGATCATGTTTCTGACACCAGAGCTTAATTAATACCATCTCCTGCCCCAGAACAAAGGAAAAATGAGGATGGAGAAAGGAGAGAAAGAAAGTCCCAAGCTCAAGGACTTCTCTGCATCAATTCACTGCTGGTCTGTAATCATCTCTAAACACCTCTTGCCTCCACTGTAGTGGTAGTGGAGCAGATTTAAACATCAGGAAGTAATATTTGATAAACCTATAGTTCTTGAGCTTAGCTCCCTTCAAAGCTAAGCATATTTTTAGTGCAAGAGAAAATATTAAATATAGGATGTGCCCTTTGTCAGGAAAACACTCCACCTGCAACAACATCAGCTTCTGCAGTTACTTGAGGGTCTATAAAGGTGGGCATCAAGGTAAAACATAGCCTCCTCTTCTATTTTGCTGTTTGACCTTCTACCAAAAACAGTGAGTGCTCTACGTCTGCCCTCATCTCCCTCTTTTGCACCATGACTACTTTTAATTAAACCAGTCCTATTTCCCCTTCCTTCTGCATAGTAAGCACCTCACCATCTCCTAACTCTGCCTTTTGCTTTGGAAAAGCGCTGTGCAAGGAGAACTGAAATTATAGAGAGGTGGAATAGCATCATGACTGCAGAGGTTTATTCTTCTGAATTGTCTGGCTACATTTATGATAATCCCTTCATTCCATCTGCAGCCCACGCACTGGTGCAGTAGCCCCCTTTTCTAGTTCCAAGAAATTATGCATTCATTACAGAGGAAATTAACACCTCAAAGCAAACTATAATTAGGAATTCTTCAATTCGGTTTATGCTTTTTCAATTAGGCCCTCTATAATTTTAATCACGGGAGCATTAACATGTTTCCGGAATTTATATACCTGTAGGATAATTAAATCCTGAAATGCCTTAGTCTGCAACAGCAAAGCAGAGCTTACTCATCTTCCTTTTTATCGTGTTTTTGTGTTATTATAGACACTTTGATGGGCACCTGCTAGCATAAACATTGCCTCCGTACACACCAGAAGAGAGGCACTTGCCCTCTGAACTCATCATCCTCGCTCCTTGTAGAGGGGCTGCTGGATGGATAAAGCTTGTGTGTTGATTCTGAGGGGTGAACATCTGCCAGGGACTTATATACAGACTCATACCATCTCTAATTTAAGTGCCATAAGGATCTGCTTCAATCAGGTAAGTAATTAACCTCTGTGGTCTGTAAAAAGAGCCAAGCTCCTTCCTGTGGGCTGCTCTGACCCTAAGCAGCTGTGGTCAGGCGCAGTCCATCCCATCAAAAGGTTTGATCTAAACGCTCTCACAGGCAAAAGGAAGCTGGGCACTGCACCTCGCAAAATTCTGAGTCTCTAATTTTTAAATTCTTTTATGCAGTTTGCCATTATCCTTTCTTTCTGCGATAATGAGGAAGGGGGATTTTCGCTTAGAGAGATGTGAAGCGAAGTAATGTCTTGGAAAAAAGAAACCTTCAAACTGGCGAACGTGAGTGTTTTCTACTGGTTGACAGCTTGATGTGAGAAAATGGCCATCAATTTGTGATTCTCAGCTTAAAGTTCAGACTTCATTAACCTTTTGATTGCTGGAATTTAATCTGACAGTTTACATGGACAGCATAAAAGATTTACATAAAAGCATTCAGTCTCCCACTCTCAGTATCCTCAGGCTTTCATAGAGCTAAAAAGTGTTAGCAAAAGCTTCACTGTAGAGCTAATGAAATGCTGCTTGACACAAAAGATTTGTCTCTATGTGTAATTTGATTGCTAAAATATTATCGTTAAAATAGATGCAAATTGTATTGCTTTCCTCTCCCATTTCTGTCTACTACCAGAGCTCTCCATGGAACTCTTAGTATGACACAGCAGGACATCCAAGCTCAGAGAATGGCTCTGTTTCTGGTGGCTAATAAATGGGCAAAGGCAGTTTTATGACTTTTAAGGGGCAGTATTCCCAAACATACAGTATGCTGATCCAGTAAGAAGATGCTGCATTTCCTGTGCCAGATGAGACAGTTGACACAAAACAATCCTTATCTCACTTCTTAGGGCCAACACCTGACTCTTTAGGGGGAATAAAAGAAACCTTGGAATGTCCATGCAACTAATTATGCCACACTACGTAATAGACTAGATATTCCTTCTTGATACTTATGGTTGTCACTTTGCATCCTGAAGCATCCCTCTATCTTCTTTGTGCTTCCCTTCTGATACAGCAGACAAAGCACTTATAAGATTTAGCGTAACTTCAAGTACCACTGAAGTCATCATGTATGACCTAAACCTACCATTCTACAGCTCCAGCTGAAATGGAAGTGTATGTTCAGGTACAATAAACATCATGCTGATCTACACAGCTGCCAGTATTCCATGCCTTTCACCCAAATTTCAATTTTTACTCTCTCATGTTCACACATAGTTAAAAAAAAAAAAAAAGATATGATTTATCTTTTCAAGCAAAGAAACTTGCTCATTTACCTTCAAACCCTTGCTTAAATTAAAGGCAGAGTGCCATGCAGGAGTAACTCAGCTTGAATGATTTCAGAACACTATCCCTGAGGTATATAATAGGAGATGTTAATTAATACAGATAATTAGGCTTATAATATCAGAAGCCTGGATTGATAATCTCATCCCTCATTAGATACTACAAAATTAAAAGATCTAATGTGATGACTGCCCTCTATTCAATCAACCAAGTCACATGATGCATACATTTGAATATGAGTTTAGAAAAAGGAGGCCAGGAGTTTTATTTTCCAGGTATTTATAACACTCTTATCAAGGCAATTGAACTTTCAGAATTACCAAGGGCATGATAATTTGTTACCCTCCCCACAGCTTTCAACATTAGATTTTTTTTTTTTTCTGATCCTTGACTCCAGTCTTTATTTTCAAGCACAAGGTACGCTGCGTGGGAGTTTTAAGAACAAGAAATTGCCACCCTTTCTTGGCATTAATGAATTAATTATCAACATAAATGCCTGAGGAATGCTCATGTGATACCACTAAGAAGTTGCAAAGCAGTGAGCTGAACAACATTTCTCCCTGTGTAGCTGTGGAGACCGTACACCAAAGCCACCATCTGTAAACCAAACAAAAACCCCAGCAAATTTCACAAGTTTAGAGCTCCTCATCTTATCCCACCTCCACCACAGAATTGAGGTCACTAGGCTTGCAAACGGCTCCTTCATAAGGATGCAAAGAACTACTGTGCATTAAAACTAAAATAAAAAAGGATGCTAGTGAGAGGATATAGGAAATGTAGCTCAGGATGAACAGAAAATACCCAAAATCACAAGAAAAGAAGGAATTATCTAGAGATTAAAGTTATAGCTTATGGTTGCGGCTGCCTCATCCCTGGAGGTGTTCAAGGCCAGGTTGGATGGGGCTTGGAGCCCCTGATCCAGTGGGAGGTGTCCCTGTCCATGGCAGGAGGTGTGGAACTAGATGACCTTTAAGGTCCTTTCCAACCCAAACTATTCTATGATTCTATACTTAGGAATACATAAGTACACAGATACATTATACACGACTGTTTGCTTCAGAATAGGTTGAGCTTAAAGCAAGAAAAAAATGCTGTTCTTAGGTGTTCCATTAAATAACATTACAACTGCTTTTCCTTAATTTGTTTAGCATCATGTAGACAAAAATATTTCCTTTATTTCATGCTTGGTAGACCAAAAATCAGATGATAATATCCAAAAATAACATGGAGCTCCGTCTGTATGAAATAATTTTTCCTACTGTCTAGATGTTGATATGAAAATATTTGTTCCACCTTTGCTCAGAATGTCTAAATATAGTTAAAATAGTTAAACTCTCCTTCTTCTATTTAGATACACTTAATCCCTTAAGATAATAGAATCATAGAACAGTTTGGGTTGGAAGGGACCGTAAAGATCCTCCAGTTCCAAGCCCCCTGCCATGAGCACTAACTCACCCTTCCTTATCACTAAAGTGATTCCGTGTATCCAGCCATTGCATGCATACATAATAAATGACTCTTACCTGAATATATTTCTCCAGGATCACTTATACACGCTATTTGGATTGCACATCTATATATATAGATACAAATATATATTCTCCCCCAAATATATGCATACATAGGGCATGTGCAAAGACTGAAGACCTTTGTTCTAAAAATACTTTTCTTTAGCACAGTAAAGAGATCAGGATCCTAAAGACTTTCCTGTTCCTGCATGCTAGCAGACACACAAAATAACATTACGGATTATTTACTGATATACCTTAGAGAGTTGCAGCAAGATAGGGAGATTAAATTCATCTTTTTCCAACAATAAAATTCTCCATAGTCTGAATGCCCCCAAAATAATTGCAGCTTCTTCTCTAATGTCCTTCCTACAGCTCCAATTCACAGAGCACCATATTGACAAAGCAATCACACCAGAGGGGAACATTTATTTAAACACTGAAATCTTCAAAACCAATACATACTCTGAAAATTTGATTTTCTCCATAACTCTGCTATAAGTAGATTGATAGAACTAACCAGATGGACTTTCAAATATCCAACACACAAGAACCAGCCCAGTGGACACGTCATGCAGATAAAACCCTTCACAGTGGTATTTTCAAGCAGTGAATAAGATATAAATTCTCAAATAGAGGCCCGAAGATGTCATATGTGAATAATCTATGAAAGACTGACTCAGTCCTCTTGACAATAAGAGATTCAAAGGCAGAATTATCCTCAAAATCACACTGGAGATTTTCAGGAGAGAGTTCAGGAGTAAAGATTGGGAACACTTGCATTCTTCTTCCCTCTTCTCAATCTATTATAGATAAATGTCAGCCTTCAGCAAATCAATCATAGCACCATTCACAGGCTTTAGATTGATGTACGAACACCTGAAAGTTATTTTCAAAGGGCAATGTGGAGTCAAGCTCTGCAGGTTCTACCATGGAAAATAAAGGGAGGAATTGAATGCCTATGCCACGAGAGAGAATATTTATGCCTGCTGATGCTTCATCTTTCTTTTGGCACAGGTCGAAATAGACAAAAGAATATAAAAGTTTCTATTATTTCTATTAGTTCATATGAAAGTGTCTTCATTGTTATCTATAGATCATTAACAATGCCAAGTTCATGGTCATTAGTTTTATAAACAACCTTATACAAGTTATTGATCACGAGCACTGGTGAATATCAAAAATGTCTTAATGTTGAAAGTGACTTTGGATGTAGCTTACCTGCACCTCAGACGAATGGAAATACAATGAATAATATTTGAAATAATCTACAATATTACTCTAAAAATGATCTGGCAGCCCATACTCCATCTGTACGCTGCTTAACCTACAGTAGGATGCAATAACACAAGACGAAGTCGCATCACAATCATGTGTACAAACACTAGTTTACAATCACACCCCACACGTGCTCCAACTCACCATCCCCACTACGTAAGAGGAGGAATTAAGAATAATTACTGTATAGTCAGATTTTTTTCAGCTTTACAGTTTGGAAGGTTTATAACAAAAACCCAGGGCACTGCAGAGCAGAAACTGCCTGTCTGAAGAACTGCCAGGTCAAAGAGATGAAGGGTCAACCTATTCCTGCATAGTGAAATATGCCAATACCAGAGGTTTTATAAGAAGATGTGAGAAAAATCTATTTCAGACTATGTTCAGGTACCTTTTCAGAACTTTCTCAGGTAGACTGGGGTATAAAAGGTGAATACACAAAAGAGCAGAGATCTCGGAGAGCGTGGTCATGTCTATGAGGGAGGTCAGGACAACAGACATCCTACCAGCATGTGGGATCCCCTCAGCAACCACTGCACCAGCTCGCTGCGGCACAAGCAAGTTTCTGTCTCAACTTGTGTTTTCACTAGTGCTTCGGGTGACTGAACAGAGAATGACATTAGACTAAGAGGGGATCTAAGTCACAACAGTTTATATCAGAATTTTAAAGCATTTTGGACATGGTTTTAAAATATTTAATAGAGATGAATGGAAAATCCTATACTGGTGAACAACAAATAAATCACACATGTGCAAAAAGTAGAAAAATTACCCAGGAAACAATAAAGATGATATAGTGGATCTCCGCTTGAAAATGAATAAAAACACCAAGGGGGAAGAAACACCTCGTTCTTGTGCGTTAACAGTGTCACACGCAGTTCACAGCATGCTATTTTAATTTGCTGGGTGCTATTGAGACCTCTAAGAGAGTGCTACCTGCTCTGGCATATGGTATTTCAAGAGAATTTGCACACGTTGGGGAGCATGGAGAGCAGACTGAAAGGAAAGAGAAGAGGTTGGGAAAGTCTAAGGTTGAAATAACTGGATTTGTTGAGGCTAGATTAAAAAAAGTCAATATGTTTATACAGAGAAAGGTATTCACACATTCTGTCATAGTTAATAAAAAGCTAAGATTTTCCCCAAGACCACCGCCCCCAGTGCATTTTGGTTTTCATACACACATCTGTAAGTCAATGAAATTGGCTCATTATGGGAAGCAATCTTATCACTTAGATGTAGCGTATAAATATTGTGCTCTCTGGTTATATATGGGGAATAGGCTACAACACAATTAAAGAAACTAGAGTGAAAATTTATAAAAATCTCTACCGAATCTTTTATAACAGATGCATTTGCTGGAAAAGGCATTATTCACTGAATGCAGTTAAAGTATAGTAAATTGACTTAGAGAAAAATCACAAGACTTTTCAATAAAAAGACAAAATAACAACACTTTTAAGACAGCAGGTGGTAAAACGAGATACAGGAATGTTCCCCCATATAAAGAAATAAAACAAAACAGAGCTGTGTGATTTTACTGCTCTTTTCCAGCAGAAAAAAAATCCCTAAAGGCCTCAGAAAATAGGCTCCTAAATTCTCTCATATGGAATACCAGAGATTGAAAGGGAAACTTTAAAATGCATTACTCAGAAAAACTAGAAAAGGGATGGTGCTGAGTCTTAAAGAGATTTTTTTGCTTAAAAGTATCAAAGCAGTTTGGGGGGAAGGCTGTGACATAGGGTGGACCACTAATTGATTACAGGATATTTTGTTTAATCAAGTACTTAGTGGGACATCCTTCAAAAGCACTAAGAAACTGTCAGTGGGATGTAGAAATACGAGTGACTTTCGCGAGAGGACACTATGAGTTATGGAAATACCACCCCATAGGAAAAATTTAAAAAGTCTTGTGAAAACTGGAGGTAAAAGTCTGAAGAGCCTACAAGGATGTAGTGGCTGCTAGATACCCCTGCAGTATCCATTATTTTTATCATAAGTGATTCTAATTCATGTTCTCAGCCAAGTTGACTGGCACGATGAATGACCACTGGTGCTTCTAAGGTAGCGCTGGCTGAGGAGGGAAATTTGTGCTGCTGCCTTTCACCATATACAGATTTGCCTAAACAGAGGACAGAAATGAAGTACAGACCTCTAAGTCATGTTTCCATAGTCTAGAAGCAGTCTGAAGTTGAGTGTCCCATCTCAGCATCTCATCATTAGGAACGGGACCCAGCTCAGGAACATCCAGAAATATTTCCTGCAAGGTACTAGTTCTATTCCAAAAGTGCCCGTGCAACTCCCTAAATCCTCTCTGCTGGTGGAAATTGTGCTTGCCTACTGCTGCCAAAGTCAAGTGAAACTAGAGTTCATTTTACAGTCATAGAATGGTTTGAGTTGGAAGGGACCTTAAAGCTCATCCAGTTCCAACCCCCTGTCTTGGGCAGGGACACCTCCCACAGGGTCAGGGTGCTCAAAGCTCCATCCAACCTGGTCTTGAACACCTCCAGGGATGGAAGCAATTGATTTTTCTGAACTATATCACTACTTCACTCCACAACAAGCCCAGGAGCAAGAGCTGGATTATAACATGAAGATGTGAGGAGTGCAGCTAGATGCATAATCTGAACAAATTCATTCACAAGCATTAAAGATAGTTTGAGTACTTGTAAAATAGTTACAAAAGACCTTGTCTGTCGTGGAAGAGAGGGCAGAAGACAAAGGCCTGGAGCCTTCTCCACCATTGCATGAAGATGCTCAGTTCACAGCATCACAGAGCGCAGCTGCACGTACTGCTGTACTCCAGTGCTGCAAAGGCACCTGAAGCGGTGCTGAAAGGGTAATAACCCCTGCAACGCTATCAGTAATCCTTCCTGGAGGTTAACAGCAGGGGGCAAGTAGGTTGAGGTATTTATAAAAGGAGATTGTGAAAGGTAGAATCAACAGCAAAGTTGGCCTTTTAGTCAGCATTCGCTTTCAGCAGTTACATTATCAGAGGAGAATGGGAGAGGCGTGAGTGAAGCCTGGGGAGGAAGGAGAGGAGAGAACTGTGAAAAGAGAGCACAGAATACCTACCTGACAGGTGCTCCCCGGGACTGAGCGGGCTTCAGCATAACGGTGATGGTAGTATCAGTCTCATTAAGGGGGGAGTCCGTGTCGTATTCTGGCATTGATGGTGCTACAGCAGAACAAAGAACAACATGTTAGTGAGACACCAGTTATTGCCTTCGGCAGTGATGGCAGCATGGTATGAATGTTTCTTGGAGATCGTTTAATATTTGTCAAATGAAATATTAAAATATCTCGTAATGCTATGATCAAAACTGTCAAAACTGCTTAAATATTTGTACACTCTTTTCCTATTAAAATTAATCAGGAATCGGATATCCGAATCTTCAAACTGGCTTTGAAAATCCTGTCTGGAATTTTTAAGACTTAGTAATCCTTTGAGATGGGATCATTCCTTAAATTTTAAAAGTGAAGAAGGAAAACTACACAGACATTATTAAAGACTGCTTAGGATGAGTGAATCAGTGGCAGAGCTAAGAATAACACCCAGGAAGCTTGGCTCTTATTCACTGTTGTGGTCATTGGATTAGACCTCCCACATGTTAGATTTTATAATACATAGACTTAAGCTGTATCTCCTTGATTAGCTGGAGGGTGTGTTATGAAGCACAGAAGATGAGAAGACAGGAGTGCAAATGAGTCATCTTATTTTAACACTCAAACTCATGACGTTTTACCCCAGAGATTTAGTGATGTTGAATGAACAGGCAAAAGCACAGCTCCCACTGTTGTGCTCCAGCAGTATCCAGCCATGTTATCCCCATCGCCTCACTGATGTGTTCCCCAAAGCAACAGAGAAAAGTACTGAATATTCATTCTTAGGCAAAATGTAGCTTCTAAATCAGCTTTGGTATCTTCTATTTTCTATTATGATCATTTCATGAAAGCAGGATAGCTTTCCTTAGGAAACATTTTATTTATTACGTTACTTATTCCTTCCCCGGTAACAGACATTTGCTGGGGACAATTCTCTCAACTCTTCCGTGGAATAACTGGAGAGATGATAGCAGCATTATTCCAAAGATGCAAGTTGTGGTAAAATGTCTTTAAAGTATAAAACAAACAGAATAATTCACACAAACAGTTCATCTCTATCTCACAAGGGCAAACTGCATTGGGGGGGATCCCACATTTAATCCTCTCACAGCGTAATCCTGTTTACAATCAGGAATTTTATCTCAATGCCTGAAAACTGTCAAGAAAGGTTGTTGCTGTTATCAGCTCAGCTCCTGACTTCCCTGTCAATATGCTGGCAATGTGGTCAGAACGATTGCCAACTCCTTGATGAGTATTTCCTTGAAAGAGGTGCTCTGCATCCAGGGGAAGCAGTGTCAGTCTGTTCAATAAGATGCATGGCACCAGTGGTCTTCTCCACCAGAGATCACTGAGGTTGCTGGAGATGCTACAGCCAGAATAGTTCAGCACCTGGATGGTGCCGTAGGACAACATGGTACTACAAAGAGGTTTCCAGGACACTTCAGACACCAGAAAAAGGCTGGGCTCTGTGTTTGCAGCCTACATTCTCTTGCTTTGAAGTGGTTTCTTCTAGTCTAGCTGCAGTGCTGCACTGGTGTGACTAAATTAATTGTTTCTGATACTTTCACTACCTTAGATGTCTCTTCCCAGCTGCGCATGAGACCTGTTTAGTTATATTTTGTATTAAACACTGCATGTGCCACAGAGAATTTACAATATTACTTTCAGACATGATATATTTAAGTAGTAAATGGCAGGACTAGCTAGTGATATTGAGTATAATCTTGCAATCAGAGTCTCTATTACTCACAAGACGCCGAAATAAGATAGTTTTCTTGCATACTCGGTACAGAACTGTTGTGGAGTACCTCAACGAAACTAAAACTGGCAGTGATCTCTCTAAAATAGCACTGCTCAACAATTTAATGCCTGTTTTGCAAGATCCCTGGCTTGCCCAGAGAGAAGTGCACAGGAATTCAGCCACTTACTTGTGATTAATAAACAAATATGTCCATCCATATAAACATATACACTGACGTGTTCCTACAGCATGTCTTTTCATTTAAAAATATTTATAGTCTTACAAGGATTACAAAAATTCTTCTTCTCCCTACTGACCTTGAGACTGCCTCTTAAAGCAAGTTTAACAGTAATTTCCAAATTACTTGTATGGGACTGACCATGCAATGAGATAATCTAATGTCAGAGACTATTGTGATACCTGCACAGAACCAAAAGACAAACCAAGATCAGTACGCACATAGTTAATAATCATGCAAGCTTCTAACATGATCTAAACACTCACTTAATAATCAAATGCAAAGAAAATGAATCAGAGGGAAAAAGCACTACTCTTAATGTGCTGTTTCACTGGTAGCAAGTGCATATGTTGTGCCTTCCTTTCCCAGCTGGGCTGCAGAAACCCTAACGGTCCATGGAGCTGTGATGACAGTTAATGGTTTTGCTTTGAGTGGTTGAGGCATAGGCTTTTGCATTAAATGTTGAGGGTTCAGACACTGCTGACGGTTAGTGGAGGGCATGGATACATTTTACTTCCTTAAAATTTAAGTTGTCAGTTACAGCTAACAACTTATTTTTATTATCCAGTTTTGAAACAGGGCAATGACAAATACGCACTTTTGTCCTCTCTTTTCAATGGCACTCAGACATAATTTCAAGCATTACAAGTGTCCTGAATATCCAAAATATTTTGTCTTTACTGAGAAAACAGTTAAGGTATTAAAAAAAAATGGTAGTTTTGAACTCAGTCAAAGAACCTGTTTTAGTGTTATCGGTTAAATGTTAAAAATAAAGTCTACGTGTGCCTGCCCAATATCATCTCTACAATCATTTTATCCAACTTTTTTTCCAATAGCTAACCTTTTTTTCCTAGATACACACGCACCTCTCTTTGCAATGCCTCCTGATTTTAGTGCCTTTCGTATACTCATCTGCCCACCTGAAGCCCTTCCTCTGCCCTTACTCAGAAAGAAAACATTAAAAACATTTTTCCTCCTCTATTTTTAGTCTCCTTGCACTATTAATTCAATTACTTCATTATATCCATTTTGGTGCATTCAGAAAATAAAAGCCACGTTATTGAAGGAACTTCCCCAGCCACGCAGATAACACTAGCAATTATTATAGACATAGTTCACTTGTAGAACTAATGAAGGTTCTCATTTTAAATGCTCCAAATAGATATTAATGGATATTGAAGATATCCACAAATTAACCACTTCATTTGTAACCCAAACACACAGAGATACTGGATTGTGGCTGTTTTAAAAATCTGCCCTATGAAATTATTAAAGGAGACTAAGCTGAATGCTTTTCTATTGTTTTATGTATCAGCTGCAGGACTAAAGAGCAAAGCCCTAGAAAATTCTTTTTAATTCTTCTCCAAAGCAGTACCTGAAATCTTAGTTGCAATCCGTGTTGTGATGGGTGGCCCAAAGCCCTTGACTGTGCTGGCTTTGATGGTGAATGAATACGTAGTCCCTGGGTATAACCCTACGAAGAGGTGATGTGTTTCATTCCTTAGCTTGAAGACTTTCCCTCTTTGGCTGGACAGATCAGCACTGGGATCCAGAGACCCAACGGCCTTGTATGTAATCTGCAAAAGAAGAACAAGGAAAGTAAGGTGATAAGGGGCCTTCTGCACCTGGCTTTTCTCTGCTCCCCTATTTTGCCATCTTTTGAGACCAGACATAAAAAATACAAGGACAGAGATTATTTTAATATCTCTAGTGAGTGTTTCTGTATTTGGATGCTGTCAAACAAACATAACAATTTCTCCAAGGTTTTACTTAGGGAAAACCCAATTTCTTTTCTCTGCTAAAACTTCAGCACGTGCTGATTTACAACAAAAGAGGCAAAGGATTGCTTTTTGTTCCAAACCTCAGGACTTTTTGCAGCCAAACCAGAGTGCACAGCAAGACTGGTGGAATTTTCATGAGTATTTCCCGTACAATTCCAAACAGCATACAAAAACTTTTGGTGCAAACACGGATACATTGCCCATCGAGTCTGTTTGTTTTTCCCTGACAAATGATCTTCTCAAACGGCCACTGAAAATAATGGGAGATTTCTATTGACTATAAAGGTGTGAGAAGTCTTTTACTGCGCTAAAGAATAAGCTGAAATGAAATGGTATGTTTAAATGAAATAAATATCATCAGGTCATTAAACAAAAGCTTTTCTTTTCTCTGAGATTGTAAGCCACCTCCTGCTATCATTTCCCTCTCCTTGTTTTTAGCCTCAGTTTGCAGGTTTACATGTGCTACCATGCCTAGCTTTTGCCTGGGAGTATATCAGCAGGGTAACAGACCTGCAGAACTGTTCATGCCTACGCCCGCTGCCGCTGCTAACACACCTTTAGAGGAAGCCAAGCTGAAACTACACCTTTGAAATTCTGCTCGAGCTCCATTATGCTCACCCATGGCAACCCCGTTGATATACAGACACTTGCAAGTACAACTCATGACTTATTTACCAGCCAATTCCTTCCCTGCGTTCCAAATTCAATCCAAAGGCAGCTTAATTTCAACTGAGCTGTCAATATAATATAACGTGCTCCACTGCTCTCCTAACCTTTCCTGATATTATGGGATCCTTGCTTATTTGTAATGAAACACTATGAATAAATCAATGTATGTTAATACACAAAGTCTTCCATTTTTTATGAAGGACTCCATAAGAACCTATTTCCCAGCTTTGCTGAAAGAGCCTTTGAAAATTTTTAAGTCACTAGCTTTATGTCAGAAGGAAAATGTTGCATTTTGAGGAAAAATAAATATACGATGTTTAAAGGAGAGGGCTTTAATAATAACAGGATGAATAAGAGTCAGAGGCTGATGCTACTGACACCAGAAAAGGATGCGAGTATATGAATCCTATTATTCAGATAGAGAATCATAGAAATGTTTGTTTAGAAAAGATCTTTGGTATCATTTAGCCCAACTGTACCTGTCCACTACTAAATCACATTTCTGACCAACCTGTCTACCCTCTTTTAAACACCTCCAGGGATAGTGACTCAACCATTTCCCTGGGCAGCCAGTTCCAGTGCCTGAGAACGCTTTCACTGAAGAATTTTTTCCTAATACCTAATCTGAACCACCCTGGCACAACTTGAGGCTGTTCCCTCTCATCCCATCCCTTGTTACATGGGAGAAGAGCCCAGCACCCACCTCACTGCAGTTTCCTTTCCAGGAGCTGCAGAGAGCGATAAGGTCTCCCCTCAGCCTCCTCTTCTCCAGAGTAAATTATCCCAGCTCCCTCAGCCTCTCCATTAACTCCTGTGCTCCAGACCCTTCCCCAGCCCTGTTTGCCTCCCTTCAGACGCTCTCCAGCCCCTCAATGTCCTTCTTGTAGTGAAAGGCCCGAAACTGAACCCAGAATCCAAAGTGCAGCCTCACTAATGCCGAGTACAGGGGGAGAATCACTTCTGTGCTCCTGCTGGCCAAAGTCCTTCTGATCCAAGCCAGGATGCTGCTGGCTTTCTTGGCCCCTTCTGCACACTGTTGGCTCATATTCAGCCAGCTGTCGACCAACACCCCCAGGCTTTTTACCACTGGGCAGCTTCCCAGCCGCTCTTCCCCAAGCCTGTGGCACTGAACAGCAGCAGAACAATTTCAAGGCAGCTGCCACCCAAGACAAGGCAGCAGAACAGAGAAGGGGCGTGAGTTACAGCCAGGTCTACAGAGCATCAAGTGGTCACAAAAGCAGAACTCTTAAGGGGGTTATAATTGAACAGCTTGCAAGCAATTTCAGTGAAAACTTACTAATTTTTCCAGGAATTACAACTTGGTTTTAAATTTTTATTGCCTGCCAGAAATCTGAGAAAGAGAGTCATTTTAGCACAATGGTCATTAAAATGAAGAAATTAAATGTTTGGAGGAGAAATCTCTGGCACTCCCTCTGTTTCCTCAGGTGAGGTGAAGACTGTGCGATGCAGCACAGCATGGGACAATATTTTGACAGTTCTTATTGCATCAGGGCACTTCAAGGCAATGTAAAAAGACCATCAGAGTTACAGTGAGGATCAAAGGCTTTAAATTAAGAGACATGACCCAAGCCAATTCCAGGAAAAAAGTGTATAGATTCTGTTAGGTAGGAAGGAATCGATGCAATCTGTATGTTCTATTTGCAAATAGAGTGCTAGAGAAATAGCAATTCCATAAAATTTCAAAAGACAAGGAGCAAATTAGGAGCTTGGAAGAAAGAAAGGGTACTTTCAGTGGCACGGCCACTAAAAACCATGTACACAGGGTGCCAAGTAGTAGCCTATGTAAGTCAGTGATATTTATTTTCAAGAACATTAAACAGAAAGCTATAAATATAAGCAGAAGATGTGCTTGCCCTTGATGTGCATATAAATGAAAACACTCAGCTACCTTCGTGAGTTCTAAAATCATAACAAAATGAATTATTTTTCTTCATTAAGAAACTATCCCCTCAGGGCAAATAGCACTAGAAAAGCTTTCAAGAGAACAAAACCAAGGAAAGTTACTGATTTGGAAAAAAATTAGTCTCTTACTTTTTCTGTTGACTATACCAGATGATGTGAGTACAAAGGACCTTAAACCACTTGAGTTCAACTCTTGAGAAGCAGGGAAGGAGAAAACTATACGTAAGAAAGAGTACATCCACAATTTTAGATTGAAGTTTGAGCCAGTTTTCAGAGAGATTATTTGCTCAAATCAGAATTCACTACTCTCCAAAACATTTTTTTACTACCGTAAAGAAAGATTTGTGGCATAGTCAAATGGTGAGATCATTATTATGACAGGGGAGTCTCTATTCCAATAGATATGGACTGTAATAAACCAGGTGATGCATAGGCATTCAGAAAAAGAAAACCTTGTCCCTAAACATCACATTTAACTTTAATACTATAGACAGAGCATTGATGCAACACAAAGAACACACATATTGTGTGCTGCCTGCCCACCTCTGCTGACAATTTCTGTCATATCTATGATAAACTGATTTTCCCTGAACCTCTGTTTTCCCATTTACGGAATGAAGGCTATTACACTCGTCTACACAAACACTTTCGCGACTGAGAGATTCAGCGGATTTCTGTAATTTGTTGATGCTTAAGCAGCAAAATCACAGAAGAAAGACAAAGTAGCCTCAAAATCAGAGCACTCCAGGTGAAAAAGTAGATAAATTCTAATACAGTTCAGAAAAAAAAAAATTAATAAATAATCATTTTCCCTTCCAAGTAAGATATCTGCTGTTTCTTGGATATTAGTGCTTCTGCAAACGTGGACTTGTCATCCCAGAGCTCTGTCTCAGCCCTCTATAGGCCTCCCAGAATGGCTAAAGTAGCTGCAACTGCAGCTTCAGCTATAGCTGCTCTTCCCAGCAGAGTCTCCTGGAGCTCTGGGTGCTCCCTGCTGACCTGGCACACATCCATACTGTTCAGGCTCCCCCTCCAGCTTAGCAACATTTCTCAGAGCCAGGATCATCTCCATTTACTGAAGTTGCTGGTATTTCCTCACTGGAATACCCAAAATGTGCTACACCCTGTGCATGTGTGTGTGTCTGTGTCATGGGATTTTTCCTACAGAAATAAAAGATGCTGTGATCCATAACTTACACATTGGTTTTCAAGTATATCAATTATAACCATGTGAAATAAAGACTTTAGGAAACTGCCACCCTTCTCCTTAACTGATTTAAACTAAAAGTTCTCAAGCAAGAGAAATTTCAGGGAATCAGACACTGATTTTTTTTTTTCAGGAAGAAACTAGGAAATTTCCAACTCTTGAGTCATCTACAAATGCACAGAAATGTGTCTGGAGATGAAATGCAGAATGACGAGGCTGCTGAAAAATACACCTGCTCTTCTAGTTGCTACTCTGAGTATTCATCTTAATTTCTTGTTCCAAGTGTCAAACTATTACATTAAAGAAAAAACAAGAGCTTCCAATCTAGAAAATGAGATGATTCAATCAGTAGAAAGCAGCTGTTCTAAATTATTTTAAAATAATCACTTTTAAAGACAAGCTAATTCATATCACACTTATGTATTCTGTAAAAAAAAAAAAGTAATTTAAATGTTTAAAAATCTAGACGGAATATAAACAAGAAAATACTCAAAAATATACTTAAGGTTTTCACTCTGGAAGTATTGAAAATATTGGGTTTTATTCTGATGCAAAATAAATGCAAATACAAAGATGAGGAAATTTCTCATAAGACTGAAACTCTATGTTTTTTAACCAGGTCTCTGGTTATCTGCCACACAGCAGGCAGCGTCACAAGCTGAAAGTTGTCTGCCCCCTGCAAGCTGGAGTGGCTGTCCTGAGCTTGCACATGTAGCATAGAGGTTAAATATCCACTCCAAGGGAACCTGGCGGTCATAGAATCCTAGAATGGTTTGGGTTGGAAGGGACCTTAAAGATCACCCATTTCCACCTCCTCTGCCATGGGCAGGGACATACCCCACTAGATCAGGCTGCCCAAGGTCCATCCAACCTGGCCTGGAACAACTTCCCTGGGAAACCTGTTCCAGGGCCTCCCCACTCTCATGGTGAAGAAATTCTTCCTTATATCTAGTCTAAATCTGACCCTCTCCAGTTTATACCCACTGCCCCTCATCCTATCACTACAAGCCTTTGGAAACAGTCCCTCCCCAGCTTTCCTGTAGCCCTTTCAGATACTGGAAGTTCTCTATTAGTTCTCCTCGAAGCCTTCTCTTCTCCAGGCTGAACAACCCCAACCCTCCCAGCCTGTCCTCGTATGCCAGGTGCTCCAGCCCTCACATCATCTGGTCCCAAGAAAAAGTTTTAGTGGCCAACACTGTTGTGGTTCCAATCACAGCACACACTAATACAGGCTAAAGTACAGCAAAACTAAGAAAAGTACATTAATTAACCCTTCGTATTCCTTGGAATCTCCTTTCCCGAGTTAATGAAATGGTTCTCAAACCGAAGCAACAACAGCAGTAAATTTGAAGGAATCAGAAAACCAAAGAGCACAGGAACTCAGAAGGATAAGGAATAGCCACATTCTCTTCAGAACAGGAGGGGTGAAACACTGACCCCTGCGTCCATGCAGCCAGACAGGAAAGATTTACTCAAGAGGCACACAGATGATTCAATTCCATTGTCAACTGTGCAAAGTTCAGCTCCATGAATCCAAATTCTTTTTAAAATGTAAAACAGGTCAACAGTACAAGCCCAGTTGTACTGGAAACTACAAAAAAAAAGCTTTAGATAAAACTTCTGAGTGTTTAGTGCTATCTAATTGCCGGGATAGAATATGGAGAAAAAAATAACAACAGGACAATATAGAAAATATCATGGTTAGTGAGTTCACTCCTTGTTTTTTAAGCAGAAATCCAGTCTACACCAATTTAATCTCAGTCCTCATCTAACCAGAAGCAGCCCTTCTTACTCCCCTCTGATTTTTATCCATTTTAAAAGTTCTGAATATTAAGTCCTTGAAATCATGGAGCAAATGCTGTTAAAAACCATAAAGATGAAGATATAATATTGAAAGCATAAGCACAAATCTTCTCTCCTTCACAGAGCCTAATTTAACACAATTTTCTAGGGAAATGTGATCACTTCACTAACTGTCATCATCTGTAACTGTGAAACTTCTATTATAATACAAGGACTTATAAAACTTTCATTGTCAAAGGGAAAGACCATTGCAGAGGTATTAACTAAAGTAGGAAGCACAAGGCTATTTGTCACTGCACATCAGACGAAAACTAATAATAAAAAATAACAAAACACCCCAATCCTTAACCCACCTAGATTTTCCAACACCCTACAAGCGTGTGGGCAACTGTGTGTCCGAGCAGGTAAAAGGAAATTGTGATATTGGAATGTTTTATTATACATACAATATATAATGACATATAGATATACAGAATATATTATGCTTCATCAATCATATCTTGAATCTGTCTGCTCAGTCTGAGTATCAGCCATGGACCAGTGCATAATACTCTGCAAAAGCTTCACAATCTGCTCAAGATTTTGAATTAATATTCAGCGGTTCATCCTCCACTTTAGCAGCTTACCTGTGTGCAGAGCCAGGTGCTTGGCTCAATCTCTACACCACATTTAGCAAATGCAGACAATAATACAACTCTGGTGAATTTTAGACCATCTTTGCATGGTGGAGGCAGGAGGGGGCGTTGTCCTGTGGTTTTTTTAAATAAAAATATCACTAATAGTAAGTGTAGCTGAAAACTGGAGGTTAAAAAAAATCCCTGTAGAAAAAAGGGTACATGTTGTTAAAAAATGTGGTCATTAAACAGTGAAATGGACCATCAAGCGATGTGATAAATCACCCTTTGGAAGAATGTGTTATAGAACCATCATGAAGTCTTAAGCCTAATACAAGAACAAATTGTGATAAAGATCTCATCACTTCGTTGTACTGGTCCTTCCTGCCCTTCACTACTAGAATCCTTTGGGAACCCTGGTTGGCTGTTCAGATTACCTTTAATCCTCTTAAGTAAATAAATTAACAAGAAAGAATATTCTGCTCAAATCACAGCTGCTGTACCCGTTTTTACTTCCCATACATTTGATACATTCCAATAAGCTTTCAGACTGATGAGTAACTGAGTTGTCAGGATTTCATGTGTTCATAACCTTAAAAGTGAGGGCAGCAAACTCTAATATCTCAGGATTGAGAGCCTGCCAGTCAAAACGAAAATATATGCTCATATGTTCCTTTTCCCAGGAACTGATCCCAGTATACACATCACTTCATCTTCTGTCTTTCGTTACATAGAATTAATCAACCATGGCAAGCAGAATTTTGCTCTCTACAACCATATTCACCATCAAACATTAGGACTTTAAGCTTCCTCTCTCATTTTAGCAATTGCAGCCTGTTTGAATGCAAATGGTAAGTACTGTTGTTAAATCAAACACTACTTTGTCAATACATTATGCAACCTTATATCTATTTTCCATTTTAGTGACAGCCTGCATAGCAGTTTGGGGAAAGCATCTGAAACCTATAAATCAATCACATTATCCCCTCTGTTCTCATTGATGTTTTATGTCCCTGTCTGTATAAGCCAGCCCATACTGCGTTTCCACACCCCTCATGCAACATGCAGACTCTAGGTTCTGGGCTTGCTTTGGAGCTGAGAGGTAGCTGCAATACATATATACTGATATATTTATTTATTAGTTACACACACACACACATTTATTTTTTAGTTAGTAATGTCCCAAGACTGAAACAACCTCTTGCTAGAGGAGCCAGAACTAGCAACATCGCCCAGCCACTATATGCATGACCGTGCCAAGGTCAAAAACTGGATCTGTAGGGACAATCCTGATAAGCATCACTCACTTTACTGAGCCAGATGAATGTGACGATTTTCCTAACTAATTTCTGGTTTTTTTGAACTCATTCCTGTCCTGTGAGACAAGACCTGGAATTAAGACTCTCTATCCATTGTTTCTTACTATATCAGGCTACGTGCAGGGGGCACAGAGGGGTAGGTTGCCTGCAGAAGGGGCACTGGGAAAAAGGATCCCTAGGGACTGACAGAGATGTCAGCTCCTCCAGCGCTGACCAGCAAGTGGGACACAAGGAGGGCAGCCTGCCCATCCAACCAGAACAACCTCATAGCTGGAGTCGCATCCCTCACCAGGGATAGGATAACAACTCCCCTGCCCCATGGGAGTTGCCTGCTGCCATCGACTCCCAACCAGCCCCACATCAGCTGTGTGGCTCCAGCTGATAGAAAAGGATGGGAGCAAAACCACTAAAATAAGAAAACAATGCTGCTGGCATTCCAGAAAATGAAAAATGCACATCAGTCACAGCTTTAATTCCTTTCTTGTTTCACGGAGGCCCCTCAGTTTGAAAATCACTTAACTAGAGAAGCATTGCTACTTCCCAACTACTTCCTCTCTTGAATTACGAATGCTTCTATTTAACCAAAAGACAACCAGGCAGTCTCAGTGGTGTATAAGCCTAATTTAGTGGTGTTTAAGTCCTACTTAGCTTTACAAAATTCACTACTCAGCTGTCTGGAGCCCATTTGTACTCCACCACAAAGCAGAACATCTCCGCGACTGCCAGGCTGTGGTCCTGCCTGCCCAGCACCTGCAGGCTACAGAAAACAGTAACTTCCCCCGGTGCTTTCCTATGCTGCTTGCTTCCATTTCATAATGGCGTGAGGATGGAACTTCACAAAAAGGGTGAGAAAAGTTTATTGCAAGCAAGGAGTGTTTTTCCAGGTCTAGAAATCATCATGCAATTCATAAGAGCGCAGAGATAAGGAGCCAGGTATCAGTGGAGAACACTGGATATGTTTTATGGGTTTCAGCACTGCAGATGGAGGGGAGGGGAAACCAACTGAAAGACTTCAATGATTGAAAATACCTTGGGAAACAATAAGCTATTTAGATTTTAATCTTGCTTTACATATTCCAATCCATGCTCTAATAAAGTCTACAAGAAAACTTCATTTCCTCCATTTTCCAAAAATAAAAACACAAATAAACCGATGCATTAAAATCTAACAGAAATATCCTTGAACTCAAAGTTATCCAAACATTTCTTTCATTTCCTGAGTCACTGCCTCAGGGAAGCAGTGTTCCCAAAGCCAGGTGTTATGCAGCCACGTGCAATGTGAGTTAACTGTTCAAATGACTTTTTAGGGTGGAAGGAAAGCAGCTTTAGCTCATGGCGACTCCTGGAAGTCTTTTCTTTGAATTCAGCATGGCCAGAGGGTGTACAAGGTGAAGGTGCTTTACTGAGCATCTCACTTGCTTTCAGGCACCACTGACCTTCCAGAAATTCTGCAAGGCTTCTCCTCAGTTCATACTACACCTGGATTACTCTCACATAGTCAACACTGAGTTTCTGAAATGGGTCGTCTTTGAACCTGAGTGCCTATCACTCATAAGATACTTCACATCAAGAGCAGCTTCAGATTTCAATGCAAAGAACAGCAAGGGGTAGCCATTCCAAATCACAGCTTTCCCTTCCTACCTTCTGGCTGGACCTGACAGCAAGAGGATTAGGAAGATGTTCTTAAAATTATATACATATTCCTTACACAGATCAGTCCCGCACCACCAGCAAGCACAGTCTGGCTTCTGCCTACTTACTGCACACCAGGCTAAGTCATTAAGATTTAATTGCCCCCTCCTCTTCAGTGACATCTCTTAGGATCAAGGCTTAAGCTGAATAATGACAATGAGCAATACTGAATTCAACCCTGATAATCCAACACCTTCTCCCAGTCTGGAATTTACTCAAGAACGAAAATTAGCTCTTTTCTTTCCTGCAGCCTCTTGCTTAGGATCATTCTTAGAACCACATGGTAAAATACTGCACTGACAACTACCAAATATTTTAAGAAGCTGATGCAATACAAGGAGTAAATTACAAAGTATCATCACTGTCAGCTGAAACCAAACAACAAAGAGCACTTGCAGATTCATGAGACAGAGTCCAGATTTTTGTTATATTGAATTTTCTGCTTTTCAACATTTAATCTTGGCAAAACTGCAGTTTCAGCAGACAATTAAAGATCTCTTCTCCTGCTGTCCACAGGTGAAACATAATTGCTGTTTTGTATAATTTTAAGTAGCTTATTCCTCCTACTACAGAGATTTTGTTACAGGTTCCCAGCTACATGAAACTGGCACAGTCCCCATTCCTGTTTTCAACATCATTGTCTGATAACAGTTGCCACTTACATTTCCAAGGCTGATATCAAGCAGAGTGCAAAACATAAACAACCAGGGTCCGAGATGTGGGCTGCGCATTTGATTTCAAGTTCAAAGCTGAGTGTCGGGGTTGGAGGGCTCAGCTCTGGCTTTTTACATCAAAGCACAAAAATATTTTGTCTAGCTCACATCCACCTCCACATTCCAGCACAAGTCTCACTTGGGCGTGAAAGGTAAGGAATGAAGAACAAAAGGAACCCCTTCTGTTTCATAAACATTTTCAGAGCTATTTGTTTTCTTGAAGGGAACTGGAGAGGGGCACTATCCTTCTTGAACACCCCTCTTGCTGTTGCATGCTCTGCTTCTTTACTGAGTGCAAAATTACAGACCATGTTCTACCTGGTTGCTTGAGATGACTTCTGCCAGTCTGGTCAAACCAACCTGATATCTATAGGCAATATAAGAAAATAAATCTTTCTAGCTGTAGGCTAAAGAAAACAGGAGAGCTTCCCAGTGGATGGTTTAAAGTGTGCCTCTCCAATGCCCTGACTGCAGGCTGCAATGAGAAGTCAGGCACACATGGGGAGCATCCCCTGTTCCATTGAGGAATGCTGGGGAGAACATTTGCTTCACTAGTTAAAAAAAAACAAAAAAAAAAAAACAAAAAAAACCCACAAGTGGTAAAAGCCTCACTTTGTTTCATAGAATCACAGAATGGTTTGAGTTGGAAGTGACCATAAATATCATCCAGTTCCAACCCCCCTGCCATGGGCAGGGACACCTACCGCTAGATCAGGCTGCCCAAGGTCCATCCAACCTGGCCTTGAACCCCTCCAGGGATGGGGAGGCCACAACTTCCCTGGGCAACATGTGCCAGTGCCCCACTGTCCTCATCGTGAAGAAATTCCTCCTTATGTCTCATCTAAATCTGCCCCTCTCCAGTTTATGCTCATTGCCCCTCATCCTATCACTGCAAGCCTATGTAAACAGCCCCTCCCTAACTTTCTTTCATGAAACAAATCAACGTACGCACTTTTTTCATCACCTGACTGTAGGCGATTATCATATAGGAGGGGAGAAGGGGACAAGGTGTCAGCTAATTCAAACAAGGTACATATTCACAGCTTCAACAAAACCATCAGCCGTGAAGCAGACAGAGCGCAACTAACAGAGAAGCAAAAGCAGCATGGAGCGGTTAGATCACAGCTTAAATCCCAGACCAGGCCATGCCAGAAGTCTCACAACAGTCTCGATATTCATAAGGAGCAGAAACTGCAAGAAGCCTTGCCACACACCTGAATACAAGGCAGCAAGGTCAGTAAGAATACTTTATCCAACATACCAAGTGGAAGCACCTAAGCAAATGTTTTGAGCCTTGCAAACCACTCGAACACACATTTGTTACAGCTCCTCTACTGCCAAGGGAATTTTAAGTGCAAGTCTACAAGCACATCTCAAAAGCAGAGGATAAGAGAGTTAAGCCTAGAGCCGCATTCTTATCCTAAGTTCAACCTGCAAAAAATTAAAAATTCATCTTCAATGAAGGAATCACAGAGCACTAAGGATCAGAACCTCCTTGTAAATCAATTCTAACACAATTCAAGAGTCAAATGTTCAGCTTATATTTCCTTTTTCACACAAGCATCCCTGAATCAAGCTTTATTCTTATATGTTGATTTTTTTGGTACTTTTTCCTTTTTTGCTTAGATCTTTCCATTCTCAGACTTAGAGCAAAACTGAAAACATTGGCATGTCAAATACTCATGAATAAAATTTAAGAGCAGATGTGCCTTGCTAATCATTAAATAATTGTATTGCTTATACCTCAACATGCTCTTCACAGACTATTATTTACCAAGAAGAGTTTGCCATAGAATGCCAGAAAGGCAGAACGCATTAAAATGGTAAGAACAACCATTTTGGGGCATTGTGTGTTAAAAAAATGACTACAACTACAATTTTTACAGCTGCCTTTCAAGTTATGTCATCAACTTGCCCCAACTTTGGCTTTTTCTCAATAGAAAGATTAAAAAGCAGCTGTACGGAGTAAGAGAATGCTGAAAATAGCCTGTGCAATTTCCAAGCCCACTTTTCCACTTGTTTAAATTACTACCTCCACACATTCTGTCCAGTATAATTCTCCAAAATACAGGCTGGCCAATTGCAAAGACTTTCAACACTGCTTTGGCCTTATGAAACAGAAAGGAAGACAACCCAGTTGCCTCCCTAATGCGTACGTGCCCTAAATAAGGGGGTGAGAAATTCCTCCTGAAGCCAATGTAAAATCCTTGTTTTAGTGTTCAAAGTAATAGCATTTAAATCCACCAGAACTGCTTCAATGAGCAAAAATCCCCAAACTGCTCCTGCAAAATTCTAGCAGAAAAATGGTCAGCTTTGCAGCATGATAACAGAATGAAGAAAATAAATGTTTATATGCAAAATATTTGCTTGGAATTTAGCAGTTAAGATGCTGCCTTGCATATTAGTATTTATAGCAAGATAGAACATAATTTTCTGTGTAGCTTTGCAAAAGTAGACAAGTTTGAAGTTCTCATGAAAATTACCCAGCTGTTTGTGTAGCTGTGATTTGAAGAGGGCAGTCACTGGCCAAATCCTGCTAAAACAGTGCCATGAAGCGAAAGGATGCAGACTCATCTCACAGGAATGGATTTGAGCAAACAGGAGAAGAGAGGAGGTTTTGGTAGCGTAGGTACCATAGCAAGGTCACACTAGGTACGCATCCCACCCTTTATGCAATATCTTCTCTGCTGAAATGGGAGGAGGACCACAAACAGGGAACGCTTATAAGACAAGAAGCTCTGGATAGCTGCGTTAGGAAGAGCATTAAGAAGCCCTGCAGCTGGATGGATGAGAAGAAAGCTGGGATGGAGCTCTTTAACAGGGGGTGCAGGGATAGGATGAGGGGGAACAGTTTTGAGCTGAAAGAAGGGAGACTGAGATTAAATGTTAGAAAGAAATTTGTTACTGTGAAAGTGGGGAGGCACAGGCACTGGTTGCTCAGAGAAGTCCTGGCTGCCCCATCCCTGGAGGTGTTCCAGGCCAGGTTGGATGGGGCTTTGAGCAACCTGATCCAGTGGGAGGTGTCCCTGCCCATGGCAAAGGGGGTGGAATGGGATGGACTTTATGGTCCCTTCCAAACCAAACCATTCTATGAAATATCACCATGGCTGAGGCATCAGCCCTTGTCAGGGTACGATGTTCCCCATGTTTCCAAGCACCGCATGGTAGCACAAATGCTGCTTCAGGGCAGTGCAGGAGCTGAGTCTGTGGGGTAAACATCGCTCCATACCAAGAATATTTTCTGACAATCTTCCTACATCTTAACAGTATACAGTTCGTATCATCTAAACCTTAAAGGATTTGCCCTATGTTTTCATTTGAAAAAGCCATTCAGTTCCCCTATAGCCATGAATTCCTAATCATCACATAACATCCTCCCTCTTCCAACCCTTGCTGGAACATTCCTTTCTCACTCAGGGGCATACGACTTTACACTGTGAATTTTCTTTCCACCCTAATCAAAATATTTCATCAGAAGGAACGAATCTTGTGCCTAATATATCAGGGCCTTTAAAGAGACTTCACAGTGCTTACACCCGGAGGGCTTTCATTTGTGCACAGACTGTTTACAACTTTTGCTGAATAAAGTCACTGTTGCTGTTTTCTTCTTGAATAAATCCTGGGCCTGATTTTCTAATGTCCTGGGGAGAGTCCAAAGTCAGAAGAGAGCTGGAAATCCTCCATCACCTTGGAAAAGCAACATCCCTTGTTACTCAAGACACAACTGCTTTACAGCAAATAATAGGGATATAGTTGTTGTAGATATTTTAGGTACTACATGAATAAAATCCTATTACTATTGCAGAAGAGGTCATCTCCAATCAGGTTTGCTGCAGTTAAGTTTTCTGGTTTATTCACCTGAACTACATTTTCACAAAAGCCAGAGGCTGTGAAATGCATGGTGTGTGAAGTAAGTTACAAATTCCTACAAAAATGTTTCAATTTTTTTTAAGTGACTTCCAAATAAGGTGTCTCTGAGCTATCCATTAGCTGAAAGTAAGATACGTCTCACTAAGCAACTAAATGCTCCTTGTAGACAGAAAAAAAATGAAGTAGCCTAAGTGCAGAAAATGTGTTCAAAAGTCTGAAGCTGAAGGAACATCTCTCCCAGCCCTGCATAGGGCTGCAGTATCAGTGGGAGAATCTCTCTCACTCTGTGCCCAGGACACTGGAAAGAACTGGCCAAGCAGGGTTGTTCAGAGGACGGGACACAAAAAAGGGACACTAACCTCCTGCCCACTGAAAAACCATAAAAAGTCATGCCACAATCCATCTCTTCCTGTAACATTCCAGTTGTAGCTGCTTTCTCTGGGCAGAAATGATTCTGTTCCTTGTGACTCTCCATCTCCACTAGAGAGTGATTAGAAAAAAACACCACGTGATGCCTGCGCACTTCACTTTCCCATCACAGACGTTACCCTGGCTCTCCTGAGTGCCCAGTGTTATCTCACTCACTATGAGTTACTGAACTAGGGTACTGGGTTTATTCTGAAGCTTGATGTAGCCTCTCTTCATCATTGTAGATGGTGGGCTACTCCAGTAAGAAATTTGGGCAAAGCAAACAGAAAAGCAGTTTACATTCTAACACTAAAATGCTGCTTTCTTCAAGTACAACTGAGTAGTCGAAAAGGAGGGAGAGAGAAGGAAACATGTCCAAGTTTGAGAACCGCAGCAGTGTAGGCTGCATGCAGAGCACTCAGAGCAGTGGCTGAGTTTTGTTCACACAAGGACAAACTAAAGCCAGCTTTAGACTGTTCTCCCCCTGTCACATTGATTTTTGGTTTTTATTCAATTTGAGAAAATACAAGCATTCACTCAGACACTGATCAGCACAGAAAAAACTATTAGATGCATTAGGGTATATTCTACTTTGTAAGGAGTTTTTTTTCAGCTGTATTATTTTGTTTTCTGAACACACAATGTCAAGACCACATGAATGTAAAGTGAATTGTTAAGGTCTCTAGATACCTCTCAACTCCAGTTCTGGTTTTATGGTCCTGTAATCGACTTCCAATCCACATGAAAACATTCTATTGCACTTTAAAGGTGTTTTACAAAACTTGTCATAATATACTTACTATACTTCATTACATTTACCTGCTCTTCAATTCAAAGAAAGAGTGTTAAAAGATATATTCCTGTTCCTTTTTTAATGGTCTGTTGTGGTTTTCCTTTTACTTATTCTACAGGAACATAGTCAAACATAAATTGTATTCACTGGATAATCCATTAGATTGAACCAATCTCCTTCTCTTTGTTCTCCCAACCAGTTGCACTATTCCAAGCAGTCTTCACTCCACTTTTTATATTACCAAATTCCTTATGTTGCTCCAAAGATTCTTCAGATTTGCTTAGGTTGCATCAAAAGGTATTACAGCTAAGAGTCTCAAAACATGAAGTTTAAGATAGTCCCATTTATTATTCCAAATCCCACTTTAGGAAAATCTAGCTCTAGCTCTGTCTCTACTTTCCTTTCCACTAATAAGCTGTAAAATCAAGAACCACGATGTAAGATAAGTCTCCCTAGCTCCCTCTCTGTTTTATAAAAAAGAAACAAAATCTCTATAAAAATCATACCTCAAACTCTTTGAACCCCCTGTTAGAACCGTCCACCTTGGCAAGGATTTTTCCTGGTCTTTGCGAAAATCAGTGGGAACTTGCACTAGTTGCATCAAAGAGGATGGACCTATCTCCCCTCCCTACCCCCAGACTCCTGGAGTGTTTTGAGGGGGTAGAAGCAGAAGAAAACAGCTTGGCTTCTCAGTGACACCGTCACATAGTGCCAATAAAAACCATGTTGCCAACACCACTGCTGCGTCAAGGTCTGTCCAACAGAGTTGGAGTGGGTGGCAGGTAGAGGCAGGGCAGCAGCACCTTGATGAGCAACCAGAGGAAGCCAAGAGTTTTTAACTTGTCATGGTGAGAAGGTGAACAAGGTTAATTGCCACAGATGTAGATTTAAGCTTTGCATTCCGGGAGTCACAGTATCAAACGATATTCGAAATACTCGGGCACTTTGCAAAATGTACTTCATTAGGTTTCAATTATAAAGCTAAATTAGAGAATCATAGAACAAGAGACATTGGATATTTTTTCTAATAAAGAAAATATTTGCTTCCTCTTTGAGGTATTTCTTTTAGTACTGTCTCCCACACTGTCCTATATTTCCAGGCGTGGTAACCCTAAGCAATGCCTCCCACACTGCAGGATGGCTGCAGCAGGACAGTGGGAGCAAAAGGCAGGAAGAAACCCCTCGGGCTATGAATCGAGTCATTTGCAACTCTGATATAAAGGACTCTTAGTCACTGTGATTCATGCAGTAGATAATTCTAATGCCACCCTTTCCTCCACCCATCCAGAGGATGCCTTCCAAATCCTGACTTTACGTCTTTTTCCATTGGATGCTTGACATTCTCCAGGCTACTTTAAAGATGACTAAGAAACACTAGCCAGCCAGGATAGTTAAATTTGCTGTGCAGTGGTCTGCACATCCATAAAAAATATAAAAAATGAGTAGATCATGTACACGTTCCTGTAGAACTCTCAAAAACCAAAAAGGCTTAAAAATCTAGAGGACAATAGAAAAGGTGTGTCCTTTTGTGGTCAAGCTCGAGCTGTTGTAACTTCAACACTATTTTCTGATAGTCTCAAGTGATTCATGGTTTCAACATCAAAGCCTAGAGTGGGTCAGCCCCAAAAAGCATAAGAATAATTGCTTCTTATTGGACATATCAAAGCTGTGAATACAGTATTTTGTGCCAGGTTCTTCTAGCCCAATTTCAAGATTTACAGACCCCTTATAGGAGTGTCAGATCTAGCGTGTCAGCTGAAAGACGGCAATAGACACATTATGTTAAGCCATAACTAAAAGGTAAATTATATACCATCATGTGGCTGCTGCCTAAACTTACCCTTGAAAAAGATACCCAGGCACCTTTTAGAATAAAAAGGATCCTACATTGACATATATCCTTGAAACAAAGCATAATTTAAATAGATTTACCAGCTGTTCCTGGACTTGCTGCAATATTAGTGCCTTTTACCAACAGGCATTCAGACTCTGAATAGTAATACTGAGATTGCAAATTTGAATGTGGCTCAGCTTACACTCCTAAGTATAAAACATGAGTAGAGTAGTATCAAAATGTGGCAAATTAGAGTGCAGACACCTGGTCCTGAAAAGTCATGCAGAAAACTTAGTTTATGCTGCTTCTCATTGTTTCTTATTAAAATAATTTGGAGGCTTGAAAGTGAAACAGATTTATGAATTCACTAGGGAGCTGGAGAGAGTCTTCACACAGTAATGGAAAGGCAGATTTTTTTTATTGATTCAAATTAAGGGTAATTTATTGAAAAAAAAAGCCATGATTTGCATGAAAGATGTTGCCTAAAGACACAGCAGTCTAAGTGTGTTTTGATATATTTTATGCATACATACACACAAACAGTGCAATGCAACTCACTCTGCTGCCAGAGGGAATTACCAGTGGTACAGCTCTGCAGTCACTTCTTTAGTTTTTGATCACCCAGCAAGATAAAACCAAAAAGTCATAAGACTTTACTCTGAGATAACTCAATCCTTAGGCACTTTAAGAGAATCCTCTCCCCTCTTTTATTCCATCACTAGCAGTCTGATCATTCTTATCCACTCTGTTCCCCTTAAGCAGTGAAACCCAGTTGTGTAACCACAGTGAATCCCAGGACACCTCGTCAGCTGCCTTTGTCTTTACAGGAAATTTGAGGTGTCTTTGTTGCACAGTTCTTAGCCCTGTGAAATGGAGATAAAATCTGAAATCTTCCCAAGGAGTTCAGGTTACCACAGAGGATATTTGAGTCATTTGAGAGTAGGTCTTGGTCCCAGAAATATTGTTGTTTTCTATATCAAAACCATGCACCTAGGGAAGTCTATTGATCCATGGAGAGGCTCAAGCATTCTAGGTTTGGTGTTTCTTGAGATTAAATTTGCATCTTCAACAATAACCTAGACAAATTGTGATGCTAGAGAGTTTACAGCAAACTTAGAATCTCTGGGGCATTCATGCATCACTCAACAAATCTAAATCCCAACATTCCTGAACGTGTCTGTACCATTCCTAGCATTTTGATGCCTTGTCTCCTTTTCAGTGTCAGGTTCCCTACAACAGGAATTACATGAACAGTGCCATGGGCTACAAGCACCAAGGTTCAGCTGAAGTGACAGAAGGACCATGTGGGCATAGCACCAGTGATCAAGAACAGTATTACATGGAATCATAGAATCATTGAATCACCAGGTCCCTCAGCACCTCATCCACCCATCTCTTAAACCCCTCCAGGGAAGGTGACTCAACTCACTCCCTGGGCAGCCTCTGCCAGTGCCCAATGACCCTTTTTGTGAAAAATTTCTTCCTAATGTTCAGCCTAAACCTCCCCTGGTGGAGCTTCAGGATCTTTCCTCATTCCTTAGCTGAGGCAAGAAGAGAGAGATTCTAGCTACTGTAACAGCTTTTGAGACAACAAAAATATTTCTTCTGGAGCTCCTCACTACAAAGTATTCATGTTTATGAGAAAAATTGTTGTGAATAAATAAATGAGTATAAAAGACCAAAAGAAAGACACATTGCATTTACCTGCCTTCACCACATCACCTTGCTGTCAAACCACAGGGAAATTCATTACGAATTTATTCTGTCTGAATACACTGTGCGGGGCACTGGGCACACACTCAGGTTATTGATCTCTGCAAACTCAGTTTTCACAAGGGACTTAAATCAGTTTCCATTTGCGTGTCCATGCTCTGAAATGCCCCAGGGCTGGAGAGAAACAATCACCCTCCCCAAGCCACAGAGTAGCTGATTTGAAGAGATTCCTAAGTTTGCATTTTGCCAGTTGAGTATGCAGAGTGTAACACCAGAGAATCACATAAACAGGAATGTCAGCTTTATGAAAATCTGACTTCTAGGGGAATTGCTCTATGGAAAACAACAGCAAAAAGCAGAATTCAATGTAAAACTTACACTGAAGGAAAAAGCCCCACTTATTACACTACTAGGAAAACTGCATAAAATGCTGAGGAGCCTCTTACAAAAGCAAATTGTGCCACTGCGTAGATGGCAAAGAGATCATTTACATTCCCAGTTCGTAAAAAGCAGTGATTAATACAGCTAGAGAAAATGTAAAATTTAATGAGTAACTGAAGTGTTCAAACAAACTGCCAGTTTAATAAAGCTGAATGACAGGGTCAAAGTGTTGGGAATAAAATCCCAAGGTTCTATTGGCAGAGAGAAAATTCATGGATCGAGTGAAAAGAAGAAAAGATGATTTAGCATCAAAGGGAAATAATTACTCTTCAAATAAATAAGAATTAGAATGAACACTTATATTGTTCTTCCTCTCTGAATGTCTCCAAAATTCAGATTTATTTTAGTTTACATACTTGGCTAATTAAAGCTCTAAAATAATATAAATTTTTATGGGCCATTTCTGGAGAAAACTAGCATAACTTAAAACAGATCCAGGCACTTCAGTTATTGCATCAAGTTTCCATTAGTTTTCATGATGCAATAAATTTTTTTAAAATTGCCTCCTGTTGATCTAATTATGATCTTATTTTTAAGCAATTTTTAAAAGTTAGAAATGAACTGCACACTTCAATTCTTAATGGCTTGGATTTAATAAAAAAATCTAATGTATTGAAGTTGGCGAAGAAAATACTGAACCAAATTCTCAGCTGACTGGAACGAAATCTTACTTGAAGTTGGAGTTAGAAGTACTGGGCTTTTTGCATGAGCTGGTCACTTTGCAGAATCCCCAATCTCTCCAGCTGCCAGCCTTACAAATTCCCTTTTTGCTGTGATTGCCAGGCTGGGTCCAGCTCTTCTCATGTCTCACTAATGTAAGGCAAATCCAACCCATAAGTCAAATCCTGTTTCTTTCAACTGAGTCTCACAAACCCAATGAGACCAGTACATGACAAAAAGCCATGGTGAAGAATAGGAAAGTGCTGTAGAGCCCTGGTTGCAAAAGGCTAACAAGTTTTAATTTCTCACAACAAGAAGCTCAAATATCCATTAAAAAAAACCAAACCAAAAACATGCTTACTCCCTCTAGGAAGTTTACACAGTCATTTCTCACAATGACATCTGCTCTGTACAGGCCACATATTGTCACTAGTAGATCCACAGAGACCTACTCTTCAAGAGCTACTTGGATTCTGCAGATCCACATGCTCAAATTGACTACTAGAATGAGAACAGTGAGATGGATGTAATCAGTTTGCCTAGGACAGCATTGTACAAGTTGAGATGCAACGTGATAACACATCCATCACGGAATCAGACTGACCCCAAAATGTCGACAACCTTAATATAAGCAAGACAAGCCAGAATTATGTTCTAGAAACTCTTTTGAAAAGTACCCTTTTGCATTCATTCAGCATGTCATCATGACCTCAGCATACCTCCCAAAATAAGCAGCGGTGCTCCTATAATTAGGATACAGCTAAGCATTACCATTCCAGCTATGTTTATCACATTAGAAGTATGGTACAATGAGTACTCTAAGAGAGAAAAGAAGTAATGGAAGTACAAGAACACAAGCTACACTCTGACACAACGTCATTGTTTTATAATCTCTGATGTCTCCCTGACCTGCCACTCACAAAACTCATCTGCAGAGAGAGCACTCCTTCCACACTTATAGCAACAAGGACCTGCTTTGTTTCAGATACTGGAGGATACACAGGCTTTTTATTCACCCTTTTTTCACTCTCAAGAACAGTCACTTTTATTTTTGCTATCATATTGACAAAAATCCGTGTACTGGGGCTGCTAGAAATGCTTATGTTAGAAGGACTTGCGTATGAGATAAGATCAGACACACAGACTTTCTCTTTGCGGTGGCTCTAACACCCAAAACAGGCTAGAGGAATAGTACCATTTACAAGCAATAGAACTAGCCACAAACAGGCTAGAGGAATAGTACCATTTACAAGCAATAGAACTAGCCACAAACAGGGTAAAGGAATAGTACCATTTACAAGCAATAGAACTAGCCACAAACAGGCTAGAGGAATAGTACCATTTACAAGCAATAGAACTAGCCACAAACAGGGTAAAGGAATAGTACCATTTACAACCATAGAACTAGCCACAAACAGGCTAGAGGAATAGTACCATTTACAAGCAATAGAACTAGCCACAAACAAGCTAGAGGAATAGTACCATTTACAAGCAATAGTGCTAGCCAGGAACCACAACTGCAAACCAGGAAACAATGGAAGAAAAAACAGTTATAGTTAAGAGCCAAGTAAAACCAACAAACTCCAAATCCACTGTTAACAGACAGGTCTGTCATTGCAATTATTTAGTACTTGGATGCAGAGGTGCCAGGGCTGTTCTTACAGTGTATCTGTTCTGAATGAAGGTGGTGACCCCAGAAATCTCTCTATAAGTCACTTCTCAGTCAGATTTAGATTTGAATTTCACATAGACACCTGCAAAGAGATACAGGTTCTTGAACCACAATACTATACCTAGCCCTCAACCAAGTTTCTTGATGTTCTAACAGAAAGCATGCACCCATCAGCCCCTAGAGGGTCAATTCTTGTCCCTTCCTCGACTGCATGGCTTTGGCTCCTTAACATAGAAGGTTCTTGGCAGCAATGTTAAGCTTCATTTAACAGCAGAACATTGCAATGATGCCTAGCAATAGCCTCATGAACTGAAGCATATTTCTCTCTAGAGATTTTAGAATGAAAATGAAAAGCTGTTGAACAGAAGGCAATGTATCTTATTATATGTTTAAATCCAGGGACATGCCTCCTTCTAACGGCAAGAGGTAAAAAAAAAAAGCAAGAGTCACCTCAGAGAAGAGTTCTGCCACTTTATCTGTTACATTCTTCAGCAAAATAACGGCTCTCTGAGGGGCGAACAAGGCTGTATGGGCTGTACCAGACTGCAGTGCATTTAGCTGCCAGGAATATTTATAAACAGTGGAGTTTATATGCAGAAATATTTATAAAGAGTAAATTTAGGGATTGCTAAAAGCTGTACTAACCATGCCACAGAGTACACTCATCAAATCCTGCATTTCTTTAGCTAGAAGATGATGCAGAAGGAAGTGCTCGTCCTATAAATTTATGCTTGTTTAGTATGAAGTCCCAGGAACGTTACTAGCAGGAGCTCCCAAATTTTCTGAAGGAAATTATATGAAAGATAAAATACACCCCTATCTTCTGAAATGCCTAATTTCTCTTCCAACAGTTAAGAGGGTGCATAGAAATTGTTTAAACGCTGTTAGCTGCTTTTGTAATTATTATTCCACTCTGCTTATTTGGGGAGAGAGGCAAGAGACCTGCATCGCACATGATGCAAACTCTTGCACGTGCTGGAACAAGGCACCAGCATTTTGCTGTAAATATGTAGCCAGTAGGTAACCTAATGAGATCAATATAATATAAGAGTATCGTTTAAGAGCTTTCGTTGGCTTTCTCATCTGCACTGACAGAGCACGTAAGTTCAGAAGTGACCTGTAATAGACTTGTGAAATCCCTGAGACTCTCCTGACCAGATGGTGGTTCAGCCAGTCTCATCCAGGACCCAACCTGCAAACAGCCCAATGACACAGCTAGATCAGCAAACACAAAACACAGTCTCTTAACCACCTACACACAGACTGCTTGGCAAGAGTGAAAAAACATTGCTGTCCTACTCTTTATCATAAATATTACTATTGGTACAAGGAGGTTTCCTCCAAAAAAAACCCACCCCAAACAGATGCTATCATTCCTGAAGGACCTGCTGTGCACAGAAACAATTGCAAAACATTTTATTTCTATGCTTATCAAATTTGGAACAACACTGAAAATCCTATGTGGAACTGCAAACAAGTCCAGAGGCACATTCGGCTTCTGCCTGTTTCAAATCGTCTACCAAAACAGAGGAACCACTGTTGGGTTTATCTTATCCTTAATTGATTAATCACAGGCAAGGTTTCCACAAGCAGTGTGTGCCTCTAGCACATCATTAAGGATTATGTTCACAAATAGTCTGTTTAGACAGCACTGTGTTAAATCCCAGCAAATAATTTGGTCATCAAGATGTGTGTAGAGCCCTTTAGGAGCAAAGCTGCTAAAGCAATTATGTAATGACATGAAAAAGCAATGGGTAAACTGCCCATCTTGACTCTTCCCAAGCACAAAGCTTAGCTAGGGCTTCATCTTTATCTCAGATTCGTTTGGGGGGGGAAAGAAAGCCATTGCTACCATGCTTCAGAAATGTCAAACACTTTGACATGATTTTTCTTTCCATGCTACTGAGCATTCTCAGAGTAGCAAAGGGAAACACAAAGATCTCCATGCAGCAGAAAGGACTGCAGCTCATCAATACCATTTCTTCCCATGACAACTATTAGCAAACCTCTTTAGCTGAAGGGAATTTCTCATGGTCCAGAAAGGCTGTGCCAAAGGTCCACAAAGTCTCCTGCCTTTATTTAAATCTGTCAGTTAAGGAGCTAGAAATGGATGCTCCTCTGCCACTGCTGCAGAGATTACACAAGTTAAACTAGTAGAAGGTAACAAGGGATTTCCTCAAAACTCTCTCATAAGCAGCTTTCTTGGTACTTGATTACCATGACAGAGGGAACTGAGTGTCTAAGAAACTCGGCTGACAGCTCAGCAGACCTTTGCCTCAGGCAAAGCAGAATGAATTCCTGTCATTCCCAAGTCAATGTAATTTATAGCCCAAGGCTGTGTCTCATTATTCCTGCCCAAGCCAAGGTTGTTCCAGCTTTAGTGTCAGTTGAGCAACAGATTTGTCTGTTGCTGGCACTCCTCTGAAAGTAGGAGCTATGGATTTATTTAGTAGGAAATCTGGTCAGTTGTAGAGAGAAGTTTGAAAAGAAGAGAGACTGTTTCTGGGAAGAGGAGCATTACAAGACAGATTTCATAAAATGTAATGAGAAGTATTACAGTCCTCAGGAAAAGGATTGAGTTACATCTACTACCAAGCAGCACTGTTTGTTCAGCAGCAGCACAGTTGAGTTCACAAAGTTCATCCTTAATAAGGATGATAGCTAGGTGAGGATGTATCTTTTGTCTGGATAACCTGAATAATTTCTAATTTGTCTGTGTCATAAATAAGAAAATGGCAAGTTAATAATGCTGTATACGCACTATTTTGTTTTCCTTTAAATTTAATACAAGTTTTACACTGTCACAAAGACAGATAAAGTTAAACAGCTTAGAAAAAGCTTTTGGCTTAGTGGAAAAAGGAACCTTATCAAGCACTAGAAGGAAAAATATCCTAGACAGCGATATGCAGGAGTTCTGTGTGCATGATTTGTGTTCCTATTTCTCTTCTCCAAAAACAATCATTCTGCAGCCATAAGCCTCTTGTGGTCTGTGCAAAAGAAAACAAAACAAAACCCCGGCATAAGATATTGCTGTGCTGCCAGTATCCCTGCTGCAGGAAGAGCCAAGGGTTGCACACACATTACCATGGGATATCCAAGGAAATGGCAATCCCTTCATGGGGCTCACATCAAATATCAGTCACGGGTGGGAGCTGCTCTGTGCAGAAGCTCAGGAAGAAGAAGAAAAGGCTTGAACTTTCCCAGCAGCTTGGGACAGTGTTTCTGACTCTGGAAATGCACTAAAGGGGGCCTTAGGGAAAGATCATTCATTCTAAAAGACAACATAATTCTGGATAGAAGCACCTTTGCTTGTTTCAGCAATTGTTTGGCTTTAGTTGTTGGGTTGGTTTTTATTTATGAGGTGTTTGGTTTTGTTATAATTAGATATTTTCTAGTTTTTGTCCTCCCTCAAAGTTTCCATCAGTTATGGGCCTTGTAGGAACATTTTAAAGATGGCAGCAAAATCTTTGCTCTCCTTAATTCCTTCTTGCGAAATTTAGAGTTAGCCCATGAAAGCTCAGGGGCTAATGAAGCAGCAGAAGCAGCATTTCAGACTGAAGAGTGATCATGAATTTGGAACAATTCAACATATAAAACAAAAGTGCTGGAGATGTTAAATCTTCCAGAGACAAGACTTGGGTTAAGAAGGAACTCCTAGAATTTCCACTGTTGGGTTGATTTTTTTATATATTTTGAATGGAGTTTCACTTATATTGAAAGATCAAAACATTCCTAAAATGGGAAAGTTTGAAACAGGAGTTGAAAGGCCCCTGCAGACAAGGCCAGACCTTCTACGTAGACATCTGAAGAGGTATATTTTTCATTGCCTCAAGACCGTATCTTCACAGCATCACCTTTTTTCAGCTCTAGAAGAAGAGAGAAGCTGATGACTCCAGTATTAAAGAGGACACAACATAGGTGAGATACTCACCAAGCTGTGATTTCTATCAGACTTTTACAATTCCTATAGCTCACTGATTACCTGGTCATTACCACCACTGGTTTTGTCATTCATTCAAGCTCCCTTGTATGCAGCCAACAGCCTGGGCATCTTTCTCCTTAAATCATCATGCTTTGGCTGGATGATTGGGAAAACAAAAAGGGGCTGGCTGATGCCACTATGCTCTCAAATTCTGATTTCAAGGTGATTTGTGCTCCGTTCCTCTTTGGATTGTGAGAACGGGAGAGGAAGCAAAAAGCTCTTTTCTTTTGTGTGCTGGGAGCCAAATAAGGAATTAACTTGCCTAGCACAGTATCTGCTCCAGAGTGCACGGTACGTCAGGGGGACAATCGATTTCATGGTTCTATACAGCTGATGGAAACATGATTACACTGCAAGCCATGGGCTCTTTTTCCTGGGACTTGCCAGCTGCCTGTGCTTCTTAGGAACAATTACTACTGCAGGTGACTTTGGATTGCAGCTGGGATCAAGGCTAGTTTCAATCTTATCAGGAAGTTTCAGGCATTTGGGGTAAAAGATTAAAGTTAATTGCACCAAGTGTTACACAAAGGGAATAATTTGAGGGAAGTTATCTTCTAATGAACAGGAAAGAGTTAGTAAACAGGTTAGTGAAAAATCCTTCTCCAGTGTTGGACTTCAGAATTAAAGAATCTATTTTATGACCAGATGATTGGGCCCATTTTCTGTCCTAAAACTCAGTTTAAGCCAGGCAATTATTGATGCTTACATTCTCCCTCCAGTCCACAGAATTTCATCCACGAAATGGACGGAAGCAAAGGCCTTTCATTTTCCCATTCTTCTGCTGCTTCTTTTGGGAGAAGATTAAGGGAGAGTTAAACAGCATTTTTGCAAGTTATATTTAAGGCTGGCAACGTGTGAAAGGCTTTTAGAAGAATAAAGTCTTTTGATTTAGTCATGGCATAAGCAGAACATGGTTGGTAACAGTGTAAAAAGCCAGAGCAGAACTCTGGAGTGCCTATGGAAGTTCACCTAGGGAGACCTCATGACTAAGAAGCCCATTTGCTCCCTAGCATATCTACTGTGAGTCACACAGTCAATCAAACCTGGATACAAACACAGATGACACACATCCAAGACAGAATATAACATGTTCCTATACCGAGTCTTTCTCCTGATCAGACACAGGGATAGTAGGGCTGAGAAGTCTTATCTACTCTCCTTGCTCAGTCTCCTTCCTCCTGTTCATATTTCTTTGGGACTTTATTGCTTTTTGTTTTCTATAAATAAAATCAAATCTAATGTCTATGAGAAAAGGAGGAAGAGCGGAGTAGGTAACAAAGCAATTGGGAGCTCCTCAGTAATGTATTCAGGCCATTAAGGATTTCATTAGGTTTACTAAAAGGTCATTAATGATAAAATATCTTCTTTTATTTTACCTACTTTCTAAACATTATAGTCTATTCTGCCATTCAAGCTTGCACCCCACTGACATTAATTAGCATGCTATATATTAAGGAGAGTTTTTAATGAGCTGTTATTTCATATTATTTTATTGGAGAGCCGCATTGTTCAGTTTAATAGCAGAAAATGACAACTATAGAAATTGCTTTGATAGGACCGCAGCGTTGAGGTGGTTATTCAATCTCTATACTTGTTCCTCAGTTCTTGACGCTGAAAGCACCACTTGGCTGGTCTGCCATGCTACACCGGGCAGAGCGAGAGCTGTGGGCAAGGAATAAAACTCCAAACTGGCATCACGGAGCGTTAACAGGATCACTTACAGCTCTCCTTGTTACTATATACCATGAAGTCACAAAACCAAGACCCACATTATGTATAAGATATTGTTGCCACATTAGTAGATAAAATATCAGTCCCAGCTATGTTTGTAGCAGATAATTTTAAGACTGCATACTTTTAGTTACTTAAACTATCAATCTGTGCTTATTTTCAAAATTGGTGTCCCCCACCACTCTAAGTTACTTCGCACAATTTCAGTCAAAAACAGTAGAACCAGAAACAAAAGGAAGAGCAAGTCTGAGTTGCTGAGTGAAAATATAACAGCTGCCAGCATCCTTTGGAAAGCCATCCTACCCTTCTGTCCACAATATCACCTGGACAGCAGGGAAAACAGAAATCAGGAGAAAATAGTAACTAACGGGGAGGGAAAAAGGAGAAGGCAAAAAGGGAGACAAGGGTCTCAAAGTGACAAAGACTGGTAATGATAGCAGGGCACAAGAACTAAACCCAAACCCCGCCTCATCCACTGGATGGCAGGATCATAGCTACAGACTGTGTCTGACACACAGGCACAAAGGACAGCAAAATGATTAATTTGCCAAAAGAAACCATAATCCTCGCATCTACTCTTGATGAAGGCAATCAGAAGATCATATCTTGACTGGATTTTCTTCTTTTACACAGTTCCTCAGCTGCACTAATTACAGGATAAAGCCACCACTTCTGGATTTTTTGATCCTATCTATTTGCTAAATTAAGCAATACTTAAGATGAAAGGAAATAACCATTTAGGAAGGAAGTACAACCATGTATCTCTAGTTTGCTTTCAACTTAGTAACTAATACATTTTGGTAAGCAAGATATCATAAGTTCTGAATAGGGAATGCTTAAAGAGCTTTATTTATGCTACTATAACTGCATGGGTAAACTGGTGCTTCAACATATTAAATGGAAGAAATGGGATTAGGAAACAACAGTTTTCTTGGATGAGCAATACAGACAAATACCATATCTGAAAGAAGAATACACCAAAATTGTATTTTCTTTTTCTAGAAAAGAAAATAAACATTGAAAGACAGAAAGTCAAGACACTCACATACCTAGAAAGGGATTTTTAAATTTGAAATTCATTATAAAGAATTTGTTTGGTTGGGTTTTTTTTTTAGTTTTGCTTAGAAAGAACCCAACATGCACACTAAAATAATTCAGTTCCTTCCTTTAAAAAAACAAGTTGCGTTGTAGCCAATTATCTTTTCTCATTTGCATAGGATTTATATTGCTGCAGGTCTATTGGCTTCAAAAGAACAATAAAAAGGTAATCAAAGAAATTTTTGGGCTCAAGGGACCATATTATGCTTTTATTTCTGGAAAACTTGATCCAGCAATTTTTTTCAAACAATTGATTCATCCTATTTATAACACAAGTATGCTATTTACCTGGAGGTTGTCATGCATTTAAAAACACCCTGACATCTGAGTTTCTCAAAACCTCATCTCATTTTCTCATCAATATGTTACTGGGAAACAGCATCATTAACAAATGCTTCCAAGTTCAGAGTATCTTGCAAGCAACAGCGAGTAGTGCACAATTAAGAATCCTATAAAATCTGAAGAAGTTTGCTCAAAAGCAATATGAGGTATTTATTCAGAAAAGCATCCCTAATTAGGAAATCAGTTAAACTTTTCCTAAGTTTAAAGCTGCATTAAACTAACTGGGACAGGATGGAGAGCAATAACACCAACAAAGATACAGCAGGGTCTTTTCAACAAGGTTTAGAACCGGAGTAAACAGCTGGCTTGACTGCATCTTGGGCATCCTTACATGTAAGGACCATGAGCAGTGGGCAATCACTGCCCTTGGATGTATCAGGTCGCTATTATCCCCCACATCAACTTTAAATCAACCCAATTCCAAATTACTTCAGTTCTGCCACAGCATTTTATGTTTCCAAATGTGACAGGGAGAGGAAAACATCCCGTTTCACTAGTACAGCCATTGCATATGTTGGCTTCTGTATTATTGTGCATGGTTAACTTAACTTTTCCTTGCAGCATCAGAGAAACCGCCCTATAAGCCCCTTGTATGGCAGTGGGGTCACTCCAGCATATACCAGAATTCTATGGAGCTTATAAGTCATATTACCTTGTTAAACAGCAGGGAGGAGGAAAAGGGTGCTCTGCTGGATTCTGCTGGCTAGAAGATATTTCTTGTTTCACCAGAAAGCTGTCTCGCTAAGACCTGCCTTTTCCCAGAAACAGAACAACAGGGTCTGTGGCTGACACAGCATCCCAACCCATTAAGAAAGCAATGTTCAGGTATATGGCCCTCCTCAATTACTGAATAAAAAACCCAAAAAAAACCCAAACATACAAAAAACCTGCAAGAAATCAGTGCAATCAGCACCATTCATTTTCCAGATTCTGGCCTGCATCCTAAGTATGATGGAGCCAGAACATTGGCAGCATCTAACCAACCTGTCCACCAAGCTCTCGGTAAATGCTACAGTCAGCAAACATATAATAAACAATTTCTCTTCAGCCAGCCCAGCCCTCTTCTGGTGCAAATCTGCACAAAAAGCCATTAACTACAGAATTAATTTAGCTGGGTGTGCATGCACAGCTTTCATTACACAACTGAAAGGATGAAGCAGCCTACTACAGAGTTGCCAGAGTTTCAAAGTGAAACAGATTATACATGGCCATACAGTTTTGTTGCTAGTGCAGATTATTAAAGAATTCTAATTCAACGTAGTAGACGTGCAGTAAAAAACTTATTCTTCCAGTAATTGACTTTCATGGACTCTGGACAAACAATATACTGCAAGACACCCTATAAATCCAGTGTCAAAGGAAAGCAACATTAGTGCGGCAGAGGAAAAGAGAATGATATCCCATTGCCTGAAGAACTGCATTGTCAAATGCCAGTACTATGTACTACTAGGAATGAATATACCATTCTTAACTGATCATTTCCTGGGTTTTGAACACTTAACATTGTTTTCTTAATGTTCTTTTAATGTTCAACTAAATGTAGGAAACAGCTGTGCGTAACATGGACGTCCTTCAGCACACACTTAGTGCTCTTAAGTGAGAAAACCCCATCCCAGGAGTATCGTGCATCCACAGAATACAATTGAGAAGCTGTAACATGGTTGATTTTCATGGGAACATTCAAACCCACTTCTCACTGAAGGCAATTTCTGACAATTGTCATCTTTCTACTATTTCATCTGTAGAGCTTCATATAAATTGGTTGCAAGATTTTGTTGCTTTCCTTCTTGTGGGAGTCATTTTTCACTCTTCATAACCAAAAAAAGCCTTTAAATAAACAAATAATCTGAGCTGAGCCATTTCAGTTTTTTCAGCCAGGAAATCATTTTTTGCTACAACTTTTAGCAGGGACGATGTTATCTTAAAGATGTCAGGTTTCATAAGTATCTTAAAAAGGTTTTATGAATAAAAACACATGTATATTCATGCAGCGGATAACTATCACACCTGATAATAGCGTTTTGTGTTATCATAACTATGTATGTCCAGGGGTCAAAGGTGGAAGATACTTGTTTCCACCCTATTGTAAATGTAGGCAGTGCATCTCACAAATATTGACCTTATGCATGACCCTCTAACACACAGTTTCTATGTAAGGACCTTTCCTGCAGAGAAAAGTCAGTGGAGTGATCAAGAAGCATATTGGCAACTGGAGAGATGATGAAGGGCAGACTGCAATTTTACATGGCAACTAAGAGGATCTGTAACCTCTAAAGTGTAATTTAAACTCAAATCCACTGGGATTATAGGAGCTAGGCTCCAAGAATCCCATTAAAGAGCTGGAATTGTTTATGAAAGTACCTTATATTATTATTCCAGGCATCTGAATAGAGATTTACAGTATTTCAGAAATGGTGACTGAGAAAACTTGCTAGTTAGAAGGTGCAGATGCGTCTGATTTTTCCCAAGAGCCACACACAACCCACATGGGACTTGATAATCATAAAGATGAAAACACAAGTGATTACAAGACTACACCCTACGATGTGGAAAAAGACAGCTTGCTGTTTAAATGTTGCCTTTATGCATGGTTCACTGAACTGACATCAACAGTCTGAGAGTCTGTTTTCCAGCCAAAGAGCTGAATATACTGTAGCCACTCTTTAAATGCTTCTAGGATGTAATATCTTACAACAATGCCTTTCCCCAGGGTGATGTGACAAATATTTCAGACAGGAATACTCAGTGGGATATTTTTCCCTCTTCTCCTTTAAGGGCAAAATATTCTAAGACCTGACAACTTTGAGATTACAGACAAAAAGCTTATTTACAAAGGCAAAAGCCAACATCACTCACTGAGTGCACTCACAAGCTTCCAGCTGCCCAAACAAAAAGTGAAACACAGATATAAGTTCTGTTTATTTACATTTTCAAGATGGAAGTTTGCACAAAATACCTGGGTCCACACACATACCCGAAGCACTTCAATTTGGCTTATAGAACAAACAGAATCACAGCTTAAGACAACCTCATGTCATCTAAGAGCAGGAGAATTTAAATGCCAAAGGTGGCCCCCGACTTTAAATTTGATTGCTTGTTCCTGCAGTCCAATGACAGCATAAGTCTTTCTGCTGTTCGATGGTGGTTTGACTTTACATATCCTTAGAATAAAATAAAATAATAATGATAATAATAAAAACGAAATCTATGTTGCTTGTCTTTGTACACAAAGGCTTTGAAGCTGAACTCCCACATGGTATAAACACAATAAGCAGCATTTAATTATTAGGGATTTTAAAGCATAGCAGCTTTTCAGGACTGGTAAAAAAACCTGAACAAGCTGTGGTGATTTCAGTCTGTCAGGAGACTGAAGGCGGGACAGGACTTATTGGAATATTATTAGGTTCTGCCGCTCAGCTCGCTATGAGAGACAGCTGCAATAACGCCTCTTTCATGAACGTCGCATGCAAAAACATCTCTGTGGAGCATTGTACCCAAACCAACGTACCAGCAAAAACCATTATTGCTGCTTAGCTGTGTTTCTGAACACAGATTGATTTACTTGTCTCATGTAAGTACCAACACACCCTGAAGCTACCTGGGGACTTGACTACAGCCAGAGCTTTTCAGCTTTATCTCCCTCGCACGACTTACTTGCAACAGCAGCCTGTGTGCCTCCCAAATGGCTTTCCAGACTGGACAGATCAACTGACACCTACTTACACAGCATTTGCTCATGTTTTCAACCACTTTGCTGTGCTCCCCTCACACCACTAGAATGAACTGTACCATCACTTGCTTTCTACACAGCTCATATCCTAATCTTTTCAGCATACTGATTAACTGACTTGCAATTCCCAGAGCTTTCCAACTTCCCTTAAACAAGAGGTTTCTGCTCCCTAGAAACAAACTGCAATTACGCACTGATTTGGGGACCTAGAGGTTCTTTTGTTTAAAAATCCAGCCATGGTTGTATCCAGCGACACAATTAATTTTCCTGTTTTAAATGCAAGGCTTTTGCCACCTTTATTGAAATATTACAATAGCATTTTGAAGGATAAATATCAATCAGAAGAGACTTGCTTAAACCAAACATGTTCATTAAGGTCCTCTAATTTTGTTTGGGCTCTTCAGGAGTATTCAGTCATTATGAAATGAGTGATTCTGGCTGCCAAATGACTTGCTGAAGGTTGCGGTGCTGAATTTCAGCCCAGTTGGCATCTAAGCAGTGCGCGTGCAAGCTGCAGTGGCAAGTTGTGCAATATGGACTTCTGCCTGTCAGGGAACTGCAATAAGGATGAGGGATCTGAGAAGAAAATCTGTCCCAAGGAAAAGTAAGCGACTGCATGTAAGTAGAATCGATGCTGTGTTTATTTGGAAGCATTTTAGAGGCTGACAAATATTTTTTTTTAACAGAAATGGAGGGGAAACAGGGTATCCAGACGCAATGAATCAGATCTTGAAGGTGGTGGTAAGGAGAGAACTATTACTTAGGAGGAGGAGGTTATTTAACTTGTTTATATTAGGAGTGTTTGAGTTCAAGGTAGTTTCAGAGACCATCACTTGTGTGATACCTATGAGTGAATCTAGCCCCATATTTCCAGGTGTAACACAGAACTTGACACCACTAGCTCAAATTCATGAAGTGATATTTCTTGATCAGTATGCTGCAGGGAACTTTTATTTATTAAATCTTGGTAGGCATTTGGGTTTGTTTCTCCTTAATGATGGTGATACAATTGCAGAGTTCCTAGATGGCTGCAAGTTTCCTGGCACATCACTGAGCCTCCCAGCTCCTCTGTGTGACAGAGCAGCACTGCCAGTGCTGAGCATCAGGCTCTGCGCTCCCTACAGAGACCTCATTAAAGCAGTGCTGCACAAATTCATAGTTTAACCTTTGTTCTTCTGTTGTCATTAAAGCCTTCTGCTTCAACCTGGAAAGAACTGGAAGCCCTTCAGAGGCTAACCACTAGCTTTTCCCCCCTGCTTTAACCAATAGGTCAGCTGAACTCTGTTGAAGCAGCGTAAGGCCATGGTGAGACTGAAAAATGGCTGAACTCTGTCTAAAGTAACACCTTGGAGGTCATCACCACCGAGGAATTACTTTGGTCCCAGACATGTAGCACGAAATCTTAAAATAACACCAACAGAGACAAAGGTGCAGATTTAATTATCCATAGTTCGCTACTGATTAAACAAGCTATACAAAAGACGCAGCTACCTGGACAATACTGGAAGTTTCTCTGTATGTTTAGGAAGATTAAACTTCAATTTCATGTAGCAAGGTGAGACGTTTCTATGAAAATACTTGTACTTCTTTTACTGAGCAATTTCAAAACCAGGATCTGCTACTTGGAACAGGCAGTCATATTTGCTCATGGTACAGACTTAATACCCTGCCAACTACCCTGAGGATGCTATGGCCAGCTCTCCAGGCTACATATAACTGCTCATTTGTATTTTGATCTCCAGCTGATTGGAATGGGAACGTTCTGTATGAATTTTCACATGTAAGAAGGGAGAAGAAAGGAAAATATCTCCAGTCATGACAACCTCTGGTTCTCCTGGTGTTTTGAACACTTGGATTGTCATCCTTTTGAAGATGGGGGGGAGGAGGATAGAGGAAAGAGTTGAATTCACCTTGACTTCTCTTTGGCTTTAGCTGCCAAATATGCATAGAGTCATTATCAGAAAAGAAAAATTTGTTTGTGCCTCCACTGAGACTCAAGCAATAATATGACTGGAGGGGCAAAGGCACTGTCATGATGTATCACTACCCTGGAGGCATTCAAGTATCTCTATGCAGCTGCTCAGCCAGAAAAGCTACTCATTGCTCCAGTTCTTTCAATGAGTTGAGCCCAAGGCAATATTTTAGTAGGAAACTGCCTCTTTAAAAATTAAAAGGACTTGTTTTTGCATCATTTGACTTGGATTATTTTAAATGTGTTCTATTATAGGTCACCTATGTTACCAGGAAACTAATGAAATTGCAACTGATTCTGTTCAAGATTAAATCCTTAAAAATACAGACAGCTTTACTGCATAATTCCTTACACAGGCACAGGCTAGCCTGCAGTAAACCTCCAGAAATCACAAAATTGCAAGTGTTAGTTGTAGTTCTAGTACAGACAGGTGGTAGGCAACCTGCATAGATTTCCACAAAGTTTTCAACAGTGGCCAACAAAAAACTACTCCTCACTTTAGTCAAGGGTTATTGTCTTGCTGGAATAGCACAAAATTAGCAAGAGGAACTTCTATGCCTTTATTTATTCTTGCCATATCAAATTCAATCTATGCTTTGTGTGTAAAGTGGAGGGATGACCTAAAACACAGTTACATTTAAACTGGGGAGAAAGATATCTTGCTTATGCAGTAGTGTAAAAGTCCATTGGTTTTTTGCCATTTGACCATCACTGTGTTAGACAGCCGGAGTTAACAAGGAGATCTAGGAGTGAAATGTTGTAAGACATGCTGTTCCAAACTGAGAAGCTGAATGGGAAGAGGAAATTAGAACCTAATTGCAGTGGAAAAATTGCTTCCTGCACTCATGCCTTTTCCAAAATACATTTGTGCATTCTCCCAGCATAAAAGAGAAAGCAGAACAGTTATTCTTACCCCTCTGCATCAGACTTCTGCATAAACCCACAATAAATATTTTTACATCACCATAAAAGTATTTTTTTTCTCAATCATTCTAGTCTTACTGTGGTAAACGCTGAACCCAGACACTGAAGCATGCTCAGCTGTCACTGATGCACTTTGAGCTATTTAATCATGGTGTCTCTACCTCCTTCTGTAAGACTGTCTCTCATTTCACATCATCCTCTCTAAAGAAGTCTTCCTTTTAGATTCCTTCTCCACATATTTGGATGTATGTGACAGTAGGGATGCAGTCTTACCAGAAGTACATGGCAAAAATTACACTTTCTTACTTTAACAATAACTCTCCCTTACTTTAGCAAGAAATATCTCTTCGTAAAATCCCATTTGATTTTTTTTTCATCTCACATAGGCTGGTCAGTAGTCACCCCATGACCTGCTGTGCATTTTGTTTCGCGTTGGGGAAAATGTCTGGGACAAATTAGATGAATCATTTAAACATTCAAGAACAACACTATAAGGTAAGACTTATTGGCTGCATTCTACTGATATTCACAAGAAGTGTTATGGTTGTTGGAAAGACAGAGGAATTAGTTGCATTATTTGGATATAAAACCTACCATAAGTTAACCTTGAGAAAAAAAGAAAAAAAACCAAACAACATACATTGGAGATATTGCAGAAGAAAAAAGGGCAGGAATTGAAAACACAAGACATGGGACAAATATATGGCTCACATTTTGCCACTAGTATCGGTAAAGAAATTTTTTCTCTTTTGAACTGGAAAACTTTTTCCGTGACAGCAGCAGACTATCTTGAAGATGCTTATCTATTTTAGTCAGGCTTCTTTTAGCACCTGCTGAAATGTCTCAGCGCTCAGGGATGGCTTAAACACATATGAAAAGGGCCCTGTGGCATCCATTCCTTGACTACAATCTGTTCTCCTCACCTCATACAGTGTAATGATGCCATTTGTCTCATTTGGAGGCTTCCACTGAACATAGATCTTCTCTTCAAAAGGTCCTCCCTGGATAGATTCCAAGGGAACAGGTCCAGGAACTACAGGGGGAAAAAAAAACAAACAACAAACAAGAACTGTATTAGAAGCTACCCCCAGCTCCAACTGCATGCACATCAGAAGACACCAAGAGGCCACCAGACAGTAAAGTCAGAGCTGAAAACAAAAGAAAATATTAAAAGCCTCCAACTCTACAGGCACCACCATTACCAAGACTTTGGTTCAAATAAGAACACACTAATCTAACCACTAAATCATAGTATTATGGAAAGGTTTAGGTCATAAAAGACCTTAAAACCCATCCCACTCCAACCCCCTGCCATGAGCAAGGGCACCTTGCACAGGATCTGGTTGCTCAAAGCCCCATCTAGCCTGGCCTGGAATACCTCCAGGGTTGAGATAACCACGACTGCTCTGGGCAACCAGGGCCAGGGCCTCCCCACCCTCACAAGAAAACATTTCTTCCTAAGGTCTCATCTCAATCACCTCTTTCAGCTTAAATTTCCCTTTGTCCTATTCCTGCACTCCCTGATCAAGAGCCCCTCCCCAGCTTTCCTGTTGCTCCTTTCTGCACTGGAAGCTGCTCTAAGGTCTCCCCACAGCCTTCTCTTCTCCAGGCTGAAAAACCCCAACTCTCTCAGCCTTTCCCCTTATGGGAGGTGCTCCAACCCTCAGACCAACTTTGTGGCTTCCTCTGGGCTCACTCCAGTGGATTCATGTCTTTTGTCTGTTGAGGACTCCTGAACTGAACGCAGGGCTCCAGGCGAGGTCTCATGAGAGTGGAGTAGAGGGGGACAATCACCCTCCTTGACCTACTGGTTACGCTTCTTTTGATGCAGCCCAGGACACAGTAGGCTTTCTGGGCTGCAAGTGCACACTGCCAGGTTATGTTGAGTTTCTCATCTACCAGCTCACCCAACTGGTAAATAAATCCAGAATCCATAAAAATATGAAGCTAATCTCAGTACATCCTTATTCCAGTACAGCATAGCAGCATCAAGGAATTTAATTTGCCTTTTTCTGCCCACACAACAGCAAAGCTCTATTCACCTGAACAGTCAGGTTGCACCTTGTCATAAAGATGCTACTGGGCTTTATCAATATGAAAGATTGATTTCCTTAGCAAAGTAACAATGTAAGATTTATATTTCATTATGGCTACAAGGCCAGCTAAAAATCCACTTACTCAAGCAAAATTTTAATGCTGTGGAAGATAACTAACTAAATGAACTCCAAAGCCAGTCTGATAAAAACCTTATTCAATTTTCTGAAAGATCTGCCATTCTGTTGTGTCCTCCCATATGATCTATTGGGCTGCAAGAGCCACTTCCAGCTGAGAGAAACTCAGGACACCAACTCCTTACAGCTCTGGCAGAGGAACACTTCTTTTGTAACACATTAGATAGAATGAAGGCTTGTAGTCTGTGAGAGTCCTTGGTCTGAAACAGCTGAGATGGGACAGCAACACTTCAGAGCTTTCCATCAGTACTTACAGAAAACAGCTCCTTTGTATCAAGAACAGAAGAGGTAGCATCAAATGAATTTATAGTTCTTTTGAGAACAGTGATATAGAGGCACAAGAAAAATCAACAATGCAAGGATTACTTCTGCCCATGTGATAGAGGAAGCTACTCTGTGAGTCCTGGGGAGTTCAGAACGTGACTTCTATAGAATTTAACCGACTGATGCTCAGTAACTGCTCAGACTGGTGTTTATTATTTCCCAGCACTTCAGCTATCCCTGCCCTTTCAGGAACATGGCTGTGAAATGGAAATTCAAGGTAGATTTAAATTAGACATAATTTGCTGTGAGGATAGTGAGGCACTGGCCCAATTTGCCCAGAGAAGGCATGGTTGTCCCATCCCTGGAGGTGTTCAAGTCCAGGTTGAACAGGACTTCGAGCAACAGGATCCAGTGGCAGGGGAGTGGAACTAGATGATGTTTAAGGTCCCTTCTAACCCAAAACATTCTATGATTCTATGAAATTTTACTTCGATAGCATGCACACTGTCCAGAGAAACCATTTATATGCCTCATAGAATCATAGAATCACCAGGTTGGAAGAGACCCACTGGATCGTCGAGTCCAACCATTCCCATCAATCTCTAAACCATGCCCCTAAGCACCTCATCCACCCTCACCTTAAACACCTCCAGGGAAGGTGAGTCAACCACCTCCCTAGGCAGACTGTTCCAATGCCTAACCACCCTCTCCTTGAAGAATTTTTTCCTTATCTCAAGCCTGAATCTCCCTTGGCAGAGCTTGAGGCCATTCCCTCTCATCCTGTCCCCTGTCCCTTGGCAGAAAAGCCCAGCTCCCACCCCTCCAGAACCTCCTTTCAGGTAGTTGGAGAGAGCAATGAGGTCTCCCCTCAGCCTCCTCTTCTCCAGGATAAACACCCCCAGCTCTCTCAGCCGCTCCTCATCAGGCCTGTTCTCCAGCCCCTTCACCAGCTTTGTTGCTCTTCTCTGGACTCGCTCCAGAGCCTCAACATCCTTCTTGTGGTGAGGGGCCCAGAACTGAACTCAGGATTCGAGGGTTATGTAGTTATTTACAGATAAAGAATATTTGTCTCCACCCCAAAAAACAACCAAGCAAGTAAAAACAACATAACTTACCATCCTCCTCAGTCTGCACAACCAACTCCTCACTTTCCATTTTGCCCTCAGGATTAGAGAGGGCTAACCTCAGCCTGATAGTCATGAAAGGCCGAAGACCTCGCAAGGTGTAGTGGGAAGAAGTTTGGATGAGTTCCTCTGCCTCGAATTTCTGCTGATTAAACACATACTGGTACTGGACTGTGAGGTTGTAGCTGTGGCAGCGAGTCACTGCATAACCAAAGGGCTCCCACTGTAACGTCAGCTGCCGGGAACGAATATCAACAACTTCTACGTTTTGTGGTCCATGGACAGGATCTGTGAAACAAGTAAAGAAAAAAAGAAAAACAATAATTTGACATTAAAAGAAGTCAGTCATCCATTAATGTGCCACCTTCTGTATTGCTGAAGTACACAAGAACATCACAGCTCTGAATATTCTTGTCTTTATAATGTAAAAGTCATAGGGAAATTAATGTCAGCTCCACAAATATATTCTGGCTCCTGAGTTTTCCCAGATAATCCCTTCATAGGGCTCTGGACAGTGGTCAGGCTCCTGCTTCCTGTGAAATCTCCCTGAATCCAACAGTATCAACATGATTTCCACCACTTTAGTGTGAAAGTCACGCTTCATTCTTACACAAAAAAACAAACAAAAAAAAAAGTAGTTGATGGTCTACTTGAAGTACCTAAATACCTTGGTGAGACCTGCATCAAGTGATCCAAAGACACAGGGTGTGGCTGCCAGTGCAGGTAAGAACTCCGATCTCTCACCTTTCAATTTATCTACATAGCCCCTACACTCTCCTGCTGCTACCAAACCCATTCTGCTCAGAGATTAATGCACAAGACTGTAAGAATCATGTGAAGAACCTGACTGTTAAGACTTTCAACACGCCAGTGCCACCATCCCCTCAGTTTCTTAAACTCTTGCATGTTTTGGCGACAGGGCATACAGATCATGCCAGTCCTTGAGCAAACTGTCCGAGTCATCTCATCCTTGTGCTAATAAAACTTTAATTTAAGATCATATCAATGTCTGGCCCCAACAAAGTTTCACTTCTCTTTATTATTCTTTCTATAACGTGTGACTGAGGTACTTTGAATATTCATGTGTAGGAGTCATTTTCACCTGCTGTTCCTAAATTTATTTTCAACAGCATAACTCAAATTCTCTGACTACAGTCTCTGCCCTTTATATAAAATATAAATGCATGCACCACTAGACATGCAGATATAAAGAATGAAGAATGAGTGAGTAAAATCAATGTTTGAGACATGTCATATGGTAATAACACTACACAACATATTTTGTTTATCTGACATTTCTTCAACTTGTGTAGCTCGTTTGCTTTTTTGCTCAATATACATCTAAGTAAGGTAATTAGAGAATACATAATTCCACATAAAGTTTCTTGGTTTGTAGCACAGTTTAGTGCTTTGCCCACTTCTCATGTTCTCTCACAGGTTCAGTCTATGAAAGGAATAGAACATTTTCATGCAAATAAAAAGAAAAAAGTCACAAGGACTTACAAATACTAGTTTTACTTCTTTGAAAGATAATTAAAGTGGAGAAAAAGCCTCCTAGTAATTCCTGAAAGTAAAGCATGCAACAGCCATAATGACTTCAAAGCATAAGCAGAAAATGCACTATATAAACCAGCATATTCTGTATTACTTCTAAAACACCTCTAGTGACTGGCAATGAGAAAATAACTACTTCCAAAATGAAAACTATTCTGAATCTTTATATAGATACACACACAAGAAGATACTTTTGAAATATGCTGGATATTAAAAGACCAAGGGTCTCAAAAGCTAGCAACTGGTTTAGAATTCCGTGTAAGCCATTCCCTTAGCATCTAGAAATCACCTCTTGAAAATCATTCAAAAAATTTATAATTTGGAAATTAGAAGTTTGTATGCATAAACATACACACATATACTTAGCATTATGTGATAATCATTCCTTTACTATAAACTCCTGAAAAAAAAATTTCTGTACATGACTTCTATAGATAAATAAGGTTTGCAAAACAATGGGTCTGTGAAATATTTCAGCCTCTGAAACTGTGAAGGTAAGCACAAGCCTTGTTCCCAGAGGCGACGAAAGGAAGGAAAACCAAAAGCAGATGCAGATGTTTGTCCTTCAGAACTCTCCACTATATCAAGTAATCAGCTCCAGACCCCAACCCAGAATGTGGCTGAGACACAACAAAAACATTTCCTGCCAAGACAACGGTGCAGCTGAAGAAGGTAATTAACCTCCGTCTTAACATTAGTGGTTCGGGTTTTTTTTTTAAATTACAGTTTTCTTCTTCAAGTCAGTCATGTCATGGAATGAATGGCTAATTAGAATGTGTTTGGTTTATTGGTGTCAGATGTGCTGATTTTATCAGTGAGTAAGGAGTGATTCTGGTTCAGCATCATCGCACCAAGCCTCATGACCAAAACCTGAACTATGGAAGTTTACTTGCATTTTTTAGCTTCCTTTCTGACTTTGTCCCCATTTATGCTCGTTCTTTCTTACCCAAAACTGTAAGTCTTGGGAGCTGCCTTGTATCAACGGGTTTTCAATCATACTCAAAATTTTACTGTGGATGCTCTAAGATGCATCCTGAGGGCTTTCTTCAGTTTTTCCACACAATCTTTTCCATAGAGTAACCAGCCTATTAACAGATTACTTTAACTTACAAAAGTGAGAAACTAAAATGCAAATTCCAGACATAGTTCAGACTCCACCATGCAATCACGGAACACGCCACATTCTCCCAGGAACTATCTGTTCTCACTCTGATAATCTGAAAATGTGAGATTTTTTCAATGAAATATAATGAGATCACGATGCTGTAGTTCACAGTGAAAGCAGGAGTAGGATGCAGGTTTCAGAAATACCCATCATCTGAGGAGTCTTTGCCAACAGGCATAGAGACTTGAAATCTAATGACCTTCTAGATTTACGACCAAAGAGGAAATAAAAGAGTAAATAAAAACTACTAAACTTTTAGGTTCAGAGAGGGGAAATCAAACTGGAATTAAATCATCAAATAGAAGATGGACCTGGAAACTTTTTACATCCTCTCTGGCTCCCAGAGAGTTTGTACTGCTGTTTTTAAAGGTCCTACTGCCTTGTCCATTGAATCCCTTCCTCATATAAGCTTGGTTCAGTATACAATCTCAAAACGTCCGTAGCACTTATGCCATTTTTCTTTATGTTGGAATGACTCATATTCCCCCGAAAGAAACAAGAAAAATAAAAATGTTTCTAATTGATTTACATTTCTCTAATGGTGGCGAATATTTGAAACTGGAAAAATTGCTCCATTTTTGTATTCTTAGAATTATAGTTTCCAAATAATGCATGAAAAAACCCCAAAATTACTAACCTAGTGATTTACCAATGTAAGAAAAGCTGCTAATATATATCTCAGCTTCAGCTGTACTAATATACTTACCAAACCAAGAGAGAAACTAATCGGCCTAATCTGAATCCCTACAGATCATATATAAAAAGATACTGGAGTCTGCATAAACAGAAGTAAAATTTCCTAAGTGTCTTGAGACCTTGGAAAAACCAAAGGAAATTCTTAAAAGGCAGGAGCAATTAATTAGCTGTCACCAATCTATTAAAACTAACCTTGAACCCATGCAAAGAAAATTGCAGTCTCTGGGATTTCGCTGTGCAAATGCTGTATTTTTATTTCAGGCTGGTTGAGCTATTAATTACATTTTGAAAGTTCACATCAAAATCAGGGACTGAGCAGTATATTTTAATACCACATCTCCCACTGGTGCATCGATATCTATCCTTACTCTGGTAGGCTGCTGCAAACAGCAGACCAGGAACCTTTCTGAAGTACGTGGTACATACAAGTGGCCTAGATGGAAACAAAATCTCCCAGTGATCCATCCTTCGGTTGTGCCCTCAGTTCTTAGTCCAGGTAAGCAGACATTTTTGACCCAAGAGTGACCTGCAATGTTCAGAGACTGCATTTTACAGAAAATTTGACTTTTATGGCCAGTTTTGTGCTGTCCTTATTGAGTGTTGCAGATTTCATTTTGTTCACTGTAATCTTTTTGCTCAAGGTGAGGTGTAGGAAGGCAAAGGTTGATTTAGATTATTAATAACAATTGTCTCTGCTTCATATCCCTCCATCCAGAGAGGAACAGAGAGGAAAGGAAGCAACAGTAGAGCACTGGGGTTTGAACATGAAGCTCAAGTTGAGCAGCGAAGTTAAATATAGCCTGTCACCTGCTGCCCCCAGATTAACTACCTGCTGCAGGAGCCTAATTGCAAGAAATTGTTGCTGTCAGTAAAGACATGACACTGAGTGGAAGATGTTTGTGCTTGTCCAAGGCCCTATGCTCATGTCTCCTGACCCTGTGGAGAGCAGGAGGCAGTTTATTTGCAGTGCAGGTGTCCACTGATTAAATTCCATTTCCCAGCAGTAGGCTACAGAGACTGGGAACGCACAAAGAAAAGAAAAATGAGCATGGCAGTTGCAGAAGCTTTCTCTGAGTCCTGAACTGATGTTTTCAGATAAACAAAGAGATAGAAAATAGGTGTGAGTTTTATTCCTGCCTTCCCCTCAATATACTCCCCTGAGCTCATTAGCCAATCCAATCAGGCAAACGAGTGTCTGGGAACCTGAGTAATGCACTCATCCCTTCATCCAAGGCAGACTGGGAGGAGACATGGAGAAGACTCAGGGCATTGGTAAATGATGATAGGAACAAAACTTGTCTTCTCCCAGCTACCAGCATGGTACAGCCTCTCTCTGTAGCCCAGAAAGTATTTAAGTTCATTTTCATTTACAGAATCTAAACTTGGTAGTGTCACAGAATGATTGAGATTTTCATAGACTATTTCACTGTAGCAACAGAGACAGTGGCCACTTCCTATGCAACAGCAACACAACTCCTAATGACTGTGAGTCTGCAGTCTTCCTTTTCAAAGACATTGTTCTTGTTCTACAGATGGAAAACCAAAGCAATTTGTTTGACAATTATTTTACTCCAGGTATTAGATTAGAGCTGAAGCCTTCTTTGTTTTGCCTTCATTCTCTATTCCTCTTCTTCCTCAAATTTTCACAGGATGAAACAAATCTAGGGAAACATATCTACTATCAAAAGCCAGAGCAAGATAAACAGAGCAAAAACATTCAAGTGATTGGCCTTGAATGCAAGTGTGTGCGATCGTTCAGGGTAAAACTACCAACTCTCCAGTGCTATTTCATCTCTTCGAAGAGATTCTGACAGATGAGTTGTTCCATAAACACTTTCCATATCAATGTCCTATACGTGGATGTTTCAGAATGACAGACAACTCTGTCCATCCCTGAAGTGAAGCATGTCTTTCAGTGACAGAGTTCCTTTGCTGAGTGTCACAACTCACACAGCTGCTGCCCATCACATTTCAATGCCTTCCAAGCCTGAATGGGGTATAAATGACTTTTCAGACATGACAGATAAAAACACTGATTAAAAAAGAGTTCGATTGTCTTTCAACACTATAAAAGTGTTTTAGCTTTTGCCCTTTTCTGCCAAAAGATCATCTCCTTAATATCTACATCTAACTTTTATTTTTTTTAAAATCAATTTGGATATCACCACTGGTCCAAAACCAATGCAGACAAAGCTGAATGCAGGCAATTACACAGAAAGACATGTTCTGTGAGAAGACTTGCAACAGAGAGAAAAGGTGAGATTGATGCAATAAAATCACCACAGAACCAGTTTGTTGAGATACCTACAATCAACTAAACCCAAAGTCATACACAAAATAGTAAAAGTCATTGCAACTGATGAACTAAACTAGGCTATTTTGTAGCATTTTCTGAGCAGTGAAGAAAGAGAAGCCCTGCTGCACAGATTATAAAAGAAAGCTGAAATAAGTTAGATAATGGGGTATGCGCCTAGATAGACCAGGGACTGAGCCCTCTCAACAGTTATCACAATCATCTCAGTTCAGTTTACAGCGTATCTTCATTTTTTGATTGATCTGGTTTTCTTTCCGTTACAAATTTTACTTTGAATTCTGCACTACTTTTTCAAATAAAGAGGGAAAATATTTGATACATTTCAAATGTCATTAAACATCATCTGATCTCACAGTTCAACTTTGCAAGTACAAATGAAACAAACAAATGAAAAGAATAATCAACGCAAATGCCTTTAAACTGAGCTCAGATCCATCTGATGTTTGAGAAACCTGGCAGACCTTTCAATTTGTTACGACACGTGCCTGTCAGGCTCACAGAGTAAAAGTCCACATGCTGGCATGTGCCCAAAATGGTCAAAAAAGCAAAGGTGGTGGGAGAGCAGAACCTCAGCCTGACAGTGCAGACCTGTGCCCGCCACAGCCCTCCCTACCTGTGTTCACATCTAGAGCAGAGCCACCAAACCTTCCCTGGTAAACAACTTCAAGATAATGAAGCACTACTTCTCGAAAAATTGGTTTATTAGCATATGTTTAAATGGATTTCTTTTTCATTGTGTTATAAGATGGTAAAATGAAAGCTTTCTTCATCTTATACCTAAAACTATTGTTCTCTAACAAACTTAAAAATAATAATTTAAAACAACAATAAAGGGTAATTATGGGTTTTATTAAAAGCATCTATCATGGATACACATAGCAGTGTTATTCCAAGGCTGAGAACAAAATGTACCTCATTGAGCATTTTGATGATTGTATACAAAAGTATAATTAAATATGCTAATGAAAGTGAGATTACAAAGCAGGTAAACCACTTGCTTTTTGTCAATCCAAAGTAAAATGTGTGAGTTTTACAGATTTATTTTATTGTGTATAAATAAAATATTTATTTTAACTATTTGTTTTAGTATCACACATATGCATTCATTTTTACTACCTGTGTGCTTCTGCTGTTATCTTCAAATGGACTAAGTGGATGAGATTAGCATAACATATATGATAGTTCCTAACAAAACATAAATTCTCTCCATTAAAAAAAAGTAACGCAATCAAAGTAGTAGTAAAAGAGACTTCCTCTACACAGTCACGGGTCCATTGAATTATTCTGCTTGGCACAGCTCTGACAGGTAGGCTGTCCTTCATTTGTAACTACGGCTTCCTTTTATGTCCATGTGACCTGCACTCCGAATTCTCCGTGTTCTTTTGGAAGGTTGTCTTTCAAAAAACAAACAAAAAAATTAAGTTAAAATTTCCAGTTTAACCTCTAGATCCAGCAGAAGGAGCTGTAGTATGTGAGAAACTGGCTTCTTGGACATTATTAAAATAACCTCATTCACCTAAAACCTTCAAGGCTTATTCATTTTTCTCAAGATCCAGGTGCAGCAGCAACTCCCATTTTCACCAATTATAGGCCACGATACATGAGGAATCTCTGTCCAATGGGGACTAGCTGATTCCCTGTACTTGATGACATCTGAAAGGGTTTTCTCCTTACAGGGTACCATATTGGCAGAAAGAAAAAAAATAAACAAACAAACAAAAGAAAAACATCCCCAAACTGTCTACCATATTTTCAATTGCAATGATTGAATAATTACTTTGAACAAGGGAGAATACATCTGTCAAATGAATGGTGAGTCCTCAGCAGTGGGTGGTTTGAAACCCAACGAGCAGAAAAGGAAAGAGAGACTGTAACTCTATGACAACCAGTTTGTTATCCCAGTTATTTCCTTAGCTAGACCAAGAGACTTTCAAATTCCTGTAGCTCAGTACTGGTTGCAATTATTCCAGAAATACATTTTTAGAAGTGGTCTGGATACAAATTATGACCAGCTGTTTAATTCTAATTTCATGCTCGTGTCTTCCTTCCACGAGGGTGTTGAAGTCAGCAAGGCCATGCCATTAATGCCACGGATGGTTAGCTATTATGAGAATGTACATATTTGAACAAATATGTACATGGTTTAGGGATTGGTGGGAATGGTTGGACTCGACGATCCAGTTGGTCTCTTCCAACCTGGTTATTCTGTGATTCTGTGTGAAATGTTCATTTCCAAATCCTAGAAACACCCTCCGGCACAGCTGAGGGCAGATAGAAGTTTGTTCCAAAGAAAACCAGTGAGATGTATTTGGCCCAATAAGTGCCTTTTTCCTAGGATATGGTTGCACTTTTAGCTCAAACAAAAATAGAGCGGAGTAACTTTATGCCAGAGGAAGGTGCAAGGAGAGCAGAGTGTGAGGGACACTTCTCTCAGATCATTTATATCTGATCAGCATGTCATTAAGAAAATACCTTTAAAGGATTTCAATGCAGGCCTTATGCACAAGACAATACAGATGAACACAGGCAAACCTATAAAGAGAGCATAACTTCTAACGCAACTAGGGCTCCTGGTATAATCTGTACATATAGGACACCGTGTCGGGATTACAGCAGCTTCATCAACATGCCCCAACAAACATTTTCTAAAGTTTCATTGAAATCCAAGTCTTTCTTTTAGCCAAAGTATCAGCAGCCTTCTCCTTGTCAAAAAAAAAAAAAAAAAACAAACCCAACTGGATTAATTGCATGCTCAGAAAATGACTCAGTTCTAAATGGTTTCAAATTGTTCCTAATACCTGTAATCTCCCTGCTGCTACAAGGCTCCACCGTACAACTGCAGGTTTCTATTATCAGATGCACTCAGGGTCTGTTGGCTGTTCAACGCTTCACTCTGCGCGAGGCATAAATCTGCAATAGCCAAGGTGCTGCTCCCACAGGAAGGCCAAAGCACTGGTGAACTCTCCACTAAGCTCACGGCAGAGCTGATTTTATCCAACGGAATCCCCCAGGGGAACTTTAGGTCGCTTGCTTCAAAAACTTTAAGGATCTTCTGTTTTGGTTTTTTTTTTTTGTTTAAGAAAACAAACATAAAAAGCCCCCTCAAACAAACCTCAAAGAAGCAGGATTGTTCATCAAAGAATATCAAACCCTCGCTGTTCTCTTTTACCCGATAATGTCTTCTAACAGAAAGCTGTAATTTCCCATTCCCAAACCCCTGTTTGCTGTGCAGGCTTGGACACATCCTTTAAACCTCTTCTCAGGTCATGTGCATAGCAAAGCAAGTGATTAGCAGCCAGATACCTCTTTACAAGAGTATTAGCAGAATTTAATTAACAGCCATGAAAGTCACGTAACAAGGGACTTCATTGCATGAATGCCCGCACACGTGCACACTCGTCCCTCCACACAGCCAGTTCTGCCTGAGGAACATCTTTAGCTCCCTCAGAGAAAGAAATCACACTCTGCCACAAGGAAACTTTCTGCAGTCTTCAGAAAGGAAAAAGATGAAGGATGCAATAAAGATCAATATCAATGCAAAGCATGTTGGTGTTCATTTTTTATGTTTCCCTACCAAGTCCACCAAAACACGTATCTTGAAACTAAAAAGTTGAACCCTGGTTTTAATAAGGACAAGATGGTCTATCTTAATGAACCTAAGGGTATAGGCATAGCTCTGGAAAGTCTATAGGACAGAAAACAGCCTTGACCTCATTTACAAACACAGGTAAACGTGGGAGGAAATTTACGGTTCTGCTTATTTCTTCACCCCTCATATGTAGGAGCAGGCAACTGGTCACCCACTAACTAGGAAATTAGATTTCCCATGACTCGTTTCCTGCATGTTGTTACAATCAACAACCCTGACAAAAAACCAAGCTGACCCATGGATGTTCCTAGGCTGACTATTTGACTGCACTTGTGTATTGGATCTGGCTAGGATGGAGTTTTCCCCATGACAGCCCTCATAGTGCTGTGCTGTGCATGGGTAGCTAGAAAGATATTGATAACACACCAGTCGTTTGGCTACTGGAAAGCATGAAGGCTCTCTCTCCAACATTCCCCCTCACACGGTAGGCTAGGGGTGAGCAAGACCTTGGGAAGTTATATAGCCAGGACAATTGACTCAAGCTGATCAAATGGATATTCCATACCACATGGCATCTGCTTACCAATAAAATCTAAGAGAAAGGAGGAGGGAGGTGCATTAATTATGAAGATGTTTGTCTTCCAGAGTTACTGCTATGTAAGCCCTGCTTCCTGGGAAACGGCTGGATATTGTCTGCTGTTGGAAAGAAGATAATAAATATTTTGTTTTCCTTCGCTTCCACACATGGCCTTTGCTTTTGCTTTATTAAACTACCTTTATGTTGACCTACAAGTTTTTTTTCCATCTTATTTTCTCCCCCTGCCCGCCCTGCTGAGGAGGCGAGTGATAGAGCACCTTCTTGGTGTTCAGCCAAGGTCAACCCACCACAACATGGATTGCAGCTGAAGTGAAGCTGGATTGCAAAGAACCACATCTGGTCCCAGGGGTGCATTGCCCCCATCTTTGAGTTCTGAAACACAGATGGTGAAACAAGGTTTACCGCACTACTTAAAATTACAATGCTAACGAGCAAGTTAGTTAGTCATGCCCTGAAAGTTAGGGAAAGGCTCATTTGTCCACACCAAGACTTTTATTCTCTAGAATGTTTTGGTATTTTTTTTTGGTAAATTAAGTTGCTTGCACTGGCCATTACTTACTGCATTTATAAAAAGTAAAAAAAAAAAGAACTGAAGTGGAAAAAAACAGTGTGTTTTGTTCTTGGCAACTATGGCTTAATTCTTTGCTGCCGTGGCTCCAACAACAAGGCTAGAAGGAAGTAGATGAGCATTCGTGTGTGAAAAAAAGCCTATGTTTTTAACAGAATTAGGCAGCTGAGCTCATTTCCACCCCATTAGGATCAGTCTATGAGACAGTGCTGCCAATGAAAGCGCAAGAGATTAGTTTTCCCCTCACTAGCTTAAGCAACGCTCTGGGCACCAAATACAGATCACGGCACTTTTCAGGGATATTGCGAAGCTCATGCAGGGAACTGATCCAGATCCTGCCTTTCAATTTCTCAGCAAAGCCGTTTCCACACAAGTGCACCACTGTGCCCTGAAAGAGTTTATTTTGAAATGGGAAGAGGAGAAAGGAGGTAGATGTTTATTGGAAATCTATTTGCTGAAAGCGTGTTAAGGAAAACTAAGAGTTCCTAAGAAAAGACCTGTTAATATGTCACTGAAACATTCCAATAATCACTGCCAGTTTGGCACCACAGGTCTGTGAGTTATAACAGCACTTACAGTGAAAGAAACTTCTTCTTCCTTCATTATAGCATTGAATTTATATGAAGGAAACACCATGTTCTTAATTTCATTTTGCTTTAATATTCCTGCCTAAAACAACTACCAGAAGTTAGTTCCACGGTTGGTCATCCTCCAGCTGTTAATGATTTTCTTCTGTTTAGAGCAGAGGGCAAGAAAGAAGGTCACAGAAAGAAAATGGTTACTTCTTTGCTATTAAAATAACAATATTCCTACCAGAAATGTGTTAGGATTTGCCCCAAGATGGTTATAATTTATCTCAAGAAGCAGAAGATTAGAAAAATTCGGGGTCTCCACCTGGCATCCAGTCAGCTCTATTCTTTCACAATTTTGAGGTACAACACTTTCTCTTCTTTCCTAATCTTTGGAAAACATAAAATTCAAAAGCATTATAGGCACAAAGTGAAGCAATCAAGTGTCAAATCCAGTTAGAATTAAGGTTGCACTTGCAGTGTGGATTTTGTATTATTTGTGCCTATGCGCTCTGCTCAAAGACTTCTAGGGAATTTTAAGTGTCTACACTATCAAGAGACTCAAAAAGAACCCAACTCCTTCAGTATCCTTGTGTCATATAGTAGCCCAGGCCTCCTTTTAAGGATAAAAAGGCACATACAAAACCCTTACGGTACCCAAGCATCTTTGTGCCTCTTGCCCATGAACTTCTATATATGGAGACAGTTTTTTTCCCTGGAGGGGCGCTGCCTCCCCCAGGGACACAGATCATCTTCAGCTCTGTGTAGAAGAGGTGCAAATGGCAACATAGCCTAGCACTTCAGTGAACAAATAGTCTGACAATGGTTTGACTAGTGGATAGCAGCCTTTGATGTCTTCAGCTAGGCCAGAGGGTAGCAATAGAACTACAAGAATTATTTTTGGTTATGCTTGAAAACATTTTCTGCCAAGCACCTATTCTTCTACTCTTTCACTCTTTATTGATCCGTACCCTCCATTATAAATGTTATTTCTGCTTACCCAGTCAAGTGTTTTCTCCATTTCAGCACTTATTCCATACAGAAAGCCCTCAACTATACCTGTTCCTAAGGTTTAGTTCAGTCTGAGTTGCCAGTCCACTCCTTCAGGGACTGCAGCTCCTTGTCAGACCAGGTTCCTGATCTCCATTAGCCTCTGGGTCTAAGTCTCCCGTTTTGCTCATATGTTCCTCCTTCATCCTTAAAAAACCTCCCAGCCCCTCCTACTTTTCAGCCCTGCTGCCTTACACAATTATCTTTCCCATTTTATTCTCCTCTCTAAATCCACTTCCCCTATTCCCTTCTGCCAAGACATCTCATCAGCACAAAGTTGAAGTCCAGCAGATTCCTCCTCCAGGCTGAACCAGCACAGCAGGGAAACCATTTTCACTAGAAGATTAAGGATTCTTTCACTTGTAATAACAAATTTAACCATGGACAGGACGAGGACAGCTTTGAACAAAAGATGTCTTTTGAAAATTTGCCTGTTACCAATAATGAACTTCCTAATGCATACACGTGGACTGCAACTTCTCCACTTCATATAATTCATTCACACAGATTGTGGTGGGTATTCATGTTGACAAGAGGAATATAAAGTAAAATAAACCCAGCAAAATCCACCATAACGCAGAGAGAAAGGTTAACCTTGGAGATAAATCACTTGTTTAAGAATAAGCATGAACAAAACCTATGTCCCCTTTATCTCCTTCCTGGAAATGGTTAATTTCTAAAGCACATCTTGTGCTAGGGGGTTGCTTACCTTTAAGATTTTCAGCCAAAAGACAGTTTGACAGGCTCTTACATAGGACTATAGAAAGTTTCAGGGAACAGATTGTACCGTCTGCTCTACCTCCAACTCTTCCTGGTATTTCTTCTTTGCATCATAGTCTGGGTTATGGAAAGAAGTTTAATCTATATTCTGAGGTAAACTTCCTGCATGGTCAAACCCACATACAAGACAGTAACGTCCAACTTGTTTTCTCCTTTAGAACCTGGAATATGGATTCTCTTTTCTCTGTGTGCCTATCATAGCACCTCACACTAAGGGAAGGGGGACCATCAAACTATTCATTAAAAATGCATACAGAATTGTTAACAAAGAATCAGTAATAATAGATAAAAAATAATGTTAAATCTAAGATCACTGGAAAATACTGCAGAGAAAAGGAATACAAAGGACCTCAAATTCCTCTGCGCATTACAGCCAAGCTATGAAAATGGTGCACAGAAGAAGGTTTTCTAATGACCATCTACATAAGTACAATGTCTGATGGAAGTACTAGCCCTTTGTTTTCATTATACTCCCCAAAAGAACACAAAAATAAAAAGACAGTAACTGGCTTTCAGCACTTAATTAAGATTTAGAATGTCAATGAAAGTACGTAAAAGGCTGTTATTTTTGCGATGTTCAGAGAGTATATCTGCCTTATTCATTGACTGTGCTCTCCAATCTAGACATCGCTATCTACATTAAGACCACCTAATGGAAACCTAATAACTTGGGGAAAAGTAAGGTAGCGGTACAGTCATCCAAATAAATTCTCCTGTGAGAGCAGTTTATTGATTTGTATATTTGACTCTCTTTGGGATTATTGTTCAATTACTTTTATCCTCTGAGATGAAAGCAGCTGAATATAACATCAAAAGTAGACAAAAAAGTCACATGTTTCAATTTTTCTCTCAAATCTGCACAATATCCATTACAGATCTGATTTTCAAGAGAGCCCTCTGAGAGCAACAGCGGAGGGTAACTCCATTAGACATACAGCTCTCATCTACATTTCCTCTAATTATTCTGGCTGAAGCTAGCATCTTTCCTATAAAGTACATTATTTGTCCTTGAGCAAGTGACAGTCTGCATGAGCTGTCTGACTCCTTTTATCAGGTGTCCTGCTTGTTAATTGTTGATATGATTAGTAATTTATCACCACTTATAAATACAAACACAGCATATAATTTCCACTACTAACTTGCAGTACCATTGAAAAGCTGAAAGCATAAAGGTGGCCAGGAGACCATGAAAATGTCATTTTGCTGCTCTGCATTCATTCTTCACTAAAAGCTTTTCATGCTCTGCTTGCAATTAACAAAAAAAAAAAAAGATATTATTAATGCCATTCCTCTGGTTTCACTGCGGGATATGGACTCATATAATTTTTGTTTTGCTACACACATTCCAACCAATGTAGCATCTGGAATCAGAACCTTGCGGTCTTGTTTGAGAGACACAAGAAGCTGATGGATGCTCCTTTCCATTTGCATGAAGTGAACTTTGCTGCGCAGTCATCAGGCAGAACTGCCTTCAGTTCCTCAAATATGCAAATCCACACACTCTGAACTTCAATCTCCAGAAGGATGATTTTACAATGAATATTGCACTAGGAGAATTTTTTCTGTGTTTTATGTGGTGGGGGACCTTACAACCATAGTTCAACTTGCAAATGGTGCCCTTGGTTATCACAACCCTTAGTTTTAAAACTCCTCAAGCAGATGACCTTACCAGCAGTGACATACCCACTAACAGCATGAATGGGAGTTTTGGTAAAGGCAGATATGCAGTAATGTGGTGATTAAAATAAATATTCTCACATTTTTGATAATTACCTGTTTGCCCAGCTGTAAGAGGAACCATCCATTTTCTAATACAAACAGTTCCGTAAGGCAGATAAGCTGCTAGCTGCACTCTGTTAGGGTGGTCTATATGTTTGACGATACACATACAAGCAAGACTGCTCTTCGAACTCACAGTAGCATCAGGGTTAGCTACTGACTGGACCAGAAAGGCACTTAGAGACCAGGCTGAGATGGAGCATTTGAGTTCCAGACTACTGCAGCTGGATTTTTTACTGCATTCGAGCTATTCATCTGCTCTGGCAATGTTTTTGCCTTTTCCATCAGACTGTTGTAAAAGTTAGGTCTTTGCAAAGTTGCTTCAGACAAGACCAGCCCACAGAGCACATTGGATTTCTTTTAGTGATGCAATTACAAATGGAATGTACTAGTAAATGCTACTCAACTTTAAAATATTGTTTCTAGGGGCAATAGATTTTACCTGAAGATGTATTAGTGCTCCACCTTGACATTAAAGAAAAAACCCAAATAATCACTTTAAAACTTACAGTAACACATCAGTATGCATTTTCAAATGTCATGCCTTGAATGTGGCAGTCAAATTCCTGAATTCATCAGCCAAAGGGAATTATTTCACTCAGAAATTATATGAAGAGAAAGTGGCAGAAAACAGTAAAATGTAGAATAACATTATGCTGTAACTTAAGCAACTAAAATAGGCTTTTTGGTGACACAAGCAGCAACACACTGTGTCTACCTGCTTCACGGGATGATGAACTGCAGAGCATTTTGGTTGGTTGGTTGTTGTCTGTTTTTTATTTTCTATAGTAGGACAGAGTTTTGGATTTTAGTTTGTGATCTACCCTACAAACAGTGCCTGGGAATTTCTCAGGAGCGTACATTCAGCATCCAAACACTGTCTTGCTAGCTGCGTATGCACCAGATACAGGGGCAACTAAGGCATATGCCAAATAAAGTCTACCTACTGGCATGGTTTGCATATGAATTTTTGATGTTGTGCTCTTTCTTAGCCATGTATGTATGTATCTATATGCAAAAATAGGCAAACCCTAGTTTCTTCAGCTAGCAATTCTGCTCTGGACCATCCTTATAAACACTTTGGCTCATAGAAATGGCGTGGCAGATTCTGTCCTATGTGCTGAAGGAAATTAGAGCCCTGCTATCCTGGCTACCAGCCTGTTACTCCAACAAAGCCTATTTAACATATTCACAAGACGACTCCCATTCATCTAAATAGTTTGCAAGTCCTGCTGTAAAGCTCTGATGGCTTTCAATGAATGAACTCTGCAAGCTATGTTCCATAATTTACCATGAATTGTATTGTCATTCATCTCTCGTACGGCATTTGTGTAAATGTTTTCTGTTTATTTTACACTCCAGCAACTCCATTCAGGAAAGATTTTTTCCCCTGTAGCCAGAGAGCAGTGGTGGTACCTTCTGTGTAAAAGACTCTACATCAGATTGGTCAGGATAGAGATTCACAAACTTCATTTTCTGCCCTGTGATAGGTAATCATAGAATCATAGAATTATTTGATTTGGAAAGGACCTTTAAACATCATTCAGTCCAACTCTCTCTGCAATAAAAAGTAACATCCTCAACTAGATCAGATTACTTAGAGCCCTGTCCAGCCTGACCTTGAATGTTTCCAGAGATGGGGCATCGACAACTTCTCTGAGCAACCTTTATCAGTGTTTTACCACCCTCACTGTAAAAACCTTCTTCCTTTTATTTAGTCTCCCCTCTTTTATTTTAAACCCCTAATGTCCTATCTCCATAAGCCTTGCTAAAATGTCTGCATCATTCTTATAGACCCTGTTTAAGCACTAAAAGATTCCAATAAGGTCTCCTCCAGGCTGAACAACCTCAACTCAGCCTGTCCCCGCAGGAGAAGAATTCCATCCCTCTGATCATCTTCATGGCCCTACGCTGGACCTGCTCCAACAGGTCTTTGCTGTGCTGAGGACCCTAGAGCTGGACGCAGGACTCCAGGTGGGGACTCCTGAGAGTGGAGTAAAGAGGCAGAACCACCTCCCTGGCCCTGCTGGCCACACAGCTCTGGATGCAGCCCAGGATGCTGTTGGCCTTCTGGGCTGTGAGCACACACTGTGGCACACATCTAGATTTTATTTGCATCTAGACTCAAGCTCAAAACTTAAATCTTATGTATATATATATTAAAAAATAAAATAAATTACTGTACCAGCTTTACTGGCCGTCCTTCTGAATGTTTCTTACTCTCATACTGAGCTTTTTACCAAAAAATAAACTGCTTGGGTGCATTAAAGGTGATTTCAGCAGCATGTATTTAATGCTGGTCACATAAGGGTTAATGAAGGAGACTGAGAATAGTTTCTAAGTTATAGATTACCTATACAATACTAATCTCTTTATATACTTCCATAGCAACTCCTGCAGAAGTACACCAGAAGAAAAGTAAACATTATTATACAAGGAACGATATAAGGAGATTTCTATAACAACTTATAACATTTCAGATTTATAACTTCAATTTTTGTCACAAGTATGATTGCAACAAGACCTACAATTGATTGGAATAAACTCATCAGAGTCAGTCTGAGTAATGTAGCTGCTTACAGGCTGTCTTATTAGGGGCAACACACCCAGCTACAACTCCCAGGGAGTTTGTGAACAGCAAACAAACCAATAGCCTTTTCATTGCACAGGGTCTACCACCAGCTCATTTCCTTAAATCTATCAATATTGGGGCATTCAGGTCTTTCAGGCTTCAGCCTAATAAAACTAGGAACTTCCTAGCTCCAAAAGATAAATCTCCAGCCTTACAAAAAGAAGAGGTCATTGCACCAGATGAGATACAAGAAAAATTGTCATTATGTGTGAAATCCTCTTTTACATGCCCCTGCATAAAACATTTCAATTAATGTTATTGCTTAATCTATTTCTATCTAAAGTGAAGTGGCATGAAAAGGAAGCCCTGACACTGCAACAGCCCTTGGTGATAATTTGGAGGAACTACAAAGCAATGAAGAATTTCCTCACATCATGTATCACACTGTCAAAGCGCTCACATACCTGACAGGAAGAAACCTTTCTTCTCCTTCCTAGAGAAAGGAGATTTTTATCTCCAGGAATACGGGTGTAAAGCAACAAGTTTGTCACCTTTTAAGCGTGCTTATACATTCACTCATATCAGCCTAGCTTTAAAATGCATGGACTGTGCATCCTGAGTAGTGCAGCTGCTGAAACTCTGTATACGCTGCAAGTGCCACTGAATGAATTCATTAAATATGAGGCTGCTTTCTCCTATCGAATCCCATTCTCCTCTGGGATATGCTTCTAACAGGTAGCTTAAAACTAACTTGAGCATTTCTCCACAATCTGTAGGCAATAGTATAAAAGAGAAAAAAAATATACATAGCATACTACAAACAGTACAGTTCATCAGCAAGAAAATAAGTAATTATGAAGAAGGAAGAACCAGAAATGAGGAACCAGAAATTTACAGCTACAGAGTTAATATTCTTGTGAAGATAATCCTCCTATCCAAGATGTGACAAATCCAACTTCCTAGGAAATGGCTTTGAGACGTGAAATAAAGCTGCATTCAGCTGCAGTGGACAGCACATGCCTGATGCTTCTATTATAAGCAGAAATTAATACCCAGGTAGAAATAACTATAAATCAGTCTTACTTAGCTCATCAGCTGAAATACCACTCTTTATATAAGAATGCATTTCTCGGTATTTCCAGTCTTACACTTCATTGTGATAAAAAGCCAGCCTTGTCACTTAATCCAGGTCTGCTAATCAGGAAGGGTGGGAAGATGACAAGCGGAGCTTGCATCCGACTGCTCGGAGTTTGAAGTGACGGATGACTAGGACGTTGTTCTGCTGACAATGCGTGGGCATTTGTCGCCATCTCAGAAGCTGGGAGGTAGAAGGAGTGGTATATCCTGAATTAAGCTTGAAAGGACAGGCTCCCAAGGTGCCGGTTCCAAAACTAAGTACATAAATTATGAACATCTTGATCATGAAGCAGATCAAAAGCATGGCTCAGCAAGTGAGGCCTGATTCAACAACAGTATGGATTTTCTTACCTAAGTACTCATTATATATGCATAAAGAGCCACAGGATTACATAGGAAACTGATCAAAACTGCCTCAATATGTTAATATGATAAAAGTTTTCCTGGGAAGATAACTGCTGTAATTTTGATCAGACTATAAATGTACATTGAAAAAGGCAAGTCTATGTATTTTTACCTATGATATACCGAGTGTGTCATGAAAGGAACTCAGACTTGCTGTCTGTACTTTGAAGAGAGGCATGTAAGATCCAACTTTTCTGATAAAAACACCATAACACTTTTTTTCTCTCGTCTTGTGCTTAATGTTTTAAAAGAAATAAAAAAGAACACATCAGATTAGTTGTTTAGCATTGTACATAAAGAGACATAGCTATAGGATGTGTGCTTAGAAACTGATGCTTTGAAGAAAAAAACTCATTCTTGGAATAGAGAGTAAGGCAGAGTACTGGAAAATACTAAAATAGCCTAAGTCTGCTATCTATCAGCAGCCCCAAATGAGCATGACACGTGAAAACGGAACATTTAAACAGCCTCAGATTTCAGTTTCTTCTATATCTAGAAGGAAAAATCTTCTGGTTGAGATGGAAAAAAAGGCTTGGCCCTTTGATACAATAAATACTGTAATCATTGTAATACATATAGCCATTTTGCTTCACGTTTGGAAGCGTCTAATCACAGAATCACAGAATAACCAGGTTGGAAGAGACCCACTGGATTGTCGAGTCCAACCATTCCCACCAATCCCTAAATCATGCTCCTAAGTACCTCATCCACCCTAACCTTAAACACCTCCAGGGAGGAGGTGTCTAACTTACTATGACACCAAGGACTGCTGTAACTCAATGGTGTTTCTACTCCATTTAAGATTCTTTTAAAACCTAAGACAGTTTTTGAAAATTCTGTCACTGAAGCAGAAGCAGCAGGAATATATACTGGTTACCTGTGGGGATCTGCTCCTTTTCCAGCCCTAACCCAAACAAGATCTGAGGATTCTGCCTCGGCTACTGGAGTAATACCAATTTTAACAATAAGGGCTCTGGGGTCAGCTTATTAATGTTACTAAAGTTAGCTGCTACACAGCAACAGCAGGAATGAAGTGGCCATTGTAAAGGAGTCACCACTGAGAAAGAACTTATGTCACAAAAAGCTGTGTTCAGGAGCACGAAACAGCAGAACAAATCCTGCCCATGTATTGAGTTTATCACTTGAGTATCAATGATCACAGGCTTCCATCTATAGCTAACCAGAAATAGAAGGAAAAAGTGCTCATTCACTAATGATAGGCTGGTTTTGTGAACAAAATTTCTTTTCCTAGCCCAAACTGCAATAGTAATCAAATGGGAATGAAAGGAGTTTTCTTGGATAATCATGTCATGCTGATGAAAGGCAGCAGAAGCTCTCTATGTAGACAAGAACTATAAACACTAACAGACATTGGTATTTAGAGCTTCTCTCTGTTGCATGTCAGCCCTCAAATGAGTATTTTTATGAATGAAATTTTACCTGAGAACTGAAGGTGCTGCTTAACCTCTGCAAGTGCTTTGTTGGAGTTGAGCTACCCAGGGCCAGTCCTCAGCAGGTGGTATCTGTAACCTTGGATCCACATCCAAGTTCATGCCTTTCTCCTTGGTCCATGTTTCACCGACACAGCAGCTAAGACTGTGCCTGGACTTGACTCTTTCTTGCCAATTTGACTTTCTGGCTTCACCTCAGGCTTGCCCTCATTACTATGGAAATGCTGGTAACCAAGGCTGTCTCCTGACTCCAATTACCATAGAAGCATAGAATGGTTTGGGTTGGAAGGGATCTTAAATATCATTTAGTTCCAACCCCCTGCGATGCGCAGGTTCACCTCCCACTAGCTCAGGCTGCCCAAGCCCCATCCAACCTGGCCCTGAACCCCTCCAGGGATGGGGCAGCCACAGCTTCTCTGGGCAACCTGGGCCAGGGCCTCCCCACTCTTACGGTGAAGAAATTCCTCCTTATGTCTAGTCTAAATCTGCCCCTCTCCAGTTCATACCCATTGCCTCTAGTTGTCCCTACAAACCCTTTGTGAACAGTCCCCTCCCCAGCTTTCTTGTAGCCCCTTCAGGTACTGGAAGGTCTCTATAAGGTCTCCTCAGAGCCTTCTCTTCTCCAGGCTGAATAATCCCAACTCTCTCTGCCTGTCAAGCATCACCAGCCATGCTCAGCTTGTCCTGTCCAGGTGCTGTGGGACTGTGCCTCTGTCAGTGAGGGCACTGCCTCTGCCTGCCCTGCCACGTCTCTTGGCTTTCAGATCCTTGTGGGGCAGCCCCCTCTTGCTAGTCCCTGAAAATTTCCATATTTGCCATTGAATTCTGAGATTGAGATATTCCAGAATGTACCTTCTATTAATATATTGGTAGCACTTTCGTTTAGCTTTTCCATATTGTTTTTTGTTGCCTTTGATTTTTTAGCAAACTTTAGTTTCTTTTCATCCTTACTAACCCCGAACGTCTGAACTTCATATTCTAATGGTATTTTGCCCATAGCAGGCAGAGCTTTTGTCAGCTGATAATTGCAGGCTTTTAAATAGGTACAACGACCCATTTAAACCCTCAATTGGTTACAATAGGAGGGAAAGCATTTTAAAAGGCACTTCTCAGAAGTGTTATTCAAAAAGAATTATGGTCCCATTTGTCAAAAATGCAAGTTTGCCCTTTACCACCGGCCTAGTACGTACGTAAAATAGTCTTCAGACAAACTCCTTTCAAAATAGCTTCTCTCTTTAAGTTTTTCTGACATTTAAAATAAACTTTGCCCCTAGTTCAGAGAGCAACCGTCTTGGTTCAGCCTTCTCAAGAAGAAATGACAGTTGATTGTCTTCAGCTCCAGCAGACCCCATTGACTGCTCCTTGATTTCATGTGTAATAAGCAAGAGCAGGGCAAGAAAATCTGAGGAAGAAAACGTCAGTTCTGGGAATGGAGCACAAGATAAGCTCCAAAGTGAGAGCTGCTTTCAAGTTTGAGGTTTCCATGCTATTTACAAAATGTTTTACATTGTGTTCTGTGTGACTGCTGCACAGGCTAGGTAACCTTGGAGATAAATTGTTCGTGAATCAGCAAATACTTGTGTGTGTTCTTAAGATTTTCTGAAGTGAGATATTTACATCCTTACATAATCCTAAGAGGAAACAGGTGGCTCTTCAATGTACTTGTGGCTTTTTCAATTACATGCTTAGGCTCACGAAACAGGACTCAGGGGTGGGTGCTTAGTTGCTGTGTAATTGCCCTACTATGCAGGCAGTGTTACAAAAGTACCAAAATCTCCCTTTCTAAACAGAAATGCATTGGTTTGCTTGTATGAAATTCAGAGTACAGCATTTGTCTTGAATAGTTTCCTTTTGCATTTGAATACAAACTGAATGCATTTATTTCTATCTACTTTCACATGTTACTTTACATTCAGACAACAAAATCGTATGCACGTTAGGCTACACACAATACGATTTAAGAGAACTGTGTGCTGCAATACGTAGAGAAACTACAATAAGAAAATTGTCTCTAAAGATCCTCCCAGGTAACAGAAAACACTGCATCCCAGATGTGCACCATGCACACAATCCCAAGATCATCAAATCTGAAATATGACCAAAGAGATGAAAAAAATCAGGGTTAGGACGTTCAAAATTATTTCAAACAAAGGGAACTTAAAGAGTACATGGAAGCAAGTAATGTAAAAACCCTTTGGCGGCACTCTGACACGGCTGCTTTCTAGTGTTCCCTGGACAATCCTTTGGCTGTTTCCACATTGCAATCAAGTTGAAGCTCTCAGATTTGCTCCTTATGAGTTTCAGGAGTTCTGGAGACTGAAAGGACATTTGTAAATTAGTAGCTACTGGCGTGTGATTGACCTTCAAGTGTAATCAACAGAAGAGGCCATACAAGAAAGGGTATGACTAAGGACGGCAATTCTTGATATGTGATCAATCACATCGTGATCAGAAATCCTCAAGCCACAGAGTATAACACACATTTTTAAATATAGATTTTGCTTAGAAATTGTTTCACCCATTTGTTAACTGAAGAATTTTAACTCAAAAATTGCTGTAAACTGAAAAAGCCTGAGTGAGTGATATATCTACACAATAAGAAAAGGCACAGACCATCATGCTTCACTTAAATTATAGGTTATATTCATTACATTTCCATATGAGAAAGGAAGAAGTTTTGATGGAATATCCTTCTAACTTGCCAGCACAAATATCCATATTCCTATTGAGTCTTGGACATCAACAAATAGCAGAAAAGGGGAAGGGAAAATATAAATATTTGTGTTTTCCAAAGCATTATGCTTACATGAACAAAAAAAGTTTAACTTAGAAATGCCTCAGGGCCACAGACCATTAAGATAATCTCCTCTGCCTCTTACGCATACTGTAGGAAATGACCTGGCACCTCAATTTCCATTTTAAGCTTAAATTCCCCAGGCAAAGAGGCTACTAATTCTAATATATTTCCAATACTGAAGTTTAAGAGAATTAGTTTGCTTTTTTTTTAAACTTAATTTCTATTCAACTACTCATAGCTATGTCTTGGCATCATCCTACAGTCTTTTCACCCCTAAACATTTACAAATGTCTAAATGATATCCTTTTTTTCTTACTTTCTGCCAGATGTTGCCCAATAGAGGCACAACATGTTTGTCTAATTCCCTCTTTACAGCCCACATCTCCTTCTATTTCCCTGAACATTTTGAGTGCTATTATTTCAAATCCTCTCAGTTCTTCTGCACCTTGAAGATAATGACTGATTATTATAACTTAGCTTATCTCCAGCTTTCTTCAGGCTTTGAACAAGGACTAACCTCCTAACTCATGAAATTGGTCAGTTCAGAAGTCTCATCTAGAATATTATGTGAGCATACAGGAAAAACATTCTAAATGTAAGTGGCACATGAAAATAAAATCATTTGGCAAAAAAATACCCTCTTGCTGATTACAAACATTTTAGTTATGTCAGGATCTGCACCACTGCGTAAGTGCTTTGCCTGCAAAGTAAAATGAATACAACGAATGAAACAGTCTGACTTGGGAAAAGTTAGAAAACAATTTAAGTGAGGTTAAGTGAGAAACTGAAAGCTCAGTTCTTATCAAGTAGCATTTTTGCTTTCTTTCATTAAATACTCGCACACAGCAAATAAGTGTGCGAGAAAGACTTCTGGGGAATAAAAAAGGAAGCTAGCAGGTACTCCATTCATGCTAGAAAACAGGCACTAACAAGCCTCTTTTTGCCCTAATTTTGAACTCAATATCAAGAAAGACACAAAAAAAAAAAATTGAAGACAAATTTTAGTTCACAAAACTAGGCATTATTTTAGGAAAATGATTAAGCATAGAAAAATTACACAAATAAATCATTAGGAAATAAATTTAGAAATCAGATACAGAAGCAGATGAGATGAGCCCTCCGCAGAACATTTGCAGAGCCACAAGAGAAAGGATAAGATGTTTCAAACATCGCAGGAGGAAACAGGGAAGGCTTGGAAGACCTTTCTTATTGGAAACGGCAAGGAAATTCTAAACTCTCCTTCTTCGATCACTTCACCCCAAAGCCTTCCCAAGTTTCTTCATTGAAATGAAGCAGAACTTGGGCCAAAACATAACAAATGACATGTGGTGATGTGAAATCTCAGTTCTAATTCTGAAACAGCAATTACATCTCTGCTGAGCTATGCCAGTTTTACGTAAAAAAGAAAAAGTGACACACAGGATTCTGAATAAATTTGATTCTACTCAAATATTCTTGTGGTATTATATATAATGTCTTAGTTTCGTTTCTTTCCCTAGCACATATGCTGTACCCTGGGATCATGAACTGAGCTTGTTTCCTGTTGATATCACCAAGAACTTTATGAAACTTCATCCTCACTGATCACCAAGGAGCACCAGACCTTTGGTTACCCCCATATTTTTATAGGTCTAATTCTTGTGTCACTGCAAGAGGTTAATAATCTACTTCTATCTAATGAAATGTTTCACATTCAAAAATCAGCACCTGGTGCATGTTACTCATTGAAGCAACCAGAAGAACACACTCCAGTCAATATCATTTATCAATGTCAACCAAAAAGGCAATTCTATCTCATCCAACTAAAAATAAACAGGCAGGCATCACATCTTTGATAACAGTAAAAGCAGCATCTGTACAGCTCTCATCAAATCCCCAATAACACGGAAGTGTACGTGAGTATTTATGCTGGTCCAGGAACGCATTGCTTTGGAGTAACCAGAAAGTAAAATTTTAGAGAGAGATTCTGGGGATGTGCAGGGGAGCAGAGAGAAATTAAGAAGATAAATCTTGAATAAATGAAATGGGGGAAAAAAATACATCAAAAAGTATAATGGTTTGATTCATGAAAATGTAATACAATAGCTTGATCTTTTCAGTTTCCTCCATACCTTTAAATCCAAACTCCATTAACATTAGAACTCTGGCAGAAAGCTGAGAGAAAAGATTTGATGATGGTTGTTTATGAAGTGAACATATAGAACCACAAAGCTATTAAACATTCAGCACTCTTCTCTGCTTAGTACCAACCTCAGTATGCTTTATATCCTAATGTTTATCTCCAAGTGGTACTCCAGAGAATCCAGTTAAGATTAACGCACTAACATGCACAGTGAAGTCACAGGGACTATCTAGCGGCTTAGAATATATTAAAAGGTTTCTCGCAGAGTTTAAGATAGAAATTGCAAGCTAGATGCATATGCATTCACTTGCACTTTGTTATTACATAGAAGGAGCATATTATTAGGCTGAATATATACAAAATTCTTTGGGGTTTGAAAAAAATAAGATAAGCACAATAAGAGATCAACAGGAATAAGATGGGGAGGAAAAAAATCTAGTGTTTTCAGTAGCTTTCTAATATTTTGCAGCCATCTGAAGCCCCTAAAACCAGCACTGTCCCTTTGGATTGTCTTCCTAAATTAGTACAATAAAGCCTGAAATGATGCTCTGATAGCACTTAATATACTTACTGTTGCAAGAACTCTAAAGCTTTCAGCCACATCTTAGGCACATGGCATAAAATTTCCAATTAAACAACTGGTTTTCCCCGGTTTTACATACAAGTCCAATTCTCATTGGCAACACAACACTCTAGGTAGCAAATTTCTACGTATTAATGAATTTCTCAGGTGGTTTAAGCCACTTAATCTTTGGCCACATGCCTTATAGTACCACTCAAGGCAGGTTATAATCACCCAGAAATGCAATGCCTGATGTGCCTTTATTACTTAATTATCAAGGTGAGATGTTCATATTTAATTAGGCATTTAATTATAAGCACACACGTCTCTAAGCATTGCTACCAAAAAAGTTCACTTAGCTGAAGAACATAATTTACCTTTTTGTTGTTGTTTCATTCTTGCATGATATTAAATTATACTTTGAAGCACAGTTTTTAATTTTAGATCTAATTTTAATGTTAGATCTAATTGCAGGACCCTCCTCAACCAGCTTTTCTGTGAAGTCAACTCCTGTCCAAAGCAGGGTTATCCCAACCTCACCCAGTGGACTAAATTCAAATCTCTTTGAATGCAAGGAGGAAATCCTTTCCTCTAAACTGCCTGCCCTGCTGCACTTGTCTTCGTTATGCTGAAGGAAGTAATTTATCAAGTTGTGACCTGAGTAAGGAAGTTGTCGTTCTGTGCATCTGCTCCAAATTGGTGAGGTAAGCCCTCTCAAGTGCTTCCCTCCTAGGGCTTGTCAGCATCTATAAAACTGCCCACTTTGCAGAAGTACTATCATTTCATTAATCAGCAGGCAGCAAGTACCTATAAGGCACAGTGTGAGAAGACACACAGAATAAACAGGATGGGAAAGAACCTTGAGACATCAGAAACACCACAGTTACCTTTAGCCATGTCATTCCTGACAGATGGGTGGCTAAATTCTTCTTCAGTGATGTGGTATCTATACAACCTTCTCACACAATCCAGTCCACTGATTCAAATAAACCTAACATTAAAAAAGTTTTTCTTAAACTGAATCTTGCTTGATGGTCCGAGGGCTGGAGCACCTCCCGTACAAGGACAAGCTGAGAGAGTTGGGGTTGTTTAGCCTGAAGAAGAGAAAGCTCCGAGGAGACCAGTGAGAGGTGTCCCTGGCTGTGGCAGAGGGGTTGGAACTGGGTGATCTTTATGGTCCCTTCCAACCCAAACTATTCTATGATTCTATTTAAACCAAGTGCTTCTATTCCTGTCCACTGCAGACACATTGAAGAGGTTACTCTCTTCTTTCCTTTTATGTTCTTGAAGAATATAATGTTCTTTATGTCCTGTCACCTAGGCAAAAGTTGTCCAAATGATTCAGTCTTGCCTTCCAGATCTCTGATTATTATCACTGCTTTCCTTTGGGCCCTTTCTGTTGCTTTCCATGGCTAACCTTACAGCGTCTGAAACTGGATTTGGTTGTTCTGTGGGAATCCTATTGAACTGTTATTGCACCTAAGAGATAACTATGCTAGGGGAAATTCTCCTCAACAGCTTCAGGTCACAAAAAAAAAACCCCAAAAAAAAACCCCAAACCAACCAAAAGCCTTGATGGAGAACAGCAGAATTAATCATGCAGGTACCTAGTGTCAGTTCAGACAGACCTGCTGCTAGGACAAGCGGGCACTTTTATTTAATAAAAGAGATGATGGTAGAGCCAGTTTCTCTTCCAGCATGTTCCAAACAGATTCAAACAGACACATTGTACTACAAGGCCTCCTTCAAACCAAGACACATAGCACTGCAAGAATTCCACAGCCTCTTAAACAAGGAATGCAGCATCTGAAGTCTGCCTTGAAGCAACCACTGACAGTAACAGCGATATGGAAAAAGCCATGGGGGAATACTTACAAAATTTTATATAGTTTTATGTCATTCACAAAACATGTGCTGGGCAGGTTTTCACATTGCACTTCAAAGACTGGTCTGCAGTGAGTAAGACCATTTCTTTAGGATCTGCTTCAACTGTTGCTCAAGTCATGTACTTAGGCAGGAGTGAGAAAATTTGCTGGAAGAAACTCAGAGTTTGCTACAAGAAGCCTGTTATAAAATACACACAGCCAGAAACATAGCCATTGGTTGCAGAGTTCTTTGTTTTGGGGGCTTTTAACTGTGTTATTTTCTTCCTTCCTCATTAAAGAGCTCACTCTTCTGAAAGAGTTCTGTTTGACCATTTTAGACTTCAAGGTGTGGAATAATAAACATATTCCAAGGACAAGTTTGCCCAGATAAAACAGCACAGAGCCCACTCTTCTTAAGAGTGGGCTCTGTGCTGTTTTATCTGGGCAAACTTTTAACTTCTTCTAAGTTTATGGTAAGTTGAACTACAGAACTGCAAAAGAAGCTGTTAGTTTGGAGGCAATAACTTTCATCACTGTGACATCTGTAGGTTCCCATTTTCTGTTTGCGCGTTTAGGGTTTGCCTGTTTTTCTGCCAATCGCATCAAAAGGTGTCACATTTGTGCTGGAAAGAAAATCAGTAGTAATTTATTAATTCTGCGATGACTGGCATTTAACATTAAACAGCCCAATGAACTTACACCAGAAGATGGAAACATCTCTAAAACCAAATATATTGCCTCTGCCTTAAGAAGAAGCACCACGTGTATTTCTGAGTATCTGATTCAGCAAATTAATGGCAAAACTAGATTACAAAGACTTTGTGAAAGCATAGCAGAAAAACCACTGAACTGTAGTGCCCTCTACCAGCCCTGAACTCTCTCACATAGCGAAATCACAGAAAGTAGGGCATAGAAGTCCAGCATTCTGCTAAAGCAGGGTCTTCTGGAACAGGTTGCACAGTAGCACATCCAGGAAGGGTTTGAATCTCTTCAGAGGGAGACTCCACACCCTCCCTGGGCAGCCTGTTCCACTCCTGTGTCACCCTCACAGGAAAGAAGATTTTCCTCATGTTCAGGTGGAACTTCCTGTGCTACAGCTTGTGCCTGGTACTCCTTGTCCTGTTCCTGGGCACCACTTAGAAGAGTCTCGTCCCATTTTCCGGTACCAGCACCTTTAGATATTTATAAACATTGACAAAATCTCTTCTCAGTCTTCTCTCCAGGCTGAACAGACACAGATCTCTATCTTTTTCCTCATAACAGAGATGCTCTAGTCCCCTCATCATCTCAGCAGCTTCTACTGGACACTCTCCAGCAGTTCCTTGTATTACTTGAGCTGGGGAGCCCAGAACTAGACACAGGACTACAGATGAGTCCTCCTTAGGACAAAGTAGAGGGGGAACAGAACCCTTCTCAACCTACTGACCACACTTCTTTATGCACCTAGGACACCCTTGGCCATCTTGGCATTGCTGGCTCATGGTCAGTTCATCGTCTACCAGGACTTTAAATGTTTTCCAGAAATACAGATATAAACTCAAGATCTTTGAGACACAAGGATTACTTATGTCATCTCTTGAATTGCATGTATTATGAGTTTTGCATTTAAAACACCAGTTGTCTTCCTAATATCTATTCTTCTCTTCCCAAAACACATCATACACACCTCTTTTCAACAGAAAATGGTGGAAAAAATGTAATCTTGGGAAACACTTTTTAAAAGAGATTTTCATTCAAAGCCCTGCAGTCAGCATGGGGGATAAAAAAGGAACTCTTTGAACAGCTCAGATGATTTACTTTGCTATATAGGACTGTTGAGTTTGATCTTTTAGCAATTATACATGTAATCCTTGTATTGCTTTAGGATGTGTGATCCGTTGGTTTCGACCCAGTGGGCATTCTTTGAAATAGTACTAGAATTAGCTGTGTATTTTCCCCAAGAAGTACCTGAATTACATTCAGTGTTGTTGTGAGTGTTAATAGGGATAGGAGAAAAAACCATGAATGTCCAAAAACTAAAGAAAAAGTTTCTACTGTGTCCTGCTATTTTTGTACCTGCTTTGGAAGCGACCCAGCTGCTGTCTAACATAAAGACATCTCCTGAGCAGTAACTATCCCAGTGACAGGCAGCAAAGCTTTAGGTTTGTTTTTTCTTAAACAAATACATATTCTCTAGACTTATCAAGTCATGAGGTATAAAATTGAAATCTGGAAGTTTTTAGGTGTAGTCTTACATTTATGAAATCTGACATCAACTGTTCCCATCCATATAGGCACAGAAACGCACAATATACTCTTCACACATGAAGCTATATAGAAGTTTTAATCGACCATTAGACTTGGAGACAACTGTAAAGCTAAATGCTATAGACTAGGAGATTAGGAGTTTATGGATGTATGTCATTAAAGAAAAAGTCAATGTTTCCTTAGAACTGCACATGCTACCTAAGATTTTATTTGTAGTGTTCATTCTATACCTACAACTGAAGCTAATCACTGTTGGGAGCCTTTTAAAATCATACCAATCTATTACACTGTTTACAATTAAATCATTATTTTTCAGTGCAAGTGTTGTCAGAGCTTCTGTTCTGACCAAAGCTTGGGCACTCATGTAGTCTAATCATCACGTCCTACTCTTACTCCTTTTTGGTGGATACTCACATTCCTACTTCTGAAGAGCAGAGTTAGAAACTCCTTCCCCTTTACTGTGACTAAGTTTATCACAGGTAACTTAAATTTACCACCTCAGTGACCACTCAGAGCACATAAATCGTATAGTGTAAAAAGTGAGAAAACAAAGTTACCGCTGCTATAGAACAAAACCACTTCAGAGAAATCTTCATTAAAAACACCTGATGCACACAGTTAACCTAATAAACACACTAAACCTTCACTAGAGAGACCACAAGAAGTATAGAGAGAAATTTCAGTTCTGTGTTCTTTTGCATCCATGTGCAAGTCCATCACCACATTTTCAATGCTCTCTTGTTTTAAGACCTCTCATTTCCACCTTCTATCTTACACCAGAACAAAACACTGCATGCGTGTTTTTCTTTCCTAGGAAAACATGATACAGAAGGAGATGGTCCCAAGGTCAGTTTTAACACCTAAATAATTGTATTAGATTCTGGTACTGGGAAAAAAATGACATACAACACTGGTTCAGCAACATAATAATCTATTTTGAATTATGATACTTCCATATACTGTGTAGTCTGAATACCACCAGTAGTTTCAAAATTGCACTTCTGTCTTGAATAAACTCTAAAAATCAAGCACTTACTAACATCAAATATAAACATTCTTCAGATTTGTTGCATATCTACAGTTCTTCTAGGGAAAAAATTATAGTACTTGAGAAGACCAGCAAACATCACCTTCCCCTTCAGAAACAAAAGGTGCTTCGAAGTGGCTTGATATTCCTTTGACTCTCATTTCAGTGAGACAATCCCTTATCAAAGCAGGTTAATAAGGACAAGATAAAAAGCAGTTCATGAAAAAAAAAAAACAACAAAAGGGAATTGCTGCACACAACGGTTCTATCCTTAGAAAATGAAGTTACGAACCCTGTGTGATGTCTGATGATAGGGAATTCCTGCTCCCCACCACAGAAGAATTACGGAAAATCTTGGATGGAAGCAGCCATTTAGAGATGTCAATTTGCAAAGAACACCCCTAAGGACAACAGAAAAGCTTCTAGCCAGCAGGGAGCTTCTTTGCTCTTTAATGTGAAGAACAACATACTTAAATGGGCATCAGATGAGAAAACATTTTTCACTAATTCTCAGAAAGGTACTTGAAAACTCGTTGAAGAGACCTAGTGCAGCACTGGGCAGCAGAGGAACAGCAATGCTCCAACATGTACTAGCTCATTTAGAAAGACATTTCCAATTAATCTAGCTTGACAAAAGGAACCAATCTCTCACAGTCTTTCCTCTTTTTCTTAAACCAATCACTTGTAAATACTCCCACATATTTCTGACCCAGTGGTCGGGAGCACTTTACAGCCTTTGAAAACAATGAAATACTTAGAAGACAGGAGAAAAGCTTTTGGGATGAGTCAGAGAAAAGGAAATAAGGTTTTCGATTCAGGCAGTAAGAAAGGTAACTAGATCAAGCATCTAGCAAGTTTTTAGCACTCACATGAATGCTCAACAAAGGGACTCAAGTAATGGACCAGTATTGGGTGATTGCAAGAGCAGAAAGGAAACAAGCAATGTTTTCCATTTATCACACCTTCCTAAATCCATTAATGCCAAGGGAGAGGTGTTAAATGGACTAAGCAGCTTCTGGGCAAGGTATGTGTGGGGAAACATAAGAAGAATATTTATAGAAGAAATAAGACTTGTGGACAACACTGCGTGTTGCTTCTGTAGGCCAAGCTGGCAGGAACGCTACACAACAACCAGCAGCGCAGCTTTACAGGGTACAGTTATTAAACTAGTATTTTACTGTCAAGTTGTCAAAGCTGTTTCTTTTCTTCCTTTCATTCTTTTATCAGTTTAACATCAACAACATTCCCTGACACTCTCTACAGGGCGCTGGAGGCACAGAAACTTGAGCAATAGGCACAGAGACTAAAGTGATTTGTAAATTATTGGAAGAAGCAAAATTTTGAACAGAAAGTATCTGAATCTCAAGCAACTGAGATTTCCTTTCATACTCCTTGCTTTGGGATGACAGTCTTCTAAGTGCAAGGCAGGGGTTCAGCAGGACTTCCCAGGTCCCCAGGGTACCAGGAGGAAAAGATGCCAAAAGCACTCCACAGCGCCTCATGACAAGGGTCACTGGCTGGTGTGCAACAGAGCCACTGCCCTAGACCTACATATCAAACCGACACACTGTCAAGAGGTCTTAATTATGGTTCCAAAAGTTTCACCCAAAGTTGTCTCATTTTGGCATCTCCTCCTGGCCTCAAAATTCTTGAGGCACATGCAGACACTAAAAGCTACTTAGATGTTGTTTAATACAGAATAGATGCTATTCAGTAATGGGCAAAGTGGTGTTAGAACTGAAAAGTAAAGTCAGTTTTCCCTGCACTGGTAGTGCCAGCGCTGAAGACATTTACTGTCCAGGAGGCAGCACTGATATATCTCCTCCTGCAGCTCCAGCAGACAAACAAGACATAACACAGAGGATGCAGTAGTAGTTATAGCTGATGACGGCTGAACCTCATTCTTTACTAGCACTCGCATGTGTAAAAGGTCCCTGCAGCATATATCTCATAATTCTTACAATCAGGGCCTGAAGAGGAAAGGAACTGCTGATACACACCACGAAAACAGACCCTCTGTCAAACCTAGAATTCATTTAACGATTTTCAAGATGCTTTTCTTCTCATTTCAGACACAGTGAGCAGGACCACAACTTAGTGAATACACAGAAAATTATTTCCATTGACGACTCTCCATTTTGAGACTTCCGCTGTTCCCTAAGAGGTTATAAAGGTTCCTTAATGTTTAAAACTTTCAGGAACAGAGTTTAAACAATAGATTAGTTTTTCTTCTCTGCTTCGAGGAAGAAGAATCTTATCAAAACAACACTAGTGTTATAAGCAATAAAAAGCAGTAAGTGGCTATTGCAGAAAATAACCATAAATCACAAAATTAAAAACAAACTCAAATTGACAACCTATGAAAACCACCTCCTCAAATACCAAGTAGATTAGAACACGTTCAAAGATAACCATCACTTAAAATTGTGTTAAAATAGCATTTAGATCTCACTTGAAGGAACAAAATCCTGCACAATTAACACCTCAGGTCCAGTATCAGGGAATTCCTTCTTTGCATTATACCAATAAGAATTTTTCGATTGTCCCTACAAAACCATTGTGCCCAAAACAGAGAGATCCAGTTTGAGATAGACTGCAGTAGTGGCCAGTGCACACAAACTCAGAGATAATTTTTTTTTTATCAGTCTGAAAACCACAGACAGGAATATATTCACAATAATAAAAAAACCCCAAAAATGCATGTCCTGTTGGTGTTAATATTAATCCTTGACTACCCTAATAACAGTAAGTCTTTGGGAGACAAGGGAAAGACTGGGATGCACGAGCTAGTGGTGGTTTTCTTTGCTATTCACAATCTCTACCACCCATGACATCTTCATCCAGCTCATGGTAAGATATTCCTCTCTCCTTCTCCCCTCTCAGCAAAGTCACGCACACACCTCCTCCTCCCACATGTTAACAGAAATTCAGAGTCCAGGCAAAAGAGCCAACTAAGTAGCACTACTACTATGTATTTAACACTGAACTGTTTAATTATATATTCTAGATTCTCTACATAATTATATTGACATATAACTTTTGATAACAAAATATTGTAGTACTAAGACAAATAATAATAATTTAACTAGCCAAACTGATATTAGAGTTAAACGTTCCTAGCAACACCCTCTGCCAGTTCTGGGACAATAGCAGCTGGTTTATTCCGTGTTTTGAGCAAGAAGTGACACTGGCTGTATCCACAGATTTTTACAAATGGGAGATTTAAGGAAGAAAGCTTAGTTGGCATAACTATTATCTTAGAATTGAGATGTAGAATTCTACAGAAAAACAGCTAAGTACTGCACATCCTGTTACGTTTGGGTAGCATCAAAATCAATAGTAAGGAGCCTGGTATACATACAACAGTTGAAACATTTCAATTTATGTGAAAGTTGATATACTGAAAAAAATCCTTTGATTTTCCTTGGGCTGATCTTTGATGTTTATTCCACTGTAGCTTCCATTTGCTGTTTTACATCTTCAAAGGCATCTAAAAACATCTTCTCCAGCCACACACTTTCCTCTAGCAATTTATTTGTAAGGAAAGTAAAAAAAAATCCTGACAATGAAGGTTAAATGAACAACCAAGCGACTTGCTGTAAATGACCATCATTCAAATGTATTTTTCCCACTCTTCCAGGAAGGAGAAAGGAAAACAAAGTGAACACCTTGGTTTCAAAGCTGTGATCACCTTCCCTCTTCTGAACACCACTAGGCTGGCATGTTATTCATGCCTGGATTATCTCCAGTAACACTCTTTCATTTCAACCTTGTTGCCACAGAAAAGATCCAACAATATCAAACAGAATTTATATAAGCATACATTGCTCTGGCCAAAGGCTACAGCTATAAGATATTCTGACCACGTGTTATTGTTTGTCTAATTTTAAATATATAGAGAGCTATAACAAAGGTTTAATCCACCTATTCTAACACTGTTAGAATTAGATACTAGATCAGGAAGCTCAATTAGATTTCTGTTTGTGCAGACAGACATCTAATATCTGCAGCTGTACAGCATATAGGTAAAAACATAAAACAGCACAAGTCAATAAGAATATTTCTTTGCTCCGCTACTAAAAATTTGTGTTTGAAGGCATTGTGTCACTAGAAAGCTGAGATATCTCCTGATTAGTCACAATGGGCAGCCTAAAGCTTTATAAAACATTTACAGCTATGCATACAGCCCAAACAATAAAGTGGGGGTTTTTTTAGCTTTTTCCATTTCCTACTTCCCAGTCCTGGACTAAATATTAAAGCCCTGGATTTTGGTCAGAATTTATTTTAAATCTAAAAGAACTACTTGAAATCATGCTACTAAGTCCATTACTGGAGCTAATTCAGGTGGCAACTGAATTAGTGGAGACCATTCAGCTGGCCACTGAATGCTGCTGCTTTCATTTTCCAAGAAAAAAAACCAATATTCTACAGGTACCACAGCAATCTCACTTCTGATGTAGAAGAAGGACAGGGTGGAAAAAGAAATGATTTATGTGACTTTAATGGGATGTGAGGCAACAGTGAGATATTATTAAGATATGGTCAATGGCACAAGGGCATTTGAGAGCCCTTATGCTAGCTCATCGTTGTCATATTTCAGCACAAAACCTTTAAAAATTAGTTTTTAAAATGGGTTCAATTGGTTTAAGAGATCCTGGACTAAAATATATCTTATCTACCACATCCATGATGAAATTCAAACAAAACAGAACATCAAAAATATCAGTCTGACTGTGCTACAATGATGTGTACAGATAAGAGACACCTCTGCAAGTATCCACTTTGTGGTGGAATTGACTATTTTCTTCCCTTTATTTCTTCCTTTTGTATATGTCTCTTTTAAAGCATCATATTGGCTATAACATGCCATCAGCATTTCTTTTATATCACAGCTCTAAAGAAACTTGTACATTAATGGCATTTATAGTAAGAGAAACTGAAAAAGGTCAGCTACCTGAAAAATGCATTTTAGACTAAATGGCCTTACAATTATTAAGCCTTTTAAACTACTAGTAGATAATTTCACCAAGCAGCTGAAGAAATCAAAAACATTTGTTGGTAAATAGTTGAGGTATCTGCATCTTCACAGTAAAGATCACTGAAAACATAATTCCTTCAGCAGAGTACAGATCACGAAATTGGATGCAGTTTGTAACATGGTTTCTGGGTTTTATGCAATTACAGACAAAATAAAACCTCATAGACGTAACCAAGAACCTGAACAAGTAGAGTTTGTGACCAGTAGCCCTCAGAAAATAATTGACTGGTATTCATCTCCACAAAGAATAATGGTGCATATGTGATGTGGTTTTACACCTCTGCAGTCTGTGCATTTCTGGAGATTTGAACTATTATCTATCCCCCGGGTCTGCCTGGGAGTAGTTATGTGGAATACCAGTCACTGTTCTGCAACTGAATACAGAACACCAGTAAGACTATTAAGACTGGTGAGAAAAAAAGTCACCTCTATTTAATGTTACAAATCCTGGAGCCTGGCCTTTCCTCATTTTACATTCTGTATCCTTGATGTCTTCACTCCCCTCCATGAAATAGCAGAGCGCTCTGACAATAGTTCTTTCCCTGTGTGCAAATACTAGTAAGAGGATATTTTTCCCTGTTAATTTTGTTGCTGAAACATTTTTACTACACTTTAGAACTGCATATGTTCCCAGGGCTCTGATATAGCATCATTTTCTCTTTGCAGAAAAATTGTTGCCCCTTTTATTCACTTTCAAATTGAATTTCGTATCGATTAAAGGTCCAGGCAGACTAGTGATATTTAGTTATCCATTATGAGAAAGTACCTTACAAAACACTTAATTTTCTATTACAATTTATATGTAGTGTTTTCATAGAATTATATTGAACTTAACACTTAATTTTGTTCCTGTTGTAGAAATTTTATAAGGTGGTCTTAAAAATATTTAGGAGCAGACATAATTTTCATTAACTTCTTTTAGTTTTTAAAGTAATTCTTGCAGGGCTACTTTGCTTTTATCCTTAATAAACTCTTCAGCTATAGTTCAGAAACGTTCACTGAACATGTACAGTTGATACCAAGCACAGTATCTTTAGTATGCTTAAACTTTGAGGTAGGACAACGCATGTTTAACCACTCAGGGTCACTCAATATTTACCTATTTATAAGTAAGAAACTACCCTGGTGCAAAGCTCCAGCTTCTTTTCTGACTACAAAAATGTGAAATTATTTGTTTCAAAACAAACATAATCTCCGTACCACATGCCTTGAGACACTGCTTCCCATCTCTAAGCGTTGAATACACATTGCTGACTCAATAAGACCCACCAAACTTTGTATGCCAAACTTATTTTACTGCATGGTCAGAATCGGTTCAGTGATACTTATATATTGAACCATATCCTTTCCGAGTCCAAGAAATTGTACTTGTCATCCTACGTTTTGTGAAGGGCCAGCTATCATCTTTCATGACTAATAACAGTTCGAAACCAGTATCACTGTGGCCAAAGGAAAACAAGGGGTTACACAAATGGAGCACATCTCAGAATCACAGAATGCTTTAAATTGGAAGGTACCTTAAAGATCTTCCAGTTTTGACCCCCATGCCGTGGGCAGGGACACCTCCCACTGGATCAAGTTGCTCAAAGTCTCATCCTAACTGGCCTTGAACACCTCCAGGGATGGGGCATCTGCAACTTCTCTGGGCAACCTGTGCCAGGGCCTCCCCACCCTCACAGGAAAATATTTCTTCCTAGTGTCTCATCTCAGTCTCCCCTCTTTCAGCTAAAAAACATTCCCCCTTGTCCTATCCCTGCCCTCCTTGATAAAAAACTCCTCAATAACTTTCCTATAGGCTCCCACTCAAAAAATTAGGGTTCTTAGACCACAGTATTTCCAAGCATTTAAGCACTAATTTCCTGTTTAGAAAGCAGAAGAAAATTCAACCAAAAAAAAAAAATAGTTGACTGTTTACAGGGTTTGTCGATGGACCACAAGGTCACCAAAGGAGGACTGAAACCATGTAATAATGAACTTGCATCAAATCCTTTTCCCACCCAATGCTAGTTCCTTTGAGAATGATTGACGTGCCTCTTCCATTTAAGTACAGTTTGAATTGCAACTGCTAGGAAAAACAGAGAACGAGATATAGAAATAGATTTCAACTGATCAATTTTAAATACAACACTAGAGGAAAAGGGAAACCATACTTGAAAAACTCAGCCTTGTCGTCCAGGGATGGATGGGAAATAAAACCTGTAACAGTGACCAGCAAGGGTAATTAAATAACTGCTTAATTTAATGAAGTACTGTAAGAGAGCAAAGCAGTGCAATTCAGTTAGATTTCTTCATCCAAATACATTCCACTTCATCCAACCTTGGAAACTAGAAAATGTGTTGCTAAATTTAATTCTAATAACGATCTTCAGTTAGAGTGATAGGATGGTGCTGTCAGGGTGGCTGCCACCCAGCTCCCTGTCAGTACAGTCTCACTCTTCAGACATCTTTTTTATCAATGACATTTTGATTTTCTGTACTGCAGGACTGGCATGGAACAAAGTTCACAGGGAAAAAAAAAACCAAAAGGAAATATTAACAATACAGGAAATAAGCAAGTAGCCCAGCGTTATAGTAGTAGCCTGAGGGCAGACTCAACATGTTCTCAAGCATTTATCCAATGTATTTTCAAGCATCTCACACTTCCAGAACCCTGTATAAAATGCAGCCAATGTTTTCACTATATTGCTGTGGTCACTGGCACAAAATGTGTTCTAAAAAGAGCTGAGAATATTTTATTGCATGCCTTTAATAAGGAGTAGCCTAAAGGTTCATAGGCTTAATAGTGAAAAAGACCTCTGCTGGTTCCTAGACCCACATACTCACCACATGAGCATCCTGTCTGTGCTCTACTCCTGTTACCCTGATGCTGAAGCTTCTCTGAAAGCTTTGTAAATTAATCAGTTCCTCCACACAGTCTGATAGGCAGATTACACACGCACACTTCCATCACAGAACATCTACAACTACAGAAATAAATCAAAACTCAAAATAGAGAATTGTCGTATTATAAGCATGTTTATATTATCCAAGGCTTCTTGCAGGAACTGAAACTTCGTCTTTATGCAATTCCTCTTATCGTTTAGTTTGCAATATTCTCTGAGCCAGTCAAACACCCAGGGTTTGCTCTGCCAAGATCATCTATATTCCAAAATCTCTTTATAGCAATGCTTTCAAATTTTCGAACATGGAACACCACCAAATCACAAAGTTATTTAAAGTGTGTCTGGTCGCATTTACTACATGTCATTGACTTTCATATATATAAAATGAACTGTTGGGATCCACGTGAATGCATGCACTCACATGTGTGCCTGTCCGTGCATATGTCTGCCTAGTTATTTCTTCACTGAGCCATGCTCTACAAGGAGCCTGACTACCTTAGGTTGTATGTTTTATTGCACATGAAGTAAATCTTCACGGAAAGCCCAAGTGCTCAAGTTTGTTGTTTGGCTTTAAAAAAAAGAGAGCAAGCTTGTTCCTGTCTTCTTTGTTCTATGTTACGCTACAAAAAATCAAACCAAGGAGTGTTATTTGCCTCAGATTTTTCTTACTTCTGATCTGTGGCAGTGACATAAGAGGATTCAGTTTTGACTCTTTTGGAAACTGGTGTCAAAACAAGCGCATGAGCAATGGAAGACAAACATCCTTCTCCACCCTATGCACCTTGTTGGGATGCTTCAGCTTTTCTTTGGATGCAGCTCTACTGGAAACCACCTGCAACTTCAGCCTCAAGAAATTCTTCCTCCCTGATCTTCCTGCTGTAGCAGCCAGTAAGTACACACATACTCAGGGGTCTTTAAACAAAAATAATACTGAGATCGTGAAACTTATTTCATGTAAGGGACAACATGGGAGATAAATTTTTCAATATCTAAAAACTTAGGGTGGGGGCATAAACTATCTTACCTGCTTGAAACTTTTGGCTTCTTTGTTTGTTTGCTTTCAGTTTAAATGTATTTTCTTACAGGCTATTTAGTATTTCAAGCAGTACATATTTGTTACATTTTAAACAGTCAAATCCCTGACCTGGAAGAAGTCCCCCACCACTTGGGAACCCGATTATTTGAAACTTTTAGAGAGAATAAGCTGCAGCCACTATTGCAGGTATCAGAAGATGCTGCAGCCATGTCCACTCGGCTGGATAGCTTAGTCAAAGTTATAAGCCTGGGTATGGAAGAGAAAAACCTGTTTCTCTGTTTTCCTTTGTGTAAGTGCAAAACAAGGCACAAAATGAAGACTGCTCTTTCTGAGCTCTCTGAATCTCCAAATCCAAATCAACACTACTTACTACAACTAATAATTCCTTAAGAATCAGCCATAAATGCAAACCTGGGTTTGTTTTTCTCTTGTAGCCAGTTCAATTACCTTTATCTTTAAACTGTGAATTATCCCCCAACTCTAAACTGCTGATCCTTGTATTTTTTAAGTTTCAGCTGGAAATAGCAGTATCCATCTAAAAGCTCGCTTACATAAATTCCAAATTCTAAATATTAATCTTACATATAAGAAAGGCAACTCATCCATTCTCCTCCTTCAAAACACAAAAATTCAGGAAGCCAATAAAGTCAAATCAGCCTTTTCAGCATGGCCTGATTCACCACCTGTGCACTGAATGTGGCTCAAGGCATCCTCCCTCCCTTCCAGGGACAGCAGAAGGTGCCACAGCTGAGGCTATAACAACAAGATATCACCTCTTTGTGTTAAAAGTGTTTTCTACCTCTGATAGTGGTACCTCTAAGACAGAACTATCCAACCTTCGCTCTTTGAATTGCAGCTTCTACCACCAAGAAGTGGCTTAGAAGCAGCAAACAACAGTGGTTCCCAGTGTAGCCAGTCCTGTTATCCCTTAACTAGCTGGGAAGGCAGGGAGCTGCTCCCTTGCACCTCCTGTGCCTGCCAGATAGGAGGAAAGTTAGTATTTCAGTTTTGCTTTCTCTGCATATACCTCCTGCTGACTGAGTCTGAGCAAATGAAGCACATAGTTATGTCTTTGACTGGAAGGCTCAATGATGGCATTTAGAGAAGGAGAGAGATATAAGTGCAGAATATTGCAAATTAAAGTATCATAAATAGAATGTTAGACTACTAAGAAACCTTCTGGGTGTTTTAAATTTGTGCTTTTTACTTCTGACTCCTCAAGAGAAAAATCACAGACACGCTTTATCATTTAAATCTCTAACACAGCAGAGATCAAAGTTTGGTGCTGAGGAGTTCATACATTTGATGAGCTAAAAGACAGAGCTGGCTCAAGTATTGGGGGTATGTACAATACAAGCATCAAAAGCAAAAGGCAACTGAAAACCACAACAGTACAAGAACCTTGTGGCAATGTCATCATTTTATTGATCTAAACCTGGACTGGACACAACATAGAGGAGTACAATTTTCTACAGAGAACAAAGTACACAGCCGGGAGCAGGCAGTCCTTCCAGGGCTCTTCCATCTCTGGTTATTTCAAAATTACTGTACATGTACTAACTGTTATTTCAGCCTTCATGAGCTCTTTCTCCTCATAAGAGAGACAGAATAACAAACTCTCTCCTGCTTCACTTGGTCGTGTTCATAAGGCTAATGAGATCTCATCTTCAGCCATATTCCCTAACAAAAACATCCTAATAAGTTCAATATCAATATTTACATACATAGCCACAAAAGGACATTCTTGTTTTGAGAAACCCCACTGCCATGTCTACTGTGGTGTATCTACTGTGGTGTGTGGATAAACAGACCTCTAGCTGAATTTGACCAAGATACACAACCAGAACCACAGCTCACATTCACATCCCGTTAAAGCTTTTCAGACAATAAATGATATTTGAGTTTTAGTAACTTCCCTCCTTTTCCGTCTGCTCCACAAATGACTGACAAACCTTGCCAGCAGCCACTTTTAAATAAGATAAATCTAGGTTTTACAATTTCTATTAAACCAAGAGCCTCCCAGAAAGACGTAAGAATGCACTGCAGTGCTGTTATGGCAGATGGCTTAGCTGATACAAATCCAGCTCTTTCACTCAGACAGTGACTTTTCTGTCACTACACAAGGCACCTCATGGTCTACAAGCAGGATGTTCTGAAGTATTTTAAACAACAGAAGCTGCTTGACCAGTAAAAGCTACTACCTCCCATTGGTACAAACTCTGAACGATCAGAAATCCTCCCGGTTAGGGCTTGAATTTTGTTCTTATTTTTTTTAAGCTACCTAAAACCATAATGTGAGCTGCCAGATGCCTGGTGTGGAGTGCTGAACTAATGGGTGAAAGCTGAAGCTCCAGGCTTCACCTGCATCTGAGCTAGAGAAAGGTGCATTGAGGCCTTTTTACTTTTTAAGTTGTAGCATGAGCAGCAATAAAAAAATATAGATTAGTAAACAGCTCGGTCCACATTTTTAATTCACAAATATCTTGCAACTGCCATTCCAGAATCCCCAAGCAGTTCATAAATGTAAGATTACAAAGCAATGCTAATATCTATCAGAACATCATACACATGTAGAAGGACACAAAGGAGAAGTTTAAAGACGGAAAAGCCAATGCACATTTCTTACACAAAGTGGAAAAGCCCATGAATGCAAACCGGTGCATGCTTAGGACTCTTTCACAAATGTAGATGTAATATTGGGCCACGGTAATTTGCGCAGACACCAAAATGCATTTTTGCACAGCAGTGCATACAAAACACACAGAAAGCTTTACTTTGTTCAAGATCGCACTGAGCCAACGGGCAGAAAAATGTGTCCAACACAAGTTCTGATTGAAAACAAGGAACCTCATTGATTCCACTCTGACAGATAACACAAGAACTCTGGCTACAGCAATGATGTACTGAAAATCATTAAAGGTTATTATAAAGCCAATGCAATAACAGCAAAATTGCACTTTAAACTCCCAATGAGAGCCTGCTCACGCTTGTTCCCAAGTCCCAGCCTGTCTGGACAGGCTACCCTTCACGTGTGGTGTGGCGAGCACTAGACAATGTGGCAGACAGACCTCTTCCCCCTCTGAGAGGCCCAAAGCAACAGATGGAGCAATTAGCTCCCTGCCCCACAATATTGCTGTTTTTTGAACTGAGGGTGCCAGGGAAGATAATTGCTTTCCCTGCTCTCCTGGAATATGCTGCATTGTTTGCTGACAAACTCTCTTACTCAAAACACACACCGTAAAGCCCAGGGCAGTGAAGCATTTGTATGCCTCTGAAAATGTAGCTAACACAAAAATTCATCCCCAGTGCAACATCCAGCATTTTGAGGTAAGTCTCCAGCCATTCTGGCTGATACAAAATACATTTATGAGAGATATACCAAAAATGTTGCTTTTTTGCATACTAAACTAGAGACCTAAGAGACGTTTCCTCCATATTTTAACCAAAATTAGTGGTCATTATATGATGTTCCTCAAGTAAAATACCTACTATGCCTTAGGATCTTATGGTTGTGTTTCAGCAGTAGGTAATTTAATTTATATTTAGCTTTGTGGCATGGAGAGCAAATCTGAATACAAAATGATAATTAAGCATTTTGAATTAATTACTATTATGGCCTTGACATTTAAACTTGCCCATTCCCTATAAAAATAAACATGAAAAAAGACCGTTGCAGATGCTTCAACCTTTTCCTTGTTTTTCTCTTCTCTACTACATTTTTTCCAAAATTAAAGTAAAAAAACTTGCAAACACTTCACAACCTATATATCACTGTACGCTGCAGCACTTAACATATTTTGGTTTAAGATCATTACAAGCTGAGGACAACAGATTTTAAAAATACCAGGTCATGTCATGTATCTAACTGAATTTCTCCCTCTCAAAATAAGCTTTTATGCACTGCAAATCCACGTTAAATATTAGAGAGCACTTAGGCAATTTCAGGGACAAGTTACCCAAGGTGATTCCCAGGGAGAATTCACAGCAGACTAAGCTACAAGTGAATCATTGCTCTGAAAGGATCACACACATTGCTGGCTCATGTTGAGATTCTCATCCACTAGAATCCCTATCTCCTTCTTCTCGGGGCTGCTCTCAAGTAATTTTCCACCCAACAATCCATGCTCCTCTGAATGTCAATCTGCTACTAATGAGCATCACCTATACTATATTCAATATGTTGAAATTATATATACCGTGCCCCAAACTTTGCTATGCTGCATCCTTGAAGATTTGCAACTCAGACTCCAATAGAAACAGATCATGTAAATCACGCTTTTGTAGAACTCCAGTGGCTTGGACAGACACAGTTTATGCCAAGTTCACGCTCACACGAATTCAGTGAAGGACTGACATACAAAGAAATAGCAATATTGAATTCAAAATAACGTACTTTACACCCAGCATATGGTATCTGGTACTATTTCTCCCTCACACAGTTCTCCTCTCTCACACTCCCCTTACCATTCCTTTACCTCCTAGTGACTCTCAGTCTTTGTTCAATATTATTCAATATTCAAAGTCTTTCAATTATTTTCTGAACAGATTGTCTGTCAAACACAGTTTGGCCACTTGACTGTTGTTATATTTTATTTTTTTTTATTGGAATAGCACAGACCGCAGAAGAAAAGCAAGTAAAAACCAGCTGCTGCAGGAAATGCTCCCGCATACTCACGGCTTAAAACCAGGCACACAGTTCTAGCAGCCCAAAGGGCCTCTAGAGAAACGGCTCTGTTGGGCCCACAGCCTGTCAAAAACATGATCTTCTGCAGGATCTGCACAGTTACATGGAGGAAATAGAGCATTATTTATAGCAAGGGCAAACCATGATTAGTTCATTTGCATCGACTAGAAAAACAAAATGAATTGTTTCAAGATTCAGAGGACAGTGTAACACAGTTCTGTTTCAATTCAGCATTAAATACTCTGGAAATCCTTGACAATTTTCCACACTGTGAGAAGAGCTTTCTAGGATGTGTATAAACAGTAGGACACTAGTGGGAGAAGGATGTGCCGATGCTGGTGCTTTATTGCTGTTTCAGAGTCTCCCTTTGTTGCACGGGCCCTTGCCTACAAAAGGTGAAATGACTAACAGCATTTTGAGAGTCATCCAAAACCGGCTTTCACAATACCACAAGTTCATCTGCTTCAGAACTGCAGCATCCAATTTCACCTGTCATCAAGGTGTTTATCTAGAAGGGCTTTTCCATATTACCACCTTCTTCCACATACAAAGAAAGTAGGTGGGGTGGAAAATCTTAATTGCAAGGTGTATATCTCCTAGCGCCAGTGAGGGAAACCCATATGGGGCATGCACATCACTACCTCAGGGCTTTCCGTTAGTTTAACATCTCCTGCCCAAACCATGCTCCAGCCAGCACAAACCCAGCTAAAGCAAACAAACAAAAGCTTCGCATATCCATTCCCACCACGCTAAACAAGAGATATGTTGCTAATCTGCCTTTATAGATAGGGAAAATGAAGTGAAGGGAAGCAAAACAGTTCAGTCTGTATATTCACACCATCACTTCAAACTTGCCCTCCCAGGCCTCTCAATAATTCAGCCCTTCTATCTCAGCCACCTCCTTCCCACAAATCATTTGGAATTCAGAAGCAAAGGAATAAAGTCTCGTAAATGAGGATGGCACCTTCTGCCCCTTTTTCGATCCTATGGTTTAGAAAGAGCAGGTGGCAGTGGTCTCAGGGTAGGTGAGACTGATGAGTCTCCCAGGCATTGTAAGGTTTTCAAAAGTAGCTTTAGACAGACTTAATGTTCAGTCTGTTCTTGTACTTCCCATCACTGCCCGTGGAACATACCTCATGCCCCTAAAACAAAGGCAGATTAGTTTCTCCATTCGTGTCCCATATACTTGAATAATTTTATGTTGAAAATTGCCTTTGTCCTTTCTGTTCTGATGCTTCAGCAGACGCACCAGCAACTTTGAGGGCTATACAGAGCCACATACATTAAAAACACAGCAGACTGTGTCTTGAGGTTACATCAATGCATGTGCAACCCCTGTGCCATGCTGCTGAGTTAGACATGGAAATACACTCAAGCTAGGAACACGTATGTACCCCAAGCCAGCAGCATCTTTGAGTAGCTGGAGAAAGACAGCTAAAACCCAGACTGGCTTAATCTATTTTCAGCAGTGATTACTAGATTGAAACGTTCATTCAAGTCCAAGAACTCAAACTCTTGAAAGTGATAAATGCTCTCAATTACAATGGTGTACTATTGCCTTTTCCATGACTGGTTCATAACAATGGCCTCTACAGGGTCAGTGCCCTACAGCTCTGGTAAATGTTAATCATGTTGATTTCAATGGTAAAATATGAGGCTAATGAATCCTGGTCCATGTGCTGTGTACCTACCTGCTCAGCAAAACTATTATCAGCCTATCAGAGATTTTTCTTTCATAATAGTAGCATTATGAATTTCTGCAAAGTGACAGTAATGCTGTGGCTGAGGATTCTCTTCCCTCCATTACTATTTTTCATATCACTCTGCAGAGCTTTAATTACATGATAAAAGTTTACTGAAAGTATCTCAGCCAACTGTACATCAGCTATTCACTCCTATGAATGCTTCCTGCAATAGACATAAAACCATGTGTTGTAGGGGTTTTTTATGACAGGAATTCCTTCCTTTTATTGTAATCTTTTATTAGCTTTCATTCTCAGTTGTTCACTTTGATTTAAGGTACATCTTTCCTCTAGACTGACAAGGCAGCATGAAACTGGCATATCAAAGCTAAAGAGTTATTTACTCAAAAAATGCTGGCTTTGAAGATGTCTTTTTTTTCCCCTTAAACAGAGTCTTTCAAAGTCCAGTGCATGCAACTCCTCATTGAGGAAAATGACTGCACTCCTCGTACAGCTGCACTTCGGTCATCTGTGATCCAGCTCAAGCAATTTATAAAGCCCACATACTAGAGTTAACACAAAAAGCCATTCCCTCAGAGTTAAAAACACACAGTGAAGGTTTATGAGGAGCAGCATAAAGAAAAATATATTCATGAAGATCTCTGCAGCAGTTCTTCATGCAGTATGGCCCTCCTCATTCATACCACCTCTGGCAGAATGGCTGGCTTTGGTCTGGCTGGAGCAGGAACAGCAGCCCCTGACATGATGATCATAAAGGTCTGTGTTCTTCCCCAGTTCTTCTCAGTCTTTGACTAAAAATTCTCAGCCTGCAGCTTCCTCACTCATCATTCCCCCTCCAACATACACTAATAGCTGACACTGCAACATTAAAAATTGAAGAACGAGGAAACTTGGACTCTCAGTTAGAAGAGTTTTTTGACGAAGAAGCACAGTAAATTAAGGATTCCTGTTAACTGGTGACATATCCCATCACAGGCCATGACAAATAAGAAACAAAATCAATCATAAAACAAATTAGGCTGGAGGAGACATGCGCAAGTCATCTGGTCCAACTGCTCAGCCAAAGCACAATTAACTTCAGAGTTACATTCAACTTTGAAATTCAAACAAGTCCATTTCTTCTGGTCCTCTTGCTGAGCACCTCCTAGATGTTTGGCTCCATCCTGTTTATTACAACTGTTATTCAATCACTCACTTGCCTGACTCCCCTCAGAACCTTACATATGCTCCTTTTACTGGTACAGCAGCCAAAGCTGCCACTAATCTTCAAGTCCAAACTATTCATGTGTAGCAGGTTCAACTAAGAATCTTCTCTCTTCGGCTGATCCAGCACCTACAACCTAAAATTATTCTTGCTACTCTCCAAAAACCTCTTGGATTGCTTGCATCCTGGCATGCTGCTCTTCCAAGAGATGTCAGTGTGATTAAATTTCTGCATGAAAACAGCATTTCAAAAAAACTCCAGTAACTCACAGGCTTCCATGAGACCCCACAAATAATATTCACACCTGCCAGTCCATAGCTCAATGTTATCACTATGACCTGAAGCCACTTACAGAGACTGACATTTGTCCACATTAAAATTATAGTAGCAGAAAAAAGTTAGCATATAAGGTCTTCTTTCACAAGCATGGAAATTTCTGGGGAAAAAAAGGTAGCCTTTATATTTCTTTCACTCCTCAAGAAACAAGAAAAAATAAGTTGAGCATATGCTGCTCATGATCTTGGAAAGGGGAAATATCTCAACACCCTCCTCATTCCTTCATGTTAGAGAGGTTTGCCAGGTTCTCCCTGTTCCCATTCACACTGGAGTTGCACTTTTTCTTTGTCAGAGCTGAGATTGACTATATGAAATTCTGACAGTCTTGACAGCATCATGTGTCTTCCAAAGCTTTCCAGCCCAAGCAAGGAAAAAAAAAAAGTGGAAATTCAGTATTATCCCATGACTCAGTGAGGGGCGATTTGTATGCAAGTCAGCACAGCGGTTTGGTTAACTTATCAAAATTTTACGCCAAAACAAAACTCTTAGGACTCTGACCTTCTGCTTTCTAAAAAGAAGGGAGATCTCTTGCATCACTTTTGACAGGTCTTCCTTAAAAACTGCAAATAGAATTCAAGCCTGGAGGATGATAAAAGGCTATGGAAATTAAAAAAGAATGTAATTTTTATTTAAAATTTAACCTGTATCTTGTTAGTAGTCTGGATTACAGAAGTTTCTTACCTGCTTTCCTGCTCAATTCACCCAGCAAAGGGCAGTTTGCAACTGAAAACTGTCTTCTTTTGAAAAATAAAGCAAGATTACAACATCAATCCTGGAACCTGCTAAGTGATTTTACATGGACAGGTTGGTCACAATCCATGACCACTGGGTGATACAGAATTTTCCCATGAGTATCAGAAATGCAAAAAGCTTCCATTACCAGCATATGTCCATTAAAGTCCACGATGCCACACTAATGTACACCTGTTAAATATGTGTTCCTATAAATATGAGTGAAGACTGCTACGTTAGTGCATTCGGATCCCCTCCCTACACCTTCACATCTGAGGTAGCGGCAACCTCTGGAACTGCAAAGGACTCCTCAAACTGCAAAGGACTGAAGGTAAAATAATAATAAAAAAAAGACTACATATCCCAGCGAGGCATGAAGGACAATTCAGTCTCTAGTAGATAAAACCATAAGCAACTCTGAACTCATAAAGTCCTGGGCTAAGCACTGTGGTCAGCAGAAGCGCGGTGGCATTTAGGAGGGCCAACACAGAAAAAATCGCTCCTGCCATGCAGCTATCACTCACTCACAGGTAATTACCTGTCCAGCTGGTTAGTGCAAGGACATGTGGTTCTTCCACAGCGCTGTGTTACCAATGACATGCATGATAACATATTTTCTTTGGCTGTTGTATTTTGATAGACACAGCTTTTTTTTCCACAGAGAAGGAGCAGTATTCTATGGTAAGGTTTTTTTTCCTCTTGAACCACTGTTAGGTTCACCTATATCACTAGGAATTTTAGTATATCTTGCAGACCAGGCCCATATTCATAACAGAAAAATAAACTGCAACCGTTGTCAGCAAACTTGTACAGTTAGTTGCAACCAAGGTTTCCTACACAGTGCTTCTGAATTCCTGGCCCTAACGCATACTTAACCCTTGTCCTTACTGCAGGCAGCAAGCTCTCACAATGTTTGATACTGCAACAGAAGCTCAGTAAGATTAGTCTCAGGGTGAGAAACCGCAGTTCTCATCCTTTTGAAACGATGGAGGGTGAAAGGGGAATGGACTGATGGGGCTTTCAGGCTCCTGCTGCCCAGAGGTAACAGAAGCAGTTCCATCTCACCACTGCTTCCTGAGCCACATAAAGCGTGGCAGTTCCACCCCATGCCGAAAGCAAAAGCAACAATGCAGCTGCAGCACATTTTTACCCCTCTGCCCATCAGAACTGAAAAGAAACATCACAAGCATAGAAATATAAGCCATAATCTAGTTCTGTCCCTGAGAGGATTTTAGTTTATTCTGAAAACCTTCTTTACCTGGAAAAAAAAAAATGCATATATAAGTAATTATTAGCTAGTGAGTTCCTCAAGAGATCTACACTAAATCCATTACTAACCTAGCAAATTGTAAAGATTTTTATACTCCAGTGTTAAAGAAATTATAACTCTGTAAAATCCACAAATCTTTCACCACTCAACTTGTTTAATAATGGAACTTCACTTCAATGAACAATAGACAATAATGACTATATTAATAATTAGATTTTTGCTTCCCATCTACCTGCCTCTGCAGAAACAGAGGAGTCTGATTTATGCATTTTTTTGAGAATTACCGATTCTTTTCCTCTATTTAGAAACAAATGTAATTACTTCAACTAAAGAAGACAGAATTAGTTCTGCAGCAGAGTCAAAACATGCATCAACACTCATTTTCTGTAATTATTTCACAAGCAGCACTGTCTGGCATCTTTCTCAAATGAAAGGAGTTTTCAAAAGGCCTTTGGCTACTTAATGAGCAGCTCACAATTACAGGCACTACTGAAAAAAACTAAGGAGGGAAAAAAAAAAGAAGAGACTCTTATTCTCATATAATCTTCTTTTTCAGTGCCTGCTTTTAAACAAAAAATAACTTTAGAGAACAAGATGAACCTCCTCATAACCTCAGTTTTCTACTGTACTCAACAGACAGTGAGATTTGCCAACAGTCTCTTCCAGGACAGAGAAGTGTCGCGGCTAGGATGTAAATAAATACTGTCTATAGCCATCTTTCATTTCCTAGTAATGTATTTTGGTAGCATCCTCAAATTGTGTTGTGATTAACCTTAATCTTCTGAAATGATCATTTATTAGAGTTATTGCCTAGACAGAGAAATCGCACACTATTCCCATATTCCAGGTGAATTAACACATCACAAATATTCACACTTAAATTGCTTGTAGAGTTAAACATAATTAGTAAAACCAAGAGTGGCATGAGGCTGATATTAAAGAAGAGATGAGAGAACATCTTGGCATTAGTTAAAAGTCAGTGGCATTAGTTGGGGCAGTCAGCATCAGAGGCCAGAAGGGAAGCCCCTGCAGATGATTTTTGCTTGGATTATCACGGAACTTTGCCTCTTCTATACAGTGGAAGCCAAGGATTGAAGGAACAAAAAAAGACAGGCAAGGGGAGACAGGCTGCTCTTGTCAGCCAGAGTTCTCTATTCTCTCATCAGTCTTGAACCAAAATAAAACGTGACATTAGTATGACGAAAGGCTATTCCCCTTCCACAAGCTTCCTAAAAGAAGAGCCTCAAAAAGTCCTATGTATTCTTCCAGCCTCCACACTCCCACACAAATTCATCACCCTGCTGACACCCAAAGCCTGACAACTCCTGCCATGAGCTTTTATTAATTAAAAGAGCTATTTTAAATTCAAATAATGTAGCCTAGTTATTAAGTTATTTTTGTACTCCTCTGCACTTCTAAGACAAATTTTGAGTCTCCTTACTTCCCAAATAAGTGCCTTTAAGGCACAGATAAGTAAACACTATGCTCCAGTTCCTCACTCCATTCACTTAAATGATTACAGAGTAATTAGTACCACAGAACAATATATTAAATTGAAGGACTAAGGAGTTGAATATTCAACCTGAAGACAGACAAGCAACAAGTGTTTTAGCAGTACAAAGCTCTAATAAGTAAAAATCAAAGAACTAGTTTCAAGTTTTAGGACTTTTAAACTCAATTTATAGTAAGAATAGTGTTGTTTTGGCAGGACAAAAAAATTAAATTTCTAAAGATAAACCTGTAGCATCATGGAAGATTTGTAAAATGGTGTCAAAGAGTTTGCCATAAATTAAAAGGATATTCATTGCAGCGAACTATCATAAGATCTCCAATCCAGATACCTAAGCAGAACAGAAATTTGGGTGTTTCAAGAACTGAAGATGAATTTTAATGACTTAAGAGAAAATTGAGAAGCAAAATTGCCTTTCAAATCTTCTTCCACAGCAGTTAATGCTTCAAACTGCCGCCTACTATACAAGGCAAAACCTCATTTTGTCTCATCTTGGGATGGCAGAACCAGTAACTAAGAATCCAGATGAGAACCTGTGCTGCATTTTAAATGTGCTCGTGACAGCTTTGGCCAGGAGTGAGACTTAAAATCCACATTTGCCGCAGATTCTATTTATTTAGTTTTAGAACCTATGCCAAGTTATTCAATTTCAATGAAACTGCTTTCTCTACCACTTGCATGGATAGGAAGGAAGCTGCTCAGTTTTCTAATTAGTCTTTAGAGTTTGTTTAGTATTTAGCATAAATAAAGGTCACAGCTTGCTGACCCTGTGTTGAGCTACATCCAAAATGCAAAAGAAAAGACTCTGATTTCAATAAAGCACAATGCACAGGGCTAAAGACTCACTGAATAGGCTACAGGCCAAAAAGTAATCAATCAGCAAATAAAAGCAAAATGGCAATAAAAGCACCGCTGCCAGATTCTGGGACTAATGGATTGGGACAGTTATTTGTGTGCATGCCTTCAACCATCGTTCCTTTTACAGACACTCCTCTGTCCCCTCCTGCCTGCTGAGCTGCTCCTCACAGTGCTGAGCCCTTCTGGAAGGAACCTCCTCACTCACAACAAATCTGGCATCCAACTCAGCATGATGTGTTCTCCAACCAAGAGCCTGCATCACCCCTCTCCTCCACCAGCGTGACCCAGCAATCGGTGATTGATACAGGCAAGTCTGGCTGCATCTGCCTCACCAGGGTGTTTCGATGACGAACTAGTCCCCTAAGGAAAATTTGCCAAACTGGAATGCGATATGTCACTGAGTTTCCACAGTCAAAAGCAGTGACAAGTGTGTCCCAGGGTGCAGAGTGTTAGTTATATCAAACATTGCAGCCAATGTGTTCTTACCCTCTCCGTTTCCAAATGTGCCATAATATTTATTGCCACAATATCTTTCCCCATCAACCCTTTAATTATCTCCTATGGAGTCTCATTAAAATGAAGTATTGTAACTTACCATCAACACTTACATCCTATCGATAGATACTTGCAGAAGTTATTATACAGAAATTAACTCCTCACTACTGATTAACACAGAAAGCTTAACAGAAAGTTTCTATATTTTCCTCATTATACCTTAAACTTAACATTTTGACAATAGGAAAGTTTAATTGCTTCTCTCCGTTTTAACTACTTTGCTAACATTTCATACTTGAACACCAGAGTTTAGAATTAGGCAACAATTTGAAGTTTCCTCCTCTTTCATCAGTCTGCTTCAGTCTCAGCCACATTGAAAACAGCACAGATACGTCTGCTTGTTCGTGTATCCACATGCAGGATGGAAAAGGACACAGGATACTCATTGGGTTGCCAGAATTTAGTTCAATAATTTAACAATGATCTTACCACATTTTATGCCTAATCCTGTATTTATTAGAATTGTATCGGGGCATCTGAGACCCAGATAAAGATCAGGTTCCCACAGCATAAAGAGACAAGAAACAGATTCTATTGAGCATCTTTGTATCTCATGATACGCAGAGTAAGCATTGCTTTTGCTAAACAATATACTGCAGAAACAAAATGTTTCCAACTTACATTTAAGTAATAAAGAACACATCAAATAAAGAACATATCAAATAAAGAACATATCAAATAATGAGATCTTCCCCAAAGTGGCTTCTAAGCAAGTGACACTGCTTAGATATTAAAATGCCATACGTTTTACTCAGAAGGCTATAAAGATGATCCAAGGGTTGCCCAGAGCAGTGGTGGCTGCCCCATCCTGGAGGTGTTCAAGGCCAGGTTGGATGGGGCTTGGGAAGCCTGATCCAGTGGGAGGTGTCCCTGCCCATGGAAGGGAGGGGTTGGAACTAGATGATCTTTAAGGTCCATTCCAACTCAAACCATTCTGTGATTCTATGATTATAAGTTATCTCCCTTCCCTACAAATACGTGTTTATTAAAGTTTAGGTCTTCAGGCAATGTAACCCCCCCCAGGTATGAAATTGTATCTAATGAACATTATAATAGTTGAATTATTATTTGAAAATGCCTTTATACCATGTCATGCAAGTTCCTAAGAAGATTAATTATAACCGAAAGGCCTTACAAAGACAACACCACCTTCAAGATGAAACAATCTGTTCCACGATGCCTCATCCTCCTAGGACGATACCTAGAATCTGGAGGTAGTAGGACTCACTACCCACCTAACGCACCAGTCAAAGCAAACAGGCACACAGGAGCTGAAAGCTGGCATAACACTAAAAGGAAACAGAGATCTGAGACTATGCTTTGAGGGAGAAGAATCTGAGATCTTATTCCCACGAGGATGAAGCACCAGCTAAGCTCTGAAATTCAAATACTTCTTGTTCACTAGAAGAGGGATAATAAAATTTAAAGAAAAAAGAAGAAAGTGAGAGATAATAATGTAAAAGTTGAACAGCACGTAACACAGCACTGCTATATTCACTGTGAACTCAACATTCCAGACATCTACTGTTCTTTCCCCCTAAATTAAACACCGCATATTATTAATATCATAATAGCTTTGTATTAAAAAACAACACCCCCAAAATAACCAAAATACCATACACAAAACCTCACACAATGCAATGTAAATGCCACCAAAAAGCTGTGATTCTGAACTTCATAACGAAACTCCCCTTGGAAATGTCTTTCTAGTGCTGTACATACTAACACCCATGTTGTCTCAGCAATGGAGAACATGTAAATCTTTGCAGATCACACTGACTGGCACAGCTCCTGAGGCTCCCACGCTTCCCTTCAAGCAGACAACATACTACACAGAACAAGGCTCCCTAGATAGTCTAGGAGAGAATTTTAGCATAAGCAAAGCTAAAATTATTACAAGCTATATAACTTGTCGGGTACCTTAGCAAGAAGCTCACAAAGCTCAAAGGAATTATTTGAGCTGATTGTGATTAGTAAAGGGCACAGTGCTGCATATTTCCAGCAGCAGAAAAGGCATCCCTGGTGTTCTATAGGATCTCTGGAATAGGTACCAGATCTTCTGTCATTCCCCTCCAGGACAGCAAAAAGAGAAAGTATGAGGGGAATCTGCCTTCTCAGCAGCCTTTTGAGGCTGGAGAAGAGCACTTCCAGCCAGGTTCTCAGTCAGGCACAAATCTCGGGCTCCACATCCTACAATCTGTTGATGCTCTTGGGACGGGACACAAGGGCAAAAGGGGAATAGATCCAGTAAAGTTGTTTCAGCAACATTACCCACTCTCCGTATTCACAGAGATAGTCATACACCCCACCCCTCCATATAACTAAAATGAACTCTTTTTCCTCTGCCAGGTCATCACAGGGAAAACTGTCAGGTTTGACTGACTAAGGAAAGGTCTTTCATCTCGAGGTGGAGTGATGTAACAGAGAGGAAGAATATAAACAGCTGCCTGAGAGCAGGGGGTCAATGCCGGCACTTTTGCATGCAGAATGAATCAGTGATTTGTGGCTGCCATGTACTCACAAAAGTATGAGCAAAAAGAAGGCTTAAAACCAAAAACCAGACCATATTTAGTGAGGGGCTGCTGTAGAATGAAGAAAGATAGCGGGTTTCTGATGGAGGATTTTTGACCTCTTTGGACCAACAGCACTACAACATTCATAAATATCAGAAAAGCAAAGCAGAAAGGATTTTTAAAGATAGACCTGTCAACACAATCTGGGAATCGCTCTGCTTTGGTGCCTAGAATATGACCATGTTATTGTTATTTCTATGCTCTGAATACAAAACAAGGCAACCTGCAGTGGTGTGAAGGGTGCCCAGAGCATCTCACGCTGTCCTCATGCTCTCAGGAGGGAACAGATGGAGTGCTGCAGGCTGCAATTTGCTATTTCAGCCTGACTCCTTTAAAGAAGACAAATGTAAAGAAATGCTGAAGGTGATATACCAGCAGTACCCTGGCCCTTAACCCAAGGGAGAACCCAAGGTAGGATTTGTTTCATAAAATCTTAAAGGTTTTTGAGTTTAAAAGCATTCCTATCTGTCAACACATTCTAGTACATGAACAGAGGTAATGCCATTTCATGATTCCTGTGCAAATCTCATGCACAATGTGGCAGATTTTGTCCTCCTCTGGTGACTACAGGAGATTTCTATGTGATGTTTATGAAGTCTGTAACTCAGGCAGCAATTTAATCCTGTCCTGTTTTTCTTTCCCCTAACCTCTAGAGGATAACCTGCTTTTAGAGTTATTTACCTGCAATAGGAAATATGTGGTCAGAGACAAATGCATATGTCTAGGTAGGCATGTCTGGGTTAAAGAAGGAACTGTTAAGACTTGCTGACAATCTAAAAGGTTCAAGCAATCCAATTGAAAGTGGTCATACAGACAAAACTGTGCCAAATGGGATGTTAGCAGAGGACAGGTGCTACAGGGGGAGAGAAATACATCACAGAGTGCAAGAAAAGCTGTTTTATAGTGACCAAATGTTATAGATTTTAGTAATGTAGGAGGAAATTTGGACCCTGATTTCAGAGCTCAAAGACAGAAGTAGAAAACGTTATTTGAAGGGAAGAGTAGAGCAAGCTGAAACAACCTCACATGCAAAACCTGTTTAAGAATGAGTCAGAAACTGAGGAGCAAAAACATGCATATGCACGTCTAAATCTTTGTGGTCTTAAAAGCACCGATCAGATGTGATTTCATTTATAAAACCCTGTTGTGCATTTTGAAAGACAGACCATTCTCAACACAAAAGCTATAAACCCAGAGTTACCCTAACTGAGCACTCTGAGAAGTCACACACTTAAAATCCCAGACTGACAAGGTCAGGATGGAATAAGCATTAGGTCCTGGGGCAGCTGGGCCAGGTGGCAGATGGGACCACCTTGACAAGGATCCAATAAAGATTAGGGACTACCAAGGACTTGGAAAAGATCACGGCCTGCAGAGGTCCTGAGAAGTAGTAAGCTGGACAGAGACATAAAGACTTTCTGGTTGTTGAAACCAAATTACTTTTTTCAGATTCCATGGAGGAGAGGGCATAGCTGTTCTTCAACAGCAGAAAACATCTAGGTCAGGCATGGGCTGACCAAAACCCCCATTCCACAGCCCCCATGCCACCAATGGGAGAGGGTAGAGAACTGTTGACAGGCCCACAGTGCCAGAAGACGTAGATCTTCAGCTGGTTAGAATGGTCAGAGATCAGACTCAACTATAGTATAAAACAGGGTCCTGCCAGAGAGATGACTTAAGCCGGTTTCTCCTCAAGCTGCGGGGATGCAGTAAGGACTCTTCCCCCTGCGACTAGGACACAACCCAAGGAAACTTCCTGGGATTCAACACCCTCATCCTCCTTTTGGTGAGTGATTATTTCTTCTGGATATATCCTTGAGTGAGTCTTCACCCCTTTGCATGAGCAATTCTGCCTTCTAGGTACTCTTGAGAGAGAGATTTCCTTTTTGAGTGAGTGAGTGTGCATATTTTGGATCATCCTTCAAAAGGGCTGCTCACAAAACTGGGATTTTTGAGGCAGTCATGTAGCAATATTCCTGACTGAGATCTGAACTTGTGGTTTACTTTGTTGGAGCACTAAGTGACTTTGGTTGATACAGATCTTTATTTTGAGTGGCTGGTTGTTTCACGAGTGCCTCTATGACAGGCTATAGTTCTGGTAGTAGCAGAACTAGTAGTTCTCTAGTGCAGTAGCAACACAGAATCCCTGCCTCATAGCTGCCAGACCCTGCCTTCCCTAGGTCAGAGGAAGAGTGCAGCTGTCTCTTTGAACTGAAAAACTAAACCACAATTCTAGATCTCGGATGCAACTGAAGAAACTTCCAATGCCTCCTCCCCAATGGGTCATATTGCTCTTACATTATTATTAGTAATATTCATAAATGAAAAATTTCTAACATTCCAGTAAGATGAATAGCACAGTGCCTCGCAATCCTTTATTTCATGAATTTACGCTGTGATTTCACAAGTATTTCTGTAGAGACTAACACTGCCAGGTCTGACATTGTGTAATCGCAGACACACTGCAGCAATCACAGACAAAGAAGTGCTGAATTATTTGCAAGGTGTTTTTTCACACCATGAAGGAGGGAAGTGAACTTGAAAAAAAAGCAAAACTAACAACCCTATCTTTAAAATATTGCTGTTTCTGAAGCCCAAAGTACTCTGGAGGATGTTAAATGAAGACCCATCCCATTCCCTCCAACCTCACACAGTGCTGACCTCATAGCTAAAAGACTTTTGAGCAAAAAATTCTCTTTTGCAAATGCCCAGGAGAGCCATGTAGATAGCAGATTAAGAAACCTTCAGTCATCTTTGCTAGACAAAGAGCAAATTTCATAGAACATACATACATTTTGTTATTAATTCATTTCATCGTCATCAGCATCATCTGAAATTGAGATTAAGGTGCTCCTCCTACTTCCCCTCAACTCCCATCATTTTGGAAAAGTATGACACCTTATTGCTGGTGTTAACATTCTAGAATTGGCTTCTAGCTGGAACAAATGCTAGAGTACAGCAGTGGATTATGAACCTTTAAACACCTAGCATATAAAAACCGCCAGAAGATAAGCTTAAGCATCTCCACAAAAATAAGAAAGGATCCACTGTGTGAGACACACTACAAATTCCACCCTAACAAGCTGAATAAGTAAGATAAAGGGTGAATATTTCAGAGCAGTGTCTTGGAAATGAGAGGAGGTGGTCAAAGGATATGATTGTAAGTGGAATATTATGGTTTAGGAACTAATATATGAGCAAAAATTCCTTCATTTTTAACTATTGTTTTTTCAAGAAATACACAAAGTGAAGGTGATGAAGGGCAAGTATTTTAGTGCAAATTGCTCTAACCACAAAAAAAAAAAACAAAACCAAACTCTTTTCCTGAAAAAAGCTTAACAGCACTGAAGCAATACAGAACACAAACCAGACTCCAGCAAACAGTATGTTGTTTGAAAAGATTTTTTAGAATATCTTACAGTAGAGTAAAAATATCCCACCGCTCCTTTATTTTTAGGTTCTTACATTGTACTTTTAACATTACCTTTGCTTAACACACCTGCACCACAGGCACTGCTCTGCCTTCCTCTCTATCCGTAAACATACTTAGTTTTAAAACATCTTAGTGTTTTACTGCCAAGTGACACCCACAGAGAAAAGGCAAGAAAAACAAGCTGATAATGGTTGTGTGCCTTTGGCATACAGGTACTTTTCTATGTCCTAGAGAGTAACAAGATAATATTTACTTTTAGCACAGGCCACCATGACCAGGTTTGGGGACCATTTCTTTGTACAAGCAAGAGCGTCTTTTACACTGAGACATGCACAGACACACTTAAGGACAGACAAAATCTCATTTGTAATGAAGAACCCAGTCTGATCACCTGGAGCATCGACACCAACCTACGAGCCTCAGTCCAACCGTGCTGCCAGCAGCATGAGAGCTTGGATGATGCAATATAAGTTCCTGACTGGCTGCAGCCTAACATACCAACATTTTATAAAGCACCTGTTTGCAAAGAGTGCAATTCCAACTCTTTTACGCTGAGATATTTGCTTCTGTGTGAAAATAAGTAAATATTTGCTCTGTTGTGCCAGCTGGATCAGGGGAAAGCTATAAATTGCCTGAGCTGTTCATAGAGAGGAGAAGGCTGGCAGAAGGTGCATATCTGGAGTTTGCATGCACAACGCTAACTAGAAGTAACAGCTATTGAAAACAGCTTCAAAACATAAGTAGGAACACCAACACCAGATAAAAAACTCGTCTTCACTCTGTGAATTTTATGTCAAGTATTGCAAAATTCATCTTTCAGCTCTGTGATCCCTGATTTCATTAGCAGAGTAGGACAGAGGACAGTCACGAAAGTTGAGTTTTCACATGGGAAACTCAAACCAGTACAAGTGCATTGTCAAAGAAGAATCATAGGAGAGTTTGGGTTGGAAGGGATCTTAGATCTCATGCTGTTTGAATCCCCCTGTCATCGGCAGAGACATCTCCAACTGGATCTGGTTGCTCAAAGCCCCACTCAGCCTAGTCTTGAACATTTCAAGGAAAAAAACATAATGCGTGAGTTGAGGGATGGGAATCCATGCTTGCATGAAACTTTACACTTACCACCCAAAAATCCTTCCAATCACCACAAAGGAAATTGCAGTATGTAAAAGTGAATTCTGTCCATTATGAATGTAACATGCAACATTTTACACTAGTATTTTGATCTATTACATGTTTTGAACAAAAAGTCCAAGACATTTGGGCTGTAAAATGCAACAAGTGTATCCTCTTTGTCTGACTTGGCATAGCACACTTAATTGTATAAGAAAGAAAAAAACCACAGGTGTGTTTCTTTAGTGACAGTGAGATTCTTTCTGCCCATGGATCTTTTGACAGAGGAATATGTTAAAAATGTAAAAATAAACATTATAGCAAGGTGACCTATAGAACAGGCAAGGGTGGAAAGATCTACTTTAGAAATAATCCTGGTGAAGAGAATAAAAACAGCTGGGAAGAACTGGTTTTATACATATGTGAGTTCATACATAAGATAATTTAAGGGGAGGAATACTGCACCAAAATCTACCATCCCACTTTTCTGCCTCACTCTCTCCCTGTTAAAAAATACAACATAACGCTAACAGTTTATCTTCCTATTAAAAAGCGTTACTAAAATAAATTCATCACTTGAAAGCCTTATCTTCAAAGTGGCGGACTTCCTTGATATATAATCTAATCTTTCAAGCTCAAAGATTTTCGTCAATCTTCATTAATTGACAAATCAACTTCTAGGGGGTTGGATCTGTTTGCCAGACCTACTTCCCTCCTGCTTATTTTTCATTCTTAGGAGGTGCTAGAAGAACTTTCAGAGTGCCACAGGGAGGAAACTGTGATGTTAAAGCTTTCAAGATTTTATTATCTTGTAAATTGTGGTCTCACTATAAACTTCCTTCCAATGTTCTCTGCACCAAGATTTTAGCTTTACAATTTGAAGGATTATTTGAGCCAGCAGTGGCCAAGGTGGCCAAGAAGGCCAATGGCATCTTGGCCTGCATCGGAAACAGCGTGAGCAGCAGGTCCAGGGAGGTTATTCTCCCTCTGTACTCAGCACTGGTGAGGCCGCACCTCGAGTGTTGCGTTCATTTCTGGGCCCCTCACCACAAGAAGGATGTTGAGGCTCTGGAGCGAGTCCAGAGAAGAGCAACAAAGCTGGTGAAGAGGCTGGAGAACAAATCTTATGAGGAGCAACTGGGAGAGCTGGGGGTGTTTAGTCTGGAGAAGAGGAGACCTCATTGCTCTCTACAACTACCTGAAGGGAGGTTGGGGAAAGGAGGTAGCTGGCCTCTTCTCCCAAGTGACAGGGGACAGGACGAGAGGGAATGGCCTCAAGCTCCGCCAGGGGAGATTTAGGCTTGAGATTAGGAAAAAGTTCTTCACAGAGAGGGTGGTTAGGCATTGGAACGGTCTGCCCAGGGAGGTGGTTGAGTCACCGTCCCTGGAGGTGTTTAAGGTGAGGGTGGATGAGGTACTTAGGAGCATGATTTAGGGATTGGTGGGAATGGTTGGACTCGACGATCCAGTGGGTCTCTTCCAACCTGGTTATTCTGTGATTCTGTGATTCTGTGTAGCTAAAATGAGGATTTACGGATCTTGAATGAAATACATTGCAATAACAACTGTCAGCCTGATTTTGATGCTCAGGTCTATATGCCTCTCCAGCAATATTTGAGTACTTTGATATGGTCACAGCTACGGTCTACTTGAATAATATTTCTAAAGTCATAAAATATTCCACTGTTTCATAATTTTAAAGAGACTAGTCTATGTAATAAGTTTAAAGGAGTTGAAAGCATTTCCTTTTTCCTCATTGCAGTCAGTGGAAAAACAAATAATTATAGTGCTGACTAAGTTTATAACTTCTACCCAGTCCCATGGCAATCATCTGGATCTGAACATGGGGAAAAACTTTTCCTGTGTGTATGCTGGAGCACTGGAACAGGCTGCCTAGGAAAGCTGTGGAGTCTCCTTCTCTGGGGATATTCAAACTCGCCTGGATGCATTCCTGACCAACCTGCTCTGAGTGATCCTGTCTTAGCAGAGCATTTGGACTGGAGGAGCTCCAGAGGACCTTTCCAAGCCTGACAACTCCATGGTTCTGTGATCACAATCAAAAGCTACTGGGGAGATTAAGAATCTTTGTTTCTTTCTCTGAAATACAAAGGGATACCTGAATCTCTGGTTAACTCCTGGTTTGGTTATGTTCAGATACTGTAATGTAATGTCATAGAAATGTCCATGGGCAGAATAGATGGTTAAAAGAAAACTGTAAAATTCCACTTACAAGCTCAACCACTAAGTAAATGGAGAGTTCTTGTGCAGACATGAACATACACACACACACACACACACGGGTACAAAAAAAGGGTTTGTACTCTCATACTCCATCTGCTGGTTCCGCAACGGTATTTAAGACATCAACATGCTTTCTTATTTTATTTTCAAGCTGTGCTCATCTGGGTAAGTTGGCAAGTGTTAAACAAGAAAGCATGTTCATCTCAATATTTCGGAGTCCATTGGGGAAAAATAAAAGGGTAAAATATTTATGACAAAATGTAAAACAACTAAACATCCAAGGAACAAAACCATTCCTAAATGTCTTACAAATATTTCGGGGTTGAAAGCATTAACATGAGGTTAAAAATGTAGCACACATTTCCATTTGGTCCATGCTTTCCTTCCATATTGTATTTTAGAGCTTCCAAGAAGGCCAATTACACACATTTTTTGAAATGTTTAAAATTGAGCACTTTCAGTGTATAAAGTCAAAATGCCTGTTATTATTTGAGTGCTTTTTAATGCAATCTTGTGTACATTAAAAATATATTTAAAAATGAGAGGCATTTATGTTTCAGCTGTCTTTGGAAAGGCAGAAAGAGAAACACAGGCAGGAAGCAGTGAGCAGCATTTGTCCCAGGACAAAGACAGGATCATGACTACGCAAATGCATAGAGCTTAATAAATGCTTTGCAAGACTCGGTCTGTCATATTGCTCCCAGGATGAGTTATGGTGGGTATTACTCAGAGAAGGAAAACAGACACCTCCCTTGGGTCGTTCCTCAGTGGAAGTTCAATGCTTAACACATGCATTGCAAGAATACACACATAGCATTATCCTTTCCAGTTTCCTCCCACTAACCGTGCTTTTCACACTCATATAAAGCGACATCTGGAAACGATCATCTCATCGCACCCTCAAAAGACTAACAGAAGCAGTAATAATATGGTAATATGGGATAAAATTTTATGAAAGATGCCACTTAACTGAAGACTAAAAGACACCATGCAATTTAAATAAATTGCTTTTAGTAGAGAACTGAGTGACAATCAAGAAAAAATGTGTGGCCCATTTGTGCAAATTGTGGGCCAGATTTTCAACTGGTATAAAATGCTGACTTGAGTAGAATAGCATCAGTTTTGCACAAGATGAGGATATAGTCTAGTGAAGTCATAGTTTTAGGATCACACTGGAGATACCCTTAAATTGAAGATGGTATAATAAAGCTGCATAAGGAAAGAAGCTATTAACACATCAAATATCTGCTTATTTTGCCTCCCTCCACAGTTTCTTTAAGTCAGCTGAATAAAAGGGAATCACACAATTATCTGAATGTGTACAAGATTTAAAAGGTACTGTTATTTAAAAGGTACTGTTATTTAAAAGGAGTCTTTCTACTTATTCAAAAATTAAGTGAGGAAGGGAAAAGAATAAAGCAGACATCAAGATACATTTATTATCTCCCTAATTAATTTGGTAGGGAAAATCCATATCTTTTATGCAAAGGAACTTAAGCTGTTAGGATGTGATACAGATGAAGCTGCTATCTTTCAACAATGCTACCACAAGCTGTTTCCATGCACAAATTTGCGATCAAGGATCAAAAAGAAAGAACGTAATATTTTTTCTAACTCTACCCTTATCTCTTTAACTGATATGCCCAAGGCTGTTGAGCTGGAATGAATAAAGAGTTTCAATCACCAAGCCAAATGGACAAAGTTGCTAAAACTGGTACCAATCCCACAGGCATCATGAGATCCACGTAACAACACTCAGACACAAGACGACACCGTTCCCAACAGCTCACTTGTAGCACTACATGGCGCTTGGGAACAGGCACTATCAAGAGAAGAACAAATGCATTTCATTGCACTACACAAGCCTTTCTTTCAGGGAATTAAGCAAGGAAGCCAGACAAGTGGAATGTGCACTGCAGAGCCTTATCTTCTCATAGCTGAGAAAAGGAAGTCCCTTACAGCACTTACCAGCACAGAAAACAAGGCATCCAGGCAAGGTTTTCCTTCACTGCTAATGTTCTACAGGAGGTGTTTTTCCAAAGTAGGCAATCTTGTTAAAAAAAGCATCTATTTTCCCAGTTGCCCACATTTAAATTTATAGAAAATAGTGGTGCTACGATTTTAGAACTTAACTAATATTAATAGGGAAATTATGTATGTTTCAGGACAAGGCTTAGAGTAACTCCAACTTAGATTAGTCTGTGAATCAGTGATTCTAATAATACCTACACATCAGTTGTACAGAATTCTCTTTCAAATCACTTGATATGCCATTTCTGTAGTGCTTTGACTCATGTATCAGGTTTTTTTCTCAGTTTTTTTCTTTTTATAACCTTGAAAAAATAATGCAGCAGTAGAGCAACTCTGATTCTTATTTTTCAACATAACTGTGTGAATGCTTCCTATTTAACAGGAGGTATCATCTTAAAATTAAATCAGAAACATTTTGAACCTGTTGTAACAAATCATACTAACTCAGTGCACAACAAAATGACCTTCTAGTTGTTCAGTTCCTGCATTTCTTAACAGCACCCAACTACCTTTTTTCTAACATTCATAACAGAGATAGACAAAAACATGTCTACAAAATATAAAAATGTAGTCTTTAAATGACAAAAAAAATGGCAAGACTGCTTATTATTTCTAAACTTCATAAGATTTCATGGTAACAAAGTATTTTTTAAGAATAACTGAAGGAAAGGTTTTCCAACTACTTTGCAATGCCATATCAAATTTTGAATGGACAGATTATTTGCATTTATATCAGCTCCTTTGACTATTTTTAAGAAGAGTATTGGATTCAGCCATATCTTTAAAGGCTAACTTTACTTTTATTTCCCTAGGCCAGGAACAAAAATTGAGTATTGATCTTGACAACTGCTCCTTTTGCCAACAACTTGATCTCATCCTCCTGCTGAATAATGTGGTCTCTACTCAGATATATGTTGCATGTGAGCTATGTGGGTTTTTCATATGAGGAAAATCCTCCTATTATTACAAGCTTGTTCTAAGAACTTTTTTTTTTTTTTTTTTTTTTGAGGGGGGAGGAGAGGGCAGATTACATGGTTCCTCAGGACCTCCTCCCCCTGCCTCCCATTCCTCACCAAGCAACTGTCCTGCCACACTGGAAAGTTTCCTGCTTCCAAGCTTCAAGGTCACAAACCTCTTCTCATCTTACGAGTCACCATCATCCAAAAGGGTAGAGAAGCCAAGGTTTGACAGAGTTTTTTCATCAGGGGAACAATAAATAAGCACAAAAAAAGCAAATTCCCAAATCACAGCTTTCCAAAGTACTCTCCCAAATGAAGCCCATAAGACAAGGATTTTAGTTTAACCAGTTTAACTATTGAGGATGGTTAAAAAGACCTCACACTTAGAAGACCAATGTTGAACTCCTGGGCATTACTTCTGTTCCAATCTTGTTATCTCCTCCAACCTATTACTTTGAGAGTAAAAACTGGTGTTTTATATCTTCCTTCCTTTAACTAGTCCTCAGCCTCCTGTCACAAGCAGTCTTTCTCTTTTCCCCATTCCCTGCTGAGCAGCTCTGACAGTTTATGGTTTTATGCCTCAAAGTCATTTGGTCTTCTCCAGTCCAAAGTCACAACCTATCACAGGCTATGAAGATAAACAAACAAAAAAATACCAAAACCCCCCAACACAAACCCCACAACAAGAAAACATTCATTTACAAAGGCAAAATTTGCCATATTGTCTGGCACCTGGTTTTTGCTGGAAGGATGTAAGCTGGGACTTAGTTTCCACTATCTTTTCTAAAGATCAAATATAAATGAAGTCTTGTAACACTGTCCTGTAGAAAACTAAAAAGCATCACCAGTGAGATAACGGATGCTGGGCACATGGTCTTTACAGAAATTTAGATATTATCCAGTTTAATAAAACTTCTTTGAGCTCATTTAGAGCAAGACCTTTCATAATTTGTTTTTTTGGGGGTTGTATATTGAAAAACTTTTTTAAAGTCTACTAAACAAGTTGCATTCACTTTGATCACAAACTGAAAATCATGATTGATCTTGGTGAGAGTTGCATCATGGTGTAATGACTTCCTAAGCTCATGCTGAGCAATTCTGGTCACAATTTTGCTCAGTCTGACAGTCAAGAAACACACAGCAAACAACTACAACTTTGCAAATGAGCTTCTGTTGCTTGATTTGAAGTGGAAGAAAAGCATGGTCCTTCCCAAATCTTGTTCTAATTTAGAGATGAAAGTAAAATATAAGAATCTTGTTGCAAGTTATGCCTAAATTGAAGGCTAGGCCAGTAGTTACTCAGAGTTCTTAGCATGCCAATATACAATGTCTATCTGAAAAGACATTAAGGAGATTATTTACTAACAGGGACACTGACTTCTCACTGTTGGAAGGTTGCAGACACCTTCTGTTTATGCTTACACTGATTTCTTCTGATTTAAATAATTAAATATCACTCCTCTGGTGTATTTAATATTCTCTACTATTACTTCTGCAGTCATTTTTGTTATCTTTATTATTAGGCCTAATAAACACTGTACCAACACTAAACAGTACAGTAAAACGGGATTACTGCAGTCATCTACAGATAGCATACAAATGTGGAGGAGTTTAGTAGATCCCTCTTGCTAAGAAATAGCAGTGTCAAAGAAAAGAACCAAAATAGTCACTTGAAAAAAGCAGCATAACTCATCCTTCAACTATTTAAAAAACCCTCTGTTTTCATTGTTGTCATTCATTACGTATCTCAGCAAAAATCAAGACAGTAGTGCTATTATCTTTGCTCAGTATGTTTTTGAAAATCTTTATGGTGGACTTTTTGTGTAATTCACCTCAAAACACAACACATGGAAACTGGAATAATGAGTTCGGTTTTTTTCTTGCCTATTATTTCAGTTGGCATTTCATGAAGTTGTATATCTTCAGATATTTGACAAGCCTCTTTGTTCCTTTAGCTCACATGAAGATCATTACAGTTTCTCCCACCCAATGCATGAAACAAAGAAAATATCACCACCATCAATTTCAAAAAGCTCTGTATGACAACGAGCTTTAATAGAATGACCTCCTCCAGTCATATTTTCATTAGTAAATTGGGATGGAAAAGAGTGAGAGGCACCATTTAGCCAATTTGAACAAATTATCTATGTCATCCTTCGTCAGTCGATACCACTGCTGCTGAGTAAGGAAACTCTGCAGTATGGGATCCAATACATGACATCATTAAGCACAAAGCCAACATGCATTTCTTTTATCCCTGAACTAAACTAAAGCAAGCATTCTTTATAAGTAATACAGAAAACTCTTCAATTTTGGCTGCTGCAGAGCGAGTGCCTGCAGAGTCACAATGCATGAACTGCAGACCAAGACTCTGCACATTATGCTCCCATATGCAAATAAATAGTACCAGACCAGGCTTTCAGGTATTTCTACTGAGGGTTTGATCACACAAATGAAGGAGAATACAGCCAAAAGATGAGTAGTGAAGTACATGCCAGTTTCCCAAACAGGCCAGGACGTAGTCCATGACATTTCATGCTTTCCATCTAGGTGCAGAAAAGGCTCCAAACATCAGTCTTCTACCCATGAACAGGTGCCTAATACAACACCTCCGTGCCAGATTCTCATGCTCAACTTTATTTTTTTTTTAAACTATTCTTCTCAAGGAGACGTCTAAATTTTCCTGCATTTTAACCCACATAACAAAGAAAAGGCAGTAATTATGTGCCCTCCACCCCCCAATGCACTAAACCTGCCAGGCTTCCTCTCTTGGTAGAGGAAAAGGATGTTCATGCTGTGACAGTGGATGAGGAGCACTGATATCGCACCATTTAATCTCATCCCAGAACAGCATTTGGCTGTTGTTGATGCATTCTTTGCATTTGTTATTTGGGCTGAAAGAGCAACTGGAGCCAGAATATTTTTTGTGTAAGCTTTATATAATTCTTAAATTCACTAATTTGTGGGGGAGGGAAGGAAGACTGCAGAAAAAGAAGAGCAGCCTTTTCATCTCTGTCCTTTGTACATACCACAGTAAGGAACTTGCAAAAATTAAAAAAATGTAAACCTTGAGAAGAAAGCTGCGTGATGGAAAAAACCCCACTAGGTAGAAAACTGTTTTGTACATCTCTTTGCAAGGCACGGTGCCTGATTTCCCTTAATGACTAATGATTAATGTATGAAAACTAGATGAATAGCCAATACATCTGAAACATGAGGAACGTGATCCTTTAGTTTTTCCTGGAAAGGCCAATATGGCTTAGAAAGACGATAGACTTATCCTCTCCCTGGATCAAAATTGATCTGTTGCAGTATGAAAGACAAAATGAAGATGCTGCACAGTGTTTGACCAGTTTTCTTTGCCAGAAGTGAAAAGAATACTCAGTTCCATCAAATGGAATCCAAAATATATTTTAAAAATTAAATGCTTACCGCTTCATCACACTGCACTCATAAATCAATAGCACTGCCACTTTGTTAAGAACCAAAGCTGAACCATTACCCAAGAACAACGTATATTTCATCATGCACATAGAGGGTGAAAATTTGCTAATAGACTAGTCTTAGGAACAATTTGCCTAGCAGAGAATTATTTGGAAAACTCATCTTCTTTGCCCATTTCAACAGAAAGCAGCCATACACTATGTACTGTAGCAGAAAATCTGGCAAACAGACTACATGCATAAAAACAACAGTTTCTTAAACACTTGCCCACGGAATAAAAAGCCAAATATTCCAAGATATATCAGAATCCGTAATGTCAATTCAGATCACTGGCAAAGCACATCTACAACAAGGATGCATGGAGGATGATTTGTTAATGTTCTAGTAAGAAAACCAAAATATCTGTGCTGTGTTAGGAAGCAGTAGAAACCTTACCTGCACATTTTGTTCTTGTTGTGAGTGGTGGTCCAGGGGGTCCTGTGCCTCCTTCTCCAGGGCGAGTGAGCAGCACTCTGATCTCATACTCCACATCAGGATCCAAATGCCACAGTTTGTAATTAGGAGAGTCTACAATGTGTGTTTCTGCCCAGTTCCCAGTAGTTGTCCGATACTCCACCTCTTTCAGTATGATGGGCCCGTCTCCAATGATGGAATTGGCATTGGGTTTGATCCACAAGTACGTAGCTCCGACAGCCAGCAGCTCAGGAGGTGCAATAGGAGTCGGGGGTTCTGTGGACAAAAACAAAGCACGAGAGGCCTGAGAAAATTTTATTAGCAGGATCAAATTTCCACCATGTATCTGTATAACAAGGCTGTCCCGAAGTCATAGAATCATAGAATCATAGAATAACCAGGTTGGAAGAGACCCACCGAATCATCAAGTCCAACCATTCCTATCAAACACTAAACCATGTCCCTCAGCACCTTATCCACCTGTCCCTTAAACACCTCCAGGGAAGGTGACTCAACTCTGCCAGTGCCCAATGACCCTTTCTTTGAAAATTTTTTTCCTAATGTCCAGCCTGAACCTCCCCTGGTGGAGCTTGAGGCCATTCCCTCTTGTCCTGTCCCCTGTCACTTGGGAGAAGAGCCCAGCTCCCTCCTCTATAAAAATCTTTTGTAACACAGTGTCTCCTGTCATTTACAAAACCTTTCTTAAGAAATTAATTGGTTACTGAGGAGAATTTGGCTTATTTTATTTGCAGTGAAATATCAGCCCCCTTACACTGGGAGTAGTGTTACCAATTCAGAAACATCTACAAAAATCCAGTAAACCACAAAGCAACTTCAATGTAAAATTAAACCAAAAAGCCACTGTTAAAAGAGCAGGATTATATTTCCTCCTCTAGGCCTATAAGCAACAGCAGTCAATATGATATTTGACAGTGGGGTGGGGGCAGGAATAAGTAAAAGACAAGTGAGCACATTTAGCATATGCCAGCTGTAAAAAGGCTCCAGTACAGCAGCAATTTCTCTGCCCTGTCACCCAGTGGTGCAGAATCTCACAGTCATTGACCATGGTATTGCAGGTCAGCAAAAGTGTAATTTTTAACATGACACAACTAGCAATGAGTGGAAAACTCTAACCACTTGGTCAGTTGGTGATTTTACTGAGCAAAATAAGGGTTAAAAAACAGGAGATATATATATATACATACACATGGTTTTATAATATACACATATTTTCTCATCAAAGCACTGGCTGTGTGTCTGAGAAATTGCTAGCAAATATAAACACTGGGAATCTTCCCACAGTCAACAACATCTGTAGTCAGGATGCTGCTAGAACTGACTCTGACTGAGGCTCTTAGTAGCTCAGAACTAAGAAAAACTCTAAAGCACTAGTGAATCAACACCTCCTGTCACGTTTTATTGCAAAGTTCACTTAACATCCATAAGCAAAGGTACTGAAGCAAAGTCTGCATGAGACTTGAACTGTGCTTAGATGTCTGAAAAGCATCATGAGGAGGCAGGAATCCAGTCACTGAATACCACCTTTGTGAAAAAAATGAAAAGGAAGCCAATAAAAGACATCTCAGCAGCATCCTTTGATGAAAAAAAAAAAAAAGGTCTTTGGCTGCCTGCATGATTTTTACTTCCTCTACCCTGCCCCATGTATAAATAACACATATTGTAAGCCACATGAATACTGTACACCTTGTGGTTTTGAAAACCTGAGCTGAACTGTGCAAGACTGAGCAATTTCTTAAATCTTATGGAGCTTTCCCTCTGTCACACACTAATGTGGTTTGCCAGCAGCCCAGAGGACACTAACTGTGTTCTCTTCTGAAAATGAGGTGATGAAGCCTGGAGAAGAAGAGGCTGAGGGGAGACCTGTAGGGGAGGTTGTAGAGGGGTGGGTGTTGGTCTCTTCATCCAAGTGACAGAACAAGGGGGAATGGCCTCAGGCTGCACCAGGGCAGGTACAGATTGGATATTAGGAAAAAAATTTTCACTGAAAGGGTCATCAGACACTGGAACAGGCTGCACAGGGAGGTGGTTAAGTCACCATCCCTGAAGGTATTTAAAAGATTGGGAGATGAGGTACTTAAGGATATGGTTTAGTGGCAGAGAGGTATAGTTGGACTCTATGACCTCAGACGTCTTTTCCAACCTGATGATTCTATAAAAAGGACATCTCTGTGTCAGGAAAAAAAAAAGGCACTATAAATGTTATAGAATGATAATAAACTTGAGAGTTTTGTGTGATTTATTCTAAACCCCTCTTAAAGGTTTTTCCTCAAAGAACCTAGAGAACTGGAAGAATCCAGGGCCCACGGAGGTGTGAAAGAAAGGAGTTAGAGCACCACATGATGAAAGATGAAGCTTTCACCTCTGCATAAGTCTTGCAGGTTACGATCTGCACGACAAAGAGAAACAAATGCACAGAAACCATTATTGTACAAAATGATTAACTGAAACAATACTCTGGCTATCTAATTACAATGAACCACACTATCTCCTTGAGATCAACTGCAGTAGTTGTGCATGGTACCTAAGGAAAAAAAAAAAAGAACAATCTGAATTGTAATTGTAGCAGGTACCTAACATGAGCAAAACCTATTGTCATAAGCTCATAAGCTACATTTTTTTTGTGTAGTATTTGTTTATGGGTTTATTTTTGCAATGTTCCCCTAACTCCTGACAGAATCTTCTCCTGATGTGAAATGTCAGGCTGATTATGTTTTGTCTTAGTAAGGTTATTTCTCTAAGACATTTGTTTGAGAAATGCACGTAGATACATTTTCATTAAAAATCTAATTATTATAAATTTCAAACACTTCATTATCTGTTTCTTGGTGCAAGACAATTAAAAGACAGATTTAGTGATTTTTATTCCCAATACAAAAATGACATCTTAGAAGTCACATCATAGCTGAACACAAGACAGATGAAACGTTAAGATCCATTCTCCTGGGCTGTAGACTTCAACAGCAACATGATCCAGGTTGCTTTGGGATTTGATTGCAAGTTGGAAGAGATTTACAGGCCTGAGCCTAATTAATAGAGCAGTTTGTCCTGCTAAACAGACATGAAAGTCTTGTCTAGCAAATTTAGAAACTACCACTACCAAACTGATTTAAATTAAGAAGACACCAAACATTACTTTCTTCTCTATTTTGCATCAAATCTCAACCACCACCTTCCCCTTAATCCCAGTAAAAGAGGTGGTGGTTTTCTTTTTACTACACCCCCCCAAATACCGTTTGGAAAACTGATGCCAGAGAATATTAGAAAATTAGGGGTTTAAACTGTTGCTCTCATGTCCCAAATTTAAGAATCTAAAATAAGCAGTTGTTATAGCATTTATGCAAGATTTAATCTCATCTCACAGAAAATAATGGGCTCTTTCCTACTGGCACCAACTGGACAAGAAGCAATTTTTCTAATATCATTCTGTGCCAAATTACTACAAGAGATCTGAACAAGTTACCCATCATTTAGCAAAACTAGCGCATAAATAAGGATCATTTTTTGCCCTTTGTAACTAAACACACTTGTCAGTTACACATGATCAGCCTGATGTTTTGAGCTCACTATTTTAATTAAAATTTCTGTGTGATGTTGATTAAATAAACATGGTGACAGATTGGTCTTGCGCACATGTAATTGTGATAAACCACATTATAAGGTCCATTTGATCCAGACAGTATTTTGTATTGCAAGCTTTGTCAAGGCCATGGCTCTCTTTCAGCCATTATTCCTCCTTCTCTGGGCACAGAGGAGAAAGCCACAGGCTTCTCAGCAACAGGGACATCTGGAACTGGTTCACTGCAACTAGAACAGTAACTAGCCTGAATCCCAGTCTCAGGAAGGACACAAAAATGTGGTTCCCAGGTGTCCTCTTTCAAAGAAACATGCAATCTGAGGTATGAGCTCAAAAAATTGAGTTATTGAACACAAATGAGTTGTATTTTATGTGCAAAGCAGGTGCAGTTGTGCAGACACCAAGGGAACTTGGAGCGTGTCTCTCTCCTCCCTTTAGAAGAGGAAATACAGCTGTGATCTACAGCTGAGAAGGCTGGACATGGTTAGGACTTTAGAAAAAGAGAAAGTTTAATAGTGCAAAGTGTGTGAGTAAACAAAACCATGTGAGGGACCCAAAAAGACCAAGTAGAATCTTAGAAGGTCTCAAGTTGTAAGGGACCCATAAAGAACCCCGAGTCCAATTCCCCGCTTCTTGCAGGGCTGCCTAAAACTAAACCATATGACTCAGAGCATCATCCAGACCCTCCATGAAGTCTGACAAACTTGGTACTGTGAAAAATGGGCTCCATGCATCCTTCAGATGTAACTGGGAAGACCGAAACATGAAAGAAATCCCCATCAACTCTCTTCACTAGATAAACCTCTTAGCTATAGATTTTATATGACTAAAGCTTTATATCTTTTTGAAAATTCCTTCCTTCTAAGACCACCTTATAAAATGCACAACCAAGGCAACCATGAGCTGTCATTTGCATTTGTTCACCTATGGATGGTTCTGGGAAAAAAAACCCACTTAATGCCACAAAACACTAGTATATCCCAAAATCCAATGATTCTGTTTCTGAAGTGCTAATCTGTACCTTTATTTTGTTCCTGAATAATCATGGTAACCTGTGAAATCCTTAATATGACTTCCTCAAGCACTGAAATAAGCTCTCAAATTCAGGACCGAAGAGAAGCGGAAAAGAAAACCAGAGAGGACCAAGAAAAGGGTGGCATGCCCGTTAAATAGAGGAGGAAAGCAGGTTTGTATCTTGCTGGGACACCCAGTCTGCACCTTCCAAGCTACCTGATGACCCTGCAAGACCTTCCAAACTGTCAGCCATGCATTTTCCATGCATATCCAGACCTCCAGAGAGGCAGGAATACGCACACAGACAGCCCTGTTTTGCCCTCTCACATGCATACAACACAGCACAAGTTCTAAAAATAAGATCAGAAGGGGCTGATTTTATTCATTGGGGTTGAAGAGGTGGAGATGGGAGCTGCCATCAAAAGATATTCGCCTGGCTAGTAGGAACCGTGTTTTCAAACATGATACCGCTAATTACCCTCCTAATGGGAACTGTAATCTTTTCTCTGTGTCCTAAATGAGCAGCTGTGGACTGCGCTTGCCAAATGGATAAAGATGGGACTGGAAGGCAAGGCAACCAAATTTCAAGCTTCTCAGAACTTCTTAAAGCCAAAAATACAGAACAAAACATTTTTGTATAGTTTGCTGCACAATAGCCACAGTCTGTTACAGCTATTGAGAATTTAGGTACTTAAATTTGCATTTAAGAAGCCAAACCAGCTGTTTCCAGAGAAATAGACCAATTAAAGTGCCTTTGTTCTGATTATTTGCCCTCCACCCTTCATGCAGAATTTGTCACCTTTGAACAACTGTTTCGCACATCTTATTGCTGGCTATTATTGTTGCTTGACTGTCTGAGCAGCATCCATAAGCAACATTTCTAGTTTTACATCATAACAATAAGCAGTCTGAGCTCTGAATGGCACTATTTATATTGGCATTGCTTATTAGCACACCTCCTACTACTGTAATAAATACAGCAGTTGAATTTTGGTTTACAGTCATTGCCTGAAATTCCAGCTCCATTTATTGCACAAGGATTTTATAATATTTAGCATGAGACTATTTCATTGTGTTAGCACTGTACTAATAGTTTCTCGTCTAAAAGAGAGACATTCAGATCTGTCTCACAGTAATGTAACAGGTTGATAGCAGTGGCACATATCAACTGTGTTGGAAGAGTGCACTAGCGGCATTAATAAAGAGATTCATTCATTCACCTAGATGGGTAAATTGCACCAGCGAGTGATATAGTCTGTCTGCTTTCAAAGCGAAGTGCCCAGAAGAAATTCTGATATCAACAATTTTGATTATTTAATTAAAGCCAAAATCCAAGAAAGTGAGAGAAGATTTCCACAGCCTATAGAACAAGGGCCAACGGTTTCACAAACTCATAAATTCTAAAGGTATGAAAGTCTTTACTGTTTGTTTTGCATCCCATTATGAAACAGAGCAGTCCCAGCATGCAAACATCACCCTTATACTGCAAAGTTTAACCTCTTATGCTCTGTGAGTATCCCTGTGCTCTGGATATGCAGGTCCCTGTTGAGGTCAATGCCACATTCATCCTCATGAAACATCAGCCTCATGATGTTTATGTGCTTAATGAACAAATATTTTCAGACAAATATGGAAAAGTACCCCTTTAGCTTGTGGCAGGGTGGCTATTAGGCTAAAGAATCAGGACTTTAGAGCAGTAAGTGGGGGGGCTGCATTCAGACATGGCTATACTGTTCCACAGGTGAGCGTATTTACCATCAGTACTTTCCTCATCTGATGCTTCTTCCCAATACGTAATTTGCTAACACAATGAGAAGTAATTTTGCTGCTTTGTGATACAGGATACTGATTTGCATCAGCTTGTCATGTGATTTTTTTCTCTCCCCACTTTTCCCTTAAGAGGTAATGTTTCAAGAGGTAACACTTCTGTCTACCAGGGACTTACTATACCATTCATGTATGAGAAGTGGCAGAGAAAATAAAAATTATCTAGAAAGATGTGAAAGACTTGAGCAAAGTGTTTAAAGAATCAGCACAATAATGAAAGACACGAAATGAGCAGATGTCAGGAGGCAGTAAACAGTATCACCAATGGAGCAAGAGACTCAATATTTGTCAAGATACTTATCTTCTGACATTCCCCAAACCCCCAAATTCAAAGACTACAGACTATTCCCTTTATATCTCACAACAGTGTAGGTGCAGTACTTATATAAGAAGGGAAAACTTGCTACAGCTGGATGAAAACGAAGAATAGATATTGTTTATGTATCTTCCCTTAAGAAGCAATGGAAAGGTTCTTTGGCAATTTGAATGCATATGTTCTAAATTAAGCAACTGCCAAACACAGTAAGGCTTACAGGAATTACTATAAAGCAGTATAGAACCTCTTAGCCATTTCCCAAAAGCACAGCAGTCATCATGCAAGACAGCTGAAACAAAACTTGGTTGAAGAAAGTTCATCTGTACTAGTGTCAAATTATCAAACAACAATTCACAAAGTAGCCGTGAGACCAGTATAGTTGGTACAGGCAAACTGCCTCCTACCAACTTTTCTAATTGTGTTATAGGTGAAAGGAGAGGGGGCGTCACATACCATGTGGGAATTACAGTAGCATACTATTTCATTAGCATTTCACACTATTTGGTGCCTCAGAAGCTTAGCCTGAATCCCACCAGAGCCCCTGAGGATGTTTTCATTCTCTAATAAAGAGTAAAATAGTATTGGATTAGTTAAACAGTATCTCATTTCCCAGCATAAATTAAGTGAATTAGAAGGAAGACTCTGTGCTCTAATTGTAAAGCTTATTACAAGAATTCACACAGATTAGAACCGAATGCTTCTCTTTGAGTCATCACTTGTACTGTAAAAAGAAGAGAAAAAGGTGTCTATAGACTCTCCCATGGCAGTTTTGATATGCAGGAACCTCCACTACTGCAACCGAACACATTCTTAAGTCTTGTGCACTGAAAGTGCTAGAAGGCAACCTTTCTTCACACGAAGATGAGTGCTACCCTACACAGGGCCCAGGTATCCTCTCTAGATTATCGTTAAGGATAACAAGCTCCCCAGGGCTGGGAATCACGGACAACTAACTCTCATTTTTAAAGTGTATGTAATTTATTGAGTTTTGCAACTGCAAAATAGCCAGAAAATGACATCGTGAACAAAAGCAGTAGTATGCTTCTTGCTGGTTATGGAATTACATTGTCTAGGAATATAATTTGTTTTCTTGAGATCTTCTATGAACCATGAGGTGCCCAACATTAAGACTTTTGTGCATTAAGAAGATGAGCACTCATGAGCTGATTACAAACACACTGATCTTTACTATGTAGCTACTGGTACAAGTTCAAGACTGTACCAGTGATCTCAGGTTCCTTTTATAGTCAATGGAGAGAAAAATGTAATTTCAAAGAAAGTACAATTCAGCCTACGTTACCTATCCAGGACAGATAAAATTAACTGTTCCCTGATCCTTCCCCTCTTTTGATTGGTATTAAAATATAGATGAGGTGCATTTTACCTCCTTACACTTATTTTCTCAGTGCTTTGCCTTCAGCATGAAATGCAGGGAGGTATCAACCCAGTTAGTCTGTTAAGCAGGAAGCCACACAACAAGCTGCACAAAGAACTGCTCAGCAAGAAGTAAAACTGAGCCCATTTATGCTATTTGAATGCTCTCTGCATGCCCTCAGTCAGGGCAGAGGAACTCAGTGTAAAACCATCACATGACGATAAATGCTTATGCTTTTCTCTGGAAAAGATGAGCACAACTCCACTTTCCTTTTATACATACAGCCAGAGCACACACTGGTGACAGTGATACCCTTTGATTTAATAATTCAGTACTTAAAGTGCTTGTCAAAAGAAGAATTTCATTCCCTTACTCAGACTGTTCTGAGGCTGGAGCATCTTAGCCCCATCTGTTGAGATTGTGTCACACAGAAAGAGGTTCAGTTTTCGTTTGACAAAAAAAGCAGTAAAAATAAAAAGATCATTACTTTCTCTAACTGGCGTCTAACTGCTTCATTTTACTTCTCCAGAGGCATGTCCAACATACTTGAACTAAGTCATGTATTCATAATGCATCCTTGATATATTTTCCTCTCACAACAATTAGTAATTTTTTTTTCTGCATCCTTCATTTCTTGGAACTTTCCCTGGATGACAGATGTATCAAATGTGTGGACTAGCGTTTTATATCAGTTTCAAAATGACCTACGAAGAAAACCACTGTAGAGTGTATCATAAGACACATCTCTGAGTGCAGTAATGACAAAAGGATCATTACTGAACATCAGCTCTCTCTCAAAAAGGGAGATGAAAACACTAGAGTTTTCAAGAAACTGTAACTGAGTTCTCTCTTTGCTCTGTATGGGGAACCTCGGGGTTACTATAATCTGTGCATATTTACACTGCTGCCTTTAACATCCAGTTCTGTAACAGTACAATTTGGAACCTAAGTCTATGGGAGGCTGTTTTTTTCTTATGGCTCCACCAAGTCTGTACAAAGATACAGATAACTGCATTCACATCCTGTCAAAAAGAACGTCCTCTCCACCAGTTCGTAGTCAGGGCTAGCTTTAGCTTTCTCTCATGTTTCTAACTCCATGGACTATTTAAGCTATAGATCAGGTGTTATTAAATCTATTTCAGCTTTCTGCATGAACAAGCTGCTAATCTCCCGTAGGGACCAGAAACATAAACTCAACAGGCACCAAAAAAGTAGAAAGGAGGGAATAAACACATAAACCGTGAAACATGTAATTTCAGGTCAACTCAAGTTCAAGCAGCTTCATCAGTTGCTATGCTACCATGTTATGATGGTGGGAAAGGATGAAGACAACAAGATTTTATAGCTTTGTCTACAGAGGCTATTTAGCAACTTCTGCTTTCTGGCACATCTCTGTCTGCAGAATGAGGTATTATCAGTCTCTAAGCTACTGAAATGGCAAGTGACTGAATGTATTGACTACTATGAAGCAGCATAGAATGGTTCGTCTGGATTGATTAAGTAGCTTAATCCATAGCAACCTGCTAAGTTTTCAGGAAAAGCCTGAGGCGCAATTCTTCGTTTCACTTAAGGCAAAGTGAGGAATTAAAAATCCTTTTACCATTTTGTCCACCACCTGAAGATGTGCAGTACCAACAAGGAACAGTAAGAAGAACTGAGGCAATAGCCAGGTAGGGGTTTAAAAAGGCAGAGGCTTGTAGACTCAACGATGGCCATTGTGCTGTTGCACTGCTGATATTAATCTCTCTTCTTGCAAATACATCGGCATCCCAGAGCCAAGTCAGCTTAAAGAGGGAGAACTCTGGTGTGTGCACAGACAGTGCATTTCAAGGACCTGCTCACAGCATATTGCTGAAGTAAGTATGAGTATGTTGCTTTATTACTGGAAATAATGATTAATGGATGACTGTAGGGCCAGAGATTGAATGTAGTCTCGTGTTCCAGCCTACAGACTTTATGACCCCCAACAAAGAAGCGTATGCCAGGCTTGGCAAACAAACTTAGGCTCTTTCAGCCTATAAAATAAATTCCTCATTTAAGCATTTATTGTCCCATGATAGATCTATGAAAAACAGCTGAGAGCATGGGGAGGGAAGTAAAATATGACATGGCCTCTGAATAGCTGATGCTGTAACAGTATGTAGTGAATATGTCAACAGGGATCTCACAGGGAGCCACCACGGTGGAGACACATCACGAAAACAGCACCCAAAGCACTTTTCAACCAATATACCTGGTGTTACACAAAAGAGCATTAAACAAACTGACCAGGTCACTAGGTCTGCAAGACCTGACCAATTTTGAGAGGATCTTCACCAAATTTCAAGAAGTCTCACCTCCTGTCGTAACTGACTGGAAATACATACTTGGGCAGACTGTGAGGATCGTGCTTAGCACAAGGGAAGAATAGCCTTTGCTGCTATCACAGCTGGGCTTCATTCAAGTGTAAAAGATTTCTCAGTTTACTTCTTTCTCTGTGAGCAAGCATAGGTGGAAACCCTAGGAAACCAAAAGAAACTACTTGAACAGCTGGATATCAGAAATATTTAAACATACGTACATTTACATACATTGTCCTGTGGTTTACACAAAAAGTAGCACTTTTCAGCCCAGAAATTCAACACAGATTAATTACCCTACCACTTTACTCTCAACAAATACGTAACAAAGCGTGAAAAAGAGCCAAGTTGTTGCCAAGAACTATTCTGCTGCTACTAAGGCCACGCTGCTTATGCAGCTATGTGACCTATATCTTAATGATGTATTAAAACATCAATATGGCAAGAGTCTTTGCTTCTGCTGGCAAAAAGAATCATATTGTCTAGCAAGATCATAGAATCATAGAATAGTTTGGGTTGGAAGGGACCTTAAAGCCCATCCAGTTCCAAACCCATGCCATAGGCAGGGACACCTCCCACCAGCTCAGGCTGCCCAAGCCCCATCCAATCTGTCCTTGAACCCCTCCAGGGATGGGGCAGCCACAGCTTCTCTGGGTAACCTGTTCCAGGGCCTCATCACTCTCGTGGTGAAGAAATTCCTCCTTATGTCTAGTCTAAAGATATATATTAGGAAGAGTAAATTGAAATTCCACTGCAATTTCCACAGCAAAAAAGGGATCTCTTCCACCCTTAAGCCATACACTAGTCTCTCCAGCTACTATCAAATACAGACAAAAGAAAGTCTACCTGCTACACAAAGACATACTTCCAAACCTGAATGTTTACATTAATACTCATACATTGCTATAATTTTTTCCCTGAAAGAACACACTTTCTATGCCTGAATATAAAAATAAAATTAAAAAAAAACCCTGAAGTGTGAATCCTATTAACCCTGAATATGCTCCAGTAATATGAGAATCTTTCTCCTAAAAATACTTTTTCTGTTTATTCTGTTTTACCATAACAGAAGTTGAACAGGGCTTTGGACAGTGAACTTCACCCTACTAAAATGCTACTTTCAAAATTATCTGGGGTTACCTAGATACACTCAAAAGACTGGCTACTTTAGAGACAATGCAAACTATATTCAGTTTTTCTGCCTTCTTTATTTTTTCTTCCTCTGTTAACCACACTGACACACACAAAAATGTCTTGATGTATGAATTGGTTTGGAACATGGGATCCAAGTGCACTGAACCCTTGTAATAAACATACAGTTTTAATGGTGCACTGCACTTGCAGACAGTAGAGAAGTCATTCCCTGTTGACATCACGAACTTCATGTCTGTTAAGTCCCATTTTATTTCAAGAGTCTTAACCCTGTATCACAGCTTTTCCTGTAAAACCGCATAAGAGAGGCATTTCAAAATCTCTTTTGTGTATGAAAAAAGCTATTTCTTAGCCATTAAAGACAAGAGATTGAAGGCATAAGACAGCAATCTACAGTGGTGAACAATGAATGACATTTCTACTCACCTATTCTTAGCTCTACCAGCCAAGTGAGCAGGCAATAGCAAAGAAATTATGGGTGATGAGGAGGCAGAGCTGGTAATTTCCACAGTGGCAGCACAACAGAAAAATTATCCTAGCACATGGAGCAATTCCTTAACCAAGAGGCCAGACTGCTCCAATAAATCTAATAGTCCAGCTAAGGAAAAGAAGGGGGTTTCCTCTAAATTTAAAGGCCACCAAATATCCAGGATGTGGGATATTATAGTTTTACTGGGTTTTTTTTGAAAGTCTCATGATGTTTCCCAAGATGTCTGCAGTTGGTTGAGGAATTATTTTGTTACATACTTATTTGCTTGCTTGTGTTGTCTGAGACATTTAAAAGAAATAAGGTCTCCTACCATCAAACAAATCTGGGAGCCTATTTTGACTTTGGAAGAGTTGCAGCCTGGCCTATGGAATTTAGACTGTAGAACTGCAGTGGGTTTTAGCATGTCCTATATCTGTAAACCAGCACTAAGTCAAGGTTAAGGAAAATCTGGGTCCTGCACTTCAGGTTACGCACTATTCATCTAGAGAAACAGCTATGTCTCATTCCCATTATACTACATCTTGTGCACATCCACCAAGACCTCAAATCAACTCCCTTCAAAGAAAAAACATATTATAAAATTATCTGTTCTAGTAGTAGAAATGGTAGGTTAAAAGATTTTATCAAGGACCTAACAGAGTATATACTTCACTGCAAATCTTCCTAAAACAGGATCAGCAGATGTAAAAACATTATCTGCATATATGACTAAGTAAATTACTAGTAGTTTCTTCATCGAAACCTTTCTGTCTAGGGTTTTCTTCTCACAGTGTATTACTACTCCCCCAACAAATGCAAATCGAACCTGTGCTTTCCTGAGGAGGCTGAGATTCAATTTGGATTTACTGATTTAATCAGCTGAGAGTTTCCTACACAGTTTGTTCCCTTACAGGTATATGTTTAGTGAGCTCCTGAGATTCAATGCATACTGTAAAGGTGAAAGAAACAGGAGAAAAAGAGGATGGGAAATCTGCCAAGGCATGGAAGAACTTTTTTTTTTTTAACAATACGAAGAATGGTATGAAAGATTGAGATTGTGATGATTAGTCACCATTTCAGGATGGCACACATCAGTCTATGAGCTTTAAAATAAAATCTGTTAATTTCTAATACCAGTATCCACTAATACGTCTATCAAACAGGTTAAGAATCATCAAGGAACAGCTGATGCTTTCTGGCTGAAATAAGATCACTGGGCTAACTAAACATGAGGCAAAATCTCCTCAAGCAGTACACTGCTCAGGAGCAGGAGCCAAGGTGACTACTGAAGTGGATTATATGTGTTTATATAAGTACATATCTGCAGTATTTGTATTGCTGTGATGTCTCTAACATCGTGGTGATAAGCACTGTACTAACAGCCTCCACACCAAACAGCTTGTAACTCAGACAGACAGAACAGAAAGAAACTGTGATGATTCTCAGCCAGCAAGACAGGCTGCAGTCTTTAAGCATTATAGGCCTGTTACTAAGTACTTTTTAGTCATAACTGCAAAATTGAGAAATGTCAATTACCATAAAAGGGGGCACATAATTAGCAGCATCCTGAACAACGTGTCATCCTGTAAAACTGAAGAATCAGCAACCACAATGCAAAATGACCAACCTACTATTAAGTACAAAAAGTTTTCTTCCTAGATTAGAGTTTCAAATTATAACTTGTGCAAGATCATTCTTCTCCTTTGTAAGGAGCATTTATCACTTTGTACAAGGACTGTACTTCTAAACTCAGTAAAGAAATCATTATGTTAGACTCTATTATGCTGTGATTTGAAGTGTTGGTGGATAAACATGTTCAGCAAGGAAATGACGCAGAGTCTGGAAATGGATTGAAGCAAAATATCAAAAGGTGGATTATTTGAGATTTGGTACATACATAAAATGTAGTTAGGATATAGAATCATAGAATAGTTTGGATTGGAAGGGACCTTAAGGATCATCTAGTTCCACCTCCCACTGGATCAGACTGCCCAAGGTCCATCCAACCTGACCTTGAACACCTCCAGGGATGGGGCAGCCACAACTTCCCTGGGCAACCTGTTCCAGGCCCTCACCACTCTCATAATTAAGAAATTCTTCCTTATGTCTAGTCTAAATCTGCCCCTCTCCAGTTTATACCCATTGACCCTTGTCCTCTCACCACAAGCCTTTGTAAACACTCCTTCTCCAGCTTTCCTGTAGCCCCTTCAGGTACTGGAAGGTCGCTATAAGGTCTCCTCAGAGCCTCCTCTTCTCCAGGCTGAACAAGCCCAACCGTCTCAGTCTGTCAAATATATATATATAGCAATTTAATTTCCCATCACTTTATGTACATGGAATTCCTGCTGATGCAGATCAATGGAAAGTTTTAGGCAGAGAAGTCACTGTATGAGCTGTCACACACATCATCATGAATGTCTGTGCTAAACAACTGATAATTTTATTGCTACATAATTATTAAACATGGCATCAAAATTTACATTTCATACTGCCAGTAACTTCTGTCAGGTACCCAGTGAAACATTCATTGCAACATGAAACAGTATTGGAGTGTTTCCCTGAAACACAGAAATCATAAGGAAGAACAGCAACACTAAAAATCTAGAACAGTTGTGCACAATTGCCTAGAAGTATCTGATTATACATAGTAAAGTTTTCAAATCACCTTTTTTCTTAACCATTTTCTGTCTTCACGAACAGAAACCTACACTGTCCAAGTAAACTCCAGTTTATACTTGGATGAGAGCTTTCTTAGCTACCACAGAAAAATATTTATAGCTAAAACTTGTTAGTTTACATTCCTTCCTTGATGCACAAGTAAAAATCACTAGAACTGAACTGTTAGACTTAATCACAACCTCCAGAAAGCTAGAAAAAGTATTGTCCCAAGTACTTACACCAGGGAAGTCTACTGCTTTGTAAAGTTATTTGAACCTATTAATTTTGTGGCACTCAGAATTCCTCTTTCTAAGTTATCCTTAAAAACAGTAGAACATCTCCCAAGCCAAGAACTGGCAGATCCAGATTCCGAGTGTAAGATCTAACTCTAATGAATAGTGTCTGATCATTTCATTATCATTTGTTAACCGTTCATCAGCTTAGCTCCTTGGAGATTTGCTTAATTGTTTAAGAAATACCAAGATTATTTGGCTTTGTGCCCAATTCTCCTCTAGTTTATGCTGATCGAAATCCAAAATAAATGAAGTTACCGCTGTGATGCAAATAGGCCAAGTTTCTGCTCTTTTGTTCCCCAGCAACCTGAAATGTTGATGATTTCTTATCCTTCACAGACAAGCTGATAAGAACCAGCACCAGAGGGAACTGTTTTCTAACAGAATCTGCACTGTGCCTGCTCTGAACCCATTTGTTGCCTAGTAGGACCCTGGCACAGCTCCACAGCCCAATGAACATGATTAAAAATGACTTGATGAATTTAGCCTGTTCAATAGGTGGCTCTAACCAGTCTGAAGGGAGCGGAGAAGCACTCTCTGCTAGGCAGAAATACTTTATGCTTTCTAGAATTGTTTAAACAATGCTAGATCTACTGACCTGAATACAAACAAATTTCAAGCATCCTAATTCAGTTAACCCATGGCTCTCAAAACTTTGCAATGACCAGAAGCAAAAAATGGGGGCAAGGGAAAAGAAACCAGTGTATGGCTGTGTATACTTTTCACCACAATATGAATATTTGATTAGATCCTGGGGTACTGGGAAACAGGAGATGATGAAAGAATTAGTCAAGAGAGGATACTAACTCATCAAACACAGTTGATGCAAGGCAGTGGAGCTTGCCCTTGAGGGTGTGGCTTGATTCCCTAACAAATCCAAGGAAACACAGGGCCAGCAGCATACAGTCAAAAACAGGCAATGCCAGCTGGATAAAAAATGACTAGAGACAAAAGAAATTGCTGAGAAGCTGGTCAGACTGACAGGGGCACAGGGATGGCATCCAAAGCTGGCCTCTCTGGGCACAGAGATAAAATAGAGTTTTAAATAGAGTTGTCCGGAGATACTTTGTGATAAGATTACATAAAATCCTGATTTTGAGAAATGTGCAATAACTTCATAAAAGGAAAGAACTGAACTAAACCCATCTGGACCTACTGAGAAAATATGCTTGGTTCATGAACAAGTATTTTACACCATAGGCAAAGCATCACAGCGTTTCATTTCCAGGAAAACTGAAGTGATGGAGTAACCAGAGAAGAGTACACTGGGACTGATGGGACTGGTACAGAACCAGTCCCAAAACTGTAACAAACTCCTCCAAAATCAGCCCAATTGCAAGTGTTCTTGATTACTAATAAAGTGAGAGAAGAAAAATAAAGAGTGGAAACAAATCTTCTGCTTTCATGTGGCAAAAAATATTACTAAAATTTTCCAGGAGAAGGCATGGGCTCTTTAATATGTTATATAATACATATGTCTTCAACTCTGCTGCTGATCTTGACAGCTGCACTTTAATTTATTTGTGTAACTCTTACTGGAATTTGTGTAAAAATATGGGATACAGTGAATCTCTGCGGTAATTTAGATCCATTGCATACACATCTGATACAAACTGCCAGTCTGAACGTGCTCTGCCATGCAACTGGCAGCCACTCACTTCATTGTTAATAAAATCTGTGGCTATATTTCCTTGGGATCTACCCATATTCATTGCATAAAAGCAAGCTGCCCTGAAACATGAACAGTAAAAGAGATGGATTTACACAGAATGTACAGGCTTCAGCTGCAAAGATATCAGTGGTTCACTTATTCTGATTATTGTTGGAAATGCCTGAACTTTATCTAAGAATGTAAATCACCCCATTATATGGATTTTTAAACAATCCCAATGATACAGTGGCAAATTAAAATCTAGAACTAAGAGGATATAGGTAACAGGGAGAAACAAGTGGTTTCCACACATGCACTATTTTTTGCTTTTTATAGGGTTCTTAGGAGCTCATTTGGAATTTACCGTGCATGTAAATGCCAAATGAATTTCAAGTACTGCATTAGCTGCCAATCCATTACACAATCTCCTGCAATTTTAACTTACAACTCCTAACTGCCTGTGGCAGCAGTTTTGGATTCTAGTCCTTACAGCTCATTGCTTACTATTTAGATTAACTTGTTATCCTGTGGAAATCACAGTATTAACATTTCACACTACCTCCCGCACCTACAATGGAACGTTGCCCTATGTTTTATGACAGAAATAAGAACACACAGGAGGCGACAAATAAGTTCTGTTCCACAGCACAGGATTTGAATACCAAAATGACTTTTACAGACAGTTATTAAATTTAACCACAAGAGTTAAGGCTTTTCTTTGTGAGACACTAGCACAACACATAAGAGCAGGAAAGAAAAAAGAACATGCTGCTGCCTCTTCATCTTATTAGGTGAAATGACTGTTAAACCCTCATATTCCACACTGCGAACTGTAGCAAGTAAAAGGTCAGCACACAATGTGTTCTGTCACCCTCGGTACAGACAGAAGCACATTTTTTGCTCAGAAGTCCTCACAACCCCTTTGTAAGAGCTGTAGGAGTAAATGGACACCTCGTAGTTCATGACCCTGAGAGAGGAACAAGGAATTAAAGCAGGATCATAACCCTAGACATCAGGAAAGAAAACTTTGGCTTGTTCAAGGTTCTGCTTGGAAGATTCCCATGGGTCCTGGGCAGAAAAGAGGTCCAGAAGAACTGGTTGATTTTCAAGGATCACTCTGTCCAAGCTCAATGTTAAGTGGTGAATAAATCGCTCATTCTGTTATTACCATTGACAACATGCAACCACTAGACCTGGTTTCAAGATTCTGCAGAATACACTCAGGTAAGAATGATGTCTACAACTCAAAATTCTAAGGAAACATATGCGCTCAGCAGTCTACAATGGCTCAGGACTAGGAAAGGATACTGTGCTTACCGATGCCAGAGAGGGTTGAAATTCGTTATATCTAATTGCTGGTGGTTCCACAAACAGATTGTCAATTTTATGCTTGCAGTACGCAAAAGATTATCTTCATCAGAAAGCTACAATTTTCATAATGGTTTAGCGTACACCTTCTTCAGAATTACCACTATAATTTATGCTTATATGTTTAAGTCTATTTTCACTCCAATCATAAACAGGGGGTTTGAGTTTTACAGATCTGGACTCTTAAAGATTTGGACTCTTAAAGATCTGCCTGTAACATCTCCCCAAAGGAACTTGCAAAAACCAAGAACAGGGCCCAGCTTCCTGAAAACATTAAGATTAAAAAAATAATAATAAATCCCACCGGAACCAACATTTTCACTGCATTAAACAACACAAGGAAACAAAAATATTGGAAGAAATAAAACTAGACTGTAGTGCAGTTTTGTCTTAACAACATAAAGTATGCAAAGGCCTTCGCTAAGCTTTAATTGCATGAAGACAACAGGCAACGTAACAGACCATGAAAGCATGCAGAACACACAATGTTCCCATGGCACTCTCACAGGTATCCAAAGCTGTGCCTGTACTAGTTAGCCAGAATACAATCCACAAGTTAATATCCACAATTAGCTAACTTGACCCACAGGGCCTTTTCAAGTATCTTTTAAGAGCCTTTTACTTTGATTGTATATTACAAAATCCTGCATTTCCTTGATTCATTAAGTTCAATGCCTCCTTCACACATTTAGCAACAGCAGTATCTGGCTCTTTAATCAGTGGAATCCCCCAGGAGACCCAAGGCAACCATGTGAAAGGAGCACAGGCGCTCGGAAGTTGAGATTTTAAAAATTTCATCCGATACAATTAATTATTTCACTAGCTTCATTTAAGCCGAATTGTACCCAATCCCTATCCTCAGAAATGACCGTATAGACTTATAGTTCTAAGACTGTGAATCCACATTTTCTAAATGACTCATAGTAACCAGACATCAAAGACACAGTGATGAAAATCTATACAACCTAATACCCCCTCAGGACAAGCTCCTGAGCTAAGGTAGACCAGTAGCAGCGCTATCAGCTTACTTGTTTCTGAGCAGCTTGTTTTGTTTTCAAATTCATTGGAATTAAGAGAGAAAGAAAGACGTCCCAATGTGATGTTGGCTTAATCAGAATTATTCATTCTTTGTTGTGCAGTTAAAAGTGTCTGGACTTTAAACTCAGTTGTGTTTGCATACAAGATTTTTCGATTAAAAGTAATTTATGTGTATAATAAGAGCACATGAATTTCAAGTACTTGTGAAATAAGCCTAAAGACTTGATTTTCTCATATGTAAACAAAAAAGGAAATGCTTAGTAGATGCATATGCTAAGGAGTTAATCGTCAGAGCCAGCATTCTTGTATTCCTTGTTAAAAAAATTTTCTTTCAGAATGTTGCTACAACTTACTCAGTAGAATAACTGTAGAACAGCATAATACAGAAGATAAATGCAATGACTCAAACTAGCACTTGGACACCGCAGCTATCCCTAAACAGTCCTTTCTACGGAAGTCTGAGAATCTAGAGGAAGGATGTACAAACACAAAAATTGAATACAGTCATATCTAGTCCAGATACAGATACAATTTGACACATAAAATAAGCTAAAGAATTGCAGTATGGTTCATAGTGGGAAAAATATCTTCTCATTACCTCTATCCCAAGATTACATGTATTATAGGATTTACGGGATATACTACTATTGCTTCATTTATTGGAAACAGCAGTGGAAAATGTGATCAGGGATCATTTATGACTGTTCAAATGACAAGACACTTACGGGACAGTTAAGAATTGCGAACTGAATATGCAACATACAATCTCTCCTATTCCCACCCTCAGGATTGGAAGATACACTGTAAAATGTGCAAATTCTAAGTTATAAATTCTGAAATGTGCTTTAGCCTAAAAAGATACAACAGGAAAGATCTATATTCTGCAATTCCCTACATACTTGTGGTCTTGATAGTTTCTAGTTAATCTATGTTTATCTGTCAAATTTACCATCAATTGGATCTCGTTTTTAAATGATTCATCCCACCTCTACTAAAAATATGATCCCATTCTTTTTTTTTCCTACAAGGTTCTCAAAAATGGACAGGGATCTATTCTTGGGACCTTAGGAACTCCTCCGCCACCTCTTCCCAAGGGACTTCGGGATTCTGTGTTGCCCACTGCCCACACACTTTACAGCTGGGGTAAGTATATTATGACAAAAGTTTAGGCATTTCTCATCACGTAACTTTGTACTCATTATACAACATCAAATGTGTTCACCACACAAGATGCTTCCAAATACCAGACAAAGACTACTCCATAAGAGCCTTTAGTGCAACCATAAAGAACTACACAGGTCAGTCCTAGATGAAGAATATGGCTTTTTCCTTTCTTTCTACATGTGGCATTAGGGTCTGACAGGAACACTCCAGGATTTATGCCTGTAATATGCAGTTTTAAGGCCAGCTTGTTTACTGAGATCTCTATTCTGGTTGTTTGCCAGAGTTCAGTGTCCCTTATATACAGTGTAATGGCTTAAAGGACTGCTTGTTTTATATCCTTTAATAAGATAAACAGGTACCCAGAGACAAACAGGTGAGGACCAGCACCAACATGTATTTAGTATGGCAGAAACAGTAACTTTTCAGTGTCTAAAAGTACGACTGGCTCTGCTCTCAGAGCTAGGATCATACCACTGTTTTTATTAAATATTCCACAGGCACTGGCCTGAGGGATCAAGACCTTTAGCCTCTAAGGTGCATGCAAAATATCGCAGAATTAGCAGTAAAGAGGCAGCTGTTGAAAATTCTCCCATGGCAACAAAAAGAAGGAAAAAGTGCCAGAAAGGCTTCTGTTTTAGACAACCTCATACATTTTGAATAGCCTACCAAATGCATTTCTTCAGTCTGTGTGTTCTGAAGTACCAGCCCTATCAACTTTTCTTGTTACGAACACACAAAAACCAGAAAGAGGAATGGTACCTTTCACACTCTAGAGGTATAAAATGGAAAACAAAGCTTCTGAGGAAGCTCTCAGAGTGAAGAAAATAGGACTTGTAATTAGGCAGTCTAAAACTGTTAGGAAAGATGGGAAGAAAGAATACCAGTTCCCATGATCTGTTATTTCCTTTAAAAGCCCCCTTAGAATGAAAGTAACGCTGCTTTTACTTGAATTCTACTCCATCTGATTAAGAAAGAGACAAGAAGAAACAAAGAAACAGGTTAATAAGAAAAGCACTTTTCATAAAGCAGTAAATTAAGTAAAAACTTTCAATCCGAGTTGCATGCCTTGCACTGTATCCTGTTTCACCAGTGAGGGTGTCACAAACTATTTGTTCACCACATCCCTGTGCAGACCCTTTAATGCAGAAAACTTGCCCACAAACAGAGAATATCATATTTACATTAAGAGCTTGGTATTTTCATGAAATGTGAAGACTGAAAACATCTTAATTTTGGGGGACAGCAGAGTCCAAAATTTCACTAAATAGATTCAGGAAAGTCCTTTGAGAGAAACAGTTAAAAAAGCAGCAGTACCCATGGGAAGCAGCACAAATCATGACATGAATTAAAATCACAATTAGAATTTCTCTCTGTGTCAACTAAAATATATATATATTATAAAAATATATAAAATTTGGCACATCTATTTTATATGTTTCTAGTTCCTAAATTCTGTCTTGAGAACCGTAAGGGACAGCAAGAGATGAAATAAATAACAGAATACTTGTGGGAGCATGTAAATAAACTGCAAATGAAGAACAAGCCTATCCAACTTCAGGAGAAGAAACTTATTGCTAAATGTACACTGCAAAACAGAAAATGCTGTCCATTTTTAATGGATTCATTCTTATCCTGTCTGTATTTCTCCATCAGTCAGCATGACACAGCCAGACAGAGTGATTACAAACAACAACTGTGTGGATAAAAGGTAATCGGACAGGGAATCGCTTTCTCATTTTCACTGCTTAGGCTTTGTGATGCCTATTTCTCTATAGTTCCATCCTCTCTCTGCCTTGTAAAGGGACGTGGACAAAAAAGATTGATGTCCTAGGGTGTTTGCTACTGATAAAGAATATACGAAGTAAAACTCATTACTACTTAATATACTCTGTATTTGAGCCTGCCATCCTTACCATCGGTACCAGGCACAAAGTATAACTGCCCAGCCATCACAAATCTGTGTGTCAAGTGTGGGATCCTCCCTCAGTACTGGCTAGTTGTTGGCAATCTTAAAGACAGATATGACTCTACCTCCAATGTAGATTATACTTCTCTAGGAGAAAGGAGAGAACCTTCTCTGAACTCGCTGGAGCAATATATACTCCAAAGCAAGCAAGCCACAGACAATTGTTCTGCTATGAAAACACGGGAGGCTGTTATCTCTTAACTAGTTGATTTGAGATTGCCCCTTACCAAGTTATATTCATGTAGATGTGATGAGGTTTTGGGAGGGCCACAGGGATGACTTCTGTGAGAAAGAACCAGGAGCAGCCCCCATGTCAAAGCCAGCTTCGGCCAGCCCCAGGTGTCCCCACCATGGCCCCAGGCTGAGCCAATCAACAGCACCGATGATGACTCCATGATAACGTATTTAAGAAAGGGTTAAAAATGCTGTGCGGCAGCTGTGTGCGAGAGAAGCGTGGAGAACATGAGAGAAAACACTTCAGACATCAAGGTCAGTAACAAAGGAGGGAGAAGATGGGCTCGGAGCAGGATTTCCCTGCAGCCCATAGAGAAGGCCATGGTGAAAGTAGAGAGCGGACCACAGAGGATGACAGCGGAGCAGATATCCACACTGTAATCTGTAGAAGACCCCAGCCATGGCAGACAAATCTCCCATGTGCAAAATGCTTTCGCCAGACCAGTGATAGGAATAAAAATAAATAATTAAATAGATAGATAAATAAAGATGGCTTGCCATCATGGACAGTCTAACAGTCTCATCTGGGATTTTTTTTTCCCTTAATTTAATCTGTTACCAGTTAATGCAAAGTTCTGATTAGGGAGGATGAGTTAAAAAAGGAGAACATACACAAATGCATAAATAGATCCATAAAATCACCAGGTTGGAAGAGACCCACCAGATCATCAAGTCCAACCATTCCTATCAAATACTAAACCATGCCCCTCAGTGCCTCATCAACCTGTCCTTTCACAGAATCACAGAATCACAGAATAACCAGGTTGGAAGAGACCCACTGGATCGTCGAGTCCAACCATTCACGCCAATCCCCAAATCATGCTCCTAAGCACCTCATCTACCCTCACCTTAAACACCTCCAGGGATGGTGACTCAACCACCTCCCTGGGCAGACTGTTCCAATGCCTAACCACCCTCTCCGTGAAGAACTTTTTCCTAATCTCAAGCCTAAATCTTCCCTAGCGGAGCTTGAGGCCATTCCCTCTCGTCCTGTCCCCTGTCACTTGGGAGAAGAGCCCAGCTCCCTCCTCTCCACAACCTCCCTTCAGGTAGTTGTAGAGAGTAATAAGGTCTCCCCTCAGCCTCCTCTTCTCCAGGCTAAACAACCCCAGCTCTCTCAGCATCTCCTCATCAGGCCTGTTCTCCAGCCCCTTCACCAGCTTCGTTGCTCTTCTCTGGACTCACACCAGAGCCACAACATCCTTCTTGTGGTGAGGGGCCCAGAACAGAACACAGGACTCGAGGTGCGGTCTGACTAGTGCCGAGTACAGGGGGAGAAGAACCTCCCTGGACCTGCTGGTCATGCCGTTCCTGATAGAAGCCAAGATGCCATTGGCCTTTTTGGCCACCTGGGCCACTGCTGGCTCATGTTCAGTCGATTGTCAACCAGCACCCCCAGGTCCTTCTCCTCCTGGCAGCTTTCCAGCCAGGCTTCTCCTAGTTTGTACCTCTGCTTAGGGTTGTTGTGCCCCAAGTGCAGGACCCGGCATTTGGCCTTGTTAAACCTCATGCCGTTGGTCTCAGCCCAGCAGTCCAGCCTGTTCAGATCCCTTTGGAGCCTCCCGACCCTCCAGCAGATCAACACTTCCACCCAGCTTGGTGTCATCTGCAAACTTGCTAAGGGAGCACTCGATGCCTTCATCCAGGTCGTTGATAAAGACATTAAACAGGACTGGACTCAGGACTGAGCCCTGGGGAACCCCACTTGTCACTGGCCTCCAGCTGGATCTAACTCCATTTCCCACCACCCTCTGGGCCCGGTCATTCAACCAGTTTTTCACCCAGGAGAGTGTGCGCCCGGCCAGGCCAGAGGCCGACAGTTTCTGAAGCAGAATGCTGTGAGAAACTGTATCAAAGGCTTTACTGAAGTCCAGGAAGATACATCCACAGCCTTTCCCTCGTCCAAGAGTTTAGTCACTTGGTCATAGAAGGTGATCAGATTAGTCTGGCAAGACCTGCCTTTCATGAACCCGTGTTGACTGGGCCTGATCACCCGGTTCTCTTGCAAGTGCTTCATGATCGCACTCAAGATCACCCGCTCCATTAATTTCCCCGGTACCGAGGTCAGACTGACAGGCCTGTAGTTCCCCGGATCCTCCCTGTGCCCCTTCTTATAGATGAGCACGACATCAGCCTCCAGTCCAGTGGAACCTCCCCAGTCATCCAGGACTGCTGGAAGATGATGGAAAGGGGTTTGGCCAGCACATCCGCCAGTTCCCTCAAAACTCTTGGATGGACTCCATCCGGCCGCATAGACTTGTGGGCATCTAGCTGGGCAAGCAAGTCTCTAACCACCTCCTCTTGGACCTTGGGAACCTCATGCTTCTCATCCAACTCTTGGGGTTGTGCACAGAGGGAACAATTTTCCTTACTGTTAAAGACTGAGGCAAAGTAGGCATTGAGCACTTCAGCCTTGTCTTTGTCCCCTGTTACTCTTGTTCCCTCTGCATCTACTAGGGACTGGAGATTCTCCCTAGCCCTCCTTTTGCTGTTGATGTATTTGTAGAAAGACTTTTTGTTGTCTTTCACAGACTTGGCCAATCGCATTTCTAGTTGGGCCTTAGCCCTCCTGACTTTTTCCCTGGACAATCTCACTTCTTTCCTATAGTCCACCCAGGATGCCTGCCCCTTCCAAGGTCGTAGACCCTCCTCTTCCTATTGATGTCTCTCAGGACCTCCCTACTCAACCATGCTGGTTTCTTACCCCTCCGGCTACTTTTCCGGAACTTGGGGACGGCTTTCTCCTGAGCTGCTAGGAGTTCCTTCTTGAAGAGCGCTCAGCCCTCATGGACACCTTTGCCTTCAAGGAGCACCTCCCATGGGACTTTTCCCACCAGCCTTCTGAACAGCCCAAAGTCTGCTCTCTGAAAGTTGAGGTCGACTGTTCTGCTAACCTCCTTCTTCATTTTACCCCACACTGAGAACTCTACCATCTCATGATCGCTTTGCCCCAAGCGTTCTCCAACCTTCACATCCCCCACCAGTCCTTCTCTGTTCACAAACAGCAGGTCCAGGAGGGCACCGTCCCTTGTCGGTTCGCTCACCAGCTGTGACTCAACCCCTCCCTGGACAGCCTGTTCCCAATGACCCTTTCTGTGAAAATTTTTTTCCTAATGTTCAGCCTGAACCTCCCCTGGCGGAACTTGAGGCCATTCCCTCTCGTCCTGTCCCCTGTCTCTTGGGAGAAGGGGCCAGCAACCTCCTCTCCACAACCTCCTTTCAGGTAGTTGTAGAGAGCAATGAGGTCTCCCCTCAGTTACGTAAACACCTTTCCTTTCCCTTCCCTTCCCCTCTCCTTGCTCAGCTCAAGTCAGGGATGTCTCTTACCACCTCCCCAGTGTCAATTACTTTTTTTTTTTTTTTTTTGCCACAGGTTAGCTCAGTCCCTCCCAGTTCCTTCAGAGTGGAGACAGGCAGTGAAGGAGGTTGGTGTGTAATGCCTTCCTCCAGATTGTCTGCATTTAGTGGTCTCTTTCTGTCACCTTCCTCAGCACTGTTCCTGCTTTAGTGTGACAATTCATGGGCCACCATCCCCTCCAGGATAGCGCTCTTCACTTTATTTAACTGCCTCTAAGTGCAGGGCTTTGAGCTCTGCCTTACCCTAAGTACATAAGGCTTTCAAGCACACTTTGACTTTGAGCTTCAAGATAAAAGCTAACAAGTGCTAAATCCTTGAGGGCCAAAGATCAAATTCAAAGACCACTCACTGAATTCACAGGCTGGTTGCGTGAGTGTGAATTAATTTTGGATCCCTAATTTCCCGGTTATTTGCTTTCCTTCCCTACAGGCAGTGAGCCTCTTCCCCTTTCAAAGACAGTTCAGGCAAAGAGTTGGGCTCAGTGCCCCAATCACAATAATGTACCCCTCACTCTTCTCCTGTATTAACCAGATGGTTTACTATCAGATTACATTATTTGAGGAAAACAAACTCATTTTAGCACACAGCTTGCAGCTCACCCTCATACAGGCTTTCCAGCATCTCAGAAGTATCTAACTAACAGGATTCACACTGCCATGTATAGTGCTTCTCTGTAGGTGCCAGATCAGATATGTGCACCCACGGAGGGGACAGTAGCACTTGTAAAGTGCTCCAGAACTTGCAGAGAGGAGGCTAGAACTGATCCTAAGCATTGGTAATGTTATCAATTTCCAAATAGACATTGCTACCTCCTCCACTCCACCTTATACCTCTGGCAAAGGAAGAATTTCTGTATCTTGTAAATACACATAAAGATACTGGAATATCACAGCTTCTCGTTGCCAGCTTGTCCAGGTTGCAAATATCTTTTTGCAATCATTAAAATGAGATTGTGTAGCAGCAGTTCGTGCAGGGTAATTACATTTCAGTTGAGAAACTTGTGATATGGGTACATTTTCTCTCTTCTCTCCCTTTCACTTCCTCTTGATCCCAAAGCCTTCTCTAATCAATCTGAGAGGAGACAGATGGAAAAAGATCCTTTCCAAATAAAATCATGGCAATGGAAAAGGATTCCAACTAAAAAAAGTACCCATCAAAACACTCTGCTTTCCTACGCATCTCTTTAAAGAGTCTTGTAAATGCCAGTGGAAATTATGGGGTTGATGTTTTGACAGAAGCAAGAACATCATTAAGGTAAGAGCTGTCAGCAGGTATTTTATTTTCTCCCTGAAGAATAAGGCTACTGTTTAGGCATTACTTTTTTACTAAATCTTTTTTCTTTTATTTCCAGTCCATAATGCAATCTTGAAGGATGGCATACTTCTTTTGCCTGTGAACTAGATAGATTAGAATGTAATAGTGACAGCTTGTGAATAAAAGCACTATAACCATAAGTGATTCAAAATCAGTAGCCAGCAGAAATGCACTAATTGCCCTGCCACTGAGATAAGAGAGGAAAAATATTCCATATCTGTGTGCTTTCCTGATTAAGACACCCAGACAAGAGTGCCTAGGTAAAATTACATAATGACAAAGTGGTACAAAAAATGTCACTATTTCATACACATTAAAGAATGCTTTTTATAGCTTTAATTAAATCAGATAGCTTTCTGTATATATTTACAAACTCATATGGTCCTAAGTATGAATTAGGATGGTGACTTGACATATCCAGACATGCTGATGACATTCGGCAGAACCACAGGGACCAAAGTATGGCTAACCTTGCTCAATGGAGAGCACTAGAGTCTTTCATATTAGTAGATGGAAGAGGAGAAATCATAGTCAAGGTACAACCTAGCTCAGGGAGTGGGCTTAGGAATAAAGCCACAGGCTTCACAGCAGGGTCTACAGATGCTACCAACCTTACTGCCATCAGAAAAGTTTAGAGGATGAGCAAATTATCACTACTGTAACTCAAGGTAATGGCATTATATGTTCATTATTGGCTTAATAGGACTCATCCACTGGAAACTCAGGATCACCAGCAAGCAAGGTCTTCGTATTAATAAGGGAGAAGTTCAAGAAAGAGCAACAGACCTTAGGAGACAACCGCTGGCAAGAAACAAATAAAGGAATGACACCAAGGAGTCAAATCTGATGAACTATAGAGGGAACAACACATAAAACTTTGTCCAAGGCTTCTGAAGCACCTGCGGGTGCTGCTGAGAGGAACGATACCTGCATTTATTCTAGAAGGTCATTCCACAGTGGCAAACACTGCTACTAGTAGGATCCAACTGGGAGCATTCAAGTCCAAATCTAGCAGTTATGGCACCAAAAGGAACTGCACTTCTTGAGGGAGACGCAGATATCTAAAGTTAACTGCAAGATACTCAGGAACTCAGTGATGCTTAGTTAATCCACCACACAGAATAAGAAACAAATCATTTCCCAAGGAAACGCTACATCTCAGGTTGATACAGAAGATTAGACAGGTCAAGTAGATCTGCTAGAACAGACTCCTCAGAAGACATTTATCAATAAACTAAAGGGTTGAATCAGAGAGTGGAAATGGAGGGTACTTTTTTATAAGGAACAATATAATAGATGTTTATGCTCTGTACTAATTTGTTTTATGGTACTTATTCAGAAAGCCTTATTTAGTTATTAAAAAGACAGGTGGCATGTGAATGAGTATTGTTAGATGCCTTAAAAACTGAAGGAAAGGCTTTTTTCTATAGGGGAACAGCAAGCATGAGAAATGACTCAGATATTTATATTGCCTATTTAAAATAAAACTAGCAAGCTTTCAGAGGAACACACTGTTTCGCAATACATAAAAGCATTCATTATTATATCTGTAGTTTCCAACCAATGCAGAAATTTTTTTACTTGTTCTAGTTGATATACAGCTTTTGCTTCATTCATGTGGCACATAACAGTGATGAACACAGCCTCAGAGAGTAAAAGACTTTCTGAAATCAAAATTGTTTTACTTTCACAGTAAATACACTAGGGAAGGAAGTGGACAGATGCAAAAAAAGTGCATTATACACAGAAAACCTGTTTGGACAAATAAGCTCATTCATCATAGGTACTAGAGCAGGTTTGCAGATACTTCCATTCTTATTTAACTGTTAAAAAATGTGTGAGACAGTGCATCTTCAAATCTCTAGATCACGCTCTCAAAAATTGCTAGCCACGTGTTTTCTCAAAGCATGTATCACACACATGCACTGATTTGGTGCAGACTCTTAGGGGAAAAAAAACAACATCTGGTTCAATGCAATCAAATCAACAAAAAATTAAACAAAAATTCCAAAATTACTCATTTTTAACTACTAAAAAAAAAAAAAGAATCCATACAAGCTTTTCAGCTTTTGCAAGGACATTCACAGCCCAAATATTTCATATAGAAACAGATGGCAGTGCTATTTACTGTAGTTTCTTTTCCTCCAAAAATCCACAAAGAAAAAGCTGTTTTCAAGAAGTTTCTTCCTTTCTAACCATTTAACAGTAAATTGTCTTGCACAAAAATAAACCTTGTTAGCCCACGCAATCTGGCCATGTTAAAAATGAACTAGCTTTAACTTAAGTCTGTCTTTAAAGAACAGGAAAGGCTTTTGCTGACTTTTTTTGAAACCCATTTTTCAATTGATAAAATATGAATTGTCTATAACGGGCATGACCTCAAGATAACCCAGGCACTGTGCTAATGGTCTGCCTGCCTTCACTTGAAGAAACTGGAGAGTTCAAACTTTCTGTCAAGCCCAGCAGTATAAGCCTGTGGGCTGAAGCTACAGTGACTTCAACAAGCAGTAATATCCATCTAACGAAAGCATAGAATCATAAAAAAGTTTGGGTTGGAAGGGATCTTCAAGATCATTCTGTTCCAATCTCTCTGCAATGGGGAGGGACACCTCCCACAACTTCCCTGGACAACCTGTTCCAGGGCCTCACCACTCTCACAGTGAAGAAATTCTTCCTCATGTCTTGTCTAAATCTGCCCCTCTCCAGTTTATAGCCGTCACATCAGCTCTTCCACACAAACTGCGTGATAGCACCGATTCAAGTAAAAATATAATGGGTTAATTTTGCAAGAGTTATGGCTCTGGGACAAAAGAGAAACTTAATTTCCCTTCTTACAGTTCATCATGTGACTACACAAAAATTAAAATACAATAATTCCTTCCTATGGGCATCAAAGACTCTCAGCTCTAAGTCTCGTCTATTTATTCCAGAAGGAATAGGGAATAGGTACTTTAGAGCCCTATTTCCTGGTCAGGACATAGGAATAGATCAGAAGTAGAGTGAAGCAGGATGAACTGGGCAAGAGAGGAGAGACACAGTAGGAAGATAAGCGACGTGTAAAGTCCTGGTTCCAAAGGACATGCAAAAGGATGTAAGAAAGGGTGGATTTGTGCGCATATATACCACTGCACAGAGCTAGGGGTGGCTGACACTCCTACAGGTGGTGGGAGCCGACCACTGCCTGCTTACTGTGTTTGAGAAGCTCTGATCAAGCCCTCTGACGTTCATCTAGGTCTCATCCTAAAACAACCCTCAGTGCAAATGAGCAACAAATGAATTTTCTTATTATGTGAGATGGGGTTTAAGAAGTACATGCAAATAGAAGTGTGTATTCTTGTTACAAGGGATTAACTTCTAGGATCACAGAGCAAAATGCAGAGATTCAAACAGCAACACTTGTCAGGACTTAAGGATACAAATGCACATCCCTATGAAATGTTGTTTTCCTTTTCTTCTTGGTTATATTTTTAATGACATATTAACCATGCCCCGTCCTTCCCAATTTTATTACTCTAATTAAGTTCGCATTTGTTAATTTTCCTGAAAACTGAACCCAACAGGGTTTTACTGAACACTTTTTTTTTCTCTCCAAGTGAGGATTCCAAACAAGAATATAATATCATTTATAAGGAAAAGCAGGCTGCAGACTGGTATGTGACAACTCATTTCACATACAAATTGTTTGAGATACTGTTTCAGGGAAGTGATCCTAATGTACTGCCACATTTTATGCCCAGGGGCCCCAGGAGCATTTAGGTAGATACCATGTTAAGTCCCCTGGGTTCAGTTTTCCATGAATGTTAACAAAAGCTCTGCTGCAAATCTAAGGCTGTAAGTGTTTGCTTTCATGCATGTGATAGAACACACAGCAAGATCTGCACCTATGCCTGTACTCCTGTACTCATCTGTTCTAACTCTACAGACAATTTTAAGGACTGGTCTGCTGAAGTTTAAGTACTCTGCTCTGGCAGATTGGATGCCATCTATTGCCAAATAACCATCAGATTTCTGTTTGAACACTTCAGAAAATTACAAACACTACTAGAATTTCTGCCTTTTATTTTGCCTCCTGTCTCCATCTATTTACAAAGGTCTAGCAAATATCCAATTTGATTCTCAGCTGTGCATTTAGACTGACTTTCTTCCTTTAAGGAGCTTTCAAGCACAGGAGATTCTTGATGAGTAGCGTATATGTTACTATGACACTGAAGTGATTTCTGAGTAGCATCTTTAATCAGAGCTGCTACTCAGTTCAGACAGAGAAGGCTAAATATCAAAAAAAATACAGCTAAAACCAAACAAAAGAGTATCTGGATCTTCAAGTATGGCAGGCCCTTTTTAAAATAACCATTAGGTAATACCTGAGGAAAAAACAGTAGAAGAGCTAAGTGTTCTGTTCCTTTACAAGCATATAGCTCCACTAGCCAAACTGTATACCACATAGTCCAAATTTGGCAGATATAGATGACTTTCTCCTTAAAATGATCTTCAAAGATGAGCAAATCACAATGAAGTCTGTACTGCTGTTGTGGTTTGAGCTGAAGTAGAATCAGTTTTGTAATTTCAGCTCAGTCTTGTCCGAGTAACTTAATTTTCTGAAAGTTAACTGCATGTTTTTCAGGCAGTTTCTCTCTAGCAGTGACTGCATGGGGCACTGGGATGCAGAAAGGCAATGGCTTATCATTATTCCTATAGAAACAAAGGCCATCCTGGAGCTGGTGGAACATCAAGTCATAAGGTTGACAAAAGGTGGCACCTGCAGGGATGACTGGGGATTCAAACTGACCATTGGAGGATTCCATCCCATGCAAATCACACTGTGCATAAAATGGAGGGATCACAAGGGTCTCTTTCTCTTCTTCAAAGGCCAATGGCCAGTGAGGACCTCATTTGCCTTTTTGCCCTGATCCAGAACTGTGCACTCCTGAATCCAGTTCCTGGGTCCAGCTCCCTCCTGCCACTGATCTTCCCTGCCCTCCTTCCTCTGCTCTTGCAGCCCCCTTGGTGACATAATCATCAAGGTAGTGTATATGCGTAATTTCATGTATTTATAAATATTTAATTATTTTCTCATTAATAGTATTTTTTTCATTATTATCTTTATTGTTTCATTAAAGCTGTTTTAGTTTTAGCTGTCAACCCACAAGTCTCTGTCCTCTGATTTTCCTTTCCCCTTTCCCAGAGGGGAAGCTGAGGGTGGGGGGCAGGATTGGGAGCCCAATTGCTGCCAAATTGGGCCAGGCTGGGGTTAAATCATGACAAATGATCAATGGGACCAGATAAACACATGGAGGTAAATCAACAGTTCAACAGTTGTGCTGCAAGATAGATTCTTTGGTGTTCTGTACTAATATAGTTTTGGAGTTTCTTTTGATGTTTTTGTTACTCAAACATATTTTGTTTCAAAGCACTTCTGAATCACAGTTTGATCATAAAAGTCTCATTTCTCCCCATGGATATAAACCTAGTATCTCAGACATTCAGTAACAAGCTGAACTTCTTTTTTCCTCTCAATTTGTGATACGACTGCCTGGAACATTAGCTTGTTCAATAGCCACAAACAGTAAAAGAAAAAACACATTAGAGACTGTACCTTGTACAGATCTGACACCAAATTCTGCTTAGCAATGCCTACGTAATTCGAGTTTAATGGAGGAGCAAAAGTAAAAAAAAGCAACATTTTGCATACAATATTGTCTTTGCTTCTTTTGAAATAAGCTGTCTTTCCTCTTTAGCTTCTTACAAAAATACAGAGAGAGAAATAGGTATCAATAGTGCAGTCCCAATGCAAGGAAATGCACTGCTGTACCTGTAAATAAACCCTTACTATTTTGGAGTAACCTTAGCAACTCAAATGTCTTACTGGTCAATTATTAGTTACTTTCTACATTCACTTCTACCAGAATTAACTACTGTGTTTTTCTTTGTTCATATTGGAAACATGATAAATACATTCTGCAGAAACCACAGAGCCATTTGCCTTATCTTACTGACAAAATTTTGATTGATATAAAGAAAATTATCTCCTCACCTGCAGCAAAACATTTTGATGTGGACAGCCGTGTCAACGAGTAGATAATATTATGGCCTGTCACTTGAATTGCGGCTCTTGAGAGCAGCTAATGAGAAAGAACTGTAATGGGTGCATATAAAAATGCAAGAACAGACACAAAGGTGTGCAATGGTTTTACCTAGGACAGAAGTAGGTAGTAGAGCTTATACCAGTGAGTGCAGTAAATGCTGGAGGTGGGTAATTTAGTGTGCAGAAGCCACTTAAAATAATTTACACCTTTAATACCTCACCAACTGCACAAGTGTGGGCAGAGACATGTCCCACTGGGCTGCCCAAGGCCCCATCCAACCTGGCCTGGAACCCCTCCAGGGATGGGGCAGCCACCACTTCTCTGGGCAACCTGGGCCAGGGCCTCCCCACCCTCACAGTAACAAATTTCTTCCTAATGCTAATCTAAATCTCTTCTCATTCAGCTTAAAACCATTCTGCCCTGTCCTATCCCTGCACTCCCTAATAAAGAGTCCCTCCCCAGCTGTTCTGTAAGCCCCTTTTCAGTACTGGAAGGCTGCTCTAAGGTCTCCCCAGAGCCTTCTCTTGCATAGGAGAGCTTGTTTTCTGTAGTAGTTACTTGCAGTGTCATTACAGAGCCCTTTCTCAGGTAAGCATTGAGTCCATTGCTGATGTATTTGCTTCTACACTTTTTTTTTTTCCTCCTGCTGCCCTCTCAAAAAAAATCTGATCCATCACTACAGTTCATTATTGCTGTAGCATTTTCAAGCAGAGATATCATCCTCTGCCAAAACCTCAGGAAGAACCCTCATCTCAAAAAGCCCAGGAGGGGGATTTAGGGCCCTAAAGACAGTTCAGCTGTCACTGAAGTTGCTTAGACTTCTACAGAGTTAAGCAAATCATGACTACATCCTATAAAAGTATTCTGGAGCATTTTGCATGCCGTTAGAGGTCACAGATATTCCATATTGTGCATACACTAATTCATATGCTGTTTCCATAGAAAATTCAAGCCATTTGCTAGAAAAGTCAGCTTGGAGAGTGAGCGCTAAGTTGTATTTTTCCAGTAAATACATCTGTTCAGTTATTCCCTCCACTCCCTAAGTTTTGGTCCATTTGACTAGCTTCTTGCTATAACAGCTAGGAAGGTTCTATCTCAACTCAAAGAGATCATTACAAGTATCAGAAAAAAACTTCAGATTTAAGGATAGATTGTAGGTCTACTAGAAAAAAAAATAGCTAAGGCTGCCAACCTACTGAAGTTTGAGCAGCAAAAATGAAACTTAATTCACAAAAACAGAGCCTTTTCTAAGCACCAGTAAGCTTTACATGTAGAAAAATCTAGCCATTAATTGTTAAGGCGAGCAAGCAGCATCTTAAACCTTCAAATAAACCCAAGGCTTTCAAAGACAAACCCAAAGCTTTTGAGGACTAACCCAATGCTGGTTTCTGTCCATCTTACTCATCACAGTGTTACCCCAAATAAACAACAGAAGCCCTTTAAGTTTACTGTGAACCTTAAGAATTTTACGATACATTTATGGTCTAATGAACCCCTTGTATTGGTTCAGACAAGTGAATGTTATCATACTACCTTTACCCTATCAGCCTGACCATTCAATCAGTGCAGGCTTCCTTACAACAGCTGTGATAGTCACAAAGGTATTACTCTAGCTGGGAATCCTCCCTCTCCCTTCCAACCTAAAATACCCCCAAACTGCTTATTGAAGTAAATTTTGGAATTTGTGCCAAATATCCCACTCCACTTCCTATTTTAAGTACACCAACAGTGTTATCACATCCCGTGGGGACTGGACCCATGATGTCATGGATGCAATAGCCAGACATGCCAGAAATGTCTGCTAACCTGTTAAATCATATGAACACTAGGTGGATCTATCTTCACCGTTCAATACTTAGCTTTTTATCCCAGGTTTTTATGATAGAGTTTCAGAATACCCTGCAGATCACAATAGTCTTTCCATCTTTCACCTCTCCTGGGATGGATATTAGCTTATTTTCAGTTTAAAGCTCTGGCTTGAAACATACTTCTTGATTTAGGCTGCTCCCTATGAGAAACTCCAAGGTATTACACCGAAAGATCAATTCTTTCTCTTTTCTCGCAAAATACATTTGAGGCAGTAATAAATGCTAGAAATTCCAATATGCTGCGTGGTGTGCTGCTCCCCATGATAGCTATAATGATGGGTGATAGGTCTGGGTATTTCCACAAAAAGCATTCCAGAGCCTACAAGATATCAAGGAAGATTGAAACTACCACATGATATTCCTGCAAAAAAGATAAACGGTGGGAGAGCCAGCACCAAATAAGATCTGAGTCTCATTTATCCCAGAAGTATACTCATTCCATTTTCACCCAAGTACCAGTTCACCTAGTTGCTGGTGACAGACTGGTTGCCAATGCTCACAAAATACTTTGTGCTTTATTCCTGCCAGGTTTAAAGCACATAAATACAGAGAGAAACACATTGAATTCTGAAAAAAGTTTACAAATATCCAATTAAAATTCAGGAAAATTTACCTCCTCAATTAATTCCTGATCTCCATAGCACATGCTATGGAGCTGAGAAATAAAGATGACAGTGGCAGAGTTCATATATATCAGAACAAAAAGGCCACAAACAATATCACTTCATTCATATCTTCACTCACATTTTTTCTAGCCAGTTCAATGCTGATAAAGCAGCCCATATCTGGCAAGGCACTCATCCAACCGATCCAAAGGGTAGTGAGAGTAGGTATGCAAAAGCCCCCGCATTTCCCTGAAGTATCCCAAATCTAATATGACAGGAAACACATCCTGATGCTACGGGACAAGTTCAGCCTTCGTGGTATACAGGCACTGCTACAAATGTGGTGCAAGCGCACACACAAAACTACTTGTAGACCCCAATTATTAAAGCTTTCCTGTGACGTATAAATGCCTTCTGGGGGGCTCCAGACATTCTTTTTTTCTTTTTTGTGACTGACCAAAAGGCTCTCTGATGAAAAAAAAAAAAACAAACCCAAAATGAAACTCAACAACTTCCATCAATTTTCCATTAGGTATTCCTCGAGTGACCCAGCACACTGTCTTATCCATACATTATTTGTCACTGTATTGAGTCCAGAAGATCATCATGTAGGCAATGACCATCTCCTGCCACATGAAATAATATGAAACTTTCTTTGCAGAGAATCATGCTTTCTCTTAAGTATGCAAAACTTGTATATAATTCCTTTCTTTTTCACTGCTTAAGAGACTTGTGTTAAGAGTTCACAAGGGGAATCAATCTATGTGCTTGCAAGTTTCCCATTCCATAGCAAGAAAGGGAACAAACATCTTAAGTAAGCGTATTGGATGTGGAAACAAAAGAGAAAGTTTCACAAATAGATGTGAAAGTCCAGTATGAGATACTTTCCCCAGAATGGATAGCAGTACTTCAAAGAACAAAGGACCTTGCAAAGATGCTTAAGACACATAAGTTAACTGAACAAAGCCAAGATCACGGTCAATCCAAGCTCTTACACAACAAAACATTCAGTACTTCAAGAGTTATTATATTTCACAGAAGGACTTAAGATGCGACTGTCAGATACAAAAGCTAGAAACATGGGACTGGAATAAGGAATAGACAGTAAACAGTGAAAATAGTTATCTAAAGAGCTTGCTCAAGGCTGTTAAGACTTTCTGTCCTTCAAAAACTTTTAACCGTGATCAATCTCTTCTGAAAACTATTCTGCTTTATTCATCTGGTATTGCTCGTGATGCAAGAATGACTGGTAAAATTCTGTGGCTTACTCATTGCAAAAGGTCAAATTAGATTAAACGCTTTTTCTTTCTCTTGTTGCAGCTGTGAGAGAAGGCATATAAGAAACAATAAAACATCCTTGTGAGTATAGATCTCCTACACCTGGGGATCCTCTGTGTTGAAAGTAAATCTTGGAATAGAGAATAGTCTACTTCCTACTGAAACTATCACAGCTTTAATGAAGCATATTAAAATCTCCTTTATGCTCAGGAAATACCAATAATCCTATTGCAAAGACTATAACAGTATCGTAATTCCAAGAAGACGATATAAAAAAGGAATTATGGTGAATTTGAGGATAATTCTGTAACAGAATGAGCTTCCTCAGACTCCTCGACTAAATGCAGTGTTAACTAATGCTAAATTATATCCAACCAGCAGATCTTTGGAGCAGGTGATGTGTAAGTGGAAAAGGTTATATCTTAGGAGACAAAAGAATGTATCTTTCCTAATTACTATCAGTGTGTAATTCAAAGTTTGGTAGCAGAGTTAAGCCCTGTCTGCCTTCAACATGTGTCACTTGAACCATTCAGTGCTTAATGTAGCTCTGTCCACTCTTAGCAGGCAGCAGAAAATAAACAGAGCACTCAATCATGAGACCATTTATAACACCAAGACCCACACTTTCTGAGATTTGAATGCATAATTTAATATTGGCATCGAGTGAACATCCCTGTTTCTAAATCCTGAAAAAGAAATTACTGAGAAAGTATTACATTTAGGACTTTTAATAGTTAGATATTTGGAAATTTATACAAAATGCTTGCCCACTGCAAGATTTCAGCTCTCAAGAACACACGGATTTGTGTCTAGGAATACTGATCATAAAACTTTCCACAAGCTAAGCGGTTGCTGTACACCCCAAGTGGCCTAACCAATAGGCAACAAAACCAAGGTACCATATTCTTGGTCATCCCTAAGACACCATATTCTTGTCACAAACCAAACCAAAGTGAATTATTTTCAAGAGATCAAGCAGAGTAAGTGTATGTAACAGAGCTAAGGTTAAGCAGAAGGGAGATGGCAGGGAAGAGCAGGCATGGAAGCACTTATATATTTAGAGTTTCAACTTCAAACTCAGGGAAATTACCAACAAAATCACTAATTTGTGAGCAACCTGGCTCAGAAGACTGAATAATACCATGCTGCTGGTTAAAAGGCAGTATGATATGGTCAGTAGTGTTCACCAGGGTGAGTCAAAAAAAGTCATAAACAGCAGCACCAACAGGGAAGGCTTTGCCATGATATGAAGGAAAGAAAAGAGAAAATTATGGAAATAGGCAATCCAAACCTCTTTCATTTTAATTTGTGTCTGTATCCTGCTGAGTGAACAAACGGTTTGTAATTGTAGTTTGTCATGTAATTCCATATTAGCTGCAGGCTAATAAATAGGACAGTAAAGCATGCGCAGAGACTGATTTATAGGATCCAAAGAGAGATAGTCTAAGTCTCGAAGCTATTTGCGTCTTTCTCACATACCAACAAGCACTGATGGGAAGTTTCCTGCTGAGAAAGACAGAGAGACAAGAGATACACTGGAGAAAAACCTGGTTAAAAAATAAAAAGTAAAAAAAAATGAAGAAAGAGCAATAATTTCAGAGAGGGATTTTTACTTATTTGTAAAGCATAGCAGAACACAATGCTACAGTTTAAATAGTTCATACTAAAAGAAAGCTTCAAAAATCAGCAACAGTAGGAGAGATCCATAAACAAGTCAAGCCAGAGTTCTGCAAGGTCCACCTAGAAGGTGAACAGCATAGCTATGTAGCAGGCAGTATGGACTGTAAGGAACTAGAAAAAGCCACGTTATGGGGCTTTTTTTGCTCAAAGTCATAGGCTAAAAAAAAAAAACCAGACAGTTGTGGGTCTTGCTGTCATCATTACCCTGTTTAACTGCCGCTTGGTAAGTTTCTACTTGTACATCTAAAGCGTTGGACAGGATAACAGGATGGGACCTGAATCAGTGAACATGCTCCAGAAAAAGAAAGGAACAAGTGATGGTATCTTACATGGCAGAAGATTAGCATATCAGATCAAAGCTAAAAGCCAACACAACAAATTCTGGGGTGGCAATTCTAAGAGAAGTGTATCTCACCACCGTACAGCTAGAATGGGTGCTGACAAATTATATGTTCATAAAAAATGAAGCATTCTTCAACTGAGAGATGGAGAAGGAGGATTGCACAATCTGAATTCAAAACCACAATTTTACCTATTTTCTTGCCTGAAACAATCTCACATAGAGAAAACAACCCAAATCTTTTACCAAGTAAAATGTAACTTTATGTAAGGAAAAGCTATATCTTAGAGTCTGGAGAGAGAAGGAAATAACCCTGAGATACCTCCTCACTCATACTGGCTATTAGATCTTGCTCTAAGGCCAGGGAGGATTCCTCTCCCCGTGACTTACAGTCAGCAGAACAGGAGTTGACACGAGCTGTCTGCTCACCAAGCCACAACAATTGCTCCCCAAGACATGTCTTGGAGGCTGAAGACAATTTCAGAAACAAGGAAGGAAGAAACAGATTTCCCCAACACCCTTCACCAGTGGGAACCTGAACGATACCTACTCAAGTGTCTTCTGCTTCAAAAAGATTTTTCCTTATCTTCCTCCATCTTACATTGCAAGTCTGCGTGGCACTTGATGTAATTCTCAAAATTGGACCCTGTTCATTAATCACTACTGAAGGCAATGGCTTCATTTCTCAGTTGTACTTTGGAGATAAAACAGAAGAAGAAGGAATTATTTCCTTTTGAAAAAAACACATATCATTAATACTGCTGATTTCTGTGAAACAATGTCTTCGCCTTCCAATCTCCCCCACCCACTTCACAGGAAGATATTAAGTTGGCCTGAAAGAAGAGAAAGTGGAGTTAAAGCTCTTGATGAGAGTGAATGAGTGCTTGTAGTCTCTTTATCTCCCCTCTTCTCATGACACATTCACCTAATGATTAAAACCGAGTTAGAGCAACTGCTATTGGACTACACTGAACTAGACAATTAAACAGAGCAACGTCAAGTTCAAGTAATTACTAGCCAGATGCGAACACCAAGGAAAGGCGCATTGCTTTCCCTACACCACTGTGACTGCAAAGAAATAAAGGAATGTAAACAGCTTTTTCAGACACTCTGCAATCATAAAGCCATTCTTCCTTATTCAGTAATTTCAAAGGCAGCTTAACCTTCATAAATGGTTCACATGCACACACACAACCCATTCTGTTCTAGTGCAGCATTCAAAAGAGCAACACCATTATATGCTTTATCGAATCTATACTTAGAATCACAGAATCACCAGGTTGGAAGAGACCCACCGGATCATCGAGTCCAACCATTCCCACCAATCTCTAAATCATGCCCCTCAGTACTTCATCCACCTACACCTTGAGCACCTCCAGGGAAGGCAAGTCAACCACCTCCCTGGGCAGATCGTTCCATTGCCTAATGACCCTTTCAGTGAAGAATTTTTTCCTTATGTCAAACCTGAACCTCTCCTGGTGGAGCTTAACTTCTCAAGGTAGAGTACAGGTAAATTCTGCAGTCTGAATCTATTTGTGTAAACTGAAAAAAATATATATATATAATAAAGAAAGAAACAGCACACTGCCCGAGGGGAAACCTCATTATCAGAGCCTTATCGATACTGTTGGTTGTGCCAGCAAGAGAATTTCTCCTGTTTGCAAGGTGATAACTTCGAGGACCTTGATTAATGTGCATTACTCAGGCAGATGAATTCAGATCTACCCAGCAACTTCTGTGATCTGGATGAGCCTGATAAGTAGCTGGAAGGCATGAAAATTCCTATCTGAACTTATTCATACTAGAAAACATACTTTTTAACAGTAAAACCCAAAATGCACATGTGCCATGGCTGAGCTTATGTCCTAAATCATTCAAAGGGAGGGAATGGACTTGATCTTCCAGCCAACCTGATGGCAAAAGAGAATCAGTACAATACAGTGCCTATTTTTCATATCAACACTCTCAATCTCCCAAGTGAAACATGAGGATGTGGGTATCACCACAGAAATAGTGGTTATATTGACCCTTGGTGGCAGGGCTATCCTTTTAGGTGTAGAACTATCCATGCAACAAACATGAAAATAAATGTAAACAAAACCCAACCAACCAAACAAACAAAAACTTTAAAGAATCTTTTTTTCATAAACAGCACCTCTCTTAGTAATTGCCTTATATAAAGTGAAAGACTTCAGAGATTTTCAGCACCTAAGCGATTATATTGAAGACAATTATATTTTCATCCCAGGAGCAAGCTGTACTCTAGGGTACAAGTGTAATGCCATGTTATGCACTTTAACACCTACACTGCACATGTTTTATCCAAGAAAACCTATGAAGGGCCTGATGTAACATTTCTAGGTCCAGTTCCAAACCAATATTAGGCTCAGCTGCAGAACAGAGATGTTTTTATTTCTTACTACTTCTATGTTCCACAAAGTTGTTTTTCCTAAGAGGACTTCCTGCTGTTTAATAATTAACTCAAACTGCTCTGGACACAGCTCCAATAATAACTACTGAGATAATCAAAATACCTGCAGAGGTTTTCCTTGATGAGTCTGCCTTATAATTATGAGTGTGGAATTTGCACGGTATGCTTAACACTAGAGAAACTTCAATATATAAATTCATTTAAATGTCTAATTATTTAGCACACTTTTCACAATTTCTCAACTCTGGTAACTTGACAGAGGGGGTTTTTGTGCTGTTTTGGTTTGTTCTGTGTTAGTTTTGTTGTTGGTTTTGTTGTTTTTTTAAAAAAAAAATCTAGTGCCCATGTTTTAGAGAAGGACTCAGATTGCTGGAGCATTTTTCACTGCATACCTGGTGAGTTAATAAACAGACAGTGCAATTACAGTGACAAGTATCATCCCAGAAAAGACCTAGAGAAAAATTAGTACACAGCTCTGAAAAAGAAGCCACCTCTCCTCCCTCTGGTGTCACCGAAGGCATTAGTTTCTCACATCTAAAAATCTCAATAAGTGACTGATGACAGATGAGCTCTCCCAATTATGACAAGGATGTCAGATGCTGTAATATTTCCTTTTTATCAGACATCCACAGATCCTACCATTTATCAAGTAGTTGATTTAGGCATCAAGAATATCCAAAAGGGATCCCTAAAAAAATCTCAAAACAGTTGCAAAAAACCATACACACACAGTTTAAAATGTTATTTACAACCTTACTTAACATGGTAGGTACCCTGGAAGGACACTATCATTAACACATACCTTAAATGATAAGATTCCAGCCAATTTCCTCAGTATTTTAAACAATCTTTGCAAAAGCAAATTCTAAATTTAGTTTAGAATGTAAATAACTACCACACGGTTTTTGCTTAAAAGAAAATTACAGACAAGAAGCATTCCATTCATATGTGATCAGTATAGCAAGACAGAGAAACTCTGGGTTTTTTTTAAAACCACCCTCTGCAAAATTGTATTAAACTACTAGATGTGCAATAGTGAGAGATAAGAAATAGAGAAGAGTTATTTCCACTGAAGCACCAAAGGATGGTAAGATGTACAGATGGAAATGATAGGTTTCTCTGGCTTCACTATTATGATTCTAGAGTGCAAAGGGAAGAATAAATGTATTATCATTTATACAAGTCTTGCAAGGGAGTCAGAAGACAGAAACGTATTAACACAGACAGCAAACAGATCCATGGAAAAGTATGTTGACAGTACTAAAAAGTATCTCCTGCCTCTAAATATATGGTAATTATTTGAAAGTAGGAAATTGTTGATTGATGAGAAGCCCAATATGAGCCAGCAATGTGCACTTACAGCCTAGAAGGCCAATTGTACCCTGGGCTGCATCAAACCTTATTACTCTCTCCAACTACCTGAAGGGAGGTTGTGGAGAGGAGGGAGCTGGGCTCTTCTCCCAAGTGACAGGGGACAGGACGAGAGGGAATGGCCTCAAGCTCCACCAGGGGAGATTTAGGCTTGAGATTAGGAAAAAATTCTTCACGGAGAGGGTGGTTAGGCATTGGAACGGTCTGCCAAGAGAGGTGGTTGAGTCACCGTCCCTGGAGGTGTTTAAGGTTAGGATGGATGAGGTACTTAGGGGCATGATTTAGGGATTGGTGGGAATGGTTGGACTCAACGATCCAGTGGGTCTCTTCCAACCTGGTTATTCTGTGATTCTGTGAAAAGAACCGTGGCCAGTAGGGTCAGGGAGGTGATTCTGCCCCTTTGTTCCTCTCTTGTGAGACCTCACCTGGAGTTTTGTGTCCAAGTTCTGGAATCCTCAGCACAAGAAGGATATGGAACTGTTGGAAATGGTCCAGAGGGGGGCTACAAGGATGATGTGAGGGCTAGAGCACCTCCCATATGAGGCTGAGGGACATCAGCTTCATCTTTTATAACCCTTTTTACTATTGCAGCCTTTTTTGAAAAATAAACTATATGATTACTTATATTCCACTTGTTTTCAACTTTTACAGCTTCATTGCCTCGCATTTATCTACAACTTGCAAATCATATATTGTCTTAACCTCTAGGCTGGAACAAGTTCTGATCTTTCTTATTCCTTTCATGATAAATAAAAACAAAATCTTAAGTCTGTATTTTCAGCATCTTGCTACAGATCTCCCAGACACAGAAATTTCACAGGCCAATTCTAGAAGTTACCATTTTGACAATTTGCTGTGTAGCAAAGAGGTAAAATACATACTTAAACCCAGCTCACACCAATTTCAGATCTTCAGTAGATTCCTCCTCCATAAAAATTTCTAATTATTTTCTTTAATGTAGACAAATATCAATCTTCATTCTGGCAGATGATGCAATCCCTCCTCCTATTTCAGATTATGCTCATTATTCTTTTATTACCACTTTTACACAACAACTGCTCCACTTTATATTTCAGTTGCCTACTCAATCCAACTAGATTCCAGAATAAATTCAACAGCTGATATTCTCTTCCATTTAGTATCGCATTTTATATCTAGCTAAGGAGGAAAGAGAATAAAACCTTGTTATTATGAGTTGTTCTGCTTGTAGAAGAGAAGGCTCTGAGGAGACCTTATAGTGACCTTCCAGTAAGTGAAGGGGCTACAAGAAAACTGGGGAGGGACTGTTTACACAGGTTTGTAGTGATAGGACTAGGGGCAATAGCTATAAATTGGAAAGGGACACTTTTAGATCAGACATAAGGAGGAATTTCTTCACTGTGAGTGTGGTGAGTCACTGGAACTCAGGGAATCACTTGCCCAGGGAAGTTGTGGCAACTTGTTCTGGGGCAGTTCAAGGGCAGGGCAGGTTGTATGGGCCTTGGGTAACGTGATCTGGTGGGACGTGTCCCTGTCCCTGTCAGAGGGGTTGGAACTAGTTTATTTTTAAGGTCCCTTCCAACCCAAACTATTCCATTATTCTATGATTTTTGTATAAATTTCCGCTAAGTACTTGACAATAATAAGTTCTTTGTAAATATGTCCCTATAGACAAGTAATGAGGAGGACTTGGGGAGTGGTAGAGAGTGGTGCAGGTTTAATTTCACTGATCATTTCACTTGCTAGAACAGGCATCTATCGTTTCAGTGCAGAGTGTAGAAGTAGCACATGTATTTCAATGCAAAATTTCCCTTTCTGTCTCTACCATATGTTATCATTCAATATTGAGGAATGTAAATTACTCTCTCCTTTCTAAATAGTAAACTAATACAACTTATGCACAGGAGAGTAAACATATCTTTACATTAAAAAGATATGTAGAGATAGCTTTAAACCTTAACATTTGTTGAATAAATCCCCTTCTGTGTTCAACTGATTAAGAGAAGCATGTGAAAAATTGAGCATTAGCTTGGATTTAGTGGGTTTAGGGGTAAGAATATCAATTGAGCAAAACTTCAATTACAGACTAATTTAATGTATACCCGAGTATATTTTGCAATTCAATAAACATCACTTCAGAATTAAACAATTCCAATTTGCTTTCATTTCAGCCTGTGTGCTTGCATTAAAAATTTACTATTAGCCACACTAAAATTAGTCTGACTGTTTGGAAGCACTCATCCAACTCTCTTTGTGGACATCTAACCATTCATGTTTGTAACCTATTCTTCTATTTTTTTCCCTTCTTATATTGCTGAACAAGAAAGTGTCAGGCACCTACTCAGCTGTGCACTTACTGATACTTGGTTGCTCTGGAAGATTGTCTTCCCTTTGTCTATTTATGATGCAATACTAGATATGCTACTTCTGGCAAGTCAATTCCATTTTAATCATGAATAAATTCCTCCAGATTTGAACAAGATGCAAAAACACCAAACAAGAATTAAAAGCACCAGGAATCTATTAGGAGAGTTCTCTTCATGATCTGTGTAGTGTGAATATCCGCACCAAGCAATACTCTGTATGTGAGGCACTGTAAAAGCATCAGTATATTTGTCATCAAATGACAGAGGAAGTTGGCAGAAAGTACTACAATGGACAAAAGTGACTTCATTTCTACAGCACCCCTCCAGTTTCACAGAAAAGTGAAAAATTTAGATCAATAAAATTCTACTTAGCAAGAAAACCCATATTCTGACCATTTGATGGCCCCCTCATCCCAAACACAGAATGTCTCCAGAGCAACTAAGTCACCTTCTGACCTCTCCACCTGAGAGGCAGTAAGCACCCTGCAGTGCAGCTCAGGGGGAGTGGAAAAAAAAAAAAAAGTAAAAAAAAGCAGCACAATAAATAAGACACATCTTGTGTGTCAGGCACAGTATTGGCACTTGAATCACAGAAAATAACAGAGCTAAAACCTTAGCATCCTTCAAGAACTACTGATATTTCTACTGTGTACTTCAGGACATCAGAAGAATTAATTTCGTCATTTACTCCCAGCAGCCTTGAGTACTCTTCTGACATGCAATAGTTCATCACAAGATTATTTATACCTGATAAAATAGTGTAAAGGAAGACAGATTGGGCTGACTGACAAACTCTTTAGCCAACTGCAGAGCTACTATGCATTACTACACACACTTACAAAGACGGCTGTGTGCAGAAAAATTTCTGATTCCAATATTTATTTTACAAAAATGATTGAAATTCATGTCACTTTTACCCTTTTTTCCTACTTTAATTGCACATGAATGAAAGAAGAAGGTCCAGCAGGACATCAATTTTTATATATAGATGCCACCTAGGAGGAAGTACTCATTTCGCATAAACCTGCTGCATTGGTGCAACCTACCTTTCACTATTAATTCCGCATAATTTGAAACTCCAGATCCACCATCTGAACGAATGACGCATCGGTACTTGCTGATACTGCGTTGAGAGGTGTCAGCTACACTGACAGTAGCAGAAAAACGCCTGTGGTTGACCACTCGAGTGACCATTAATGCTGTGTCCCTTCCATTCCACTGCTGTAAAGGCAGAAAAAAGAATGTAGGTTATGAAGACACACAGATTCAGTATCTATATGTAATTCATTCTTTGTTATCCTTAGCATTGTTCAAATTTTCATGTTGACATCATAAAGTTAGGTTTTATACAAGAATACTTTTTTTCAAGAAAGACAGCCAGACATCCCCCTGAAAATTTACACAGTTGAGTGAACTAGGGCTTAAATATTGTTATATCTAAATTTACATTTCACTCTTACATAACTTTGGAACATAGTTGGGCATTTGATGGTTCTCTGTACTGAAAATGCTACAGAGTGAGAGTTCAGACCATGCAATTGTACACAGTGGATTTATAAGCCTGGCTAGGATATAAAAACACTACAAACAAGTGGATTTTGTACAACTAGGAGAGGCTACAAATTTACAGATTTTATAAGCTTGGCATTTTCAGGTATAAAACTTTGATTCTGGACCAATTTAAATAAACTGCTTGGATGAGTAGTCACCATGACATGCCCAACATTCCTCAAAACTCTCTACCAATGCCAGACTACATTTTCCCAACTGGAAAAGGGACAGATGAAGATTTAGCTAGAAACAGAAGTTCTCCACAGTATAAACACCTGAACTTGCTTAGCTGATCTAGTTTATTAGGAGTTTCGAAGCAAAACACATTGCTGTTTTGCCAATTTCCAGTAATCAGCTTTAAGGGATGTTTCCAAGGCTGTTTTCATTAAATGTTTCAATTTTGGAGAACAGAAAACTGTTTTCCACTGGCGACAATAATGATTTCCTCCCAAAGCCCTGCTTCTCCGAAGATAAAGTTCATACTGCTTCAGGTCAGAACTGGTTTTACATACATCCTGTCAAAACTGTGGAAAAATTTCACTGAAAGGACTCAAAAATGATAAAGAATAAGCCAAAAAATATATCTCACTGGATGATAATAGTACAGTACAGTTTAGTAAATTTTAGATAAATACATAATTTTTAGGAGAACAGCTGTGACGTGAGTACAATTAAAATGACCGTCAAGTCATTTTTACATGATGCTGACTACATTCCTCACTAACTCAAGTCTTTTTCCCAGTACTAATTTTAATTTTTATGATTAGGTAAACTGACTCGCTGCCTAATATTTAAATTAGATTCAAAATGGATATTTTTACATTAAAATGCCCCAAGTCAGAATAAAGTTTAAGAAAATCTTTAAATATTTGACTACATAATGCCAAAGCATCCATGACAAACATCATTCTCGCTTGTCTCGGATGTTGCAAATATGGGGCAGTTAGACCCTCAGTCACATCAGTCCAAGCCAAGAATAAAAACTGTTGACAGGCTTAAGGTTCTGAAAGTTTACGTTGGCGCTATGTACATGTACAGTATGCACAGAAAGAGAATCCTCTTGACTTGCTTGAGATGCTAGGCTTTTGATGGCATAGAAGTTTAGAAGAAAAAAAGAGCTCAACTATTTTTAAATCTTCTAGAAGAGCTCCATGTATAGCACATGATAATGTTGTGACTCCACAGATCTGAGCACTTCAAAGGGTAGAAGAAATAATTTGTCCTTCACTGGGAAACAGGCATTTGACATATTCAATCTGACATAGGTTCTATTTCTAACTCTAAAACTGAAAATGAGTTCCTAAGGTTGTTACTACACCAACTTGAATAGCACAACCCAGTCTTTCAAGACCAACCAGTAGGATGAATATATACACATTGCAGCCAAGGGAAACTGGGAGGAAGAAAACACAGTGAGCAAAAACTGATACTACCCATTTTCACCATGCAGGTTGTAAAATCAGATGTTAGTGTAGGTTTCCTTCTCAGCATTTTGGGCTGAGGATGGTTTTGGAGGATGACAAGAAAGAAGATTGCATAATAAAGCAGAAGTGAAGAAATATTCCACTTGTTCTGTCTCTTCTGCTTTATGGCTGAGTGCTTACAGGTGTGGAGGCATTTATTTGAAGCCAAAATTTTGCCATCATTTGCCATTTTTTCTATCTTTGATATCATGATTCTGTATTTTGTCACTATAAACACTCACCTAGAAATAATTTAAGGAATCAAAGGATCTTGACAAAATGATTCTGCACCACCACCCAGTCTTTCTCTATCTACTCATTTTTATTTGAAAGAGTAAAACAAACCAAAACCAGATCAAAAAAAGCACCACAAAAAAAAAAAGTGCATTACTTTACCTGGAGCCAGAGTTTGTCGTGCTGTGACCACTTTCCCCCAGCAATGCACTGGAACGTCGCGTTCTGTCCCACATTAACCTCCACGTTCTGAAGTCGTAGGAAATGAGGTGCTTTTCCTAGCAAAAGATGCAAAGTATTGGAAGGGTAGAGCAGGGCGGTGACTGATGGTGTTACAACAACACAGGCAAACACTCAGAAAATTATTAGGGCTTATCCTTGACAAAGTGATTTGGGAAAATAAAGGTGTCCTTCAATATTTGACCATTCACTGCAGAGTAAGGTGTGCGATTGATCTGACAGACGATGGCCTAAGGAATCATGCAGAACTCTGGCACCTCTGAAAATACAGCCTTAGATCAAATTGCAACACAAATTCATGGACATCAGCACAATTTCTTACTCCTTGCTACAAAGAGTGATTTCTTGTCTTCAGAAAACTGTGTTTCTAAAAAGGTCAAAGAAAATCAAATACTTCTGAGCTTCTCAAGCATGCCTGATCCAAAACAAACTTTCACATAGGTCTTTTTTCCTTTTTGTTTTATTATTACATACATCCTAGACCTTTCAAGTAATATTCTGTAATTAATACTGAATCTAATATTAAATGAAACATTTGTATAACTGACAGCATTGTATCGCTGTTTATCAGATCACCGATACCAGTGTTTTCCTGATACTAAATTCAGTATTAATTCAATTTTAAACCACTGTTATTGAAATGAAGGTTTGCACATCTTCACAAAGGAACTAGATCAGAGGATTACGGTTTTGACTAAATACCATTTTACTTCTCTAAGTTAACTTACAAGAAAATAAAAAAGACTAGAGTGGTGAATCTGACACTTATACATGCACTAAGTTCTTGCTGGGCTTCAGAGAAAGCTTGTACACCATTTGAATACTTTTACTAAAAAACACTGAACAGTCTTACGAAACTCTAGAGGTCAGACTTTTTTGACTTTGCCTTTACATTTTCTAGTATTATTAGATACTAATGAAATATATCATTTCAGAGGGCATACCAGCCCGTCCTTTCAATTGGAATTAAAGATCTGCAAAAGGATGTGAACATCTGTGCCTGTGCATATGAAGCTTGACATACAGGTATTTTGTCTGCTATAGACGGAGGAACAGAGAACACATGCCTATTTTGTTTCTGTATCCCATTCACCACATGTTCACTTTGCTGACAGCTCCTGAAATATAGTGATTCCATATCATCATGCTTTCTGGGGATCCATAATTTGCATCAAAGTTTACAGGAAAACTCCATCTGGGTGACAGCCAGAATGTACTGCATGAGTTTTGCAGGCGAATACCAGTAATTTCTGCCTGCAGTCTAGGGTGGGCAGATAGAAGCCATCTCCAAAGCTACGTAACGTAGCCTGGATGGGTAAAGCCACATCAAACCCTAGTCCTCAGGTCTGCCCAGCTTCCAGAACACAGGGCTGACCTACTATTGCAAGTGCTCATGCACAAAGAGTCAATGAGCTTTTAACAAAATGAAAAATTATTCACCACTGTATTCCTTCACAGGACAAAAAATAAAAAGCAACTTCATCAAGATACTTATTTTTCTCCGTTACTGTGTCATTAGGGACATTTCACTGCATTTTTGCTGATATTTAGCTCTGTCTGCTGTATTGTCATCTTTGAAGGCAAAGCAGAAATGAAGACATAACACCGATAATTTCAGCAACCTCCAAGGTCATCAGGAGCTTCATGGTCCCTGTGTTTTGAGTCATAACAATTGTATACAAGGGGCAAAGCCTGTGTAAGTCAGTGGAACACGCTCTGGTGACATTTACCCTGCTGGCTGTCAACACTGAGCAACAAAACACCACCGGGAATCAGACACGAGGAGCATTTACACAGGCAGCCAAGAAGCTACAGCTTGTAAGGAGTTCTGTACGCGGCAGGTTGCAAACTGGTTCAAAACACAGTTAACTCTGAATCACTTAGGTTTTGAGTCAGCAAGAATGCAGTTAATCTTGAAGAGGGACCTGCATATACTTAGAGAAAAGGATTTAAAATCAGTTTAAATCTTTGTTTAAGCAGGGGTGCAACACAGCATCCTGCCTCTTGTTTTTAAATCCCATAACTTTCTTGTCTAGGCTTTGCCCTGTAGTTTGCTCAGTGGCCTCATTCCCAGCAAAGGGATCAGTCATCACCCAGCATGCTGTGGAACACACGCAGACCGTTTGGGGGATTGGTTTGGATGCTGCCAGTTATCAGCAACATCTGGTTCATACAGATTCTAAGTATTCCTTAATGAAGTAAAAGCACCCAAAGGCCTGAGCAATGAGCACATGGTAAATACAACTATAATTTAGTTAAACACCAATTAACCATACTGCAATTATCGGAAACGTCCTGATAAACTTGAACAAAACCATGTCTATCTCACTGAACAGCAGTTATTCTTCAAAATATTATATTGCAAGAAAACCAGTTGTTTCCACTCCATTGATATGATCCATGATTGCTTTGTGAGCAGCTGCCACTGAGTTACTAAAACTATTAACAAGTGAGAGGGGCTGTAAAAAAAAAAACAAACCCATAGAAGAAACTGTATTCTGTGTACACAAAATATAGATCAAGCCACTCTGAGGATGCACAGAGAAACTAAAAAAGGTCAGACTGAAAGGCAGACTGAGGCTCAAGGTATCTTTGAATGGAAAACAAATTGAAGCTTATTATAATGGCTGTGATGGAAGAAATGCAGCACTAATATTTTTGAATAGAGCAATCCGCTTGCATCATTTTCTACTCTTGTGCAAGCGTATTGTCTGAATGGGATTTATTCTTAATATCATTACAGTGGGTTATCATTTGTTGAGAAACGCCTTTGGGATATGTCCTTTACCAAGGAACTACTGAAAAAAAATTGTTTGTTTCTTTTTTTTGTCTTAAGTTAATCACATGGGATATTACCAGAAGATTTCCAGACTGTTTTCTACAGCAATGTGATTCAGAAATAACAAACCAATCAGTTTTATGTTCTCACAATGAGAGGAAGACAGACTTCCACAGATGTCCTGGCGCTAGCTACAGACGGAGAGCAGTTTTGCCTTTTGCACAACTTGCAGAGCTATGTAATTATGCAAGGCTGATTGTCTTTAGGTGTCTCTGAGGGATACGATAAGACATTTTAGTGCTGACCAAATTGGGTAAATCACTCCTTTAGACTTCAAAGCTGGGTAAGCAACACATTGATACAGTTAGAAAAACAAAGAGTGCTCACTGCATGGATGGGCGAGAACTCTGACTTCATCCACAGCTATGTACCCTGGATGTCCTTTCAAAGAGACAGATTCAAATATCACCTGGAATACAAAATAAGAAGTTTTCTTAAAAAGAATAGCTACACTAGTAACTTAGCCAGTCACCACATTCTGCTCTTATTCCAATGTCTGAGTCATTCAAGGCATTTCATAATTTATAATGGAGGGACACCAAGGCAATTCAGTATGTACATGCATACTAGAGAGTGAAAATCAGTTTCATATTGGAAACAAAAAGTTAGAGCAAGATTTATTAGGATTCAAGACAACTATGCGGTTCTTTCATTTGGAAGAGCAAAAAACACCCTGTGTATATACACAACTATATTCAATTTAAGCACCAGTCCAAGAACATTAAGTGGATAATCATTTGACATCTTGTTATTATGCCTCAGAAAGCTGGAGAATGCTGTACATGAGATAAAATACTATTACTGAATCAATAACCCTGCATGGATTCTTCTGGAGAAAACCTTGATTTGGCAGGCACATCATTGCAGTATTAGAAAGCAAATTTCAAGCAACAGATAACTCTGGATTCTAGTTACTGAACTGTGATAAGATTCTCCCAGAGACAACAAAATTGTTTCTGTCTTCCCCTGGATTAAATAACATGGCCTGAGAAAGAACAGTCTTAAAACCCACACGTATTATTTCTCTGTATTAAAGGAGCATTATCTAGAACTTTTTATTTTATTTAAGTATCTGGATAATGAAAATATAGCACTAATTTAGATCTGAATAGATACTGAATTCTGGATGAGCAAAACCTTCTTTCTTTCTCTGGCTTTGTGATTTTATCTGGAAAACTGCCCTAATCTGAAGTATCCTGTTACAAAAAAAATATACAGGTTATCTGAAAATCAGCAGTACAGAAACAAAAACATAGATTAAATAAAACTGATAAAGTGATCCTTAAAAATAGAGTTAACTACTGCCAAATAAGCTAACAGAAAAATCAGGAGATAGTAGTATTAAATGTGGTGCAGTTTGCCCAACAATTAAAGGACAGTAGGGCATGAGTTGCAGATTAAGCCCTCGTCGCACTCTGGATCTTTCCAAAGGGAGGAGGCAGGGAAGAAAGGGGTACAAATGTCCAAATCTCCTCTCCCTGGTGGCCAGTGATGGGACACAAGGGAATGGAACAGAAAAACTTCTTCATGGAGATGGTGCTCTTTCCCTGGAACAGGCTCCCAAGGGAATTTGTCACAGTACCAAGACCGTAAGAGTTCACAGAGCACCTGGATGATGCTCGTAGTCATTTGGTTCAGTTTCCAGTACTATTGTGTGGAGCAGTGGGTTGGACTCAGTGGTCCTTATGGGTCTCATCCCACTTGAGATATTCTATGATTCTATAAGGAACAGCAAGTGACAGAAAATTTAAACTGCAATAGAAAAATGAAAAATCATAGAATCAAAGAATAAACAGGATGGAAGAGACCCACTGGATCATCGAGTTCAACCATTCCTATCAAACACTAAACCATGTCCCTCAGCACCTCATCCAACCGTGCCTTAAGCACCTCCAGGGAAGGTGAATCAATCCGCTCCCTGGGCAGCCTCTGCCAGTGCCCAATGACCCTTTCTGTGAAAAATTTTTTCCTGATGTCCAGCCTAAATCTCCCCTGGCAGAGCTTGAGGCCATTCCCTCTCGTCCTGTCCCCTGTCACTTGGAAGAAGAGCCCAGCTCCCTCCTCTCCACAACCTCCTCTCAGGTAGTTGTAGAGAGCAATGAGGTCTCCCCTCAGCCTCCTCTTCTCCAGGCTAAACACCCCCAGCTCTCTCAGCCGCTTCTCATAAGGCCTCATAATGCAGACTGATTATTTAACATCACAGTAATGCTGCCTCTCAAGTTAGCGAAACTCTTCCCAAAAGAAGGAAGTGCTATCCTTTGCTATTTAAAAGAAAAAGAAAAATAGGTGGAAATGTATTGGGTGCATTTGAATTGGACATCCCCAGTTTCATTCCCTCTTACTAATATTCACATTGCACTAAATTGCTCATTTTTGCATGAGTACACAATAATGTTTTCAAGGACAGAGTTAATTAACATGTTCAGCTGCACAGTTATTAAGATTAGAGTAGCATTCGAGTCTAGTGTAGCTACTTGTTTTGTGGGGGAAAGCATTTCAGTAATTTGTAACATCTAAAATTCATTACTAGAACACAAAGTTAACTAATTAAAGCCAGTTTTCAACACCTATTTTCATTCTAAATAAAAGCCAGTATTCCCAGACTTTCACTGTGTAGCTTCTTCATTGCCTTCATCAGAAGACTTAATACAGTAAAAGATTCAACTGTTCAAACTCTGATCACTGCATGCCCTGGCTATGAAAGCAAACCAGTATGCTGTTCACAAGTAGAGAATTGCTGTTAATTTTTGCTTTGCATTTGGGGTTCCAGAATGTAGTTCCTGCTCATGTTTCCTTGACTTCCTAAGGATCTGCTCCCCAACCCAACACACATCCAAATGAGTAATCTTTCAAAATACATCCATTAGAAAAAAAAGATGTGTTAAAAAGATGTTGAGCACAAAAAATTACAAGGTGAATATATAGACTAAGAAGAGCTCAGCTGCTAACAATATGCACAAAAAAAAGTTCTACTCCAGAGGATGGTGGACAAAAAATGAGCTGTACAAGGAAGTAAGTCTCTGGAACATAAAATCACCCAAAAAACAACAACAAGTGGTTTGTGTTATCAAGGTTCTTGACGGGCTTTTTAGTGACTGTATAAAATAAGAGTATAATGCAAGTCCTTAGTATGGAAGTTATAATTTATTCTAGAAATAAAATGCCATTCATGATAAAAATTACATTTACTGGGAAGGTCATGTAAGCAACTACTGTGACTCCCTTCAGATTTGAATTAAAGTACAAACAGCTACAGCTACAAAATCCTATATTGGTTTTGCATTTGTGAGAAGCTATAAACCACAATGAACTAATTCATATATCTCCTGCAAGCCAAGAATTTGGAAAGAAAAGTTCTCCAAGGCACTGGTATTAGCTATTAGTGCACGGCAAATGTAAGCACCAATACACAGACAATTGTCTTTATATTACAGACAAATACAGTCTATTTAGTACAGGAAAGTATAACTTAAGCCTGGGAGAGCCAAGTCAGCTCCTCAAAAACCACTTGCACTACTCTGGAATCCAGTGAAAAGATCCAGTGGGAGGTGTCCCTTCCCCTGGCATGGGAGTTGGAATCAGATAGGTTTTTAAAATCCCTTCCAACCCAAACCATTCTATGATTGCTCTCCATTCTCATAATATTGTTTTGACAGACTATTTTATCTCTTATGTTTTACACTCAGATATTTTTGTTATTTCGCAGTTCAGACCTCCACATTGTAATCATTTCTTTTGGTTTTGCAGCACATCAGCCCTATCAAGGTGAGAAGTACAAAAGAACCCTGATTTTCCCTAAAACAGGGAATTAGGACACACCAGGAGGAAAAGGCAGGAATCCATGCTAATTGAGCCTAGTTCAGCAAATTTCACGCTAAATATCTCAGATGTCCTCTTAAATTCAGTCAGAAATGTAGTTTAATGATTGAGATATAGGCATTCAAGAATGTTTTACATTTAAGGAACTTCTCAGAAATTAATACAGATGACAAAATGCAAAGTTTACTCCTGGAAAAGATTCCTAAATGCTCCCTAGAACTGCAAATACCAAGTCATATCATGTTTCCTTACCAATAAACAAGCCTACATTTCACTGCTGCTATAATACCCACAATGTCTGTGTTAGCAACATAGCCTGGTTCATCTGTTGTGGTACAACAGTTTTCTTCAGGCAGGGATCAATAATGTTCCTTGCTATACATCAAAAACACTCTTCCTGGCAGACTCTAGTGCTGCCCTTGGTGCATTCTGGGACTGAGTTCATCCTTATGGCAAGCAGTAATTCAAGATTACATGTATTACCTTTCGCCAAGTGCTATTACAGCTTTTTCTCACTATACATTTTCAGGCTGAGAATCCAAGTACGAGTAACTCTAGGGTAGACATTATAGATCTCCACCAGCCCCACATTTATATCTCAGCAGAGTGCTTTTGAATCCAGACAGCTTGGATAACCCTTACACTGAACTGCCAGACCTAAAACATGACCTCTGGCAACTGGCTCGCTTACTAGTTTTCTGCTAGTCAGCCCTCCAAAGCTCAAAGTACCTGTCAGAGCCTCAGACCTAGGGCAGATAGTTTCAGATCTATTGCCTGACTGAATTTTCAGTGTACACTGCAGTTCAGGATGGGGTGGCTTCTATGTATTAAGAGAATAACCCACAGATTGCCAATTGCAATTTTCACTTGTGTAGGAAAAATGTTCCTTTTTTTCCTGTGTTACCTGGTGCTTTTGATATACAAAACTCAATTTTCAGGACTCTGGTGTACTAAGCGTTCTCTAGGCATGCAGTTTTGATTTAAAGCTGACAAATAATACTCCAGTGGCACATCCTAGATTGTGAGGATGAAATGAGACCCTCCCTAGGCAACTGTACACTCACGCTCTTGTCATCCTGCCACCTTCAGACTCCTTTAGCCAGAACTGTTACTTTAGGCTGCCAAATAACAATAATTTTGTCTATGTCCTTCATTGTTTTTTCCTCTTCACTTCTGCAAGTCTCAAGTTTTCTACTTTTAAAAAAGAAAACTTGATTAAATGTAAAGAACTGCAGCCACCAGAAGAAAATTGTTTATAAAAATCACAGACTGATAGATCACCCTATTAGATCCCTCATAATAGAGGCATAGTTCTCAAATCTTAAAAGCCACACTTAAGGGATAAGAATACAAACATAAGGAGAAGGAAACATCCCCTCCGTTCACCATAAAATGTCCTCGGCTGGAAGGGACTCAACAAGGGTCACTGAGTCCAACTCCTGTCCCACATAGGGCCAAACAGTAAAAAAAGAAAGCCCTTGTTTTTTTCTAGGAAGGAACTACTCCTAGGCAGTTACTGCTCACTTCCAGTTTCTTCATTTTTCTGCTGCCGTGAAAAATTATTTGATTGAAAGGATATTTTTTGCTCAGAAAAAGCAAACTTGACCTGCAAGACAACTTGCAAAAGAAGTGAGGAAGGCTCAGAAAGTCTGCTATTGGTATATCTAAGAGTAGGATCTCACAGTGAGAGATCAGAGCGTCTTTTCCAGTTTTTTCAAGCACTGATTACCTAGGTGAAAGATCATTTCTGTCATCTCAGTGGAGCACTTACTACCAAGAAAATTCTGGTTCATAACCGGGTTCATGTTGCTATGAATGGAGTAATATGACTTCAGAACAAGTGATAAGTTGTGCACAGCTCTTAAAACACCACTTTCCATGCATTTGCATGTCTTTATTCCTTTCACTCACCCTGCATAGTGTGCTCTATGTATTCTGCTGATATCCCCAACTCTCTTTCAGAGGCAGCACATTAAAGTATGCTACTTCAGCTCAGATTTTATAGACCTCTTATCAAGTTATTAAAGGAAAAAAAAAAGGAAAAAGAGAAAAGCAGGCTTTTCTACCTGCTGTTTTCAACCCACAGACTATTTGCTGCCTTTTCATAGGAATGACTATAGTTTCTATTCTATCTCACTCATGCCTTTTATTAGTATCGTAGATACATCAGGTTTTCCTGCAAGGTTTAGGGTGCAATTACCTCCAAGGCATTTTTTTTGTCTTGAATATAAGACAAGACATAAACATGCTTTCAACAGTTAACAGAAGTAGGCAAGTCCACTGTGTGCAGTCTTATCTAATAAAACTAAAACAATGGCAGTAAAGTTACCACACAAAGTTTGAAGTGGACAACTAACAAGTAGCTATAAAATTAATATAACTCAAAAACAACTTACTCACCATATTCCTCAACTCCATGCCTGCTGAAAAAAATTAATTCACCTAGCAGAACAACAAAACTATGTTACCAGTAGTGCTAAAAAGAAGAGGGACAGAGGATCAGCTGCAGAGTATACGCATGTTGACTATGGAGTACAATGCTTTATTAGTAGCTTACGTACTTACACCCTTCATACAGACACAGGAAAAGACAAGATGCAAAGCTGAGTGAACAAATGTTCCTTCTTATGGAACCAGCCAAGGGCCAAAAACAATTCAGGCAAATTTATGCAGAGACACAGCAATGCATCCAGACACCCAGTTGTATTTATATTTACATAGTGCCGTGGAAAGTGCCAATATGAGTCTGTTTATGTGCCAATGATAAACAAAGGGGTCTTAAGTATCAGTTAAGCAGTCTATCCACTCTGTGACTTGACAAAAACTGAAGAAAACGGGTGAAGCAGGAAGAAATATGTCAAGACGTCCATACACCCAACCCTCTTGCTATAAACCTGCTATATATAAACTCATTCTGATAGTAAAAAATTGGGGTGAGAGTGTATGATTTGGGTTTCAGAATATCAATAGCTGAGCTCATACCTATACAAATGTTCAAAGGGAAGGGAAAGAAAAATGTTACAAACTCATACCTGATAAAAATGTGGCCAGAATGTACTGATGGCCAGTTCTGCTTTCACCCATCCTTCTGTAACGACCCCTGAGACGTTCCATATAGGATTGCCCTGTGGTCCTCCATTCACCTTCACGTAGACATTCAGAGAGCCAGGACTTGAACGATCTCTGCTGGATAAGTAATAGTGGAAGTCGATGCAGTGTGTGTCATTTTCCTTCAAAGTAGGCAACAGCAAGTGAGCTTTCTGCCCGGATGCCCGCCCAGAGCTGTTCACCATCATGAAGGAGCCTATAGAAGAAAGCAAAAAGAGTAGAGAGAGTGGGTATGCTTGGCTTTTTCAGCAAAAACAGTTCCATTAGAAAAATCAAGGATCCTTTTAGAAGCCAGAAAACAAAACACTGATCTGAAGAACTCAAACTAGCTATTTTATGCTAGTTGTTTGGTAACAGAAATTGTAGAGTATATACAAATAGATTCAGGGCCAAATAGAAGCCTAAAAAAAATCAGACTACGTTGTTTTTACTAGTTTATAACCCTGTAATGAAACGGTCAACTCTAAACAAAAGCATATTCACACTTCGTGCAGCAACAAGGCTCTCCTAACACACACAGTCCTGTCCCCATATTCAATACAAAAACTATCAGCTTCTCAGCTAATGTTTGCTTGCATGGCCACTGCCCACTTTGAGCCAATCTGTTCCTGTAAACCAGCATCTTGGCACTATAAACTTTTGAAGGTTGTAATATGTTAAGAAAAACACCATTTTCAGAGCCCAAATCAGTTAGGCTCATTAGCATAACAACATCTCCACTAGAAATAATGCAACACAGACAATTACTGCTCCAGGAGGGAAGGACAGGCTGAATTTAGGGAAGGGAATATATACCAAGGCAATTTGTGAATTTATTAACCTGCAAGCTTACATCATATTACCCATGGCACCTGATGTTGAACTCGCATTTTGATTCATCAAGCAGTTATTTTACAGCACATTGTGTCTCAACTCATCTCTTCACAGATGCATCAAGGTGACAAATTTTAGCAGTAGGGAAAAATATTATGAGAGTTATTTGATTCAATTCTGTTTAAAGGATCTCTTTTATGTGTGTACAGACACTGACACTCAGAAAAAGCTGAAGAAATACCAAGTTTAGGGGGGAGGGGAAGAAAATCTCTGTGTCAGCAGCTAGGCATGATAATTTTTAATCAAATGCAGCCCTCTTGACATTCTCTGTTCTGATGCTGCCTCCAAAGCATGATACAAACATATTCCTCTGCTGGCTTCTTACAGTTCACTGAAGATTGAGTTTGAAAAGCCTTGCCTCACTTCTAACCTATTGACTTTCCCTATTCCATGCTGTAGCAGTGTGGCACCCGCATGAGCTAGATAAAGATTTTGATCAATTCTGTGCAGTGAACAGTTATATATTCTAAATTTATACCAATACCAGTAAGTTCCACAAAAGTCCCCCCCACCGCCTTGTTTATATTTTTTATTTTTATATATACATATATATATATATATATATGCATTTTGTAAAGGATTGAAAAACACGGATGCAAAAGGAAGTCAATCTTTCAAAAAAATAAAAACACAGATTATAGAGACCCTGGAAAATTCAAGCACAGCTGGGGAAGACGCTGTACTAAGAAACACAAATATTGATAGGCAAAGTATTTCCTGGCAATCCTATCTTTCATTTTAATATGCTGAAAATCAAAATGACCCCAAAACAAGAAATTCCAGATTCATGCCAAGGATTTCGAGAACTGTATGAGCCGAATCCAAACTTTTCAATTTCTCTCTAATAATCAACGTGGCTATAATGGGATCCTGACAAAAGTTCACTGTTAATCTAATTCTGCTCCTAGTCAAGCACAAAATTCCCTTCTTCAGAAAGTATGCGGTATACATACTATTCTTAAAAATGCACCCAAATAAACAATAGTTTTAAGAAACTAAGATTTGGATTCTGTTTCTATGACCTAAGGTAATTTATTATGAGAAAGCACCATTGCCAACAGGCTTGGAGAGGCAGCATGGCAGCAGGATGGAAACCTGACCACCTGGTTTCTAAAACTAATTATAAAACTCACATCCAAGCTCTCTGTCATTACACACAGTCTGCCTTATCATCCTTTACAAATAAAGTTAGAATACTCGTAAGACCATCCTTCTGAGAATCTGGGAGGAAAGCCACTGTAAAACTGCTGAATAACAGTCCTGTGGTTTAGAGGAGCAGAGCAGCTGCTACGAAATGTGGTGCTTGCAGCAGTTCAGTGCCAGTTTAAGGAAGCACAAGATTCGATGAAGACAAGTTCTACCTTCGTTACTTCGCATACTTGAGGATGATCATAGAGTCAGTTAAAATGCTCAGAGATGGAAAGCTGAGCTCCTCTGCATCCATAAAGTCTTCAACCGAGTGCCTGCAAGAGTGAGTAGGAACCTACAAAACCTGATTTTTGCATCATCATTGATGGGGTCTTAAGGCACATCACCTCTGGGCATCTTTCTTAGCTTTCATCTTTCCTTTATGTTTGGATAAAACATGGATTCCTACCCTAAAGAGCTACTCTGAAGCTGTACTAACACAATGCAGTCTTGAACTGCACTGGGGTAGGAAGTGTTTCAACACCAGAAAATGTTGGGGAGCATTTCACTTTTAGAGACTCCCATATGAAATATCGAGCTTTCCTCTCAGAGTAAAAAATCAGCTTTTATAAAAGGTACAAAGCAATAATTACAATTTTATTTTTTTTTTCCACCCACAAAAAATGAATCACAAGCTATTCATGAGATGACAATGGCCTTTTGTGTAACTGATGACAATTCCAGAGTATGGAGCCTGAATCAAATGACTGACAACATGAGCAAGGAGAATACCTTTCCACTAAAAAGCACTTAAAATAATTAGTCTTAGTTACCAAAAAGGATAGCCTTGCAAACAATTGTCGTATGCAAGTTATTCATAGCTTAGGATTTTTTTTTTCAATACAACATGCCTAGAAATACAGGAGAATATACTATAAAAATGCAACTGTCTCCAGTAAAGTCCCGATAAGAGTTATTATTTTACATGACGGGGGAAAGATGAAAAATCCAGTTTTAGTGTCATCTCTGTCAGGAAAAAGTGCTCACACCTTGTTTAAATCAGCTTGTCATCTACTAACTGTACCACGGTTCCTTATTTCTACAGATGCTTCATGTGGCATCTTCCGCTGGCTACTGGAGGCACAGTGCACAACACCTCTGGCCTGCTTAGAGTTTCAGCAAGACTATAACTTACATTGAATACAAGAATAAGTCCATATTTAGAATTCAGTTGTGAAGCAGTTATACACTCTGTTCCATAAACCAGCCTCCAAACACACCCATCTGTGTACATTTCCATTTTTCTTTTTGCAGTATGAACTTGAATGGGATCCTGTTCCTTGTCCTCTCGGACCTTCAGAAGATTGCTCTGCACTCTCCAAGATCAACAGCTGAGATTCACTGCCTTGTTATAATTGTCCATGCCCAGTGAAGCTTGTCTGGTCAAAATATATCACTTAGAGGTAGGTGAGAGATCATGAGAATTGCTCCCATGAGAAAAAAAAATAAAATTCAAAATAGTGTTTTATGGTTTTCCTTATTATCCTTAATAAAAATTGACATATTGTGATTTAGAGTCTGACAGCCTTCGAACTCAGAATTGAAGCTGATGGGACATATTGTCAATTTCTAGGCTTATAAGTGCAAATAAGAGATACAATCTAGCCTGGCACCAACAAAACACTTGTCACATTTTCTACCCATATAAAGAATGAATTAACATGTCACAAATGGAAATTATTGATTACTGGATGACTGAAAGCCACTTAAATGTCTCCAGGCAAGAATCTGAATTTAAAAAAATTAAAAAAAAGTATTGTCAAGAAACTTATTTAGACCATTGCATATCCCATCCTGAATCATTTAGCCTCATTGTTTTGTTTTCCTCAATCAGCAAGTTCATGCAGGGGAGGGGGAGGAAATACCTATGCTGTGTAGAAGTTATTTTTTATATTTTTTGGACACAGAAGTATATGTTCATTAAAGTAGATTGATTATCAAGTCAATTAAATTTATTGTTCTTGTATCAACAGGTTAGATTAATATCTTGCTGGGTTTGCCCTGAATAACAAAACACTAGTGTGTTATGTTCAGATCAGTCAGAAGCAAGGAGAATGGAAGACGGTAAATAAATTCATTTTTAAAAATCCTTTCAAATGGCAGGAACATAAAACGGCACTCTCTCATAGTTATTAAACATACCACTGAAAATTGAGGAATTAAACCCTGAAGTGCTCTCTAGCTGGTCATAAATTTCAATTTTTCCCCTGCTTGGTGCATAATGATGCCTTGATAAGCGTCCTATTATTGATGCATCTGCAACATATATCCTCTTTTTGGAGCTGAAATGCTACTCTGTAGCAGATGGTGGCTATTGTGTTTACACATCAGCACTTTATGATTGCATTTTCTCACGTCTGCAGTAAAAAAGAAAGCCGTAATTGAGTTTTTAATGGCTTTGCACATTGTTCATTAAGATTACATGAGTGTGTTCTGACAAATGACAGCTGAAGAAATGAGCCACTGAGAACCCCTCGTGATCACCAGACAAACCTTGGTTGATGCTGTTTCACCGTTGGCTTTGAGGAATCGTGCTGTTTAAAAGTGAAATTACAGCAACCATTAAAGACTGAATGCAAACTTGAAATGAAAGCTGTCAAAACTCTCAACTGCAGAAAAGACTTCTAAAACCTTGGAAATCAGAATCAGGTACCGAATGTTCTTTTAGAGAGCAAACTTATTTCCAAAAGAAAGGAACATATTTTCCAGCAGTTCCATCAGGTGCGCAAGCATATTTTATATACGCAGTTTTCTTATTTCAAAAGACTACTTTGTCTCTAAGAAAGTAAGCCTGACATCTGATCTTGTTAGGATAGAACAAAGCAACATAGAATAATCCAAGTTGGAAGGGGCTTCAGGTCAATGCCCTGCTTGAAGCAGGGTCAGCTATGAGGCCAGATCAGGTTTCTCAGAGTCTTTTACCCACAGAGTCTTATAAAACTCCCAGGAGGTTGCCCATCCTCTCTGGGCAATCTGCACCTTTACTTGACAGCCCTCACAGTTATTTCTTACATTCAGTTCAAAACCTCATTTCAGCTTATACCTTGTCTCTCATCCTTGAGACACTCACTAGTGAAGATCCTGGCTTGGTATTCCTGATAAACTCCTTGTAGGTACTTGGGGTCCACTGCTAGTTCCCTCTAAAGCCTTCCCTGCTCCAGGCTGAACAGCCCCTGATACCTCCTCAGCCTCTTCTTACAGGGCAAGGGCTCCAGCCCCACAGCTTTTGTTGAACTTGCTCTGGTGGATCACTCTCCGATACTGTCACACCCCAAATTTAACACAGTAGGCTCAAAGCAATCCAATGAGTAGCTAAGAAACGGGGACCTCTTCCACTTGTCTACTGCTTACGATCCTGTCAAAACAAGCCAGAATGCCATTAGTGAATTTTGCTTCCAGAGCACAACAGTGGCTCATGTTCAGCTTGCCCTGTGCCAAGATTCTCAGGTCCTATCCAGCAGGGCTGTTCCCCAGGCAGTTCATCCCTGAGCTACCTCCCTGGTATTGGTCTATATCAAATTTCATGTTCTTGTCAGCCCAGTCTTACATCTTGAATCCATCCCTCTAAATGGTGACCGTGCCCCCAGTGGTATCAACGGTTCTCCACAGTTGGAGGCCACCTGCAAACAGGAGCTATCATAGAATAAAAACATAACAGTTTGGGTGGGAAGGGACCTTAAAGATCATCTAGTTCCAAAAGTTACCTTGCATATGTTTTGATAAAACACATAGTATGATAAACTGTCAAGTAAAACTGGATGCCACAGACAGATGTTGAAAAGCATCTACACTAAGTAAGAAAAAAATATGTTTAAGGACAATACAAGGGAAAAAAAAATATAAAGAGTCCATCAACCTCAACTTTGTTTTCCAGCAGTGACAAAGTGGCTACTTTAAGCTGAACGCAAGAATCAGGGTACTGTGAAGTAGAACTTGCCATTTCAAGCTTCTGACAGCTACATCAAGACTTTTAAAGTCAAAAACTGCATCTACTCCCTTCATAAATTAGGCACAGACTGACCTTCCTCCCATGGTTTTAGTTCAGTCAGGAATAAGACCCTGTCAACAAGCTCTATAGCTCAATTATACTTTGTGCTGGAGAAAAGAAATATTTCCATGCACTTCCTTTAAGCTACTGACACTTCATTCTTATTTTCTTATTTTAAGATAAATTCTTATTACCCACCTTCTTCACAATTCCTATATTTTTACATCCCTACTCTTCACACTTGTGTATAACAGCTGAACAGGGTTCAAAAATTCTTCCCTCTAACTAATGTACTACAGGCAGTGGCATTTGTGCAAACCCAGAATTAACCAAGGTGTATCTCACAGCTGCTATCCCTTTTTTTCAAGTTTTAGGACAAAATCAGACCAATGGGTTTTATTTCTCAAATGTGGATCATACTGAATTAATCCACTACTGAAATAAAGAGATCTTGTTTCACAGATAAATATGAATATAAACTGCAAGTTGAGTTCAGTATAATTCATGAGGGCAATTCAATCACTTGGGAAATTGTTGGATAATAGGAAAGTATTTTTTAAAGAGACAGCCTAGTATTTGTAAAGAGGTTTTGCTCTGGAAATTAATGTCATGGAAAGAATTATGTTATTGGGGGTTTTAATAAGAAAAATCTTTCCTGGGAACAAACACGATCATATATTACTTCAGTGAGTGCAAATATTTGCTGTAATTATTTAAAGAAAGCAAAGATTGAGGCATAAACGCTTTACCAGTCTTCACTGAAAGACTTAGGTACATAGCAAAGGCAAAGCAGGTTTGGTCTGCACATTCCCACATGTCCTTGAGAGGGTAGAAGTTGCAACTCTTTTGCTTTATACGAAACCAAATAATGACAGGACAATGCTTAGAACTAAGGAAATGAGGTTTCCCACAGTTTCATAATTGCAAACTGCAGACTTTTTCATTGATTCTCCTGATGGGGTCATAAATGACTGCTGGCATTTTCAGTGGCATCCAGACACCGTTACCAGTAAATCACAGGTGTTATCAAACCATGCTTCTTTCCAAGGTCTGAATAATGGTGACCCACCGACATTGAAAGATGCTAACAACCCAGAAATGGCCTCCAGCCAAATGACAGCTTCCCTCTACTCACTCCTGAAGCAAATGCTGAAGTAGGTGACATCGACTGCAGGGAATTTACCATCCAAAATGGGAAACACTAAACTAACTCTGACAGAAGAAACAAGACAAAAAAAATCATGAATTACAAACAAAAAAAAAATATCGCCTGTTAGTAGGTTGTCTCTTTACATCCTAGTAAATGAGAGTCAGCAGACCCTCTTCAACTACTAAATCCAGATGGGAAGAGATCAAATGATTGATGAAGCCAACAAGGGCCTAATAAGCAGAGGGCCTTAGGGTAGATAACTGGATTTCTGCAACAAGGTGTGAAGCAGGAACTCAGGGATTAAATGTTTTGTTAAAAGTTTCAGAATCCCAGTACTCTTAACAGCAGAGAGAGGGTCTTATTAAAAGCTGGGATTCAGAGCTCAGAAGCTTTGTGGTTCCCTCTCAGTTACAGCTGCTCCAGCAACATATACGGCAGTGCTCTCCAAACTTGCTTAATCATTTTTGTTACTTCTATCTGCTGTTTTATTAGCTTCATGCATAGGGAAGAACCCTATTTGTTAATGGGATGCTCTTTTAACCTTACAAGGCTGTTAGAAGTCATCAAGAAGGAAATACCTTCTTTCCTATTCTACTGTTAAAAGCCTTCTTTTAATCTAACATATACATATAGGTCTTGGTCACATAATTCTGTGCCGGTTAACAAGGACAATCAATGATAAAAACTGAAATATTGGCATTATAAAGCTAACATTCATTCTTCAGATTCTGACTTTGTAATTTCCTCAGTGACAAGTGGGGATTTATTTCATTGGCCCAAAAGAAAATTAAACTGAAATGTGGATGCAGAACTCTTATAAAAATAGCAATGGAACTTTGGAGAGCAATAGTATCAAATACAGAAGAGGCAAGGGGAAATATTTAAGCATAGCAGGGACTTCTTGTTGTCTCAATTTCTCACACAGGCATGATCACAGAGCTAGAAAACCTGGCAATGCAAGAAAACTGATTGTAGCACTAAGGAAATAGCAAAGAGAATAAAAAAGAAAAGGTAAGAAAAAAGTCTTCTCTCTATTAGTTGTTTCTGGCTTCAGGTGCAGGCCAGTGTGGTCTCTAGTAGTCTGTATTCAGTATGGGAATCTACTAGATTCAATGTGGAAAATCAGCTCATAAATCTAAATTTATAACTGTACAGACACAAGCACAAGAGTGATACTTGACCTTGCTTCAAGATGTCCCAAAAAGTTTCTTCCAAACATTGGATTAGACAGTTCTTGAAAGTACTGACATCTAACAGCTCTAGTCTATAATAGGGGCTACATAGTTTATCACGGAGATTCATGATAAAATCTCTGACTTCAGTGGTGCATGGTGACATCAAATGTTGCTTTCAACCTGCATCTCCGGAGCACAGTCCTTCCCTCCTTATAAATCAGCTGAAGAACATCTGCAAGTGATATTTAATGTAGTAACATCGGTGGTCAAATAGCCTTTTCCTCATCACCAAACTGAAATTTCGATTGACAAGGCAGAAATTATTGTTCACCAAATCTGAGAAGAGAACCGTTGCTCTGAAGCTGCAGTCATCTGGCAGCTGTTCCATATCTCATTCTTACCTCTAGGCCCTACAGTTATTTCTAGCATTTTTTCCCCACGCTTCATAAACATTTCTTTAATGAAAGCCCGGCTGCTAGGCTTATAAACTTCGGCTGAGAAACAAGAAACGATGGCTGCTGTAGAAACAATTGTATAAACCTCAACGGCAAAAAGCTTCTTAATAGATTTGTTGTCAGCATTCAGTGTTGATAAGGTCACTGCTGCAGCATACTTCAAAAGTGTCCTCGTTCCATTACTTAGAAATATGGTATATATTGTTTGGCATTGCTCTACAAAGAATGGGTCCCTTCACAATGGACCTATTCCAGTCTATCCAGTAAAGGAGTCTTGTAAAAATAAACATATAATTCTCTATAAATAACAGATGAGAATCCTCTCTAGCTCTAATTGTACCTTCTTTATTACACTGTCATCTTTTAAAACTGATGAAAATATGCACTAAACCCTGAAAACTGAACAGGTTTTTTTGCTTTTTATTTCCAGTAGCCTGACAACTCTTTATCCTATCAATCACTCTCTTAACACTTTAGTAAAATGTAGGCATTTGATTTAAACACTTAATAAAGTTTAGGTTATTAAATGGGCAAATAAACAAAATAGGAGGAAGGGCCATAATTCAACTTAATAACTTCATTTAAAGACATTGCAAATCTTATTCTTAGCACCCAAGAGCTTTATTACAGCTGAGCCTTGAAACAGAAGGCCCACAGAAATGAGTTGTAGGGACATTATTAAGCCTCTGTTCAAAGCCTCTCGCAAATGCTATTCAAGAAGGCACTGAATTCAGCAGAACACCAAATATCTTCCTCACCTGATTTAACCTGTGGAATAAACCACTGCCAAATGCCTCCCACTCCTCTATGGAAACTGCAGTATTTCAGGCAGCAGACTCTGTAGACCCCCCTCTGGGATTTTTAAGATATTCAACTACTCGTGTAACAAGCATAATTTATAACTGGACACTAAAGAACTCTCAAGATGCAATACTAACAATAAAGGACTTTAGGGGTAGCAGTCAATAAAGACTTCTCTCAAAGAGTAATTGCTACTTGTTATGCATGCCTCTGCTTTGTTTTCCAATGTAGTATTATTTCAAAACTGATATTCTGTAGCTTATCAAAAGTCAATGGTTAAAAAGAAAAATCTCTCCACCTGGTAGATACAGATTCAAGGAAAGCATATTTTAGGTTGGTAGCTACAAACAAGTAAATAATTAAATCACTATGTCTCAGCTGTAGCAAGATCAGTTCTCCTTGAAGATGGAGCAAAGCAAAGTCAAGTCTGCTGCCTCTCAGTATCAAAACTGTCAAAAGAAACATGATTTGGTGTTTATGACATGCAAAATTAGGATTAGCATTTCTATTTTCAAAGCTGTATTTCCCATGAGTGTCTGACGTATGTAATGGTTGGACACAAAAAAAAGCTCTAAGATACATGATCATCCTTATAATTCTTCATTAATAAGACATTAAAATTAATTAATAAGACATTAAAAAGTTAACAGTCCTTTTCTAGGGTATCCTTTGCTTTCTTACTTTCTGTTTACTTTTTGTCTCAGAACATATTTTTTCACTTTTGCCTGAGTCACTCTTCTAGCAACATTTTAAAATATGAACAACACAGAAAAACTCCATTATTTCTTCTCCCTTTCCAAGGACGCTACAGATACCTGTTGAATGCAGCTTCATTTATGAGAGGTGTGGGGATGAATGGTTCAAGGTTCATAATAAGGTTCAATTTAATTTGTTTTAATTTGGCTACACTAAACCCACTGAGATTAAATACTATCAAGTGGTTACCCTGGTGTCTGTCAAAGTTCTCAGACACTAGTCTACTGTGTCTAACAGTCTGCATCAGACCAAGTGTCTCCAATGATTCATGAGATCTTCAGCTGAGACAGATGTGTCTGTAGCTTCCCTTTCTTGATAAGTTAATAAACCATGCTTACATTCTTGCTGTTGCGCTTAATTAAAACTGACATAAAATCTAAATTGCTGGGCCAGTTGGACCCTAAAGGGTGAACCAATGAGGACTTTCTGTAAGACACTAGAATTGCCTTCAGCATCAGTAAGACAACTGCCAGAAGTATTTTGGTGAAAAGATTACTTTACTAAGAAGTACTGAACTCCATGTAGTTCAAATATATACTTATTTTCAGTATACTGGACTCTTTGTTTAATCATTAAAGATAAAGAGCCAAATATTTTGTATTACATAATTCTAGAGTATTAGAAGTGGTTTACATGTCAGCCAGAATTAAATATCTCATTAGTAGGCATGCAGCTACATTACTAGCCAACATTTATGATCTCTGCAACTTGTATAACGATTCCATATGTTTTGTATACGTAATATTTTCTAGGAAACTGCAGAGGGAATATCTTCGTTTATATTTGTGACAGAAAACACATATTAAACGTAACGCCAAAAGGCAGTTATAGCAAATGATGTCTTGAAGAGGAATTGTTCCTTAAATAGATTGTTTTTAACATAACTGTGCTCTAGCCATATGGTCACTTATTTGCACTTTTAAGAAATCAACACTACAGCTCTAAACTCAATATATTAAAGGTTGCATGCTGTGCTATTTTTGCATCAAATTTTCAACTTTACTGAGCTCAGTTTCAACAAAGTGTTGGGTGCTGTTGAAGTCAGGGCTGCTATTCTTGGCATATGGCAGTACAGCCATGGGTGGAACTTGGCACAGAGAATTCAGAAAATAATTAAGGCCAGCTCACAAGCCACCCCACAGTATGGCAACACTAGAATTTCTCAAAAGGAGCAGTTCAAAACTGCAAAAGCAGAGGCTGATGCAAACCACTGCAGAGGCGTCCTGGCACAGGAGAAAGGAGCCTCAGCCCTTCCAACCCACATCCTTACCAGCTGTGAACACTATCAACTGCCTATTCCCATGAGAACTTAATTTTTCTTTAAAATGGGTAATGTTTGTCTATCTTAACTCCCATTATAATTAAAGCAATCTAAACAGGGGAGTAACTATCAGCATCTTCTTTTTCAGGGTATTGTACTGTTCAGGTGGAAACTTTCTAGCTGAATGTTACTGATTCATATTTCAAGAAACGATAGGAAAATGCCACCCTGAAGCAGCTCAGTTGCCAACAGCTGCTAGTACTAAGTATTCAGAGAAGGTACCTAAGTCTCCATGATAAATACTAATTTAATCCAAACAGAAGATATTTCTCTGTAACATGATGAATTTTAGTGACTGGCTCATGACACAAAGCAGTATTTGTGCTTAAAACCATCCCAAAAAATGCAGTTGCAATTCGAGTTTATTAAGCTAGATCCATCAATAAACGAAAGACTAACTATTATTTAAGTAAACATCTGATAGTTACCAAAATGTGACAAATATATTTATGCAAATAACTTGACAGTTGCATTTGATAAAAAGCACTTCTGAGAGTAGCTTGAAATATGTTGCCTTGTAGCCATTGTATATGTCCTCATGTTTTAATCAAATATGCTCAGTACACTTAATGTACCCAAAATTTGTAATATTTTACCACAACTCACTTCTTGGTCATTTTTATATTAAATATCAACAAGATTAGCAATATCTACAAATGTTATTATTCCCATGTGCTTTTTAGAGCCCAGCTGGATGCCTGTGTAAACATTTTTTCTAAATTGTCCCAAAGTATATATGGATTTACCTCCTGTGGATGGCGGTTCATTTAGAACGTAAGTGTTGTACACATGATATTAAATTTTCATTAGAAATTAATGGTATCTACTGAATCACATTTCTGGTCAAGATTTTCCTGCTGGAAATCAACAGGGCTGTGTACTAGGACAGCCACTCCGAGCTCTGCAAGTGATGACAGACTGAGGGTACAACAGCTTGGATAGAAACTTTGAATATTGTAGCTCATGAGTTCCTAGATCCAATCATAATCCAACTTTTTCCCCACTAGATAACAGTGACGCAGTACCTGCCACACCAAAATGATTGGTTTATAAGGTCATAAATACATTGAACTGACTAGGAGGATGTCATTTAAATAAAAGGTAAATGTAATCATGCTACAAACGCTGCACTAGCTCCTGGCATTTTATTTAAAATGGATAGAGGTAAAAATTACAGACAGTAGAAGACTGAACTTACACTTAGATTGATTCTCAATCTGCAAAGTAAAGCAAATTTGTCATATTAACCAGAAATCACAAGTTACATGTAAGACACCGCCCTTGACCTACCCCAAGTATGACAGACATTAGTTTGTTTCAAGTTCCTCACAGCTGTCATCAAACTTTTCTGTCAGTGCCATGCTATGAATTTAATTACTCATTTTCCCTTCCAGAACACAATTTAATTTAATATATTATTAGGAAATACATGTGAGCCATCAAATGATAACCTCCTGCCACATTCAACTATTCCCTCTCTCCATTAGTCTTCAAATCCCACACAGAATTTGGTTCACCCCTGAGGATTACTTTATTTAATAAACTTTGAGGAAGTATTTAAAAGAATTTGAAATCCCCGGCAAATCTAGTTTTAATCCATTATTGTAGAGACACAGAAATCATGTTGGTGCAGTAGAAAGCCATAGTTTTTCCTCTGCAAACGCCCTTCTGGTTAGTCTTCCATGCTGGATTTACCCTAAATATATTAATCTATTTCTTATTGTTTCAATCATTTTACTTCTCTAGGATGATCTCTTTTTCTTCTCTTTAAAGAAAAGCATGTCCCCTCTTTTTCATGGCAAATTCAAAGCTATGAAAGAGCATATTAACAAAGCAACCACTTCACTTATGTTCTAAGGTTACCAAAACAACTTGTTCCTTAACCACAACTGGTCATTTACCCAGCAGTCCTTAGTCTGACATCCATGCAGAAAAGTTCCAAAAAAAAAAGACACAATAATTTCCAGAATTAAGACTACTGCAGAGTAATTATTTGGACTATCCGAAGCGAGCATTTTTCACCAAGTGAAGAAGCTAATTTCTGATATTCTGACTGACTCACCATTCCTCATTTCCTGAAACTAGGAGATCTAGATAAATCTAGTATCTCCTACTACCTTATTCTGAAGTTACCTCTTCACCTCAATTTCAAGAATCTACACTACAGTTTGAAATCATTCTTAGTACATTCCTTTTCATATTTTAAAGTAGAATGCATTTTTATCCTCAAAGTTTAGATTTATTTGCTAGTCATCACAGTCCCAGCAGTCTTTCTCAGTTGGTACTTTCAGTCTTCAAAGATGCCACCACGTGTAGCGATAGTTGAATTACAGGCTCCAATATAAACCACACATCCTGATCTAACCCATAATAAAAATGGCAGTACGGTTCCTGCATACAACCCTAGTCCTAAATCTTCCATTAAAACTGAAAATCATGTCCTTCAGTAAAAGGGCAACTCTAACACACTTTCAATTCACTAATTCTATTTATTATAACTGTCATACTTTAAGCAGGTTCAAAAGATTTTTTTGAGGATTATGTAATTTAGTCTTTAACAGACAATGAATATGGGGAGATGTTCCCAGCATAAATAGGAAGAAAAATTAAAATTTTTAATGTCACATCTTGGGACAACATTAAGCATTGAGACTTCATTGGAGTGTTAAGCAATTGCAACAGAGCTTTATGGATGGCCAAGAGGTAAAGCGAAAACTTCAGTCATGTTTTTAGAACCTGAATGAAGTTTTCAGTGATGGTACAACTTCAAAAAGGAACAGAGATTTTTCCATAGCCAAGGTTTACCCCTACTATCCCAGGAATTTGCAGTTGAAACAGGTTGTAAATACCTTGCACAGAAAGCACTCAAATTTAAATACACTTGAGAAGTTCTCTCAGGTTCTGATCCTGTTCTAAATGAGCCAGACAAATGAACCTCCTCCCTGAACTCAGCATGATCAGGATCAATGCCAAATTATTAACAAGCATTTTCTCAGTAGGATTATCTATCTCTGAAAAATAATTGCTCCTCACAGCCTTGTAAACAAACAAACCATTCATGTAGGATTTACACTGCGTTAACTAGAACTTTCACAAATTCATGCAAACAGACTAACCTTCTAAGCATGTGGACGTAATTAAGTGTTAAGTCTTCACATTAATCTCTATTACAGAAATCTAGTCCAGGATCATACTTATATTCCTCCTAGGTTAATAGGTCAAATTCTACTCCTAATGTGAAAGTTACTTCTGTTGCAGACAGCTCCAAGAGTTCTAACAGAGATTTTTGGGTGGAGATTTCCCTAGCATCCATACTCTGTTCATTTTTAGAACCCAGTTTAAATTGTCAGATGAGTTTCTGGCAAACTAAGGTGATCTTAATTTGATTTTGTGAATTCCAACCAAGAGCTGAAGGAAGAGAATTTGGATCCCATTCTCCACATACAAAGGCACACAGACAAACACATACCCCAGATTCCTGTCAGGCTCTGGACACAAGAATTTTTTATCTACCAACTATAACATTGCAATTCCAGGGATATTTTAGTTTTATCAAAATCATACACTGTGTGACAGGCATTCATTGTACTTCTACTGTCACGAGAAACACTGCTCAGTGTCACTTATTCCCTTGTTTCTTCAGCTGTCTTCATAATACCAAACTAAGCATTAAAGAGATGCCTCGTTTGTAAGAAAATAATTCAACATTTTCTCTTGAAAAACATGTGTGTCTGTGCATGTCATACAGTTACCAGTTTCTGATATATCCCTAAAGTGATTAAAGCTTTCAGATGTCTTCATGTAAGAAAACTACCCTGAAAAGTTTATCCTTGGCAGATACATCCTCCCAGCCTTTAAAGTACTTGTCAAATAACTGTACAGAACTGGTTTCTGATCTGTGCAGAAGACAGGCAGCCCACAAATCAGCAGGATACTTTAACCTAAACCATCTTTGCTTAAGAAGGCAACTCAAAAGGAAAACTGACTGCTACTTTTGTTTTCTATATTGCACTTATCCTAGATAGCTTTGGAAACAACATCACAGGAGAAATAAGTGCATCTCAAAATGCATAATTACATAAGATTTCTTCCTCCAATAGTTGCATACAACATCAAATAATTTATTACAAAATCTTATTTATTAACATTACTTAAGCTTGCAACACAGTCCAAAAAAATAGGCACTTACTTGACACGTAGCAGTGTGAACAGTAAAAATATCTGATCAATCTTATACAAGTTCGCTCCCTCTAGAGAACAATTTCACTTTGATTGACTGCTACTTGTGTTAACTCTGTGGGTACTAGAATGGGAAAACATATATGCTCCATTCACAGGCACTTAAATGGCACATCACTCACAGGTGAAGAGTAATAAGGCTAAATTAGAATCACAGAATAATTTGGGTTGGAAGGGACCTTAAACATCATCCCGTTCCAATCTCCTTGCGATGGGCAGGGACAGTCCACTAGCTCAGGCTGCCCAGGGCCCATCCAACCTGGCCTTGAACACCTCCAGGGATGGGGCAGCCACTGCTTCCCTTGGCATGAAGAAATTCTTCCTTGTGCCTAAGTCTAAATGTGCCCCTCTTCAGTTTATAGCCATTGCCCCTAGTCCTTCACTCCAAGCCCTTGTAAACAGTCCCTCTCCAGCTTACATGCAGGCCCCCCTTCAGGTACTGGAAGGTCGTTATAAGGTCTACTCAGAGCCTTCTGTTCTCCAGGCTTATACCTCTGAAAACCAACTGTTGAAATATTCTCAATGTTTATGACAAGTAAGTAACAGTATTTTTTTACCTTTGGAAGTTCTCCTGACAATCAGAGTGAAATGCATCTTACTCATGACTTTGTCACTCATATGGCACACTACTGTATGTAATTCATTGTGATGAGTGATTTTATGAAACTCATAAGATATTCCTTTAAATAAATGTGTATGTCGAGGTAGCCGACAGTATTGCCAGGATAATCAGTTTATCAAGAACAATGATATTGGACACAGGATAGCTTGAGTATTTCTCGAGCCATTAAAATTTCTGAAAAAACAAAATCCAGTCCCTAGTTATTTGATAAAGCCCTGAGATGCACTGCAACACAAACACTGCACGCCACTTATTCTTCCCGTTTAACATCATCTTTGTGCCAGTGATCTTTGATAACTCAGGGGACAGTAGTGCTGTATCCACACGCAAATAGCCCAGCGCTGCTCTGCACACAGAACTATTCCCTTCCCAGCTCTTTGCTGTAAGACACAGAGAAGAATAAGCTATATTAAAACAAACACTTTCTCTAAAAGAACAATTAAACTGTTAATAGCTTAAGACATAGTCCCTCTTAATGTTCTGCTCAAAATGCCTCTATAAACATACTGTTTTCAGTGGCTGAGTAAGAAACGTGCCCAATATGGTTGAGTGCTGCTTGTAATACAAACATAAAACTACATTTAGAAAACCAAAGCTCTCTTCCATTTTTTTAATATTCTGTTACTTCCAGTACACAGAATACTGTTACGAGCCACCAGAGCTACAGAGTCTGAGCAGTCCTCTCATCTGATAATTTCCTTTGCAGGTTTGCCTCCTTATACTGCAAGGAGGAATCCTATTTCCAAACCTACAGGCAGTCCATTTAAAACACATCTTTCCATTTTGAATGCATATCACTTACAGCTTGTGTTTTGAGGACATGGAATTATATTTCATCCTTGTAAGGCAAAAGCCCAGCATATTCCATGAAAAATTGTTAACATACCTTAAGTTTACATTTGCAACACAGATATCCCTATGAAATTTTGATTTCACAGTGCTATAGATACCACGTGCTCTGTAACCCTTCCTCCAAAGAAGAATTAAGAATTCTATCCTGTTTTTATTTTCCTCTAAATAGTAGATCCAGTATTAGACCGTTTTAATTTTAAACAGTTCAAGATTTCTTTAGTCAGTGTATTCATGACAATGCATAAACAAATTAACAAGAATTAAGATAATTTGTCCCATTTGGATCAGTTTATATTTTGTATTCACACAGCCTCTATCAAGGGGACTAATTTGGAAGAACAGCAGTGTAATTTCTTCCTGTTCACACAATTGTTTAGACTCAGCATGCAATCGTTTCCCTATCAGTTTTCTAAGAGCTATGTTTCCCAGATATATAACCTTAATCTTCCTGGAAATCTCTGCATCACTAACACATTTTTTCCTAGCGTATTACCATTATGCATCTGTGTTGCTGTTTAGGAAACTATCAAATAAGTCTATCTGATACACAGCAATGCTAGAAATCAAACATCAAGAAGCACCTAAAATTCCACATAGCATCAAGTCATGAAATATTTTGTTGTTTTTCAGAAATATAAAAGCCTGGAGAGCTAAACTGCCACATTAACAGCAACACAGCACATTTCCAAGTATTTTGGCCAATATTGACAGCACTAAAAACTAAGGATATTGACCACATACTGCAGCAATGTCAATGGCAGTAAAGCACAAACTCTTTCTCAATATGGTATCCATACTCCTACAGCTCCAGGAACATATAAACCACATTTCATACTAAAAGTACAATTTTCAAGCACCTGTTGCTTGTTATTTTCTGCATTCTCAAGCTTGTATGCTTGCTGCATGGCTGGAGTTCATGTACTCAACCACACAATTTTACAGCAAAATTCTCAAACATGCTCACAGCATGCATTAAAATAAGAATCACTATGTATCTGCAACTTTCAAGTAGGTGTGGATTTTAATCACTCATCAAGGTCTTGAAGATGTTGTTAATAGTACTTCGGTGTCTAGGATGTTCTACAGATAAGTCAAGCTATGATCTTCAGCCTTCCCTCCTCAGCACATTGCAACCAAGCATCACGTGCAGTAGGATATTGCACCTCAAATCCTGTCATCATTTTTGGGCCCCTCAGCACAACAAGGACATGAGCTGCTGAAGCATGTCCAGAGGAGAACAACGGAGCTGGGGAAGGGTGTGGAGAACAAGCCTTATGAAGAGTGGCTGAGGGAAATGGGATTGGTTAGCCTGAAGAAGAGGCAGCCGAGAAGAGACCTTATTGTTCTCTCCAACTACACGAAAGGAGGTTGGAGCGAGATGGGTGTTGATCTCTTTTCCTAAGTAGAAAGTGATAGAATGAGAGGAAACAGCCTCAAGTTGTGTTGGGTTAGGTTTAGATTGCGTATTACAAAAAATTTCCTTACTGACAAGGTGGTGAAGCACTGGAACTGGCTGCCCAGGGCGGTGGTGGAGTCTCTGTCCCTGGAGGGGGCTTAAAAAACATGAAGGCTTGCCATTTTTGGGGCATGTTTTAGTAGGCACAGTGGTGTTGAGCTGACAGTTGGGCTTGATGATATTCTGCATCTTTTCCAACCTTAATGATTCCATGATTCTGTGATAGGAATAGCTAGACAAGGAAAAGCAGGGCTGGACACCACATTACCACCCAAGCATCTGGGCAGTTAGCAAACACTCACACTGAGCCTGCTCACTCAACTCTCCCACAGCAAACACCCCTCCAAAAAATATGAAGTCTTCACAAACATTTAAGCAACACATTATACATCGCATTTGCCTGTTCTCAGCTGTTACAGCTCAGTCTGTGCCCAGAACCTTGTTAAAACTCACTGCTTTCAAGTACGTGAAGCCTCAGTGAAACTTTGCTGAGGTGGCAGCAGTGACAGGGAAGGGTTTCTAGGATTCATTCCTCACTCCATGGCTGTTCAGTTCTTGCAGCCAGCAAGAACAAGTGGAGCAACACTTACTCTGCTCAGTCTGACAAAACAGCTTAGGTGGCCACAGAAGAAACCACAAATTGGTTTCGGCTTCAAGCCTATCAGTCCACAACCAGGAGTAACTCCAATGACTAATGCAGGAGCAAAGCAATGAAATCAACTCTGTTGATGCCTCCTCATGCATATCTCCCACCAGCTCCTTAAAAAGCAACATTCCTAATAAACATAAATATTGAGAGAACAGTTCTTCCTTCAAAGCAAAATGAGAGTGAGCATTAAGGTCAACCTGAAATTAGTCCTACTAGTTTATATTTCATCAGTGTGAGGCTGTGTTTTTGACTACAGATAAAGAACACGGAAATTCACGTACCATATCTGATAAGCAACTAATTAGTCTGGCATTCTTTCTTTATAGTCAGCTAGCCTGCAAATGCTTTCAAATAAGATAGCACAAGAAATTTTATACCAAACAGTTGCACAATTACACCTTTTACAGACTCTCTTCTAAGGCTGGGTAATTAATAATCAACCTTGAAACCATCAAACCTTAAGGTGTTTTAGGCTTATTACACGGGGGAAAACCACAATAAATTCTATTCCACCACTCAGAATCACAGCAGATTTGCTGCTGGTGGAAGATATACAACCAGAGAATTTGTTGCAAAGTCAAGTTTTAAATAAGGTAGGGATCTGAAGGTCAACTCCAACACCATAAAATTCAGAATTTCCTTTATTACACAAATCAGAGATACTTTCCTGATAAGTCAGCTTTCATTGTCCTCAAACTGAAATAAGATGCAAAAAGCGTGCATGGAAACAAAAGCTATCGTCCTTTCTCAAAGTGTCCGGCCAGTGTAGTTTCCCTGACTGAAGGCAAATGCAACAGAATGTGTTCCCTAATTAATGAGGAGACACGCCCTTACTGTTCTAAAGTCAGAATTGCTCAAATATATTGCCCCATCACATAGTGTAGCACCATAATTTAGTCTTTTATGATAGGTTTAGGGAAGAGGACATACTTTTATAGTACTTGAAGTATGTGTTGATGCATATGTTTGTGAAGAAACATGGATTTATCTTGTTCTGTCCATATAGATTTTCTTCTATTTAATGAATAAGTCATTAGGATAACAGCAACCAAATCCTATTCCTTACATTCACAACAAGGCCTTTCAGGGCTGATGCTGCCTGATCTCAACAAGTTTAATTTTTTATTTTCTTTGGGGCTTTTGCCTTACAGAGCATCCAGATGCTACACATGACACCTTGTTAATGCTGGCAGCATACACATATATACTGATTTTCTATGCTTAATAATAAAGCAGAGAAGAAAAAATCCAATGTGCCTTTATACCTTGCTTGAATTTTTATTTGAAGAGGCCATCAGTATGATTTACAGCAGCTGTTTGACCTTGCTAATTTGCACTTGCTGGAAGAGTGTCCCAGCAATTCCTTTAAAAACTAAGTGACACTGAGTATTCACTATGGTCTATATTCTGTGCCTCTTCCCTATTTATTACTATGTTCTATCAGTACCATTCCCAGAGTTCAAGGAGGACTTAAAACACACTCATATCTGTTAAAAATCCAAATACAAGTTTATTCCCCAGGACTGACAAGCTATCAAAGGATGCAGAAGATTTCAAAACCAAGGGTCAGCTTTAGATCTTTGTTTATTAAATTGCAAGCTAGCTTCAGCAGCTGAGCAAACCATTTCAGCGACCATGGTGTCAACCAGTTCAAAGAACAAAGCCATTCTAATGAACTCTAATACAATAATAAAAAAAAAGGCAGTAATAGCAAGTTAGAAATTATTCAAACATCTGAGTGGTTCAGCTGCTCCTGCCATTTGTATGCCAGCTGCCTTCCTTGCCCCTTATGGCCAGAGCCTTTCTCCTTATTGCCGCAACATCAAAAAGCAAACAAACATGAAACTAACTCCCTGGAAGATTTAATCTTGGCAAGACTGAGCTTATACTTGGAAAAAAAAATGAATAAATCACTCTTATTCTGACACTTTCCTACTATGAAGTACCTCTCAAAAGAGGAAAAAATTCCACAGAATAACATATAAACATAGAAACACCCAATCCTCCCCCCACGAGCATATGTGCGTGATGAGCTTTCAATGTCATGCTGCTCTACAAACATTCGTAGTGAATGTGACAGCAAATGCTTTGCATTGCTCTTCTTCTGCTCATATGGAAGGAGGATCTTGGGGCAGTAATGTAAGTGGCCTTCCTGGCATTGACTAGATTCTCTTTTCCCCACTGGGCCACCTGCTGAAGGAAGGATTGCAGAGGCCCATGCCTCAGCTCTTTGTGTAATTCTGACAAGGGGTTATGGATGCCAGTTGAAGTCCTAGAATCATATAATAACCAGGTTGGAAGAGACCCACTGGATCATCGAGTCCAACGATTCCCATCAATCACTAAACCATGTACCTCAGCACCTCGTCCACCCGTCCCTTAAACACCTTCAGGGAAGGTGACTCAACCCCCTCCCTGGGCAGCCTCTTCCAGTGCCCAATGACCCTTCCTGTGAAAAGCTTTTTCCTAATGTTCAGCCTAAACCTCCCCTGGCGGAGCTTGAGGCCATTCCCTCTCGTCCTGTCCCCTGTCACTTGGGAGAAGAGCCCAGCTCCCTCCTCTCCACAACTTCCTTTTAGGGAATATAGAGTTAAACAAAACAAAAAAGGTTGCTGGGGAGGTGTGTAAGGAATTACACAAGCTTGTAAGTCACCACCATGAGAAGGGGATGAGCAACATCTTGTATGAATGGTTTACTCAGTTACATGTGCACTTCTGTCATTTATTAATTATTCACCAACCTAGCCTGACACCTATGAACTTGTTTGGGTTCTGTAACAGCACAAATCCCTTATGTAGCATTTCTCAGCTGATGGCTTAGTCACTTTTCTTTTTTGCTCATCACAACACATGCCTCTAAGCAACAAAAGCACAGTTTCTATTCCTGGATTGGATCACTAAGACTTTAACAAGCAAGGAACCACTGCTTCCACAACAACTAGCAAGTATCAGATATTTTTCAGGCAGGCATTGGAATTATCATTAACATCCATTTGTCCAAATTCCTGAGCTTCTCACCCCATAAAAACCCAAACCCACTCGTATTGTAACTAATTTCCCAATATTTCTCTTGCCCTTTCCCATTTGTTTTTTATTTGGCCTTGATGAAGAGAACAAGATGAACGAGCATTCCTGGAAATGCATAAGAATCATCAACCCAGGTCAGACAGGGTCTGACAGGAGTGCCAGAGACAGCATACAAGCAGATTTTGAATGGACAGCAGCAGCTGGGTTGAGAGCTGGAGCGCTGGTTACAGAAAAGAACATTTTTTTTTCTGACTCTGGAACCAAACTTTTCCTTTAGTGGCAGAAAGAAACACCAGCTTGTCTTAGTGATAGAGCTGATCTGGAAAATAACAACATGAATGCTGACACACAGGGAAGATAGACATAGTGACCATATTCCCAACAGTCTCTCTGAACAGCAATGCCTTTAGAAGAATTCTAATTTAAAAAAACTGTAAGAAAATTAATGCTTTATTTTGCATTTAAATATTTGGCATTTGAAAGATACATTATCAACCACCTTAAATACATATCTGTTCTAATAGATTTGGTGTCTGAAATACTGATAGCAAATCTTTAATTTAGGGCTCAATGTCAAACTTACTTTAAGGAACATGTTACCTGAGGGGCTCAAGGATACTATTGAGCACATCGCTCAGCTCCCTTAGCTTTTCATTCTGTGCCATTTCCTACAGCACCAATGTAGCCTGTGTTATCACTCAAAGGTGCACAAGTGTCCTGAATGCTAAGATACTCTGTATTTTTTTCCCTAAGAAGACATGTTCTTGCCACTTACGGGAATACAAACAGAAAAGCAGCTTGCACTACATCATTGCAACGCTTAATAGTTCATGACTTAAGCTGAGATCCTACGCAAATACTTTTGCAAGGCATCAAAGCAGGTGCCTGTATTTCTAACACAGCTAACAGGGACAACCACAAGTAGCTGTACCTTGCCATCCTTGGGGATTTTGAACAACACCCTGTCTACATTGCAAATGTCCTCACCATCGCCACCTCACAACAACATGAAAAACGTTTCTGTTGTCACCTCTACAAAAGGGCAACCAAGCATGGAAACACTCACAAAAGTTTTTTGTAATAGTTATTTGATACAGGAGCCAGTATATATTGAAGATGCTGTTTTGTAACACACAAGTTTATCAAGATTTTTTTTTTTAATTTTAACACACTTCTACATAGCTGTTTAAATCTTAAGGACTGTGATACAGCCTGTGCCTTGGCAGAGAACACAGCTGAGGAACAGTAAAAAGAACAGGCCATTAGAGTTACCTACGTCACTCATCCAAGGTGATTTCTTCTTAAAACGCAGTGGATCCTGTTCATGCTTGCAGACAAACAGCTCTGTGCTTGTCTACATCTTTAAACCCTGGATTACACTGTGTTGTTTTTTAGTGGTTTTTGCATGCTCTAGAGAATTCAACTTCAGCTATAAAGTCACAAACAATGCCTCTGGCAACTTAAATCCTATTTCTGTAAAACATATAGGGATATTTGCCTCCTGTAGCATTTGTTCTTCTAGAGTTTTGTTTTTCACTCAGCTTTAATTTTGCTCTTTAACAGCAATGTTTGGAATATCCAGTAAAGCAAGACCAAACAGCAGCAACCAACCAAACAAAAACTTACTTCAATTAAATCTATAAAGTCCAGTTTGAATGAAGCAAGCCATACTTCATTTGCGTGTGATAAATTGTGACCCTCCAAAGTGTCCCAATTCCTGCTGCTGTAAGAGAAATTCAGCCTTTTGCAGTCTTCTCAATCAGGTAAAGTCAAAAACTGAGGTGATTGAGACAAAGCATATGCAGTATTTCTACCTTTTGTGCGAAACTGAACAAGTGGCAGGAAAATAATCACAAGTTAAATAAAAGCATTTTCACTGGAGTGTAAAAATCCCGTACAACTCCCTGCCATTATCTTCTCTCCATGTCTTGCTGCATCAGAAAGCGCACAAGGAGATTACAAAGCCCCAGACAGTGCAATGTTTTTCCACCAAACGCATGAAGTGAAAGAGGCCAGGTGGCACAGTAAAATAAGCATTAATTTCTCAACTAAATATGCAAAACAAGTTGAAAGTAACGGAGGAAGAATAAGTTGTAAGCAGAGAAGAATTTGCCTTTTAGAAATTACTCCTCACAAGTAGTTCACTTGAGATATTTTTTTCATTTTTTTAGGTAAGGACAAATGTTCAAAACAATCTCCTTACTCACTATGAAACAGAATTCAGCTGTTTGTCAAGAGGCAGATCGGGGAAGCACAACTGCATCCTTAAGAGTATCACTGTAGAATTTGCCAACACAATTACACCAGTTCAACTGAAGAAAGCTGGTGTCAGCCAATCCCCCAGAATCAACAGAAAAATTGGAATTCAAAATGACCTATGTGGAAATTCATTAAGTCCTCATATAGTCCCTTCTTCACAGAAAATGCTTATATATTGTCTCATAGTACACTTGTGCGTAACAGAGTACTTTGACAACTGGAAATAACCTCAAGGAGAAGAAACAAATTCCAGAAAATACCATTATGTACCAAGTAACTCTCCATTCTGTGAACTGAATAATTTCTGGTTAATCAGGGTTTTCTGGGGACATGAAATAAAATATTTCTTCCTTCTCCAGTTGTCTATAGAACTTTTCTGTCCACACACAATTTTAAACTGGCTTGTTTTCAAGCTGTTAGTTAATAAACACAGTTACTTTAAAATTGCAAGAATCTATTTCTGTCATTACTTAAAATTATCTCAAATTTGCACAAATATGAATTTTTTTAAGTACATTACAAAAAGGCAGAAGACATAAAAGAAAATAAATGTGAGAAATGGACTTAAAGCAAGCCAGTAATTTCTTCTGGGCATTTTATTATCCAAATATTTAAAATTGACTTATTGATTTATCTCATTGTTCCACTAATTCCACATTTTTAATTTCTCCCCACTTTATTTACTTTCTGCTTCAACTCCCTCATGCAGTTTACTTTCAGCTCGCAGTATTTGTAGCAGAGTTCACTGACGATACATACCATATGTTGAAGAAGAAATTATTCAGATCCTTTGTGACATTTAGAACGTGCTGAGATATTATGACCTTTGAAAGGCACAATGAATGAGAAAGGCAGGTTGCAGAGTGGGAAAAATGACTGTTATTTTCTTAGGAAAATAATTGCAGTTGATAGAAGCACTCCCTTCAAGAAAAAGATTAAATCCTCAACTGCTGCAAACTGGCCAGGCTTCAAGAAAGCAAAGAAAGGCAAGAGAGCCACTGAAACCACCACATGTAAATCTAACCTATAGATTAAGAGGTAAATTTAAGAATGAGAAAGAAAAAAAATACAAAACCAAAAAACCCACAAACCAAAACTCTCTTACAACCAGAAACTCACACAAAGCTCCATTTAGTTTCAGTTTAGTGTAAGGATGCAATGCTATCTTTGATATTTAAATGATCATAAAGTACAAAACTGCAACATTTCTCAAGTGCAGTTCTTTCCTTGCTAATGGATTTAAGATCTTCTTCTAAGTGGTAGACCTCAAACAGAAAAGAGATGACAAAGTATGTAGTAAATTTACCCTACGGCAGTAAACAACCCATCACTTTCCTAGAAATTATTTTGAAGACTTATATTTCAATTCTAGTTTTCACCAGAAGTGCATCAAGGCGAGTACTTTACTGATGACAGAGTTTCTGAATGACAGTCTCCGTCTTTCCTAACATCACTTCTTACTGGAAGAGGAATCAGACCATGGTAAACAGTTCACCATGGGGCCAGCCTGCAAATTACACACCTTTTATGAGAGATTCTCCAAACTAAGGACTTCTCAAAACAGCACTTTAATTCTCACCACACGCAGGACCACCACAAGCACAAAAACTCCTTTTAGAAGAGATACATGTTCTACTGGTGAGGAGCACAGTCACAGAATCACAGAATGACCAGGTTGGAAGAGACCCACTGGATCGTCGAGTCCAACCATTCCCACCAATCCCTAAATCATGCTCCCAAGCATGTCAAAGACTGAGGCAAAGTAGGCATTGAGCACTTCAGCCTTGTCTTCATCCCCTGTTACTGTTGTTCCCTCTGCATCTACTAGGGACTGGAGATTCTCCCTAGCCCTCCTTTTGCTGTTGATGTATTTGTAGAAAGACTTTTTGTTGTCTTTCACAGACTTGGCCAATCGCATTTCTAGTTGGGCCTTAGCCCTCCTGACTTTTTCCCTGGACAATCTCACTTCTTTCCTATAGTCCACCCAGGATGCCTGCCCCTTCCAAGGTCGTAGACCCTCCTCTTCCTATTGATGTCTCTCAGGACCTCCCTACTCAACCATGCTGGTTTCTTACCCCTCCGGCTACTTTTCCGGAACTTGGGGACGGCTTTCTCCTGAGCTGCTAGGAGTTCCTTCTTGAAGAGCGCCCAGCCCTCATGGACACCTTTGCCTTCAAGGAGCACCTCCCATGGGACTTTTCCGACCAGCCTTCTGAACAGCACAAAGTCTGCTCTCAGGAGGATAAGTCCTTCAGCCTAGGACCGAGGCGCAGCAGTACAACTATGTGCCATAGAACTACTTAATGTTTCTGAGAGTTGCAGATAACAGTAGCCATCCCTCATGTTTGTCGATATTATTAAGATATCACCCACCTGAAATAGGAAATTTGAAGTTTATAGAACAATCCCCTGAAGAGATACAACTCAAATCAACCTTTCTGTTGGGTATTATGCAATGTTTTATCAAAGTAGGATCAGCTTAATCTGTGAAAATCACCTCTGAGAAATTACAGAATACTTGCTGCTGGAGGGGTTTCAAGGGAATTATTAAACTATTCAAGCATACATGGGCAAGTCAGGACAAAAAAGATGGAAAAGGAGGGGTGTTCCCACCAGCAGCATCCAAAGAAATCTATCACAAACAATATTGGTTTTCACTCTGTTCCCAAATTTTACCAGACAATTTTATGGTGTAGCAATTACATTATTGTGTACAGAAATCAAAAACAATCTTGTAATCTGAAGCACACTTTCTGGGGAAGCTGATATTTTCACGAACAAAAATAATGCTTAAGTATTTCCTTTTTGCCTTCAAGAATTAGTTTGGAAACATGTTAAAAACCAAAGTTTTTCTTATGAAAGAATCAATATTTATGGCTTTGTTCTGTGCACTGTTTATCAAGATACTTATGTTAATTTTTATCCACCAAGACAAATATCATTGCTGCAGGAAAAAGCAATGTCTTCACAGCCTGAAAAACATCATCTGTACAAGTGAAGTGTTGAAAAACTTGACACATAAGCAATAAGCCCCTAGACAAGCTAATGAACAGAATTTTTTTTTAAGCAAACTAGCACAAAAAAGATCCACAAAGTGCTCCTGTGTGATTGCTCAGTGAGAACACATAGACTGGCAAAGTGCAATTTTTAAGATGTACAGAACATACCAAACACATTATTTTGACTGTTACTGCAGTCTAACTGGAAGCCTAACATGTAGTTAGAGCAATCAATTAAAAAGGCAGCAGAGAACAGAAAAAACACAGTAGTACTGCATATGACACCGTGTATACTGAAGTAAATAAACTCATACTAAAAGGAAACTTGATTTCACTTCTTTGCTTTCAGCTCCACTATTATTTTCATCATGTATTCTCAAGAGAGATAAATAAGCAACAAATTAAATTAAGTCCTACAGCTGGGAAAGGTCAAGTAAAATAGCAGGACTAATGCACATACTGGAGCAGTCACTACCCAGTGAATCCATCATCACCGAAGAGCTGGGACTGACAAGTAGGACAGCTAGAAATTAACTTCAGGCAACGAAGTTTCAGTTTTAATTTCATCTTAAATTAAAAGGAATAAGTTGCTGTAGAAACTTTTACTCTGCCAGTGAAGGAATCCTGCTGTAGTCTTTTCAGAAAGATTACATACAGTGCTCAGTATCACAGACACTGCACAAAGCTCAAACAATCTTGAGTGTGTGTAAAGCTGTATTTGCAGAAGCATTTTTTTTTAGACAGGGATGCCTGTGTCTTCAGAACTTTGACTAAACAAAAAGTAAAGAATGCTGTCCCCCTAGAACTACTGCACAGAGACTTGTGAGAAGACCCAGTTTAACAGCAACGTGAATGCAATTGTAACTTTTCACTATAACTTCCGTCTTTCTCCACACTTTCTTCCACTCTTTACCTTGGATTTTCATTAACAAGCACAGTAGCCACATGGATCTTAAAATCTCCACTCTCCAACGCTACTTTAACTAAGTGAGAAGAGTTAAGCTATGTAAAACATTTTTGGAAAGAAATTCTGGGACAATTTTATGGAGTACAGGGCTGATGCCAAGCCACTTCCATTTTCCTGAGCGTGTAGAGCCACAGGAACAGGTTGCCCAGGGACGCTGAGGCTGCCCCATCCCTGGAGGTGTTCAAGGTCAGGTTGGATGGGGTTTGGGCAGCCTGGTCTAGTGGGAGATGTTCCTGCCCATGGCAGAGGGATTGTAATTATATCATCCTTAAGGTCCCTTCGAACTCAAACCATTCTATAATTCCTCCCCATACTGAGAGTTAGAGCTTAACTTATATTTTAAAAGTATTATACTTAGAGCATTTACCCTACTCTTCTCCTTGCAAGTCCCTATTTGATGGATTTCTCTTTATTCCAAGGAATTGTGATTAATGTGCATAGCCCTCTCACTTCTAGTTCACAATGCCTTGTCCTTAAATGCATCACCAGCTCAGATATTCCTGTACCATCTACCTACTCTATTACCAGCAGAATGTCTTTATAATTCAATGAGGCCCCCTGTTAATCGCTTTTCCCACCTCTATTTGCTAAAGGCTAATAAACCTATATTTTTCCAACCTCCCTTAATACTTTCAGATCCTCAGGACCCCAAACCATTCCAGCCTGACCTTTACTGTATCCTCATGTCTTTTCTAACAGCTTTTCTGTAATAGGGTGAGCTCCACTTAATGCAGTCACTCCGGCAGCCCTGAAAAGAGAACTAGAATTTTCACTCATTCATTCCAGAATTTGTTTGCTTTTTATTGTGCTTTTGAGGCTGCTGAGCAATGCATTAAAGACATCAGCTTCATCCTTTATAACCCTTTTTACTATTGCAGCCTTTTTTTTTTTAAACTATATGATTACTTATATTCCACTTGGTTTTCAGCTTTTACAGCCTCATTGCCTCGCATTTATCTACAACTTGCAAATCATATATTTTCTTAACCTCTAGGCTAGCGCAAGTTCTGATCTTTTTTATTCCTTTCATTATAAATAATGACAAAATCTTAAGTCTGTATTTTTACTATCTTGCTACAGATCTCCCAGACACAGAAAATTCACAGGCCCGTTCTAGGAGTTATAATTTTGACAATTTGCTATGTAGCAAAGAGGTAAAATACATACTTAAACCCAGTTCACACACCAATTTCAGATCTTCAATAGATTCCTCCCCCATAAAAATTTCTAATTAGTTTCTTTAATGTAGACAAATATCAATCTTCATTCTGGCAGATGATGCAATCCCTCCTCCTATTTCAGATTATGCTCATTATTCTTTTATTACCACTTTTACACAACAACTGGTCCACTTTATATTTCAGTTGCCTACTCAATCCAACTAGATTCCAGAATAAATTCAACAGCTGATATTCTCTTCCATTTAGCATCGCATTTTATATCTAGCTAAGGAGTTTTCAAATAGAATAAAACCTTTCACAACTGCCAACATTCTGTTTTAAAATTTCAGTGAACATTTGGATCACGCTATCAATTCATTTATTGTGACAGAGGAAACCAGTAAGCGGCTTCTTACAACATGAGGCTGGAGCACCTCCCATACGAGGACAGGCTAAGAGAGTTGGGATTGTTCACCCTGGAGAAGAGAAGACTCCAAGGAGATCTTATAGCTACATTCCAGTACCTGGAGGGGCTACTATAAATCTAGGGAGGAACTGTTCACAAAGGGTTGTGATGATAGGACTAGGAGGAATGGGTATAAACTGGAGAGAGGCAGGTTTAGACTAGACATAATGAGTAATTTCTTCACCATGAGAGCAGGGAGGTACTGGAACAGGTTGGCCAAGAAAGCTGTGGCTGCCCCATCCCTGGAGGTGTTCCAGGCCAGGTTGGATGGGGACTTGGGCAGCCTGATCCATTGGGAGGTGTCCCTGCCCATGGCAGGGGAGTTGGAACTAGATGATCTTTAAGGTCCCTTCCAACCCAAACTATGATTAGAACTATATTAGAAATATTCAGCACATACTTAGAACAGACTACAGCTACAAATAAACACTATATGAAACATTCTTTAAAGCAATTAGGAGATACAGAAAAAGCGCACCGATAGGATTTGTATTTCAAAACATTGAGTCATCTGTGAAAATGGGATTGAAGTACCTGAATCCCTTGAGCACTTGGTGAAAGCTCTCTGTAAATTCCTATTATGAGGTTTTTAAATTTACAAAGAAAAAAATCTCATAAATACCTCAAAATAGTAAACAAAACTGTTTATTATGTTCAACATATTAAGCACTGAAATGAAGATTTTTTAAAAACTATCAGATGCTTATCTGCCCTTTAATAATTTGATACATGAGATAGGATTCCACATGAGCTGAAAACATTTTGTTCCCTCTTGTTTATCATCCCTTCTTCCTTACTGTAAGTCAAAGCAAACATTGAGCATATCATTAAAAGAAATAATTAAGAGTAGAAAGTAGAAAAAGGGTGCTTTCATTTAAGATTTCCCTTACTCAAGATTTCTTTTGCAAGCATATAAATAACAATCAACTGCACTTTGGCAGATAAAAAACCAGTACATCTGATCCCATGGATAGGTGTATCTCAAAGATAAGATCTCTCTGGAGCTGTAGCTAAAAAAATCTCAGTTTGATGCTAGGGTAACTTCAGCAAATGAGAGTTTTGCTAGTCCTGAAAAGGAGCAAGATCAGATCAACTATGCAGACAAGTTCTCCTCTTTCATGAGCCACGGGGGTTTTTTTTGACAATTTCTCTTTTAGCCAGACACTGAAAGGAAGCTCATCTCCTTGAATAATAAATGACAATGCTCCTTTGAATGTCCACCTGCCACATGTGGGTCCTAATTTTTTCAGAGATTATTTTCTTGCGTAGAAGAGGAAAAAAAAGAAAGAGAAACCAAATCCAAAACAGAGTCATTTAAAAAGTAGAAGTGGATTTATGCAACAGAACTGCCATTTCCTCAGACATTTTCAGAATAACAATGACCTGATATCACCCTGCTCTTCTAAAATCTTGCTCTAGGATGTGAAAAGTAAAGTGAGTTTACAATTCAGAAGGTACTTAGACATATCCGAGTTTTATGAGCTAGAAAAAGCAACTTGAAGGGCGTTGGGATAAAATAATCTTTATCGTTTTTTTTCCACTTTGCCGTCCAAGCCCCAAGCTAATCACAGAAAAGCTATGAAAGGCAGAATGATTCTTTGGAGGCAGCAATTTCTTCCATGTTTTCCTGATCCAGTTGAATTGACTTCCTTTGACACAGAGAAATGGATACTTCAGGTTTTTATATTTCAGAAATCAGCATTCACTTATTAAAGATCCACATTATTCCTCTTCTTGTTCATATAACAATTTTCTTTTTATAATGCCACAAAGAAATGAAAATAAAATGTTCTGTATCTTGAAATTCACTATGAGAACTATATCTTGTGTTGGAAAGAGATATCAGAGCTTCCCGACGGAGACCTTCAGAGCACAGAGACCATAGAATCCATCTTCACATCTTCAGCATCCATAACTTGAATAAGCTTGCAGAGTGTCTCTTGCTTTCTGATTTGTGTTCTAGGTTATAGCTCTAAATGTAATTTTCTTAAAAAAAAATAAAGCTCCAACACCAGAGGAGGAGTAAGTATGGAATTGAAAGGGAAATAATATAGATTGTCTGAACGAGAAAACACATCTGCTAGTCTCCTATAATATACTGGACTATCAATGCCCCACACAAATAAGAAGCAAGCCAAGCCCCTCCTGTACATCTGTGCTACTGTACTGTCCCCAGGAGGACTCCACTGCCTTGTATAGGAAACAGTACATGACTTTAGCAACCAGTTAAAAAGCAAATAAGCCTTTAAATGTTCAAACACAGTAATCACAAGTGCTGTTTCTGTGTGTTTTTTTTAAAAAAAAAGAAATAAGAATTGAAGAAAACAAACCAAAACCACCACTCCAAAAACTGAAAAACTGGGAGTATTGCAACTGAGGGACTAATTCAGAATAATTGCCATCTGGTTTAACATTTGAAAGCTGTGCCTCCTGCATCTCAGACTCATGTTATTTTCAAGGGAGACATCTCATTTGAGCAGGAGAGAAAAACAACTGGGTGACAGTCACAACAGTTAACTCAACTGGGCTCAGGGGCTTTTAATGCTAGAAACAACTACTGAGATTGAAGACTAAATGCTGAACTCAGAGTTTAATGAGTGTCCTAAGTAATTTTGGATTTCTGCCACCACTTAAGGTGACACAGGCAATGCACAGGCTTATAACAGGAGGAAGCAGGATCCTCCACAAGAAGCAGAAATATTATTTCCCTTTCACTCTCTCTTGTCCTGCTTTTCCCTCAAGATTATCAGACGAATCAATGGAAAATAAAGGAAATTCACAATACATCCAGCATTCAAAGCACTAAAGGAAAATTCAAAAATCCCCACAGAAATGTCAAATCATATTCCTTTTCCCACAGTGAGAGAGGTAGACCTGGCAACAGTTATCCAGGGCAATTTCATTTACTACCTTGTTACATCTAGGCCTGTCGTCTTCTCTTTTGCACTGATTTTACGTAGGAAAAAAGTATTTGGGGGAGGTACGACACATCAAACTGTCAAGATGTTTTTACTAGAAAAGCAACCAGTCTTGCAGTACAAAATGTTTACTTATTCATTCCCAAACAGAATAGGCTACAGGGAAATGATTTAAGCCTCAATGAAGCAGCAAGTGTTATTTGTGATCTTTCTCCATACTCTGCAAAATCCTTTATTGTTCATTCAACTTCTGATACTTTCTGTTTATCTACTTACATTTTTTAGAGACTCCTGTTGCGGTTTGTTAAGCACCCTGCAACTGTGCTGGCATCAGCAGGGTCTCTGCCTCACTGAATCCACAGGCTCGTGGATCCAAATCTGCCAATTCACTCGATCTCAAAGTCAACATCTTTTCTGTTTGTATGTGAAAATTAGAAATGCCTGAAGGAACCCATACAAGCCAGGCACTTGTCTGAGCCTTCACATCCATGGTTCAATCCACATTCAATATGTTTTTCAACAGAACCAAACAGATCTCATTGTACGGATTAATTTAACAAGTTATTCACGCTGTGAGTGAAGATATACCAATGGGCAGAGAAAAGAGACTGCAGAAACCATCATCCTGATTCAGCACCTCATGGGGTGCATTTTCACAGAATCACAGAATAACCAGGTTGGAAGAGACCCACTGGATCGTCGAGTCCAATCATTCCCACCAATCCCTAATTCATTCTCCTATGTACCTCATCCACCCTCACCTTAAACACCTCCAGGGATGGCGACTCAACCACCTCCACGTTCCAATGCCTAACCACCCTCTCCGTGAAGAACTTTTTCCTAATCTCAAGCCTAAATCTTCCCTGGTGGAGCTTGAGGCCATTCCCTCTCGTCTCTCGTCCTGTCCCCTATCACTTGGGAGAAGAGGCCAGCTCCCTCCTCTCCACAACCTCCCTTCAGGTAGTTGTAGAGATTAATAAGGTCTCCCCTCAGCCTCCTCTTCTCCAGGCTAAACACCCCCAGCTCTCTCAGTGGCTCCTCATAAGGCCTGTTCTCCAGCCCCTTCACCAGCTTTGTTGCCCTTCTCTGGACTCGCTCCAGAGCCTCAACATCCTTCTTGTGGTGAGGGGCCCAGAACTGAACACAGGATTCGAGGTGCGGTCTCACCAGTGCCGAGTACAGAGGGAGAATAACCTCCCTGGATCTGCTGGTCACACAGTTTCTGATACAAGCCAAGATGCCATTGGCCTTCTTGGACACCTGGGCCACTGCTGGCTCATGTTCAGTCAGTTGTCAACCAGCACCCCCAGGTCCTTCTCCTCCTGGCAGCTTTCCAGCCAGGTCTCTCCTAGTTTGTACCTCTGCTTAGGGTTGTTGTGCCCCAAGTGCAGGACCCGGCATTTGGCCTTGTTAAACCTCATGCCGTTGGTCTCAGCCCAGCAGTCCAGCCTGTTCAGATCCCTTTGGAGCCTCCTGACCCTCCAGCAGATCCACACTTCCACCCAGCTTGGTGTCATCCGCAAACTTGCTAAGGGAGGACTCGATGCCTTCATCCAGGTCGCTGATAAAGACATTAAACAGGACTGGACCCAGGACTGAGCCCTGGGGAACCCCACTTGTCACTGGCCTCCAGCTGGATTTAACTCCATTTCCCACCACCCTCTGGGCCCGGTCATTCAACCAGTTTTTCACCCAGGAGAGTGTGCGCCTGTCCAGGCCAGAGGCCGACAGTTTCCGAAGCAGAATGCTGTGAGAAACTGTATCAAAGGCTTTACTGAAGTCCAGGAAGATACATCCACAGCCTTTCCCTCGTCCAAGAGTTTAGTCACTTGGTCATAGAAGGTGATCAGGTTACTCTGGCAAGACCTGCCTTTCATGAACCCGTGTTGACTGGGCCTGATCACCCGGTTCTCTTGCAAGTGCTTCATGATCGCACTCAAGATCACCCGCTCCATGACTTTCCCCGGTACCGAGGTCAGACTGACAGGCCTGTAGTTCCCCGGATCCTCCCTGCGCCCCTTCTTATAGATGGGCACGACATCAGCCTCCAGTCCAGCGGAACCTCCCCAGTCATCCAGGACTGCTGGAAGATGATGGAAAGGAGTTTGGCCAGCACATCCACCAGTTCCCTCAAAGTCATATCAATAGTTATCATCCTCTCCCTGCTCCCAACTCAGGTACACAGAGCTCTGCTGTGAAAAGACCATTATGACACAGACACTAATTTCACTTACACATAAAGTATAAGATGCTTTATATATTTATATATTGTTTATTTCCTTTATTGTTAAGACTTATTTATACCTTACAAATGGTATTTTGATATATTAAAGATAGGAAAATGATTTTTAGCAGGGCCTGTAGCAACAGGACAAGGGGTAATGGTTTTAAACTAAAAGAGAAGTTTAGAGTAAATGTTAGGAAGACTTTTTTTTCAATGCGGATGCTGAAACACTGCAACAGGTTGCCCAGAGAGGTGGTGGATGTCCCACCCCTAGAAACATTCAAGGTCAGGTTGGATGGGGCTCTGAGCAACATAATCTAGTTGAATATGTCCCTCTCACTGCAGAGGGGGTTGGCCTAGACAACCTTTGTGATCCCTTCCAATCCAAACCATTCCATAGTTCTGTGATACTACAGGCAATCCATGAAACTCCAAAATACACTGGCAATGTACAAGAGGAGGAAGCAAGCTCTCCCTTTATAGCTTTGCTCTTTAAGCATTCAAAGCAAATATTTTGGTCTTAAAGTTCAGTAGAAGTAGATCCTGATTCTCAAACATTTTTTGTTGGGAATGCTAACAATTTGTAAAAGGCACGTTACTTTATTTCTTCCCTCATTTCCCAGCTAAAAGTGGAACAATGTGTGTTGCTCATTTTGCTTGCTTTAATATTCTTATATTAGCAATGACATCTTAAATAGGAAACTGATAACTGTCTCAGAAACTTATTTTAGATAAACTAAGGAAATCTTCCTAAATTTTTATCTCCTCTTAATTATCAAGGGTGAAGCACCAGGAGGTCTTTCTACCATACCAAACCCCTCAAAAGTTGCTCATCTCTAGTTCATCTATGAACAGATCATATATTTTCTCTAGCACAGGTCATTGTACGATGAAATTTTACCCAGTAAAGAAATCGAGAAACCAGGAATCGTCCCAGTAGGTGAGATGCTGCCCTACTAGATATCAAGCAGTTGCATGAGGCTTTGTAGCCTAATTCCAATCATTTAATTCATGGGAGACTGAGGTTTTTTACAAACATGAGGAAATCGGCAGAAAACACAGCAGCATGTAGTCCCTTTGTTCAGCTGGCACAAATAACTACTTTTTTAATGTTTCCTGGAGCTGAAATCATGAGAACTCAGATGCCAACAGGGCTCTGTTCCACTGCACCAATAAGAGAGGTAGCTGCCCAGCTACATTCTGCTCTGCAGAAGCCTCACTTAAGGTCTTCAGAACATATTTTAATCTAAAGCATAGGGATCACAGGGTAAATGGATGCACTTGCTACAAAACACAGGGAACAAATCTAATTCCCCATGAAAGCAAACAAAAAACTTACAACTTAACAATTACTTGTAGTATATTTATCCTAATCTCTCAACAGACAAATGTTTTCACTGCCTTGAGGCAGAATGTTTCTCTGGCAAGAGATACAATGGCAAAAGGCAATTAGTACATCACCAGTTCCTTTGTAATCACTGATGAAATTTCTTTTTTTTTTTTTCATTCCCTATTGCTCATTCCTCTAAACAAGCAAGACATCACCTTGAAAATGAATGCAATTAATTATATTAGCTGAAGCTTTTAAAACAGAATGTCTTCTCATTTACATACTTGGCATAAATTCAATAAGATTGCACTACTGTAATGTTGACTGACTGCTGCTGTGGTTATACCAGTATCCTGAAATAAACACTTTTAATGTCAATAATGGGATTTTCAGAGCTAAGTAATTTGAACTGTTAAGTATTCTGAAATATGACTGCGGTGAAGAAACTATGGAAAAGATGTTTGCCATGTTTTTACTGAAGCTGAAACCATTTCCTTCGCTTCTACACCAAACTCTCCATTTACTTTCAGCTAATCAAAAGTTAGTTGACTCTTTTACATGCCTGAACTAATTACTAAAGATGTCTATCAAACCTACAGTCATTCACTTATGCACCTGAACACTTGCCCTCACTTAGCAGTCACAGTTGTGTTGTACAAAGGGGTCATATAACTCACTGTTTGTGTACAGGGATTTCTTGATTTCATAGAATCATCAAATCACCAGGTTGGAAAAGACCCACTGGATCATCGAGTCCAACCATTCCTATCAAACTCTAAGCCATGTCCCTCAGCACCTTGTCCACCCGTCCCTTAAACCCCTCCAGGGAAGGCGACTCAATCACCTCCCTGGGCAGCCTGTTCCACTGCCCAATGACCCTTCCTGTGAAAAATTTTTTCCTAATGTCCATCCTAAACCTCCCCTGGCGAAGCTTGAGGCCATTCCCTCTCATCCTGTGCCCTGTCACTTAGGAGAAGGGGCCAGCATTTCATTTATATCTCAGTGGCTTCTATTGTGGCTTAACAATAGAAGCCACAAGTAACAAACACAGTAGAACTTGTTACACTTCCCTAGATAACAAAGATTTTGGAGCAAACTTTCAATTAGAGCCAACAAATGATGGCAACAGTGCTTATGCACATACTTTTGAAAACACAATTGGTTTGTGAAAACATTATTATTTATGGTGATGTAACAAAAAAGGATACATGTTGGTGTTCGCATCTCAGATTGCAGGATCCAAATATGCCCAGTAGACAGAGGTACAAAGGGGAGGAGCTACATTGACACCTACACAGACGATGACTTTCGAGGAGCAAGTGTACGTAAAATGAATTGGAAAACTTAAGTCAATGCCTTAAAAATACCTATGAAATAAAGTACAGAATAGGCTCTATGGCTGATAGGGTTCTATCACTTTCCCTGACTTCAAGCAGACTTATGGAACTGCATGCATAAAATATACAGCATAGCATTCATGACTGTAGAAAATTGCCATGGCTTGCTTAATTCTGTATTACACTGTACGTTTATGACCCTGATGCATGCTTCTCAGATTTCATATGTAAGCTTGTTTAAGAAAGCTTTAAACATATTTATCTTCAAGTGAGATAATACTTGTTGCCTTTACTTTTGGAATAATAAGAAAGTATTAAATATGTGTGTGTGTATTTCCATATATATATATATATATAAGTAGCAGAGAGGAACCATTAGGCTGACTGCAAATTGAGCAAAGAGTTTTCAGATAGAAATGTTGGCAGTCTCTTTTTTTTCCCACAAAATATGGAGATTGAGTCCTTATGAAAGACCTGTTACAATGCTTTATGTTTAATATGGAAGGTGGGAACTCCTTATTTCAGGAGGAGGATGTTGGTGATTCATCTGGTTCTTATTTCTCTCTCAGACAAAGGGACATAGAAATCTAAGGAGATAGCTGATAGAATAAGAAAGCCAAAATAATTCTCAGTATATTACCTGTATTGGAGAGTCTCTCACAGAGCAGTGTCTGGATCCAAACAACAATTTCTAAGCAGTTCACACTTGTCTTTGAGCCAATACTGAGATTTTAGCTGAATGTTTTGATCTCTTTGCTTAGAGAGATGTTTAAAGAGGCTAAATATAACCTAGAGCCTGTAGGCATGTGATGTATCAAGTTTAGCAATGGGCCAGACTAGATGTGAAGCTGCCGTGTGGACAAGTGCTTGCCAGAATCTCACAACAGGTGATGAGAAAGTCAGTTATTTGATTTAAACAAGAAGTATGAAATTATAACTTCTTTAACATGATATAATGAAAAATAAGTTAAACGTTTTGTTCTAACAGACTTCAAATATGCAAAAATGGATGTGAAGATAGCATAAAGTCTGAAACACATGAAGTGAGATGAACTGAAGTTACCAACTTCATGCCTTCACAAATTCCCAACCTGAGTAAATAGTTTAAATCATAGAATCACGGAACAGTTAGGGTTGGAATGGACATTAAAGATCATCCAGTTCCAACCCCCCTGCCATGGGCAAGGACATCCCACTGGATCAGGCTGCCCAAGGACCATCCAACCTGGCCTTAAACACCTCCAGAGATGGGGCAGCCACAGCTTCTCTGGGCAACCTGTCCCACTGTATAACCATTCGCATGGTGAAGAAATTCTTCCTTTCGTCCAGCCTAAATCTTCCCCTTAGCAGCTTATACCCATTGCCCTTCATCCTATCACCACAAGCCTTTATGAATAGTCCCTCTCCAGCTTTCTTGCAGCCCCTTTTAGGAACTGGAAGGTCACTATATGATCTCCTCAGAGCTTTCTCTTCTCTAGGCTGAACAAGCTCAATTCTCTCAGCCTGTCCTCATATGAAAGGTGCTCCAGCCCTCTGATCATCTTTGTAGCCTCCTCTGGACTAGTTCCAACAGCTCCATATCCTTCTTACATTGAGGATTCCAGAACTGGACACACTACTCCAGATGAGGTCTCACAAGAGAGGAACGTAATCACTTCTGTAATTCTGTAATTAATCTACTCTACTCTCTGATCCTGACTCTGTATTATCCTATAGGTCCTTGGTTCTCACCTTGCATCTTATTCAAGTTACAGTACAGGGCAGCACTGAAGTCTCTCAAGCACTGTAACACTGACTCTTCTCTTGGAATAGTCATGGACTTCAGCTGTGCATCTAAGAACACAGGACAGAATTCCTGTAACTCCAGCCCTGGTTAGTTCTATTTTTCTGAAGACATACATATCTCTGTCAAGCAGGCTGGACCACTACTGCATTGGTTAGGCATTGGAACAGTCTGCCAAGGGAGGTGGTTGAGTCACCGTCCCTGGAGGTGTTTAAGGTTAGGGTAGACGAGGTGCTTAGAAGCATGATTTAGGGATTGGTGAGAATGGTTGGACTCGACGATCCAGTGGGTCTCTTCCAACCTGGTCATTCTGTGATTCTGTGATTCTGTGAAAAAAAATCAAGTTATATGAAGAGACAGGGCAGACTGCTTATTCCACAGCTAACAGCTTACCTTGAGTTGCTCATTGGCAAGATGATGAATCAAAACATATAAGCCTTTAAAAACATCGTACATGGCTAAAATACGTGTCTGCCAACACTATGTCCCTGGCAGCGCATGTCTATAGATTTTGTGGGAAGCCAGATCTCACACTAAGGAGGCACATTTGGGATAGAAGCAGAGATGACAAACCCCAGTTAGTGGAAGGTTTGGAGCGTTTGAGGCACTGCTTGCAGGAGAGAGGTGTCAGACTGCTGGAAAAGTGATAGACAGGAAACTGAATTTTAACATATTGGCAAAGTTATGCCACCCATTTGGGTGTGGATGCAACACACACACCTCAGGGGAATATTAGTATAAGAACTATGAGGCCCTAAATTATAGTGGATTCTGGTTTTGAAGGAGTCTGAGTTTCAGTGGCCATACTGAATTCCCTTCCAGACAGTGACAAAGATCCTTCTTCACCTTACTAACCTAGTGTTAGAAGTTCAACTATTTGGGGAGAAAAAGGTTTCCTTTTCAAACACAGTACTGGAGTACATACTATTTCCTCTTCTAACAAATGAACGTCTTGTATAGAATAGATGATGCTTAAAGTTTTAAAAAGAAATCAAGATAAACAGCACTGATCTCACATCTCACAAATCAGGCCATATACACATCCTCACAGTCCAGCCTTCCCATACACCAAAGCATCAGGGACAGAGAAAGCTCTATGCGCAACAGCTCTTACTTATTTTACAGTAAGCTACAGCTCATTTGGAGCAGAACACTAATTAATACAATCAGAAGCAAAAGTTTCAGCAATCTCCCAACAGCACACATTAGCATATACTGCCAAGAGACTCTATAAAGTTCAAAGCTTATCTTGTAGCCTGCCTGCTCCATGTTTGCTCAGAGCAGCAGCTGGCCGAGTGATCTCCCTTCTTCTCGAAGAGCTAAATTAAATTAGATTAGATCATTTTCTCTCCCTTATAGAATTAAGATCGTGCTATGAAAACAAGCAAATTGGCTTTTGAAATCCTGCTTCTCACTTAAAAGCTACAGGGCTGAGGAATGCTTTCTGTACCAATTCAGTGGAGTTGCAACAGAGTCCTGTTTTCCTAACAACCTGAAGGAAACAGTTTCACACATTTGTGTCTTACATGACATAAGGCTGTGAGTGATGGAATCCTGAGGGATGAGACCCAAGAAGAAGGGAACAAAGTAGTAAAGGAAATGGATGCAAGATCTTGAGAAAAAACAACTAGAAATGGTGTGGTAAGAAACTGCAGTAATGAGTTTTGAAAGCTACTTTGTTTATTGCTATGAGTGAAACAGGAAAACTTAGTTCCTAGACAAATTAACATAAGAAATTTGAATGTTATGAGAAGAAAAGCTCAGAACAGAAACAAAAAAAAAATTTTAAAAAACCTAGGGAACAGGATTGCCTGAACTTAAAAGCTGGACAGAAGAACAACAAACATTTGTGGTTGGCAAATGGGATGGAGGGTGAAGAATTTTAGTTCAGGTATCACAGTGACGCCAGGTGCCATATAAAAATCAAGCAAATACCTAACATTGAAGCAAGTTCAAAGGAGGCTACAAATGAGATTCTATATTTAAACTCTAGTTTCTAGAGCTAAATCACTGCACACCAAGCTGCGAGGTCAGTTGGCACAAATGCACTTAAACAAGCTTATAAAACTGTGTCCCCATTAAATTACCATGCTGCCGCAATTAGGCACACTCCAGAAGACCATCCTATGCAATCTGTTCTAGATGAACAGCTAATGAGAACTAAGCTAATCCACTTTTTTCTGTTTATGATTCTTCCTTTGAATATTCCCATAACTATGTTGCTAAACAACTTAAACCTATGAGACTGAAAGGGGGAGAGACATTTGTCTGCTATGGACAGATGGAGTAGTAAAGCTGGCCATGAGAACACATAATGATATATATGGTATATCTTCATGCAGTCACCCTAGACTGTATCAAATTAAATTGACTATATTCTAGTGAGGAGAAGCAATTTGGTTTGTATTGCTTAGATTCTTCACACCTTAATTTTCACCACTATAACTAGAGGAGATTAAAAGATGAACATGGTAGCAGGGGACAAACAAGAAATAAACAAATCATACACATGGAAAACAAAAGGGTGTTGAGTAAAACATCCATCCCTGGAGTGTTGAAGGTCAGGTTGGATGGGCCTTGGGCAGCCTGATCTAGTGGGAGGTGCCCCTGACCATGGCAGGGGGGTTGGAACTAGATGATCTTTAAGGTCCCTTCCAACCCAAACTATTCTACAATTCTAAAATGGAGCTTCTGAAGTATTTATATTTTTATGTAGTATCTGAATGACAAATAGCTAAACCTGAGTTTATGGGGCGAATTGACTTGTGAGGAGGCATCACTGACAGTTATCCTGTGAAAATCTTAATCACACTGCTTAAAGAGTCACTAACTTGGGCATTAAAGAGCTAGGGGAGTAAATTAAAAAAATAGAAACACTGCATAAACTCACAGTACATAAAATCTTTGTTCTAAAGCATCTTAAAATTAATCAGAGAAGCAGCTCTTCTCTTTCATGCTTTGAAGAGGGCAGGGCACCCACTATCTCCAAGTCTGTTTTTTTGTCATGCTTCCACACAGAGATGCTGCTGCTGTGTGTAGACTGGATAAAACATCTGTAGAGATTATGGCCTGACTCAGCCAACGTCCAGACAAGGCAATGGATAGTGCTTATAAAGACCAAAGGGACATGACCAGATCTTTAGACTTAAGTGCAGTCTTGCTTTAGAAGAATTAGATAAATGAAGGAGGCTTTTAGACACCTGAATTGTATTGTATGCTTCCTAGTCTGCTCTCCTTAGAACAACCTTCTGATCAACACTGACATTTCCTTCAAATTAAACCTCATGCTTGCTCTGTAAATAAATTTGAAGTAGAGGACCAGGAGAAAAAATTCTGTTTCCACAATTAAAAATATAAACCTCCTCTACAGTGACAATGGAAGCACTGCAAATAAGGGCTTGACATCTCTCTATATTTGTAGACATTATGCTAATAAAACCTGGGGCATTTCTCAAGGTAAATGAGGGCCCCAAAGGGCTTGTGTTACAGTCTGAAATGTCTCAGATTCCAATGAATTCCTGGTGACTTGGCTGGTGCTGTTTTTACTGCAGCTGTTCATTCAATTGAGAGTTCACATCAAAAAACATGACAGTGAGAAAAAGAGCCAATGAAAATTTAGTGAATACAGCTTTCCATTTGAAAATCTCCTCAAACACACACAATTGCTTTATTTTGCTTAATTTTCAACATTCATAAACATAATTGCATTTATTTTTCTAGTCAATACTGAAAACAAGTAACAATTTGTAATATTATAACTTTCATCTCAAAGGAATACAACCACAACAGTTCCCACTCCACTCTGAAAGAGGTGAATGATATGGAGGAGGTTGGATTGCCTGTGCAGGAGAAGCATACATTATTATTCCCTGTGAGAATACATTAATATTATTGCTATCAATTTCATTTTGTACGTGTATAAATGACTTTTGGAAAACAGACTTATTGAAAGCCAGTATTTTTCATGTGCCAAATTACATACACTAATTACCCAATACTGGGAATAGCAAATGCTAATATCTCCTAAGCATAAAAAATGAACTCTTTTTCCCTACAAATTCTCAATAGCAACAGTTCTCAGCGGAACCAGTGAACAGAGATTATTACCATCTCATGCAAACAATCTGTATCCTCCTAGCTAAATAGTGAAGTATTTGAAAATAATGTACAGTGCTCATTACGAGTCCCCATCCTGTTTATTCTGAAGCTCGTGGAAAGACTTCCAGTTATTTCCATACACACTGAATTGGACCTGTGGTAAAGAAACGACGTGAGTTGAATAATTCTTAACATTTAAATCCTAGATACTGTGCCATAGCCTCATACTTAGATGCTGAGAGTCTGTTAAGCAGTGTGATAGCTTTGTGCTAGAAGTGAAAAAAAAAAAGAGAAAAACTAAGAAAGGAGAAAGATGAGTGTGTCCAGTCTCTGTAAGAGATTATAACCAATTCTCACTGAATTTAAGGAACTTGTGGAGAATTTCATTAACTCTATGTTAAGAAACAGCAGAAAACTGAAAATTCATACAGACGGACTTAGCAAATCTGTGCCTTTAAAGCTCATGAGTGACTGTGCAAAAACTTTAACTACTCATTTTTGCCTTTCCTGTATTAAGCTCAGCCTGTGTTTGAATGCCTGTTTAATGGCCCATTTTCTTTCTTGGACCAATTCTGAGAAGCAAATTTGTCTATGTTTTCTTAAGTATTTATTTTTGTAAGTACATATCTGTTAGCTTCTATCTTTCCATTCATAACCTCCACCTTTCTTCAATGTGGTCTGCCTTAGCTTTGGCCACCTGCCCCATGCAGATTTCTCAGGTCATACTTCTCTTAGAACTTCTTTCCTATAGGATTTTTCCATTTCTAGCTTGCTAACCAGCCTTCCAGGTTAAAGAAGAAATATCCAGTGGAAAAGAGGTTCACTGTTTCAGAATAGAATTCTTTATACTTAAAAATTCACTCTTGAAATATTATGACAAATGTCCTAGGTTTTGTTCAACCTAATCCTGTCATTTCCTTGTTTTACTAGAATCTACCTATTCCTTCTGAAACATTTGTTCCTACTGCAGTCATTGCTTTTCTTCTGTTCCTTAATATCCACTACTTTCACACTTACCAGTTTTAGTATCTTATCTTCACCAGAAAGGCCTTCCCCATCCCTCATTCTTCCTATGCATTGTTTAGTCCTGTTCTTACCTAACCCTACTTCTTTCCTTACTCTGAATTCTCTCATATGAATGAATATTAATTTATCAATCTGATCCTTACTATAGGAGGAATTTCCATAAAAATAAGTATTTAAAACAAAATACTTTAGTGAAAGTTTGTTTCATGTTCTAGTCATCTTCCAATACAATCATCTTTATTTCAACAGAACTGAGAGTCATAGAATCATTAAGGTTGGAATAGATGCCCAAGATCATCAGTTCCAACCATCAGCCCAACACCACCATGCCTACTAAATCACACTCCCAAGTGCCACTGCCACACACTTTCTGAACATCTCCAGGGATGGAGACTCCACCACAGCCCTGGGCAGCTGGTTCCAATGCTTCACCACTCTGTCAGTAAGGAAATTTTTACTAATATCTAATCTAAATCTACCCTGGTGCAACTTGAGGCCATTCCCTCTCATCCTATCAGTTGTCACTTGGGAAAAGAGATAAACACATACTTCATTACAAACTCCTTCCAGGAAGCTGTAAAGAGCAATGAGGTCTCCCCTCAGCTTCCATTTCTCCAGCCCAAACAGTCCCAGTTCCATCAGCTGCTCCTTATGAGATTTGTGCTCCAGACCCTTTCCCAGCTCTGTTCCCCTTTTCTGGACACACTCCAACAGCTCAATGTTTTTCTTGTAGTGAGGGACTCAAAACTGAACAAAGCATTTGAGGAGTGGCTTAGGAGAAACTTATCTTCCTTCTACCCCTCAACTCTGAAAGCTGTTAAAGTTTTTCACAAGAGATATTTTTCCATTGGTGTTGCTATACAATTAACTAACTTGGCTCCTAAAAAAAAAAAAATAATAATTTTAACACCCTTGGCTTCTAAACAGCATGTTCTAATGGAGCTCAAAATAACAAGGAACAAAAAAGGAAGTCTGTGTACTAAGATGCTGAAGGATATCAGTTCCTGCCAACAGGTGCCGAGAAAAATTAATATGCTTCAGTACTGAAACCATAGAGGAAAACCACACACAACAGCTTTCTTTTCCTTCCTCCTAGTGTGATGCTGAATGATGTTGCAGCAATGCTTTAGAAGTGTCATGGTCTCACTTAATGGTGATAATGGAAAGGTCCTGACATTCACAAACAGCTCTATTTCTGACAGCTTTCACAGGAAAGGATCAGAAATAGACTGACAACAGTTCAAATGTAGCATTTAACACGTCAAGGTGCAGTAACTACATGTATCCCTGCAGAGAGCAATCCCTTCAGGGTCATTAAAAGGCCCTCCTAGAAATCATTCTTTCAGAATCCTTTGATAACATTTCTTTATACCATTCAGAGAAGGCTATACATCCTTGCTAAGCTTGATTTCAGCACCAAAGCACCTTCTACTTCTAAGTGGAAATGTGTTTCTGCTGACTCCTCTCGATAGCACGTAAGGAGAAATTCCATCTCACATTTACAACATGAATGACATGGTATTTAAAAATCAAGATACAATTTCCTTTCAGCAGAAGGCCTCTAGAGGGGTGAGTGTTCTTAATTAAATCAGCTCCTCTTGTATCTTACATCACAGAAGAGCTCACTAACTACTTAGCTTTTAAGTGTGATGTTCTTAATTTACAGGTCTGCAATTTCACACATACTTAGGTCAAATGGTCCCTCAGTTTTTCTAGCATATCCAGAACTAGTATGCCTTATTGCAAAAGAAAGGTTCTACTTAGTGTTAGAACACAGAAATACAAGACAGAAACCAAGTATTTGCTAAGAATCACTCTCAAGACTAATTGCTGTAAGCCATTACCTTTCTGAAATTGGTTCTGTGCAAAAGAAGCAATGACTCACGGTGTTCATCGCTGGCTTTCCCTGCCTGAAGAAACAAAAGTTTATACTAACACAGGTACGATTTAGTTACTGATCATAGAAGAGTTTGAGTTGGAAGGGACCTTAAAGATCATCCAATTCCAACTCCCCTGCCATGGGCAGGGACACCTCCCACTGGATCAGGCTGCCCAAGGCCCATCCAACCTTCAACACCTCCAGGGATGGGGCAGCCACAGCTTCCCTGGGCAACCTGTGCCTCCCCACTCTCATGGTGAAGAAATTCCTCATTATGTCTAGTCTAGTCTAGTCTGATAACCTAGACCTGATGAGATATCCTGAGTGACTGCATTCCTCTGACAGACAGCTAACCCACAATGCTGTGCTTCAAGCATCCATTACAGAGTCAGTCATAAAAACGGGTTTTAGGAGCCCTATTGGGTAGAAAAAGACGTCGTAATTGAAGGTCAGTGCCAAAAAAGTTCCCTCTAGTAGCTTGCAGAGTTACATTCCTGGCAAAACTATATTTTCAGAAGTGTGCCAAAATAATCCACTTTCCCAATAGTCTAAACATTCTCCTCACACACTCAATAAGATAAATCCAGGAAATGAAGAAACCAACCCCCCAAAACCAGGTTTGTGTAAAATCGGGATAAAATTCTGCAAAGGGGGAAGATCTATTTACAATGGCAAGGAAAGTAACCTCAAAACACAGATATGAAGCTGCACAGTAAAGCACAACGATAACGCACTGGGGAAAGGTTCCAGAGATCCCTTTCTGCTTAGACCTTAAAAGCTGAGAAATGACTTCCAGTTGATCACCTGTTACCTATCTCCAGACTAATGTATTTATGGAAGTGAAAGAGTGGGGAGAAACACTTTTGACTCATTCTTAGTAATTTCCCTTACAAAAAATACTTTTTTAGAGGAAAATAAATAGAGAGACAGCTGAGCCAATTTTTTCTCCTTCTCAGACAGCATCAGATTGTGATTCATCATACACACAATCAAATTTTAATTTATTCCTTTAACAAGTTTGTGTATGTTCTGGTAAGCAAGAACTAATATACTTAGACACAAGAAAATGTTAATTTCATCGAATCGCCTTTCAAATCTACAAATGTTGAGTCTAACTCCTGTTGGCATTCATTCTAGCCTGAAGAAGAAAAAGACAAATGTCTGACCAGAGAGGCACTCTAGAGGGGTTAACACTAGCTTCATACCAGTAATCTCCTGAATGAAATTAAAGGATCCTGCCCATCTTCAATGTAAGCATCGATGGATGGTTATCACCTTCCTCAAGGAAAGCTGTTTCGTAATCATTCATTCCCGCTGTAACTCCATGGTGCCACTCAACAGAAAGAGGAAGGTGACACAGGAAAGCATTTGGCCTATTAGACTAACATAAAACTTCACTCAGTTCAGTGGAGCCCAAGTAGAATTTAGCCATCTGGTATGCATATATACATCAAGTCTATGATGTTCGCCTGCTAAATGAGTAGTTCACGAAGCAACACTAATGATGATAACCCTTCTGTTCTTTCAGTGAGAAGCTAGGAGAACCCTCCAGTTACTGGACCAAAAGAACACGCCCAATTAGATGTGGAAAACATCCACATCCCCTAACTCTGCTACGAGAGAAAAAGGAATTCTGCTAAAAAATTCCAGAAAGGTGGTGCAATGAATTCAAGGAAGTGATGAGTTGCACACAGTAAACAGCTCTTGAGCTGTGTTCATTTCATTGGGCCATGCGATACAGACTCACATAAAAAAGCACTGAGAATCCATTTGTGCCTTAGCCTCACTGATTATTATCTCAAGATGTCCACCATTAAGGGGATTCAGCACAGACTCCTCCTCCACATTCAGGAGGGAAGATGATAGAACAAATACTGGTTACACCTCTGAAAGGTGGACCAGAACTGTCAGTACTGCAACTGCCATAAATATTAATAGTGTAGTTAACAGCCAGATGTACTAACCAGACATAGGCTTCCAAAGCACCATAAACCAGTTTGAATCCTTTAGCTCCATTGTAATGAGAGGAAGCACGCAAAGATGCTATGTGTGCACTTTTCAGCCAACAGTACACCAGTTATCTGCTACTGGGTAAGGGCTACAGAACTACACACACAAAATCCATTTAACTATGTATCAGTGGGATTTTCCACAATTATTTTGCATTATCCAATCCATAAGTTCAACAACACAAGCAAGTTTGGCTCTTAGAATTATTAAAAAGCATGTATTTACCACAAACCCACTTTTGGTTAATAACTGGTCCTGTTTCTTTTTGCAGAAAATTTGTGGACTCTAGAATAAGCAAACAAAGTGAGGCAATTTGCACTTGCTAAGTAACGTATAAATGTTGCAACTCTAATCCTATAAATACGTCTCTAAACACTATAAATTGTTCCAAATATTTTGCTCATCTGTAAATTCTTAACACCTAAGCTTCTGTTTCCTAGACAAACAGGATGCCTACTTAGAAAGCAATTCAGCAAGAAACAGCAGTGATATGCAGCATGCATATAGATATAGATCTCTATATATCTACACACACACATACACACACAGAGTAACGTAGCAATTACACTAAGTGTTAGTTTACATGCAAGAAGGGAAGCTTGCAGTCAGGCAGATGGGCCAGATCTTCGGCTTCTGTGTGCTGGTGGCTTATCTGCTAACTTGGAACAAGGAAACTTCACAAAAGCAAACTTAAGATTAACAATACCTCTAACTCCAGGGAATACTGCTGCATAATGGTTGGACTCGATGATCCCGTGGGTCTCTTCTAACCTGGTTATTCTATGATTCTATAAAGGCATATGGCATGATGCCTTGAGCAACCTGATCCAGTGGGAGGTGTCCCTGCCCTTGGCAGGGGGTTGGAACTGGATGATCTTTAAGGTCCCTTCCAACCCAAGCTATTCTATGGCTTTGTATTCAGAGTAGAATAGTATTTAATACAATTAAAATAATTACTTAACTCTAGTCAGCCCTGGTTAAGTCTCCATTGAAGTTAATTAGCTGATGATGACAAAATGCTTTGAACATGCAAATGTTAAATCCTTTCATTATTAATATTATCCTTGCAACTGCTGCAAGAGCAGGCAAGTCCAAGGTCCTTGGAAAACTGCTATGATTTAATGTGAAGAATAAGAACATTACATCTGCCTAGCTAGTTTAAACAAAACATTTGCTTGTTGTATTAACAAGCATCACCTCAAAAAAGAAGAAAAGCTCAGACTCTACCACCAAGGAAATAACTTCCATGATCACAAACTAAAGGGCCAAGTCCACCTCACATCATCTTATACCAGCAAATAAAGACTGAATATTTACAGAAGAAGGGGAATAAAAATCTGCAAGATAGAAACAGAGATGAGCAGGAGAAATCTACTGCCTGTACTTTGGAATTCTGTAATAGAATTCAACTCATGTGCCCTACCAGCACTGTTATGCAGAGTGTGGAACTCTTGCTTAGTAACACAGCTTTAGGCAAATATCCAAAGAAGATAAGATAGCAATAAATGAAGGTATAGGGTAGAGGAAATGAAATATTGAATAAAGAAAGGACTGTGTCATGTTTAGTCCTGCAAAACAAACAACTTAACTGCACACAAGTATACAAAACAGGTTATAAAAGAGGGCAACAACTGACCATTCTGACTAGTCAGAGGTGGAACAAAAAATAATTAAATGAAGCCATAAAAAGAAAAACAAAAGACTGAGAACCTTTATAACTCAAAGACTGGAACAAGAAGCCCAAAGGCTGTAGAATACTTATCACTGAGGATATTCAAGCTTAAGTAAACACCCATCTGTTAAGGAATATTTTGTTATAATCACTCATGGTATAATGCAAGGAGGTGGAATGAGAGCCCACCAGAGTCTGGGGATTGGATGCCTACAATTAATTTCTTTCACGTTTTTGAAACATTTATTCAAAACAACAAACATCTGGCTCTTAATCCCCCAATTAACACTGTTTCCAGCCCAACGGAATTAATCATAGAATTCATGGTAAACAGTTTATTTGCTAGCAATGGAGTAAAACAAATTGCCTACAAACTTCAATATTGTTAATAAAACAGTCTAATTCTCCTCCCCCACCTCTTCTTTGACATTTTAATTCAAAAAATAAAGAATAGAAAGTCTCCTTGGGCAAAGACCTCTGCAGCAGCATGTCAGCAGAGAATTACACAGCACTATAGACTCAGGCTCTCATTCACAGTACTGACCTCCTTTGAAGAACACTCCCAGATCTAATAATGAGAGGTACTGTAAAATGTGCTAGATATTATCATTAGCATTCAAGCGGCCAGAATTCTGCGACTTGGTTGAATTCAAAGGGACTTGCTGGTACTTATGAAAGCTGATACATTACCATCAGAGCTATTTTATTCTGTAAAACGTTAAGGCAGGCTGGCTGACCAAGCTAGGGGCAGATCCTGCTTTTTGCCAACATCTCCCTGCAGGCTGCACTGCAGGCTTACCTAGTACCATTGAACCAACCTAATGCCTGCTCACTTTTCAGTTTTTTGAAAGACTGTTGTGGAAATGGTAACATCTTTCCAGCTACAAAAGGAAGGTAGCATGTAAAATATCATCCTGATTAAAAAAAAAAATAATAAAGTGGCATTACTTCTTGAATTATTAAACTTCTATGCATTCTGGCACTCCTGTCACCACTCTTGGTGCTAAGGATCTTTCCTCGCTATGACTGGTCACCACAAGATGCTTATTCCACAAACACCTCTGTTACCACCACTTACTCCCAGCAGCTCAGTGGATTTACACCCTACTGCTTTCAGCTGGAAAGAAATTAAATGAAATGGAATGGAAAGTAAAGCACTAAATTTCCTAGCACCCTGGTTTTAAAGATGTCCCTGCTTGTAGAACTGAAACGTTCTCTTCAACACTACATTTGCCTAGCTTTTCCACTAGATGAATTTTAAGTAAACATCTTTTATTTTCCCAAAACAGGTTTTCAACAAGTAAACAACACAAGCACATATTACGTTTCTATCCAGTAAGACAGACTCTTAGTAACAGCTCTAATGCCTCTGCTAGCTTGGGGCAGTTTAATTGACCACTATAATTTACTTCAAAGTTACCATGATTGGGACAGCTCTTGAAAACAAGTTTTTGTTACTAGAACTGTTGTGCACATTTGCTGTATTCAATCTTTTTCTGTCTCCTCATTTCACCTCTATAGTTCTGCGTGAATAGTCTTAAGACATAAATTAGTATCACGAGAAACTGAGTCATTTCCCCTTATGCTCCTTAAAATCTCTTTAGATAATATTTTTACCATCATGTTCAAAGTTGATTGCTGCTTTACCTTTCCATCTTTCTACAATAAAGCTCTCTGTGTTTCTTATTTGATGACTAATCTTTATTAAATTGCAGCAGCTCTAATTAGTGCTAGTAGGCATCATAGAATGAAGGACTAAGGAGTAAACATACATCTCTATTTAGTTTTAGATGACATAATTCTGAAAGCCACGTTAAAAGCTACACTGTAGTGGTTTGGGGTTTATATTTTGGGATATTTTTACCATGCAATTCCAGACTCTTGTTTGTCTCAGTTTTGTCATGGTGTCAGCATGCTTTAGATGACACACACCTTCACACAAAGGCCAGGAAGATAAGCTTACCCTAACATATAGGGTTGACTAAGTATTGCACCCATCCACTCCAAGTCACACAAGCCGCCCCATTTATTCATTGCTTTCCACATTGCATCAAAACTGTGTATTTTCCTATTCCTTCAGATCTCTCTGGAATCGGTTAATTCAAAGACCTATCACATTTCCCCAGTTAAGTCTTTACCAGGGACAGGGAACAGGATATATCAGTGTAGAAGCAGAAGAACTATAGAGATAAAATTGTTGTCATCAAAAACAGAACAACATTCAGAAGGATGAAATGCATTCTTCTAGGGAAGTCCAGAGAACTGCAGCTTTCAGAGTTAATTTGTTTGAAGATGCCCATAGCCTAATCAAGTGGCATTAGGTGCTACATACTTTAAAAGATTCTGTTCCTAACCATTTCCAAAAAAAACTCTCTAATAACTTAACCAACTTTTGGTGACTGAGAAACCGCTGCTAGGCTGCTATCTTGGAACAAGTTGCCCAGGGATGTTGTGGCTGCCCCATCCCTGGCGGTGTTCAAGGTCAGGTTGGATGGTGCCTTGGGCAGCCTGAGCTAGTGGGATGTGTCCCTGCCAATGGCAGGGGCGTTGGAACTAGATTATCTTTAAAGTCCTCTCCAACCCAACTATTCTATGATTCTATCTTGCGGGCTTGTTTTCTATTGACAGAAATGAAGCCTGGGTTGTCGGTGAATGGCTACTTATAGAGAGCTATTTTTGTATCTGCTCTACATAGCATCCTTAACAGGCAGCTAGCAATTACAAGTCTCTTATCCCAATAATTACAGGCATAAGAATACCTCTTGAACAACATGATATTCCGGTTCTGTCATGTAGCTCATGCTTCTCTGAGTGCAATGCACTAAACAACACAAACAATTCTTCCTTAGGACTGAAATCAAAACCTTAACTAGCTGGTCAGGTCTATTTGTCATTGCATTCACTGCTATAAAGGGACTTGCACTGCTATTTCAGGTGGCAAGGAACACAGACAAACTATGATTGTTACAAAATATGTGTGCTTTCTTAAAGCATGTTCTTTTTCAATGTCAACAAAACATTCCACAGTGCTTTTATTGAGGCTAGAGAACTTATTTGTATATACATCATATCAATTTATAATGAGAAAGATAATTATTGGAAGTTACCATTTCTATGAGCTCTTCAGAGAATATTCCAAGTATCACATGGAAGTTTATGTTAACATTGGGTGTTCTCAATATATGTTAGCAAATTAGATATTCTGGTAACTCTTTCTGTTGAATATATGACTAGCTGAAATCCCAACGAAAACAAGCACTAGATACTACAGTTAATTCTTTAGGAATATTTCAAGAAAGACAATTTTTTTCCTGTCTAAGAATGAGAACTAAAACCAATTAGTTAGAGAGTCAACAGCAAAATCTGAGGTCCAGTATTGCCTGACTCTACAAAGCTTTACTTTTTCTGGCCTCTGAAGCATGCGTCTCCCCAAATAAGGCAGCTCTCAGATTCTGAAATGTGCAAAAAGCTGGACAAACCTTGGAATGTTATACCCAAAACATTTTTCTTGCTGCTATATGTCGGAAGAAAATATGAACAAGGAGCATAAAAGGATTCAGTAAGGGTCTCAGATGGTAAATGTAAAAAGCCATCTCACAAATTCTGTTGTCAGATGACTTATGTGTTCAAAATAATATTTTTCACTAAACAAAAGCCTACCACGTTACTGTGAGTACCCAGACCCGGTATGCAGACATATAGGACTAATAGCTGATTTTCTCAAAGAACAGTGCCCACACCCTCATTGCTGAGGCTTCTTACTCACCAGTTGGGACAGCAGGATCCATTGTTGGCTTTTCCCAGGTGTTAATCTGCTCCCAGGTAAATCCATTGGTTCCCAAAGCTACGCTGTAACCACAGTTATTGTAGTGCTCATCAAATGAACAGCCACCTAAAAACGAGAAAAAGGAATACATTCCCGTATTAATTATTCATATCTCTTTCTAGTAGTTCATTTACTTTAATATTTTGTACATCAGTTTGCACAAAAGGGGGAGAAAAACCAAAATTATTTTCCTGCATTTTAAGATTTAAGGCAATACACAGTTTATCCAGAAAACCTTTTTAACTTCCCACTCTTTGTATTTTTTGAAAGGTTTTGTTTTCCTCCCTCCATGCTAATGCTTCTTAGTCCAGTTCCCTTTATTTAAACCTACTGCCTTCACACTTTCCAGGGCAATTGCACATTTGCATTTGGGTCCCAGTAAATAATACGTAATTATGTAAGCCTCCAACTCAGACATTCAAAAATCAGCACAGCATCAGTGTTCCTACAGTGAATTCTCACCTCTTTTTGTTTTCAAGCCTTGAATTACATAAGGTTATGTCATACCTACGGAAAGTGCAGTCTTTCTTTTAAGCAACTCTTATGCATAACACGAAGCTCTGTGCAGCACATGAGCATTCCTCAACATCTTTTGAGTCCATACTTTTGAACACAATCCTTCGGTTTCTTGAAAATAAAATAACAAGAATCGGATGGCAACTACCATTTACGCCTTCCAGACTGTTGACTAATCGATCTTTCCCTCTGCAATTCCTGAACTACTTGGAAGCAGTTCACTGTCATAAATAACCTGGCAACTGCCTGAACACTAATGAATCAAGGGAAATCCAGGAAAATTGGAATTAAACAATGTATGTAAGCGCAGATTTCCAAAACTCATGTCACACAGATAAATCAAGCTATTCTATTCTCTGATGTCCCTTACGTTACTGCAGGCACATTCCTCTTTTCATCCACCAAACTTTGTTTGCAAACATATTTCAGAACTGAATCCATTAGATCAGGCAGCCCCAGTGCTTCAGTTTAGACCTTAATCACACCAACAGTGTTTCTGTATCACTTTGAGTTTCTCTCTCAGGGAAGCAGGGACAATTTTTCTCTGCAGATACAAGTCCGCCAAAGTCAGCTGGGCACATCTAACACTTCAGAGTTGCAAGGACCGAGCAACGCTCAAGGCGACACTCACTTGCTCTGCCAGCCAAACTGCCAGTTGCTCTTGACACTAATTAGACTTACACACAGAGATGTTCCTGACTCTTTACTCCTTCCCACAGGCTGCAATGCCCACACAATAAACAGCTGGTGTGTGAGTGATCTGGATTTCCTTTACAACAAGGATCATCCAGTACTGGCGACACTGAGGCCTTTTTTAGTTTTCATCTATATTTTCTATGTTCTAGCTCCCAAGAAGACCCCAGCTTGTCTCAGTTTCTATGGAACTCCTCATAAGTAACAAACACAGATATATATACCATGTTATTAATACTAGGTTGTAGAGAGGAGGGTGCTGGCCTCTTCTCCCAAGTGACAGGGCACCGGACAAGAGGGAATGGCCTCAAGCTCTGCCAGGGGAGATTTAGGCTGGACATTAGGAAAAAGTTTTTCACAGAAAGGGTCATTGGGCACTGGCAGAGGCTGCCCAGGGAGGGGGTTGATTCACCTTCCCTGGAGGGGTTTAAGGGATGGGTGGATGAGGCGCTGAGGGACATGGTTTAGTGTTTGATAGGAATGGTTGGACTCGATGATCAGGTGGGTCTCTTCCAACCTGATGATTCTGTGATTCCGTAATTTAATCCTTACTGTGTTAAAGGACTTTATGCATACTCCAGCTGTAACTGGTTTTCTAAGTTGTTCTACCAAACTTCACATTATTTCTACTTAAATACATACTAGAAATATAATGCGACATGTTCCAGCCCATAGCAGGAGGGTTGGAACCAGGTGATTTTAAAGGTCCCTTCCAACTGAAACAATACTATGATTCAGTTGGTTGGCACCACAAAACACCCTGTTGCTTAAGAAAAGTTGAAAGATAAGCTTGTCCTAAAAAAAATAACAATTTATTTTGATATGGTGTATATTTTCATTATAAACAGATCTGACTAAAGCAGATTTCATGGCCCTTGCAAACTCCCTGTTTCAGTAGAGTCTCTGTGAATATTTCTGAAATGCCGTTGTTTCAAAATATTTTAATAATTCTCGTTTTAAATTAACTATTCTTGTGAAGCTTTCCCAGCTGTCAAAATAAGCAGAATAATGCTTAAACTGTTTCCTTAATTTTTTTAAATTTAATCTAAGTGGAAAAGGTCAAATTTAAAACATTAAATAAGCTCATTAAAATGTCCAAGGGGAAAAAAAGCTGTTCTGGGTTGTGCGGGAGTATGGAGTGCAAATGAAAACCACCTTTTTCACAGTAAGTGAGTATGAGAGACAACATCAAATACTCTGCTCCTACTTTCCAAGCAAGGCATTCTAATTTTGATAGATTTGCTTTAATAGCACAGCTTCAGAAAGGCACCATTTCCTCACTGCCTATGTTCAGGATACTGCAGCGCAAAATAACAGTGCTGTCTCCCAGCTATTACTTTGAAGGAATTGTAAACAAATTTTCTGATCAAGCCAGACAATTGTACAAGGCCTCATGTACACAGAGAAAATTGCTCAGCTGCTGCTACAAAGTCCCAGAAGCAAAATAGGCAATAGTAGCAAAATAAGGGATAGCAGTCTTCATTTAAGAAGGAACATAATTGGCCTCTTCACCCAAATGACAGGGACAGGACAAGGGGGAATGGCCTCAAGCTGCACCGACGGAGATTCAGACTAGAAAACAGAAAGAAATTTTTCACAGAAAGGGTCATCAGGCACTGGCAGAGGCTGCCAAGGGAGGTGATTGAGTCCCCATCCCCAGAGGTGTTTAAAAGAGAGTGAGACAAGGTGCTCAGGGACGTGGTTTAGTGGCAGATAGGAATGGTTGGACTCGATGATCCAAGAAGTCTTTTCCAATCTGGTGATTCTTTGATTCTGTAATTGTTGATATCTTGGTATAATCAGCTGAACAGGTTATCTTACACACACTAAGGTTTCTAAAGTTAGAGGGGAGGGATACAATGAGACCTTCTGGAAATTAATTGGGAGTTTCCACTTATAAAAGACAACATCTGAGGAAGCTTTAAAGTGCCTCGTCAGTTAGTGAAAGCTAACCCTGTAGTACAGTTGGATAGGAAAAGATAAACTGCAGCGAGTCATAACTGTAGCAGCAAGACATCTACATTTTAAAGAAAGAAAAGGTTAGTGGAGAAACCTCCAAACACAGAGTGACATGGCAATAAGGCAGAAGGATTACTTTACTAGAAGCAATGGAATTGGAAGTTGGAGAGGTGAATTTGCAGGAAATGAGCACAAGCAGGAAAACCAAAGTGGATTTTAAGAGCTCAGACAAGCAGGCTGGCTACAGGAATCTTGGGTACCAAGAGGGAAATCTCCATCTCCTTCTTGCTATATGTGTCAAAACAGAGCAGAATTAAAAGTGAAGGCCCAAATGGGACCCAGAGCCACATAAACTCGTGAGCTAAAAAGTCAGCCACCTCTCTGTTTGCACTATTACAATGTGTGTTGTATTATAGAACAGGAAAGAAACAAGTCCAGAAGAGGCCATGAAGATGGTATGGGTGTTGGAGCTCCTCCCATACGAGGACAGGCTTGGGGTTGTTTCGCCTGGAGAAGAGAAGGTTCTGGGGAGATCTTAAAGCAGCTTTCAGTGGTGAAAGGGGCTCCAGGAAAGCTGGGGAGGGGCTCTTGGTCAGGGAATGCAGAGAGAGGATGGGGGGGAGGGTGACAGTTTTAAGTTGAAAGAGGGAAGATTGAGATGAGATCTTAGCAAAAGAGGTTTTGCTGTGAGGGCAGGGAGGCCCTGGCCCAGGTTGCCCAGAGAAGTCAAGGCCCCACAAGGTCTTGAGCAACCAGATCCTGTGGGAGGTGTCCCTGCCTGTGGCAGAGGATGGAACTGGATGGGCTTTGAGGTCCCTTCCATCCCAAACCATTTGATGATTTTCTACCTGACTGACCTTGGTCCGTGCAGAACGGCTTCTCAAACAATTCCTCTCTCCTCTCTGGCATTGTGCCCTTTCTTAATGTATTAATAACTTTTAGAAGTCCACTTAAGTAGTAATAGTAACTTCAAAATGGGCTGACAGGCTTAAGCTAGCAGATTCGTTATTTTCTCTGATGTCAACATAAACTTCATAGTCAGCATCTCCTAAGAAATACCTCACCTATGTGGACACCTAAATATGACCTACACATAAACACAAATTACACATCAACGCAAGCTCCACCTAAACATGCTAGAACATAAAAAGGAGGATGGGAGGGTGAAGTAAGAAAGGTAAGATTTACCCTAATATGAAATCGTCACCGGACTATAACTGCATGGCAGCAGGTTTCTAGTTACCACCAGGTTTGGAGTTTGCTTTTTTATTTTGGAAGAAGAGGAAGAGAAAGTGGCTGTCGGCATATGATGGAATTACATTTTTGTCCTTACTCCTTGGAGATAAGGCTATTAATTAACATACGAACAAATAATCCACAAACTGAGTGGAAAAGATGTCATTTGATTAATTTAGATATCAGCTTTTATGTTATAATTTTAGCTACACCAAGATGTTTCAGGAAAATGACAATTTTTAACACTAACCAAAATGGGGTTCTACATCTTCGTAAATTTTTAACCTGGAAGAGAGTTTTAGAAAGCAAACAGGGATCTTGGAGTCTTTCCCCTGGCTGGCTAAAAATTAGACAGTGGTGAACGCAGTTGCTAAGTGGGGCAAAAGAAAAGGAAATGGAGATGTCTTTGATATTGTTAGATAATGCATGTGGTATTGACCCCTTTTCACAAAATGAAACCCTAACAAGAAAGAAGCTTTTCCCTTCCTGAAAAGGGTCATATTGAAGCAAATAACAGCTCACACAGGAAGGATAAAATATCCCTTGTTTTACACTGCAGGCTTGTAACAATGCCACTGCTCATCTGAGTGATGCTAATTAATCTTGAGCAGACCTATCATCAGTTACCGAGACTTGCCCCCGGATTAGATGTAAACCAGCCTTGCATAAATTGAATGCCTCCTTGGAATATATAATTGAATTTGCAGAAGTGTGCGCCAGGGGGGTGTTTAAATAAGTGCACAAATATGATAAAAAGAACTTCACACCATTATATCTAATTCAGTAAGCAAAAATAATGGCAGGGCACGTACCAATTAGTGTTTGATTTATTTATTTTAGCAAATCCAATTAGTAGAATGTTTTATAAAGTCATCCAATGTCAAACTCTCATGGACTCAACAGATAAAAAAAAAAACTAAAACCAAAAAACAAAGCACAATACTTCTAAACAGGGATAAAGGAACATTATGATGTGAGAAACCCTCATCAGTTCTCTTGTACTTCTCAATATACACAGAAACCAGCACATCATCAGACATAATTTGCCTGAGCATTTACTGCATTCCTGTGGTGGGGAGGGGTACAGGCAGCACAAATATCAGTCTTGTTGGCCCCACACCAAGCATAAGTACTTACCTTTCTCATTTTATTTTAAATAAAGTTAGAAATTTAAAAAGCATGCAATGCTTCCCTGTGGAATTTCCCATTTGAAACTGAGATTTAGCTAATCAGCTTAGACCTTTATAACCTTACAAAATATGAAGCAAATAAAGGCAGAAACAAATGCTATTATGACGAGGTAGTACTTACGAACTATGAAAGTCCAGACATTAACACACTACTGTTTCTAATAATTCATTCTTATCTCTACCAGTAACTTCCCTTTTTAGAAGGTGTACAAGAGATTAATTTAGTTCATTAAGATAACTTATATTATGTCATTTATTGCATAAAATAATCCATATTTAACTTATTTTTCAGACCATAGACTTCACGTAGCGTATTCTTGAGAAATCTTATTACATATTCTTATGGAGATGGTTGAAAGAAGAGAATAAAAACATTCATGCAAAGCTTGTGCTGAGTTTTTGTTTAAGATGGAACAAATCCAAGAATATTGGGCAGTTTGGAAGAGCAGTAGTTAGTGCTGTGTGTGCTTTTTACTCCTTCCAGAAAGATTAAGACAACAGATGTCAGAAACATGCATACAAACAACCCAAAATGCTAAGCAAGAAAGCAGATCCAAATTCTGCAGACCAGACCTGTTTCTAAGGAGCACTGTCCTACCACCTCAGCTCTCGAAAGGTATCATGACAAAGAGAAGGGTAAATATGGACAGCTTGGAGAAGAGTGCTTGTAACCTGCCATATCATTCGTTTCAACTGTAACACCCTGAAAGCAATGAATTTTGTACAGCCTAGGTATCTGCACAGCCCAGGAGAGAAGGTTTCAGAAGGGTCGATGGTATCTGGGTATCATCCTTTTGCTGTGATTTTATCAGCCTGTTGTTTTAACTGGCCACTTTCCATCAGTTCCTTATTATTTTACCCAAGTGTTTATTTTGTATTCCCAGATGTTCAAGAAAAGGGTTTCTATGAGGAGAAAAAGAGCTATATTTATTGAGTCAAAGGGCATCATGCACCCACCATGTACAAGAGATAGTAAGATGCTGTGACTCCTCAAACTGCACTGAGGTTTTGTGCCTCATTAGTTAACAGAGGACCTACACCAGGAGAAACTGGGGAGTAGATTCTTTAGTAATAAGGTATCGACTCCAAAGTAAAGCATTCATAGCATCTTTTTCTGATGTCAATAATTTAAGAACTGAGTTTAGATCCAGCAAAAACTCTGATAAGTCATTCAACTGTGAAATACAAATCTTCTGAATACCAGGATTCTCTACTACTGATGCTCACAAAAATAAGCTTCTCTCGAGGTACTCATATGTTAGGAGTTTTAGAAGTAAACGTCATAGATTTCTCTAGTGCCTTGAACACATTCCTTTATGTGATTTGGTTTCTGCTGCAAGTATCAGTCCTTGTCATCATAGCATGATTCATCTGCCACACGATTTCTTTTCTATCCATTTTACTCTTAACATAGCATTATTAGATTTACACGTAAGCAGGGAAGGTTTTCGCTACACTCTGGAAGATATAAGTCCTCCGAGATACTGGTAACAATTGTCTGGCTCAGGAATGTATCGTTCTTGTTTGATTTCATTAAATTTAATTCTTTTTGTTTCATCTTTGTCTGGGCAATCAGATCTTTCAGATGGGGGGACAGGACAGAGAATACATGCTTGTTTAACTGAAGCAATGAAAATCACTTTTAAATATACATAGTGGTTTTTTGTCGGGTGGTAAGTTATTTTATGCTTTTTTTTACACCTCTTTAAGTCAAGTTAATCTTTGAAAAAAAATGACTGCAGCATAGAAAAGCTCTTAATTTCAACTGGAAATTGCAATGATCCCATAGCAAGCTGAAGACTGGAATTTTCTGTATCAGAGTGATTTCAAGTACTATCAGCCTATTAAGGAAGACTATTATATTACAGGTATACATTTTTTTTTTAAGTTTTTATCTGAATTTATATGCTGTGTCAGACTGCAATCTTTGCAGGTTCATCTTTACCAAAGGGTGTGGAAACAGATGGAAGTGGCTTGTAAGCACATTTCCATGGACACACACACACACTCTCCACATGTATGAATACAATACTCATTGTATAGAAACCTTGCTAATAGTCAAAATCTTGCTGACACTGCATGAGGGATCACGTGGATCTTCATGAAGAACATAACCAATAACACACCTTAATATTACAAGGGGGACAGATTGAATAGGTCTAGCATTGTTCAGTGAAACACTTAAAGACAAAGTGTCCTCCCAGTAATAACATTTTCTTCCAGAATTTCTCTGCAGGAATTATTGGTCTCAAATGTGGAATAGAGCCTAACAAAGTTTATCCTTTACCCTCCTAATCCCATGGAGCCACTCTGCTGCAAACCAAGCATTGTGGCTAGGATCCTGTCATACGTGAAACAAATACTTACGCTGTATTTCCTGAATTTGTCAAGTTAAGCTAAACTTTCCTTCTTCCATTTGTTATTATGGATTGCTCTTTGCAAAAGCTTGCCTACATGTCTCAATTTCAGTCCTAGACAAGCTCATATACGCCTTAATAATTCTATACTTCATAATCCAACAAGGGTCAGTGAAATCACTTTGAAGTATCCTCAGAGTAAAACTAACACTGTCATTTGTTTAGATTTCTATGTCCAAATCTAGGATGACTCATCTAATTTCACTTGCCAGAACGTATGTCCTTTATTTAATACCAAGAATATCTTTTTGCCTCTGACAGCTTAGCTGTCACCATTTCGATAGTTCAATATTAAAATTCTATTGCTTTCTTTAAGTGTAAGCATATACATATCTATAATCCCATTGAATTTTTTGTCATGCTGCAGAATAAAGTCAGTTAACACACTGCACTTTTTCACAGAACCCAAACTTTGCAAGTTTAATTTAGTTTCAGTCAACTGAAACACATGAAGATTTAAGTGAAATTCTTAAGACTTGCCTATCCCGATGTAATGAAACTTGTAAAATTAACAGAGGTTTTCAAACCCATAGAAGATTCTTAAACAGACATTCCAAATTGTCTTTATGAGTCTAGTTAATAATCTTTATTTCGTTAGTTGTGTATCTTGCCACCCATGAAGCAGGCTTCTGCTTTGCTCATAGAATAATGAACTGAAAATTCCGTTTTAAAAGTGCAGATTTGAGACACTTACTTGCTTTCATTCTCGAAGTCTAAGTATAAGCCTTATTTTGCTTCATTTTGTTTCTTAAGCCACAGGACAATCTGTTTTCCCCTGAAATAATGCCATTTTATATTCAAAAAATCAATCTTAAATGATTAGTCATGTTTGTTGAAGATGTGCTTAGTTGTATTTGTTAGCGAAAACCACTCGGGGGTATTCATTGTTTCTGCAAAAAAAAAAAAGAGGTAGAAATGCTTTTCTTTCCTTCCAGCATTTGAAAATTGTTGTGTCTAATCATTCAGTGTACCTTAACAGGACTATGTGACATTGCATTTATGGTGTATTTTCACCTAGTTGTACATCACCTATTGCACTGCAGTCTCAATCAATCAGTACTCTCTCTTGATTGACTTAATTTCAACATTCTGTACTGTCACATGGATGCCCACTCAAGCTGTTCACTTGTTTAAAGTATGTACTTATTTTACACTTACCATCCACCAAAACAGCAAAAAACTGTCTGGAGATAAATGTTTCTCACTTATTTTATATTCCATTAGTAAGCCTATCTTCCTCAGTAAGCTTTTGTACAAACTTCAAATTAATGTGTTTGAACTTTAAGCAAGCAGCAGTCATTGAATGACTCATTATCCTTGGTGATGAATAAAATATTGTCTCAAAAGATACAATTTCAGGAATTCCAATACCATCTACAAGACTTCTAACCTCACTCCTTTCCCTGTACTGATATTCCTTGAGTGCTGCCAGGGCTCCAGTTTTAGAGGAAGGGCTCTGTGTAGCTGAGATGTTTTCTTTGAAGTTCACGGTCAGAAAATATGAAGAGGTAGCTTAAATAAAGGTATGAAGCCTGGTTTATTGCCACACCAGCGAACACAGGATAAAATTAAACATGATCTGGTTGCAATCAAACATAAGAAAATATTTTTATCATTTTAGAGAATAAATGAAGTGCTTATTGGGCTGGCATTGTCATAATCATTCCATTATCTCAACAGTCTTATCAAATTAAACCAAAGGAAGTAAATTAAATCAATGCTGAAGTTCAGAAAGCCTCCTATTCTCTTTGGAACTTCCCATCATTCAAGTCTACGAAGGCCACTGTGAAGCTGTGGGCATCTTGCGTTCTCTGAAGCTTCACCACCACCTTAGCAAAGCTAACACCCTTTTCACACCCAGCATGGTCGAATTAATGCATCCTACTTCAGTGCCCACAGAAAACTCCTCACAGTATGCAGAAGGACAAAAAGGTACATGGAGCGTACACACACGTCCCCCATCTGCGTTCTAAGTGGTTCTAATAAGAAATACCAGTAATCTAAATATTTTCTTGGTGAATACAGACATATTGTTTCAATTGCTTCTGAAAAATACATGCATTTAAAACCCCAGCATTGTGCACATCTCCAAAGACAGTTGCTTGATATTTGAACTAGGTTACTTAACATGTACTAGCTCAGCTGTATACTAATTTAATATCAGAAGTTTATCTAAAATGATAGATCTCATCTGTTACTAGGTATCAACAGATAAAATCTAGTTGGCTAATCCAGTGGAAATAACTTGCAATGAGTATTGCAATTGGTATATCTTGTTAAATTTAATACCATGGTTATCAGGAGCTGTTTCCTGGGGGAGGCCATATAAATGACTTTTATTGAGGTCTAACAATTCTTATAGCTACAAGTCTGTACATTTCTCAGATGGAGGATATCTCTTAGAAAATATCCTTTTCCTTGCTGATGACAGTTACTCTTTCAAATTACATATAAAGTGAAATGTCAAGGATATTTCAAAATATATATTTTAAATTGTTTTCAGTTAAAGCAAGGTCTTCATTCAATGTGTCAGGAGCAAGTCAACCCCAGAATTGACTATGATTAGCCAGCTGCTCTGCTTTCAGATGCCCTGGAGTCACACTCGGGGTAGGAGGAAATGCTAGACTACAAGAAAGACCTTGCAAAGTTTGATGAGTTGACTGATGGTCGAGGCACTAACAATCAGCCACAGGTTCCGATTTTAATAATCCATTACTTCATTTTTACTTTTTTTTCCTAGTTAATTTATTCTGTCTCTGCATTTTTCACACATTTTCTCCCTTGATGCTCCTGGGTGTACCATTTACATTGCAATATCCAGGATGCTTTTCAGAATCACAGCAAAGTGGAGCAAACACAGCACACTGGAAGCCCTGCTGTCCTCTGCAGCACATTGTAAACACAAGAACGATGGGAAGATTTACTTGCTTTTGGCCTCCAGACTCCTTTGTGTAAATTCCTTGCCCAAAGAGCAAAACACATAGTACCTATGTGCCAGAAATAAATAGATCTCTACCTAATACCACACGAGTTCTCAAAAAGATATAGAACCCCTTTTCTCTTTAACCAGATTTCTTGTACAGTGTGTATGTGTACGTGCAAAAGTGCATCTTTAATTACAGCTATGAATCATCCCTTCACAATATCTGACCCAGATTATGCATTAGCAGAGCTGCAGTGTTCGAAGTTCTATATTAAAAAGTGACAGCAGGAGAAAGGAGAGAAAATTTAGGGCAACATTAACACAAGTGTAGTTATCTCTAAAGACAGCTCAGATTTTGTTAAAAAGGAGGCCATCCCAGCGCATCTCACCACTCAGTGTTTTACTCTGAGGCGTCCTTTGCCACCTGCTGCTGGTGACAAATCACAGGTAATCTCAAAACTACCATTTAGCTAACTCACTCCCACTTAGTCATGACAAGATTCTTGCCTTATCCTCCGATGGGTGAAATTATTTGCTAATAACAGGCTGGAAGCAGCTCAGTATCTGCTGGCATTCTTTATTTCAGAGAAATTCCGATCTGTAAATCAGACTAATTTTCAACATTTTACATTTGCAATGTATTTCATTTCAAAACAATTTCAGACTGTACGTTCTTGTTATACAAAACTTGCTTGGTTACAAAAATACAGCAAAACCATTCCTGTTCCATCATCCACGGGCCTTTTCCTGTCTGTGGAATAGATCATCTCCAGTGTGGGGCTGAAACTTAAAATAATACACATCCAACAGAAAGTATTTTTAAAGACAGATTTTCTAAAATCCCTATATCCTTTAAAATAGCACCAAGTCTGAACTCTGTCAGGAAGCAGTAAATGCGTAAAGCATTTCTTTATAAGACTTAAAAGGTATGAGGTGAAGGAATCTAAATGCAATCACTTTTCAGGATGCTGAATAACCAGATTGTAATAAGAAACCCTTCTCTGTCATATAAATCATGGTTTGAATCATCATTTAATTCTTGGTTCGTTGAGACATGTCAGCTGGGTACCCTGAGCTCTTTATCCCCAAGTACATCTACACTTCGTGTTATACCCCAAATGGACACACAGCTGACATACCCCAGTGAAAGATCCTGAAAAACTGGAGTTTGAAACAGTTTTACTGCCAGTGCATCATTACGTCCTTTTAGTAGCCTAGAAGAATTGCGTTAACACTTTCTATGTAAGCATAAAATGAGATACTTCGAATATATTCTAGATGAACTTTCTATTCCCATTCCTACACTGTAATAATCTACCCTCCTAAGTGCACTTTACATACACAAAAAGCTCATTTACTGGCCATTTACTTCTGAAAACAGGGTCTTATCAGCAATTCAATAAGACAATTGTCTTTGCTAAAAAGATTTTTCTTTGCCTTAGAAACTGAGTGATATTGTTTCTATAAGTTACACAAACACCTTCTGCAGGATATTGCTTTATCTACAACCCTCATCAAGCCCTATGAAACAGCTTTCCACTTGTTTTTGATACATAGTATTTATGAGTATAGCTGCATGTGGTATTTAACAGCACAGAAAGCTTCATTAAAATGCAATACATTCCCAGATCCCTCAGGTGAAAGTGCAAGTACTCAGACGCACAGATTTTTAAGAGTGTTCTCCTAAAGATATCAGCTATGCAGTTCAGCCTACTGCACAATTTCTGAGAAATTCATTGCTCATTTTTATACAGGTCCCTGTAATTTCAAGATATCTGTGCAGGAATCTAATTCATTAAACACATGATGCTTTGAAAGATTATGGTTACGATATTAATTCAGAAATTAGATTCAGTTTCTGATCAACTGAATTGGTATTAAATGTAGTTATCCAATTAGGACCATACTGCAATTATATTGATACTTCAGTTAACTACACATCAGGCAGTGCAGCCAAAAACGTAAAAGATAGAGTGCGAGCAATGATTTCTTGGTGTTTGCCATACGGTCCTTCTCTTAAGCTGAGCCAATCTAAAATTTTTAGCCCTTCAGGTGCAAGCCTTAGCACACCGCATAAAATAAGGTAAAAACAACAACGAAATAAGCTAATCAGACATCCCCATTTGTTCTTTACTTACTTTGTACCCTTATTAGAACAATGATGGCATTGAGCTTTTTTTTAGCCCCAGAGTCCTCTCACAATCACCTGATCAGCACTATCTGCGACTGGCAAAAGGAGAGACAACAGAGGATTTCACTCAGGCAGCTTAGAACCAGAAGAGTGGCTGAAGCATATCAGACATCCATCGGACATCACTTCAAAAAGACAAGAGCAGGACAAGCAAACATTGAATCTTCTCCGAAACACCTTGTAGCCTTGCACAAGCCTCACTGATACCAATTGCTCCTTTTTCAATGAACCTGCCCAATGATTTTCAAAATCAACATGCACTTCTGTGATGACTTCCACATCTTAGCCATGCTCCAATAGCCCCTGGCTACACCCTTCTTGGGATTAGCTAGAAACAGAGGAGGGAGGATATTTTTGCCCTTGGGCAATGCCATTGGGCAGTGGTACAATGTTTGCAGAGACAGAATTTGCCACGTGTACTGAATTGACACTCTCATGATGAGAATGGGATTGTAGTATATTGTTTTCCTATTGAAGTGACTGTAACCAGGAGGCATAACTGCTTTAAATCACATTCTGCACTTTGGGACAAAATAGACTTACCACCAGGCTATCAACATACAGTGTTTTTCTCTTCTTAAGTACTACCCCACAGGGACAACAAAATTGTGATCCTTGCAGCATTTCTAGGAGTTTAAGACTATTTTAATATTAAATAATGAACAGAAAACTTGACATTGAGGTCCCAGCTGGAATTAAGATGTTATTTAACTATATCTGAAAACACTCATCTGTGGCAAAAACTAATAGAATTTCATGGAACAAAGACTACAATTAATATGGACTTTTTAAAGAAACATTTAACAAGCAGTTATAATTGTATTAGCGTGCAGACTAAAAAGAATCAAGTGATTGGACTTGGTTCCAAATATAAAAATTATGCCAGAGTGGCATAGGTCAGGTTTTGTTGTAATGAAATCTTTCCCCTTTCTTCTCCTGTCTTTCCTCAGACAAAGAGAGATTATACAACTGTAAATCATCTGCACTCAGTTGCAGAACAGGCATCAACATTGACTTACTGAACAAATTTGACCTGACTTTAGCTACACTGCTAATTTTTGAAACAGTGACACTTCAGTGATCGCACCACTCACTCACAAAATCACTTGAAGCTCCATGCAAACTTTGTGATGAGATCACTCATGTATGTAGAGCTAATTGCCACAACAGTTCTTTAATGGAGTATTATCACAAACATAAGATTTGATTACTTTCAACTCTAAAGCTGAGAAACATGACTGATTAAAAAATGACCTTCTCTTTCCTTAGAGTAGACAGCAGCCACTGGGAACACTGTACTCATCATGACAGCAGGAGCTGTATACCTGAAGTAAAAATTACAGCATTTATTAGCAGATAATTGGCTAAATTATCTTTTTTTTAATTGAATGATTAATAAGAAAACTAGGTATACTCAAGAAAGCTACAACCAATGGCGTGGCATCCCTTGGTTACATCCCATTTTCTTACCAACATCATCAGGGATCACAAAGTGATTAGAGTTGGAAGAGACCTTAAAGATCATCCAGTTCCAACCTCCTGCCACGGACAGGGACACCTCTCACTGGATCATCTTCTTGTAACTTTCTTAAGATGGACGAAACGCACCATAGCAAAAACCAAATAGTGCAAAAATGAAAGAATCCTTTGCTGTTTAAGGAAAAAAAATACTTCAACTCTGAAGGAGTTTTTGGAAACCCTAGTTTTACTTTTGCTAAAGTATGATGGTACTAGAGTGAGGCTCCTATACCAAAGAAAAAAATCTCACTTAGAACAGGGTTGTGAGGATTGTCCTCCCAAATCTGCAACAGCCTGTTCTGTACTGAATGTGAGAATTAGGGATGCAAGAAGGAAGTTTACATATAACTACACAATGAGAGAAAGTAAAATACTGAGTTGCCTCAGTCAGTGGAAAATGCCAAGACAGATAAACTACTGCCTCTTGTTCCTTTGTTCGTGTGAAAATGTAAGTTCTATGATGACATTTCTGGATCTTCACAGTCAGTGAAGGGCTGGCCAATTCATTCTTTTTCTGCCCTGAAGTAGTTGGAACAATCTGTGCTTTTCTTTCCTTATCTCCATATACTTTCATATGTAACACCTCCTTAGCCTCCGTTTCAATAGAATGAACAAGCAATGCTCACAGTCACATGGGAAAAGTTCCCAATTTTTCCAATAATCCTTATAGCTTTTCTTTGCATCTGTAATGTGCTGAATTATTCTTTCTTCTGAAGGAGTACCCATGTTATACAAAATACTACAGATAAAATTTTTTATCCATATAATAGCATTCTTATTTCATCATCTCGCCCCACAGAATCACATCCTTTTTTCAGGAGAAAATCTCAGAGATGCATCTCAATCTCCCAGTATTAATGCTCCAACAGCTCCAATCACTTCCAACTGATTTCTAATCTTAAAGCAAAAAAACTAATTAGTCCTGAGATGCATGACCTTGCATCCTGTAATGCTAAATTACCTCTCTTCTTTGTTTTATTTCATCACATTTCAAAGTTCTACTTCCTCCAGTCTGATAATTTTATTCTCCTCCAACTGTGTGTTATTAACTACCTAAATTAACACACTCTTTGTTTTTATGCCAGGAGCATCTATGAAAAAAAACTTACATCTCAAGAATTATCCTTCAATTCCACCTCCAGTCTGATACAGTAGTAAGGTACAAAAAAAGCTAATAACACCCATCTTAGTCCTAAATTTACTAATTTAACACACTGCTACAGTGATGTTGTAAAAACCTGTGTTAGATCAACTACACCACTTCTTCGAAAGCAGTCTGTCCCTAACACCACGTCTCAAACACACAGATAATTTTTCAGTAGCACTCAGTCAAACAGTATATAAACATTCTGGTCCTTCCCTCATAAACTTATCTGTATGTGAATGCATTTCCAAAAGCCTGCACTTAAAAGTCAACTTTTCTAGCTCTAGCCATCAACATTGGAAGATGCAGTAGTGAACAAAAAAACCCTGTACCCGATTGGAGCAATCTTTCATCTATCCAGTTCCATAATTTGTGATATTTTAAATTGTTGACTATGTGATTTAATATCTTAGATAAAGTCATCGGACTAGCATGGTGGTACTGATTAAATTGGGAAATTATTAAATAGAATCTGATTTCCAGTACTGTCAAATTGATACAGTATTTAACAGATAGGAAAGTGATGATGAAGAATAGAAGAATAAGCACACTTTTTGTAAAACCCTTCATTTAACAAGCTTCCATTTGACTTTCTTAAATTTGAAGTTACTGTTTTGACATGAAGCATCAATAATCTAGAATTAGTAACTCATAAGTACCTCTACTAGTAATTACAAGCTTGGATTTTTCCCTCATTGAATCTTGGGAGAGTTTCACAATATTGCTGATGCACACTGTGTAGAAAACACACTGGTTCTTGCTCTGGCTTTGGAAGTTTTGCTTTTTTTTAATACACCTCCAAATATAAATTTATTCATACATATAGCCAGTAAAAGAGATTCTATCCTCTTTCTGCAAACTGTAAAATTCATAAAGTTGTTTTTCCTTCACAGTGCGAAAAGACACGTGTGCAAATAGCAGTCACTGTTCTCTTCTCGTGCAAGGCAGGCAATAGGTAATTTACTGAATCACACAGAATCACAGAATCACAGAATAATCAGGTTGGAAGAGACCCACTGGATCGTCGAGTCCAACCATTCCCACCATTCCCTAAATCATGCTCCTAAGCACCTCATCCACCCTCACCTTAAACACCTCCAGGGATGGTGACTCAACCACCTCCCTTGGCAGACTGTTCCAATGCCTAACCACCCTCTCCGTGAAGAACTTTTCCCTACTCTCAAGCCTAAATCTCCCCTGGCGGAGCTTGAGGCCATTCCCTCTCGTCCTGTCCCCTGTCACTTGGGAGAAGAGCCCAGCACCCTCCTCTCCACAACCTCCCTTCAGGTAGTTGTAGAGAGTAATAAGGTCTCCCCTCAGCCTCCTCTTCTCCAGGCTGAACAACCCCAGCTCTCTCAGCCGCTCCTCATCAGGCCTGTTCTCCAGCCCCTTCACCAGCTTTGTTGCTCTTCTCTGGACTCGCTCCAGAGCCACAACATCCCTCTTGTGGTGAGGGGCCCAGAACTGAACACAGTACTCGAGGTGCGGTCTCACCAGTGCTGAGTACAGAGGGAGAAGAACCTCCCTGGACCTGCTGGTCACGCCGTTCCTGATACAAGCCAAGATGCCATTGGCCTTTTTGGCCACCTGGGCCACTGCTGGCTCATGTTCAGTCAGTTGTCAACCAGCACCCCCAGGTCCTTCTCCTCCTGGCAGCTTTCCAGCCAGGTTTCTCCTAGTCTGTACCTCTGCTTAGGGTTGTTGTGCCCCAAGTGCAGGACCCGGCATTTGGCCTTGTTAAACCTCATGCCGTTGGTCTCAGCCCAGCAGTCCAGCCTGTTCAGATCCCTTTGCAGAGCCTCCCGACCCTCCAGCAGATCCACACTTCCACCCAGCTTGGTGTCATCTGCAAACTTGCTAAGGGAGCACTCGATGCCTTCATCCAGGTCGTTGATAAAGACATTAAACAGGACTGGACCCAGGACTGAGCCCTGGGGAACCCCACTTGTCACTGGCCTCCAGCTGGATCTAACTCCATTTCCCACCACTCTTTGGACCCGGTCATTCAACCAGTTTTTCACCCAGGAGAGTGTGCGCCCGTCCAGGCCAGAGGCCGACAGCTTCCGAAGCAGAATGCTGTGAGAAACTGTATCAAAGGCTTTACTGAAGTCCAGGAGGATACATCCACAGCCTTTCCCTCGTCCAAGAGTCTAGTCACTCGGTCATAGAAGGTGATCAGATTAGTCTGGCAAGACCTGCCTTTCATGAACCCGTGTTGACTGGGCCTGATCACCCGGTTCTCTTGCAAGTGCTTCATGATCGCACTCAAGATCACCCGCTCCATGACTTTCCCCGGTACCGAGGTCAGGCTGACAGGCCTGTAGTTCCCCGGATCCTCCCTGCGCCCCTTCTTATAGATGGGCACGACATCAGCCTCCAGTCCAGCGGAACCTCCCCAGTCATCCAGGACTGCTGGAAGATGATGGAAAGGGGTTTGGCCAGCACATCCGCCAGTTCCCTCAAAACTCTTGGGTGGACTCCATCCGGCCCCATAGACTTGTGGGCATCTAGCTGGGCAAGCAAGTCTCTAACCACCTCCTCTTGGACCTTGGGAATCTCATACTTCTCATCCAACCCTTGGGGTTGTGCAGACTTGTGTGAAGAATCTTGTGTGAAGACAGCAGGTGAGAGTGTTTGGTTGGGAAGCAAGCCACAGGAACTTGTTGGAAACAGTAGGTATATACCTTGTTTTATAGGACAATAACATGGTGTTATAAGATCTCTGGGATATGCTGTAACAGAACTGGTGAAGCACAGAAAGATAACTGAAGTCCTTTAAAGTTTGTTTTGCTAGATCTCAGTGGACCACGCTATTTTAATATTCACACACACAAACAACCCTGTGCTGCAGATCCACCCAGGTTAAAGGATTATACTTAAATTCTAGAGATGGAAGACTGTGAACTCTCACCACCAAGAAACTGTGTGACAGAAATTAAACCTTCAGCTCAGATGTTCAATATTTCCCTTGCTGCAACTAAAATCTTGCATGTTTCTTCATATGATTTACTTACTAGCACAAGTAAGACTTGAAATACTTACTATCAATTGAACAGCTACATGTCAATGAGAATTATAAACTATACATAATGACTATTTCCCTCTACTGGTCCACGCTGTATCCACATTTGAGTGGTAGAGCTGTTGCTTCAGATAGAAAACTTAAAACCTCCTGTAAGGCTGCTCAAAGAAAAAAACAGCTGCATCGTTTTGAAGTACTATTAGGCATTTAGGATTTCCTCAAAAAGAAGAGAATTGCATACATGAAAATAAGCGTCTACCTGGGGATTTAGTTTATTTAATATATTTTATGATTTTTCAGTTAGCTTAGGATATCTGAGGGTCCTATAAAGGTCACATAATGCTATCCATTAATATGTGATTTTCTACAAATGAGGAAGCCCCTACCTGCTATTAATGAGCTTTGTGCTCTTCACAAACTCTTAAGCTGTTACATATACTGGTAACCACTGTCTAACACAGGGATGTGTTGAAAAGGTTGCCAGGATATGCACAAAACAGTTTACTGAAATACTCATTCTTAACCTATTTTTGCTATTACTAAGGATTTTTAAAAGAAGTTATGTTCCTTTTCTCTGTGATTTCTAAAGAAGCATAATCTGCTTGAAATCTCTCCACACCACAGGCACATCAAGAGATATCACTAGATTATAAGTTATTATATTATTCTTTCAGTCTTTAAACCATTACAATTGCTGCCTTTCAGCACCAGCATCTTTTGGCAAGTATGAAGTGTTCTCCAAGAGTCTTAAATCTTCGTGGCTAAGATATCAATCATGAGTCTTTTCCAGAAATGTCTCCTGGAACAGATATTCATCCTTTTCCCATTTTTTCCAGAAACACAAACTATACCCAGCTGAATAAGCAACTTTCCATGTACTTGTACTATCACAGCACCCAAGAGTGCTGTGATATGATTGCCAGATGATTGCCACAATCGGAATAAATTCATCCTACTGTACCAAATCACTTTAGTTCTTCAGAATTTGTGTTACACCATGCACTGTAAAGTCCACAGTGTGAATCAGTAACATCCCTAGATGAATTAGATTCAGGCAATGTGCTGGGAGGCTGTGAGCTTAGGATTAATGCTAAGACTCCAAACACTAGCCTAGGATTTGTTGCTACTATAACGCTACTTTACCTGTTAAAATTTTGGTTCCCTGGCCTGACCACAGGAGCCCTCTTGAGAGGGATATGTGTTTGGTGTGGGAGCAGGGGAGTTAAGAATCTTACTCTGGGTATAATAAAGTTTCTAAAACGGGATTTACAAGCTGCACTTGTCAAAAATTATGTCCAAGCCATTTGAATGTATATTTGCTTTCCTGGCCTGGTGGCCAGCAGGTTGAGGGAGGAGATTCTGCCCTTCTATTCGTATCTTGTGAGACCTCGTCTGGAGTATTGTGTCCAGTTCAGGAATCCTCAGCCTAAAAAGGAGATGGAGCTGTTGGAACGGGTCCAGAGGAGGCTACAAAGATTATGCAAGAGCTGCAGCACCTTCCATACAAGGACAGGCTGAGAGAATTTGGTTTGTTCAGAGTGGGAAAGAGAAAGTTCTGAGGAGACATTATGTCTACCTTCCAGTACCTGAAGGGGCTACAAGAAAGCTGGAGAGGGATTGTTTACATAGGCTTGTAGTAACTGGACTAGGGTCAATGGGTATAAATGGGAGAGGGGCAGATTTAGACTAGAAATAAGGAGGAATTTCTTCACTATGAGAGTCAGGAGGCGCTGGAACAGGTTGCCCAGAGAAGCTGTGGCTGCCCCATCCCTGGAGGTGTTCAAGAGGTTGTTCAAGGGCAGCTGTGGCTACCTCATCCCTGCAGGAGAGGGCCTTGGGGGTGTTAATTGACAGCCAGCTGAACATGAGCCAGCAGTGGCCCAGGTGGCCAAAAAGGCCAATGGCATCTTGGCTTGTACCAGAAATGGCTTGGCCAGCAGGTCCAGGGAGGTTATTCTCCCTCTGTACTCAGAGCTGGTGAGACCGCACCTCGAATCTTGTGTTCAGTTCTGGGCCCCTCACCACATGAAGGATGCTGAGGCTCTGGAGCGAGTCCAGAGAAGAGCAACGAAGCTGGTGAAGGGGCTGGAGAACAAATCTTATGAGGAGCGACTGAGAGAGCTGGGGGTGTTTAGCCTGGAGAAGAGGAGGCTGAGGGGAGACCTCATTGCTCTCTCCAACTACCTGAAAGGAGGTTGTGGACAGGTGGGTGCTGGCCTCTTCTCCCAAGTGACAGGGCACCGGACAAGAGGGAATGGCCACAAGCTCTGCCAGGGGAGATTTAGGCTGGACATTAGGAAAAAAAATTCACAGAAAGGGTCATTGGGCACTGGCAGAGGCTGCCCAGGGAGGTGTTGATACACCTTCCCTGGAGAGGTTTAAGACACGGATGGATGAAGTGCTGAGGGACATGGTTTAGTGTTAGATAGGAATAGTTGGACTCAATGATCCGGTGAGTCTCTTCCAACCTGGTTATTCTATGATTCTATGATTCTAAGGCCAGGCTGGATGGTTCTTGGGCAGCCTGAGCTATTGGAAAGTGTCCCTGCCCATGGCAGGGGGGTTGAAACTGGATGATCTTTAAGGTCCCTTCCAACCCAGACTGTTCTGTAACTCTATGATTTACTTGAAAAGAAAACATAGATTTCCACTCTGTAAGTGTTCCCTTGTCCACTACTGGGTTTTTGTAAACTAAAAAGCCCCCTAGCAGTTAACCCACCAACCTTATTTGATGCTCCTTTTGCTCTACAGCCCAGGTCCAAGAAGACAATAAGCCTTCAGTTTGGTAGAACATGCAGCCCTGCTCACACTTAAAACACAGAGTACAACTACAGAACATGACAGTTAATTTTCTGATGTAAGATTGTATTCATATGCACATTCTGCTGTCACATTCACGTTCACGAGTGAGCAAACTTTTAGTGCCCATAACTATAAAGCTTTCACTTACAATTTAGCTTTAAAATCCCCTGAAAAGCAAATGACATTGGAAACACTTTTGTAATGTGGAATCCTGGTACAGATGTGTCTACAGATTATTTAAATGCATCCTTTGGTGACTACATTAAAACAATGGAAAATATATATCAGCAGTTCAGTCATTGTAGCCCTTTCTCTGGCTGCTGGGACTGTCAGCAGCAGAAAGAATCAGAATCATAATCATTTAGGTTGGAAGAGACCTTCAAAAACTTTGTGTCCAACTGTAAACCTAATGCTGCCAACTCCACCACTAAACCCTGTCCTTGAGCACAACATCCACAAGTCTTTTAAACATCTCCAGGGAGGGTGACTCCACCATTTTCCCAGATAGGTGGTTCCAGTACTTGACAAGTTTCACACAAACAAATAACAAAGGAACAAGAGGCAGAAGTTTATCTGTCTTGGTGCTTTCCACTGGCTGACACAACTCAGTATTTTACTTTCTCTCATTGTGTAGATATATATAAACTTCCTTCTTGCATGAAGAAATGTTCCCTAATATCTAATCTAAATCTCCCTTGGCACAACCTGAGATCATGCTACTATACACAAAGCACCAACAACACAAAAAAGAAACAACCAGCCAACAGTAAATAATGCTGCTGAATGCTCTGAGGTTTTTCCACACTAAACTTCTTTCGACAGTTTTGTACTCACAGCTGTGACCCTACAGACGCTGCAAATGGAAGTGCAGATCAAATCCTAATTCTCCTTGATTTTTACAAAGCCTTTAAGCCAGTAAAGCTTTGCTGAACTCAGGAGTCAGAAAATCTATTGTCTCCCTGCCCTGAAACTTGCAGAATTTGTCGATATTTGGAAAATCATCAAACCTCCTGCAGCTGCAAGTAACTGGGAAACCTAATGAGGGAGTTAAGATCAGGTGGTTCAAGTGTTGAATGGAAATGACAATGAAAATATAATACTCAGATGAGAAGCCTAAAGCTTGTCTTAAAGCAAACTCTTGGGGAAAAAAAAGAGCATTTTGATGCTTATGACATTTGAGATTGCTGTGCCTTCCTTTCCCACTTATAAAATGGGAAATGCAAGTCTTTAATATTAGAAAAGTGCTCTTAATAGAAGTGCCAGGTGCTCTTAACAGCTCAAGTCTTAAATTGTTCCCTTGAATCTTTTTGTGTTCTCCTGTGTAGCATTCTCCACATAGACAAAAATGAGGAGAAGAAGAAACTACCTCAGTTGAGCAAAGGAAACTTCTCTCTCCCAGGAACTGTATCATTTAGACGTTCTCCACAGGAGAGAAAGTCTCAGTAAAAATGCATCTTTCTATCCTAAAATGCAACAACCATATATAGGTGTTTTCCTGTTCTGTTTTCGTGTTCTGTTTTCCTGATCTGTTTTGCAAACAGCAAAACAAACCGAGTCCTCAAGCTCTGCAGACCATAACAGACCCCCAGGCTCAGCCAGTAGGTAGGAGAGATTTTTTTCTAACACTGCCGAAAATAGAGACAACTCAAGTAAACCTGACTTTGAGAGTTAACTAATAGCAGAACAGAGTAAAAGCACATCAACAATGATGCAGAAATTATCTTTCTTCTTTCAAAGTATTTCCACAAAGGCAAACTCCTACAGTCCTCACTCATTGTTACAAATTCAACTGCCTGTACGTGTTATCGGAGGGCTGAGCAGAGATGTGCAGGTTCGTTTCATACTGCTGCAATTCCACATTGCTCAATTCATCCAAAACTTCTCTGTTGCCCCATTACCTCCTCCATAATAGCTATAACCAGAAGATTTAGCTCCATGAAATACATGCCCCATTTCAGTCAAATTATGCTGCTCCTGAAGTGACGAGGATACAAAAGATGAAGAGAATACTTTCTCACTTTCTTTGAGGAAAACATACTGCAGCCAGGTCTCTGGTCTCCAGAGGATGACAGGGCCTTCAGTTGTTACCCTCACTTGAATGAAAACAATTAAAAATAAAAAAAGAATGCAATTTGGAACCAACAACTTAAAATTCTTGGATTTGGGGGATATGGCTATAGCAATTTTCTGGTAAGCAATTAAAACGTTTATCTGCCAATTCCACGTACAAGATCTTCAGATCTGTCTATTTAAACAATGACTATTCGAGTGATCTATCCTGCAAGCAGCCAATATAGCACTAATAGGATGGTTATAAAGCAGCAGTCTGAACTTCTAGAAACAAAACTAGTGCCACCATGGCAACAAGGTAGTAAACAGCAAAAACACTTTCTAAAACTAGGAAGCAATCTTGCCTCTAATCACACGAATACCAGGTGTAGAATTCTTAAATACAGTAATTTCTGGTAGACTCTCTTCGTGAAAAGAAAATATTGAACTGTGTGCAAATATTCACTAAAAATATGCTTAGAAATATACATTATCTTTCAATAAAACTTTCATCTATCACATTGCCTGAGACGATTTTCATTCAGGTAGGAAATTATCAGCTGTGTACTAATCTAGGAAAGCAAATAAACACAAGCTTTGAAACAGATACCTATATTCTAAGCAAAAAATACTGAGTGTTACAATGTCTGCAGACAATTCTAGCTAGAAAGGCAAAAGCAACAACTAGATGTGTTCCAAAGGACGTGGCTGTTAAAGCAGAACTCTTCTCTGCTCATCTGAAAGTCTCTAACCAGACACCTAAAAAATGTATAGGGAAAAGGCTAATGAGGTCCAAAGAACACTACATGCAACCTGGAACTCTTGCCTTGAGGTTTTCTTTGTGTAGTGGAAAAAAAGGAGAGCCTTGGGGCTTCGATTTGGGTTTGAGTTTTGGTTGGGTTTTTTTGTTGTTGTTTTGGCTGGTGGTTCTGGGATTTTAAAGTAATAAAAGAAAAAAAAAATCTTTGCTCACTGAAGCCAGTGGAAAAATGTCAACTTCAACCTGACATCACCAGGCTAAAGATCAAAGTTGAATGTCACAGCATAATCCAAAGCAAAATTTACTGGTGATTCATTGCCTTTTTCTCCTATTCAGTTGAGGCCATATAATAAGGCAAGCTGAACGGACTTCGGAGAAACAGTAGCCATGAAAGATTCAGGAACAGAATCAGCTTTGAAGACCTTGAATAAGGAATCATGCTCTCAAGAAAAGCATTACCTCATCAGAAAGCCAGAGATAGGCTGGAGGTCTCCACTGCTGGGAAGGTTTCAAAAGCCCTTCAGTTATAAACCGCTGGTTACACACTTGCAACTGTCAATTTTAGCCTGAAGTGTGCCAGCCAAATTGAATGGGTTTTTTCAGCAGTTTTGTGGAAGTCCATGTTGGGATAGGTATATGCCACGCAAACTCAAACACTCTCTACAGACGAAGTCAAATATCTAGATATTTCACATTGTACAGCTAGATATTTAAATACAGAGCGAATCTGAAAGGAATTATAGAAGTATAGACCTATCCTTTTGGGGTGTCACAAAAAAAGGCTGCAAACCAGAACACAGCAAGTATCTTCCCACTTTTTAACATGGTACACATACAGGAACAGAAAAGCAATAACACACATGTTGGGCCCAAACCAGGAGATTGCTTCTCAAAAAAGGTCCTAGTGAGAGGGCTGTTAGAAGTAATGAAGTAGCCTAAAGAAAAGTTAATTAATAGGGAATTAATAGCATCATTAAAACATGCTAAGAAAAGGAATGACCAATCACCAAAGCAATAACATACTATTTGGCAGAAATAAGCTTTCTAAACTGTTGCCAGTTTTACTTCCTTACAGTCCTATAACTTAATTACAGCACCTCCCTGTCCCCTCTCCAAAAAGAAGCGCACTGACCCGAGCCTAGAGCAGCACCAAACTGAATTGAGCCCCAAAATACAGGTGTCTGCCTCCTACTCACTCTGTGCAAAACATCTACCCAAGACGAGCTCCTATTTGTGATTTGGCTGAAGTTGGTAAGCTGCTTCAAAAATTACCAGGGAAGAGGGACAGAGAAGCACTGATGAAGGTAACTTGCCATGGAAGTGAAGTTTAAGAATCTCAGGCTAAAAATGCTTTACGCTATTACTGTCAGCCACGCTTCAGCAGGAGCAGTTATATTGAAAACATGAGTGTAGATCACAGGCTATTACCCGCGTAGATAAGAGCCTGTTCTTACTTGATGAGAAGTAGGTCACGGAAGTTGACCGATTTGGCCAGCTAAAAATGTCTGTAAAGATGTTCTAAGTTCACTAAAACCTGAAAAGGTAGCGAAATGCAGTGCATAACTCCATGCTCATTCTGCCTGTCCTGGAGTGGGGTGTGTGTACAATCTCACATATTTGTTGTAAGTTCAAAACATAAGCACAGTTCTTATGGTCTTGTGCTTTGAAATGTATGGAATTTTAAAGTGTGAAATTACAAATTATTTCTACAACTTGCATCCAGAATACAAGTAGGTGCAGGTCTCAAATTTTCTTTCATGGCCAACAGTTCTGTCAAAGGGTTTATAAGCTTCAAAGAGCACTACATTGCTGGTCCCCTAGTTGCCAGAGCTCTCAATATAACAGATTCCACTCATCTGCCTAGAGCTACATCTAAACAATTTAGCCATATTTTCTTCCCATGAACAGGGAGGAAAGAAAAACAGGAAAACATTCCTTTATTCAGCAAGATTGGTTTTGAATGCCGGATTTCCCTACTTGTACTCTCTCCTGATTCCCTCCACTTAATGTTTCTCTCAAGACCAGAGAGAAATTACCTTCTTTATTTATACTTTTCTGCTTGTAATGAGTATTTTCCTGTTGGAGAGACACTGCTGGATCAGGATTACTGTAATGACATGAAAACCCTCAAATAAACTCTAACCTGGTGCATCAACAGAAAATGTTTATTATAACTTGTAAACAACCTCAATTTTTTTTTTCATGTGCACTTTGTACTAAGCAAAAAAAATTAAACGTAGCTGTTCATCCTGCCAGGGAACTTTTCTCCTGTCTGTTTTAAAGGAGACCCTAATACAGAAGAAGAACACCAAAAGGATCATGAAGGCTTAATCTCCTTGCATCGAAAAAATTGCAAGTTGTAAGTAGTTATGGTTATCCTGGCTTTTAAAGCTTAAGTAGGACCCTATCTAAACAACAGTAAGACTACCATTGGTCTGGACATAGTACTGTTCTGGATGTCTTCCTCTTTTACCTAACACAAATTTAAAAGATACAATTTTAACGCCACCTTACAATTTCAATGTTCCCCCTCCCCCGGATACCAGGATTCTACCTCTTCTGTGTATTTCCACTGATAAACTTGTGGGATTAACACATTTTCTTTGTTCCCAACAGAACATAATTCAAGCTTTCCCCAACTAGGAAGAATCTGTAACCTCTGCAACACAATCAGACTTTTCCTCACAGTTTCTACTCTACCTATGTAGGTTATAATGTATTATTCTTTACAAACTAATCTACCTCTTCCAACTCGAGTACTGGGTGGTGCTGCTGCCATGCCTGGAAGCACCAAGTTTCATTCCCCACACAGAATACTTACATTTCTGTGGCACGTGGCACTTAGCATCATGCATTAACATCAGCTATTTGATATTTTCTCCCTTCCCTAGCAGCCTTTTTATGCGTAATGACGTTCTACTTGATGTCTGCTCCAGGGGAATGAATACTATGGGATGGAATTATAAACACAAGTCTTAGAAGTAGGTCAAAGGCAGGCACCAGCTCTCACCTTTATCAGACAATCCTGCTCCTGAAAAGACACTGAGACCTGCTGAGGGATTCACAGCATTTACACACTGTTTACATTAAAGAAATCATGAGCAACTTATATTAAAAACCCTGTTGTGTATCTCACTATCAGAATTACAAGGTACAGGAAGCAAAAACATTACCCTTCCAACAAAACACATCAAGAGTCACAAAGATGCAATATACTTATGCAGTGGTTATGTATTAGGAAGGGCAAACCTGCCTTGCTTCTAGGAAAGTGAGGATATATTCTGTCACATCTAAGAATGTGCAGTAAGAACAGCAGCAAGCCTTTCTCTAGAAAGAAAAGGGACTGTGTTGGCCAATGAAGAGCATGACATCAGGCTGAAATAAAGCAGCTAAATCCAGCCAGGCTACTAAGCCTTTTCCCAGGTACAATTTGCATACAAGCCATTTTCTTAATCCTTGATCTCTTTTGCCACAAGGTGATCCACAGCTTTTTATTCTTCATAGTGCCTTTTTTTTTTTTTAAGGGCTGTCTACATAGTCTACATCCCCTATTCATCACACCTACAGAGGACAAAGCTATAGAGGCACAAGACCTTAACAGGTCAGCCAGAATAGTCGCAGTTGCTGCCTGTGGCCCAGATTAAAAATGAGATTCCACCACAAGACACCTGCAAACTTGCACTCCTAGTCATGAGAAAACATCTCAAATTGTTGCCAAAGCAGTGTCACCCCCTCCATAACCAAGAAAATCTGCATTTTGGGTGACAGCAGTGTACTGTGTGCTTTCTGATAACAGCTGCAAGCAAAAGAAATGTGCCCCTCAGCAGGTATTGTGAAAACAGTTAAAAAGGATGAAGAATGGCAGCATTTTTCTTCTTTCTTAATGTATTTGTGTTTTCAACCATGTGGGTGGATGAAGCAACCATAGCTGTTTCTAAACAAAGCGTGTTTCTGTAAACTAGAGGAATCTATTGCAAAGCACAGAAAAATATTTTTACACACGCAGTTTAATAACATGTTTTGTCAATTAGCTCAGTCACCATTCAAAGGAGTCACAATTCTACCCTTTCCCCTTCTTCCCTCCCTAGAAATAGAAAAAGCAGCAGTTTTAGAAGTAATTCTTAAACTCAGTTTGCATTTATTATAACTTCTCAGGTACAACCTACGCTTATCTCCCAAGAGCATAAAGAGTGGTCTTTTTGAGGGGTTAGGATAAAAGTAGTCATTTTATAGCTGATCTCTACGCAACATTTTAACAATCCTGCCCATTTCTAGAAAATCCTGTCACCCTATAATCTTCAGAAAGATTAAAGGTACATAACAGAGCTTTAAAAACCCACATTGCTTAAGGTCTCTTATTAGTCAGGTTTTCCCTAAACTCGCTGTTCATTATTTCCCAGCCACGAATTGAAATGCAGTGCCTGTAATTCCACTAACATATCACTTCTAACAGGCAGCGATGGGTGCAGTTCCTAGATTCCAGAGGATCAAAGAGCACTCCAGGACCATTATGAGAAGGAAAAGGTGAAAACTGAGTTGAATATCTATGATCTTCTGATGCTGTCTGAGGTATTCTTCATTTAGCTCTAAATTTTCTATCCCTTCTACTCCTTGAGTAGGCCTGGAGAGCTCTATGTTCTTGAGAATGAGGATATTCATCTTTAACCCGAAATCAAAGCCCCAGGTACTCTACAGCTTGCTGCACGACCCACAGAAAAGTAAGATATTAAGGGTTGCCACAATAATTAGAGAAGAATAACATGTTCCCATTTTTATTTCTTCTTTGTGGAGTTCTAACATTTGCCTGAATCACTCACTGTTTTTTCTCATCTCCCCCTCAGTTTCGTTTTGTGAAGTCGCAGACAAAATTAGAGGTTGTTACTAAGTTGGAAAATGAAATTTAATTAGGTGCTCCCTCTCCTGTGAGGATAAGAGTAGACAGAGATAGAAGGCACAAGGCTCCTTCTAGAAGGAAGCAGAAAAAAAACCCTGCAATCAGATTGAACAGTAAGAGACTCCTGTTTATTCATGAAAGCTGTGTTACGGTTGAAATGGGGGGAAACATTTCCAATCTATTTGCAAAGCATTCCCTCTCATTTGTGCTTGATTGAACCCCTCTGTTCTGTTTGGAAAGTCTAACTCTGGATAATAGTGAGCAGAGCCCATCAGTCATTCTATCCTCACTTACAGCTCCTTAGAGCTATAAAATACCTTCTTATTTAACCCCACAGATAAACATACCATACCACATAAGTAGAAATCAGTTTTATGCCTGTGCTTTTAAGGATTGGTTTCTTAGATACCTATTCCCTGGAGGGCAAATGGGTGCCGGATTTCACCTGCAAGAAGAAATTCTCCCAAAAATTCAGTGCTTAACACTATAAACATCCATCTTGCAGCTTAGCAGAAAGTATTCCCTATTCTGGACAACTTGAACAGCTATGGAAAGATGAGGAGGAGGACAATCTGATTACATGGCCTGTTACAGCCTTGCTAACGATATTTCTTGTACAAGCACACTATTACATTTTTCGTGTTTTGGAGGTTCTCACCTTTGGACTGAGATTGATCATACAGAAATATTTTTAACACAGATGACAAGCATGATGAATGCTTGAGTAACTACAGTGATAGGAACACTAGGTTGTAGGAAAAGTAATATAAGCTATCATCAACTGTAAAAAAAAAAACTTGGAAATAAATATATTAGGAACGGGGGTTTGGTATGAAACGAGAACAGCAGCTGAGAAGACTGTTTAGCTTTAACTTGACCAAATGAAGTGGAGGTGGTTGAGAATACAAAAATTTAAATCAGTCTGAGTGATAGCAACCATGAAGTGGTAGACTTCACAGCTCACAGAAAAGCAACAGTAAAACCAATGGACTTTAGCAAAAAGCAGATTTTAGGGGGAGTCAGATAACTGGCAGATAATGTGCCACATGCAACAAGCCAGAGGGTAGCAGCAGTTCTGGAAATCTCTCAGTTCTTTAAAGAAAACTTTCTATAGCACAGAGAATGCATAGCAGTGAGAAACTGAAAACAGAATTACATATTCTGCAATGACTGCAAGCAAGAAGTCTGAATACGGTGGTGGAAACCACAGTATGGAAGTGGGTGCAAAAACGTAGTGGGGCTAGGTGAAGACCAAAACCACAAAGGCAGTGACACAGAAATAACTAGAGAAAGGCTTTAAAATAAAGTCAAGAAAACACTGTGCTGCAGTAAAGAAAGTACCCTACAGAAATAAGACAACAGTATTATGATAGCAGATAAAAACAGGGCTGGGAGCGGAAGGGGAAGTACTTGAACTTATTTACAAATCCCTAACTTGGCTGGACCTGACAAAATTCTCTGAACTCGTGGCTCTATTATGGGTTTTCTTTGAATAAAACTTTAGGATGATGAGAATCTAGAAGATGCAAAGCTAAACAGAGTATTTAAAAATAAATAAATAAATTTAAAAGAGTCAGCTAATTATAGACTGGTTGGCTTTAACCTAAAATTGCTCAAAGCAGTAGTACATATTGGTAGACAAACCATCTATGTGCACGTGGACGGTAAGGCAATGAGTAGCAGCCAACACAGATATGTCAAAGATGAATCTAATTTCTGTCCACAGCAACGTGACAGGCAGAATAACAGAAATCAGGAGTCTAGATTCCAGAGAGGCTTTTGACACCGTCTCAAATATTACAAACACTGGATCATACTTTATAGTTCTCATCTGCACATTACTGAACGTTGTGCTACAAGGAGAACAATATATTTTAATCTCTAGTAGTTTTATTTTACTTTCTTTCCTCAGCAAGTAAAGAATCATAGTACACCAGGTTGACAGAGACCTCAGGGATCATTTGGTTCAGCCTTTCTTGGCAAAAGCATGGTCTAGACAAGATGACTCGGAATCCTGTCCAGCCAAATCTTAAAAAATAGGATAAACACTATATATAATTCATCTCAAAACAACCTTTTCTTTAGTGATTCTTTTACACTTTCTTCATAGCTGCCAATGAGAGGCACACACTTAGTAAGACAACTGTCTCCCCCACCTTTCCCCTCATTCAGCAACATGTTCAGCAGTAGGGAAATTATGTGGAGACCAGAATTCTACAGTAATAGCATAGGTGCTGTGTTGCTCCTTACTGATCCACAGTTGGTGGATTTTGGGGATGTGGAAGCCCTTCCACACAGAGTTAAAGAAACCCCGAAGTTCTCTTCCACACTATTCCACAGGCCTGACTGTATAGTTTAAAAGAATTCAGTTTTGTTCACTTTCACGGTAAAAGTCATTGTCAGGACAAGGCTGTGATGCTGAGACCCCAAGGAGGTATGGAAAAGGGAGCCCAACCGTACAGCTCAGCTCCCTGCTGTCAGCCCAGGGATGCCAGGACCACTGCACCCATCCAAGTGCTGACAAAGCCACACTTGGGAAAGCTCTTCCTCTCCCCTCAGTATAACAATCAGCAAGATGTCTTGTTGCCTGCCTACAGAGACAGGATTAAGAAAATCTTGCACTTTTTCTCTCTTAATGCAAGATATATAAAAACAGAGTGAAAGAGAAACAATATCTTCTTAAAATACTATACCACCACAAAGCTGTGTGTATGAAGACAGGTCATGGCTTTCTGAGTCCTTCCACATGTTTAACGTCTGTTTAAACTGGCATCCCGATAACTTCATTTTAATTTTGAGCCTAAATCTCTAACAGACCATACACTAATTGTGAGTTGTGCTGACCCATGGGGTTGTGATGCCAGAGCATTGCTCACAAAGAGTATCCTACAAACTCGGGGCCAAATCCTCCTCTGGAGACCGGAGCATTCCTGGCAAAACAAAAAGCCTTGGCCAACACCTGTTTCCCTGGATTTGCTGTGGGAGAGTTTGCCAGCCTGCAAAAACCTTGGTTACCATAGAAACAGGAGTACCACAGTAAAGCAAAGGGAAGAAATATTCAATTGTCAGCACAGAAAGATTGATTGTTTAGGTTTCCCCCCACATGTGTAAAACCAACACAGGGCTTTGTGTCATTTACTCCCAACCTAAATTCCTTCCCGCTGGTTTCATCCGATATTTATGAGGGCTGTGATCTAGTAACCTTCTTCCTTTTCATAGCAACAGCCTCCCTTCGCAGCAGTAACAATAAGCCTAAGTACACCAAGAAGGAGGAGGGAGCCCTGTGCTGTTCACATCTCTGTCAAAATCATCACGTAGGCAAAGTGGGGGAGAAAAAGATAAAACGCCATAATTATATTTTTTAAATCCCCTTTGGGTAGCACTCCTTGAATACCAATGGCTGCAGCACAGCTCTTTGCTATGCAAGTGGCATCACTGTACAGTCTTTCAGAAAGAAGCAAGACCAGACTCCACAGTTCGTCTGATATATTATTCCCATGGGTTGTAAATCACTCTCATTCCCTGTTAACAGAAGGTCTGAACAACTTTATGACCAATTAATTGGTGTGCTTAGGTAAACTAAAATAAAAGTAACATATTGGTTTGAAACAATGGAGCAGCTTGTCCAGTGCTCAGCCCCCAACAGGAGCTGGCTGGGGAGGAAGCTATAAGCAACCAGCAAAAGAACATTGTATGCGGTAACAAGGCACATGGGGAGGAAGACAGTGCCTAACCTCAGGCAACGAACTGTTGGCTCATGTCCTGAAGCAGGCAGCTTTATATCTCTTCTAGAACTTCATCTTACATAATTTAAATGTGGATTTTCAAGTACATGTCTCATCTTCTGCCAAGCCTACTGTTATTTTCCTGAAACGCCTCAAGACAGAGTGGCACAAGTAAAATGTATGCTCTTTTTTTATCAGTTTTAACTATGCCACCTTCCCAATTGCTTGGACGTCCCTTTGTTCCCGCATCACGAGAGCAGCAAATAGCTCCTAAAGAACAACAGCACAGATGTTCCATTCCTCCTGATGGATTTTTGTGCATTAGAAGGTACACAAATAATAAACATCACTGATTTGTACTTCCATTCTGGATTAGTTAACCATGGAATGCACAGTGAAAAAACAAAACACAGGAGAAATTAATTTGGCAAAGAGGTCTAGGGTAAGGAAGATGCTAGGTGAACAGAAGGAGCAATGGAAGATAGGCAGGATGACAAGTGTGAAGGAGGGCTGCAAAGCTGAAGAGAACCAAATGTAGCAGGACACTTCTACTGGATCATAAAATGATGTCACCTGAAAGTTGTTTTTCTGAGAATGGGAGCAGGATACAAAGATGATGAACAGCAGAACAGGCAGAAGAAGTAGATGAACATAATCTTCAGTACACAAATGGAAATCTCCAGTTTCTTTATGAAGACATTGTGATAAGAAAGGATCAGAAGGTAAAGAAAGACCGTCAACACAGTATCGTCCACGAAAATTCTTTGGCTTATTTCCCACATTTAGGCAATAGCAAACAACTAACTTGCAGTGATTGTCCAAAGTCTGATCTAGGCAAATTACTGTCCAATGTCTCCAGTAACATGCCATCCCTTGCCCACTTGCATCCCAGTCTTATTCAGTGATCATCACAGGGGCAATCACCTCCCAGTGCCAACTTCTGCACATTTTTCAAACAATTGTTATGCACAATGGGGAAATGGAAAAACCAGCAGCATTTGTAACAAAATTCAAGACAAGATCTCAGCATCTCTTTGACTGGGTTTCAGTAAATCTAAGAAAAAAAAAAATCAGCATATTTTCAAACATGAGTACAATCTCTGCTACAGATGTTCCTTACCACTTTAATCAAGTCACTTTGCAGCCCAGTTTCCCCATCTATAACACTGGAAGAGTTTTTCACACTTTCCTGAAGCAATGCAAAAGGAGTAGGGAATAACTTGGAACATGTGCAAGGCATTTTGAATATGAATGCATTATGTGCTGCTAAATTATTCCATTTGAAAAAGACCAGCCCCAAACAATTCTGCAGAAAACCTGCACCCTGGTCCTGTACATTCAGTCTCTTTCAAACTCAGTGTTCTTGTTTTATTTATGCAATACATCTTTCCTCAAGGTTCTGCAAAATTCATGGATTTAAACTAATTTCAGTTTAAGAAACTAATTTCTGTAAATTAAAGTCTGCAATGCTCCAGGGTTTTAGGAAAAATGGAGCATTTTGTCTGCTAAAAGGAAAACTAGAGAAACCTCCTGGGAATAGCTAAAATTGCTTAGTTTCTCTGCTAATGCCCCAAGACTCAGCAGTGGAGAGAAACAGATGTATACGCGAGGACACGATGCAATCCAATCCCTGGGGATGGCCTCGAGCTCCAGAATTCACTTTCCGAGACTCTTGTTAGACTGACAGCACACGGCAAGGCTGAGCCTGATGATCCATCTGCCTGAGCGAGGCAGAAGAGGTTGCTTCAGATGGAGGGTTTGCACAGAGGATGAAGTTCTTCCCCAGCTGCTGATGGCCACAGTTTGCATAAATGCAGACAGAAGATGCGTTTAATATGAACACATTGGAATTTAAATGCACAAGTATAGCACCCATTCAGTGAACAGCAAAGATTTTTAGAGGAAAACAGTTTTTCCAAAAGCAACTATTAAGTGCATTCCTTGCAGCTTTGAAGGTGTTCAAGGCAAGGCTGGATAAGACTGTTCAGCAACCCAATCTAGCAGAAGGCATCCTTGCCCATGGCAGGGGGTTGGAACTGGGTGATCTTTAAGGTCCCTTCTGACCCAAACCATTCTATGATACTATGAAATATATAAACATCAAAGGCTAAAGGAAAGATTCACAAAGGAGCTTAGAGGAGATTCAGTGGTGCACCCCCCAAACATTTAAAACATTGGTTTAACTCGATCTCCTTTATTTTCTACGTTATGTGCTCTGTAATTTAGAGAAGAAATACCAGCTTTTCAGAGTTTTATAAGTGTAAATTACACTCAAATAAAAATGGAAAAGTTATAATCCACTTGCAGAGTTTTACAGAAGTTGCCAATTCTCTTTTTCCTATGCTTCCTCCTGAGTGAAGGATGAGAAAAACTTCCATTAATGGAGAGTCGCACAGACTTTTGCCTGAAGGAAGAGCTTTTAAGCAAGCAAAAGCACAATTCAGCAGAAAAAGCATCCCCCTTTACCTCAATTATGAGATGAAAGGGGTCCCCTCAGGTCCCTAGGAACCAGAAAGGACAGGGTGGTCAGAGAAGTAAGGGTAATAAAGCTTCATGATTTTACTTTAAAGGTCACACCTACAGTAAGTGAGGAAAAAAGTTTTCAGTTTGCCAGCCTTCAAATATGATCAAGGGATGGGCTTTCACCTGGTAATATCAGTGCAAACCTAGAGTCACTCCACTGACACTAATTCCCTTACACACGTACTCGTCACTGTGTGCAAAGAGAATAAGCAGTTTTGGGTTCTCATCCAGCCTTCATCAGTGTTGTGTTTCCAGCAGAGCGTAAGGTATTGTCATTAACATCTCTCACTGCAGCTCTGCTTTATGTCTTTTTCTTGGAGTGTGTTAAGCGCAGGACAGCGGTTTGCTCGTATATAAGTATCAGAAAAGAGACAGAAACCTAAAAAAGGTAAATAATGCATATTTTTGTGAGACACTAAGTTTAGAAGTCCTATTCCTTAAGTTAATTAAAACTCAACATTGAAAAGTTGACCAAGAAGGGCCCCTACACTGACTCAGGATGGAGAAGGTCTGTTGCTGAAGTTGATATCTGTAGCTAATGCCCAGGACTCAAGGAAGGGGAAAATAAGAGTGATATAAAACAAATAGAGTAACTATAAATTGAATGGATATCTCAAAGAAATACACCATCTATGAGTTCTAAGCTCAAAGAATACCTAATTCACATAATTTGTAATAAAAAAGGTTGCAAGAATAGGCCAAGGCAAGAAAGAGATAATTATAAGTCAAAAGCAAATGTTAAGAGAATTGACCTATGAGCTATAGGTGTAACTACAGAAGCTCTTTTGTAGTTAGCAGTAATGATACAACTTTTTGTCTCTTTGGGTATATCTGAAAGGCCAGGGCAAACCCTACTCCACTTAACAATAGTGTTGCCAACCATCCAACACTCCTGTGTGTCCTTTCATAAAGAGAGAAGGAAGACAACGATGACTTTCACAGGTGACATTTTGTTCATTACTCTTTCTCCACATCCACCTTCTCTTCGTCAGGCTCTTATCCCCCTAACACAGAGGCACAGCAGACTTCCCCTGCAGTTCTTTCTCTTCAGGCTGATTCAATGCCACAGGAATGCTTTTCTCCTCTTGACCACCTCACCTAACAGTGCTATTTTGTCACAGGTGCCCTGTCTGCCACTTAAAGAAAAAAAAAAAAATCTCAAGGAAATCTTCAGTGCCATGTCTCCAGAAAATCCACTGAATGCTTAGTGAAAAATCATCTTCCCTTTCTAAGCCAGTTGCCTGACCTCAGCTCCATGTCACCAGACATGGGAAATCCTCTACAGCATTGATTACACAGATCCTCTCTGAGCATCTCTGCTTTAGGATAATGCCAAAGAGTCAGGCCTGTAACCCAAATTGTTTCAAAGCAAACAAACTTGATCAAACTAAACTTATCAACAGGGATCCTATCACAGCTTGGGAAGTAAAAGAAAAACCACAGTTTGAGTTCTGAAGTTCAAAAACTACATGTGAAATATAACATGGCAACTTTATCCATGTGACAAAACTTCTCTCATCTTAGCTGATGCCCCACACATCAGATAACATGAAGATATTTACTGAACAACCACAGCCTTTCCTGCTCTGAGCAGTAGCACCTCCAGCCTTCTTGCCTGTACACAGGATATGAAATACCTCATCTTTCTGCATTTGGAATTTTAATCTTGACCTTAGGTCTTTTCAAATGGGACAATGGGAATAACATTTTGTTGGGTTTTTTTAAAAAAAACAGTTCTCACACTCTGCATTGACATTAATCATTCCTTTTTAGCCCATTTTATATACTGAGGGTCTAAAGAATAGCCACGAATTCATTTTTGCCTTTAATAGCCTTGTCTGTGCACTGAAACCAGGGAGTCAAGCAGCATATTCAACTACAAGCATATTTTTGGAAGAAGGTGCTACACAATCTTTAGTCTTAGTTAATCAAATGTTGCATGTTAAACTTTGAATCTTCTTCCAAACTCTGTTGCACAGTTTGTAAGTTAACTTCTTCCTCTGTTCTTCTGTCATAGGAGTGTCAATACAGAAAGACAGAGGTATTTGCAGTTTAATGGGGAACTATCACTTCTTTAGGGTGTTCAGAAGTAGAAAAAATACTTCACTCTAAGTCAGTCCATCTAAAAGAACAATCAGATGAGTTTGTATGAGCAATAGTGAAGGAGGGGGAAAATTGACTTAAAACAACAGCTCCACTCCCATGGATATGACCCACCAAGAAAATCTCCAATTTGATATTGTCCCAAAGACACAGAAATAGTTAAAATTCCCATTACAAAATGCCTAGAATTTTTTATTTTTTTTAATCCCAAATCACAAAAGGCTGATGTGGATAACCAAAGAACTTCTAAATGCTTACATTATTATTCAGGCCTCTATTTCAGAGTCATTTGGTAGATTTTCTGCTTTAGGCAAAATAAATTGAAAAAAGTCTGTTAGTATTTTTGTTAAGAAAAGGGTGAAAAAAGGCAAATAAAGAACAACCATATACAGTGGCTGAAGGCAGTACGTCTTCAGCTAAATATAGTCCAGTATCTACTGAAGAAAGCTTACTGTACTACTAAACATAACATCACATTGTGTTGGTTCATGCAGATTTGATGTTTCAAATTTTGATAAAGGCAGAAAAGTCTCCTGCATTTACTGGAAGAAAACATTCCCTATAAATTTACATGATTTATGTAACAATTGCTTTTAGAAAACTGAATTGACATGATCATCATCATCCATAAACCAGCCTTCCTCATCCTTCACAATTAGGACAATGATTTTCCTTTAACTGGATGGATAAACATCAGTTTAAAGCCACCAGACATATCAGCATCTTGGAGAAGCTGCATGATGCAGTGGTTGTTTTTCCTCAATGTACTGAGCTCTTGCATTTCCCAGTGTGATGAGCCCTTTGTTGCAGGTGACAAATCAAGACAGAAATGACAACTCAATCACTTCATATCGCATTTGCTCTTCATTTCTTAGATACAGATAGGGAAAATAATGGAAGAAAGGTAGAAAAAGCCAAAGAATATTTCTGACCTCCTTAATAAAAAGGAAGGAGCAGACTTTGCTATCAAGGCGAACATGCAACACATCCCCAGGAGGATACCTGGATTTTGGAAAGTGGCAGAAAATCTATCACATGCCTAAGACATAAGAAATGCAATAGGTTACTGTGACCGATCTTGGAGATAATGAGATAGGTCACAAAATACAAGATGTGCCTGATCCAACCACCGTTAACACCATCGAGTGAAGATGAAAGTTTGTTCTCAGCATGCTGATGGGGAGCCACTCAAAATAATAAGACCCTTCTAAGTCTCCTCTAATCTTAGAACTCTGATTTCAGTGATATTAAGTTTTTAAGAGGGAAGATCAATTCCACCATCACAATTTCATTATCCACCCATCTCTTCATTGTTTCCCTGCACTTTTCCCTTTCAAGTAAATAAAAAAAAGACCTAGAACAGGCTGATCCTTGCAGCACCTTCAGGACATGAATATATCCCGGGAACGCTACACAAAACATCTTCTCAAAAACTAAAGACAGAACTTCCACTTCCTCTAGAGCTGCCATACTTCTAAAATACTCAGACAAAACCAAGACACACATATCACTGAGCAGATTCAGAAAGAGAACACTGACAAATAAGACATCTCTGCAGCAGCGAAGGAATGAGCTGTGCAATTAAACAGAGGAAGACTTCTGTAGCACAGAATGATACAGCTCATTAAGCTGCTTTAAAACACATGTACAAATATCCAACTTCATTATACACAAGGAGATATCGCCTGTTAGTGTTTGAGTTTCACTGCAATCCCAGGGAGGCAAATATTTGCCCTATTCCAGGAGACAGGGCACAATGAGATGTAATAATAGAAAGGGATTTAATAATGTGACGCCCATATAGAACTGCAGTCAGAAAACATTGACTTGGCAGAACAGAGAGAAAATAATTTGGAACAGTCTACAGGTCAAGTCTTGTGTGACAGTGGTTGAAAAAATGACTGCATGATACTGTGGTTGCTGGGAAAAGCAAGAATTAAAAAGACAGATGCTGTGTTAACATTTACTATTATTTTTAATACACAATTTAGATTACGAATTCCAACCAACCAAACAGCAGATGAACAAGAATGCTTACACAAACTTTGCTGTAGTTAATTGTTGATAAAACAATATAGGTAAGGAGGGAGAAGAGAACTAAGAGCATCAGATTAAACCAAAATGTGAGGCATGATTTCAGGTTACACTAATACCAACAGCTTTCTGTTCCTCGACCTTGGACTCAACATGCGTTACAGAAACACTGCCAGTCTTTACCCACCACATGGGATGGTGCACACTATACTACATTAGAAGCCTCCTCAGTCTCCAGGTAAAACTGAGTGCTCTTCTTGCATGAGAATGGATTCTCTCCCTCAGAGACATGAAACGCAGTAGCTACCTTCCACATTTTCCTGCTTGATTTTTGCTAAAGGAGCACCCTGAAAAAAAACCCAAACAAACAAAAAAAAAATCTATGTTTTAAATGTTTGAGCCTCTGTCTGCTCAGCGTATACAAACTATACCCAGAAGACAAAATTCTACTTTGTTACAGCAACACAAATCCAGATGTCTTAATTTATTTCATTTTTTTCAGGCAGTGACTACATCTGTACTAACATTTCAGAACAGGACTTGGCTCCAATGCATGCTGTCAGCAGTGATTCTCCTATGACCATAGTAATCAGGGCTTTTTACCTGCTCAAACAAGACAACAGGATATCCCCTCTGTCTCCCTAGTGCTGAGTACCTCCCAAAAAGCCACAAAACTGATGCTGTCTTGAGCATCCCCGTCCTAGAGAGCAAAGAGCAGAACACAGAGCTGCAGCCTCAGCTGATACGAGCTGGACAAACTCAATCAAGCACGGCTCCCTGGCGTTACAGCTCTCAGGAGTGGATCAGCAGCTGCCACTATTTTGAAGTACTGGTTTTAAAGTTTGGTTGATTTTTTAATGAGAAGCCATTCTGTCTGGTTCCTGAAGTACTTCTTTCCACGTTTCTGTAGCACTGCACACCTTGAATGTTTTACATTTTGGGAGAGAAAGGCGTGCAAAGGCAGCACCAAGGAAGTTGCAGAGGCCACAATGAAACCTACCTTTCACTGGACCTGTTTCCCTCTCAGTAACTCTCATTTTTGCCCTGTTCCCTGCAGCACAGAATTAGACTTACAGAGTTAGACTGGACCTCTGCTTGATGGACTGGCAAGGCAGCAGCTGTCTACTACAGAACTGCTCAACACTGCGTTTCCTTGCAGCTCCTCACCAATTTCACAGAATCACAGAATCACAGAATGACCAGGTTGGAAGAGACCCACTGGATCGTCGAGTCCAACCATTCCCACCATTCCCTAAATCATGCTCCTAAGCACCTCATCTGCCCTAACCTTAAACACCTCCAGGGACGGTGACTCAACCACCTGCCTTGGCAGACTGTTCCAGTCCCTAACCACCCTCTCTGTGAAGAACTTCTTCCTAATCTCAAGCCTAAATCTCCCCTGGCGGAGCTTGAGGCCATTCCCTCTCGTCCTGTCCCCTGTCACTTGGGAGAAGAGGATTTCAGTATCTCTTCTCCCAGCTAGTAAGACCAAAAAAGGCTTCCAGTCTTTTACAGTGACTGAATCTAAAAGCAGTTTCAAATAGTTCCGTTGGCCAGTACAACTAAACCCCATTACTTGCACTCCAAAAACACACATGAAAAAACAGGAAAAGGTTGAGAAAACCGAATATAATTAACTGTCTGTCTTCTTAGTCATTGTTTTCTAGGTATGCAAGCATATTATTTCACCTGATACCTAAATAATAAATTGATTAAGAATGGATCTGACCAGTAGAGCCTATAGATGAGATAAATTCTGCCCAAGCCCTTTGAGTCATTGTCAACTGATAAGTGAGATGCAGCTGACAAAATAACTCTGTTTCTACGAGTCGAAGAGAAAGTCAGTCAGTCTGTTCTATGATTCTAGGTGATGCTTTGGTTACAGAGCAGCGGCACGGCAGAGGACATAAACACAGCACAGTTACAAACAGACTGTCCTCCCCACTGAAGAGATCTTTTAAGGGAAGTGTGAGAATTCATTTTGTATTGGTTTTCTACCATTCTGCAGGAATAAGTTTGAAGCTTACTGTAGAGTTGAGCTGTACAATACTGGACAGGTTTGATTGAACAAGTGAAAACACACCCTACATAGCAAGCAATGACATTTTTCAACCAGGACAAACAATCCTGGAGTTTTCATTGTAATCTGACAATTAACAATCCTAATTAGAAATTGAATTGTTAAACAGAATTTTAAAGATCAAACCACATCAAAACTGGTTGAGCACAAACACTTTTGAGATGATGGGCTTAAAAATGAGCCTGCAGTTTTACAGTGACCAACCTCTACAGGATAGAGTTGTCAAAGTGTTCCTTGTTAGCTGACATTTGCTCTAAACGAAGCCACAGAATCTTTTACCACTAACCTCGACAGAAGCAGAATTAGGGCACTGCAGAGCATATTTTTGAAAAATCTTAGCCTCCATTAATATTTCCACTGGGCACTATGAACATAGTCATTGCTTGTTAGTTTTATCCTAGTTTCTACTCTCCGTTCCACAAGGTATCAAAGTGGTATTTCAGCCTTAATTGACTCAAAAAGAGCAATAGTCAAACCCTAGAACTCTATCATCTTAAGAGCTGAAGAGGCTTTCTTTGCGTTTCTTACAAACAGGAATATATTTAAGAAGTTGGTCATATTCATGCTTTCCTTTCGAAGCAGAACTTATCTTTTGAATTTACATTCAGGTGTTGTCAGAGAATTCAACAGTTTCTGACTGGGATGATATGAGGAAGACAGACACCTGCAGTAGCAACTGGTCCTAAACGATTTCACTAGGGAAGAATCTTCTGTTGTAGCTGACAAATTATACCTTGACAGGGCATATGTTCTTCAGAAGGTGAAATTGCATCATTTTGAGATCTGCTTAAGACCCTACTGGAAAATCTGGAACTTTGAAAACAAAGAAACATGAAAAAAAGAAAACAACTTATCTCCTCCTGTTTGTTCCCATTGTGTGTGCCAATCAAATAATTTCCACCTACACAAACCATTCTTTTTTTCTGCCTCCCATTGGCAAATAGATGAAGGATATTGATTTGACTGGCAGAGAAATAAAAACAGAGATTCAGCTTCACTGAACTTTAATATACCATAATTTGAAGTTAAATGCATTATGGACTGGTATCCAACAAGACAACACTTCCAAATCTGAAAAAAAAAAACCTAATTCCACTTCAAAAAATATTACAGGAGATCAAGAGCAGGAATAGACAAAAATATTTCGTTTGAAGGCCAGAGGCAGCTCTTTCATGTAAAAGCAAAACACAAAAAGATTGCATCTCACATCAATGCCTAAAGAAATATCCTCTCAGCTCATAACCAATATTGAGTCTGTCCAACACTTGCAATATGTTTGCATAAAAGCCACGCTCCTACTCCATTGTCTTAGGAGGACAACAAGAAATCAATCTCCGGGCATACAGATAATCACAGTGACTATTCCAATACAGACACAACACAAGCATTAAAAGGAAAGGATAATCTTAATCACTATTCCTCTAATCTCATCCCTTCCAAAGCCACTGGAAACACAGTGAGATTGCAGTAGTGCAGGACACAGTCTGTTCGGTATCCTGTAACAAGATGAAATTAATGCAAGCATCTCCACCCCTCTCAATATCCCCTGTGTCAATTGGAGTTGCCTGAAATATTCTCAACCCCAGTGTTTTCTGCCAACGGGGCATTGCTTCAGAGGCAAGATAAACACAAAATATCTTGTATTTTTCAATACAAAACTCAGCTTTCAAATGAAAAACAATCTCTCAGGTGTTGCTGAAAAAAACAAGCTGTGAGCAGTGAATTACTTATGATTAAGTGCTGTTCAAAGGGTTAGTTTAAATGTGTAGTCCACAATTCCACGGAATTCAAGAACCTAACAATTTTTCATATGCTCACCCTTTCCATTATTGTGAAATGAAGAAACATGATCCCTATTGTATGAGTGAGAAACTGTCATATAAAGACCACGGGGCATGCTTTTAGAGGCAGCATAGTAACTAAAGCTATAAAATGGTAATTAGCAAGGTTTAAAGCAGCAGCCAGGCATGTAATTCCTATGGAAAACCAGTGGGAATTAATCACTTCACACCTTTCTAAAACTGGTGTTAAGTTCCTGTTTACCTCCAGTGCCCTTAACAACTTTGAAAGTTTTATCAAATTTACCCAAGAGCTCTGAAGGTCAAAGAACTGAATCCAGATGCCCAACAACCAGGATCCTATCTACCTGCTACCAGGTAACTTGTTCTTTTTTCAGTAGCCAGAGTAGAGTGCTAGATTGTAGCTTAGGCATCCAATCAGACAATGGTGACTCAACATGACAAATACCATCGTAGCATCTCGGTACACGTATTCAACATTCACTCAAATACTGATCCAAAAGCTCCTGAGAAGTTAATTGTGTAAAGGTTAGCTTAAGGAGAAATTAATTTGAAAGAAGAAACCATAAAAGGAGCAAAGATTCTGCATTTCTCAAGTAGTAAAATTCAAGGACCTTGGGTCCTCTCTTATTTCCACGTGTCGGGTTATTTCTTCACTTGTTATAATAGACCTGAATGACCACAACAACACCTTTAGTACCTGAAGACAGCCTCACGGGCAGAAAGTCCAGTGCTTACTCGAACCAGCTTGCAGTACAAGCAACATGTGTTTCCAAGGTATTTTGAAGCAGTCTGCGTTGTCATTCAGAAAGCCCTTGATATCTAATACTTTGCAGAAGTACAACCAGGCACCACAACCATAGAAATGCATGGCCAGCAACACACTCTGGTTTCCCTTTGCAGCTGGCACAGGTCTCAGACTTGCATCCCCTCACACCCTTCAGCTTTCCTTCCCGTTTTTCCAAGTAGCCACACAACTGACAGAGCTCTGGGGTTCACATTTCTTTACCCCTGATGAGTTCAGACACTTTGCATCTCTCAACCACCCCAAAGCTACTCAGCTGCTCTCCTCGAGAAGCGGCTTTGCTGCACCACACTATTCCTGCCTCAGGGGCTCTTTGGGGCATGTCACAAACCCAGGAAGAGATGACATGTAGCCTGCAGGTACCAATCCTCTATTTTTTCCTTCAAATACATGTTCCTCAGTAAATAACAAGATTTTTGAGTACCACTGAAACTCTCATTTATGAAAAGCAATATAAAGCAGCAGAAAAACTTGAAGCAGATCCTTTTGTCACAGTAGCAAAACCCAGTGTTTTATTTTGGCGATACCTCCCTCTGGATAAGGCTGCTGAAAGCCTCATCAAACCTGGCCTCGAACACTTCCAGGGATGGACATCCACTGCTTTTCTGGATTATCCATTCTGATGCCTTACCACCCTCACAGTAACAAGTTTCTTCCTTATATCTAATATAAATCTTCCCTCTTTCAGCTTAACACCATTCCCCTCATCCTATCCCTGCACTTCCTGATATAGAGCCCCTTCCCACCTTTCCTGTAGCCCCTTCTCAGTACTGGTAGCTACAGAGCCTTCTCTTCTCTAGGCTAAACAAGCCCAACTCTCTCAGCCTGTCCTTGTACATGGAGGTGCTCCAGCCCTTGGATCATCTTTGTAGCCTCCTCTGAACTCGGTCCAACAGATCCAAGTCCTTCCTGTGCTGAGGACTCCAGAACTGAGCACGGGGCTCCAGAATGGAAACAGTGTTGGAACACAAGTAACACAGCAAATGCACATTTACACTAATACCCTAAAGTACAATAAATCTGCTGCATATCTACCTGGATACCAAGCTGACAGGTGTTTTCTAAAGCAGTCAACTAAACTGCATGTATGAGAACAGTACAAAAGTGGGATGTCTTTTATAATGCAAACTCTTCCACTGCAGGCTTGTAAACCAACCCAAGAGGTTCACAGATGTTAAATACTATTAGTTCACTTCAGGCAAAGATCATGAAACACTGCTCTGTCAGATTCACAGCTGCTGTTCCACAGAATTTCACAGAATCACAGAATAACCAGGTTGGAAGAGACCCACTGGATCGTCGAGTCCAACCATTCCCACCATTCCCTAAATCATGCTCCTAAGCACCTCATCTACCCTAACCTTAAACACCTCCAGGGACGGTGACTCAACCACCTCCCTGGGCAGACCGTTCCAATGCCTAACCACCCTCTCCGTGAAGAACTTTTTCCTAATCTCAAGCCTAAATCTCCCCTGGCGGAGCTTGAGGCCATTCCCTCTCGTTCTGTCCCCTGTCACTTGGGAGAAGAGGCCAGCACCCTCCTCTCCACAACCTCCCTTCAGGTAGTTGTAGAGAGTAATAAGGTCTCCCCTCAGCCTCCTCTTCTCCAGGCTGAACACCCCCAGCTCTCCCAGTCGCTCCTCATAAGATTTGTTCTCCAGCCCCTTCACCAGCTTTGTTGCTCTTCTCTGGACTCGCTCCAGAGCCTCAACATCCTTCTTGTGGTGAGGGGCCCAGAACTGAACACAGGATTCGAGGTGCGGTCTCACCAGTGCCATTTCAGACAGTTTCAAATGAGAAAGAAGAGACATTTTTAACAGTAAAGGTGATTAAGCACTACTACAAACTGTAAAAGAAAGGGCTGTATCCTCCATACCTTGATGTATGAGATGTAAAGTTTCTGAAAGACGCACATGACCAAGATATAAAGTTAGGCTTTAGTAACTGTTCGTTCATTGGTTCTGAGTAAGAGAAAATAAGTGAAAATGAATAATTTAACTACCAGAAGATGTACTACTAATAATGGTCCTTCCTGTACCTAATTCCTGTGAATCTGAGTTTCCATGACTATTTTTGCACATAATTTTGCAAACTTCTGAACTTTCTATACCTTAACAGAAAAAGAAGAAACTGCTGAGGCTGAGAAGTCCTTAGGTGATTCTACTCTTAATCATAATGTAAAGCCCTTTGATTTAAAAATAGCAGGCTGGAGAAAAGTAATAAATTTGATGTCTTGCTAAAAATAACAGAGAAGCCAAACAGCCTGGGAAAGACTGTTTCAATAAAAATCGAGGCAGCCATTCTAAGTTTAGGAAAACTCATACAGTGAGATATTTACTGAAGTCTGTTAGTCAGATGAAGAGCTTTAAAATTCAAGACAGAAGCTTAGTAAGAATTAACAGGCAAGCAGTAGAGCAAAGGAAAGGAGAAAGAGAGAGACTGGTAATTCTTCAGAAGATGACTATATGATCAGAGGGCTGGAGCACCTCCCATTGGAAGACAGGCTGAGAGGTGGGGTCATTCAGCCTGGAGAAGGGAAGGCTCTGAGGAGACCTTATAGCGACCTTGTAGTACCTGAAAGAGGGCTACAAGAAAGCTGGGTGAGGCTTTTTACAAAGGCTTGTAGTGATAGAACTAGGGGCAATGAGTATAAACTGGAGAGAGGCAGATTTAGACTAGACATAAGGAGGAATTTCTTCACTATGAGAATGGTGAAACCCTGGAACGTGTTGCCCAGAAGAGCTGTGGCTGCCCCATCCCTGGAGGCGTTCAAGGCCAACCTGGATGGGACTTGGGCAGCCTGATCTAGTGGGACCTGTCACTGCCCATCACAGGGGGGTTGGAACTGGATGATCTTTAAAGTCCCTTCCAATCCAAACCATTCTATGACTCTGTAGAATGGGAAGAAAAGCCCCTTCAATTTAAAGAAACAGGTAAAAGCACAGACACAGAAGCATAACAAGCAGGCAGAAAGTGAATCACAGAATGATTTAGCTGAAACCAAAACCTCATTATTGAAAATAAATACCACCATTGTTCAGAGTTATCTAGACAAAGCATATGCTAATATTGTTTACATGCTAGCATGCTGAGGTTTTTTTTTCTAGAGGAGAACTGAACAAAAACCCATTGAACCCACTAAATCATTGTTCCAGCTACTTCCTTTGTACCCTTTGAGCAGCAGCAACAGACAAGAGTCATTTCCAGTTCACCCAACCTTGGAGGTTTGTATTTTTATACCTAGCCACCTTCCTCAATCTCCTTGATAGAATCAACTCACAGGTAGAATTAGCCCATGCACAGAACATACTTGGCGATATTGCATCCCTTCACAGTGTACCATAAATCTGAAGATCTAAAAAACACGAAGGAAGAGATTTATCTAGGGAGAACTATTTCAGGTTCATTACAACAAATGCTTTCGAACTTTTTTATTATTACTTTAAGTAGATAAAAGGGTGATTTTGCTTTGTAAGCATGTTTTACTGCTCTTTCTTTAAAAAATAAGTGATCTTGCAATTACCTTCCTACATAATCAGAAATATCTTGCTAGCACAGAGCTAAAATATTCTGTTGCTTAGCAGTTTTCATCTCAAAATGAGAAAGTATATGAAAGGACTTAGAATCTCAAAAGCAAGGCATGCATTATTTCAGTGTGCTTTCGGAAACAATAATCTCATCTTTACGAGTGCTAAGCTTTACAGTTTATGAATCTGTGCAACTGGATCCTTTCATGGCTCTTATAGGATCTCTAGTCACTTCCTTTTTCTTACATTCCTTCTTTTCTTTCACAGTAATAAATGAACGTGTCACATATACCAGAATTCTTAAACCTTGATGCTACATTTAGCTTCACACAGAAGCACAAACACCTTTAGCCCCAAGCTCAGTTATTCACATGCTCAGATGTTATGGATACAAATAATACCTTGAAGCCATAATACGACTTAGATACTTAAAACAAAGAAATTATTTGTAGCAGTAGAGTTTTAGGTAACTATATATATGGGGGGGGGGGTTCACCCTGACATACCACAACAAAAACTACAGACAGTTGTTATTTAACTGCCAATTATTTAACAATTAATTCCCATTTACGTAGGACATATCAACAGTTTATACAAGTGCACAGTAAGAAGGGAGCAGACCTGAAGGCCTTTTTATAGCCCCAGCAGCTCTATCTCAGAACATCCTTTATTTCAGCAGGATTCAGCAAGGCAGGGCTGACTACAGCAAAGCAAACTGTGAAAGAGCTAATAACTCTGCCTCTTCCATTATTTCCATGTTGGTGATGCTGTACTGTTTTTGCAATTGTAACAACCTTGTTTTCCTAAACTTTAAAACTAAGTCTCAAAATTTCATCATTTTCTGGCAGTTTTACTTTATCTTGGAGTGACAGATTCTGTAAACTATGGAAAATTCTCTATTTTAATTCTACATCTTTCAAATGATATTGATATTCATTTACATACTCTAAAACACCCTACCTACATCAGCATGACTCAAGTAACACGTGCGTACGTTTGACAGGATCAAGCGTTTTGCCTCTTCCTGCACTGATTGCTGAACACTGCTCTGCTGGAGCCTGCTCAAATAACAAAACTAAACCAAAAAAGCCCAAAGCAAATCAGTATCAGGAAGCCAGAACCTCTAATATGAAAGCCAAACTTGATTTTTAGGAGATATTGTCCCCAAAAGTTGTGGTAGTTCGAACTATGAGAAAAAAAAACACAGGTTTTGTGTCTGTTTAGTCTCTTCTCTGCGTAAACCCCTACCTTAAATTCCTTCCATCTGGCACATCTGCACAAGTGTTCTACAGAGACCTAAAGCAGTGTGTCTGAGACCAGTGTCGGGGGTCAGGGTACAGGAGTAACTCATGTGACAGACGTAGCAATTATTTTATGGATTAAAAGTAGAAAAGTGGATTGTTGTGGAAAAATAAGAGAAAAACAGATAATATTGCTTTCAAGCTACACTTTCTAAGTCTACAATCTTCAATCACATGGACAGACATTGCACAAATTTACAAGACTTCTCAGAGCAACACCCATCACAACTTGACTTTGTAAAGCAGTTGAATAGGCACGAGCAAGAGAGATAGAGGCACACCTGCAGAAAGATGCCTATAACTATGTATGGAACTGTCATGCAGGCTTAATTTTAATTGGTGCATGTATTAAATAAACAAAGGGATTAGTTGCTTTCTATCTTAGATTCTACCAAAGGCGACCTTTTCAGGTCCTCAACTCTTTTTGAGCAGGACAGATTAGATTAATGACAATTTGGACGAAGCACCATAATGCAAAAAGGTACAGAAACTATTAATTCTCCCTCCTCATGATTTGTTAAATTGGAGCAAACAGACACTGCTTCCTGATACTGATTCAACAAAGGATTAGATACTGACACGAATAATGGAAAATGCTAAATCCACCAGATTGAACTTCAATAAATAAATAAACAATCTAAAGGTGTATTAACTGTCTGCATCTTTCTATCTGAAGCAGGAAAGAGAACATCTCTACGAATTACACCATGAGTTTCCTCTCATGCTTTTCACACACTCCTCTGATGCAGCCCACAACAGACATTTTCAGTAGAAGAGTGGACTAGGCAGACTGTTAGTTTGAAACAGATACTGAATTAATGAAATATTTCCTGCCAGGTCCAAAGGCAAAAGATGGTCTGCCAGAGAATTCCAGAAAATTGATTTTTTTTTTTCCCCTTGACATGGCCCACCCCACAAAGAAACACCCAAGAGCCATTTTTGAAGACATAACATGAAATAAATATAGGTGGTACTTACCAGGCAAACACAATTATATCTTACTGGATTTATAGATACCGCTGCATTTCTTGCTATGCAAGACAAAACTGTGTGTGGGATGAACTACAGGGATGCATGAAATTAGAGACTACAGTGAACATATCAGACACCAAAGGAAGGTGCATTATGCATGCATTCAAAACAGTCAGGGAAAAGGAAACTCTTTGCAGGGGAAAGCCTTAAATGAAAAAAATTTCCTTTGGGTGCTAAATTTGAAAGCTGAGAATTTTTAGGGAGGAGAGAAGAAGGAGAAAAAAAGGAAATATTCACTCTGAGCTCTTAAATTGAGCTCTACAGTTCAGACAAACATCAGCAACTTTTGAATCAAGGTATCTCCAGGCATGCCTCAGCAAACCTCTCCTCCCGTTGCAGAGTTATCCTAACTTAGTTATGTGAAGAACTGTTCCTCTTGATCATCCAGGGCATTGGACAGCGATCTGTATCCTGCTTACTCTTCATCTACAAGGGAGGTTGCCTATATGACATGGTTGTTTATTCTGTCTTTCCCCAACTCCCATGCTTGCCGAGCTACATGCACGGAGCCCAAGACAAAAAGCCCAGCTGAGAGGCAGAGTGCATTTGCTCAGCACAAGCTTTGCCTTGGTGCACTGGTACAGCTTCCACACAGGCAGTTTCTCCTCTATGGCTCAAGACTGAAGCAGCCAATGTCAATGTTAGTCACTCACATACCTAGATATACCTGCCAGCAAATACATGACAGAAAAAACAGAAGGTGCAGCCCTCCAGAGGCTAATGTTGTCATCTATACTATTAATACATGAGGTAGCTCTCTATAAACAAGCACTTCCAAAAGCTCCTTCTTTGCAAGATACAGGCTGGAGGTTATCATGAGAACCGTGCTGCTGTACTTCTATAAGTCAGGTTGACAGAACAGAGGAAAGAGGATCATAAACTGCTCTACAATGCAACAAAACACACGCAAAGAACCCTATAAGGTTCAGAAAAACAAGTTTATGCCTTTAGGGTCAAACCTTTTCATCATTTCTTACTCTCTGTATAACATGCCTTCCCTCTTGCTGACTGACACTCTCAAAGACACAGTTTCAAGGGAAAACTGGTGAAGTTTTACCGAGGTCATGGTGTTGTCATACTGAACAGCCTGGGCAATCATAATAAATACTCTGTGAAGAAGAAATTTCAATTTTCTGCCTTTGTTGCAAACTCTTCTCTGCCACCCCATTCTTTGGACACAACCGCTAATTCGAGCTGTTTTTCCTCCAAGACTAAAGGTATCAGTGGCACCTAGCTAAAGGGAAGGCTTAGCTTAGGGCACTTAAATACTAAGCTTTAGAACTGATAGGAGGGTGCTGGCCTCTTCTTCCAAGTGACAGGGGACAGGACAAGAGGGACTGGCCACAAGCTCCACCAGGGAAGGTTTAGGCTGGACATTAGGAAAAAAATTTTCACAGAAAGAGTCACTGGGCACTGGCCGAGGCTGCCCATGGAGGGGGTTGAGTCACCTTCCCTGAAGGGGTTTAAGGGTGGACGAGGTGCTAAGAGGCATTGTTTAATGTTTGATAGGAATGGTTGGACTCCATGATCCAGTGGGTCTCTTCCAACCTGGTTATACTATGATTCTATAATGACTTTTACACAATCATCTCGGAAATGCTGTGATATAGCTAAAGGAAAAAGATCCCCCAAGAGTTCTACACATTAAAGCTGTGACTTAGGAAAAAAAATGGAAAGGAAAACAAATTTTCACACATTCCAGATAGTTGCTCATCAAAGAGGAGCTTGTGGCATCAAGGTTGGTTCTAGCAACCAAATGCCCCAATTGACTGGGCACTCGCTGCCTCCATGCGCAAGAGCTAAAGAGCTCCAACCACCTCAGTCTCTTCAGCAGGGCAAGTCTGTGATGTAGTCTCAGAATTACACACTGACCCAACGTAGCGGCTGCTCAAGTTCTGTGTTCTCTCAGGAAGACACCACACTGTAGCTTCCGGAGTTAAGCTGCCAATTTTCAAGAATGCTGAACACAGTTAGAATTGAACAGAAAAAAGAAGCTATGGATTATCCTTCTGTAAACACTTCACAGCCGCTGCAGCCAGGCAGCCACTGGCTGCGAATGCAGGTGTTTTGCTGTGAGCAGGCTTTGGCTCCAAAACACTGTTAGGAAAATGCTGCTGTGCTTTCCAGCTCACTTGGCCAGGACAATGGAGGCTGGGAACTGATGCCTAGAACTGTCTCAGTTGAGTGAAAGACCGTACAACTGTGAGACTCTTCCAAGGCTGTCTTTGCTTTCTGCATCTGAAGGGATGTATTCCCTTGTCAATATTGTGTGCCAAAAGCACACCTGGAGACCAAAAGCCTGCTATCTCCTCTGAGGTTACAAGACTCTCAAAAATCCTTCTAAGAGAGATAAAAAATTCCAATTAATAAATATGGAAAGAAGCATTCTCACTATCAAGAAGTACAAAAGTTAAAGTACTGGAGGAACTGAGGTAAGTTCTCAACATTTTTTTCATTTCTTTTTTCCATAATAATGGCCTAAACTTGCACAATAGTAAGAGAACCACATGCAAATGCAAACATCCTTGTAATCCCTGTTAACAAAGCATACACGGAAATTAAAGCAAGCTTAACTAAGCAGTGTTTGTGAATATTAATGAGCCTAAAAGTTAAATCCGAGCTTTAAGATTTTTAGGTAAAAAGAGGATTGTTTTCAGACTGATTTATATTTAAGCTGGATGCTTTGCATGTGAAATGCAAGGAAGAGAATGAACTTTGTTGCCCTAGAAAGGCATTAAAATGAATGTAACAAAAAGATCTCTGAAAATTCCGAGTATCTGGACATATTCAGCTTTTAAGCTGATACACCTATATATGCTAAATTTCACTGGACAGTGGCTCATTTCAAATCTCCACATCACATCCTACTGCAGAGATCAAAAGAATACGTACATTTTTTTTTCTTAATGTCATAGTATCCAACAGTAATGCTTTTCCACCTGACAAGTAAAAGCAAGCATTTGCCACCCACAGACACTTAGGACAAATATGGAACAACTTTCACATCTCATACAGACAGTTCAAACTTGATTTTGTGAAAACTGAAAATCCCTTGCATCAAACTGAAAGCTTTGAAATCCTACCAACTTCAAGGAGGAACAAGGAGCACATGAAGTGGGATTCCTCTGAGCCTGAGATTGTTGTTATAGACACCCATATTGTCTTAGTTCTCCTTACCATTTTCTTTTCACCAACTCTACTTTTATTCAGAATGTCATCTCATCCTCATGTAGATGTCTACGTGAGGTGAATCATCCTTGAGAACTACCTATTCCTCTCCACTGATTCTAAAGGGAAGACTCACTCCAGTGCAGTTGCCTATATTGCAGACAATTGAAAGTAAAAGCAAGATGAATCTCGTCCTCCACGTTTCATGATTCAGAAGCCCAACATACCCTTATCCACCCACTAAAATTTGACCAAGACATTAAAGTACCAGCTCAATTCTCAGAACAGCCATGTTCTTCCATGACCAGACTCCTTACAATCAGTTGTTCTGAACAGATTTGTATCTGTTGGCATTAGTATCACTTGGTTTTATTGTTTGGGTTGTGGAGTTTGGTTTTGTTTGTTTTTTTAAAAAAGGATCTAACCTCCACACATGAATTTATTTCAAAACCATACCAGACTAAATGCTTCTCTTCGAATTGAGTACCAGCCCTGGGGAGGATAGGCTGAACCACCTGGCAGCCTAACAAAAATATCTGTCTGCACTATTTTACATTTGGAAACCTACAGGCCACGAGGCAAAATCCATAAATAGTTTAATATCAATAAGAAAAAAGTGGACAGTAGAGAATGAGATTCACAGTAATCACTGAAAAAGAGTTACAGCATTAGAAGAGGATGATTCTGCTTGCCAGATATCAACACGAGGCTTTCCCAGGAATGCCCCAGCACTACAGGGATGGGGAGCATTCAGGGTAAGGTGTGGGAACTCAGATCCCTCACCTATGCATGTAGGAACATCTAAAGTTTCAGGAAAAAGCATAAAAGCAGTCACCCCACAGTCCCAACTATATTCCAACATTTCCCTATAAATACGCTACAAGCACAAAGGAAACAAATCCATTTTGTGGGGGCAAAGGAGCCATGCAGAGGTCCTCTGCATTCACTTCTTTCTGCTTTGATGGAAGAAAGCAACCCTAAAGAATGATCTAATGACAAAAGGAAAAAAAAAAAAAGTCTTAGACCAGTTAGTTTCTACAAACTCTCCAATCCCTCCCTCCCTCAATCCTATCACTATCCCTTCTGCACTGATTTCAGGAGTACAAACAGCTGCAGTCTGCCTAATTCAGCTTAAATAGACAGCAATGGTTACTGAACCATTTGAACTCCATTCACTTCTTGGGCTTGGACCTTGGAGATAAGAATCCATTGTCCGGAGCAGAATTGTATGAAGGTAAGACAGAATAAATAAAATGATAAAATAATACATGACAAAATGAGCAAAGCGGGACTTCCCTCCTCTGCTTTCTGTCAAAACCCCTGAACAAGAGGGAATTCCCATCCTTCCCCTGCAGAGATGAGTGTAGTTGAGAACTCCAACCTTCAGGCTTAAAGCCAGAATTTACCTCTTGCATTCACGCACAAATAGGCTAATAGTTTGGATCCGAGTCAGGATCACAGATGTGTATGTCTTAAAACACAGCTGCTAACGTGTTTGGCAGCCAGTGCAGTATTGGTATGAATAAAAGCTTCCCTGCCAATTGGTCTCTAGTGCAACCCAAATGTGCACAATAAAACACACTGCAACATTGCTCAGGTTCTGTATTCCTGCTCTATGGAAAAGGAGCAAGATTTTAAAAGCAGCAGTTTTATCAAAGCTTCACTGCCTCTCCCACTAGCACACAGTATCCAGAGACAACATCCAGGTGCTGAAAGTTCCATGTGCTTAAATCCAGCTCATTTATTTCAGTCCTGACAAAAGCAGCAACATTTGCCAAAGTTTCAGTTTAATTCATCCTAGGCTGAAAAGCCTCATTTTCCCTAGAGGTAAATATTGCTGTCTAATGAGGAACAGTCACACACAATTACACTGAAAAGCAGCAAAAGGCTGAGGATCTTGAGAAAGCTGATTTGTTAGACTAATTCCTGGAGGTAAGAACTTGGATAAGTCATGACTCAAACTGCAATCTCGACACTTCCTAGAGGATGTTACAGAAAGGATCGTCGGATCTTCCTTGAGATGAAAAAGGTGCACAGTAAGTACTGAGTAAGAAAGTAACCTAAGCCTCATCTTTTTACCTATTAATTTCTTCAGAGGAGAAAGCAGGTTTATTTTAAATGCGCATTTTACAAGCTGCCTCCTGTTCTAACAGCTGATCTCTTGACAGAGCCACCCACCTCTCCTGACTGGCAACTCTCATCTACCTCCAAGGCTGCATTCAGCCAAGACCCAGTGCCAAGCATCTATAAACTGCAAGCAAGAAAATACCTGTTAAGGTAAAACTTTAGTCTGGTATTGTAGAGCTGCAGGTATACCTCCCAGAGCAGGGTCTCACTCACCTCTCTAGCTCTACACCACACCAGAACAGCTTTCTGTTCCTGCTGCTGCCCTGTGGGCCCAGCTGCAGCTCCCAATGCATGTCACTATTTCTTGTAAGGATCATCTAGCACAAGGTTAGGACAAAGCACAAAAGCAGCTACACAGATTTGTACGTGACAACAAAGATAGTCTAGAAAATAATGGCATGTCACCGAAGCAGAATGCGCAGCAGCTCTGCCCTCTGAACAATGTCTCTCCTTCCCCAAGGCATTTTCTCTTGCATTTTACTCCATTCCTCCCCACCTTCAAAATGCCAATGAATGCCTTCATGGAACTTGCTTAGTCCTTGATCTAAAACTACCCGTATCTCATTTTAATGATGTAAAGCTTCTGAAAATTTTGCTTCACACCCATTAAGAGAGAGTTCATTTCAAGAGCACCTTTCCGGATGTGGGAGGGGGGATTAATAAAGAAAGGAAAAGGGAACAAGAAACCCCCTCAGCAAACCCAGCAGCATAGACTTCTGTAATTGATCCAGGAGGGAGAAGAAATCATAATTAATCCATTCGGGAAATGAGGATGTATCAAACACTTTCTTGGGAAGAGGAGGGAGGGGGAGAACCTGGTTATGTTCACTTTACAAACAACAAAAAGCTAATTGCTTCAGAGTGCCAGCAAAATCTATCCAGGGAATACATCCTCTTATCTAATGCCACCTGCAGCAGGACTGTACTGCTCTGAATTACAGCCAAGATCAAAGAGCATCTGTGCATAGCATTATTGTATTTCCTCCTCCCCTCTCTTTGCTGCACGAGACAGGTTTGTATTTCTGATCACTCTGTCAGCTAAATTGTTACTTTTAATTGAGAGACATTCCCGCTTCTCACCTTCCTCCCCACACATCACAGCAATGCAAAGCTCAACATATCCGTCATGGTTTCCAGCAGCAGGAAATGTGACAGTCTCCAAGTGGCAGCTCGCTGCGGGATTGACTTCTTACAAAGCAGCTGCTGCCAGGTAGCTTTTCCATCAACATACAGCCCAGCATCTGCAATTCGTACACTCACTGATTCCCACTTGCTACTGCTAATAAGGGGCAGGGCAGATAAAGAACAGCGTTAATTAGTTATAAATTGAAAATGATTACCGTAATAATGAAAGGATGCATGAATATGAAGCTTGCTTCTATTACAATGGTATTTACAAAAGATAGATTAGTATAGCGATTTGTATCAGATTTTTTACGAACAAACCCATGAGAGTCCAGCACGTGGTGCAAGGCAACAGCTACCCAGAGGCATTGATTACTAGACCACGTCAAATCTAAAACACCTTTGGGAAGATGGAAACACCTCTGAGAATCAAAATTTGTAAAGCAAAAAGTGTGTAGCACTGTGTAGCATGTCTGTTAGGTATGGGCTCCCAAAGATGCCTGTATTGACCCTCTTTCATTGTTTTAAAGTTCATCTGAATTGTTGGGAGTTGAATTTGCACAGGAGCTCGCAGAGCACACCATCTTTGAGCACCAGCAATTGTGGACAAGCACAGATGTAGGTTCCAGCACAGAGGACCCTTCTTAGGCAACCCAGCTCACACTGAAATCTGTACTGAAGTGTTAATAGCCAGCAGTGGCCACACTTCATAGAGCCCCATTCCTATGTCTCTACAGATATCTCTTTACCAGAAGCTACAGCAGAGAAATACTGCACAACATTATCAGCCACAAAACACATCAGAGTACACTACACAAAAAGACATCCCAAGCCTTGGAGAATACGGTGCATCCTCCTCATCTCTGGTTGATTTAAAATAAAAACCAACTCTCTGCTGTTTGGTCATTGATATGACTTTTGTTAGCTAAATACTTCCAATGTCCATGACTGGCTGGAGATCAGCAGTTTTAATTGCAACACATTGAGCTCACTCACCACCCTCCACTTTATTAGGCTTTATAACTTAGTTGGTAAAGCAAAATACGCAGCTGTGGCAAAAAAAAAAAAAAGAAAAATGAACCCAGCATTTCAATCAGTGGCAATTTGCACAGCAGGAGTAGAACCCACCCCCAGTGGTCCTCACTGCCTGCCTGAGCCCAACTGCACGGTGCTACTGCAGCATCATGCAGCCCACACCTAAGCCTGGTCTAACCAACCCCCCGCGAGTAGCTGTGTACTGCTCCCAGACAAGGCAGATGACAGTGATTAATCCAGGAAGCTTAAGTTATGACAGCAACAGCTGAAATAAAAACACTTTTGTGGGTGGATCAGACTCAGTGTTGAATAAAGGCTAACAAAATTGACATAAGACAGCAGGGGCGAGTAAGCACAGAAAAGAAGCAATTGTTGTTACAGACGCCTGGACGTGCACTCGCATCTAGAGCCCTTTGAAAAAGTATTTGTTCTGTTCTGGGAATCCACTAGAAAAGTCACAGCCTCCTCTTAAGACCTTTGCTAGATCCCTTCAATGTGATAACAAATCATGCATGTCATGAGCCAGAAAATGTGGTGCTGTCAAACAAATGTAACAGTCACCCAGGACACTGAAACAGGGCACGAGATCCACATTAAATTCTTTAAAGATAAAGCTCTGACTTTTGCTTGGTTCAGCTGGCAGCTTATGGACCAAAATTCCTTCCTAGAATATCCTCTTCATTTGATGGAGGAACAAGTTTGTTTTTTAACAGTTCCAAAAGAAATAGCTGCAAATAATACCAAGAAGGGGGGAAGAAGTTTTAATTCGTGCATATCTGACCAGGCAAGATGTACCTACATTTTGCCTGCAAGGGGCAAGTCAGCACTGGCATAAATAATGTGCCGTGCAAAGCAAGCATAACTTTCCATCAGTTCTGTGAAAGACCTTTTAGTCCTGTAAATGCAAGTTTGTACATACTTCATTCATTCAGCATCCCTAGTGGGTTTTGTATTAAATTAAGTGTTTATAAAGCACTTTGAAGATGTAAAGTACTGAAAGTGGCAAATACTTTCATTAGATATCAAAGAGCTAGCTCTGGCTTCTCAGGAATAAGCGAATCCATCAGCTGAAATAATTGGGTGCATCTAAGGCTGTGACAAAGAAGAATGGTATAAATGGCATTTTTTTTTTTCCCCCCACAGTATATTGACAGGAAAGTACAGAATCGCACTCAGATTTTCTCTTGCAGGAAGCAGATCACAGATAGGATTATTTTACCAAAAGGATTAACATGTTGTTTGTTGGGAGGAGCACTGCTTTTCTTTTAAGGATCAAGTGTTGGGCATAGCTAGAAATAATACACTAAAGGCAACTAATAATTTCTATAAACCACTAGGGCACAGGCAGTGTCTTTGATTTGCCAAAGCTAGACTCAGCTGATATTGCTGTTCTTGACTTCAGAAACACACAGAAGATGATGTACAACAGACAATATCTGGAAAATACAAAGAAGAGAGTGCCCTCAGAGGCAGGGGCATGATTTACAGAATTACTTTTACTATTTCTTTAGTAGACCTATCAAATACCAATGTTTCCTGCAGTGGAAATATGTCCTGGGTTACCAATTGGATTTCAATATGACATGTAAAATTATTTTGAAACATTTTTTCCTTTTATTTGAGATTATTGAAGACTCCTATTTTAACAACCTTCATATAAAAAAATGAAAAACACCCAATAGGCAGCAAATTAGCACTGCCACAACTAATTAAGCTAAAAATACACTACCTTAGAAATAACAGAGGGGGGAAAACATCAGTGGTAAAGACATTGACATAGAAGCAGCTGTTTGGGCACATCTGGCCAATAAAAATTACTATCACCAACTTCTTTGTCCTAGTAAAGGACAGAAGATCAGAAGCTGGTTTTGCAGGAAGAAGCTATCAAGTGCTGAGGGGTAAAGATTTGTCTTGCTTCTGCCATTTGGGAGTATTTCATCAGGTCAAATCTGCAAGTCAGAGTTGTAAAAGACAGTCCTATCCTTCTGACCTACCAGGGAGAAAAACAGTTAATAACCCTCACTCAGATGCTTTGGATAAACCGTGAAATGTAAAACCTATTAAAACAGAGATTGGAGAGCTTCCCCTCCACCCCTTCCTTCCTTGCTACTTCTGAGCAGTTATTTTATTTACTAATTCCTCTTTAAATATCTCCATATATTTTGACTAAAGGGTTTGAGCTTTCTACTTTGTTTAAATTGGTTGGATTGTGTGTCCACATCCTAAATCTCTCCCCATGGACTGCAAATGCAGCTCTACAGCTCCATTAATAACAGCTCACAAAGGTTACTGAGATAATGCACCCAAATCTCTCGAGTAATGTCATAGCTCTAAAATACTCGGGTTTATTTAGACAGTGTATTTAAAGGAGATAAAGATTTAAACTTTGCTTACTTAAAATGTAATTTTAATCTTTTTGTATAAATACTAATATGGGAAACATCCCAGGGAAGGGCAGAGAAGATAAAGCAGAAATTGCTTTGTGGAAACCTTCTCCTCTCTCCGAGAAGCAGGAGCTTTAGTATCGCAACCACTCCGATTATGGTTACAACCATTAAGTAGCCTTTGATTCACACTATAAATTAGCTCAAGATTTTCATCTAGGTGTGACAGTTATCCTCAGATACCCACACTTGAATTCTTAGCCTGCCGATTACCATAGGCTTACTTAGATCTGTTCTCAGATTCAACTACCAACTTGACAAATATCCTAGCTCGCCCGGCACTTCTGCAAGACAGAAGATTAAGACAAGGAGCCAGGCAGTAATCACTAGGGCCAAGCTGCAAGAACACAGCAGTATTAAGTGTATTGGGTGACTGCACTGACCCATAGACAAACTAACAGAGCAGCTTTGCAGCCTGCACGTAGCAGTTGGAAGGGATAAGGGGCCCTGCATCTCTCCCAGAGTCTGGACAGTCTAGAGCAAAGGAAAGAATCAAACACAGAAAGAATCAAACCTAAAAGAAAGTTATGGAGAGGAGGGTGCTGGCTTCTTCTCCCACGTGACAGGGGATGGGATGAGAGGGAATGGCCTCAAGCTCCACCAGGGGAGGTTCAGGCTGAACATTAGGAAAAAATTTTTCACAGAAAGGGTCATTGGGCACTGGCAGAGGCTGCCCAGGGAGGGGCTTGAGTCACCTTCCCTGGAGGGGTTTAAGGGACGGTTGGACGAGGTGCTGAGGAACATGGTTTAGTGATGATCCGGTGAGTCTTTTCCAACCTGGTGGTTCTATGATTCTAGAGATGGTAGAGATAGAGTGAGTCTCAATTCCGCCCTGCGCCAACAGCAAGGTAAAAGAAACCAAAGAACAGATAGTGGTGAGAGAAAGCTGGAGAGCCCATGAATCTGGCAGAGAAGTGACAAACCCCAGATTTAGGCAGAAGGGCAAGAGAGGATGAAAACACGCAAAGTCTGGCCAAAGGGATTATTGTGAGAAAATGGGTTGTGTTATCAGGTACAGCTGCTCCAGCTGACTCATACATGAGAGGGAATAAAGACGATGGAGACAGACCCTTCTCACTGGTGTCCAGCAAAAGAAAGGACAATGGGAACAAGTCAAAATACAATGATTTCTATTTGAACATAAGAATCAATTTATTTTATCATAAACTTGATTGAACACTCAAATTGCTTCCCAGAAAAGCTGCAGAGCTTCCATTCTTGGAGGTATTTAACACTAGGCAAGACCCAAGGCAGTGTGCTCTGACTGCCCCTGCTTTGACTGAGGTTAGACAAAAGAAGCCCTAGAGACACTTCCTAACCTCAACAATTCTTGTTCAATATTATTTCACAGAATCACAGAATAACCAGATTGGAAGAGACCCACCAGATCATCAAGTCCAACCATTCCTATCAAACACTAAACCATCTCCCTCAGTACCTCGTCCATCCGTCCCTTAAACGCCTCCAGGGAAGGTGAATCAACCACCTCCCTGGGCAGCCTCTGCCAGTGCCCAATGACCCTTTCTGTGAAATATTTTTTCCTAATGTCCAGCCTGAACCTCCCCTGGCAGAGCTTGAGGCCATTCCCTCTCGTCCTGTCCCCTGTCATTGGGAGAAGAGGACAGCACCCTCCTCTCCACAACCTCCCTTCAGGTAGTTGGAGAGAGCAATGAGGTCTCCTCTCAGCCTCCTCTTCTCCAGGCTAAACACCCCCAGCTCTCTCAGCCGCTCCTCATCAGGCCTGTTCTCCAGCCCCTTCACCAGCTTCATTGCTCTTCTCTGGACTCGCTCCAGAGCCTCAACATCCTTCTTGTGGTGAGGAGTCCATCCACAGGATTGAATTCCACCTGCAGTACATGGTACCTGTTCACCAGGGGGATCTGGGGTTTTGCCTTCTGGCTGAGGGGAGCAGGTTTCCTTCATCTGGCAGGAACTTGCTGCCATTCCCCATCTCTTGTAACTCCAATTTTGCAGTTTGCAGGTGGATGGTGTTTGGACACACCAGCTCCAGCAGCCGCTGAGTTAGTGAGAGGGCACTACTCCACCGGTTTATCTCCCTCTCACACTCCCTGATGGTCCTCAGCCTCTTCACCTCCTCCCTTAACTCCTCCAACATACAATGGAGTTCCCCCACTCGAGTGCAGCTTTCACAAGTGGAGCCAGTACCAGAGGCACGAGCTGGTGTGGGAGGGGGGCACTGTCTGCAGCTCAGGGTCTGGGGAGCTGCATGCACCCACCGTGGCTCTGGCTGGGTGGCAGCACACGGAGCAGCTTTAATCTTCTGCCGGGTGGCCACCGTGGTCTTTGATGTCTTCTGTCTAGTCTCTGCGTCCTCTCTGTGCCCTGCCTTCATGCCCTGCCAGCTCAAGCTGCCACTCGAACTGCCCCACACCTCATTGCCCCTCTCCTCTTCGCGGTGCTCCCAGGGGCTGTTTAAATCTCCCATGGGAGCCGCTGGGCCCACCTCCTCCTGTCAGGCCCCGCGGCACCAGCGTGTGTGTGCTGGCTGGCAGGAGACCCTCCCCAGCCTGAGTTATTCAGGGATTTTCCCGGCTCAGGGAAGCTCCCACCGCCTCAAAATGTCCACCCCACCACAGAACTCACCGTCCTGCTGCCAGGTGCCACCAAAGAAGTAAGGGAGAAGACTTTGGACCCTTGAGAACTAGCTTCTCCCAACTCAGTCCTCAAAATCAGAGGAAAGGTCTTAAAATGCCTTTAAGACGCAGGAGGCTCCAAGTATGGCCTACTACTATAACCCTCAGCTCCTCTCCACCTTCGTATCCCCCAGTCATCTTGATGCTCAATTCCTTCCCATGAGATATGAGTGTTACACACACCCAAACATTGTTTTTTACTTTAGCTCCCCTTTCAATATCACCTTTCCAAATCCACAGCAAGTGTCACATGTTAATAAAATAACCCTCCAGGGAACAAAAGCTACAATGCAAACATGAACGTCCTTATCAATCATAATTTTTGTTTTGGGAAAATTTCTCTCCGGAGAAAAGCGGTAGTATAATAGCTCCACATTTAGCTCACTAGTGCCGCCTCACTTCTCTAGAAGCTTCGGGTCTACATAAGCATATGGATTTTATAATGCCTACGTAGGCCATTAAAAGGAAAGATTTCAAACTGCAGACAAAGCAGGCATCTCTCATACCCAACACTTTGATCTTCATGACAACACCTAGTGAGATGCAAGCATCAGAGGGGAGTGGGGAGTTCAGCGCATGTCAGTCCTATCAAGCAAGCACAACATTATGGGCCCTTGTCTTCCTGAAGGGAGTTCGGAGCTCTGAAGTTGCTGCAAATAATAGTGACTGGCCTAGTAACTCTTCAAATTAATCCATTAAAAAAGTTACAAACTGAAATATGAGGAACAGCTGAGAGAGCTGAGGGTGTTTATCCTGGAGAAGAGGAGGCTGAGAGGAGACCTCATTGCTCTCTACAACTACCTGAGGGGAGGTTGAGGAGAGGAGGGTGCTGGGCTCTTCTCCCAAGTGACAGGGGACAGGACGAGAGGGAATGGCCTCAAGCTCCACCAGAGGAGGTTTAAGCTGGACATTAGGAAAAAAATTTTCACAGAAAGGGTCATTGGGCACTGGAACAGGCTGACCAGGGAGGGGGTTGAGTCACCTTCCCTGGAGGTGTTTAAGGGACTGGTGGACGAGGTGCTGAGGGGCATGATTTAGGGATTGATAGGAATGATTGGACTCTATGATCCGTGGGTCTCTTCCAACCTGGTTATTCTGTGATTCTGTGATTCTGTATTTCAACTTCAAACTGCATCCAAAATGCATGTACAGCTGAGTTCAAGCTACAGAGTTCATCTAGCCTACAACCTCTTTCCTGAGAGTGATGATTTCTGCTAGGTGGTACAACACAGTCACCTGTTTGCATTAGGTTTCTGTATACAAGGAAAAATGCCTTTTTCACTGCTTGAGCCAGCTTTTATTTTACCTGAAGGAAAAGTAGCAACAAGAAATCATCTGAAACTCTCTGGCCAGAGATTTAATAGACTTTCACCTGCTGTGTAGCAGGCACAGAAGGCAATCCAAGGCACATACTTCCAAGAGGTTAAAAAAGCATAATGTGCCTGCGACTGAGAACGGCCATCCATCTGTAGCAACAGGAACAAGAGAAAATTAAGGTGGAACACATACTTGAAAAAGCAAAGAACCCATATACAGAGGTAAAATCACGAGTCAGCTCTGAACTGAATTCAAGCAGGAACAGTACTGCACTAGACAGGTGCACTTATTTTTAAATCAGAATATAGGAGCTGATAAAATCATTTCCACACAGGCCACAAGAGAGCTGTCAGATCGCAGTGACTTTCAGAGGTTACCAATCACACCTCAGATCAGAACAGTAACTTTAAGTTTAAAAGACAGAAGCCCACATCTCCCATCTGGAGTGACACTGCACACCAAGCAGTCGCAGTGGCAGGAATGGGAGCACTGTGCTTGTCATTTACATTCATTATGATCCATACCAGTCACCTGGGAGAGACTGGGCTAATTAGCATTTTTTCCTAACCTTCCTAATAAAGGCCTCATTGTAAACTATATTATACCCAGCAAGCAGCATTATCACAAGGTGTGGGCAGAGCAGAGGAGAGGACAAGAGAGCATCCCAGCATAAAATATATCTGACTTTTTAATCATCATCTTGCTTATTCCATAAAATCTGCCCAATTCCAGTTAACTTGGACACTCTGGAGGAATTGTCTGGACCAGCTTCCTCATCTACCTTGCATTAACTGTAGAAAATACCGTGTTGCTACAAATATTGTATCAGCCACTAAAATGCCCAGGTGATCTCCTGAGCCCAGCTGACGTTCCTCTGTAACTTACTGCCCAAGCCAGTCCCCCACAAACAGATAAATAACTGTTTTTAGAATTCTATTATTGCATAATACTCCCAGAAATATTGAAAGAAAACTCATTTCTACTTTGAACTTGATAAATACCATTTTATCGTGCATAACTAGAGAAAGTAAAGAGTAGGTGATTATTTTAACAAGCCAAGTTCAGTTCCAGTCAGGGTGAAGGTGGCACAAGTATTGCTACAAGCTTATGTGGGGGAATAAAAACCAAGACCGCATCAAGCAGTCTTTAAATTCCACCCTAAACTGACAGGCTTAAGGAAAACAAGATGAAATCTGGCTTTGCACATTGCTATCTTTCCTATTTCTATGACAGAAGCAAAGGTCTACAGGAAGATTAGTACATTAAGCACTCTTGAGAGTTAAGTACTATTATTCACACTTTACAAATTAAGAAAGTAGAAGTAATTTGCCCAAAAGCCATAAGAACAGACGAGGACTCAAATGCACACGCAGCCCACAGCCTCTCCCATCTGGTGTTCTTCTGTCTACTAGACAATGCTCTTTTAGGCTACTACCAGCAAACGGAGAACATATTCTGGGTTTTTTTTTTGATCTTACTACTTTTTCTAAGAGGAAATAGAGCTATATTGATATCCACATTGATTGTTTGTGCCGAGTCCCAAATTCGATAATTTCTCATTCAACTAAAAAAAAAAGTTCTCCTCTTAATTTAACATTTCTCTGTAATGAACAGAAGGATCAAAGGCACTGCAGATTTTTGCCAGGCTATATCACAAGTCAAATTGAATTCAGGATTTCTGGGCCAGAAAAAATTCAAACATGAATATATTTCTCTGCATCCTGAATCAGAGTAAGGAGTTTAATTTCTTTTAACCTCTAAAATAGGACTTGTCAAACTCTGTTTTGATAGTCTTTTTAATCAAAATGACACATTTTGATATTTCTAAACCACTTCTTACTGTTCTCAAATCCGCAAGTCAGCTTAGTATTAAGTAATGTTTTCCTTCTGCAACAGGGAGCTCGCATCTCCTTACAGGCTGGCAGGACCATCCCTTCCTCGAATGCCCCGTTAGTGACCTGTCAGAAGCCTGGAACATTATGGCAGGAGGTGAAGTTTAAGCCTTTTATCTGCAAGCTGAGCTCTCAGCCGCTTCCCAAGTCCCAGACAGTAAGGAGTTCATAGTAAAATGAAACTGCAGACAATTCTTGCAATTTGAAAGGAAGACACTGGAAAGCATTTCAGACACTTCTGCCCATATACCAATATTCTTTATTTTTGTACTGACCCTGAAAAAAAAAAAAAAGGTTTTTTTTCTTTCCTTTTAAGAGGAAGGGGGAGGAGTTGCTTGCATGTTGTCAAGCCTCTCTGCTTAAAACTTCCACAGAGAAACTGACTTTGCAGATAAATGCAACTTTCTACCATAAAATAATTACTATGACTAATTCCAAAGGTTTTGTGTAGCACTGTAAATTAACTCATATTTGAGATTATTGCATCTTCTTTTTCCCTCAAGTGTTTCTTTAGGGCTGGGTACTGGATAACAGGCCACAAGCACCCCTTACTATTAATTACAATTGTCATTAATTTTCCAATTGCCTTTTTTTTAAAAAAATCATTTCTGTCTGTTGTGAAGTAGCCAGAAAAAAAACCAAAACCCCGCATCCGAATAAGTTAGAAATGCCAGCAAGCAATCATCCCAGAATAGAGAAACATGATTGGAAAACTCCGCAAGCATAGATATTCACTTAACCTCTGGCAGATCTGCTTTCATTCACTTTTCCTGTAGTATCAAGAGAAAAGATCAAAAATCACACAAAGCAGCTTACAGAACAAACAAATTATTGCAGTCCTTGAGGTTTCAGTAATTAATAGTGGGATGAAAATAGGCCACGCTATCTCAAGCTGTTAACTACCAGGTAATATTTTCTCTCTTCTCTTTTTAGCAGCAACCACATTCTCCCTCTTCAGCCCAAAAAGAGATGCTCTTAATGATGAGCATAGGCTACCCATCAAGGAAAGATCTGCTGATAAACAATGCTGCTGACATGCAATATTGGCAGCTCTTATGCCTCAACATTTAATTGAGCAAGGCTGGTTAGTGCCACAGTTTGAGACCAGGTAAAGAAAAGCAAGATATAGAAATCACCTTTTCTTCTCTCCAGTCATTAAATTAAGGAGTATGATGCAGATAAGGATCAGATGCAAGAATGTTTGCAGCTTGCAGAGATGGTCCTGAGATGAGAGTGAATGCTTTAGGCTTTATAGAAGGGAAACAGGATGGGACTAATGATGTGCTGGTTGTAACTGGCAGCTGCTCATGTGATGGGACTGGGGGGAGCCGGTTGATGAGAAGTTTGACCTGAGTCAGCACTCACTGCCCAGAAGGCCAACCGTGTCCTGGGCTGCATTAAAAGAAGTGTGACCAGCAGGTCAAGGGAGGGGATTCTGCCCCTCTATTCATCTCTTGTGAGACCTCATCTAGAGTATCGTGTTCAGTTCTAGAATGGGTCCAGAGGAGGCTACAAAGATGATCAGCGGGCTGGTGCATCCCTCGTATGAGGACAGGCTGAAAGAGATAGGGTTGTTCAGCCTGGAGAAGAGAAGGCTCTGAGGAGACCTTAGAGTGACCTCCCAGTACCTGGAGGGGTTACAAGAAACATGGGGAGGGACAGTTCACATAAGCTTGTAATGATAAGACTAGGGACAATGGATATTAACTGGAGAGAGGCAGATTTAGACTAGAAATAAGGAGGAACTTCTTCATCATGAGTGTGGTGAGTCACTGGAACCGGTTGCCCAGGGAAGCTGTGGCTGCCCCATCCCTGGAGGTGTTCCAGGCCAGGTTGGATGGGGCCTTGGGCAGCCTGATCCAGTGGAACATGGCCCTACCCATGGCAGGAGGATTGGAACTAGATGATCTTAGAGGTCCCTTCCAACCCAAACTATTCTATAATTCTATATTGTTTGAGATCCACTTTGCCAAACCCCACACTTCAGCGAGGCTGATGTCACATCAGTGAGCAAAGGATGACAGCAATCTACCAGCAAACAAACAAACAGATGAGTAATCTTTATATGGTCAACAGAAGCCATTTGATTTTAATGATTAGCTGTAAACAGACACCCACTTACTTGAACAGAAGAAAGAATGGAATTAAAATAGACTAATGGCAGTCAGCTTTGCTCAAAATCAAAATCTCATTTGCTCTCAAGCCTCAGTTCCCGCATGTGTTTACATGTCAGAAGCTGTTGATAGAGCCACTGTCCAACTCTGAAGGATACTTGGACAATGCAAGCACTTGAGATGCTTCCTACAAAGCAGCAGTGGGAATCAATCTTAGGGTCTTTACACTGCTTCTCTACAGCAGCAAAAACACTGCAAATGATCCATGACTAAGTCTTCGGAGTAAATGAAGAGAGCTAAATCTATCCTGTTCTTACTTAACACTTACAGGTCAATCCATTGTTAGGTGCCTTTTTGTAAGTGTTAATGAGGCAGAGACAGCTATAACTACACGTTATCAGTTTTCATCAGGGTGAGGAGAGGCAGGGGATGTTCTCCAAGAGCTCTGGAATCCCCTGTCCATCCCCGAGCAGCCACAGGCAGGGAGAGGATGGAGACGAGAAGCCCCTTGGGCTGCGTTCCCTTTTCTTTCCAACCAACTCTGAGCTCCTTGCAGACTCCTCATTTCTTCCTTCATTACTAGAACTAATTTTATTAATATACTTTGCAGCACCATTAACTCTTACCTGAGGCTTAACATTAAAAATGATGAGGCAATATAATCTTAATGGTATTAATTAATACTACCGTGGCTTTAAAGTTTCACAGATCTGGCCAACAAGGCACGTCAAGTGTGTTTAGTTTTTCTTTTATGTTGGTGTTTGTCTGGGCTTGGGGATTTTGTGTGTTTGGTTTTGTTGGGGTTTTGTTGTTCTTTGGGGTTTTTTTGTTTTAAAATAATTGGGTTTGGTTTGGTTTTGATGGGGATTTTTTTCCCAGTACTGCCCCTGACAAACAGGAGCAGAAAGTTAGAAGCTATAAAAGCAAAAAGCAGAACATTAAATTAAAACGTAGCTCTTGGCCCAAGACACAGTCATGATTTTGTGGGTGAAAGCAACACTAGAAGCCCCTGGAAAGAGAGCAGCAAGGTCTCACTTGTTTGGGTTTTGTTGTTATTTTTTTCCTTCCTTTCTTGTGTTCCAAGCACAGAAGCAATCAGGCAAGCATTCTTTTCTGGGCATCATTTGATGGACAAAGGTTTAGTATGACCACTAATAAGACAGAGATGGTAAAGGCTTCAGGAGCTGCAAAACTGGACATTGCAGCTGTCAGAAAACAGAAGGTGGGAGAGCAAAGTGAAAAGGTAGACTTTGTTCCTTCAGTGACACATTTAAAGTCCAATTCACACAGCACAACCTGTCAGAACAGAAAAGACTTAAATTGCATGTCTTCAGCACAGTTTTTACCAAAATGGTTAAATATGTGACTTCCACTACTAAACTGTCAAAAAACGGGGCACCAAAAGACCACACTGGAGGTATTTCTTTCTAAGTTTCTCCTTCTCTCAAACTGAGCAGGGAGGTTTACATTAAAAAAACCAAATTTTAATCCCAAGTCTCAGAATTCAATAGCTGATCAATCAGAAGGAGAAATACAGAAGCTGTAGGTACGGCTGAGGCGATTGCCAGGGGCACTGAACAAACACCCCCAGTTGCAGCTATGAAGATCTACAGCTGCTCAGCACCACAGCAAAAATCATTCTTGCAACAGTAAGTACAGCAGTCAAACTGCTCAGTAGGTGTTATTAATTATATTGTCAGCTGAAGACTGATATATTTACTCTGCAGCGATACTGTAATTATCAAGGCAGTGCCCTGCCTTTGCCTGGTAAGTACTCTGTGCAGTAATTAATTTTCCTCTGCATATCGATGTTTGATACTATTATGGAAATCACAGGGTATTTGCTGCCTACATTTAAAAAAAAGATATCCCCCATCACACTCCTGAAAACATCTTACAACAACATTAAACTCACATGAACACAGAAATACAACATCCATGCTACACGCCTTTGAACTACGCTTCAGAAAATGAGCCTGCTAGTGTTGATAAACATCTTGAAACTGCAATCCGGCCTTGCCAGTGACCTGATATTCCAAGTAACTTCTCTTCACAGGACAAAATTCTCAAAATCCTTGGAAATGAGACACAGGGAGCCACTGATTGCCTCTGGAAACTTGCGTCTGTGAACCCTCTGGTACCATATACATCGGTGGCAATATAAAGAACAATAAAGCTTTCAACCACAGCTATACAGAGTTCAGGAAAGACTAGAGAATAGTCCCACAGTCCATGAAGCAAGGAGTTCAATCTCACCTTCTCCTACTCCAAGTAGCACAGTCCAAGCCAGAATTTGCCTTACAGAGAACCATTTTCCTCTTTCCTTGCAAGGGATTAGCTCCTTGGCTTTCCATTTCCTAGATATATAACAAAAACTAGTTATATGGGAAAAACCCTTAACTGGAAATCAAAGCAGCTCTGTACCTGGAAGAGGAACAGTGATATATCATTACTTGATATTGTAAAAATACATGGTTTAAGCATAATACATTCTTTCAGTGGAGACCCCATGTTGTGTATAGCAACAATAAATTGCTACACCCCTTTATCCTTCCACAGCTGCTATATCCTTGGGATCCTAATCCTGAACACCACAGTCTGCCAACATATAGACATGTAATTAACTCTTCTATCCACCTGCTTTAAGCTACAGAGATCAGCAACAAAGGTATTACCAAGGTAAATTCTCAGCTCCCATAGTTGTGAGGGAAATGGTAGGTTGAGGAACAAAAAAACCAAACTAAAACTCACATATTAATCGAGGTCTTGAATAACCTACTGCACCATCATAGCTGAGGGCCAGCAGTGACCCAGTGCCTAAAACCAACCCTTACAGTGTATGAACATTGCTTCTTGGTGGTTTCTGACAAGATGAAAACCTGTATCATGACCACACTGACGCCGAGACTCAAAACTAGAATGCATTGATACAGCTGCACTTAAGTGCAATGAAATTATCCCCAAGATGTTAAGTAAAGCATATATACATTATTTTCTTTTGTTTCCCCCTTTAAGTGTTCCACATTTGCATTTTCAGGCCGAAGTAAGAATACTACAGTATTCACATCAAGCCTTTGTCTTCATCTGTGACTGGCTTCTGCAGGGCATATGCTGTATTTCCTATTCTGGAGTGAATCTTGATCTTCCAGAAAAAATGTTGTAAGTTTGCCTTAATAAAGGCTGCAGGAGGTTTCCATTGGGAGTTTATTCAACTAGAAAAGGAATTTATTTTTTCAGAAAAAGAAAGGGGGTGGAAGAGATGTAACTTTTTTTGACAACATACAGCTTAATTGGAAATACAGAATAAATTAGGACAAAAAAGCCCAAGGATGTTTAAGGCAAAAATAGTCTTTAGCAGCTTTGCATACTTGAGTATGAAGCAGAGGCAAATTAACTGATAATCTTCTGTGCTAAATTTATACAGGAGACAAGTTATTTTACAGAATATTCTCTAGAGTGGTCTTTAAAAGAAAAAAAACAAGTTACCATTTTACTTGACAAAAGTTATTTCCTATTTAAATAATCATGATTATCCATCTCATGACTGTACATTTCTTTTAGAGTAATTTACAGAGTGTCTCTTCTAGGTGCTGTACAATTCACCCAGGGTCTAAAGAACTTAATGCTAAGCTGGAGTTGCTTGATAAAGAATTTTTACAGCACTCACTATTTGATGAAATCCAGTAATATATATAGTAGATGAATCAGACATTAATACTACAAAGGCTTTTCTAAGTCTTTCTATCCATCCTCCTTGTCCTTCTACAGGAGACTCAATGTTTCTTTAGCTTAGAAAAAATATATATTTTCTGTTAACATTCACATAGAAATGTCATCTGGTAAAAAACACTCTGGCACACAGGAACTTTAGTCCAGTTTTTTCAACCCTAAAGACGACAAAGCCACTCTTGAAGTGAGATACTCCCCCACCATGTCCCACTCCAGAGGTGTAATAAGATCAGTCATTGCAAGACACTGGCACCCAGCCTTCAAGCTCCTCAAGAAAGCCTTCCCAGAAGTGCAGAGCTGGCCAAGAAGCCACTTCTAGAAAAGCAACTATTTGCACACCTACCCTTCTCCTCATTAAACCTTCTTATAAAGTATTTCTACTTGAGCCCTCCCAGGGCTGGCTGCAGACAGCCAGGGCAGCTCCTGCTTTGCCTCCACAGGCCATGCCAAGATAACCCATGCCAACGCTCCAAAAAAAGGAGAGGAGAGTGATTTTAAGACGATTTCATTAATATTACAGACTTGTGACAGCACTGCTGGGGACTGAACCATGGGGAGAAATGGGAATCTTAATATTTGAGCCTAAGACTCAACTCGAAAAGCTGCACTGCACTCACCTGCAGCGTGACAGGCTGAGCAGAGGGTGCCTTCCCCCTGCTGAAGAATGTACCTGTTGAGTTTTCCCCAGATTGACTTTGATTTCTAACAAGAGGCATTCAGACAAGCAAGTCCCTTTGATGTGTCCCTTTGATCCCCAGGATGCAGATTTAAAGTAGACATAAGGAAGAATTTCTTCACTATTTGAGTGGTGAGACACTGGCCCAGGTTGCCCAGGGAAGCTGTGGCTGCCCCATCCCTGGAGGTGCTCAGGGCCAGGCTGGATGGGGATTGGGCACCTGATCCAGTGGGAGGTGTCCCTGCCCATGGCAGGGGGGTTGGAACTGGATGATCTTTAAGGTCCCTTCCAACACAAACTATTCTATGATACACTGAGTGTTACTAACCTGATTACGGTGGAGAAATCTCTTTATAAATTCCCCTAATACTGGAAGATTTATTCAGAAATATTTACCTTCCACTCAAACGGATACTTCAATATTTCAAGAATAGCTCTTTTTTTAATCGCTTCTTCTCCTCCTCTGACTTGGTGATCCCACCAGGAATGAATCCTTGTCATAGCTCAACAGTCGGTTTGGGAAAACATCATTTCCAGGGTAACCCAAGGACAAAGCCATGCTGCTCCACCACACACAGTCCCTAGGGGACGTGGAGGTCATCACATGCTTGTCAATAGTGGAATTCATAATCCTTGCTATTTATTCTTTTGCTCCCATACTCTATGGCAGAGCTGGTCACCTTTTTTATTATACATTTCCAATTCACTGGCTGATGTTAAATTTAATAGCTGATGTTAGATTTGCTTGTGTCACAAGGTTGACTTTCCTTACTTATAGAAAATGACTTTATGTCATCCATTAGTGATTGTATATTATGGAGACTTCATACTGCCTTCTGATATGGATGTCTTTGATTTTGAAAAAAAAAATCAAAGCAAGCACTTGTAGTGTTCTGGGAATGAGGATAGTGGTGAGGAAGCAGAAAAGGACTATATCATTAAGTTACTTTGGCTATAAACTCAGCAGAGTCCAATCTCAGCATTATTATGGTCTGTTTCAATTTTAAAGTTCAAGTTTAAAAGGATATGAGATTAACCACCCATGGGCTTGAGTCTCTGCTATGAAAGCCTCTTTCTCACAGCTCTCTCGAGGTTCCAAAATTTGCTTGGGTATAAAACCAATGACTGTGCAAGTCAGCTAACAAATGTTACATGCAGCTTCCCTGCTTGCTGCTTCTTCTTGAGCTTCACTGAAAAGCACAATAAATGTAAAATGGCATAACTGCTCATTCCTCTGCTAACTTCTGAATTTTAAGAGGAATTTTTTCAGACTTCTGCTCTCCCTGTGAGCTCTCCTTGCTTTGAAAGCATCCCCTCCTTGTCAGTCCCCCTCCCCAGCATATTCTAAATATATTCCCCCTTTCTTGTTTTGCGTAGTGTCCCTAGAAATAAACTGAAGCAGTGAAACAGTGACCCTACAGGAAAAGGTAGAACAGTACCCCAAAGCCCAAACTTATAAATAATCCCTTTATCCAAGGTCACAACACACACCGCCTGGTCCTTTTCAGAGAGGAGTATCAATTAAAACACTAGTTTTAACACTATTATTGGCTTATTATTTAACAACTAGCTCACATTCAGTGTCCAAAGCTGTATAAAGAAGCCATAATAAATTGAAAGGACTGGCAGATGTTCTCTTTATTAGTACACAAGGTAAACTCGTGTTTCCAAAGTAGAATATCCCCTTTGAGTAATTTAGCTGGTTTGCAGTTATAATCACATAGCTATGCAGCTACGTTTGACGTGTAAAAGAGAAATGCAGGAGTACTTGCTATAGAGGGTGTGATTTTGGAAGTAGTTTAGAGGGTTTGAGTCCATGTATACACAAAAGATTCTCTCAAACTTTAAACAAGAGATTGAAATTATATTCTGCACCATTACCACAACACTCACAAATCTATAATGGGAAAAAAAATCCCTAGACTATAGTTACTTTATTATGTTTATAGTTTTGAGTGAAAGAGGATTTTTGATACTATATAATATAAAAAGCAAGGTTATGAGGATTTAAGACGAGAGAAAAGGAAACAAATCCCTGCCAAATGGCCATAAGCACGTGTAATATAACACACCTTGGTAACACAAATGTTGCATCTAATCAGCATGGGTCGATATACCTACAGATGCATAGTAGCACGTGGAAACCGCACACAGTCACCAGGGCAGAGAATAAAGCCCCTCATCCCCTCCAGCTGCATGCAGGGGACTGAAAAGTGCCCCCCGGGACTGGTGGCAGCCCCAGGAGGGATTCCTGTGCGATCCTGCAGTGGGAGCCGCCACTGCCAGCGCTTCCCTGCAACAATCCCGGCATTCACCAGCTGGAGTTGGAAGCACAGCACAGCTGTCCAGGCAGCACAGTGAGCAAACACTGGGGCTCTCATGCTCACTCACACCCCACTTCATACTGATGCAAGACTCAGCTCCAAGCTAGACAACTGCAGACTAAAGATTACGGCACAGCAATTGCCTACAAACATGCACATGCCTCAATTCTTTGGGAGCAACTTTTGCTTTTAATTTCCTGGGTTGAATACAGTGGATTTTAAGTTAATTGGTTTTTTTTTAATTACTTTTTCTTCTGTCCAATGTCCATCAATTTGTTACCCTGAAACTTATTCTGCCTTTACACAAGTGTTTTTACTGTAAATGAGCAAAGACTGAGATACATGTGCACACAGATTGTACAGACTATGGATATCTATAGTCTCATGTATCATTTTTCTACCCCACTCAACTACCTGCACTAAGTACTACGGTCAATTCCAGCACAAAGACAATGTCTCCTTTATGAAGCAAGAGAACAGGGTCCCAGAAACGCAAGGCTGCTGTGAATGTTAATCCTCAGACCTTACCCTGCCTGCTATGTATGGTATAAGAGCATTAAAGGTAAGTCTATATCTCAAAGCATAAGAAAAATCTGACACTTGGAGTTTGAATGGCTGCTGCAGTTGTCAAGTGCATCAGAAACCATGAGATTGGACTGACTTTGTGGTTTTTTTTTTCTTTTCTTCCCCATTCAAAATAATCTGGTGTTGGTATATTTATAATGCAGTGGCTGAAAAAAGGTTTCAGTATCCATCTCCTTGTGCTAGGCAGTGCCCAGTCATAGCTGCACCTGTCCTGAAGATCTTACAACATCAAAAAGCTTGCTTGATTGAAGAGAAAGCAACTGTATACTTGAAAAAGAATGTTTCTTTAGAAACCTTAGGATGCAGGATGCCAAATGTAATAACATCTGTTGACAGTTTCACAGAAAAACATGATGAAGAGAGTAAAGATTTGAAGTGGGGAATAAACCCCTCAAAACCCTGTCCCAAATATTGTGACTTCTCCCACACTAAGGCAACTCTTCTGACATTTGCAAACGTGAAGAAGACGTTTTCAGACCATCCAGAACAGCTCAACTCTTTCTTCACTGTAGTGGCTTTTCTTCCAGTCTCACAACATATATTCTAGATATACATCTGAGATCACAAAACAGTACCAGGTTTTCAATGATTGTGGATATACAGCACATCACACAGAGTTATGTGACAGTATTTTTTTAAAGATGACATTTCACGGAGACAAAAACCTGCAACCCAATCTATTCTAAGTATTTCCAGTAAGAGATTTATTCTTTCTGGGCAGCCCATGACAAACAAACTTAATTTTCATTCCGCTGAAAGTAGACACAGCACTTTTATTCCAGAAGGTCTATATAAATTTTTGCTAATTGTGCAATAGCATAATGGTTTTTTTGAACAGTTTATCAAGATGTCTGATAAAGAGCTGAGAAACTCAGGAATATTCTGGTAATATTGACAGTAATAACACTATAGCAGAGGATCCTTTACTACTAGTATTGTGGTAGCATCCAATCAGATCAAGGCTGCTGAACATGAATTTAGAGGAAGGCAGTACCAAACTGGTTTGCAGACACTCAGGAGAGGCTGCAAGGGCAACGTAACAGTGCTGCAACTGCCCTTATCAATACTACAGCAAATAAGCCAGGTTTGAGGTCAACCTCAGCTGCTTACCCTCATCAGAAACACACCCCACCATTCCTAATAGTTGCTAGAGACGGCAATGTAAACTGGCTTTGTGATAGCTAGAAAATCCTACCTAAGGGGAGAACTAGTCTCTTCTTTTAAATAAAAAAAAGCATAACATGCTGTTAATTTAATTCTGTTGCAAATAAGCAAGCCAGAGGTTTGCTGTCGTTACAGTCTGATTTCCAGCTTTTACAATTTTCTTGGATAACCATTACATGCACACTGAGGACTGTGGCATGTTGACAAGGCTAAATTTCACACAGGGACGTGGCTCCACCGTGCTGGAGTCAATGCTGCACAGAAGACAAGAATATGGAAAAAAGCTGCAGCTGTATCAGCAAAATCTATATCACAGTTACATCGTACAGATAGATATTACAACTTGGTGTGGGAACATCCAGAGGTAGTTAGTCAGTAAAACATTCATTCCTTCCACATAAAAGGCTGGAATAAAGATTGCTAACAGTTGTCCTAAGAGCTAGAAAAAGCCCTTCAATGAGTATTTAATAGATAAAAATGACACACTCAGGAATGGGATATCATCTGCTGTTTCTCAGAAACACAAAATTTAAAGTCAATTAAAACAAGTTCCTACCATGTCCCTGAAACACCTGCTGCCATTCCAAACAATCCTGGGGCCCCTGGGAGAGAAACTGTACAAAAATAAAAATAAAACCCCCAACCTGAATATGAGCAACCAACATACAGGCCTTCCGCACAGAAAGGTAACATTCTGAAAGATCAATACTGTTTCCACAGATTTATTATTTAGGCTTTTTCTTCACATCCTTGAGGGGAAAATGAGAGAGAGGTGTGTGACCACACAGGAACTAAGAAAAATCTCTTAATGGTATTTAGAGCTATTATAATAATCATTTCCTTTCAACAGATGACTAAAATAACTGTATTAGATACGAACAATACCGACTTCCTATAGGATGCTACCTATACATTATGTTATGGCTGAGTGGCTTAAACTTTGGAGCTCTATGAACTGCCCTAAAGCCTTCAAGAGAGGTTTCCAAGGTGGTGGCACCTTGTCCTGCTCATGGATGTTCTCCACCTCTGACAAGGGTCAGGTCAGACCCCGACTGAGGGTTTCAGCTCTGTGTCTACTTCAGTCCCATCATAAAGTGCAACAGCAGAATCCCCTCTTCAAGCTGAAACTGTCTGCTTCTGGCTCCTCAATCTTGCTTCCATCCTCACCCTTAATATCTGGCAAATCCAAGCCATACAAGGGTTTTAATTCACAGCTCATACCACCAAAAAATCTGACCATGCGTTCGTCACCAAGCGACACTTGGTTACAGAGAAAACAGAGCAGCATTAATAGAAAACCTCAGGCATGCCCTACATAAAGATCATAATTCAAAGTCTTCAGCAGAGTTAGATATTGGTTTGCATTAAGGAACCACTGATTTGAAACACACAACTCAAAGCTGCTGGAGCATACAATGCTATTAAAACACTGCCCCAGCACCCAAAGCTGGCTGCATCTCCCCTGTAGATCCCAGCGAAATCCCTGGGGGCTGTTCAGAAGCTCAGTTTGATGAGGCAATGCTCATACAGTTTATGCCCTACAAACTGCAGCCAACAACATAATTCTCATGGCCTATACATGATTCTAGAATCAACTTTGCCCTTGGGAGAAACATTCCTGAAAGCATTTAACCTGTGTTATAGGGAACACTGCACGCATCTTCTTCACTATAGTGTGAGAAATTCCTGACAACAGCCGTTCATTTTGAGGCTGGGTTGTTTTTTTTTTTCCTAACTCTTCCTTGACAAATGACAAAGGCTTCTAAAACTACCTTTGCTAAGCATTATATACATGAAATCTAACCACAGCAAACCTGGGCTGTTGTGAAGATGGATCTTGGGCTTCTCCTGTGGCTCTCACGTTCTAATTAGAGTGTAGAAAAGACTCGCAAAGAACTGCAATACTGTGTAACCATACAAAACTTGTCTCGAGCATGAAGTCACGGTTTGTTGTAGGAAATGATCAAAAGGGCACTGAAAAAGAGAATTGACTTGACTAATGGCAGTTACCTGAAACTTCTTGGTGCTTGGTATGTAAAAATATATTCAAAAAGAGTGAATCTCTTTAGCGTGTGTGCTGAATTTCTTTAGGGCGTGCAATACAGTTCATGTATACATCGTCAGAGCCTGTATTTCTCCAGTCTCCAAGTCATGGTGCACAGGTATTTGTTTCCACTGGCACTAACAGCGCTGTGGCAGCTTACACCAGCAACACACCTGGGTCAAAGATTAATGATTATCACATCCAGGTCCAGAGATAGAAACAATACATACACCTAAACTAGTATCACAAAGCTAAGTCTCTAAAAGTTAGAGAACTGAAATACTGTGAAAGATGAAAGAGAATGCGCTGTAGATTAGAATTAATCTAAAACAGTAGAGATCTACATCAGATTAATACAAACCAGCAATCATTTCTCTATAGTAAAAAGGAGATGCAGAGTCATGAAGCTAAAGAAGCCTCATGAGTGTCAATCCCTATTATCTTTTTTTTCCCTTTAGTCTTTGGTTTGAACAGCTAGTTTCCTTTAACATTCAAGACGAAACAGCATCATACAGTGTAGGGAAAGAACAAAGTGGCTCCTTTTATCTGCCTCTATATTCTGAGTAAATATTGCATCATTGTTCTCCCTAGAAAACATCTTTCATCTTTGTTTTAAGAATGTGGGTGAGCTGATGTAGTTGTGAGAACCCATCAACATTCTACATCCAAGGACCAGAACTCAGAGAGCATCCTCTTTCCATAAAAAAAAAAGCACGTGCATGGTTCCCCTGTCATCTTTGCTCACCATGCTGACATTGTTCACCAGAGGTCAGCTCACTCAAGACTCTTGGCTGCTGAGGGTAGCAAGAATGACTGCATGGTAAACTTATTTTTCCCCAAGACAGCATCAAAACAGCCTGCAGAAAATCAAAGCATGCATGTGGCTAGGTGCCATCTGTTACCCTTTCCAGAAAAAGTATCATGATATTTATATCCCCTGAGAGTATCTGTATTAGCTGTAGGTAAAGACTCTGTTCCGTACATATGACTTTGCACAGAAATATAATGGCTGCAGAACAGATGGGGGAAAACAATGCAAGGGTATTATTAGGACAAACCCATATTATATGGAACAGTTCCTTTCCTTATATAATTACACGAGGGCAGGGAGGGAATTGTAGAAGTGTACTGCAGCTTCTGGAAATTTAAAAATTACATAAAATAGACCTTAATAAGTATCATTCATAACAGAAGAGCAGCATTTACCCTTAAAATGTAAGCAATCTGGATTAAAAGGAAAAGGGAATATGGTAAGATAGTAATAGTTTTTGCAGCCTTTTCCAAGAGTTACTCCATCACTGTGCAACAGGGTGATGGAACAGAAAAGTGAGCCTGCTCTAGTGGTCATTGTCTCTTCCATCAGTCCATGACAACTCATCCACAACACCCACCTGCCCCTGTTGTTTCATGCCAGATGCTCAAGACTGAACCTTCATTACCTCTTCTGCTCTTAGCTGCTCAGAGAAGAGATAAATCCACACATTCTTCCATATCTTTAATCAGATGAGTTAATCATCACAGGTGCTTTTCAGAAGAAATATTTTATCCAAGAAGTGATCTCCAGCATTGCCTCTGCCATAAAAACCATACACTTTCTACATAGTTTTCTGTTAAGGCCTGTAGTGTTCAAGTGTTGTAATTAGCATTGGTAAAACCTAGTCCCCAGGAGCTAAAGAAAACCTCTAACAAGCAACATTTGCTCCTCCACAGAGAAGAAATCTGTTTCCATCACTGTGGAACGGAAAAGTGCAAGACCAAAGTCTATATTAGGAAGTCTGATATACTGTTAATACACATTAAAATGATACTACCTTAACTTACCCACTCCACTTATTTGCTGCAAGGGTCTGTATGTTTATAGCTCTGCAGTCCAAAGCCTTTTTTTCTTTGTTATAGCTAGTGCAGTGGAAGTGTCGAGACAAGGTCCATCGCTGTTAAACATGCAGGAAAACACATACCACAATTTAACAAGACAACCCGTTAAGTGAAATATTTATTTTCTTGCCTAATAATGACTAATCACACTGTGGCAGCTACATGCTGTAGACCACGAACAGCCAGCTATGTGGAATGGCAGGATCCCAGGAACAGAAGGTAAAGATATGCAAGCCAAGTTTGACTTCTACCTCTTATTCATGACTATGCCCTTACTGCAGAGCAGACACGATATGCCAAAAGCTGAAAAGCTAATATTAATATTCAAGACACTTGTCGGTTTCCTGTTATTTTTGTAGTAGTTTAGCTTGGCAAGGTAAAGGTTTGGAGGAGATGAAAGCAAAAGTCATCCACCTGTACTTCTAGGCAGCTGTTCCCTTATCCAGCTACCACGCAGTAATGATGCATGTGAACACACAGCTGACAACAAATGCAGTGGTATAACATGGCTAAATAAGACAGACAACAGTATCCTGAAGTTGCTCTGGGTTAACCACCACTGTTCAAGCTGACATACGCTAATGTAACTGGTGTCAGACCTTGAGTTAACTACACAGACCACGTAAGAGCACCTCTCTTAAAAATCATTGGGAAAGCAGACATCTGTCCGATAGCCTTGTCCCTTCCTTCCCATTTTGAGTTTGTTAGCCCTTCTCCACAGACACCACCACATCCCTGCCCCATAAGGAACACTTGTGTGTTCTACCATCTGCATCTTAACAATAGTAAGGCAAATCTTTGTTTCAGTTAGTTGTACCCACAGCTGCATAAAAGGAACAACTCTGCACTAGAGTCAGCTCAGATGCTCAGACATTTTCTGAGCCTAGGGAGCATCTTTTCTCTCTCATCAATTCCCATCCGAAAAAGAAAAAAAATTACGTGTATTCCCCAGTCTAAGACTGAGAAATGTTATAGCCCATCTCCAATAGTCATCAGCACCTTTCAATTTATTCATGCAGAAGATTACTTAAAACCTCTCCCCCCACCACATATAAATGCATCTGTTTCTGATTTAAAACAAAGTTGAATTCCAATTTTTTAAAAAGCTTTTATCTTAAGGAAATATGGGAGCTTCAAAGTCCTGTAATGTGCAGTTCATTTGAACATTAATGGAAAGAAATGTTCTTCCACTTCAAACTATTTCCTCAGTCAATTAGACAAATCCTCTGAGTGGAGTTTGCGAAGCAGTTCGTGCCCAGGAACTTAATTAGTACTGAATTCCAGAGCTTCCATCCATCTCACTCCATGTTAACACTATATACGGGCCACGCAGCTCACAAGACTGCACTGGAATGGCATCTATGCACGATCAGCCATGGGGACAGCTGGGGACACCAAAGAGTCAGTTGAGCCGGCACAGCAGCTGGGACAGACAAAGACTGTTAGAAGAGGTTGCAAAGGCAGGCATCAATCAGAAGGGAACAGCTGATTAAAAACCAGTTGAAAACTCAGCAGAGGTCCTGACTGCCTATGGTCATTGAGAAAAGTCATACTACAGATTTTAAGAGTAATAGGTTTCCCCAACGCCCTTGTTGAATTTCTCATTGACATTTGAACTATTCCTGTTACACTTCCCTGCAGTTTCAATTATACTGTCACTTGCACATTTTTTTTGCCCTAGTTAGCTGCTCTGTTCTTAACTGTGGTTCATGGCACTCCTAATTAGGATTGCTAGCACAATACCTTTCAGCATCAGAAGTAACAAACTAGAGCTGGTGTGTGAGCCTGAAACCAGAGGGAACAAGCAGCAAAGCAGAGTAGCTCTATACCAACAGAGCAAGAAACATATTTCACACTATGGGTATCTGTACTTCTATGGTGTAATTGCAGAAAATACTGAGCAATTCCTGAAAAAATAATTAGGGTCTCTTGGAAAGAGAGCTTTGAACAATATTTACAGAGAAACTAAGTTAGAAAGAAAAGGAGCAGCCTCTACTACCAAAAGAGTCCTGAAAGTCCTGGTGATAGGACAATATGATAGCAGAAACTAAGTGAACTTAATAGGTTTCTCTAAAACCTTCTTGTCTCATCCTACAGAGGCTCGTCCTAATTTCACCACTAGCAAACAGAACAGCACGTTTGTTACCAGTGGATCCCAAGACCACAGACCAGGCTAGAAAGTAGCTTCCACAGCTGTTCTTATATTCTGGTAAAGAATGGTTCAGTTTTTGTTCACTTGGGTTCATTATTTTGTTTTTTTTCCTCTTGATTTCAGCAGCCACAACAAAGAGCTTAAAAAAGATAATGTTGTTTGGAATAATCATCAACAGTGAGGCGAGTATAGTCTTTGGTGCAGTAATATATTCATCAACATATCAAGCAGATCAACACACTGTATTCCCTTATCTGCTATGTAGCAGTTTTCCATTTTTAAAAAAAACACCAGGCATTCACTTTTCTTTTTATATTCAGGCAGTACATATATAAGCAAAACACAAAATGCCACACATATACCTTAAAAAGTCAAAGTTTCCTACTCCGTCTCCATCTCCCAGTTACTGATAGTCTATTTGAGGATATTTCCTCTTCCTCCTGACCTTCAAGTGAGGCTAACAGTCTTGAAAGTGGTAATTATGATCTTAAATTAACAGAAAATATTTCTGCGAGTTTCATAAAAGGCATCCTGTCTCTAATACAATGAGAAAGATAAAGATGAATGCTCCTTTTCATGCTCATTTATTGGTCATTTGTGGAGCAATGAAATTGCTTTTTATTGTCACATACCCAACAAGATAGTAGTGGATTTAAAGGAATCACTTGAGCAGGCTTTTTCCACATTATCCCTTGCTCCTTGTACCTGAATTAACTCTCTCACATGGGTAAAATTCAAAGATGCTGGTGTCACTGGAACTTCCATACCCTATTTCCCAGTTAGCTCTCTGACTGATACTGTCTGGGACAGGGAACACATTATCTAATCTCTAGCCACTTATCAACAGTAAATTACATCTACTTTAATTATGTAGGCACCCAAGACGAGAGTATCTGGGCACATCAAGTTTTGGTTTATTTGTCTAGCTCCTTGGACAAGAAAAACAAGGATTGCAGCTCAGATTTGTCAAGACAAGCAGGTGCCTAAACCCTGAGGGCCTGGGCAGGGAGTTCTGATATCTCCCAGGAACATCAGTGTTCCCAGATTAAGCAAGAACTCTGAAAAGATAAGTGAGCCCTGATCCACAGGTCGGCTTCACATCATTATCTTCTCCCAAGTGACAGGGGACAGGACGAGAGGAAATGGGTGGACGAGGTGCTCAGGGACATGGTTTAGTGTTTGATAGGAATGGTTGGACTCGATGATCCGGTGGGTCTCTTCCAACCTGGTTATTCTGTGATTCTGTGATTAAACAATCCTTTCATATGCAGACAAGATAAGCAACAACTCAAGGAAGAGTTCAGAGTAAAAATACACATCAGAAGTGCTTGATCTTGCAATCCAATAAGCTGTCCACTTCCCAGGGGAGTCTGTGTGATCTGCAGAACCTTCTCATGATGCTATAACAATGTATCTGGAGAAATCCAGCATTCAAGCCCTGACTATCCCTTCACCCACGACTTTCCACTTGGATCCTGGGCAGCTGCTGGCCCTTGCAGAGCCTGGGGAGCAGCTCCAAGTCATCCCTCAGGATGATGGTCTGTGATGAGTATCCAGATCACAGAGCACAATCTAAGGGGAAGAAAGCCAGTGAACCCAAGATCTGTCTTCAGGTGTGGCAGTGTCAAGAATCAAGGAAAAAATTATCACTAAGATGCAACAACTGAAACAAGCCTAAAAGCATCCACTACATTTTTTGTGTGTGTGTGTGTAAGAACTCATTTCTGTTTTGTTTATTATCAGAAAAAACATGATATATTTCCTATCCCATAAAATACACATATAATTTGTGTGGTAATAAGACCCAGGAGAGGCATAAATATTCCCAAGGGTTTCTGCAGTTCAGAAGAACACTGTAAAACAGTTTGATAACTTGGAGATTACATTTCCCTCCATTCTCTACACACGTACAGACACACACATGCAAAAGCCTGCCAAGGGGAACGTTATTGATGCTTTATAACTACAAGCCAATAAACCTCATGAATTTCATCTATTTGAAGACTGCAATAGAAGCAGAAACATAAGTAGCATCCTTAAATTCAGGATCATTAATTTAATCCCCACCCCTAATACATGCCAGCCAGCATTCTCTGTTAAATCCCTTCATGGTCCTTTTACCAAGAGCAAGCAAAACCAAAAAATGGCATTTGGGAAAGAACATTACAAGCCCATTCAGCAGAGTATCCCTCCTGAATTACCCATAGCAAGCACTGATGTGATATTTCTTCTGGCAACAGTTTTGTTTCGTTACCAAAATTAATTAAACGTTAAGATGAAGAGGCAATTGTGGTCTTCGCCCTCAAGCAGCTGAAACCAGGAATCTAGTCCACCTGTTGTCCCATTAACCCCACCCAAAACACCTCTCCTGGAGGTCCTGCTCAGCTCACAGGTATAATGTCCTCTTCACCCACATGGAGAGAACACAGCAGAGCCTGGTCTTGGTGACCTCTGGTGAGCAGCCCACGAAGCATCTGAAGAGTTAACAGAGCGAGATCGAAGCCAGCATTGCAGTCACAGCAAAGCCTTCTCCTCCCCTCCCCAAAGTAGCTATGAAGCTGACACAAGAGGATTCATAGCAGCAACATGTCTAAGACAGCCTGGTTTAAAATTACGAGATCATCAAACCTGCTATTAGAGAGTAGTATTGCTGTAAGATGCTGCTATTAAACACAACCCACCACAGCCACCCATGCCTTGCATCAGCTGGCTTGTTTGTGGCACTTGGCACCATAGTTCCCATTTGCAAGAACACGAGGAGCATCAGCTGTGCCTGCTCTGAATTGCAATAAAGTTGTTCCGCGTTGAAAGAAAAGGTAGATCAAATCTTTAAACCATCAAAACCTTCAGCAGAGAAGAAATAAGATGTCGTGGAGTGGGGAGTGCCAAAAATCCATCAAAGGCAGGTTAGCTATCTTGTCAGTGGTGCTAAATAGGTATAAATGGACATGTTCAGTCAGGCAGAGACAGCACTGTGGGGAGCTCAGTGAGGGAGAAGGGGGAGGGAGGCAGCTCTCCTTCCAGATGGGATAAATCAGCATCTGTTTTATTCTCAGCTTTGAACGCCTAAATGCATCTTAAAAAAAATAAAAATAAAACTCACCATACAGAGACAGAGAATAATGAGCCCGAAAGGCAGATCTTGTGAAACTGGACAGCATACGCTTTGGGCAATGCTTTCAGAGAGGAGTAGACTGATAATTCTCCATGACCTGGGCAACATCACTTGTTTCATCCTTCTACATTTTGAAAGCAAACTCTTGTTTTATAAAAGCAACTACCTAGTTACGCAAGTTTTTTATGAACTACTTTTTCTCAATAAGGTTGCAAAATTTAATAAAGCCCTAGACTCCCGTTATGTCTGCTTTAAAGTTTCAGAACAACATTTCTATTCCATGAGTCACCAATGATCTGCCCTGCCCAGCATAATAGAAAAGAAATAACAGCTGCTCCATCTGAAGCATCCCCGCACTGCAGCTGCTGAGCTCTCATTCCAGAAGCCCCAAACAGCTGCCACACAGCAGAGGGGCAGCTCAGCAAGCATACGAGCAAAGTTCATTTCCACCTAGAATTCTTCCTCCAAATCTGTCACTGTTCCTGGTGGAAACCAAATGCACCTGTGGCAGCTACAAGCATCACAAAAAAAGAGACACTAATTTGTACAAAATTTAGTTCACAAAGCTACTCAGCTTGAGACTTAAAACACCTCCTCTGTCCTACAAAAGCTAACTACAAGCACTAACCACGGACCAACAAAACCCACAGGGCACAGAGAACTGATCTCATGAAACAGCGATTTTAAACCCAACTAGTTGTCTAGCTTCTGTTCTCTTTTCTTCGGCTTTAAGTGCAGCTTTAAAGTGACCTGTATTCTATCCCTGCGAAATACATTAAGAAGAATATATATATATAATATACAGGAAAGCTAATACATTATTTTAAACCAAGCCAAACCAACAAGCCAAACACACCAAGATTTCACACAAGTGTTTGACACACAAGTTTCTCCAAATAGAAAAAGAGCATTCTTAAGTCTGCTGTCAGAATATTAGCAACAACATACGGAGCTTTTCTTCCCCAAAACTGAAGCAGATGCCAGGGGAACCAAGCAGTTCCTGAAAGCTGTTGCTGGCAGAGGACAGCCCTGGGAAAGCTTTTGCGTATATAAGGAGCTAGAGAGCATTGAGCCTCCTACATCGGCGGCGCAATGCTCAAGGTCAGGAAAATCACATTGTCTGGGCCAAATAGTTACATCAGGAATTGTAGTTTTATACTGAATGTAGGTACCTAGAGGGTTTTTTTCTTTCGTTCAATACTCGTGTCTGAAAACCAGCTTAGCTAATAAATATATAGAAGAAATCAACTAAAGCTTTTCACAGAGCTAACACGGCATTACTCGACATGACCAACATGTAACATTTTAATTCCTTAAGAAACTTATAACTATTCAGGCAAATAAGAAAGGGACCAAAAACATACACTTGAGACACATAAAATTGTGCCTTATTCTCAAAATAAATTATTCAGTTGTTTAAGCGAGCATCTATTCACATACATTTCTTGAGGCAAAACATCTCCTCCCCAATACCATCATTCTCTTTGAAAGCAGCATTCATCTCATTTGCCCCTTTCAGAAAGGAGGTTTGACAGAAAGGTAAAGCAGCTCTTAAAGGACTAATCAGTTAACTTCATGATCCTACATCGTTCCTCACCCTCCCCATCACCTTGTGGCTTGATCCTGGAAACAGCATGGGATTTATAAGCAGCTGTCACTGGACACTAACCACACAGTATTTGTGGTCAGTTGCTCAGCTCCAATGGGAAGAGAACAGCTTAATATCCACAGGTTTGGCTTCTCCCTTTGAGTGGGAGGCTGTTGTAGCGCAGAAGAGTCATTTATGCTTTGAAGTCCTGTTTTCCATTTCATATTGAGTGCTAACTTCAATCATTGTTAATTCTCATGATTAATTATTCCTTAGCCTGTATATAGCAGTCACCATGATGCAAAAATTTGGAAAACTATGGGCGAGTCAAACCGACATCCCGTGTCACCTGCATCTCCCTAGATAACTGGGTCTTTAGGACTGACCATGTAAAACAGTAGAAGTTTGTGAGCTGTGCATCTGTGAAAAGGGCTTTTCCTTAATAGAGATGTAAATACCCAGAAATGGGTAAAACCTGGTATTTTGTGAAAAAGATCAGCAATACAGAGCAAACAAGACTAGCCTAGGAGGAAACCAATGACCAAGCTCATCTTCTGGCTGCATTCACTGAAAAAAAAAAAAACCACAAAAAAACCAAAATACAATTGCTCTTGAACATTCCTGAAAGGTAATGAAAGTGCCAAATAAAGGACTGAGACATCTCACAGCAATGCTGGAGGGGATAATATTGAAAGATTTATACATGTCTGAAGGTAAGTGGTAGAAAAGAGTCTGTGGAAGGTGCAAATTTCATCTTTTCAGCTATTTATCACCTTAAAAGACACTTGCTTTGGGCAGAGAGACATATTACAAATTTGTCACTGATTCCTCTTGGAAAACATTCAAGAGAATTTCATTTTCCAAAATCAAAGTAAATAAAAGGGGTGTTGTTATCTGCACACCAATGCAAAATGCACTTTATGTTTGTATATGCATTAGAGACAAAAATGACAGAAGCTTCAATAGAAAAAAATCAAAACAGCTCTCAGCTGGCTTCTTCCATACCTTGTCAGAAACATCAGATATTTCCATTTCCGTTGATTTGCTTGTAGGATGATCATTGTTTTAGTTGACAATAACAGCTCAAGTTCTTCAGGTAGCTTGCATGGATTAAGTTGCTTGTATAATTAATAGGAGTGGCAATGACAAAGTTGAAAAGCAAAAAGATGAGCCTAGTTTACCATTACCTTAATGGTTATCACAAGTCACAAAAACACAAAGGAAAAAAATGTTGAAATAAGCCCTGGAAGCTCCAGTCCTACAGTAAATACTAGATACTCTATATAAAAGGAAGGGAAGAAAAAAATATTTTAGTCGTTATGGTTTTACTAGGATTTTAAATGTATCACCAAGGAAAGGATCTTGTCAACTCCTAAACTGAGAGATGATTTCGATGACAACACAGACCTTTTTAATCACAGGCTGTTTTGCCAAGGACAATTCACAGGAGCAGACTGTTTCACACCTGTACATCAATTTTTCACCACTCCTTTTGGTCACATACAATTATATCTTACCTAAGGCGAAAGCCAGCTTGCTGCTCTACTTCTTCCCCTGCAGGTCCCAAAGAGCATGAAACAAACCACAGACATCGTCTTATCACCACCTTCTCTGTAAAAAGGGATTGCTATTGCAGGTAGGACTGCAGTTAGGGATGAGAATGGTGTGGTCATGGGGCTGACTGGGCTAGAGTGGTGCTGCTGCAGATGATCCTGCCCTAGATGCTCACTGGCCTGCGAGCTGCACAGAGCCACATTCAGCAAACACCCATAGACCTTGACCTGCGGCACCAGCTCCCCAGTGGCACCAAGACAGCCGTTACGAGGGAGCAAGGAGACTCCAGGAAATAATAGTTTTCTGATGATCTTCAACCCATTCCATTAACAGAGGAAAAAGGTACACAACTATCATGCTGATTCTTGATTAGAGACCACTTTGATTTAAAGGACAGAGTTTGCAAACGCCCTTGCTTTCTAGCAATCCTCACCAAAGTAGGAGGCAAGGATTCTGATATAATAACTCAATAACAACTAGATAGTCATTATTAAGCAGGTATTCTTTATTAGCAGCACTGGATGTGTGGGGGAATCAATCTCCAAAAACACACATACCAAGCAAGAAACCGTGCGTCTTTTATAGTAGAGATGTATGAATTTTTCATCAGCCCACCTCCAAAAAAGATATTCTGAAGAGTTATTAACATATCTCCACACCATATTTATGTGTGCAGACAATCTGTTGGGTGGCCTGAGGACCCCCTCTTGAGGCCCAAAGATGAAGACTAGAAGCAAGGGGGACGCAGTCCAAATTTTGGGAAAAACAGTCCTTTTCCACTGGTGTGGTAGGGTGGATTTCAGGCTTCCTTATCTTATCCTACAGGATGCCTGGGATGCCTGTTCCTTCCACAGCTGGTCTACCTTTGATAAACATCCTTCCAGACACATATCACTATGGGATATACAAGCTTAGACAATTGTTATAGATCAAGACACAAATTCAAACATTTGCCATTCATTGGTCCCCCTTTAGGAAAGAAAACATTATTCAAGACACATATCACTATGAGACATACTAACTTAAAATTTGCCACTCATCAAATTCCTTAAAGAAGAGTTAGTAACATCATAAAATTTTAGCAACAAGATGAAATCTGCAGCACCTTCCTCCCCTCACCCTACTCTTGGGGTTAGTGCTGCTCCTCCCCAGAAGCACCTGTTGGAGAAGGTGCTCAAAAAATGTGGCACTAGTCAGGGTCACACATTTGCTGGTTTAATCCCAAGATGCAACCCCTCCGCTCCTTCCAGTGCTAATTGGACAGTCTTACCTGAAGGTGCATCCTATAATCTATGAACTATCCGCTCTCCCTATCACTAGAGGAAACCAACACTTTAGTAGTTTAAAAAAAAAAAAAAATCAACTGAATTAAGTGACAATTAGAGAGCCGTGGATTATCATACCAGGATTTAATGTGACTCTTCTAGTCGCACAGTGGATGATGCCAAGCACTACAGATCACTAAATGGTAATGATGCACAGCATTTATCCTGGAGAGTATGCTAAGATAGAGCATCAGCTGCTGAAATCCCAAAGTTAGATGGTAGAAGGATGGGGGGGAGGTTGCCTTTATCTCAAACTGGTGAACTGTCTGCAATCATGTACATTCCAAGAGACCTACTCTAAGCATTTGGCTGTAGTCACCATCCAGTGACCATCACTTCCCTTGCACTCTCTAAATCAGTTCAGAAAACTCTACAGAACGAGGTGTTCTGTGCTGGAATTAAGCCCATACAGCCTAGAAACAGCTGAAAAAAACCAACTGTGTTGTTCTTGCATTTGTGCCGACCTACTTATTGCTAAATGAGCCCAGAGGGGGTTGGGATAATTCCCCCCCTCTCCCTCTTTCCAGGTAATACTGGAAATCCTTAACTACATTTCTAACCCAGAGACGTCAACAAGCTTTCTCAAAGTTTTAATAACAGATAAACAGAGGGGTGGGATGATAACTGTCTTTATGCACTCTCTGAAAGATGTTTTAAGCAGAGATGTCAAATGACAAACCACTGATCATTGGAGACCTCTGAGGTCAGTGCACAGATGGGTCCATCTGCAAGGTATATCCCCAAGGCAAAGCAAGTTCCGAGGATAAGAATTGATGGAGGGAGTAAAAAAAAAAAAAAAGCATAGTCAGGTGTTTATCAGTTTGTAGAACTCCTTAACTGACATACTAGTTCACAGGGGGATTCTAGAGAAGCTGTATTTGATTCAGGAACAAAACTGCTTCTTAATATTTAAATTACTTTCCTTGTTCTTGGGCTAAAAATAGCTGCTGCTAATGCTCAGCTGTTATCTGGAGTTGTAATGTTCCCTAAAGATACTGGGTGAGGCCCCTGCCAGCTTTCAGGTTTGGTACCATCCTTTTATTAATCCAGTTCTCAAATCTCCTACCCTCTTCCCAAAAGTCATAGTTCAAGAAGCCATAAAATTAATGAGCTTGCACTCTTTATTCATTTCCAGATAGTGCTTGTAAAAGCCGCTTGTTAACCAACTGGTTGGACGTGCTGCATGCTCAGCACAAGCCAGGAGGGCCCAAGTTAAAACAAAGGGGATTTCCTTCCCCTCAAAGGTATCAAGAAGCAATAAAGATTTCGTCATAGCAATCATAATAAACTTGTCGCTTGGCCAAGATTTATGTCAGTCATGTTTTATAGGCGAGAAAAGGGATGGAAGAGGAAAAAGCAGACAGCAATCATTTCCTGATTTCACTGAGGGAGGGGACACAGAATTCTTTTTAAAAACAATCCAGTTTAATAAATGGTACAAAGTGTTAATCGTATTTCAATATGACTGCAAACCACTTTGCTAACTGTGGCAAGGAAAAAAAATGAAGAGGAACATGAAAGAAAACAGATTTCTAGATCGATGCACACCGAAAAGTGAGATTTTAAGTTCTTCCCCTGCATGGGAAGATCCCTACCATGTACTGTTTACTCCACAGACAAGGAAAGAGCAGAGAAATGTAGCTCTAGAGTACAAGTTCAGAAATGCCCCTGTTGTATGTGTGGCAGGAGTGGTGGTGGGGAAAATATTTAGTGAATTAACTTTATTTGCTGCGTAAAAAGCAAAAACTACAACAACCTAGAGACATGCTGCTGAGCTTGGGGGTTTTATTGATATATTTTTAAAGGGCAGATTAAATGACCTGAGCAACTATAGAGTTGTCAGCTTGGCATCAATCCCAGGTAAAATAATTGAACAGCTGATACAGAACACAATCAAGAACTAACACTTATACAGTTCATCCATAAAGATATGTTGACTGAAATATCAGGCCTCAACAGATTAATGTGTTCTCTTCTATAAAACCCTTACTGGTATTCAATAAGTACTAACAAACATACTTTGGATTTTTAGAAGGCATTGCACTCAGTGTGATTTGACATCATGCTCAAACAGCTTGCACACAAAACAGAGCAAGAACAGCTACAACACGATCTCCAGATCTACTACACAGTGAAGACCTCCTCTCAATCTCCAATATTCAGGAACCAGGGCCAGTCTGTTCAGGGAGCAGAAGAGGATTCAGGAGACCACACCTGCTGCTCCACAGCAGCACAAGACACACCAAGCAATGGCAAGAGCTCGAGCCCTACGAGGATTAAGAAATCAATTCTGTTCCTTTGCATTCCCCTTACCACCAGCCAACATTTGCAAGTTAATTATAAATCTTTTCTCCCACAAAAAGAACGGCTGATATTACCAATCTCATATCAAATCTGTGGTAAACTTGGTAGCATCTCTTTTATTTCCAAATGAATTTGCCTTATTAAAAAGTAATGAGCTATTAATTAACTTTGCACTCATATAAAGCTGTTTAATTCTCAATCCAATTAACAGCAATCTGCTGAAGGAGTCTAATGATTATTTTAAATTTGCTAAGAGAAACATCTCTGAGCCTTTCATAATAAGATATTTATAGAATGGCTTGGGCTGGATCTTGCTCGCATTTTAGTTCAATAACATTTTTATAATACTTCAACATCTCTCTACAGCATTATCTTTGACAACACATCATTTAGATGCAAAGCAAGGCTGAATAACTAAAACTGCTCATTAGAAAGTTGTTTTGGAGGGATTATTTTGTTTCTAGCTTTCCCAATCATATCAAAATAGGCACAGAAAGTTCCAAAGCCTTTAATATGGTTTCTGTTCAGGTAAGTCTCACAGGGACTTCTCAAAGGTATTTGATGTTCAGAGAGTGCAGCAATAGGCTGCTTACCACCTTCCCAAAGCATCATGAAGTCTCCTCTCACCATACACGCAGGTCAACTCAGCAGCCTGGTTTGGCTTAAGTCACAATCATAATGACACTGCATATCTTTAAGGACTTGTAAACACAGGCTGGTCGTACATTGTTGGACAAGAAATTCTTTAGTCCATATGATTTTGGCATCTTATTTTTACTCCCTCATACTGTCATAACAGAATATCCACCTGTGTAGTATATACGCATGCAGTCATTACCTAGACTCACCTTCCATCTTTTCTGACACAGGATAAACAACTCCCCAAACCTGCCCTTTAAAGGACAGTTATTCCACTACTGCATCAAAGGCATTTAATGACTACGGATCACCCGAGCATGAAGTTTGAGTGGATGAGGCCCTTTATAGACAGATAGGAGGAGCCTCTTGTTCACAAGTCCTCCAACCACCTTGATACCTGTTAAAGGAACAGCACTGCAAAGCATAAGCAACCCAAGAGGTTCCTGGAATGCCATGCTAAATTCCTTCTCCAAGTGACAGAAGAGCAAAAGAGCAGACATGCTTTGCTGGACTTGGTTCTAACCAACAAGGATGGGCTGGTAGTGAATTTGAAGTTCAAGGGAAGCCTTGGCTGCTGTGACCATGAAATGGTGGAGTCCAAAATCTTTAGGGCAGTGAGGAAGACATGCAGCAAGCTCACTCCCCTGAACTTTAGGAGAAAAGAATTTGGCCTCTTCAGGGATGTGCTTGGTAGAGTACCATGGGATAAAGCCCTCGAGGAAGGAGGGATCCAAGAAAAGTTGGTTAATATTCAAGGAGCTCCCCCTCCAGGCTCAGAAATGATGCATTCCAGCAACGAGGACATCAGGTAAAAATTCCAGGACACCTGCACTGATGAACAAGGAGCTCCTGGACCAACTCAAATGCAAAAATGAAGACTAAAGAGGGTGAAAGTAAGGACAAGGAGACTGGGAGGAATACAAGGAAGTTGTTCAAGCAGCCTAATATCAGGTTAGGAAAGCTAAAACCCTGATAGAATTAAGTTTGCCATGGGATGTCAAAGGCAATAAGAAAAGCTTCTCTAGGTACATCAGTGATAAAAGAAAGGCTAGGGAAAATGTGATCCCTCCCTGGAAAACAACAGGAGACACAGTTACCCAGGATATGACCAAGGCTAAGGTAACCCAATGACTTCTTTGCCTCAGTCTTCATCAACAAAGGCTTAAGCCACACTGTTCAAGGCAGGGAGAGGGAAAATGAAGAACCTCTCACTGATTTTATATCTTGAAGTAGTTAAAACCAGTTGTCTGAATATGCTCGCTAATGCTTTTGAGATATCCACAGTAGCAAAGCAAATTAGATACCATTTCTTCCCTTGCCATGATCCTCTGGCACTTTTAATTCTCACATGGTATCATGCTGGACAACTACACAATGCGGAGCAAGGACTGTTCATCTTCCTGATTGATGAAGAACATCTCTGGGTTTTATTTTCTCTCTCATAGACAGTTCATTCTGCATGGCTCCAATGTTCATTTGCATGCTTCATAGCCTCCTGCTTTAGAGGGGACGGATGCTACTGTATGATGATTTACTGTCTGCCTCTGATTGAGGCTGAGGGCATTTCATGTTATTTTATTATCTAATGCTTGTACACACAGCGTATTTTAACTGCTGCATCCATACTCTTATTTTACAAATCAATGCTATGTCTCTCACTGAATCGCAAGAGCCATCTGAAATTATTGATCGGTTCATATTTATTTTTCTATTGATCATGTCATCTACAGCACCATTAAGTTTCTTTTGGTAGAGAGGATGTTCGAGTTATGCAATTTTCCATGTTCAGCATAGATACTACTGCTATCAAATTTCCCAAAGTAATAAAAGCTAAACTTCCTGAATATTTTGTACCTAAGCCTCTCAACACATTCTCACGTAGAAATCACTGCGTGGCCTCTGTCTGTTTAGGTTGGGCAAATTAATATAGCTGACAAGATTTCCCCAAGGTCATCAAGTGGCCAGCAAACTGCATCCTAAATACAGCGGTCAGTGTAGCTGGCTTGCAAAATTCAGGATCTGAAAGAAAATATATGAAGATGTTTTATGCTTTCATTAAGCAGAGGGGGCTTTAAGAACCATCTTGCTTAACCAGGAGCAACCTTAATTTGACAACAACAACTTCTGTTGAACCACTAAGCTGTTCTCAGGACATTAAAATATCCAACAAAACCCCCCCAGCCCTACACACACACCAAAAAGCAAAACCAACCCCTCCCTAGATTCTTCCACAAAATAACTTCTGTAAATGATTTTTCTCAATTTCTGTTCTGTAGAAGTTCTTACACTGTAGAAGCAACAGAGCAGTAAGTAAATAGTTTCTTGGTGTATTAGGGAATTAATACCTGTCACACAATCTCTGTGGCTTTCTGTAAGAGGAAGGAAGCAACCGTGCACTGTGATGAAGTCAAATTTATACACCAGTTTTCAGACTTCAGGCACAAAAAAAAAAAGGTATTTCTTTTTAGAAGAGTATTTTAAACACATTCCTTCTTCCTTGATGAAATTTTGCTGTGCCTTGACTGCACATAAAGATACTGGAAGTATTCATGGTCCCTTCCAAAACAAATTCAGTACAGAAGTGCAAGTTTTATGGAAGCTGATGTTACACAGCTTCCTAAGAGTGTTAACAAGTGTGTAATAACCTGGGATGTGTCTCGCACATAAAGGATGCCCAAATCATCACAAGTATGCTGGATTGACTGTGCATGGGCATGATTCTCGAACAGCACCTTTGCTACCTTTCATGTAGCTGAGCAGCTGTAAATAATTCACATTTTTTGTGCATAATATTGTTTAATCAGAGAGTCATGCAATCCAGTTAAAGCTATTGATCTGACCAGCCTGCGGAGCATCTGGAAATAGTCATATTATGCCCTAAAAATCTCAAATTCCATCACAGGCAGGAGTTTCCTATTAACAGAAAAATTAAGAAATACAGAATTCAAAAAAAAAACAAAGCAAATGAAGCACTTTATGCAGAAGGATCTTGGAAAGAGCTATTTGATAAATATTACTTTCTTTCCATATAATTTATGCATTCAAGATCAATCTCACTGAAGTCAGGCAGGTTGGTCTTCTTAAAAGCTAAACTAGCTTAAAATTGAGATCAAGGTCTAAACCAGATATAAATTGGAGCACATGATCTCCAAATTAACAGTATAATGTAGATCCAAGGGTATTAGCTAAAGTTATGCAAGAGAAACCTTTTTTCTTTTTTTCCTCTCTTTTCAAACCACAGTAGTTATTACATTACCAGATCTAAAATAGCTGATTTATATGGATGTACATCATTTATATAAGCACCAAGACAGCAGAAAACTCGTCAACAGCTAAGGTTTTGGTGCAGTACAGAGAAGGATTTTACTAGATTTGAGATACTGTCAAAACAAAATGTCATTACTTTTATATTTAATGCTTTTGTTAGTCTCAAGAGAAGGTTTACAAAATTAATAGTGATATAACTCACTATACTAAAATGCAGGTGGGTTGGTGTGAACCAGTTGCTAGTACTGCACTGCAACAACGTGGACCAGGGACTGAAAAAAAAGACACATCTGACTGAAAGAACTAAATGCAAATTTGTAGAACACTACTATTTAGCCCAGCTTTTTATGATAGTGTCAACAAAAAGCAGCACTTTGGAAAACAAATTTTGTTTGATAGAAAACTGGGCAAGGAAAGAACATGCAAGTGCAGGATTATTACAAATTAAATGATTACTGATGCATGAATACAACATGGCTGGAATTAGGTAAACAAAGCAGTAAGACAAGAAAAAAAAAACTATCACAGCCCAGGCACCTTGCACCTGTAACTCTGAGAACTTGTTCTTTCCAGTGCAAAATGCTGTCAGTTACGAAATGAGCAATCTGTTCTCCTCAAAACAAAGGACAACCCAAATCCAATCTGTGCAGCTTCAGCTTCTACACATCAGAAGACAAATCAAAACCATTTCAGCAGCAGCTTGAACTCACATGCTCAAAATCTGAGGATGCCATCTGCAGCCCTACATTCACACTTAACATTGAATTGCGCTTCTGGTAAACTTCATTTTCTGCTTCCAAAGCCTCAGTTTCTTACTCCAGCAGCAATTCCTACATCACTTTTCCAACATCCACGTATTGACTTCTAAATTAAAAGGACACTTGCTCTTGAATATTCCAAGGAAAACACATCAATGAAATGGAAGATGCATCACACAATACTTGACATTCTAACATAAGATTTACAGAAATTGTGCCAAAGGACCCAAGAAACACATGTACTGTTGTCATTATAGTTTTCTCTACAACTGCTCTTTGTCCAGCATGGAAACAGGGCACGTTCATGGAGAAACACAACAGGCACCTATGTTTAAGTCACACAGCCACAGTCACTCTTTTCCAGAACCCAAGAACCAGTTTGATGACATCTCCTCCAGTTCTGATATGGACCAAAGTGCCAAAGGGATCATTATTTTTGAGCACAGCATAGTTGTGGGCTGGGGAACATAGAGATAATGCTGTTTCACAACTACCACTAAAACCACCCCACAGTCTTGAAAATCACTCATCCCTATTAACGTCTACTATTAACGGTGTCTACTGTTTATAAAATAGTTCTTTTAATCTTGGATTTATCTTAAAGTCTTCAGAACGCGTAATTTGCATGCAGAAGAGCTTATTATAAATCTTCTCACAAACAAGAACTACAAAGGCACTTTGTACAACTTTGAAAGTTGAACAGCTCCAAAACAGATGGAAATCCAGTTCCTTGCAGCACAGCCTGCCAATATTCAATACTGAGACACTTTCCCTGAGCTCTTATACTGGTCTTACAGTATATATGGGTATCTCTGTGTCAATTTGGATCAGTCCATGTGATGTGCAACTGATTTTTCCATCGTATAATTTACATGCAAGTCAAACAACTTAAGGCCTTAATAGGTATTTTAACAGATCGAAAGAAACACAAATGAGTAAAGGCATTTTGATGTTTGCTACCACTTACAGTTCAGAAGCTTTCAGGACACATGTTTAATCAGAGTGAGTTGATTAGGATCATGGCTGAATGATTATTTATTGACTTAGGTATAGAGAGATGGAAACAATAGGATAATTGGCTCCTTGCCAGAGTAGCTGGCAATTGTTCTTGACCATTTTTTAGTTTTGGACATCAGCCCAAATAAAATACTGTAGATGCCAGATAAGCTTTACCTTCAGCAAAAGGGAAAATACATGCATAACCTCACGTATGTGATTAATTCTTTTAATACTGGGCCAAGCTACTCCCAAACCCTCACAGTTAGTCAGGGCCTCCATCTGCATATTTTACAGAGCTGTTACACACACATATTTTATTTTCAGCAATCCGAGCAGAAAAACAAGTTGGCATTTAAAAAACACAGCAGGAGTTAGATGCATTTTAGGCACTTGGTACAAAGCAGTAATCACCACCTTTCTCTCGCAGCCCAATATTGAAATGAGGGAAGAGCAAATGTTTGCTTTTCCGAGAAGGGCAATATTCCGACAGATGAGAAGTAGTACCACCAAATATTGACAGTGTGAGGATTCACAGTCAAAGTGGCATAAGGTCTCTCCCCCCGTTGGGACTTAGACCAAGCACTCCTAGAATGTGAAGGTGCTTAGTTCATCAGCTGAACTGCCAGTAATCAGCTTGTCTGAGGTCGGCAAACAGAGATATCATGCTCACATGAGAGGATCACAAGAAAGATGGTTTAAAAATTGCTGGGATTCATCTGTTTCAACTAATCTGCAAGTAGGGAATGGCTGTGGGTCAGCTCTGGCAAGTTAATAGGAGCTTTTCCACATATTTTGATAGGCTTTGAAGCAGACCATCAAGCACAGCTGCTCAGTTGTTAATATACAAAACTTTATTTTCAAAGAATGCCTTCAGGTCTCCTTTATGTGGCTGAAATATCCAGAATTCAGCTGCTTACATTTTAACTGTGAGCAGCATCAATGAAACTAAGAGTGATTAGAAACACAGATTTTCAACCTAAAAATGAATATACCGACTCTCCACTCAACCCTTTTCTTAAGCACCCTGGAAGTTACCATACCAAAAAACCCACTCAGGCTCATATATATAAATTACAATCTTTCTCCACAAGTTCTTCTTTTAATTTAATTTTAATGATTAATAGTAAAGACATTCAAAATAAAATCGCAACATTTACTTACAGGATTACTAATCAACCTCCCAAGCTCCATTAGAATTAAAAAAAATATTAAATATCCCCCCAAGAAGCCTCTGTCCCCTCTTCTCCATTGGATTATGTGGACAACTGTATACACACACATGCACTCTTGAGCCTTTGTAGTTGGAAACTAAAAATACAGAAAACCCCAAGTGTTAAGAGTTGATATAAGAGCACAGATTGTTTGAATTACAAGCAGTTATATTACATTTTAAATCTTAAACAATGGGATATAATAATCTCAAATCCAAGAACTTTGTCAAATAGTTTCTTATTTTGAGGAAGTATAAGAAACTCTTCAGAAGGCCACATGGCTTTGTGGGAGCAGTGGAATAATTCCAAGCTTTGTTTTCTTAGCCAGGTTCACTGATCTGTATAGAAAGGTTTTGTGCAGATTAATATCCCTCAATGCAAAGAGAAACCTGAGATCATCCCTTGACTCAGCCTCTGCTTTGGGATAAAATTTAGTTTAGTATTTTTTACCACAACAGAAAACACATATGGTAGGAATAGCATGCGAATGGAGCAGAGAAAGAGGATAAAACTTACTTTCAAAGCACATCAGACTTCTAAAGCCAGCAAAGGCTTCATAAAATACTTTTCTTACTATCAAATTCAGAAATATCTCTGCCTATACAGACGCTTGTTAATCATTCTAACAAGCAACAGTCTGCACGCAGCCACAGCTAAGCACTGGCATTTAAAGAGATTTGGAGAAAGGATCTGGTGAAAAAACACAGTCAGGTATTTATACAAGGCTTTATCTGCATGACAAAACAGCACCAAACAAAGCAATTTGGAAGCTCGCATTAACTTCCTTACATTAATACCTCCATGTTAAAAATCAATAGATTTTAATTGTTTGGTACAAAGTAATGTTTTGCTCTGAATTGAAGCAAAAAGTATCCACATTCTCAGTTAAAGAAAGCTCCTCAACAAGTATTTATTGAGTATTGATCAAGGTTTTTCTCATCAGTAGAGCAAACTCAATTTCAACCTCCCATAAAATAATACTTTAAAGTTTCCAACAGAAAAAATAAGCAATGCTTCAGGAATAGAGTAAAAAACCCAGCATATTTTTTTCCTATCTTCCCACCCCCTCCAAAAAGTTTCTGGTTTATCCACCAAATTGTCACAACTACATGTCTTAGGGGATACAGTTCTGTCTAAGAGATCCTCTTCAGCTATTAAATTTCTCCAGAACAGACAATAAAAAGAAAGATGCCCTTATTTATCATTTCTAAATATATTTATTTAAAAATTCAGTAGTAGGAAATTATAATAGGGATAATTAAACAAGGCAATGCATGTCATGATGGGGGTGACTGGACTACGTGAGCTTTAAGGTCTCTTCCAACCCAAACCATTATAGGATTCTAGGATATCTGCATTAAGAGATACAGAAAAATCCCTGTCTTGAGAGGTTTTGCAACTAGAACTCTGAAACACTGACTTACTAGAAGACATGTTACAGCCTTCGGTAGCTACCTGGTATTGCAGCTCCTTTTCAGTGTTTACTTTCCAGGAATACTGTTATAATGAGATTTTGGCATCTCACTGGGCAGAAATATTGGTTGAGGTTGCACTTCACACAGCTGCACGGCTGGACCCTCCAAGGGCTGAAGGCCACAAGCAAGAGACAAGATCCTCCTAATAAAGCAGGTAAGAGCGTCTCTGCCAGCTGATTTGCCACGCTGACAAGCATCCATCTGAACTAGCATGGAGGTTACAGCTTCAGGTAAGGGAGGGAGCAGAGGACAGGGGAGAGTGAGCCCAACAGAGCCATCAGGATGGTCAGGGTTGGAGCACGTAACCTAGGAGCAGGGGCCAAGAGAACTGGTTTTGCTGCAAATAACTTAGAACCACAGGAAAAGAAGGAATTAGAGTTATCAATTCTTAGCTAGCCGAAAACATCCCACACAATGTGTTTTCCTCCCATTCATACCCTACTCCTGTCATTTTTACAACACCCTAGTTTTTCTTCTTCCTCCTTGCACTTACCAATCATCAGATCTAAGGATTCCCTGAAGCAGCTCTACAAAGGAATTGAGTCTCCAGCTGTACTGGCACTTAACTCCCACATAAACATTGCTCAGAACAGAAGGTGCAAAACCAGGGCAGTTTTCAACATGCATTCAGAAGACACTCACTCGGCACTACCTTTGTTTCCCCCTCCTATCTTCCACTAAGGAGAAGTTTTCCTTCAAGTCTGGAAATATACCTCTAGCAGCACGTATCTTTTTGGCACAGAGAACTCTTAAATCATCTGCAGAAGAGTATGTTGCCAAGTAGACTAACAGTAGCCCAGGTCTTCCCAGGTTTTCTTAGGGATTGAGAAGTCCTCACCTTCCTCCAGCTGCTAACAGATTCATTAGGAAGGCAGAGTGAAGTACAGGATGCTCTCATAAAGCCTAATCACCACTTTTTTACATCCACTTGCATATTGCCTGAGCTCAGCACAGCCCATTTCTCTCTCATGAGTTACTTTGTTCATTCCTTCCTCTTCCTGAGTTTCTCAGGTTCCCTCTCACTTTACAACTTGCACTGCTTCACTACTGTCCTTCCTTTTTATCACTCCTAAACAAGACTAATGGCTAACACTACTGGTAATTTAATACAAGGATAAAATTATGCAGACTCTTGCAGTTTTTCTTATATAGAAGAACACTCATTTAGTCTACAATCCAAGCAGAATACAGTTTGCTCCCTCTACAAGTCAAATATGAAGTGCTTTAGCTATGTGATCGGACTACTGAGCTCAGCATTTTGCAACACAGCCAGTTCCCTTGCACTCAAGGCCACACTGAGCTGCCTGCCCAAACACCTTAGAGTCAGCTCAAAGCACAAGCAGACTCGAGTTGCGTGAGTCTGCAAAATATCAGTGTTGTAAAAGCAGACTAAGGCTAAGGGATAATTTCAGATACCCGTACTTATAGCCTTAAGTTAAGAGGTTTCCAACACAGGCGTGCAATGTGCCATAAGAAAGGAACAAGATGCAAAAACATGTATAGATGCTTATGCTAACCAGGATCACATCTTATACAAAAGAAAGGAGTTATTCTCTTCTCTGTCCACAGCAGTAGGAAGCCCAAGGCTGGGGCTAACTATGTGGAGTTCTCCAGTTTCAAGTAGAAGATGGGACATGATGACAAGGAAACACCCATCATCTGAGCAGACTCATGATTTCAAACACACTACTGAGGATCACTCTGGTCTGGTAGTGGCTGCTCCCTTGTGAGCACTCCAATACTAACCACAGCCTCTCTACCACCAGAGAGAAGCCTGTACAGCCTTGGCAAATCAGCCAATCCAGGGAAAATAATCCTAAAACAGGAGTTCTTTCAAACTCATTGGAAAAGAGTACTAAAGTGGTCCCACTGATTATCTCTGATTACAAGTCTACACAAATACCTATGTCCTCCCTCACTAAAACAGCAGGAGCTTAGAGCAGAGGTCTGACCTGCCCCAAGATGCTCTCTCTTACCCCGTCTAATGCATGAATTTAAAACACTATAAAACCTGTTTCCAAGGCTACTTGCAGTCCTTGCGGTTTACAGACTCCTGCAAAGAGGTAGTAAAAGTCATATTTTGCAAATCATTACACTTAATAAAATTGGTCTGAGCAGGCAGAGCAGCAGTACTGTCAATCCTCTAATGGGAGCTAGGAGTGAGCGCCAATGGAGCTGTATGTGAACATCCAAGAGTGAACAGCTATAAGCCAGACAAAGCCGAGTAGATGGAGGCAAAGGACCCATATGCATAATACAGAACAAGAATCTACTTCTACAGAGTTCTTTAGTCAAGTTTAAATCCGTCAATGATAAAAACCCTCTCCTTCTTCCTACAAAGGATGCTATGCTATTTTGATGGTGAAAAAATGCAAAAATAAGTTTAAAATCCACTGCTGGCAGAGAAAGGATTTTGGAGATATCAAATACGCAACACTACTCCCAACAAAAGGGTTTAGTGAATAAGTTAAACCATAAAGAGCCCCAACTAATTTAACATACCATAAAAGAGGATAAATTGACTTTGTTTTTCCAGTTTATAGAATTCAAATACACTCTAAGTTCAGATCTACAAACCCAAACCACCTGGACAGCAGCAAAACCTCCAGACTTTAAGGAGGTTCAAGTACTTGAAGTCTTTCCACAACTCCAGAAGAGTCAGATAAATTGCTCAAGTCTAAACTTCTGGCAGAAAACATCCTAGTTAAGTCAGTATTTCAACAACAAATCTCTCTCCTCTCTGTATGCCATCTCAAAAATGAATTAATATATTTTCGTTTAAATGAAAATATAACAGCTACTGACACTGTGATTATTACCTTTCGTTACCTAGTGGACAGCACTGAGACATTAAATCAGGATGAGCTAACATAAAACACCAATTTATTCAGCAAAGCCAAATATTTGATGAAGCACACACTGAAATTTAATCAAACAAGAATCACCTGGGAACTCCTGCTCTATGCATCAGCTCTTCAAATAAAATCCTAATATATATATGCGTATAAAAAATATAAAAGACAGACAAAATATGTAAATCAGACAGGTATTGCATCAGGTTGCACTGATCTGTGCAGAGAGAGTTTAAAACATGCATGTATATGCACAGATACAAGTATTACAAGACAGACATGGATATACTAGCGCAAATCCAGAAGGGAGCCACAAAGACCATTAGGGGATTGGAACATCAAACATACAAGGAGAGGCTGAGATTGCTGGGATAGCTCAGCTTCGAGAAGGCTCGTGGGGATCTTGGTGTCTATAAATACCTGTGGAAGGCAGTAAAAAAGTCTGAGTGAGACTCCTCACAGTAGCATTCAGTGAAAGGACAGGAGGTTACCCAGAGATGCTGTGGGTAAAACCTGCCTGAACCCAGCCCCAAGCAACCTGCTGGAGGTGAGGATCCTGTGTTGAGCAGGGGGTTGGACCGTTTCCAGAGGTCCTGTCTTACCCCAACCATCCTGCAATTCATTTCCAATATCAGTGATATTTAGTGCAATGGTTCCATAGTTCTCTGCATCTGCTTGAGCAATCACAGATCAAGAAGGTAGAAAGTACCATTTTAAGCCATTTTAAACTATAGACATCTTCACTGTTTGCATAAGACACACATGACAAAGATAAGAGGAGCTACTTGCTGATTTGGAGGTGGGTGGGAGGCTGAAGAGAGAGGTCCAGAAATCAGATTAAATGCTTTGCTTACACAGGCAAGGAAACAACAACATATATGAATAGCATTGTCCTCACAAGCTTGTCACGGTATGACAAAATCAGAAAGAATGAGCTGGGTCCATTATAAGTGCCACGATGCCCCCAAAAATTGCATTCAACTTTTTTCCACTACAACATAGACATAAATCAGTCACAAACAAAAAATACGGTCTCACCTCCAAGTCAATTTTTAGCAACCTCTCAAATGAAAAAATAAACCTCTTCACTTCCCAGTATTTGTGTGTTTACTATCGTATTGTCTTTCTTAAAAAGAATGATTGTCAGCCGTGTGAAAGATCAGTCTCTGCCCTACCTCAATGCATCGATCACCAGCACCCTCCAAAAAAGGCAAGTTCCCAAATCTACTTATGATGGAGCCATCCCCAGGCCTCTACCTTGCAAAAGCAAAGTGACTTTGTGCCCTGCTTCTAGGCCAATACGCAAGGCTCCTTGATGCCTTTTATAGCACGAGTCTGACTATTTACAACAAGAAAGAGAGCACGAGGATGTACTTGGGTCAGGGTCTTGTTTAAAGGAGTTTGCTTTTGCCTGAGGAAGCACAAAACTCATTCTGGGGAAGGAAGATGTCCACATCCCCCAGTAAATCTCTTCAATTTATTTTGTTAAAAAGGCTGCGCACCATCTCTAACCCAAAGGAGACACACAGAGATAATCCCAGCCACCTGCTTCAAACAACCCAAAGTCAAACTATTATTTATCATGCTTATCTTGCACACAGAGCTCAACATTGAAAGCACTTTCATTTCCAACTCTGATCAGGTTAGTAGAGGACTGGTATCTATTCCTACAAAGAAGAGCTGCATACCAATTAGTATTTATAAGAAACTTTTGATAGGTAAAAAATGGGTAACTCCACTAATTTCCTTCAGTGTATGTTCATGCGTGACAGTCAAGATCTTATCAGACCTTTTAGATATGGTATCATTTGATAATATCAGGACTGAGAGTGGAGCCAGCCTGAAATCACATTGCACTCATATTGCCTTTCATCGGGAGATCTCAAAGTATTTCACAAGTCCTAATTAAGCTTCCCCAGACTCCAGTGAGATAGAAAAGAAACATATATGCCATTTACAATAGACTTAATTGAGACAAGGAAAAATTAACTTGCCCAAGGTTATAAAACAAGATGCGTACAGAGCTTGGAACAGAAGACCCGAGCCTCAAAACCCCAAATCCCTGATCTAAGCATTACAAAAATATTCATCTGTTCCCTGTCTGGGTATCTCGCATAGCAGAAAATTCCTGTGAGTATTAGAATTATGATGAAGAGAGCATGCTTCTCCCACAATTTGCATGATTTCAGTACAACATTCAATAGACTGCTTCATCATCAAGGAAAGCTAAAGTTAGCTGAAAAGGGTAAAGTTTCGTTTTCACCTGTGAGATTACAAAATGCAAGCACAATGAGTCAGAGTTCTTTTATTCTCCTGGAGAACCAGGAGCAGAGAGGGTACAGAGGACTGCAATATACTTCTAAAAGAATTAATTAGCAGCAAAGTACCACAAAGGACTGGGGGAAGGGAAAGCTTTGATTCACGTTCATCTTAAAATATATTTTCTTTAAATAATTTCCTTTTGGTAATTACACATATAATACAGATAATGTTCTCATACTTAATTTTCCCTTCTATAAAAAGGTAAACATTTTATTTTCTTCCTCAATATCTTTAGAATCCAAGTTATTGTGTGAAGAGAGGTATCCTGGAGAACAGGATTCAATACAACAAATAATTCTTCAACTGTATTTACTGCCTCTTTAAAACATTATTGCTGAAGGAAGGGAGCAGAAAGTCAAGGTCAAGTTCTATATAAATATCAGCTTGAATATGCAATTCCTGCTCCCATTACCTAGTGGTATTTCATTACCGTGCCCCATGGACATGTACCATCAATAAACTGCAGTTTAAGTTTCTAAGCTTCTACTTCGTTCTTAGCTCCCATAGAGGAAAAATTGTAAGCGCTACCTATTTCTGACATAGATATCTTGAAAACCATAGCCTTTCCTTCCCATCCCATGGGAATTCATTGCCAGCAGAAACTTAATCTGCATCCCATCACACTTCTCCTACATTTTGGTGGCCTGTCACAAGTTTTTTCAGTGATGTCAAGTTCTTGGGATGCATTCCCAGCAGAAGATGCTCTAACAGGTAGCAGCTGGCAGGCTCCCATTACATTCATGACTGGTTGGGGATGAGGTTAAAGTGCCAACCTTGGGAAGAAAGCACCAGGAGCTGATGGCAGCCCAGTGGCCTTAGAAGTTGGCCCTCACTAGGGCTCCCCTGCCTGTACAAACAGCAGGACAAAGTCATTACAGTGCTGTCTTCCAGCTGTCAAATACATACAGCACTTAAGACAGAAGACTAAAGAAAAGGTCTTAAATAACATTTTTAATTGCTGAGCTTTTTTTACTTTCCTACTCTTAGCAGAGAGTTGTTACAGTGAAAAGGAGAATTTTGAGAAGATTCCTAATGAAATCCATTAGCCGTTTACATCCTCAGAACAGGAACTGATCTATGTGTTTATTAGGTATATGTTGCAAGCACACAATGGTTTTGTTACGCCAAAATAAATTCCTAGTACATCAATAAACAGCATTGATGGGCATTACAGGAAATACACTGGACATAAGAAGAATGAATGGCCGCTATATATGGCTTGCAAAGGGAAAGAACAGAGTAAGGAAATTAATTGGAAGCCTGAGGGTATAAAGAAAAAAGAGAAAGTTTGGAAAAAAAAACTCGTTTTTTAACACTGCATTAAAGTAAATGCTGAGAACAATAACAAAAGAATAGGATTGAAGTTAATTTTCATAAGGCATGAATTCCCTCAAGTTGACTGATAAGTAACACTGTTTTCTCACCTCCTTTTTTGTTTAATGGGATTCAAATAATCAATTATTAAATTTAATTGCAGCAGCACTGGTTCCCCCTCCCAGCTTTTTATTTCAGTTGAAGCAAACAAACCACAGGATGTGATGCTGATTTTCAGTCAAACAAAAAATATAAAACGAGTGTATCTTGAAGCATTGTGTAGTAAACACATTTATAAATGAGCCATCATTAATGAATTTAGAATTGAGGTTTTTAGTCCACTACCTGCTAGCAGGTCAAGTCTAAAGCACAGTACAATTCCTCACAGCCCTCCATGGTCACATTTCATAGGTGTTGTTTGCACAGCTCACTGTCCATCTATCTGAACTTTTGCTTGTATGGCTTCTTATATCAGTTCTTGGGTGATATTGTACTGAAAAAGAATAAGTAGGGCATTGCACAGGAACCCAGACCAGCTCATGATATTAGAGCAGCAGAGAACCACCCCACCAGGGCACTCACACAGTCAAAAAGAAGCACCCAGATTGCGGTCCAGCTCTTCTGGATGATGGGTTTCCCTTACCCAAAAGGAGACTAAGAAAAAAATATTGTTAATGTCAAAAAAGAAACCTTCTGAAGAGTACTCATTGCCCCAGCAGAAGGTTGCCCGCAAAACCATGTAGCAACCCTATTGTAGATTTGACTTTAAAAAATTGCCCGATCACATTCTCTTTTCTGCCACAGAACCTTCTGTTGTTCCATGCCAAAGACGGATGGCACTTACCGAATGAGCAGCTATTCAATACTTCGGTTTATTCCTAGTGTTAGTTCCATGGCCTCATGCATTATGTACTGCACACTATGCAAACCGATCTCCACAGAAAGAATTACTAATTTCCTCTTGAATTTCTGTACAGCTATAGAATTCCTGCTCCTTTAGACATTCACAGACACACTCACCACCTCACCTCACAGCTCTTCGTTCAACCCCTCTTCAGGTCCCTTTCTACCATTCTTAGAGACTCTAAGATGCATTAAGGAAAGATGCCCATGTTAACTCTGTGTTCCCCACCTGAAGCAGCAGGGATTTTCAGGGTCCAACAGAATTCTGTATCAGGCCCAGAACACAGACTAGTGGAATGGTTTGGGTTAGGAGGAATCTTAAAAATCATCCAGTTCTAACCACCCTGCAATGGGCAGGGACACCTCCCACTGTTACAGGTAGCGCAAAGCCTCATCCAACCTGGCCTCCAACACCTCCAGGAATGGGGTAGCCACAGCTTCTCCGGATGTCCCATTCCACCAGTGAGTGCCTCACCAGTCTCATAGGGAAAAAACTTCTTCTTAAGATCTCACCTAAATCTCCCCTCTTTCAGCTGAAAACTGTTCTTCTCCTCCTGTCCCTGCACTGCAGCTTTCCTGAAGGCCACTTTCAGCACTGGAAGATGCTCTAAGGTCTTCCCAGAGCCTTCTCTTCTCTCTAGGCTAAACGAGCTGAACTATCTCAGTAGGAAAGAGAATGCAAACAATTTCAGCTGCAGATGTGGCTTCTAAAGCCTTTCTGGATGTCATATCCAGGATGTTACCTCAGCTCCCCGGGGCAAGAGCTGGTGCTCCCCCACCAAAGCTTAGCTTCAACAATTCACCCACCATCGTTCAGGGACGTAGATGCAGCAAAAAATACCACACTCTTAACACTTCTCTCTCCAACTTGCACACTGTGTACATTTTTAGCATCTACATATCATGCATGACACCCCTAGTTGGGGATTCCATGTTTATTTTAAATACTGCCACCCTACATGCCCCAGGGCTACATTAAGTTTGAGCACAGGCTGGGGAGGGGGAGGAGATGGAAAGGAACATGATGCAATCATGCGATCTTGACTTCACCATAATGCTGCCAGTATTTAAAAGATATGCAACAGATTTAATCAGACGAATTAAAAGCAGTTGAGAAGCATTAGTACACATTAACATCACTTATATGCTAAATACAGCACCTTCTTTTCCTTCCCAGTACACCTCCCTCCTCCTTTCCCTCCTGTACAGCATTACAAGAAAGTTAGAAATTTAGAGAAAAAAAGCCTGTAGTGGATTATTTGTTTCCTCACAGAATACAATTCTTGTTGTACCACCCCCGCTGAAGACAGTTGATTATTTTGTCCTGTCTAAATTAAAATCACTCAAGCAACAGAGTTTCCAACATTTCCGTTGGGATGCAATTCCACAACCTCATGGGTTTACAATAAGTTTTCTCCTTATGCTCAAAGTAAATTATTCTCTCGTTTTAATCTCGTTATATTACTTGTGGTGCACATAAAATAATTCTCCTTTCTTCCCCTTGCTTTCCTCAGAGGTACTCTCCCTTTCACAGCTCCATTTGCAGTTACAGGTCCAGAAGCCTAATGTATTTAGATATTGTAAATCTTTGCTTAAAAGTGGAGAAACCTCTGTCACTTGTAGGTACTCTCAACATGTTAATTTGTCACTCAGGAATAAGTTGATGTTCAGGGCTGAGGGGAATATTCCAGACAGGAAAAAAAAAAACCAGACATACACCTTTTAAACTAAATACACAGCAGGTGGCACATTCTGCTTTTAGTGTACTTGCTTCTTTTCAAATTCATATCCAGCTGCATGTGAGTACGCTGTCAATTGTCAGCCCTCTCAAAATCTCAGCATTAATCACTCCCAGATTCCTCCCTTGCACTCAAAATGAATTTTTATATAATTCAGTTACTCTGGAATTATATTGCAATAGTTCCCAAGGTTAGGGCTAAATTTGTCTGCAATTCTTAACTCTGATATTGTTTCTTCGATTTGCAGTTCTTTAAAGTTTAGCCTCACTAAGGAAAACCTACAAATGAACAACTTGGAAGTTTCTTCTGAAGTTTAATGGAAATTGTACCTGAAGTCTGATCCCGATGAGTAATCTCCCTGCCAACCCCTATACGAGGAGGAAGCATGTTACGGGTAAGTTATATACACTATAGAATCCACTCATTCTGTACTCTCTTCAGAAATTTTGACAGGAATTACACTTGGCAAGTAGAATACACTCCAAACTTGTATCACGTGCTGATAATGCTGCTGTCGCTTCCTGCGTGCTCCAGGTCCCAAACTTCAGCGACTTACCATGAAGTCAGTGTAATTCCTGGTGGTTAGTAAGTGACAAAAAGCAATTCAGTACTTCTTTCAGTAAAAAAAAACTCATTTATTTAAGCATTCTGTTAGCAATAGTATCTCATCAGCACAGGTTTTGGGAAGTATAGGGAAAAAAGAACATTTTTTTGCTTTCTTGCTGTGAGAACTCTTTACATCAGTGCAGGCATAGGTAGCACTGGAAGGAAAATAAAGCTGCTGAGTGACCTCCAACCACCAGGACTTTGTTCCAAAACATTACTACTTAGCCATTTTGAGAAATAATTTTGTATTTAATAACTAGAAATGCATCAAAGCACAAGAGTAAGAAAGATGGTCAATGCAGCTATACTACATGAGACGTCTTTACGCTAAGCATCCGCAGAAGTGTTAATAAGCACATTATAGAACATTAAAGAATTTGTCACATGGAAAAGCTTTATAGTGAGAGAGGAAAAGTTGAGAGGATGCTTTAAAATGATTATTTTTCCTTGGTAGGTTCATTTAAGGACAATTAATTAGACTTTATTTCTGCAGGCTCTGGCCTTGGCAGTCTCCAGGGTTATCCTGGTGCCAACAGAGACAGCGTGTTTGTTTATTCCCAAGCTTTCCGCTTCTCTGATTATTGCTACCACGTGCTGATATCTGTTAGTATATACTCTATCTTCCATTTCTTAATCATAAAAAAATATTTACTGTTTGTCTAGCAGACTATTGCCAAAAGACATAATTTATTCAGGAAGCTGGTGCAGTATTTTGACCATCATTTTCACAGTAGATATTCCTTCTAAAAGTACATGTAAGACTCTCCATACAAGATATATTTTAACTTATTATTTAGTCTAAATAGATTATTAGGTTATATCGATTATATGGGTTTTTTTCCCCTCCTCCCCCCAAGTTCCTGCTAGAAAGTTTGAATGTCCAGAGCAGAAAGGGAACAATTTGGTTTAGAACAGCTGTTTTCCAACAAATCAATTTTCAGATTTCATTTGTGGAAATTTTTCCACTGGTCCTAGATTTCATTAAGTCTCCCCCTACATTCTCCCTGAAATTAAATAGTGGGTCCAATTCAACTAGGCAGCATCCAAACAGTCAGCAGCATCCCTGGCAATAACTATCTGCATGTGTCTGTATGCAAGAATAACATGAACTAGCTGTCAGGATTGCTGGCAAACAAAGCCGCCTCGCTGCCTCTCTACCTGCCTTTTGCAGGCAGGGCACAAGCAAAGCGCTGTGGGGTGTCTCCAGAGATCCATTTGCCCTAAAGGGAATGAGTCAGTGCTGGCAAGGAACCAGACCACAGGAGCAGGGAGAGCTGGAAGGCACCAATCTGAATGCCAGAATTATCAGAAGATAACACCCCGTTTAGTCAGAGCCAACACTGCAACAAAAAGGTCTGCCAGAAAGCAATACGAGATTCAAACCAAATTTTTTTTTTTTTTTTGAAAGGCATAAACAAAAAGACAAACAATTGGCTTTAGTTTGCTGGTGGACATCACGGTGAATTCTGGACATTTAATTTGGTTTAGCTGCTGTGCAGAATTGAGCATCACAACTGGGCTGCCTGGCTCAGGCTCTCAGCTGAGCCCAGCGATGCTCTATGGTACCAGACATAGTCGCTATCCTGATGATTCACCCTAGCATGGACAGGTACAGATAGAGCGTTTTTCAAAGGACAAATTATCAGTGTCTCTTCCTTTTGCATATTTATTCTTTTTTTTTTTATTAAAATAAGCAGTGCGCAACTAGTGTGAAAGCAGGAACAGACCTCTAAAATACCAGTCTAGTTCAAGTAACAGAAAACTGCTCCTGTTATAGTTCAGGCTTTTAAAATATTAGAACTTGACAAATTTAACGTACAAATCTCATACACTTTTCTAAGCAAAGCTGATATGGGCTGCTAGTAAATTCAAAATATTCACATCACTTTGGTTTCTGAAGAGAAACTGCTCAGCCAGTTTGAGAAAACATCACTGTGAGATTAAGGAACCACAATGAAAACAAGGCTATGCAGCCCACATTTTGGCTTAAGGACCAATATTTGCAGCACCAAGCCGACTATCAATAACTTTGGTTGACAGCTAACTTAGGAAGGGAGAGGACAGAGATGACAGCAGTGCCAGCCATCCTTCCTGTCTGTGAGCATCAGGAACAGCAGCCAGTTTCTGAGCCTTATTTTATGTCTGCTTCCTCGCTGTTTCCATCCTGTCTGGCTCCACTTACCTTTCATGTTTCTTTTCATACTTACTTCTTTCCTCTCCCTACTGGTAACACCTCATCCTACTTGCCTTCCCATCACCTTCTCCATAACTAACCCCCCTCCCGTGCACACCAGCATCTTGTCAGCTGCCACACTGCTCCCGTTTATTCTGTTGTTTCTCTCTCATACAACTGCAAGATGAAAATGTTCTTCAGGGTACAAAAATGAGTCATTTGTGCCTCTGAAGCATTTAACACAGTTGGCTCTTCAGATGTTTCAAACTTACTATACAATAAAGCAATCACATTGAGTTTAATAAACAATAAAGAGGAAAAAAATGGGGCTTTCTATTAAAGATGCTCACTTGGAGGGATGACTTGATACCATTACAAACTGACAATTGCCTGTCAAGTCCAGAGTGGGAAGGAAAGTAACAAGCTCTTCAGCTCAGCCAGCTTAGCAAGCTAAAGGCTAGAGAAAGCAATTCCCTGCCGCTAAAGCAGTAGTGCAGATATGTACACCTGTTGCAAACAGATGGAGTTGCATGGAGAGTGGTGAAGAGTAGCTGGTGAACATTTATATTGGTGCTTTTCAGCTCTTAGGAAAAAAGAAGGAGAATAAAGTAGTAAAAATTCTTAACACTAACCCATTGCAGTGAAGTGGGGAGTCATATAAACAGGCTCTTGGCTTAGGTTTTCATTTGGCTGGTTTGGGGGTTTTTTGTAACTGTGCCTCTTTCAGTCACAGACCTCTGACAATATATCAAAACATGAAATATTAGCCTGAGAAACAACCGATTGCTGTGGAAATACATTACATTTTCATGTTTCCTCAAAAACTCTATCTATTAAAGCACTGAACCCATGCCTAGAAACACAGAATAAGATTTGGGCTGCCAGCATGTGAATGAGTGCACACTGACAGAAAGTCCCTGTTCTGGAGAAATGAACCATCAAGTGCAGCAGCTTACCATCTCGCAGACAGAAGAATTCTTCTGGTTATCCAGCAAATACTGCTGCAATTCCAGCAAGTGTATTTCTAAAATAAGAATGATCCACCTATATAGCAGTCAAATTGCCTCAATTCCCTTCTTCCTCTCCCACTTCATCTTCACACCTGACTTCTACAGGTCACAACCACATAATAAAGGATGGTAACAGTATCACCATCTAAAATACACAAAACCACACAGCATCAATACCATTCTCAACTCCCAGCTTTTTCATTGAAAAAGAACCTGAAAGCAAGCTGCACGCGATTGCTCTATTTGCCTATTTAGGCCCCTTTTCCCCTCCCTCAGTCACTGAAGGGGCTGACCTTTGGGTTAATATTAGAGGAATGAAGATTCACATGCACACAGCTTAAGGTCATTCCAGAACTGTGGTCAAAAGCACATAATTTCCAGACTAACCTCCCCAGTACAGCGTGAAGCCCTACTTCTACACAAGCAGGTGTATTTCTCTTCAAATTCAAAGTGAGAAGGATCTGAGAAGGATCAATCCCCAACATAAAAATGGATAAACCCTAGATTAAGTTGCAATACTCTTGATACTGTTTTTCTTCACATTACAGAGGACAAATAGTGAAACACCCTTCCTTTGCTCAACGTACAGCTGAATTAGCAGCCAAGAGCTGCTTCCCAGCGATTCAATAGGAAGGAAGTTGAAATTATGACAAGGATGTACATAAAAAAAAAAAATGTGATAAACACTGCTTCTACTGTTATGTCAGATCAAAAGACATTTCAGCTAAGAAAACATGAGATATGGGATACTTTGAGCACTTCCAGTACAAAGGAAACAGCACAGCTCAATAGAGGTTTGCATAACTGCAGGTTGCTCAGGCTGCAGCAGTGATCTGTGCCCACACAGCATCATCAGCTGTCAAGCCCCACAGCTTTTCTGTGAGATGAACTCAAAAATACCAGGGAACAAGAGCCAAGTCCCATTATCCCAAAATTCCCAAGCAGCTCAATAATTTTCTGACTACACAAGCTGCACCACTTCAAACTGCAGCAGAATTCACCAAGTCCACCTCAATTCCCAAGCCTGCAGTCCCAGATAGATCCAATAGGAGAAAAGAAATCAAGCTCCTGGCTTGGATTGATGTACAAGCACTAGTTGAAAGAAAACATGATGGACACAGGAGACCAAACACTTAACAGGTTCACTCTTCCTGGGTTTTTTTTTTTTTAACCTGGTCTTGTTCACAGGTGGATATGCTTGTGCTTCCCAGAATTACGTTATCTTTAACTATGGCATCAAATAACACTTAAGTCTCCTTTATTCAAAGGTGGTTCTTGTCTTAAAGTGACTTATCATCATTTCTTTCTGGAATGAGCAATGCCCTGCCATCCAGCTTGCGAAGAATCCAACTTCACCAAACCACAGCACGATAGAAGGCATGTATTTATTGGATATTGAAAACCAAGTGGGTCTGATTAAATGATGTATAGTCTGATTAAAACATAGTAATTGTCTCCTCTGCCATCAAGATATATGATTTTTACAGCTTGCAATAATGAACACCAGAAACAATTGCTTGTTTTGTAATTATGAGTATACAGAGAGACAAGACCAGGTTGTAAGAAGCTAACGCTGATGCTGTCTACTACATTCACCTTCTTTGTGTGTCTACTTTAGGATATATAGGGCTGTTTTTTAACTCTGAGTTTGCCAGGAAATAACAGGGTGGTGCAAAACAACTGGCATTCAGAAGTACAAAGTAACACAGGATGGCAATAGGTCAAAAATAGGGAAGGATTTAACCCAAAATGCAAGTACCACCTAAATGAAATTACATCCAAGCAGTGTTAGGCAGCACAAACAGGGAGAGCACCATCAGAAGAAAAATTAGATAACTAGAAAACACAAACAGTACCAGGAAAAAAAGCAGCTCTTGCCCAAATATGCTGGTTTAAATGAGCCAAGTAATACTGCTCCGTAAAACATTGAAGAAAAACCCATAAAAGCCAAGCATACCATATTCTTCAAGAATGGCAACACAGAGCCAAGAAACATCAACCTCTGAGCTGTTCTCTAGGGAATTGGAGCTCTCTGGTACCCAGGCAATGGGAGGCACAGGTGGTTTCTTGCATCACAGCAAGAAAACTGGACTACAGTTTGGGTCAGTCTGTAACAGCAGGTGGCAATTATGTGCTTCTGCTGTTAAAAATATTCTCAAGGAAGGTCTTGTCTATGAGTGTACCTACAAGCACATATTGGAAGCTTCATTGCATGTTTTATCTATGCAAGACACTGAGGACACAGACCGAAGCAGTTTCCATCAAAAATTAAGAAATCTCTCTCTCAAGGCCATATGCTTTATACAGCAATATACACGCACTCCTGCTGCTCGTCACCCGAACATCATAAGAGTTTTTATGAATGTTAACTGGGCTTCAGTATTTCTAGAGCAAAACAGATAAGTATTGCCTCTTTTATTGCTCGCATGAGAGAGCAAACCCATATATAGATTTTAGTAGGTGGATTTTAGATGAGATCTGATATTTTATTTTTTATTAGGGCCACATTAAGTCAGTCTCAAATTTGCACGTTACCAAAATACTTAAGCTCTGGTGCTGATATTGCACACCGTTCAATATTCAGCATTTTCCATTCAAGCAAGAGAATAATGCCTGCCAATACACATTTGTTTACCTTCCAAATAAAACTACAATGAAAATTACCACAGGCATAAAACTACTATTGTGATAAATAATGAGCTTCACCACCACCACCACCCCATATACGAGAGTCAGGGATACACTGTTCCTTCTATTCTGAACGTGATTCAAAAGAGGGATTGTCAGTGCCATGCTAAACAGATCATTTTATTTCCCTTTCTTCTCTCCACTTAACTGGATTTTATATGCAAAAGTAATTGTTCCTATAAGGAAGAATCCTTGTCCATATCTTTCGAGGTTCAAAGCCTCAGACCTACATCTTCACCACAATTCGGGTTTCCATGGTAACAGATGATGGTGCCTTCAAAAAAAATATTATAATGTTGTACAGTAAGTGTCCCAGGTCATTCCATAATATTAATGAAAACTAGAGTACACAGCCTGCACAAAGAGCATAACAGGCTAAAAAAAAGGAAAACACAATTAAACAAGAAAAGCAGAGCTGAGTGACTTTACAGAAGGGTGCGTAGCAAAAAAGAGACTCTACATTTATAAAAGGATTAGCACAGAGATTCACAGATGCCTTTGTACACACAGTGACCTTTCATTGCCACTGTTAAAATAGGCAGTTGCACAACATCACCTCTTTTTCATATTAATTGTTTATTTATTAGAAAACAAATCAGGGCAGCCAGGAATGAAAAATAAAGTTGAATTGTAGCTCTAACAGCTCCCCAGAGGGAGTGAAAACTGATTATCGAGTTAAATGGCTGCATTGTTAACAACTGCCACACAGAGCAGCTTGCTCAGAAGGATCCATTTTTCATTGCCAGTTTACTGACGGTAAAATCTGTGATCAGATGAACTGCTAGCAAGTCTTCTCCCAAAATTTCTTGCAGTTTGCTCCCTTGCTCCCCTTTCCATCTTCTCTGGACAAGCCACGTGTAATGAACTATCGGTTTCCATAACTTTATGATGTGGCAGCAGCCTTTGAAAGCAAAGAGCTACAGGTCCAAATGTTCATGAGCTCTGCCATAGCAAAAACAAGGAGAAGGATAAGGAAAAAAATTAAAAACAAACACTGACATCAGAAGGAAAACAAGTGTCAGAGTACCCTGCTGTTCAGGTACACAGTCCCAGTGTAAATCCACTGTCCTACTTTCCCCTAAACACTCTTTCACAGCTGCACATGACTTCAATCTCCCCATTCTCCCCTCTGTTGTGCTAAAAACACACACAAAACCAGACTATAGCAAAGTGCACAGCAACTGCAAGAATACTGCACATATTTGATGGGAGAAAAACTGCACACATGCTTTAAGGAATAAAAAAAACTCCCCGTAAGCAAAGTTTCTCAATTCCTGAAAACCTGGAAGAATCAGCAGTTACTAGAACTACCTGGTGTTATTTCTGTCTCTTCTACAGGAAGGTAGAGGAATTAAATTAGTAGCTGACCCTAAAGCTAATCAGAAACCTGGAACCTCAAAAGCATACCTTCAGTTATAAATATATAGGCTGCAGGCAACTGAAAGTAATTGCTGGGGAGAGGAATCATAAACAGAGCAAGAGAGAAACGACAAAGAAATAAGTGCTAACAGGCTACTTCAATATAAAACTAGATGTTCGAGGAAGAAGCCATCAGCATTCTGCTATCACTTTGTAGTATTTCTAGTTTTATATATCGTGGATAATATGAAGCACCAGCAGTAGCTGTGCAAATCAAGTAAGAAATTACTATTATTTTGCCTTGACTTGGGGTTTGCCTACTTCTTAGGCTATCATATAAGAAAATAAATCAAAAAAACATCCCGCCAACTTCTTGCACAGTGATTTTTTAGGGGATGTTTAACAAAAGGCTGCTGAATAAACGCATTAGGCTTTGAAAAATAATTCAATCAGAAAGAGACAGGAGGTATTTGCATCCTAATAGTTGTGGAGAGAGCACCACCCGATGGAAGATGTGGAAATGCACCAATGGCATTAACTGGAGTCTCCAAACTTCACCGATATTTTAGAGACAAAGTGCATCTGAAAAGCTTCGCTTTTTACCATCAAATTATCAGCTATATGGACAGAGTGCAGACCACTGGTCTCCAGGCCACAGATACAGTCTAAGTTTTTAACTTCATTAAGTTAAGAAAACGTTTATTAAAATAAGCTCTTCTTGTTTTGAATGGTAAGAAGTGCACTACGATAGGAGGTTGAAGGTAACACTAATGATCAGGAAACGTCACGGTCACTATCCCCCCTGAAATGATGATTAAAATAAAATACGTCATGTTTTCTTAAAATAAAGAAAACATCAGGCTAATCCCTAAAACTTGTAGTGTTTAGCTCATATAGCTTATATTATATTGCTATTTCTCTCAAATACAAAGTGTTTCCTGCCCCCTTGAAAGTTTGCCGTTTCCACAGAAAGCTCTTTTTTCCAAGCATCTGGCTAAATGATTCATCAAAAGCTGCGGATCTTGTCTCAATTGACATGACAAGTGTTGAGAACACAAAAACACAGTTGGAAGAGAGAGAAAAAGAGAAAATATAGCTCCACATATTGCTTACTCGATGAAGAAGCTATTTAACTAGGTTAGATTTCCCAGCCTTTCTAATAAATCTGGGAATCTGTGCAGTTGCCTAGCAATGTAAACAAGATCCTAAGGCGGCATCAAGCCATGTGGGATTGATATCAATGTCTACTTCACTGAGCAAAGCAGGGCTCTCCGGGGCCTGGGCACCACAAACTTTCCTTGGAGCCCCTACTGCACCGAGAGGATCAGTTCCTCAGCTTCTGCTACACCACACAGTAGTTCTGTCTTAAAGCAGCAAGGCAAAGTCATTCAAACTTTTGGTCTAAAATAAGAAAAATATTGCACGATTTAGAGATAAACTAAACTTGCGTATGGTGGAGGTACAAAATCAAGTCACAGGCACTGAGATTTATCCCTACACTAAGCGACATTGCACAGGGAACTTTCACCTGTCCTAAATATACAGGTAGAGGAAAAAAAAATATTTCAAAAACCCCTTAGAAAGCTAAATAAATGGAGTTAGGCAAGAAGAAAGTTACGCATGCTTTTTTTAAAAATACAAAGATAAAACACCGTGCAAAAATTCATGTCATAATACAACAGCCAAGAGAAAAACAAGACCACACGTATCTTTGATTTACCTATAAAACAGCACAAGAGGAGAAAACCAGCTCCATAAGCACCTGTCATCTTCAAGTAATTCAAACTATGCCTGAAGGAACTTGTAGGAGGAAGAAAATAGCTGGCTACTATTAATGTACACATGCCAGGGAGTAATGTATTTCTTAACGGAGAAAGGGACAACTGGGAAGGAGTCAATCCAAGCAGCTGAGTCCCCCCGAGAAAGTTACTTGGGCTGAGATAGGCAAGGGGGTGGGAAAAAACTGCCCCTAAACTTCGGAGAGCAACCCCAATCCCGGCTGGAGGAGCAAGGCAGCGGCTCCCTCCGAGCTGCACACCCCTCAGGAGCCAACTCCTGCCTCAGATAGATTGTTTACTACAAAAAAAAAAAAAGGGGGAGGGGGGGCTCCGAGTGTCGCGAATCCGAGAATAAAGCGGCGCGTTCAGGGCAGCGAGCATCCCAAGTCCGAAATCCGTTATCCCCGGCGAGGATGCTCTGCGGAGCCTCCCCAGCCCCGCTCGGGCACCGAGCGGCTGCCGGGGCTCCTGTTTCGAAGCGGGGTGCGGAGGCTGCCGACTTTGAACCGGTCTGAGCCTTGCCAGAGCCCCCAGAGCCGCTCCCGTCCCTGCCCGCTCCGGCACCGGCATCTCCCCGCGCCGCCCAGGGGATGCGGGGCGAGGAGTTGTCGCTGCCACTCACCTGGGAAGAGCTGTCCCTCCGCTTTCGGCAAGAGCTGCAGGAGAAAGACGATCGCGGCGGCGGAGCTCATCCTTCCCCGGGGTTCACCTGCCGTGCCCGGAGCCGCCGTGCCGCAGCCTCGGGGCGAGCATCCCCCGCACCGGGCGCGGCCCCGCAGCCGCCGCGCTGCCTCCGAGGAGCCGGCGGGAGGCGAGGGGCACCCACCCCGGCCCCCCTTCCCCTCCCACGGCTTCCTCACTGGCTGGGCTGTGGGCTGGGTTTAGGAGATTTTTTTTTTTTTTTTTTTTTTTTTTTTTTTAAAAATCCCGATTCCACACACCAGCCACAAAAATAAAACCCTCCTATCGGTGGAGGCTGGAGAGCAGCATCTCGCCAGCAAAGCGAGGTTTGCCTGCTCCTGCCCTGTTTCCAGCGGGGATGGAGAGTAAATGCAGGGCGTTGCGTTAAAAGGAGGGGTGGGATTGGGGCTGGGGGGACGGGAGGGGAGGATGCGACCCTTGGCTACAGCCAGGCGGGTGGAACAGCAGCTTTACCACCGTCCTTTGTTCCGGAGGCTGTTTCGGGCTTTTTTTTTTGCAGCTGAAAATAGTCATTGTCATGATTATTCTCTTGACTTTCCAGGGAGTTAACCGCTAAGCGCCTCCGCACACCGCGTCCCGCTGCGCCCCCAGGGACGCGAGCATCATACAGGGGTTTGGGTGGGAAGGGACCATAAAGAGCAGCATCCTAAAAATCCTTTGCAAAAGAAGTTGAAGAAAAGAAGAGGCGGGGGGGAAACACGAAGTAGAAGACGTATCCATCTCAACCACCTGAGCTGGGATACGCGCAGGAAAGCGACGCCGAGGGGAGAAAGCTCTTGTTTAGGGGATTGTTTGAGGCAGTCCCCGAGGGGGGCGCTGCTGCACCGGCTGTGGGGTGGGGGGCTCAGCATCCCCGGGCTCCCCCCCCTTAACCCGAGCTCTCATAGAATCATAGAATAACCAGCTTGGAAGAGACCCACCGGATCGTCGAGTCCAACCATTCCTATCAAACACTAAACCACTCTCGCCCCACTGGGTGCTTTTCTTCTTATTTCGGTTTATTCCCGACCCGAGCTACATCACAAACGCCAGCGGGTGTTTAAAAGTAACATGCGTTCCCCTCATGAGGTTCAACAAGTGCAAGGTCCTACAGCTGGGTCGGGGGAATCTGGGGTTTCAGTGTAGGGTGGGAGGTGATGTGGTGGAGAGAGACCCTGCAGAGGAGGACTTGGGGTGCTAGTTGATGAGAAGGTCAACGTGGGCCAGCAATGTGAGCTCGTAGCCCAGAAACCAACCATGGCCTGGGCTGCATGGAAAGAAGCGTGACCAGCAGGGTGAGGGAGGTGATTCTGCCTCTCTAATCCTCTCTTGTGAGACCTCATCTGGAGTACTGTGCCCAGTTCTGGAACCTTCAACATAAGAAAGATCTGGAGCTGTTGGAACGGGTCCAGAGGAGGCTATAAAGACAATCAGAGGGCTGGAGCACCTCCCATACAAGGACAGGCTGAGAGAGTTGGGGTTGTTCAACTTGGAGAAGAGAAGGCTCTGAGGAGATCTTACAGCAAACTTCCAATACCTGGAGGGGCCACAAGAAAGCTGGGGAGGGGCTGTTCACAAAGGCTTGTGGTGATAGGATGAGGGGCAGTAGGGATAAACTGGAGAGGGGCAGATTTAGACTGGACATAAGGAAAAATTTCTTTACTGTTGTCCAGGGAAGCTGTGGCTGCCCCATCCCTGGAGGAATTCAAGGCCAGGTTGGATGGACCTTGGGCAGCCTGATCCAGTGGGAGTTGTCCCTGCCCATGGCAGGAGGGTTGGAACTGGGTGATCTTTAAAGTCCCTTCCAACCCAAACTATTCTATGATTCTCTGAAAAGTATTAGTTTGCATTTCACATGAAATAATGGGATTTAAGAGACTTAAAGGTCTCTAAAGTCTCTTAAAAGAGACTTAAGTCACACACAAAGTATGAGCCATCCTGACACACTCTCTCACCTGGGAAAATTCCCTCTCCTGGGCCACCGCAAGAGCAGAGGCAGGCTGTGGATTTGCTTGCCCACACAAAGCACACTCGTAGCTGCTCCCCAGCCAATTTGCCTTCAGTGAGAAGAGTCAAAAAAAAAACCCTGTGGTGTTCGTTAAAGCAAGGATGCTTGTGGATTTAGCACTGAAGGGTCAAGCTTGATATTTTGTAGTCACTATTTCACTTTGCAACCCTTGTCTAGTCAAGTGGGAGCACTACCCTGCTTGCCAAGGTTCACATAATGGAGCCAACTGTCAGATTACTGCTGATGCTCCCCGTTCAGCATCCCTGTCTAGAGCAGAGTTTGAGAGAAGCTCCAAATATGCCACTCAAAACCAAATCCCTCATCCCTCCAGTCCAAAAAAACCCTCCAACCCATGAAACATGATCCTTCCTTCAGGTGTCAGCATCACTTCAAAAATTATGGTGTGCCACTACCTATTGTTGAGTAAAAGGACGATCAAACAACTGTACAATTAGAGATAAAGGGAAAGCAAAGAACAGAACAACAAGGAGGAGGAAAGCATCACTAAGTCTGCTAGGTAGTAGAAAGGATCCAGGCAGCATGGTAGGCAGTCAGACTACTGGAATAATTCTGTATCAACGCAAATTGCTTGGACAATAACAGCACAGAGCCTTAAAACAGAGAGATGGTGCTGGCAAGGAGCGAAGAAAACAATAATAGAAGAACAAGATGTAAAAAAACCTACTCTAAATCAAGTGATTACCAGTTGTTTCTGTATAAACTAAATAAAAGAGAAGAAACAGAAGCAATCCAATTTGTGTTCAGAATAACAAAAATATGATAAACTGATTGGCTAAGGTCCAAGGAGCTTAAGGAGTGGTAAGCCAAGACTTTCTTCCAAGGAAAGGTGTCAACCTAAGAAAAACCTCTGCATCATAAGCAAGGTGAAGAAGGGTAGAAGAGAAGACCCTTACCTCTAATGAGGTAAAACAGAAACAGGTTAGGAATAAACAGTCTCAAAGAATCTGGAAAAAGGGCTGATCAGAAGAGACAACTATGTCTCAGACACCAAATAGTGTAAACCCAAACTTTAGGCTGTACCAAATCAGGTTTATAAAGCTTTATAAGGGATTATCTGAACTCAAAAGCACTTCTTGTGAGAAAGGTAAACACGTAAGATAATATGCAAGATGACTGCAGTGAGGGCAGGATAAACTAAAAGTAGGCAGATATTAACAGAAAAAAAATAACTCAAACCTGAAGTGAATATTGCAGTTAATGACACTGAGCTGGTAATAGTCTAACTACTGAACAACAAGCACTGTATTGACTCTGGAGCCACTTATCTTCCTATAGTGTAAAAGGCTTTTGGTAGAAGAAACTTGAGGAATCAAGTTGTACAGCTAAACAAAAAACAGTTTAAAATACAACATGTGTATTCAAATGTAAAGAAAGCTAAAGATCTAACCTTTGAGAAGAACAGTGGCCCTGTAACTCAAGTGTTTTTTTAAATGAAAAATATGATCAGGTCACATCTGTCAATGTTTTAGCAGAATATCCAATTGAAGATCGAGTAGAAAAACAGGCATCATGAAAAAAACTCAGCAAGGAACTGCCCTAAAAAAGGAAGTCAAAAATACTGGGCTGCGAGCAGAGATTATAGGAGCACTAGGTTAACAATCAGGTGTTTTGAGTGTTATTAAAGTTTATTTTTTACATTGATACCACTGGTTTGTTTCTGACAGAATATACTGTTGACAAAGTCAATAGATATTGGTTACACGAGAGGAATGAAGTAGCCTTCTAGACAACATCTTTCAAGACTGAAGATATAGTGGTGGGATGGAATTCAGATATAAAACCCCCAAAACAAGTTATGTCACTGGAGAAGGGCAGTGAGAAAACACAAAAACATGTTGCAGATCATGTGTATATTGAGTATAACTCATTTACAGCCAAGGGAACCCCTGAAATTCCAACAGGGCCATGATATTGGTTCAGCAATGAGCCATCAAGATAGACAGAGACAAGCTGTGTTCCAAAACTCTGACACTGACCAAGAAATAAAAGCATTTAGTCGTGTGTGTTGTGATCTGTGGAATTTGAGCTAGCACAATGAACAAAAACCTGTAAAAAATGGTCTTGTTATATTTCTGTCTTTCTGGGTTAATACAGCCTATGCAACGTTTTATAGAACTGATGAAAGAATAGTCCTAATTCCATCCTACTCTAGATCATTGCAGCTTATTTTGCTCTTACCAGTAACTCAAGCAAGGTCTCAAGGGGCTTGCAAAAGAAAACACCAGCATAAGTTCTGCAGTTTTCTTGAGCCAGTTGCTTGAGGCTTCTTGACTCCACAAAACTGCTCCTTCACTGTGTTAGAGGAGAGAAAATGTAATCCTTAGTTTTACTCACCCACAAATGATGTAGATTGCCCCTCAAAATAAGCACTGAACAACTGGATGCACCATCACATTATGACTCTAAATTCGTTTAACTAAGAAAACCTATTAAAAATAACATCAGCTGAGAGACTTGAATCAATAGGGATGTTTTTGAAGTATTTAACAAGTTAGCCTGTAAATATCCAAGCCTACTACCAGGTTAGAGTAGAAACATGGGGGAGCTCATCCAGTTCCCTGTAGTGTGGACAACATCTCATGTGCTTCCAGAAGAAAATCAGCTCACAGATGGTCTCCAGACTGCTTCTACATGCCGTAGACTACGTGATTCCTCCTCCTAAAAGTTGGAGTAATACTCCACAACCCGCACACTGCTTTTAAGGATAAGAAAGCATCTTTTAGCAGTTCTGTGTGCTTGTTCGGAGACAGAAAAAAAAAAAGGGAGGGGGGGACAGGGACAAAAACACAGCTACCACTCAATGATCTGGGTATAGGCAGATTCCTAGAAGTCATAGGATGGTTTGAGTTAGAAGTGAACTTAAAGCCCATCCAGTTTCAACTCCCCAGCCACAGGCAGGGACACCACCTCCTGGATCAGGTTGCTCATAACCTCATCCAGCCTGGTTTTTAACAGCGCCAGGCATCCATGACTTCTCTGGGCAGCCTGTTCCAGTGCCACGCGTAGAGGTCCTCATCTCTGAGAGGTTCTTTACACATCAAGGTCAGTTTGATCAATATGATAAACTTTTCTCTCCCCTAAAGCAAGCAGCATGTATACACTTACAAACACACAATCTGCAGCTTTCATTACAGAAAGCTATTATGCCATACCTTCCTGAGAAATCACCAGGATTTGTGGGTGGGAATTGTAGGTACAGTTAAAGTTTCTACTTCTTCGGATCATGAACTGTAAATTTGGGTCTAGAACACAATCTATTAAGAGTTTTTGTTTCCACAGGTAGACAGAGGGGGCTTAAAAAACCAAAAAGTAACACTTGGTGCCGTTCCGTTCTCACTCGCAGCTTCACCCATCCATCTCTTTAATTTTAATTATTATTAAAAATAAAACTTTGACTCCAGCATTGGCTTCAGTTCTCTATATGGGCTCATCCATATCTACACATGTACACACACACACTCCACCCCTAAAGCTGCACATTGCCTTAAATACTGAGGAGTTAATAGGCTGACTCAGGTAATTTCAGGGAGAAGACCTTTGCCTAGTTACCTATACCCTTTAAGTGTCTGGTTTTCACTCCCACCAAGTTATCAGCACCTTTGCAGACAACTCTGTGTGCAAATACAGACACTGGCTGCTTTTTCTAATCTGGTTACAAGAGGAAGCCATTAATTGATGTCAGGCACATCAGCATTACTCTCTTAAGCATCATCCTCATTAGTAAGTTTCTTCTTTTCCAAAGATAAAAAACTATCAGCCATCAATTATTCAGAAATACAAGTTCACCTTTCTACAGTAACGCTGCCACACTTCCCAGGAAATGCCAGAAAGGCCTGGGTCTGGCAGTTTATCTTGACAACGTCGTAGCATGGAAAAGAAATACATTAATATCATAGGCAGACACAAGCAAGTAGAAAGGTACAGCAAGGTGGCAACACTGGAAGTGTTTGAAAATGTCAAACAGCCCAATAGTTCTTCTCCATTAGCAGTCAATTTTGAACTTAAATGCTTCATCTTCCTATGTAGAAGGGTAAGGGTCAGAGTACTCAGATGAGAATCTTTCTGAAACCACAAAATTTTTCATGGCTGTAGCTCGATTTATAGATAGAACTTAAATGAAATTGCAGACACAGCTGTAATGCGTGATATTTAGTTTGCCTGTCCACATCGTGCTTCTTTTTAAAGGCTAAATGGCAAGAAAGGCAGCACCTGGCTCCTCAAGCAGACCTGAGGTGGATGAGAACGTGTGCTGGGAGAGGGGATATTCCCTTTGGAAAACACCTGAATGTGCTCAGTGGAGAAAGCTCCTTGTGTGCAGGTGAAAGTGACAGGGACAGAAAAAGGAGACCCAGTCAAATGGGAGCCCAGAGAGCTCAGAAGCAGACAGGGAGGCTGCAAAGAGCAGGAGGAGCAGATACGCAGCGAGGCCTCAGAAGGAATAAAGAGAGGCTTTTCCTAAGCACCTGGAAGAGGTGATGCAGCATTTGCAGGAAGCCACTATGGAGTCTGCTGAAGGGTGAGGCTGACCCTGAATCAACGCAGCAGGTAGAAGGAGAATTGCTTATCCAAACTTTTAATCTTATTCAATGTTTTCCAGATCACTTTGAGTTTTCACTATTTTAGAAAGTTTGCATTGCTAACAGTGCTAGCTGTAGCTTATTTTCAAGGTAAAGAACAAAGATGAGGCATGTTGGCATCATTAATACTGTCTAACTCAGTTGTACCTCAAGCACATTTCTCTGTGTGGATTATTTTCCACATTTTCTATTATTTTTAGGTGTTTCAAGAGCACTGAACATGTATAGCTGAAGTTTTACCTGGATCTCATTGCTTGTATGTACTGTGATGCATTGCAAGTTCTATTGCTTGACACTCTTCACTTTTCCCATTAAAAGTCTCTATGGAAGTTATGCTCAATATAAAATTTTCTTGACTTAATGCTGTGGGGAAATGGGGATCTGGATCATGTACAAATCATCAGCAGGTGCTTACATATGGTCTGCACAAATTTCCAGAGGCCTTTTCATTAATCACAAGAAACAGGAACAACTCCTCCAGGTATTGGACATAAATTTGTTGCTACCTACCTCAGACAACTCACGAATTTTGTTTACAATAGCGGACCTCAAAAACATGTAAGTGATATCATTGTAGATTTTAGTTTACTGGGATTCAGAAACAGCTATCCAACCTGTGAAGAAGGTGTTCCAAGTAGTTGCACCCCAATTAAAGACTACTCCAACTCCAGTTTCTGGAATGAACAGTGGCATGAGCTCTGCTTTAACAAATATTTCTAAGAATCGGTGGTCAAGGCCCTTCAGGGTCACATTCAGGAAACAAATCACAATTTCAAATGCAACTTCCAGACTTCGGAAACTTTCCCTTATCTCTAGGTGCGATGACAGAGCACGCTTACTGCTGTAAGAGAAGGAAGAGACAGAACAAGAGCAAGTGCATTAGCACACCTGAATGAAAGCCTCCCCGCCCCCCAAACACTCAATAGTATTTATCCTTTATCATTAATCTTTTCCTTTGAGGAAAGTAGAAACTCAACCTAGACCTTGTACTTCAGCTTCACATCTAAACATGGGAAGGAGTCATCCCTCTACCAAGAGTGTTCTGCTGGTGAACAAGGGAAAGAATAAGCCAAATACTTGGCTGCTGGAGACCATAAATACCCAATTTCAAAGACAGGTCAGCAGAGGTACTTTAGAAAACAGAAATAAAAGCATTTCCAAGTATTTAGACCCACTTCTAGAATTAATGTGGTTTTTTTTTCCTAGTCCTGTTCCTCTGCCTTAATTTCATTTTGTTCCTCTCATTCCAATACACTTTATTCTGCTTTCTTTCATTTTCACTTTGTCTCTGAAGCAAATTCAGTAAAAATAAGGGAACACACACTACTTGCCATCTTATAGTTCACTGTTACCAGCGCTCATGCTGGTTAATGCAACTGGATTAAGAGCCTTGTTGCCTCATACTAACTGGAGACTGGAGGAAAACAAGTACTCATGGAGGAAAACAAGTACTCATGGAGGATGATTTTGATCTCGGAGCAAAGTGTTTTGTCCAATGGAAGAGCCTCTCCCTCTCTCCACCAACTACACATTGAACCTCAGGAGTTTTGGTCTCCTAACAACATTCAAGTGGGGCATGGGGGGAAGGGTTGGGTTGAACCAAGCCACAGTGACCGTTCCACCTGATGGCACGTCTGTCCTGGAAATGGAAACCACTCTGGAGCAGAGACCCTGTGTATACAATGCCTCGAGCAATGGTACCATCAGAAATGACTATAACAAATATTATTAACTAATTAAAGTGAGGCTTGTCAGAAGGTGACAGGGCAGCATAACCAACACCCTTTCCCATGTCTCCATTTTAGTGGGTAGTCACTTCAGCAGTTCTAAAGCACACCCTGCTCCACCAATAAAGCCAAACATCTCCTCCTTACAAGCAAGTAACAGATTTTTAAGAACCTTATTATGCATTTTTGTGGCCGGAGCTTGTTAAAAAAGGAAAGGCTTAAGCAGAAATATGAAACATGATCATAAGAATACTTGACTTAATGCAACATACCAAATTCTAATCTGTTTAGCTTGTGACTACTGAAGTAATTATTAATATTCAGCATATATGTATATCTTCCATTTATCTTGATACAAATTCCTCTTCTGTACTGTCTTTTCCCTCCTTATCTGCCCTTAGTTTTTAGGCGCAGAAAGAAGAACCAGCAACAATAACAAGGGTAACTCTAGCTAGCATATCTGAAAGTCTTTTTCCTCCAGTACATCAAACTCAGTATGACAAGACAGACAGTTCTTTCCTTGTCTCACTGTCTTCCCTCCAACAAACTACAGAATGCAAATTTGAAAAAGTTAAGATTCCACAAGGCACACTTCACAAATTCCCAACTCCAATGAAAATAACAAAGGAAAAAAATACATCAGTAAAGGCCATTTATGTTATCAGTGAAGAATGGAGGTCAGTGAAGAGTGCTCTCAACAGCTTCAACTTGTCAAATTTACAAAACCAGAGTTTATTAGAACTGAAAAGCAAGAAACCTTCAGCACTTCATGGATGTGAACCTACAGCAGGTTTTTCACTTCCATTTTGTAGATAAAAGCAGCATATCTTTCACTACATGAATGTGCCCTAGAAGTGATCAATATAAAAAGTTCTCTAGGATTAGAAACAGAACTGAAACATCAGTGAAAAAGAGAAATTATTTTAAAAGTAAACCAGTTATATTAAAATTCATGTTGATCTGCATTAGCTCACAGTTAACCATGAATTGTTTACTTATTCTTATGAGTTGTGACTGAGGGATTTAAGCTTATTTCATCCTGCACAGCACGCTGAGCACCACCCCAGCAATATGCCATTAATTGTGACTGAAGAGTCACATACACTATGTAGTCATTCAGGAGAGCAAAGGAGCTCACAGAAAGCTACACAGCAAACTTGCAAATTCTAGAGCACCCATTTTTAATGGATTTCTCCTGAAGCTCCTCTAATAAAATCTACAAAAATATTTATAAACTAACATACTGATAGAAAATACTTCTGTTATAAATTTACAATAGCACCACAGCTAAACAAACTTGGGCAAGTATTGGTAAAATAGATTGCCATAAATAAATACCTCTAGGGATGGTGACTCAACCACCTCCCTGGGCAGTCCCTGTCAGTGCCTGATGACCCTTTCAATGAAAGTTTTTTTCCTAATATCCAATCCAAACATCCCCTGGCGGATCTTGAGACCGTTCCCTCTCGCCCTGTCCCCTGTCACTTGGGAGAAGAGGCCAGCACCCACCCCTCCACAACCTCCTTTCAGGTAGCTGTAGAGAGCAATGAGGTCTCCCCTCAGCCTCCTCTTCTCCAGGCTAAACAACCTCAGATCCCTCAGCCGCTCCTTGTAAGATGCTGAAGTCACCATCATTATCACATGCAAGATATCCTACAGCAAGGATTTGCCTTTCTGTTCCAGTCTGTAGTTGCTATTCAATTCATGTAGGTATTGTAACTGCATCTTTGTAAAAGAAAGCTAGTTATATATAACTGGCCAAAGTAAAGGAACATTCCTTCCCATGGCCTGGCATCAGCTATCACACGCAGCTCAGTAAAAGATTGTTATATTTTCAGGCTGGACTACATAAAATTGCTGAAAGCGTTACCCATTTCTGATGTGTCATGTGACTAAATTTGGCTTTGTAGCTTCCTGAATAGTCAAATAAAGCATCTTTGTCTTGGTAAGTGCTTGTAAAGCAATCAAGAACTGACAAGATAACCAAATGTTTCACTAATAATAATTACAATCCTTTGAAAAAACACTCCTCTAACACTAATGTATTTTCTACTTGAAAGCCAATTTTGCTAGTTATTAGATATTCTCCTTGCTATCACTATCAGTAAATTATTAAACAGCTGACCAGGCTTTGTTTTAAAATGATTCTGTTATGAAGCTACTTGATATATTTACCATGAATACTGAATGATTTTGAGGCCTCTAAGGACCCACGAATGATTTCTATTTACTACCTTTAGCAAAAAGCCAGTGTAATTAGCAGCAGGAATTTCACTTGAATCACAGCTACTGGTGATATTTCCAACTCACTTACATAGGGTCTCTTAAAAAAAAAAAAAAGAACCAACAACACAAAAGCTCTAAGCTTTTGATGAGCAAAAACATTTTCTCCTAGGAAGTTACTAAGTGGCTATGCACTCAAAGAGGTATGTGAAGAAACAGTCCCCTACCGGGAACACGGCAAGAATCTCTGTACCCAAAAGCATCAGCTTTACCACCTAATAGAAAAGAGAGTGTTATAGAGTTCTCTATAAAAGCATCTAACCTCATTTCCAGCCCTCCTGCTATGAGACTGTAGGGCTATCATACTCCCGTTCTTACTCTAACAACACAAATTCTTCTGGTTATGTACATAACGTATAGGAATACCTACACTTTCTTTCCAAGCTTTTTCAGCTAACATCCTCTTATGCCCGTTCAAGTACCTACCCTTATAATAACCTTGCCAGACAGAATAGCATCGTTATCTCCATTTTACAGATGGAAAACAGAGAGGGTCAAGTTCTCCCAACACGCTACAGAGGTACATAGCAGAACTAGGATTAAAACCTATAACTATTACAGTGTTATCAGTATCCTTGTAGTCCACGGTAGTCAAATAAAAACCATGGACTGAGAACATAGCAAAAAAAAATCAGTTTTCAATTTCTTTCCAAAAGCCCAGCTTTCAGTAAATACATATGGAAATGTTTCAACTAGTTATTGAAAAACCAGCCCCAAGAAGATAGACTTCCCATGTTCTTGACTCATATGATAGAGCAAGAGATGCATGCAGCAGTCCCACAACTTTCAGAGCAGCTTGTTGTAAAGATTTGGTACTTGGTAGGCTGTTTGTTTTGGTTTGGTTTTCTGTGGTGTGTTGGTTTTGGTTTGGTTTTGATTTGGGTGCTTTTGTTCGCTTCTCTTTAGAGACATCAGGGACATTTTAAAAAAAAAATCAAAATACCACATATCAAATTCATCTTGGTATAAATCCACCAAATTCTGCCTCACCAGGAAAAAAAAAACCCTAGAAATTCTGAAGCTGAATGTTCTAGTTTAATACTCAATATTTTGGTAACTGCAGTAATTGCTTTTTGCTGGAGCCAGAAATAAACCTGCAGTTAAGTCTGCAGTAAAAGCAATACTTTGAGTGAAAATGTAAAAGCACAACTTCCGAAATCTATACAACAGAGAAATGTCACACGGGAACATTTTGCTAACTGATAGTAATACCTGTAACAAGTGGCTTCCAGTTAGGAAGTGTTTCTCCTAGCTCATACTGCTCAGGCCAAGAGAAACATATTTCCCTTTTTAAGACCTCTTAATAAACCTGTCACTGGGGAAAGGAAAAAGGAAAACCAAATAAAATGCAGGTTATCTATTCCAACATTTTCACCTACATGACACCCCCATTACATTATCTCAAAGACTTTCCAAAGTACTAGTTAATAATATTCAGACTTTGCCTCCATATGACAGGTGAACTATTTTTAGCATTAAGGCTCAGCAAGCTGAAGATTAAATTTCACTGTCCATGTCATACAGTAACAGCAACAAAGCAGCTCATAGAAGGCAGAAGTCTTCAGTTCTGCTTCCCTCTGCAGAAAAAACTGACAAGATATCCTCTGAACTTGAGGTCTCAACCACAAAGTTTAGAAAAACCCAGTTTACTCAGCAATAACATCAGATTAAGTACTTGTAATGATCATGAGCTAGTACAACGTTGATCCTCTGCAATATCTGGTATGTCCTCCCCCCAAATCCAAATAAATACACCCTTGACAACAAGAAGTATATAACATTCGAGATGAGAGCTTTCCCCGTGGTTAAGTGTTTCACAGCTGATTGTTCAATACCAAAAAGCACCAATTTGCAATGTGTCTTGTTACAATTTTGAAAGCAATACCACTTAAGCATATATTCATGACATTTAGAAAAAAGAAATCAGGCTGGGAGTTCACAAGACTCAAATGTAACATTAAGCTCCCAATAAACCCCATGAAAGTTAAAATTAATCCCCTTAGGTGACATTAAAATAGAAGTTCCTTAAAGGTTGATTTGCTCTAAAATAATATTTTAAGTGCTATCCTGCATTAGACTTCAGTGGCTAGGTAGCACTTGGCTATCACACACACCAGATCGGTGCAATACTCTGTACAACTGATGCCCAGCTGTCTTCTTTCATTCCTATCTGAGCAGTTTTATCATCATCACCTCCTTTACGGTTAGCATGGAGCCAAGAGCCCCCCTCCGCAAGAAATGGGAAACTGGAAGGCTAAGAATCCACCCTGCATCAGCTAAAAACTAAGAAAGAGCAGATCAAAATAAAAACAAACATTTACAAATTAACAAAGGGCAGTCGATATACATGAGAGAATATAAAACAGAATAACTGAAAGAAGAATCAAAGGACACTATGGAAAATCCATGGCAAAACAGTTAAGCATGATAAAGAGTAGTAATGCTAAAAGCATATTGAGATTTTTATCACTGACACAGACCCATTACTACATAAGAGGGGTAAAATTATTCATAAGGACAGAAAAGTTCAATAAATATTTCTGGTTTACATTTTGAAAGAAGCAGGAGGATACATTTATATCACTTGAGAAAGATGAAGTACTTCATACTGCAGCTGCAATCAAGAACAACTCTGAAAAGGTAACAACAGGAACTCCCTGAAAACACCATGGGACATATTTGACCTGCTGGTACTGATTTTAATACATCCCTGAAGGCTGATAACATCATATCAACATCCAAGTAAGGCAAGTGAAGTAATACAGCTTAACAAGAACCAGTTGGCTCTGGGATAAGTTTTATGCAAAAAAAGAATACTGGGCTCAACTATTTAACTGAAGGAGAAGCATGGGACAAACTTTATAGAAGATTTAATTGATTCCCATTTATAAAATTGACCTTGATAGATGTGATATAATCTGAGTGGTTTAAGGTGTTTGATTTAACGATGCACTTCATCTCCTAATACAGAATTGGTCTCATAAGCAATAAGGAGAGTATAACCCTTAGAGTAGCAGCGGGAAGTCGATTGCTCCACTGTAATTGTGGTCATCCAGGAACCACAATGAGACTGTTGACACGAGCTCTCCAGTAAGAGACAATAAGTATTATCAGATAGCATCATGTTTATCAATAACTTAGGGTAAACATAAAGACTCAGACAAATGGTAAATGATGTTTAGGAAGAGCTTAGACATGCACGCATCCACTGCCACAAAATATGTTTAGTATGACTGCATGCTAGAAAGGGGGAGAGTACTTGTGGAATGGGAGATTCTGGTAAGGAAAGAAGTCAAGGGGAATAAATGGGTCACAGTCCACTAATTACTCAAGTAATTTTTAAAGCAACAAGGCTCTTCAGGATATAAGAAACACAGAAACTGCAAGTAGAAATCAGCAGTTTCTCCCACTACTGTATATGGTAGAGCACAGACCAAGACTGGAATGGGTAAAACTCATGTTCACGTTCAGAGATATTGAAAAAATAAATACATAAATGCAGGTGATATCAGAATGTTTCTTTCAAGGCCAGAGAAGAAAGTGCCTTACAGTGGATAGTGAGAGAGATCAGTGTTTTTTATCAAAAAGTTTGAAAGAGACTTCACTACAGGTGCGTACTTGGGAGATAAGATACCAGCTACTTAAGACCTTCTTAATGTAATAAAGCAGGTCATAAAAAGAAGCAATTTCTGCAAGGCCAAATCAGACAAGTTTGAAAACTAGGTGAGTTTCCTCCCCTGCCCAACCACGAGGGGAAACAAAGCCAAATAAACCACAAAGCCCTGGCAACTTTATACCCCCATCACTATCCTTAATAAAAAAGGAAGCAGTGCAAAATGTTCCTTAGGGATGCTTGTTAGTAGCTGAAGACTGAATTGACATGGATTAACTCTTAACATGTCACATTAGAGATACTCAGTTCTGTTTCAGCCTTACGTCTACTGAACCTGGCACAAAAGTGATATTATGGTATCACCTTGATGAACAAAACTGGTTTCAAGATAAACTTCAATTAAGAAGCTAAAACTATACACAAAAGAATTTGCAAAGACCCCCCTCCTTTCTATTCTCTGCCTGCAGTTTGTAAACATGTAATACTTTATCTTACTTTGCTCAGCGTGTGGTGCTTTTTAGGAAGTAAAACAAAAAGGAGCCTATGACACATTCCTACACCTTCATGAAGATGTATTTTATACAGCTAATACCAACCCAGTGGGAAGACTCATGAGAAATGACTAATAATAAAGAGCAATGAGAACATAAAAACTCGCTCCTGAACTTCAAAGTTCACCTACACTTGCTGCAAAGTGCTCGTAGAGCTCTACTTTCCCATTGCCCGTCTTCCCCAAAGCCCCAGCCAAGTCAGTTTTCTGTGGGCTATCTGCCCACGAGGGTTCAGCTGAGCACACAGACCAGATGTCAAACTCATTTTTCTATGCTATACCTTCCAAGCAGGCCTTTTTTTTATTTCACATGTTATTTTTGACTCTTTCATAGCGTCTTTCATCCAAAAGGCTCAAGGTAAACTGCGAGCACTTAAGCACATCCAGAGACATTCATTCACATACCTTCATTCTCCACATTCATTCTCTATTCAAAACAGCATTAAGATCTTAATTTTAGGAATACATTTCAGTAGACCACAAAGTACTCCCCTCCAGAATTTAGTCTTGAGCAATCATTCCTCCCTCTCTCTCGCTGCTCAACTGGGATATTACACAAGCTGAGTTCTGGGCATAAGAAAATCATTGATATAGAGTCAAGATCCTACAGCTGATATTGCTGAAGAATTAGTTCATAGCACACCAGTGCTGACCTGTAAGACTTCTCATTCCTAAAGGCACTCTAACCACAGAGTAAAAACACCTAAACCTGTAAGGCACATACTTTAACAGGAATCAGAATCAACTAGAGAAGAACAGTCTTCAGGGTGTCACACACGGGGGTTTCCAGCTGGAGTAGAGCTCTCTAGGTCCTCAATGCTATTTCTAATGCCTCTCTAAACCACATCTTAACATGCCTGCCTATCACAGGCACTGCTACTTCAGGAGCTTCCAGAATATACAGGTCAAAACAAACAGCAAATTAGTGACAAATAAATGAGAGTTCTTCCTGTGGCAGCTCAGCCGCTTTCAGGTTCGAACATGATACACTGAAGTTGTTAAGTCAAGAAGAAAGGGCAGGCAGAGGGGAAGGAGTATTTCGGAATTATTTTTAGTCACCTCAAACTTCACCACTCTGTTGGTAGCTACTCACCTCCTGCACCTCAGCAGGGGGTACAAGAATTTCTCCTTGCCATCAGTCATTTAAGATGCTTAAATTAAGACTAATTGGGTTAGGTATGACTGACTGCAGTTCCCCTGAAAGTCCGCGTTTCAGACACACTTATAACTGCCTGCATGCCAAGCAAAGCTGCTCTTTGAATGAAAGCACTAACTTCAAGCCTTTTTGTATGCTGAGGTAAACCAAGAAGAGGGACACTTCTTTGAAAGGGTTTATCTGGACCTGAAACTTGAAAGATCCCCTGCAGGCTATTGAATTAGCTAAGGATATGATGGGCAATTATTCTTCAATAAACCACAATCAAAACTAAGTTTCACTGACTTTCTGAACTCCCCACTGAAGATGGAACTGATCTGACACACTGCACTGATAGATACATGCCGTTCTTCTGACAGGAAAATAAGGACCTTTCAGAACTTCATTCTCAGGTTACATTGCTCCTTCTGGTAAACCCAGTAACAGCCACAGTACACAAGAATTTGCTCTTCTCCCAGGTCACCCCTGTGCTAACAAAGAAAGAGACAACAGCACAAGATTTGGGCCATTGAAGGATGGAGTAAAAAAAAAAAAAAGCAATGCTGGAGTAAATCCAAGATGAAAGGAGACAAAACTGTTGGCAGAATCAAGTTGAGTTCCTTTGGGTGCCCAGCAGAGCTGCTGCGTATCATCAGCTGACGAAATGGATTGCTGCTGTTCCTATAATTAGTTTCTTCTCCATACAAAAAGCAGCAAGATAAGTCACCAGTTAAAAATGGTAGAGCTTATAGAAGCAAAAGTAGATTGAAATATGAATTATAAGGACAATGAAAATACGTAGTGCATGCCATGAAATCAACCTGCATCCTTAAAAAAGAAAAATCATCTAAATAAACATCAAGAACACTGAAGAACTAGAACTCGATACAATCCATAAAGAGCCATTAAGTTAGTTGTGCTTACAGTCTGTGAAGAAAGCAGTTAAGATTTCCAGGCTCTTATCCAGCATAAACAACACTGCCCTATAGATTATTTCTGCCTGAAAACTTCAGTAGTCTCTTTCCTTACCAATGAAGCTAATATAGAAGAATATGGTCAAACAGTTAATATATTATTTTCAAAGACACTGAATTCCTTGAAATAGATAAGCCCAATATATGTAAGGAATTTTAAAAGGTTATAGGGAAATAAGGCTTTATTTGAGGAAAAAAAAGACGCTTAGAAACTGTTGATATTTTAAGAGGTTAGATTTAGTAGTGCAAGGAAATTAAAAGGAAAAACTAAAGGCTGCCTTAAAGCAACAAAGAAGGAAAGCGTACAGCAGACTGTCACTTAGACTTTAAAGTTCCTTTTATCAGAGGTGCACACACCAACAGAGCCAAGCAGCTGTTTGCTGTGGAATATGAATGGAGGCATCCCCCGCACATCTGAAGGACACGCTTACAGAGGCATCAACCTCACGATGGCTATTGTACTTTATACTACACAATTATATAGCTAATGAAGTTTATAGATCAAAGTGATACATGGAAACTGTGACCTAATTTGGATATATAGTATACACATATATATTTAGCATGCATATCCATACATGTCTAAGATATAGACCAAAAATTTGTAGTCGGCTGCTTGATATGCAGGATAATATGTCCACAACATTGTTGGTTCCTACATACTAACAGGAAATACAGCTACAGGAACTATGATGACTGTCTATTCGTGCCATGGCTTCAGGCTAAATAACACTTGCAACAGCATTTGCAGTGTTAAAGCACTAAAAGAGTACTTACATCTTCTGCTTTAATTTTTGCCTTGCCTGACTTCAGAAGATGCAAAGGAAAATAATCCAGCGGCACAGTGCAGCCTGCATTAGTCAGGGTCTGGGCAATTAGCATCCTTAATAGAAACTGCTTGAGGATAAGGTATATTTGGAGGCAAAAAAAAAATTTAAATTATCTAATTTTGATACGCTCAGGATTCAAAGCAGAGCTTCCCTCTGTCTTCAAAGCATCACTGAATGTCAGTAAGAGGAGAAAAGTATCATTTTATCTCTTGTTCCAAACATTCATTTATTAGAATCTATTCACTCATAAATGTCAATGTTATTTCTCTCTCCCATTCTTTCTCCTCCCCTTTACCCTTCCCCAACAAAATAGGTGGCCTTGCCTAATGAACCAGAGTGTATGACTTTTCTACTGCTGGAGACTTAAATAAGGCAGAGTCCTGTAGACTCTGCAGTGCAACGCAAAATTGTGTGTCACTACACTTGTATATATTACATAAAACAGAGCATGTGTAATAAAGGAGTTTTTATGGGTCTTAGATTTATTCCTGTTAGGATACAGAAGCAAAAAATTGCATTGTAATTCTAAGAGATAGCACCGCTTACACCTGGTAATGTAAATCATACTCCCATGGAATGATGTTACAGAACTGCAAAGGGTCTCTCGCTTTACACAACTGCCAATAGTAACAGTGCCAGGAGTCCAGCAATAGATGAGTAAGTAATGTATTCTGAGGTACAGGGCTTGGAAAATTTACTAAATCTATTCCAGCTATTGAATTGTCATAAAGAGCTCTGTCAGACTGATGACATTCATCAGATCAACCTGATCTAGCAAATTTATACATCATCCCTTCTCTTTTCCTTCTGCTGGCGAAAGAATACTACCTGGGATGGAGAAATACACATGCAGATACAGGTACACTTTCTCTCAAACTCCTCTTTCAATGATTCTCTAACCCTACCCCATTACCACAGGATTAAGAGCAAGGAAGACAATAGCAAAAGGAATGCAATAGAAATTTGAGAACATTCTAGTAAGGCACCCCAAATACTGGTCTCAGACAAGAATCTAACTTTCTAGGAATGGGAGAAAGGAATGAGAATTATGAGGCATCACAATGGGACCAAGACCATGCCTTACTCATCCTTCCCGATGCTTGGCCAGGCTTATTATGAAAGAAAGGCCTGTTAATTAGTAATGCTAATAAGAAATTATGATAAATGGCATTATAAGAGACCATTTTTAAGGGTGCAAGAAGTGAAATAACTTGCCCATTGGCAAAAGGAAAGCAACCAATGAGTTAAAAATAATGTAAAAACCTGTAGGTTCTGGCTTACAACCCCAGTGAATACCACAGTACCACACACACGCCTGTAACACAAGGAAGCAGCATCTTCTCTCAGGCTAGAAATCAGTGATTTCTTCATTGCTAATGAAGCTGCGAGGGCCCCACTGAAGGATTAAGGGCTTCTCCATGCCAAGTGCCACTTCCCTCCCCAAAAAGCTGTCAAGTTACTAGAAGACAGAACAACTCGGTGGGAAGCAAATATGGAAGTTGGCAGCAGGAGGATCACAGCAGGATGATTGAAATGTTTGCCCATCTCATCTTTATTTTCCTCATATCTGAAATGTATGCAATGAAGCATTAGCTGTACCCAGACCTTTAGCAGAATCATATGTCTGTAAAAAGTTTACATATGCAAAATTCTGCATCTGTCGTTTGCCAACCTGCATTATCTTGGGTTTTTGTGCAAACAACTGTATTTTTGTGCGTACACAGTGACCATGGTTTACCTGGACTGCAAGACAATCACCAAGGCTTTCTCTGCAGTACACAACTAGGTTTTTGAGATAAAGACATAAGCATGCTGTTCAGACCTCTGGGAGGTAGCACCCATGCACACATTCAGTTTGGCTGTAAAGATTTCCTGCAGAACAGAAAACTCAAGCAAGGGAAGTTTTTAAAGAAACATCTTTGATAATTGCATACATGGCAGGAGAAGATACGAAAGGAACATGAAAGCTGACTACATTTATCTGAGAGGATGGAACAGTTTGAAACATTTCCAATTATGAAGTTCTACTTTAAGAACTTTGTCATTTCAATTTTTCTTGTACACTCTGTGGTGCTCTACATTTCTGTGAATTCTTATCTGCTCAACCCAATGCCACAGGCTACAGGTCTGGAATGCAGCCCAGTTCCTATTTTAGTCGTAACAGTAAAGTGGAGGGAAAAAACCCCAGTCATGTCATAGCAGAGATAAGCCCTGCCACTTCCATCCCCGTAAGACTCTGCAGCATCTTCTGGTTCACTAAGCAAATGTGAATCTGAGAGGCATCTTCTAGACATCTTCTGCTGCCACTTCTTTCTCCATCATCACTGCTGCTTAATGTGTCTGAGGAACAGGATAGTTAGCACAAGTCACTGGCTGCCAACCAGAGAAAAACAGCTCCTCAGCTGACAAAAGCCCAGGGTTCATCTCTCGTTTATCAATGATCTGGATGAAGGGATTGAATGTACATTTAGTAATTTGCACGTGACTCTAAGCTAGGAGGAAGCATCAATCTCCTTAAGGGTAGGGAGGCTCTCCAAAGGGATCTGAACAGGCTGCAGCTTTACAGGCTTGGGGAAGAGTAGCTCAAAAGCTGCATGGCAGAGAAGAACCTTGGGGTGTTGGTTGACAGTGGCTGAACATAAGTCAGCAGTGTACCCAGGTGACCAAGAAGGGCAATGGTATCTTGGTTTGTATCAGGAACAGCATAACCAGCAGGACCAAGGAAGTAATTCTCCCATTGTATTCAGCACTGGCGAGCCCACACCTCGAATACTGTGTTCAGTTTTGGGCCCCTCACTATAAGAAAGGCATTGAGGTCCCAGAGCGTGTCCACAAAAGAGCAATGAAGCTGGTGAAAGGGCTTAAGAGCAAATCTTATGAGAAGTGGCTGAAGCAGCTAGGGATGTTTAGCCTGGAGAAGAGGAGGCTGAGGCAAGACCTTATTGCTCCATATAACTACCTAAAAGGAGGTTGCAGGGAGGGGGGTGTTGGTCTCTTCTCCCAAGCGAAAGGTGATAGGACAAGAGGGAACAGCCTTAAGCTGCACCAGGGAAAGGTTAGATTGGACATTAGGAAAAATTTCTTCACAGAAAGGCTTATAAAGTAGTGGCAGAGGCTGCCCAGGGAGGTGATTGAGTCACCATCACTGGAGGTGTTTGAAAGGTGGGTAGATGAGGTGCTTGGGGACATGATTTAGTAATAGACAGGTACTGTTGGAGTTGATGATCCAACCTAGTGATTCTGATTCTACAGTTCTTCAACACTTGATAAATCTATTGGGATCCAAGTGGCATTTTATTCTTGTAAAGATATTTCAGCATCATGGTGTCCATAGCCGAAGTTTTTCATCCCTTTGTAGTTTGCTACACACCGATTGCCACACTTAACTCACACAGGTCACCATCTCAGTGGTGTTTTCCACAAGGAGCTATAGCAATGACTTGAAATAAAAGCAGATGTGAAACAAAATACAGAGGGGAAAGAAGGAAAGAATCAAAGTAAGAGTCCTTGTAAAGCAACGAAATTACGATCTCACTCTTCAGTCTTTGTTCTCCTTTTATATCTGTGGTCCTAGGGACAGTGGAGGGAGAGAAAATAATTGAAATGACAACCTTCATCAGATGCTAGAAGCACAACAAAAAGCCCTACTTTTAATGGTTTAGCTAACCTGTGAGCAGGCCATCTCTTTCAAACCCATCCAATTCATACCTGCACCACAGAATTAGAAGTCAGGTTCACTCTTGGTGTAGAAGCTTAGATTTAGGTTAGAGATTAATTTGTACCTTTCTACACTACAGCTTCTGGAAGTCACTGCAACAGCACGCATAGCCAAGGAGAGGACTCATGCTCATATAAGTGAGGAACTCTCAGTCAATGCAAAGTTAATCACTTTCCTAAGAAACGATAACACTTCAGATTTCCCTTGACATTTTCATTTTCTCGTTATATGCAGACAATGCCACCACTTTAAGGCTGCAGCGAAAATACATACAGTACAGTGTATTTTATGCATGGCACTTTAGCACCGTAGCAATCATTACACTAAAGGGCATAGTATCAAGAAACTTAATACCCCAAATGTTATTCATCGTCTGCTTTTCACAACCATTCCAGTGCAATACCACATACAGCATTTACCATTTAATGGGTCCCTCTGGGATGCTTTCAAATTTCTCCACAGCACCAACACAGTCCTTCCTTACCATGGTTTATGACTGCCAGCTGCTTTTTCTCCATGGAAGAGCCATTCCACCATCTTAATTGGAGATCTTCATTTAATGTTTGCACAGTTTTCTGCCACTTTGTCCAATTTCCTTGTTTGTGAAGCAAGACTTTTGCCCTGGCCTCCATGAGCAGCACTCCCTCGGCAGCCTGACACAAAGTCTATTGCATGATGTATTGGCCTTCAGCTCTGCTCCTCTCCTTATGTGCTTTAATAATTCTACATTAGGTAGAAGTGACAATATAATCCTTGAGCTGATTTTACCATTACTAAGTTGAAAGTTAGTGAAGGTTTTTAAAGCCTTTTAAAGCAAAGTCCCTTTTGTCTAGTGTTTCAAAGACCAAATACTTTTTGCAGCTTTCCCTAGTTCATCATGGAGTTTACAGAATATAACAATGACAGCAGGTTTGTATCAATTCTTCTTTCTTTTTTAGAAACATTTAAGAGGTGACATGGAAAGACAACAAAAGTGTTTAAATTTAAAAAAAAAAAGCTCCCCCAAAGACAAGACTTTCCATTTCAAGGTTCAGATTTCCTCCTACAGCTGAAATGATCAACAGCTATATCCAAGAAGTAGGGAAGCTCTGCCAAGTGTACATTTTCACTGAAAAATAGATTCAGAGAACATTCTCCTGGGCAGGACTGTCTGCTCCTGCTCCTCTCTTCATTGGACCAAAACTCCTACACGTGGGGTAACCAGGTGCTCGAACGCAGTACAACAGCTCTATGGATACAACTACAATCCATATATACAACTCTTAACAGCTGAAAACAAGGACATTCCATCCAACTGTAAGGACATAAGAAATGATACAAAAAAGCAACTCTCAGGCTGGATATGGGCAACATTTCAATATGACTCTTGGTATCAGTAAGAATTGCTTAATTGTTTTTACTGTTGGAGCATGGCAGAAAGATATCTCCATTGAGAAATGCTGTTCTACTATCCTCTTCTCTAAATTCAGCCTGTCCTTCTGCTCATATACAGCGGCTGCCCAACTGCTCAAATCAACCAGCTGCCCTCACCAGCCACCTCAGAGGTGCAGGGGATGGGTGGGTCAGACCTCCCAAAGCATCAGCACAAACCAATTAATTCCTTCCCTGCCTCCAATCTCCACTTGGCACCAGGACACACCTTCTGAATTATTTTCTTCCTCCCACTTGAACTTCATTCCACAACACAACATTGCAGCAACCTGCTACAAATAACAGCTTCCCTGTTTTCAGGCCACCACCGCACTTTTCCTGCTGTCAGCACAAGGGCATATGTGCTCTTCAGCTTCCTCAAGCGAGCTATTCTGAGCCCTGCTAAGAAAAAATCTATGACTTTACACCCTGTCTGAGCCTCAGCAGCAATCACTAACACTCTACATTTTCAAATTTAATCTCATTTCTGATTAAACTTTTTTCTCTCTCCCATTTGTAATCTCACTCAGCAGTGTGATTTGTGCAGCTCAGTATAAATATGTGCTTTAAAATTAAACTGGTTCAGCAATTTTGACAATGATTTCTCAGAAATTAAGCGTGGACAATTTGTTTGGCTGAAGTAGAGTCATGTGAAACACATATGATAGAAAGGCTTTGAAGTACCTTGTAGTGTAGCACATTAATAATTATTAGTAATAGAGGTCTCGTTTATACCTGGTTACAAGTGTGCTAGGAAGAGGCCAGTGACAACGTGGCGCCGTCTCACCAAATGCAGATGCAACATCTTTACTTAGAACACAAAATAACTGCAAAGCAAGGGGCTGGACACAGGTAGCAAATGTCATCCTCACCAAGAGAATAACCCAGTTAATACTAGCAGTTTGAAATGGGGCTGAACTACCAGAAGAAGAGATCTGAAGACCAAGGTTAGTGTCCCAAGAATAACCACCCCAAACCTGCATTGTCCCACTTCTCAACTCAGGGCCATCGGCCAACTAGTCTGGGCCAACTACAAAATAATGCAAGTCTTTTTAAGCAGTCTGAAAATTTCAGGCACTCTCCTTCAGGATCCCCGGAGTCCACAATAGCAGGAAAAGACATAAGCAGTCTGAGCCACCCAGCCTCTTCTGCCTCCCAATCCAAATTCCCCAACACTGGGGCTTCCCCAGGAAGCTTTGACACAAGCAGTGATGCACCTGGGAGCCTTGACGCAGAGCTTTGTTATCCCCCACCAGGGAATACAACATATAAATCCCACATAGACTCATCAGCTTAGAAGCACACAGATTTCTTCTCTCAGATGGGAAATATTACACGTCATTAAAGGTTCCTAAAATACTTGCAAAATAATGCTTCCTAGGTCCAAAGCCATTGTTGCTGGATCTTGTATTTGTGTGATGTTTATTGTAACTGCCTCCTCAATCTCACAACAGAGTTGCTACAAAGCGTTTAGTCATCCCACCTTATTTTCTGTTCTTTAGCCAAGTTTGGCTTATTTTTTTTGCTCCAAAACACACACTTCCTTCCACTTTTTCCAGTCTTCGTCACACACTTTAAAGTCCCGTTCTATCTTCTCCCTCAAATTCTCCTGTTCCTCAGCTCTTTCAAATCGTCTCCTCCTGTACATTTTCTTCTTTACAGCCAGTTTTACACCTCAGTCACCTCCAGGCATTATTCTGGTGGCCTGACTCTACCACATCCTGACTCACCTCAATTAAAAAAAAAACCAAAATATCTCCATCACCTCAGCATTCGCTCTATTTACATCATGCAAAGCTTACGGTACAGTGACAACTCGATGAACACCACTCCTCTACAGCATTTCAGAGTTCATCAAACAAACATTTATATCCACCTCCATTAACCATAGTTCATAGAATCCGAGTTTAGTTATGAACTGATATTGAAGGGTCAGAGGAATTTATTCAGGGACCTAAGAAATGCACTGGGTGAATACAGAGCTGTAGTGTGTGCCATGAAGAATGGATAATGAGGAGCACGATAACTGGCCAGAGAGAATGCTTTCACTCTTCTGCAAGTTACCAGCAGCTTCACAAGGAAGACTCAATGTAAATCTCAGTGCAAGCACTCGTGGTGCCTTTTGCTGAACGCTTACGTATTTGTTGTTGCACTTTCTTCAAATGAATCAGTAGCACTCATGATTAAAAGGAAGGGGGAAAAGCAGGGCAATAGCTGGGTATTCAGTGCAGCAGATGGAGAGAACAATGATCCATCCACCAAAACAGCTATCAGGAAACCAACATATTCTCTGGTTGATGATCCCAAAGGTCCTCCTCCCTCTCCCATCCTCCTAGCAACATACTCATTCTGAATACACAGGGCAATATACTACTACACAAGTCCCTTTGCATATCCTCCCTCAGTCAGCTACAATATTAATGCAGACAAAGGTGGTTTCTCAGTAAAAATCAATCATGCACACACAGAAACTCTTGTCGCTAATTTTCCATTCTTTAAGTAGTAGGAAATCTTCAGCCCTATTGTAAACACTCACCTTACAACATCTGTTTACAAATGCCACTACCCTGTGGTGTAGACTTTGAACACACCAAACCATCTACATCTTTAGATCAAGAACTTTTCTTCCATGTTATTCAGGACTGTTTCCACTCCTGAATAGGTCTTCTAGCAGCTAAAGGAAGATGCATTACTGATGGATGCCCAAAAGCTCAGACTGCAATTCTCCACTTTTAGCTCTGCTCTGGTAGTTTACCAATCTAGATATTTAGCTATCTTCTAGAGTGGCAAAGTGGCAATTTATCTCCCTGTAATTAATACAAGGTGCTGCTGGACAATGTAAGAAAATAGGACTAATTTAAACCTAGCTGAAATTTTTCCATGATTCAGTAATAACATTTACAACAGTGTTGAACCTACATTGCTGCTTCCCTCCCCTCTTTTTTTCCTTTTAATACTACTGAATGACTTCTTTACTTGCTTTTTCAAAAAAAAAAAAACGCTAAACAAATCTTGGCATTTTGCTGCAGTAACTGTTTTCAGAAGCAGCAAGAAGAATAAAATTTAATTGAAATAAGCTACAGAATACAGCCTTTCTCAACTAGCTGAGCCAGCGTAAAGCCCAATAACAATACCCACACACCATCAACACAGGAACTAACAGTTAACCAGGTACCTGTCTTCCACATCTTCATAAATACACCTCCAAAGCTCCCCTGTATAACCATGTACTTTTACTGCAGGCACAGATACATATTTTTCTAACTCTGTGAAGCAGCAGGAGAGACCACAACAGGGGCAATGTGCTAAGGAACACGTAGGAGGCAGCAGTAACAAACTGACATGAAGAAACAAAGTCGTAGTTAACACAAACCAAGTTATGTGGAAGTTAGGGGGTTCTCTCTCTAATCTAACATACCATCCTATCTTACATACCACTAGATCTAGATATGTGTTATATCCCTCTGACATGACCGAGCCATCCTGTGCAAAGGAAGCTTGTATCTAAGTTACTGATGCTCTTCCTAAAAGTGCTTTTGCAACAAGACCTCATTTTCAGCTAGAATTATATAGGGTGAAACATATTTCTGCATCGTCATTATCCAATAGTGTTTTCTCACCAGTTATCCTGAATTTCAGAGTGGTGCAAAACATTCAGTAGCCTGTGTGAATGAATTCAGGTATTGTTCAGCCAATGGCATCACCTTACTTCTAGGTCTCCTCCTTGAAGCTAGATTTCTGTAGTCTAGCAGTAACACCTCATCTGATATTGGAAGCTCTTAGCTAGCTGAGCAGAAGCAGCAAGCAAAGAGCAGTAAGGTTTCAAGCATAAGCAAGCAGGGACTCAGTTTGGAAAGATGACTGGCTAAATTTCTACTGTCCATAAACTCATAAGTGTATGCAGCAGACTAAATTAGTCCATGCATTTTAGCTTGCTTTCCTGTATCCAATCTAACAGCAATGTGAATTCCCATTGCTCAGGTACTCATTAGTCCATGCCTGCTTTAGGTACATGAAACATCTCATTCCTTTATGAATTGGTCTAGCCATCTTGTCCCATTATTGTAAAGCGTTTGACCTCTATCTCAGTATCTTAGATCCACACTGCACAATGAATAGACCAAGGCTCCGAAATGCATTAACTAATTTAGCGTTTTCTAAAACTTCGCCTTGTGCTTCCCTTTTTTTTGTGCCATATGGTCTAGGGTTCACTTAAAGCTCATGGATAGCTTGCGCTGAAAGATCGACATCGGCTCAAGATTAGATACACAAATAAGAACAGGCCCCTCTCCTTACTTTGGTGCTTATGTCCTATAATGGGATCCAGTGTTGTGCTTCTATGGGTACAGCAGTAATCTTGCTACCATGGCCCAGATCACACTGCAGGCTACAAAATGGGGCTAAAGAGTGGAGACCATTGATCAAAGCTCTTGGTTGCCCCACCTAGATACACCCCAATAACTAAGCTGTGGCTGCATTTACATGACACCTGTGAATTTCAGTTACCCCATGTGAATCTAAACCCTCTTATTTGTGTTTAATCAGAGCAGAGATGAGGATATTTTTATAGGAAAGGAAGCTAAGTACCTTGGCTTTCATGTTTGGCAGACTGCTGTCTCCATGTTCAGAACTCTACTTTTGTTTACCAATTGATTTCTTAAATAACCTTTCCCATCGTGAATGCACAGAACTGTTCCTTGTAAATCTTCTCACTGCTGCCTCACCAAGTCTGTCAACAGCCTGAACCAATAGCACTACCAGGGCCATGACCTTCTCCATCCATCTTAATTAGGTGTAAACTTCAAAACCCTCTGTTACATGTTACCTGCCAACATCAAACAAAAAGACAAACATCAGCCTCGGGTCATCAAAAATGTAATTACAGGGTCTTTTGGAAAGGTGGCTCAGCCTGCTTCTGTGGTTCTAACTCTAAGAATTTATAGCATAGAAACAGCACTTTGGCAATTCTTAGAAGATCCACTACAATGAGAAAATACACCAAGAGACACTGGAATAAAGTACAATCTTATTTTGAACAGCCATGAATACCACACGTACTCATGTTGCTTATTTAGTGCTCCATCCCCTTTTTTCTTTAACACAGGCACAGACAGCACACAGATTTTTGCAGTTCAAATCTGTTGGCACCCATCAATACATTTAATTACACAGTCCAGACTGGAGCAAATGATTCAGGGGAAAATAGGTTGTCAGACAATATAAAGTTACTAAGGTGCTCAGGGGTACATCAATTGCATTTGGACTTCCTTACAAACTACCAACCCGGTACCTGCATCTTTCACATCAGAAAGAAGACGGGGCAGCATGTGCCAAAACGTAGCAAGGAGTTCTGTCCAAGCCTGTAGAACCTAAGGTACCTTAACCCATACAGGAGCTAACTCATACACTTTGTATGCTGCCTTATGAAAACTAGACTTGTAAATAATTTTTAAAATAATTTTTAGAAAAGTCATGCTGAACACTCTGCAAACAGCATTTAGTTCATTCATAGGCTGCTGTGTCCTGTTCCTGCAGACGTAGCCTTAGGAAAAAAAACACAACAAAAACACGCAAAAAGGGGTAACATTTAAAAATATGGACAGAGATTCATCACCTGGAGAAGAGAAGGCTCCAAGGAGATCTTACAGCAACCTTCCAGTACCTGAAGGGGCTACAAGAAAGCTGGGGAGGGACTGTTCACAAAGGTTTGCAGTGATTGGACTAGGGACAATGGGTATAAACTGGAGAGGGACAGGTTTAGACTAGACATAAAGAAGAGTGAGGAGGCACAGGAACATGTTGCCCAGGGAAGCTGTGGCTGCCCCATCCCTGGAGGTGTTCAAGGCCAGGTTGGATGGGGCCTTGGGCAGCCTGAGCTAGTGTGAGGTGTCCCTGCCCATGGCAGGAGGGTTGGAACTGGATGATCTTAGAGGTCCCTTCCAACCCAAAACATTCTACTATTCTTTGTCCTAACACACCATGCCTAGTCCAGGAGAGGATCAAAGCAAATCTGTACTAAGAAGGCCAGCAACCATCTACCTGGAAAACATCTCAGCATTGACAGACATTCAGAGCAAACATTTTGATAAGGGCATGCTTGAAGCTGGGGTGATAGGAATAACCAGTTGATCACACTGCTAGACCTGTGGTCCTTTGTCATTTGATGTAGCAGAAGAGGGGAATGTACAACTGTTTTCCAGTCTATCCAGTAGAATAGCTCACCAGGGGCTTCTCACCAACATCTAACATTTTTCCAATGCATATTTCTATCTGATGTAATAACTTTTTAATCTTTCCATGAGCTTCTTGAATCTAAAGTGTGATTGAAGCACCAAGGACACTGGCATTTATCAGTTTTCCTATTGTTATGACAAAGCTGAGCAACTATGTTTAACAAAAAAGCTCTTGATCTGAATTACATCAACATTCCCCCACCTTTTACCCACAGGAGCTCAAGCCTATGCACAATACTGCTGAATAAAATGACTGTTATTTGAAAAACAGAGCTGAGGCTGCATGATGTGCTCCTAACCCACACAACAGAACACTGACATTTAGGCTTACAATTGAGAAATAGCTGTATTTAACAGAAAAGACTTTTGCATTAAGACACTTTCAAATTAAGCATATGTTTGCTTTAAATCTATTAGCTTTTCCTATGCTGATATGTTAAAATGGAGTTACTTAAGAAATTGTATGAAGCAGAGATTACAGTGGGAATCTCAAGAAGCCCCAATGTTTCTTTCATCCATTGACTCCAGAAAATGAACTTGTGTCATTAACAGAGCAATAAAAGCATTGGAACTGGGCAATTTATTATTTTAGCAAAGTATTAAGCAATACTCTTCTCCACACCTATTTTCTCTTTTCATGTTAAAAGACTTTCTGCAGTTTCAAACAAGTTATTTTGAAGCTGTGTCTGTTTATTCTTCTGCCAAGTGGTTGAAATACTTCTCACAGGGATAACAAAAGAAGGAAACAAATTATTTCACAGAAAACAGAATAAAAGAACTTAATGCTATAGTGAAGGCCAAGGCAACTGTTTTTAAAACAAATCTTTAATCCACTGAAATTGTTCTATTACGATAACAGTACATTGATGCAAACAAGCAGCACAGATCCAGTCATTTAGCTGTCAATGCAGAAGAACAACCCCATTTGTTTCTTACTCAACAACTCTAACTTTTTGTTCCAAATGGGCAGGCGTAAAATAAATGGAATTGTAGTTGCAGAAACATTGTCTGCAACTATCGAGTGACACAAGGTTAAGAGTGCTCTCTGTTGGAGACTCCCACGTGTAGTTGTAAATATAGTGGCATTAATGTGGATCATACACACTCCAAAACCTTTAAGCTGGTGAATAGCAGGGTTCAAGGGCTGCTTTAGCACACTGTGTGTGTTCTGCTATGGGAAAATTTCATCCAGATTTAGTCACAGCTGGTGATTGTGCTACTATCAAAAAGCAAAGTTATTTAAAATACAGCCCCTTCAGGAACAAAATTGTTCTGCAGGGCACACTCTAGCTCATCTCAGCGCTTTGACTGCTGTGCAACTCTCCACAGGCTAAAAAAAAAAATCTCCTGCAATGCCCTTTACGAACCAAACACTTCTTCAATCTTAACTGCACATGCAGCAGCAAGGTGTTCAGTCAAACTGCCAGCCCTTTCTTCAGCTGTAAGTGTGCTACCCAATTTCTTCTGGAGGTTACAAACTCAGGTCCATAATCATAGAGTGGTTTGGGTCAGAAGGGACCTTAAAGACAATTTGATTCCAGCAACCCTGCCAGAGGCAGGGACATCTCCCACTGGGTCATGTTACTCAAAGCCTCATCCAAGCCTTGAACATCTCCAGGGATGGGGCAGACATGACTTCTCTGGGCAACCCTTTCTACAAGATCCTTCCCAACAAGATACGCCCCGCTGCTGGTACTGACTCAGTTGGGCAAGAAATAATTTTGCCATGTCAGAGTTTAAAATACTTATAGTCCTTGGGGGTGTCAGGAGATAATTTGGCCAGGTTTTGTGGAATTCTTTTAAGTTATCAAATTAGATTTAATAAATTGAAAGGTGTTGATATCATTCAGCAGTTCTTATCAAATCCCTAGTCTCAAATGATGACAGTAATCAGCTTCACAGGTAAAAGCAAACTATAGGTGTGGGAGATTGCCTTCTAAATAATAAAAAATAATAAAACAAAAATAAATTCATGACTATTTATATCCAAAATTTTAAAGTGTCTTATTTTAGGCAAAAGTCACATCTCTCCTCTTGGGAAGAGGTGGGGATATCAAGAAAGGGTCAGGTCACTGTATCAGTCCCTTATTTGTTGCACATGGAGATGTTCTTCTGTTTGTTGTAAAGACCATCAGAAACAAGTGAGGAGCTATTCACTGTGTTCTTTCAGCCAAGGTATCACAAGAGCTTTAGAGTCAAGTTGAGCCAAAGACGTGCAAAGTAAAAAGCCCAGCGTGATCTAATCACCAAGAGTCTGCAAAAGATGAATTTTTCAGTCTGCACCAAACTCTGCTTTATTTTGTTTGACCATTTTCAACAAACCAAATCAATATCTCAGAGTAAAGACATCAATCAATGCACAAAACTTTTTCAATCATCCTGCTAAGGAAAGAGTAAACCACTAGAGAAAGCCCTCACTTGCTCAGAGCTGCACTCCAAAATCAGGATGTGGCACAATAAGCACACAGAATGAATGCAAAGGACACTCCACACAACTACAACAGAACTTTCTAGTGCAACCCTATTTCAAATAGGAGGAAACAAAAACATCAAGGCAACTCCAACAAGCCATTTCAGCAGGAACACTGTACCAAACATGAAAAATACTGAGATATGCTATACTTTGTTAGGCTTTCTGGCTGTGCATCTTTTCAGCTCACACTTTCTCCCACTACTCAACCCATGCTTGGAAGGTCCCCATCACAGGTCCATCCATGTAGCAACACTTGTCAATGGTAGTTCTGCACTTGCTGGGAGAGTTGCAGCTGTTGTCCAGATCCCTCTGCACTACTTAGATGTTGTAATCTCAATTATTTAATTTCACAAGCTATTTATTTTTCAGCCTTGTTTTTTTTAAAAAAAGCACTAATTCTTCATGCATTTTCAACTTTTTAAAAGTTTTTTATATAAATGAACTTGTTGAAGCTGATCTTTGTTATCTGCATGTTTCCTCTTCATAGCCCCAAAGCACCCTTAAGGAACAGCAGGTAAGCAGGTTGTCTGCTAAGTTTTGAAACTCTGTCATTCTCAATATAACCTTGGCATGGCCCAAGTCTGGAAAAGAAGAGCAAATAAGACTGTTCTAGCAACTTTCTCTCCAAACAAAAAAAACAGTAAAAAACCCAGTACTGTGGCATAATTAATGCTTCCTGGAAGTTCCTTCACCCCCTCTTGAAGGAAAAGATTTAATGATAGGCCACAGAGGGAGGGAAGCACATTCTCAGCTCTTTGGGTTACAGCTTTCCACTTTGTTTACTTGAATGATAAGCAAAGAAATTTCTATAGACTTAATGAAAAGATAAAACAGAAACCAATGTGTGTAAAAATCCAGAGAACCAGCAGCTTCCCTCCTTGTCCATTTTACTGCATTGATCTGCAAAATGAACTTAAGCAGAGCCCTTTTCTTGTTAAATAGTACTTCTTCAGAGCTACAAAGTCTCTTCTTGGGCAAAGGACATACTTGTTCTGCAGACCTGTTATTACTCCAAATCCCTTTCTCACAGAAAAGATGACATTCTCTTACTCCTTATTCATATAGTCACTACCTCAAGAAAAAAGTCTTTAGAACGGACTTATAACCATCACCACTTAGACACTAGGACAGAAGTCCTTTGGCCTCTAGAAGTGTGCCAGAAGCCAGATTCACTTGGAAGTACTGAAACTGAGCACTTGCTCAAAGTTCAGCAAGATGTGTGTGGGTTTGCTTGTCAAAAAGAATTACCTCTTTGCTATGAAGATCCTCCTTTTGGTCCGAACTAATCTGGAAGTTATTACTGAATTTAATTTCCTACAGTTTGTTTTAAAAAGAACCCATCAAACCAAACAAAACCAAACCACATTGATTTAGGGTTGATTTCAGCTGCTAATACTCATCTTATTCAAGGCTTCTTAGAGAAAGAAAACAAAACCCCACCTAAAACTAACAAGTATTTCAGCTAGAACCTTAAAATCTTAGAAAGCATAGGGAAGAAAGCTAGATTCTTTGAAGAGGAGGCAGCCATGGACACAAGTTGAAATCAGGGAAAGCTCAGTTAGATTTTCAGGAACCACAGGTACATGCATATTTGTATTTCACAGTGAAGACATAAAAAATTCCCGGAAAGGCAGAGGATGCTTAGATCTCAGTCCATGGAGATTTTCTAAACTTGACTAGAATAAGACCCTCAGGAACACAGGGACCCCACAAAGGTGATCTTGTTTTATGCAACAGGGTTTATACCAGATTACCTTCAGAAGTCTCTTCTAAACTACATTTTCTCCTATGGTAAAAGTCTATTCAAATGTTTAACACTTGCTCAAGTCTGCTCTCCACATGGAAACTGTGGTCCGTTGTTGGCAGAGAAGACTTTTCCTACCCTTGCATTCATTTAAAGGCTCTGCAGCTGGACACCTGTCAGAAGAATAAAAAGCTTTTCAGACAAATATAACTGACATTTAATTTAAAACAAAAGAAAGGAAGAAAGGAAAAATAGATTTATTTCTAGAGTTGGGAAAAACTCTATTCCTCTGTGGCTGGTGACCTTGATATATATGCAGTAGACTGCCAATAACCTCTGCTTTCTGGGAGAAAAAGGCAGCTGCTTCACACGAGATCTTGACTGGCATAATTTTGATGCTGAGAAAGAAAAATTCCAATAGTTCCAAGGATGTTAAGAATTTCAGACTTCTGGAAAAGCTTCTCCTTGCTCTATGCACATGACCAGCAGGTGATGGATGTTGAACACATTGAAAACAAAGCAGAAAGCTGCAATGGTAGCATATCTTATCTAACAAGCTGTAGGACAAACGCGTTGAGGGCAACGCAACTACCCAGCACTGCTCTCTCCTACCAAGTGCATCATTCCCTCTTACATGTTTCACCTTCAGCTCCATGAGGAAAAGCAGCAAAATGTTTGTTGTCATCTTTGAAACACCTTTTTCCAACCCTGACAAACATTCGGATTCATTTCTTCCTATGTGGAAAGTCTGTCAATCCTTACTACACGATGTGTCTTTCAACACATTTTCCTCATCTCCAAAAACTCCAGACTTCCCCTGAGATAAGCCTTCTTATTTACAGCATTTGACCTTGATTATAGCTTGTCAAGAAGCTAACATGCAAAGTGTTCACCTATCAACTTTCTTCCTCCAGCCACGCAGACACTAATGCAATAGCACAAGCACCAAGTCATGTCTGCACATAACAGAGTAACCATCTAAACTGAAGGCTTCATTAGTAATAATTTTATCATCTCTACATGCCAACAGTTGTATATATCAATCATCTATGCTGATCCATTCAGAAAATTGTTCAGCTAAGATGCTGTCCCCATTTTTTGGACACGTTTAAGTCTCTTGGCATTCTCTCTGAAGAAATATAGTAGTGCTGCTTACTGGTATTCTGGCTTGAACCCCTTCACAAGGATATGTCTCTCAACCATGAAGTTTGCTAAATACAGTAAGCCTCCTTTACAAATGGCTGGCTGAAAGTCAAGTCTTCCTAGAGCCTTGGCATTAGCTACAACGCATTCGTAAAGCCTTCCCCAAATGCAGTTTCTTTCTTACAACTGGACTTTACCTTTGGCCCAGGATCAGCAAACTCTGAATTTGCTTCTTTTGTCATTCCAATACCCTCTCAACAGGGACCAGCTCATGGCTTATCCTCTGTTAGCATGCATGGCGAGTTCTGCATTCATCAAAGCATTTAATTTCACTCCGCAGTGCTGAAAAGTGTATTACTTAATTTCAGTAAGAGAAGTCTGCATACCAGCATTTTATGACTAACTCTCCCCTCTGCTTCACAGGAATTTGACATCTTTCAAAGCAAAATTCTTTAGTTTTCTTCTCACTTCTAGGTTACTCGCACAAATTTGAAAATACAAAGATTTCTGGTTATACAACTGTCCAATTTTGAGGTATTTGTAACACCAGGCCACTGGAAACTCCACTTAGGAGCACATTGAGCTTGTTAAATCCTCACCGTCTATGCATAAGCCTTGCACACATTTTTTTTTGGCTTCTGCTGCTATACCTGCAGATCCCAGCCACACAAAGTTGCTTTCTGCCAGCAATCATCTGTGAATTTTCATTATTAAAGCCACAGACTGGTCTATCCTGCAGAACACACCATAACAAGCTACATACTGCTACTCTCTTTAAATAAACTCTCCTACACACACAGCTAGAGTTCCACCTCACCTCTCCACCTGTTACCACACTTGAAACGATTTACAGCACTGCCTGTCTGTGGCAGGTACTACTCTCAAGATCCTTCACAGGTCTGTACTTTCATCTCCCGATTTCTGGGGTTGCTAGACTTCTGAAGAGGGAATAGCTTTTATTGCCAGACACACTGAGGAAAAATTGATTTCTGTTTATCATTATTTCCTTCTTCAGAAACTTGAGAATGAGGCTACCCGCCTCCTCCTGCTGCTACCCATTCCGCCGTGGATACCTTAAGCTCATGGTTTTCCTGTAGCTGTATTTTCCTTATTACCAGCAGGTTCACTTGGCTGTTTGTTATACTACAGGCTTTGTTTTATGAAGGTGAACAAGGTCATGTTCCCCTTTCTTCTTCTCCCCAGCCTTTCCAGGACATATGGCATCACTTAACTACCCTGTTTATCTTGTCCATGCAACCTTTCAATTCCCATACAAATCAGGACTTTGTCCTCAAAATACTGCTTGGAATGAGCTGCTTTATTGTGTACATAAAACCAGAAAGATTGCCAGTGAGCAAATATAGAGGAAGGGGTAGTGTGTAGCTAGTAATCTAGTTAGCAAAGCATGCACAGTTGCTGTCAGTATCCTAAAGATGAAGGGAGCCATTTCAAGTGTCACATCACCTCAACAGTAAGCAACAAAAAAAGGTAGCAGCAGTACAACTTGTCAGACCAAGTTGATTACAAATGGAGCACATTCGCAGACCCAAGTCACAACATTAGTGTTCCATTAATTCATTAGTGAAAAAACAAATAAGGTATACAGTGGTGTTAACTTTATATGGTAGCAGAATCAAAAATAAACCAACCCCTAGCGATATTTTGCTTTGGTACAGATACCTGATAAAAAGCATCTATTCCTATCCTGTCTGCTTTTCAACGGATATTGCAAGATATTTTGTCTTTTCTATATCAGCTTTGAAAAACTGCCTATCTTGGTTTTATCCACAGTATCATAAATCCAAAGCATTCAAGAAATGAACAAGAGTTTACTTGGATAACCAGTAGATTATTTTCTTGTTCTGTATTACACTCAAGTTCAGAATAGACTTCAGCCTCAAAATTACTGTCTAAAAAAAAAATCATCACTGAATGACAGTACCAGAAAGCAGTTCATTTAAATGTAGTAATTCTGAGAATCATTTCAGCTTTGATTACCAGGAAGACAGAAATAGGGAGAGAGGTGTCAGGATAGCCGATTAAGGGCATCCAGCCTACAGAAGCAAGAGAGTGTTCTCCAGGAAGTCTTGCCATTATCCCTGAGAAAATACATTTCAGCCCCCCTGGAGTCTTATTCATCCTCCTCACATCTGTCTTAGAAGTCCAATTTTAGAAGTAGTGCCAACAATAAACAAGATTTCCCCTATACAGGTTCTACTCCTCCCTGAACAGTTATAGAAATCTAACAGTAAGACATGCTGTTCCCCTTTCCTTCCATCCCCAGGTTTCCCAATGTTGTAGAGCCACAAAAAAAAAAAAGAAAAAAAAAGAAAAAAAAAGAAAAAAAAAGAGAGAACAAAATACTACCGGGAGATATTAAAATATAAATACTTGCTATGCTCAGTCTAAACTGTTGGTCTGTGTTGTTTCTGGCAAACCCACACCATTTAAGGTGTAATTTCCATTTTATAATCATTTAATAAGCAGTTCAGTTGTGCCTACAGAAAGCTCTCAACGGAAGGAATTTGCAAAGCCCAGGATAAGGTTTAATGAATAACAAATTCCAGCACCTTGTTTTTCTATTCCATCTATTTTTAACTTTTTTTTAATTGAAAATTTATTACGTTTACGTTCCAGTACACTGTTCACAATGTAGCATTTGCCTTTCTCTTTGAATATATTTTTCTTCTATGCTTCCAAGCCCAGGAGCAAGCACAACTCTGCATATATGCTGTGTTTCCTGTGCAACATCTCTATTTATTTCCTTATCTTATCTGAAGGACAGTCTTGGGATGCAGCACCTTTTTCTATGGAGGTGGGAGAGCAAGTCTGGTAGCATCTAACTCCATCTGCACTGATTAAAGGGATGGCGGAGAGAGAAGGAAAGAGAGTGGGACAATATATCTTGCACTGGGTCAGTACTAGAGCTCTAGCTTAGAAACTTTTTTGCAAGTTATAAGCAAGTAATTCTAAACATATTTTTTCTTTTTTTTTTTTTTTTTTTTTTTTTTTTTTGTAGCATAAATCCCTTCTCCAGCAGCATTCAGGAGTTATTTACTTTCAAGAAATGCCATCGGTTTAACAGATTGCAGAGAAAGGTTGCAAGAGGGCTATCCTCCATCTGTTACCTGTGTTCCTTGGTTAATGGGGAGAGACAGAAAAAGGTCTCCCAGTATAGCCATGAAGTAGAAAAGAACACATATACAGGACTCAAGACCTGCAAACTGGACTGAGGCACCAGACTGGTTTCACACAAGCCATCAGAGAGCTATCAAATTAAGCCTTCCACTTTCTATCAACCCTGGGGAAGTTTAGCTCAGTAACCGAAAGAGATTTTGCTTGACTGATAGGAACAAGACAATACTGTTTCAAATGACAAAAACGGTACCAGGACATTCAACACTTAGAAGTCCCATGAAATTTTAAAACAGGTTGAAACTTAGTTGATTGACAAGAGCAATTGCTTCCAGTAAAATATTTAGAATCATTTTACAAAATAAACGCTGGAAAACTTCACGTGACTTGTTGGCAAAACACATGCTACAATATGTTTGAGGACACATCTCTTGGTATAAAAGAAAGGGAGAGCTCTTGCTTGTCATTCCTAGCCTTAAAACTGCAATTACCTACACAGGAACTTTACACCCTTACTGAAAGTTGCCCTTTCAACAATCCCTCGCATAACAGAAGTGGCCCACAGGTAATTATCTCAGCCTTCACACAGCTTGAAAGCTAGACAGGTTTGTCAAAATGATTTTTACTCCTATGGTTTATTATCTTGTTGTGAAGATTTTTATGAGAAAAAGATTAAATCACTGCCCTGATGTGTGCATTTCATTAAGCTTCTAATCCTTAAAGAGTCACTAATGCAACTAGCCATTGAAAAGCATTAAATCATAGTTCATTCATATTGACCAAAATAATCTCCTAATTATTTCAGAACGGAGCCCCGCACAGGAGCCGTGCTGTAAATTACACTCCAAAACTCTTCCAGGCTGATGCACAAAACAAAACAAATAGAAAGGCAACTTTGATTACTTTTGGTATGCAGGAATATGAGAACATGAGAGACAAGTATCTACTTAACAGCTCAAAGCAGATGGGATTTTAAAGTCACTATTCATGCAACGGTGCTTAGCTCAGTAAGTCGTTTAAAGGGGAGAGAGATGTCTCTGTTGCAGCTGATCAGCCACTGCCATCAAGGCAAGAATTAAAATGAGCAAGTGACTTTCAGGTGCCGAGTTATTCGTAAATCCAGTCCACTTTTGAACAAAGTGCCCCAAAAGCATATCCAGTCCACAACAGAAAACAAAGTGCCTACTGTGCAGCTGATAATGGATCTTATATTACGTAAGAGTCTTTTAGGTTTGCTACCATAAGGTTGTCTGGAGACATATGTAAAGGGTGTAATTTCTAAGGGCTGGAACTCACATCTGACTTCACCCTCTTCAGGCAGTCACATTTTTCAGTCCTTGTGTGTTAGGTGATGACTTCTACAGTTTCCACTAAAGACTTTTCCCACCAGTGTCATGCACTCAAATACATTTGCTGAAGACTGAAGAACAAGCAAGAGCCACCACAACAAATGCAAACAGCAATCCTGTAAGGAAAGCCATGACTGATACAGCTTCTTATTCAATGCTAAATTTACTATCCCCTATGTGACTGTAGCCATAAATCTTTCAAGAAGAGCTTGCCTTGTAAAGCATGCTTTTGAGTATAACATTTGCAATTTAAACACCCAATAGACCAATAATAATTCACTGTCAACATTTATAAACCCCTTTGAATAACTTGCATTCTCATTACTTGAGAGATCATCAGAAAGAAAAAATAAACACCTCTTAGAAGCAGGATGAAATCCCCCAAGTCAGAACATCGGTTCACAGGATAACTTCTACATTTCTGTATCATTTTTAACTAGTTCTCCATTTTGTCATGGCAAATAAGGAACAGGATCACCTTCCCAACCAGACAGACACAGTAGGATTCAGGGTGAGCCGCAGCTGTTGGGTAGGCGTCTAGACTTCCCAAGAGCACTGAAGTTTAAAATCCACTTTTTGTTTGAACACACATTAAACAGAAACAAAGGAAACAAGCACAGTAGAAGCAGGTGGCTTTGTTTTGGTTTTGACTTCTTTTTAAGAAAAAAAAAAAAAGCCTGCTCCCTACCACTATATCCATACCCACAATATCTTGTCAGGCTCACTTTTAACAAGTTTGTGTTGTTGCCAACTCTGCAAAGATCCTACATCTCTTCAGAGAGCTTTTTATGAGCCTCATTGCATCAGATTCCCAGGCTGGCCATGTCCCTTAGGCCAGTCTTGCCCTTTGCCCAGGGTCCCCCCAGGCTGGAACTTTCTCTACCCATCTCCCTACACAAAGTGTGACCTCCAGTTCTCCAAGGGAGCTTTCCTCTTCAAGAGGAAAACCATCATGCACCCTCCCCCACACCACCACTCATCTCACAGCACCACAAAACAAGGCAGTAAAAGAAAGAGTCCCTATCACAGCAGGCTTCAAACAACTGGGCTTGCACAGAAGTTAGCAAGATTTGTTAATGGTGCAGGCCAGAGAGGGATTTGACTTTGAGAACGGGAACCCTGTGATGATCAAAAGCATGTTATTTTTAAATATATTTTTATCTCTACTTGTTCTCTATGATTTGGACCCTACTAGACTTTGCTGCAGGCTACATTTTCTCTTTAATTAACCAAGCTGACCTGGAATAAGCTAGAATTAAACCTAATTTCCTTCCAGCATTCTTTCTTTTTGCTAAACTTAAATACATGTAAGTGCAAATAGCAGTGAGTACTAGCCCACAAGCCTGCATCAAAGGTAGGGTAGACTATGCAAGATCACAAATCACAGGGCTTTGAGGCAAATTTGCCTAGACCTCTCTCTACTGCAGGCCACCACAAAAGACTAAAGCAGCTTTTGAGCTGAAAGAGTCACATTTTGGCAGAATATAAGCTTGACTAATTAGCTGTTCTACTACAGCAAAAGCACGAAGAACCCAAAGACAAAACAGAAACTTAAGAAGATTTAAACATTCCTCTATTAGCCTACCCTCTTACACCTGGATTTGATCACCTCTCTTCTCCCCTCCCCTCCTGTGGGCTCTGCAGTCGGCCTCCCCCAGCCCTGCACTACTGGCTCTCATATTGCACCTTCCAAAGGGACTCACCTGACCTAATCCCTTCATTAAACAACCTGAGCAAGAAAACTAGATGATGGGCTTTTTCACAGTGGTCAGAAAATCTTAGTGAAAACCTAGAAAATGTATGAGCAGATTTTCTTTTGTAGTTCCCCATGGTTTTGTAACAATGGCAAGTTTCTTAGCATCTCTACTCTAACTACTATTTCTTCACCATTAAAGCGGTGAAGCCCTGACCCAGGTTGCCCAGAGCAGTCGTGGCTGCCCCATCCCTGGAGGTGTTCCAGGTGGATGTGGCTTTGGGCAGCCTGATCCAGTGGAACGTGTCCCTGCCTGTAACAGGAGGTTGGAATTGGATGAACTTTAAGGTCCCTTCCAACCCAAACTCTTCTATGATTCAACTAGAATCAATCAGTAGATTAATTGCAGTCCACAAGAAACGTGTACCATGAGACTGCTTCAACCAGACCTTTGGCAAGCAACTTCGGTGAAACTAAGGTTTTTAACATTGACAGAATTCATCCTAAACACTTGCTAGATGATGAGACCTTGATGATGACCTTGAGACCTTAGATAATGACACCTTGAGAGAGCGTTCTCCCAGATGCACCCTGGAACAATGCCGCACCCTGAAAATCTCCATATGCAATACCTTACCAGGTTTATCTTCCACAGCTACATTAACTGGTACATAAATAGATAAAAGAAGACATTATCTTTGCCTATAAAGCTTTACCCTCACTCACACTTGTCTGGTTTTACACAGACAAATCTTCCAAAAAATGACAAGCCTGGAAAGCCTTTTCCCTCCTCCTTTCTCTGGAGCCTGAGAAGCAGGGTGTCTTCCATCCTCAGATGTTTCCCTGATAGGCTTCAAGCCATTAGGAGCTTTTCCTGACTGTACTTATTTTAATTGCCTTCTGAACAGAGTGAGCAAAAGTATTATCATTCTTAAAAAAACAGGCTTGTTACAGCCACCAGACTCCTCATAGTGCTTCTCATGAAGCTTTTCCTCCTGGGAGCAGACTGCAGAGCTGCACCCTCAGGGTTGCTCCCCATTGCCAGGACCTGGGATTCCATGGTGGTGCCCTGGCCAAGACAGGGTCCAGTGTAGGTGCCGCAAGCAGCAGGCCCATATTTGCTTATTTTCCATTCACAGAATCACAGAATAACCTGATTGGAAAAGACCCACTGGATCGTCGAGTCCAACCATTCCCACCAATCCCTAAATCATGCCCCTAAGTACCTCATCCACCCTCACCTTAAACACCTCCAGGGATGGCGACTCAACCACCTCCCTGGGCAGACCGTTCCAATGCCTAACCACCCTCTCCATGAAGAATTTTTTTCTAATCTCAAGCCTAAATCTCCCCTGGCGGAGCTTGAGGCCATTCCCTCTCGTCCTGTCCCATGTCACTTGGCAGAAGAGGCCAGCACCCTCCTCTCCACAACCTCCCTTCAGGTAGTTGTAGAGAGTAATAAGGTCTCCCCTCAGCCTCCTCTTCTCCAGGCTGAACAACCCCAGCTCTCCCAGTCGCTCCTCATAAGATTTGTTCTCCAGCCCCTTCACCAGCTTTGTTGCTCTTCTCTGGACTCGCTCCAGAGCCTCAACATCCTTCTTGTGGTGAGGGGACCAGAACTGAACACAGGACTCGAGGTGAGATCTCACCAGTGCCGAGTACAGAGGAAGAATAACCTCCCTGGACCTGCTGGTCACACCGTTTCTGATACAAGCCAAGATGCCATTGGCCTTCTTGGCCACCTGGGCCACTGCTGGCTCATGTTCAGTCCGTTGTCAACCAGCACCCCCAGGTCCTTCTCCTCCTGGCAGCTTTCCAGCCAGGCTTCTCCTAGTCTGTACCTCTGCTTAGGGTTGTTGTGCCCCAAGTGCAGGACCCGGCATTTGGCCTTGTTAAACCTCATGCCGTTGGTCTCAGCCCAGCAGTCCAGCCTGTTCAGGTCCCTTTGCAGAGCCTCCCGACCCTCCAGCAGATCCACACTTCCACCCAGCTTGGTGTCATCTGCAAACTTGCTAAGGGAGCACTCGATGCCTTCATCCAGGTCGTTGATACAGACATTAAACAGGGCTGGACCCAGGACTGAGCCCTGGGGAACCCCACTTGTCACTGGCCTCCAGCTGGATTTAACTCCATTTCCCACCACCCTCTGGGCCTGGTCATTCAACCAGTTTTTCACCCAGGAGAGTGTGCACCCGTCCAGGCCAGAGGCCGACAGTTTCCGAAGCAGAATGCTGTGAGAAACTGTATCAAAGGCTTTACTGAAGTCCAGGAAGATACATCCACAGCCTTTCCCTCGTCCAAGAGTCTAGTCACTCGGTCATAGAAGGTGATCAGATTAGTCTGGCAAGACCTGCCTTTCATGATCCCGTGTTGACTGGGCCTGATCACCCGGTTCTCTTGCAAGTGCTTCATGATCGCACTCAAGATCACCCGCTCCATGACTTTCCCCGGTACCGAGGTCAGACTGACAGGCCTGTAGTTCCCCGGATCCTCCCTGCGCCCCTTCTTATAGATGGGCACGACATCAGCCTCCAGTCCAGCGGAACCTCCCCAGTCATCCAGGACTGCTGGAAGATGATGGAAAGGGGTTTGGCCAGCACAATTCTCTTGCTCAAGCACTTCCCTGCAGACTGAAGCAACTTTACCCAAGGCAGAGAATTTAGGTATTAATAGGTAGCTAAAAGGCTATTCACCGTGCTTCATTGAGTTTGCTAAGAGCTCTTCAATAAAATGCGAGTGATTAAAATACGGTGTGGCATGTGATTTATTCTCATCATGCAAGTCACAAAAGTAGCGCACAAATGCCAGCTGACAGACAATGGCACTGAAATAATCGATCTGGAGGTGTGATGGTTTTATGAAGGCAACTTCCGATATTCCACAGATATATTAAAAGTAAAGGTCAGTCAAAATACTCAGTACGCTCTCAGAAGCAGGGAAACAGCATTATTTTCTAGTTTGTCTACCACATGGCAAGAATTTAAGTTCTTTCTTTGTCTCAATATCAACTGTATCCAACAAGATAGTGAACAAAATATCTTGCCTTGTTTCTAAAAATGCTGTCTACTCAATACATTAACCAAGTAAAATATGTGCAGGTTATATACTGTGAGGCTTTTACCTCTTGATTTTTTCCTTATGTTTTTGATTTCCTCAGACTTGTAAAATTATGGTTTCCTTATTAAAATGTTCATTATTATAGCTTCCACACTTGAGCCTACTAAAATGTATGACAAGCGTCCCATTCATATCCACAAGCTTTGAATCAAGGTCCTGCTTTGCAATAATTTATTGGCCATTGTGGGTCTGCTATTATCAGTTTTAACTCTTGTTCACAAAGCAGGTAGCTGTCACATTTTCTCTAGAAGCTTTTGTGCTCAGCTGCCCTGCTATCAGCACTGAGGGGGATATGGTTGTATCCATGCAGTTAATGAGCCAAGTGCAAGCGTCGCCCCTCTTCTCCCAGCAGGCATTACACAGGGACAGCTCCGCTAACAGGATTGGCCAAATACTGCTGGTTGCCAGCCAAAGGCTGGCAGGGCAAGTCTTGAAGAAGTGGATAACCCACTTTCCATGCAAACAGAGAAAATGTTTTCTTTTTTAGTGCAGATGCCATGTGCTTTTTACCACTTTGTAGAAGAAAATACAGTTCCATAAAAGTTTGAGTTTAATATCAGCTGCAGGCCTTCAGGAGCTATTAGCTGATAATTTTCTAAGCTTTTTCTCTAGGCTCCCTTAACAGCAGCACTGAAATTATCAAATTACAGCAGTATGATGGAAAATCTTTGTTGCGACAATGAATGTCTCCCAGTGGAGTTGGACACAGTTACTTACCTTCAGTATTCACATGTGTATTAGAGATCCTACCATACAAAGAGCCTGAGGCCTTTTTTTAATACTCTTATATAACCAACAGCAAGAGACCAACAAACCAAGGGACTCTTCAAAATGGTAATATTTCTTAAAAGCCAAGTCCCACAAAACACTTAAAGTGCAGGTATTAGATACTAAAGACATCTAATTTCTACTAGCAGATCTCTAATAGTAATAATATCTAACATTAGATACCTAATATTAGATGTTAGGAAGATATTAGAAATAAATATTTTCTCATGAGGGTGAGGAGGCCCTGGCCCAGGTTGCCCAGAACAGTGGTGGCTGCCCCATCTCTAGAGGTGTTCAAGGCCAGGTTGGATGGGGTTTGAGCAAACGGATCAAGTGGGAAGTGTCCCTGCCCATGGCAGGGGATGGAACTGGATGGGCTTTAAGGTTCCTTCCAATTAAAATCATTCTATGATTCTATGTACTTTTGTTATGTAGCCTGTGCTTGGATTTTTAAGCTCCTCAACTGTTGCTAAATACGAGTTCGAGGTGTTAAGACACACCTTTTGGTGTTCTGTGTTCACACACTTGTCTTCTGAACTAAAATACAAGATAACGTACTTCCCTGTCATGCTCCAAATCCTGCTAAACCATCATGCAGTCTTGCCCATGCTAGTGCAGTGTTATTTGGAAAAGGTGCTGCTGTCAGAACTGTAGAAAAAGAAGCCAAGTTTCTAATTACCTAAAGGAGGGAAAAAAAGCCTTCAGCAGATGCGCTGAATTCTATTTTGCAGGTCTGGCTCACAAACCCTTTTCCTGGATATTTGATCCCAGGGAAGGGAGTTTTTGCTCACCCCTCGACGTGTGCTGCATGCCAGCAGAGTGCCCATGGGTGAGGCAGAAAGGCAGATGGTGAAGGCTGACAGAGGGACAAGAGCTACACCCACACACATTTCATAAGTGCTATCTTCTCAGCAAAGTCTCGATAAGGCAAGCAAGTGAGCCTCACTGAGCACTGAGAGCTGAAGTTCAGAGATGACTGAAACCCTTTGAACAGACTGGAAAATGCTCTCTTCAAAATGACAGTCACCAGGAGCATGTTAGGAGGATTCCTTTTGCTCCTCCTTTGAGGATAACTTGTTACGCTGGGTGAATCTTTTCATGATTTTCTTCATGTGCTTTCAGTTTATGGGAGGGCTCTAGCTGTGTGCCGGAGTGGGTACCTTGACTAGCAGGAATTCGTTTTCACTCAGTCATGGGTTCTGTAACTTTATAAATTTTTTAAAGTGCAGAGGCTGTGCTTCCACAGGATGAGGTACTGCCTTGATCTTAACTGTTTTGTTGGTCTCCAGTATATTTTTCAGGACTGAAAATATGTAAGATTTTTCATCTAGATGTTTATATAAAGATATATTGTTGAAAAAATTCAAATACCTATAATGAAAGTTGAATTAAATTCATTTGGAGAAATGAATTAATTGAAAATAATCTATATTGGTCCAAAAACACACATGCAGACAGATTAGATTGGTGGAGTTTTACCAAAAGAAAGGAAGAGCATCAGTGAAAAGTGAGTAGGATGAAATTAGTTCAGATACTTTTCAGTCTAAAAGCTTAAACTAGATTTTCAGGCTAGTCAACCTTCAGGAATGTTCTAGGCTGAAATAATTCAGTATCAAATCTATGTTTAGAGAAAGAGGAGCAAAAGTGAGAGTTAAACAAGAAAAGCAAGCAGTTACTGGTTTCTATTCATCCTCCAAGTTGTTAAAAATAAGTTTTCCCTTCAAAATTTTAAGATGCAATCCTTCAGAGGCTCTGAGAACTGTAAATCAAATTTATTTCTGCGGGCATTCAAACAAACTCTCAGCTCTTGTTGGGTTTATTAGCAGTAGACTAGCTGCACCATTTACTGGTTCAAGGAGCATGTATGGAGCTGATGGATCACAGTGGTATGTTGGTAGCTGAGACTTTTAGGAGACCTGGAAGCCAGGAAAGTACTCATGTCCGGGCTTCAGAAAGCAGCGCTAAAACTGGAAGCCAGGAACTGTGTGATTAGAAAATAAAACAAGTGGCTAACTGCAAAAGCTAAGGGTAGCTCAGCAAGACATGCTCAAGGCTGTTCTTCAGCCTGGTCCCACCTGACGCTGGGACTGCTAGGACAGGCAGAGCTAAAAGTCTTGGACCAAGTGAGCAGAGAGCGCTTCTCCATAGTGCCAGAACTGCAGCAGAGATCTTTCTGAGTCCACAGAACCATTTTATTCTCTCTGTGGACATGCACAAAAAGTTCTCAGTGAAGTAAGTGCTGCTTTGCAGTGATTGTTCATCATATTTAGGGTTAAGATGATTGGTTTCTTGTTACTATTTCTATAAATTTTCGAGTGCTTCCTGAATAGGTTTTGCTAATTGCTGCAATGCCGAGAGTTCACTGAAAGGAAATTGTAGTGAAGTGGATGTCGGTCTCCTCTCTCAAGTAAGACAGGATAGAATGAGAGGAAATGGCCTCAAACTCTGCCAGGGGAGGTTTCAGTTGGATACTGGGAAAAACTGAAAGAGTGATGAAACATTGGAACTGTCGGCCTCTGGCCTGGACGGGTGCACACTCTCCTGGGTGAAAAACTGGTTGAATGACCAGGCCCAGAGGGTGGTGGGAAATGGAGTTAAATCCAGCTGGAGGCCAGTGACAAGTGGGGTTCCCCAGGGCTCAGTCCTGGGTCCAGCCCTGTTTAATGTCTGTATCAACAACCTGGATGAAGGCATTGAGTCCTCCCTTAGCAAGTTTGCAGATGACACCAAGCTGGGTGGAAGTGTGGATCTGCTGGAGGGTCAGGAGGTTCTGCAAAGGGACCTGAACAGGCTGGACTGCTGGGCTGAGACCAACAGCATGAGGTTTAACAAGGCCAAATGCCGGGTCCTGCACTTGGGGCACAACAACCCTAAGCAGCTACAGACCAGGAGAAGCCTGGCTGGAAAGCTGCCAGGAGGAGAAGGACCTGGGGTGTTGGTTGACAGCAACTGAACATGAGCCAGCAGTGGCCCAGGTGGCCAAGAAGGCCAATGGCATCTTGGCTTGTATCAGAAACGGCGTGACCAGCAGGTCCAGGGAGGTTCTTCTCCCTCTGTACTCGGCACTGGTGAGATCGCACCTCGAATCCTGTGTTCAGTTCTGGGCCCCTCACCACAAGAAAGATGTTGAGGCTCTGGAGTGAGTCCAGAGAAGAGCAATGAAGCTGGTGAAGGGGCTGGAGAACAGGCCTGATGAGGAGCGGCTGAGAGAGCTGGGGGTGTTTAGCCTGGAGAAGAGGAGGCTGAGGGGAGACCTTATTACTCTCTACAACTACCTGAAGGGAGGTTGTGGAGAGGAGGGAGCTGGGCTCTTCTCCCAAGTGACAGGGGACAGGAGGAGAGGGAATGGCCTCAAGCTCTGCCAGGGGAGATTTAGGCTTGAGATTAGGAAAAAATTCTTCACAGAGAGGGTGGTTAGGCATTGGAACAGTCTGCCAAGGGAGGTGGTTGAGTCGCCGTCCCTGGAGGTGTTTAAGGTGAGGGTGGATGAGGTGCTTAGGGGCATGATTTAGGGATTGGTGGGAATGGTTGGACTCGACGATCCAGTGGGTCTTTTCCAATCAGGTTATTCTGTGATTCTGTGATTCTGTGAACTGGCTGCCCAGGGCAGTGGTGGGTTCACCATCCCCAGAAGGGTTCAAAAAAGCATGTAGACATGTCACTTCAGGACATGGTTTAGCAGGCATGGTGACATTGGGCTGACACTTGGACTGGATAATCCTAGAGGTCTTTTCCAACTTCAGTGATTCTATGATTCTAAATAAAAACACTTGTTAAGTTTTGTACTGAGCAAGAGATTCCTATATGTGTGAAATCATTTTTCAACATGGAAGAAAATATACAGAGAAAATACTGCTCAGTACGCAGCAGTTTTCTGAAATATGTAGTAAAATATTCAGCTTTGCAGTAGCTTCAATAAATACATATGTCTATGAGACAGGTTTGGGGTTTTTTTAATGAAGAGGAGAGAGATTTCTGGAGTTGAAGAAAGGAGAAGACATAAAAAGAAAAGAATGACTACTTGTCTTCTGCAACACCCTCCTGCAGGTGTCCTTTTGCCAGAGTGGCACTAGGAGTGGAGCCTGACAACTCAACCAGCCCTCAAGTAGGGAGGGCTGGCTAAGCCTGTGGTTGAGTCACCTTCCCTGGAGATATTTAAGGGACAGGTGGACGAGGCACTGAGGGGCATGATTTAGTATTTGATAGGAATGGTTGGACTCGAAGATCCAGTGGGTCTTTCCCAGCCCGGTGATTCTATGATTCTATCATTCTGAAATGGCTGGTCCTGGATGGAGAGAGTTAAGGCTCTTTGAGCCCCATAAGGAGTGTATTTACCAGTTCACAAGTTGAGATATAGCACTGTGGCAGAGATAATTCATGTTGATGGGTACACGGTGAGACCAGAGCATGATCTTCATTCCTGTGCAGCTGGACCACACATCAGCATCCGTTTTAACCAGATCAGCTGCAAGTACATAGCTACATATCTATAGGGTCAGTCAAAGCAGATGATATCAAGATTTATGTTTTGTGATTGATGGCAATTCATTCAGCAAAAAATCTGCCTGTAAAAGGTTAACTCATTAAAAAGCAGTGTAGACAGACCCAGTCCCGGAGGCAGATGCTGGGTATAAGGAGCTCTATCTGCTTTCTCCAGAGCTGCTCATCAGCCCTTGAAGTACCACCAGAGATGGCATCTGTTCTGCATGAGCAACATCTCTGTCTTCAAATGCAGTAAAGCAATCTTTAAATTAGTATCAAGAAGTCCAAGAATTCCTCCTGAGCAAGCTTGAAATAGATAAGTTTGATGTGGGGAGGAGGAAGATGTTTTCTGTGTCTGAGTTCCCCACCTTTTTTACACATCTACACAGAGGTACCACGTGCAGATTTAAACTATAGCTCTTGCCTACTGCTTCTCCCCACCCTTTAGACTATCACTGTGTCTATGTACTTAACGGTATGAAACTATGTAATAGATACCAGTACCTGCAGTACAACCATGTGAGTTACACACATTTAGTTAAGAATACATATAAATATGTACACATAGATACAAATGTTAACAACAAAAAACCCCAACAAACTTAGTCATAAATTATAACAATGGTGCTGCCAACCACTAGCATTTAAAAGTCATGAGTCAGCCCACACAGAAACATGAGGTGGTATCTTCCAGAAAAATAATACGTGTTGAGCTAGTTATCTTCTGCTTTTCCAAATCTTTAAAATGCATTTAAATCATATTTTCAAGCCTTTGTTCTTAATCATGAAGTAGAAACTTAATTCTTTGGGGGAAAGCTGAATTTCTCACACTGGCGCCACTCCAGGAAACAGGACTTTAAGGAAAAAATACCAAGGAAATATAACGTGTGAACCATATTAAAACTGTCAGAGTTGGCAACATTTTGTCATAACAGAGTATTTTTATGCCAAAACAACTGTGTGTGACAGGGATAAGCTCGGCCACCATCACATTCCACTTCCCGCTTCTCACATTAACTCTTTACTGAAGCACCAGCCTGCAGTGTCAGCTGCTGCCTTTAAACATTCCTTTGTAGGTATATTTTCTAAGGAAGAAACTGCCGGAGTGCTCAGGGTCAAAATCTGCCCTTGAGCAATGTCTGCAGAGTCATATTTACAGATTGTACTAACTAGATATCAAAGCTCCAGCGCCAGAGATAGCTGAAAGTAATATGAGAGAAGAAGTCTCCTGCTAAAAGAAAACTAATGTAGAAGGTCAGAGGGAAAATTCATTAGCTGGTACTGAAAAGAATAATGGGTTTTGGAGCTGAATCTTTAGGCTTTTCCCAACATCAGCAGCTTTAGTAAGTGGCAGGCACAATATTTAGGGAAGAGTAGTTCTATTGGGAAATGCTTCCCAGTTTTCAAATCTGCACATCAGTAGCTACACACTGCTGCCTCAGGTGTATTCCCTGCCTGCTTCTGTCAGGGAATGGGATCTGATCTTGCCAGAGTCCCTTGAGTGTAATTAAAATCCTGAATTCCTGATCCTGCCTCAGCTCACTAAATCCAGGTTACATATCTAGTGTGAGGAACACACTCCTCAAGGAGGACTTAGAAATGATGAAAGGGAATATGCCTGCACCGTGTTGTTTTATTTACGCGCACACCACTTATCACTTTGTGAGACATCCCTGACTGTCAGAGGATAAATAGGCTTGCTTTGCTGCACCATAACTACTTTTTCTTTCTCTATTCCTGCTCCTGTGCATCTGCACCAAAATGAGGACTGTAACCTGTGCCAACTGAATGCTGCCTGCTCTGGTTTTCGAGGCATTTTATTGGGAGTCTCAGTTCTTTGAGGTGATTGCAAAGCCCTGCTTTCACTCAAAAGTTTCTAGCTGGATAAATGATAGATCATATTCAATGAGCTTAGGCTCAAAACAGTGAGGAAATACAAGCATGAAAGTACTGGTGTAAAAGTTGACTTTTTATAAATCAGTCTGGGTTTCATAACTTCTAATGAGTGTGTAGTTGTTAATACCATATCATGGGGGTTTTTGCAGAGAAAGAAGAAACGTCAAGTAAAGAAAATTGTAGCAGCCTCCACAAAACACCAGCTAAGGTTTTCTTTGCTCCTTTAAAACAAGCTAATGCAGTGAAACAAAGGCAAAAAAATCCTATTTGGTCAAATAATACCCTTGGCTGCAGCACAATCTTTTTCAAGAAAATCCAATGCTGTAAATAACTGCAGTAATTTCTCAGGAGATTAAAGAAAATAAGCTCACTTTCTTTCCTGAAAGAAAATAAGCTAAAATATCATTGACAGATGGCAATCTGAGGCTCGAATACTTTATTATAGGCTGATGACACCATTTTCTCTCTCATATTTACAAGTATGGCAGGGTACTTTTTACACAGCTGAATGGAAAAAGCCTGTTTAGCTGAGTGCTGTTGTTTGGCTTGTTCTCCTCCTTCTCAGACAAGAGAAAAATACTCACTGTAATGTCACAATAAATTTGGTATCGATGAAAATGAGACCAACAGCCCCAGCCAGGCCAGGAGCAGCCTTTCCCAACAAAATGTAATCTTCCTGCACATATATCTCAGCCGGTGCACTCTGTTGCCAATCTGAGACACGTGGCAGCCAGCAAAGCCCTGCAGACCCTTTTCCAGCACAGCCTGCTACAATTATGCAGTGCATTCAGTGTTACGAGTAAGTATTCTGATAGAGACAAATAAACTTCTTTTTAATAGTGACCTGAGCAGCAATCAAAGCTGGGATGTGGGGCCAGCAGAGAACAACATTGACCCATGGCATTACTGTGGCTAGAGAAATTATCTTTCAAAGATGCATTTCGTTCTTGCTCCTCATTTTAGCTCTGGAGACCATTAAAGCTATATCATAGAGAGAAGAGCAACAGGAGTGGAAAGGAGAGAAAAACTTGTTTTCAGCAGAGTTTCATAAGCTAAGCAAACAAGCTCCTGTGATCTTCTTGTCCAGCAGGAGTCCTCCCTTTCGCCTATACTCAGTCTTCCAAGACCTTCGAGCATTTCTTCCTAATGTGACAAGTTTCCAAGATATTAGTTACTAAAACATTCATTAAAAGAAGGAGTTAGGTATAGTAAATGCATCCTGACAGCAGCTCCAATGAAGCTGAACAATCTTGAGTTCAGTTCCAATCAGACACCAGGGAATCCACATTAGAAGAGCCTGAGCCTGCCCTGTCTGAACCATCAAAGCTGGGAGGAGACCAAGCTGCCTACATTCTCCAGCTCACAAAACCACTTATCAACACAGGGACCAAAGGGACCAGGGGTTGCAAGGACACTGAAACATCCGTGATGGGTTAGGCAGTGAGGAAAACTCACCTTTTCGGCTGCAAGAATAAAAGAAACTTTTCGAAGTACTAATAATAATTCAGGTGGTAAATGAATCTGGTTGTGAACAAGCAGCAGGTCCCTGCATACATTATATCTATGTCTCGTCTTGTAAGTAATTCAGCTCTCATCCTGTGGGAGTTCCTGCAGACAATTTCAAGTGTTTTGCTGGAAAGGATAGAACTAGTAAGCACAGCTTTATACCCAACTAGTTAAATCTCTATGTCTCAGTTAAATGTCTATGTCTCAGTTAAATCAGTGAAAAACTCCTGGCTTTGTGGGATTTTACCTCCTTGGGTTTGTTAATATTCTTACGTGCAACCACCATTGGGGTGCTGCAGCACTCAGAGCTGTACCAAAGAATGCTGGCCAGAAGATGTTCGCAGCTGGAGATGATAGTGAGCAATTGAGGGCAAAAATAGGGAGATACAGATATTAAAAAAAAACGGTTGCCTCTGCTCTGAAATGGCCAGACAGAAAAGGCTGGGAGGAAAGAGGGCAAGTCATTAAATCCAAATCTCAGTTGATAGAAGAAGATAGCTGTGCCGCCTCTTGCAGGATTTGTGAGCGAAGAAAGAAGTCAGTAAAACACATTTTCAGCACTGCTGCTGCACACCGTCATTGCAATTATTTAGCAAAGAGGTGGGTTAGCTTAAATAAATACTGTACTAACTTTGATAATGGTTCTTTTAATTTGTATAGGTTTGATGGCGCACTAAGGGCTATCAGCACAACAATTTCAAAGCACATATTCCCTTTCATGAGACCATATATGAGATTTCTTTTGCTTTCATAATAGAAAATATCAGAAGCTTGACATCATAATAGAGTTCAAGTGCCTTAGCAATATATCTGCTCCCAAAGAATTATAAAAAAGCTGAAGTTAATGTACTTTTCTGTGTGCATCGCACAAACAGGTCATTTTATAGCTTTTATAAATAAACAGACTGTTGCCTTTCTTGTCCATCAACTGAGGCAGCTTTTGCGATGATATAATGCTGTTGATTCAGATTGGATCAGCTGCTATTCCCTAATCATACAAGGAAAATAAATCCAGACTGGTAAAGGTGGAAGGATGAGGTGGAACGGGAGCTGCCACAAAACACTGAGGGAGAATTGTCTTCTTTTTTCAAGCATGTGGTAAAACTAAAGAGTTGTTCTCCTCTTAAACAGGAATATTGTGGCCATGATTCCAGAGGCCTATTTACTTTTCTTTTCATAATGTGGCAGTCTGCGTGCAATAAAACTGTCAGGCACAACTCAAGAGCAATAAATACAAGGGAAAGTGTTATTTAACGTGCCAAGAATCGTCTGTACAGTGTCACTATGTATTCAGAGGAGTGCTCTGGTAAAAAGTCATTTTGCAAAATGACAATTTGTGTTGCATCTATTTTCATCCCTCCTCCCATTCCCGTTTGTTTGTCTCGGCAGGAGTAGGGAGATTTCTCCCTACTTCTGCTCTGCTCCTGAGAGCCGCTGCAAACGAAGCAGGCACTGAGGCTGCCCAGGGCACTAACAGAGAGGGAAAGAGAGGAAAGAGCCGAGCACTGTAAGGCTCTGAATAGACTGTGAAGAAATCAGGATGGGAAAGTTACTGTATTTTACTAGTCTCAGAGCAGATACGTAAACCTAAAGATCATATGTTCACAGGCAAAGAGAATGAAAGACAAAACCTCGATGAACAAGAACCTGAATATGTATCTGCTTCAGCTACAACTCACAGAAAGTTCTGCATACAGAGGTCCAAGCCTGAGAGAGACAGGGAGTCTAAAATCTGGGCCTTTTATATCCCACCAAGGTCTGCATGCTCAAGCACTTACTGGTTCTTCAGGCTAAATACCTTTGAGAAATACACGCTTCCTGTAGTCCCAGGTATAAAAATCTCATCAAGCCCACCAAAAACATCACCTAGATATATGATTCTTATTTTAAACACTGTAAGCACAGCTCATCTTTACAAGATGTTCATGTCACAATTCTGAGAGATAAAACTGTTCAAAACAATTCTCATGTACTGACTTATCTTCAAACAGCAGAACTCCATGTGAAAATGCTGCATACTGAGACTTGTAGCTAAGACTCCAAGAGGTGCCAGTTACCCAGCAAAGATCACTTTGACCCAGAAGACCTCAAGGAGGAAGAACGGTGACCAGAAGGATGTACAAAAGAAATGAACATAGGGACTTAACTCAGAGTCAGATCACCTGAATGTGGTCTAAAATTGAAAGGCATCAGCCCTGATGTCCTGCCTATCTCGTGCCCCAGCTACCTATGTCCTACCACCAGAAGCTTCTCATGTAGAGAGAGATGAATACAACTTTCTTTACTTCCAGTCAGTTAATGAAATCTGTCTTGTGTTATGCAGGAGGTCAGAATCATGGATGTAGCAGTCCTTCTGATGTTGCTATCCAGTGGTTTTGTGCACTGTCGGTCTATAAATGACTGTGAATCAGTCAATGGTTACATGTTTCCTAAGTGGCAGTGGGCAACTTAGTCACATCTATACCATGGTTTGAAATATCCATTCTTATTACTGGGTACCACATGAAAAAAAGATATTAGCATTTAATAAATGTCATTGCACCCAAGCGTTTAACAAACGTCCTGCACCCAGTGAGGAGAGGAAAAGCAGCTGCTGGAAGGAAAGAGTACGTTTTGGTGTTCTCCCATTGGAAGAACCTGCTGCCAGGCCTCCTATCCAGTTAATGATCTCACTGCTGACATACCATCTTGCAAGCCTTTTAGCCCCCAGAAGAACATAATGACACAGCATAACAACAGTGCGCAACTGCACTTTGACTGAATTTTGCTATCCATCTTCTCAAAATACCACTGCTGCCATAGTGGGAGGGGGATTGTCGAAAGGAACAGGAAAAAAAGAAAACAATTATTGGGCTTCGATCTTCCGTCATGTTCCCAATACTGCTGTGTGATTTGCTCTTTGGAACATCTACAGAAGGTTAAAACACTCCACAATGTCTGGCCAACCCCCTTCCATGAAAAGAAATGAATTCCTGAAAAAATCCTAATAAGCAATATTTGGTTTACCAATCAGGTGTGCAGGAAACAACCAAGCAGCATATAGATCTCAAAACAACCGTCGCCACTATTGGGTTCAGGAATCATATTTATTTATGCACCACGATTATCAAGTGTTACCATTACTGGAGAGATTGTATGTATTTGTGGTCATAGAGAGCCAGCTTTGTAGCTGGGCTGGAGATATGCAGCATTTGATTCAGGACTTTTACAGCCACTTGGCAGGCCTGTTTTGTTGTGGAAGCATCAGCAGCCCTATAAATAAGTTATTGATTTTAATTTGTGGGCAGAATATTGTTTAATCTCTGCAAACCTCCTCCTATTCCACTATATGAAGTCAGCAGAAGGAAATAAAAGTATCAAACATCTGCTAAATTGCACTGGGTTAAAAATCTGCTGTCAGTGACATCTACCCATCAAAACCAATAGCTAGTTGCTACATCCTGCTCTTCTAAATTGCGTTATTTCTAATGGTGACAGTCATCTCCACAGAACCTCCCTAAAAAGCCTGGGGGATTAAAATTATAACTAATAAACCAGACTTGGCTTAATTTTTGGCTGATCTTGAGCCTTTCCATAGGGGTGTGGGGCAACAGACAAGCTCTCCATCAGTGTCAGTCCCTGGAGACAGTGAGGGTTTTACAGAGGAACTAGCTGGGTTCTGCTCAAAGGAATCTATCAGGACAAGGGCTCTCTCTCCCTTGTGGGTATTTTTTAACTCCTCTGATGCTAGATAGTAAATTACTAACTCACTGTCCTAAGTGGGCACTTATGTGCCATCCCCAGAGCACAGCAGTCCAGAAAATGCCACAAATTCACCTCGATGCAAACACAGAATTTTACCTCAGCCATGCTCATATCCGACTTTGCTTCCCATTTGCAGTTTTCCCCATAAACAGCCTGTGTCTGTTTGGCCTGGGAAAGCTGAAGTGGCTTGAGATGGAGTCACATTATTGAGGTGCCTGCAGGATGGCCATGGGGATGCACGCCAGTGTCCTTCCTCCACACCCTCTACCATCACCTCTGACTCACCCACCAGCCCTGCTCCCTGCAGGAGGCAAGGCTCATTACTTCAGGAGTTTAAAAATCACATAAACTGGGTGCTGAACCAACCCTATGTGCGGTTAGCTCGCTCAGCCAGTTTATTCTAGTGAGTACTTTAAACTATTCTTAGTAGAAAACTGCAGTTTGGGCTTGGGCTTTTGCCCTGAACATCGATGTGGTATATAGGGGGGAGAACGAATCTATTACTTTTACTTTATTGCTTTTCTTTATTATTGCATTTTCCTTGGAGTCAAACTGGAGTTGAATACTGATACCTGGAAATGAAAGGCTAGTGTATTCCCACTGCATTATACAGCCTGCTTTTTCCAACCATAGTATCAGCTATTACAATACTATGTTTTCAAGTAACCTTGCAATTCAGAAATTTCCATCAAGAAAAGCGTTTTCAAATTAACCTTTGAAATTATGGCTGCTTACAGCCTTTCCCCAACTTGACTCACAGAGCAAAGCCCGTCTCCCCTGAAATTCTGTTAAAAATGCTAGCAAAATAAACCCATTACATCTGTAACAGCTCAAATTAATGTCAACGTGTCAGGACATATGTCTAATTTCAGTTTGGAGACTTGAAGATTGGAATCCTCATTATGGGCACCATCAGCTGTTTCCAAACAGCCTTCAGGTCTAGAGAGGTTCATTTTAAATGAGGAACATCAAGGCAGAGCAGACAGAACTGTTCAGACGGCGCATTAATTTCAGTCAGTTTGCTAAGGCTATGATTATCATCACTGTAGATTCAATAATTTTCTCAAAGATGCCGTTCCATAGGACTTTCCACACATCTTTCTTCTCCATGGGAGACAGGTAGGGAAAATGTGCACTGTGGCCTTCAGGTGGGATTGATGGGGGATGAGGATCTCAGTGAAATGAAAGAGGGTACCCGCTCTGCTCAGCCTGGCAATGCGAGAGCTGTTAGAAATCTGTTCCCATCTCATAACCGGGCAGCTGTAACGATTCAGCAAAATGGGACCACTGATAAGGACTGCCTGAGATGAAATGAATCTGAAAATTGAACTGAAAGTATGAAACCACTCAAATTGTCTGCACTTTAGTGAAAAACTAGAACACTAATCTATATGCATATTGACTCCAGTGCACAGAAAAGAAGGGTGGAACTTGTATTACAACAGTATTCAGAAACTCCAGTTGGTTTCAAAACCCTTTGCGTTGGATGATATATAAGTGCAAGGCAGCAGACAGCTCTTTTCACAGATTTCCTGCCATTTAGCTTCAGATGACACAAAGGAATAGAACAAACAGGAAGGGAGATAGATGGGAGTGACGTGAGATCACACAGCTATGCATAACCTAAGTATATGCACGACCTGATTCTTCAGACAGCATGCTTATAGTTGCTGCTTAATCTTTTCACTTCTGTTTATTCTGAATTTTATCAGTATTTTTTTGCCAATTCTTCCCTCTTGCTCTGCAATCTTCAAAAAAGAAAAGAAAAAAAATTAAAAAATCAATACTCACTCATCCTCTGTACCCATTGTCACTCACTGCTTTCAGGAGAAGCCTTGTTTTTTTCCAAGGTTATACATATTTGAAACTTTTGAATATAGGTTTCCAAATTTCTTACTGCCAAGCCCCTATATTGTCAACCAAAATAGTGCTGCTGTGTATTGTTTTGTCAACTTCAAAAATGAAAATAAAAATGACCTTTTGACATCACTGGAACAAGAGAGTGGACTCCACTGTTTGCAAATCATCTGGGACCCTGCCAAAATTAATTTTTTTGTCCTCAGCAACATTTCAGTAATTCAACTCAAACCTGAGAAATGCTGATCAGTGCAAAGTGCATCTCAGTTGAAACTTCTCACAGTGAAGAAAAGTTTTTGCACAAATTCTGGACTAAAGACCATCAAAACTCTGCCTGAACACCTGCTAGAGGTAAGAGTAATATACTATATGCCAGGAAAATGAAAGAGAATATCTAAGGCCTTTATCTAGTCAATTAATTGTACTGGGAAGCTGCTTAGTTTATGGGCATAAGGTTTGCTGGGGGATAGACTAATGGACCCCACCAAAGCTGGAAATCACCAGGAGCATCTCCAAGCACTCAAGGAGCACTGCGATGTGTGTGCACATACACATCTGTCTACATCTACATAAATATACAGGAATGCTAAAGCTATAGTTTTAGTTTCCAACACACAAGTCTTTTTCCTCTCCCTTCCCTTTCCCTGTTTCCTGTGGGGAGGAGGGGGGAAAGGGATTTGGAAGTCCAACTGCATGATTTTAGCTGCCAAAATTTAGCCAGGTGGAGCTAAACTGTGACACTGAAGCAGCTCCAAAGTTTTCTGAAGAGCAAGCCATTAGAGACAAATTGATGGGTAAGCTTCAGGTGAGATGGTCAAAGTACAACATAAATGCAATTAACAGGACACTAGATTATATTTTCACATTTGTTCCTGGATGATAGATAAAGTGGGGAACTGCTGTTCTGTGGCAGGACCGGACCAGCAAACAAGGGGCAGTCATGATTCTTTCCTTCACCTTGCTCCTGGAGATGAGCAGGGGACTACAATCTTCCCCTGGCTATACTGTCAGCTCTGGATTCCCTCTTGCACCAGCCCAGCTCCCTTGGCAATGGCTTGGGAAGAAACTGCAGTCCAGCCAACTCCTGTTTTCCCCAAGCCTTTTTAACTTTCCCAACAAGTTCTCTGCAGAAGGAAGCAAAACAACACAGGGAAAGACCTGTTCTTCCCATCCACGGTCTGGGCCAAGCAGTCACAAACCTGGATCTCTCAAAAACTTTTCCCTTCTTCTTCGTCTTTTCAATCATGTCATTTTTTTTAATTCACAGATTAAAAATAAACCCAGTAGGAATGATTTCAACTGAATTTGACCAAAAGTGGGGCTATTGCCTTTACTACTATCAGCAAATATTTATCAGGTGAAAAGTAGGCTGAGAAGAAATTGTCAGTAGCAGAGTAAGTAAATGTAGGCTGAAGGTGAAAAAAATGGGTCACCTGCCCAATTTTTCATATTTTATGAAAGGTAAAAAAGAGTTCTGCATGACTTGTGCATGATTAGGGTAAAAAGGGTTGTACTAAATACAAAACTTCCCTGAATACTTCAGGTATGTGCCCACATAGCATTTCTCCTCAAAATATTGGCCAGGTTTGGCAAGGGACTTAGGTAAAGGCATAGGCAGGTTCCTCACCAGAAGAATTTGCACACTTAAGTTATATGTGCTTACAATGGCAGAATCAATGCCTGTTGGAGAAGCACAGGTATTTCACATCACAGATTGCTTCAGAAGTCCTGTATCTGCCCTTCATTAGTATCTGAAGCACAAATATACTTTTTATGGTTCAGCGTGAAATACAACCCTGCAAACAGCACTTGAAATCTGAATTCAAAAATGTACCAGCATTTCAAAGCCCATGAAAATCACTGTATTGTTTTGATTGATCCTTGTAAACAGTGTGGCCATTTCACAGTTACCTCAGGCTATCTTTTCATCTCCAGCATGCTTTAGCTCTTTAATGTAACACTTAGACCAACGCTGTTATTAGATTTTCCCTGGATGAAAGGATCTATGAACGTGAATGCCAGTTACTAATTCTTGGTAGTACAAAATAATAGTATTAGTACATCACACAATAAGAAAAAAAATTAAGCTGGTAATTTATACTGCTGAATTAGATACACCAACGAAAGAGAGAGGCAATTATATACCACAGTAAAACCTTCAGTGCACAGACTTAAGATTTCCTCAGTCTTTAGTGTTCAATTAGGGTGAAATTTACTTTCAATACAAGACATAATGCCAAGAGCTCTCACGCCCTCGGTAAAAATATAGGATTTCATCTCATCTGACTCCATACAAAGTCTTTTCTATTCTGGCAAAGCTGAAGGTTTAGCTCTAAAGAACAATTTGCATTATACATTGCACTAACAGGCTGTGGCACGCAGATTTATCTGTTGAATGAATATATTCTAATATGTTTGATGATCTGTCCTTATAGTACCATTTGATTAACAATGAATTTATTCACTTGGCAGCTGTATTCCTTAATCAGATATTCACTAAGCAAAAGCATATAAATATGTATAAATATCAGATTCATGGATCAGAGTACAATAATTTCATTCGAAGAAAGGTGGATTGTCTATACTTCTAATTAGTTTCCCTTTAAGTAAGTTCATCATACGTACACATTGATGGTGCTTATCTGGGTCTGATTTTCAGAGCTGGGATGAATGTCCGATTGGGCAGCATTCCCTTCCTCAGGAGCCTATTTGGACTCCTTTGACAAGTTCTTTGAGCCTTATTACTTGATTGTACTGAACATTAAACAAATATTTCTTTTTATTAGGTGGTTTTATGGAGGCTTCATTTCCAAGATTCGGTAATTCACAGATTTGCTCATACATGTACTCTGCACCTGGCCCATCTCTGCTTGTGTTTCATAACCTGGACACACAAAAATAGGTGCTGGTAATGTATAGGCAGGGGAATGGCAGGAAAAGATATTAATAAAGATAATATCTTCAGTTAGATGGATACTGGTTGTGATAATAATGAAAAATTATCATAATTACCAGGGAAAATTATTCTATTTATGGGATTCAACCTAGGCTTTTCGAGTAGATCAACAAAAGATTTTTTACCTTTCTTCTTTGAGCAGCTTCTCTAGGAGCCACTTTTACCATGGGAGTCTGGAAGAAATATTAAAAAAAAAATAGATCTGAAATAATCCTTACTTTATCAGGGATAAGTACTGTTATTTTGATACCTATACAGTAGGTAACAGGGCTGGAGCTGTAAGTACCCAATTAAAGTAAAAACTGAACTGGCTGCGAAGACATAGGCACTTTGAACAGTGTTGGTGGCCTCTGCTTTGGTGCACTACAGGTGTCCAAGTTGAAATTTAGAGCATCTACATTTAGAAGATAAATCAATGAAGAACTACAGACACCTGCAGAGGGCTGTTCAGAGCAGCCACGCTGCAAAACTGAAAAGGCATGAATATTCTCAAAATTACCTAGTTCATCACACTTGGTCTAAGTAACTTTTGTGTTTGACTTAATTTTTTCCAAGAAACACGGGAAAAGAAGCGGTGACTGGAAAGAAACATCAACCCTGTGGAATTCCTTCCACTTAAGGGGAACTCACAGCACATTGCAGGCACTGAGCCGCTGGGTTGCTGCCTGGCTGACCCTAGCTCTCATGCTCTGGCACGTGCAATCCCCTACCCTTTCTTGTCATTCTCTAGCCAAAGAGCTGAATGACACTGCTTGACTCTTCAGGAGATCACTGGGAATTAGGACATACAGGAATCGGAGGTAGGAGCAATGCAGGGACACGGAGGCATTGCTCTCGGAGTTGTGCTCTCTGCGAGGCAGGTTTTCTTTCACTGAGGCCAGATCGAAGGCATCAGCTGCTACTTTCAGCCTTGCACAGTGGTGGAGAAGACAGGCTGACAGAAAACAAGACAGATTTATGCTACGTATTTTATTTTAATGAAGTACTAGGCTGAGAAAAAAGATGCATTCCCTACTGCTCTAACTTCTTACTGGCGCATGCAAACATTGTGTGTACTGAAGCTGTAGCTTTGCATCTTAACTGCATCGTTTCCTTGTGGTGTGTCCTGTCAGTGCAGCTTCTCACACATGCAGTGTTTCCTTAGGTATCAACAGTTCCACTACATGAACTGCTACAAACCTGAAGGAAGACTCCACAAGAAAAAGGAGTTTGAGTACCAGCAAGGTTTCCACTGGAAACTCCATGTAGAACTAGCCTGTATTTTTAGAGTAGAAGGGATTCAAGGTTTAATGCAGGTTCCCCAGTTGTGTGCTGTCCAAATATTTTACAGGTGGAGACCATGATCTCATTTCTAACTCTACTAATGTCAATAAAATGTAGAAAATTACACACAAGCCTCAGAGCTCTTAACTGTACTCCTGTGCCATTCTGGTACATCCAGGTATCACTGTATTGCACCCGTGGAGGGGAAGGAAATTTTGCTACACTGAAGTAAACTGTAAATAAATGAATAGCTAAATACCACCCTTCATGCTGTTCTAGTTGAATAGAATCTTGGGTTCCTTTATTTTTTTCTTTAAGTTACTGATCTATTGTCTTTCAAAAATGTAAGAAGTCTAAGGAGAGTGATCCATCACCATTTAATACACAGCATACAGTTGTATGTTTGAGATGGATATGGGAGTAACGGTTCCTTGCAATATTTAAGTCTACTGAGCCCGGCAGATCTCCTCTTCTAATATCACTTGATTTATTAAACCTGATTTGGGACTTACAGCCCATATACAGAGAGTTCTCAAACACCTAATCCATTTGACAACAAATACCTTCTCTGCTTTACTACTTCATCTTCTTTAGTCACTGTTCTGAAGGGTTGAAGTTTCAAACTTATTTAGCAAGGACAAAAAAAAAAAAATGATTTTATTGTAAGTTTTGACAATTATACATGTCCGGATCCAGAGAATAAATAAAATGTGAGTGCCTATTTGCTGTGCCGCTAAAGGCAGGCCACCAAACTATGACCTGTGATGGAAGGTGTACAAGACTTGCTGCTGAGTGTACAGAATTGGAAACAATTTGTCATTCATCATGAAAATAAGAGTTTCCAGTGGCAATTATCAGGCAGCTGAAATTGTACCCTTCTCATCATTTATTTGTTTTGTGGAGGCATCCTCTTCCTGTTGACATTTCATAGCTGGGTGCTGAAAAGAACAACTGTCTCCTTTTCCCAAATATGCGCTATCAGCCCCAGGTTTATGAGAGGTTTTGGCATGTCAGCCTGCTACTAAGGTCCGTGGATGACTTCTATATTACAGAATACTTGGTCAGTCACTTAAATTTTCCTAGCCTGTGCTTTTCTGCAGCAGAGAGTTCTCTGCTAGAAGTTGTTTGCAGCCTCAGTAAGGGTCCCATTGGATATCTAGTCAGTCCATCTAACATAGCTTCTGCTGCCTTGTTCTGCCTAGTTTAACCACACTGAGCAAAAACACCTGTTCTGCCTTCCTTGAGATGCTTTCTGATCAGTCAAATGCTTTCTTAGAAGCAAATTTCTAAGCCTGGCTTAACTTCTTCAGTTCATATGTGCTGTTCAAGCGAGTAAATGTCTAGCTTTCTGTCTTTCAGTTAGTGGACTAAAAAAATCCAATAAAACAGAGCAATACAAACTAGAAACTACAAATACAAAAAAAAAAGTACCAGACCCTTTATTTCTTTCTCAGAGGCAAATTGTGCAACTTTAATTTAACAGAAAATGATCAGCTTTATGACTAGATGTGTTGCAAATAAAAGAAAATTATATTTATAAAATACAATTAGTTTATGTTATATTATTATTTGAGCCACGTGACTTTCTTGTGGCTCATAAAAGGATTACAATTTCAGTGTAAACCTATGCTTAAACAGACCTCTCTCTACTCCATGAAATAACTGTCTCTTCTTACCTTAGTATTTACAGCCACCAAAATATGCAGAGCCCTGTCATATCCCTTTGTTCTGAAACAGCTGAATTTAATATCTTGTTTAAAGGAAGAGTTTGCACTGACTTGAATGACTATTGGATCATCCCAAAAGTGTACCTATGGCAACAATTCAGCCCCATGGGATGAGAAGGAAGGTTTTCCTTAAGCTAACTGATATTTTTGACAAAAAAAAAAAAAAGACTTTGGATGGAGAGTCATGGTAACTCATCTACTTTGTTACTGTTTCCTAAATAAATTCATTCTAGTGGCTGGCACCGAATGGCACTGTGCTGAGCCAGGAAGATATACCCATTCATTATCATCTTCTCTCGCTATGTGCTGCATATTTAATTCTTCTGATCCTTCCTATGAAATCTCACCTCAACCATGGGATCCTGTTAGCAGCTTCCCCTTGTTCAGTACAAATCCCTCAAAAAACCAGGCAGGTGACTGCTATTATGTTTTACAATTACTTAAAAGCAAGAAAATTTTACCTGCTGCTCTAATTCACTCTTGGTCACTTGGCAAAAAAATACACTCTCTCTCTCCCTCTCCCTGCCCTGCAGACCACAATTTGAACACAGCCAAGGGAAAGAGGGTTAGCCTTGATTTAACACCACACGAGGTATATAAGTGGCTTCAATTGCCAGCTTCTCTACATAGCAGCATCCTTGCTCACTACGTGCAGCTGGAGCATGGAGCTATGTTTCTCTGCTACCATAATCCACCAAGAGCAACGCTTGTAGATAAAGATACTTTTATGCTGTGGTTTTCTTTTAGCTTTACTCCAGCAATGAATCATTCAAAGCATGAGGTAACGAGGCAGGCAGAGTCAAACAAGTTGCATTCAATTAAGCAGCCAGATTCAGTGGCACGACTCCTGGTACAAGGGTGACATGCATCTGCTTGGAAGGATCTGCACTGGCTTTTGTGTCAGCACTGACGATATTGCTTGTCATGTCAAGAAGCTCACCTCTCTAGCTGATCACCTTCCCAGCATGTGCGGAAGATATATGTCGCCTGCTATTACAGTTCGACTCTTCCACCCCAGGACTACCTACCCGTGCCCCATGGTCTACCCTGGCACTGGGATTGGATCATAGAATCATAGAATTACCAGGTTGGAAAAGACCCACCAGATCATCGAGTCCAACCATTCCTATCAAACTCTAAACCATGTCACTCAGCACCTCATCCACCCGTCCCTTAAACACCTCCAGGGAAGGTGAATCAACCCCCTCCCTCGGCAGCCTCTGCCAGTGCCCAATGACCCTTTCCATGATTTTTTTTTCCTAATGTCCAGCCTAAACCTCCCCTGGTGAAGCTTGAGGCCATTCCCTCTTGTCCTGTCCCCTGTCACTTGGGAGAAGAGCCCAGCTCCCTCCTCTCCACAACCTCCTTTCAGGTAGTTGGAGAGAGCAATGAGGTCTCCCCTCAGCCTTCTCTTCTCCAGGATAAACACCCCCAGCTCTCTCAGCTGCTTCTCATCAGGCCTGTTCTCCAGCCCCTTCACCAGCTTCGTTGCTCTTCTCTGGACTCGCTCCAGAGCCTCAACATCCCTCTTGTGGTGAGGGGCCCAGAACTGAACACAGTACTCGAGGTGCGGTCTCACCAGTGCCGAGTACAGAGGGAGAAGAACCTCCCTGGACCTGCTGCTCACGCCGTGTCTGATCCAAGCCAAGATGCCATTGGCCTTCTTGGCCACCTGAGCCACTGCTGGCTCATGTTCAGTTGCTGTCAACCAACACCCCCAGGCCCTTCTCCTCCAGGCAGCTTTCTAGACAGACTACTCCTAGTCTGGAGCTGCACAGGGTTGTTGTGCCCCCAGTGCAGAACTCGGCATTTGGCCTTGTTAAACCTCATGTCATTGGACTCTGCTCAGTGGTCCAATCTGTTCAGATCCCTTTGCAGAGCCTCCTTGCCCTCCAACAGATTGACAATTCCACCCAGCTTAGTATCACGTAGAGAAGAATGCAGAAAGTACAGATCAGATGACAACTGCCACCTCCAAGAAATGTGGTGGATCTGGGGGAGGCACTGTGGGGCTGAGTCCCCAACAGGAGCTCTTGCTCATGCTGGGTGGAAGAAACACAGCACCATGCATCCATCTCATTATTGGCATCACATCGACAGGAGGCTGTGACTAAAGCAACTCTTCTCTAACCACTTAATGTGTGTTGGTATGTACTCTTTTTCCGCAGTAGCAGGACTTAAATTTCTTATGTTCTTCACAGTGTTTATCTCTTTCTGGTTGCTTCCAGCGTGTGATCCAAATCATTTAGCTGTGTATCTAAAACCAATTTTCTCCTGAGAATATGTGGAAAACACTTTGCTTTTTTGGCAATAAGTGCATTGCTGCTGTAAACAAGATTTTTCTGAGCTCTTTTTAATGAAGGTAATTAAGAACACATTATAAAACAGATTATTAGTGGTAAACAGCAAGTAGTAAACTCTATCTATATAATATCACAATATTATTAGGTTTCTTCCACTAGAACTGCAGACGCATGCACCCTCCCCATTCCCCTAACACCATGAATTCCTGATATTTGGTAGCAGTTCTCTAAATCATGCTATATAGAGGTTTATGCACTAGGAATAATAAATGCTGTTTGCTGTCAAATACAACTGCATGAGAAGGTGAACGTATATTTGTCAATAGTTAGTGTGTTAAACAGGCAAAAGCAGGAAAAAATTGGTCCAAAAAATTATGTAAGCCATCAGCACTTGGGGATCTTTTGAAATAAAGAAACTAAAGGGAAGGTGTGTGGGTATTGTAACAAAAGATAGAAAGAGATGAAGAACTCTGCTTACCATAATAGCAAATATTATTTCCTGAACTGCTGATACTCTTGCAACTTCATGTGATTCTGTAGAGCATCTCGGCTGATTCAGAGAAGTTACATCTCTGTCTCCAATATGTGACTAAAACCTGAAGCCGCCCTCAGAAGGAGAGTTCTGGTTCCTACTATCACCACTTGCCATATGTCTCCTCTTTCTTCTTCCACCTTCTTAGCCTCATTTACTATGGAAACAAGGCTTGTGTGATCCTGCTGTGTTTCTCATTCCCTTCACCTCACACGAAACTTCTAAGCCCGGAGGTCTGCCTTGATCAAATTTGCCAGGAGAGTAGAAAGCTCAAAAACAACTGGATCCTCATAAGTCTTACGTGAATAGGCAGCAGGAAGAAAGGGAAAGAGAAATTCTGTAAAAGCCCCCGTGGAGGGTGCAGGTCTTTACTGTAAGCTACTGATCTTAAGGTAGTCATTGTAAGATAAGGGTCCTAAAGACACAAGAGTTTCCACTGTAACCTACTTGGACCAAAAAAAAAAATCCCTTCAACCACCAAACACGCCCATAGAAAACAAGGCTTCATTAATTTTTAGAGCTCACACATCTACTTGTATTTTCTATTCTCCTTTTTGGTTTTCTTCTACTGAAAGAACAAAACCTGCTGTATCAGCCAAGCAAGACTTCACTATCTGTTTTGCAGCACTGCTGTGCTGACTGCTGGAAACGAACCTAAAAGCAAAATCTTCAGTATCGCCACACTAGGGCTGGAGAAGGTGATCAGATCACATGCTATCTCTGGTTTTCTGCTTATAAGACTGCCAGGAAAAATCTGCCCCACAAAAGACAGAGGATGCATCTTTTCTTTGCTAATCTCTTCTTGTTCCTCTTTGAGTGTCTTGGGGATTTTTTTCTGTTTTCTTTTTTTCCCCCCCTGGGAAGCAGAATTAGATTTCCACAGGAACAATAGCAGCAGCATGAACATCAGCTCCATTATCTCTACTAACTGCTCTTTTCTCCCAAATACCTCTTTTTTTTTTTTTTTTTTACCACCTGAAAGTCTCCAAACCTGAGTTTTCCTTAGAAAAAGCCTCTCAATTGCTAAAGGAAAAGAATTAAGGGATATTGTTAAAATGAAAGCCCTACGTATTACCACACATCTTCAATTCTTTAACTATTTTTCCTTTTCCTATATCTCTAATGAAAAGTTAAAAAGATTTTTAAGGCTGATTGTTGCCATGGGACTAAGCAGCCTGGAGTCTATTAATTCAACTCCCAACAGTTTGTTTAACTAGTTAGTGTGCAACACTAGAAGGGTCATGCTGACATCCTTATTTCAGCCCTCTTTCAAGTAAAATAATTGGGCTACTCCTGATGACTTACAATTAAGTTTAAGGTGAGGTTCACAAGTAAAATTTCTGTCTATTAGCCTATGTCAAGGAGGTTGGCATCTTGGATCTTAAAAAGAAAAAATTAAAATCAAAGAGAAATGAGAAAATACTATGTCTTATGATTAGGTCAGGCTTCTGCTAATTTGAGTCCTGATTCAAAGTATTTATTTAATGCTGAAGGCTGACATAATGCCCTTCCACGGGTAGTGGGTTGACATGGAGCAAGGCCTATGTTTGTGCTAGGTCTGGATTTCCATCATACTTTCCTTCTTACTTGAGATGCTTTCAAACCTTTCTCAAACTATGACCAACTGAACCCCTTTAATTTCTTTTCTTTGTTCAAATGACTGCTTCTACCTTTTTAAGGGATGCCTCAGTACACTTAAATCACCAATGATCTGTCAAGGAGACTTAAATGATAAATAAATTTGATAAATTACCAAATGATGGATAAGTTCAGTCTTGCATTCCAACAGTACTTTATTCATGTTAAAGCAATCTACCTGTGTAGATCTACCCCATACTACTACAAGTGACATGAAAAGAAACTATCTTTAGGTAAAGGATGAAAATTTGAACATCTTATGTGGTAGAAGTGCAAGTCATGGAAGCACATGTAAGCACAAATTTCTTTTATTTGATTTGTAACTTTTGGACAAGAAGATTATTCTAAAGTCTAAGTCAGAGCACTTGGGGGAAGGGGTTACTGGTTTGGTTTTAATTTTCTGCAGTAGTTCAAACCTTGCTATTTAGAAAAATTCACAAATATCATAAATATTTCATATGAACTGTGTGTGCATGCATACTGTATGCAAACAGTGTGGCAAACAATTATAGTTAACTATGTCCTAGTAAATAACTCATGAAAATGGCATTAAATATGTGCAGCTGTCAACAACTGTGTAACCATGAACAAAGCAATGCAATCTTTCATTTAGAAAATTACTGCAAGTGTCAACCACGGAAAAGTAAGTCATTTCTTTAAGTCACAATAAAGGATATTAGAATCAAGCAAAGCTGAGCTTCATAACATTGAAAAACTTAAATGGAAACTTGCAGTTTAAATGAGTCAGTAGAGTCAACAACTGTGAGCTGAGCTGAGCTTCCAGTCTTTCCAGCCTCCCCATCGTGCTCCCTGCTTCATAGAGTTTTTTCTATAAAGGTATTAAGCCATTAACTCGCATTTTAAACCAAACAAGAGAGCAGGCAGAATTTCAGTCAGGATCCTCCACAACAGACCTCCCCTGTGGGATTAATGAAGTATTGAAGAAGATGAATGCACATAAGCTCACTCTGAGTAAAGCAAGCACCACCTTGGAGAAAGCTTTTGATAAGAGGAAATTGCTCTGTATTAAGAGCTCTCCGGAGCCAAGGCAGAGACAAAAGTTACATTCAGTTCTCTGTAAATGAGTTCTGCTCTCTGTCTTCACAACTTTAACTAAACTGAAGAAAATGGTTGAACAGGAGGACTTGGTTGCTCTTGAGACTCCATAATTTGCTTGATGAATGCATTAAAAAGAGATGGGCTGGAAAAGAAGATCATTGAATTTAAGCAATATCTAGAAGTCACATCACTTGTGGTATCAAGAGGCAAGGCACATGATTCAAAGATGAGAAAGGAGCTCAACTGTAAAGGTAGGAAGGTAGAATTAGAATGAGCAAACATTTCATGAGGAACATGGTCCTCAGTGTAGAAAGCGCAGTACCTGTCTCGGGAGAACAAGAAAGAATTTGAGTATTGTTCATAGATGGCCAAGTGCATCAGATATTTGCAAGGCAAAAGGAAGAAATCAAGATGAATACTCCTGTTCAAGGCAGGAGATGTGATGATGAAAATTGTTCCGTTTGATGCAAAAGCCCTTGGATCAAGAGACTGCCATAGAGTTTGCAGATCCATCCTTTGCTTCCTGTGCTAATTTTTAGCTCCTAAAGTTCCCAATCCCTTCCCTTCTCTCTGGAATTTTTTAAATTTTGTACACTTGTCCCTAATACGATGAATACTTTACTACCCAGCATTCATGACCATTTTGCTGTGAGTGTGGCAGACTACAGCAGCAACCCATGGAAGAAGGCCTTGCAACTCCTGTTTTGGAATCACTGCTGAACAGTTTATTTCCCTCCCTTTGCTTCTGCTTCTAATCAACCTTGAAATTTTCTTCCATTAAAGAAGCCTTTAAAATCTTCTCATTTTCTCTGGATAATACATCTCTGAACTACATTGTTATTCTCTAAGAAAAGGACTATTTTCTGTCACTTGGAAACCCACGCCTCATTTTGAACTGAAATAAACCCACTAATAAAATTAACCAGGAGCACTATTCTGCCAGAGAGAGTCAGGGAAAATATGATGAGTTATAAACTGAACCACAGGATCCAATAATGCAGCACAGGCAATACTGAGGAACAAGACCTCCATTAGCTGGGACACAGCATATCTCAGCAGAAGGTCAGGGAAGTACTGCAGGAAAACAGCATAAATGAAGGCCAGATAATACAAAAGTTGTAAGCGCATTGAAATTCTTGCAGAGAACCTGCAAGGGCCCTTGAGATCTTTGTCTATTGCTCAAGACCAAAGCTTCAGATGGGTTAAAATTGTTATTGTGAGTATGTGGTTTTGGGGCATCCTGTTAGCACTGCCTTGTTTCCAGAAGAATAAGCACACGCTTATCCTGTTAGAGTTTATTATTTAACAGCTGTGAAATTCAGGCTGAAGTGTTGGAAGCACAACTAACAAGACATCTAAATTACCATCCCTGTACAAAAATTGGGCTATCACTTCTGTCTTAGTCCTCTTTCAAGCTTTCCTGAAAAATAGAGATAGTTATGGCAATTTTCTAAGCATGAGGGGAGGGTCAGGTACTGGCAGGAAGGTGTTTTCGATTTGTAAAACACTACCTGTGCCAAAAGTTAATGTCAGGTGCCCACAATGAAAGTGCAGGGCTTGCCTAATGGAAGGAATATTAGACAACAGACAGTGGACTTTGTTTTATAATTTTTGTGACTGAGAGATGAACTGACAGAAGCTGACAGTGATGAAGAAAAGATACTGCTTTGGAAATTGGCCGGCTTTTCCAAGGCTATCAACAGAAAGGTAATAGATGCAGTATTTCAGTAACAGGCCATGAGAAAATGCAGCTAGTGCTGTATTTTCCAAATTGGGTGGATGGTTTTTTTTTTCTTTCTGTGCAGTTAACCCAACAATGGTTTGGCATAAATGTTCTTAATGAGGCTGAGAGCACTGGTGCCTTCAGGAACACTATGTATGTTTATGATACATGCCATAAAAATACGACCAGAACTCATGACTATCTTATTCCAGAGATCTGTGTCTCTATGCTTTGTCCAACTGAGAAACTAGATTGGCCACAGCCCCCTGACACTCTAGCAGCTCTGACTCCACCCAACAAGAAGGCTACATTTTTGATGTTCAGAATGATGCAATTTAGCTCACAACACGAAAGCATCACATGAGGTCACTCACTTATTGTTTTCCCATATGAGAAGCACTGCAGAAGGGACAAGCATTGAGTGGTTTGGGGCTGAGTGCTGGAAGGCATACTGAGAAATTTCCTTTTTATCATAAGCCAAATCCTCCTTAATTCAGCAGGTCGGAGAAAGAAAAGAAGGACTCTGCTTTACTGATGACTTTACTGATGCTAACTACTTATTTTTACTTTCCAGTAGATCATACCTTTATCTGGGCACCCAGGCTGTGTTTATAGTTTCTGAATTTTTCTGTCTTTGTCTTGTTTCTTAATGGCTGGTGGCCATCTGCTTCATGTTACTTTGGTGTTTTGCTCTATGCTCCAACCACTAGTTTTCCTTCAAGCCCCAAAGACACTGCAGGCAGCAGCTCTGTTCCCCGAATGCCACATTTACATCCTAGCTGCATTGTTGTGCTCTCACAGTATAAGTGCTGGGCAAAGTCTTGAGAGATATTGTTGTTTTATTTTTATTTTCTGTGTTAACATAGATTTCAAGTAGCTTCCTTTAAAAGCCCTGTCAAAGGCTTGAAGAATTGGAACATACAATAGAAATAATCTTCATTTATTTATAGAGTCAAGGCTGCAAAGAAGAACAGACTCAAATGTTCATCTTACCTGAGGAATGGGCCTAGCATTCAGAAAGATCTGACAAGCAAGTTGTGTAGACATATTTCAAAAGACCTGGTTTATCTCAAGTACAGTTGTAAGAGGATGACTATTAAAGCCTTTACACATTCAGGAAGGGAATATTTGACTAGATCTTTTAATCCTGTTTGTGCTCCATGACACAAACTTTACTGATGCTAACAGAAAAAAAACCTACTTATTTTTCCTTTCCAGTAGATGACACCTTTATCTGGGCACCCACATTGTGTTTGTAACATGGACTAAGCCACGTGAGTTTTCCGTTCTTCTGCTGGTTGGTAGCAAGCTACTTCATGTTTCTTTGGTGTTTTACTCCAAATCCTGACTTCCTCCTCCAGAATTTGTCTCAACTGGGCAAAGATACCTGTGTCTATTTGATTCATGATAATTTGTTACAACAAACTCAGCATATTTATCTGACTTGCCCTGGTACCATTGCTGTCACTGTGGATCTGGAAGCACTAACATCCTGCTGGGACACCAGCATCTTAGAAAAGTCCTGGACTCTTCCAAAGCCACACCTGGTCAGCCTTTTTCCTGCACGTCTGCTTTGATGGGCAGCATAAATTCTGCTGCTGTGTTCCTCGAAGACCACAGCCCAATTTCAAATATAAGATGGTATTTGTCTCCCCACAGATTCACTCACATTGAACTCTCTGCCATAGCAACTAAGCTAACAAACAGAAAATTAACTACTTTGAGTATTAACTCACATATTTTTCTAAGCAGGATCCCAATACTTAAACACAATGACTAAAATAAATATTGCAGTGATTTCAGTGTTGCCATTTCTGTGAGTGCATTAAAAGATTTCCGTCTGGTGCATTTCTTAATAGTTCAGCTCCTACAGGGAAAGGATTAAGTAAAAAAACTCCAAATCTTAAATCCTGGGGTTTTTTTTCTTAAATCTTGTGCTTCATGAGGGGAAAAATGCAAAAGGACATAACTTGCAGTTATACATAGCAGTACTAAAAAAAAAAATCTACTAGTACATTTTTAAAAAGCTTAAGAATGAGAAAGACAAGTAAAGATTTAGTGAAATATCTGGATTGTATTTAATGTAATAATTCATACACTACATTACTATTGTGTATTTTATTATTTTAAGAGTGGCTTTATTCTAGCAGCATAGTTCTGGGATTATTTTTAATTTGTTAACACAGAAGAAAATCTCCTTCAGAACTGTAACCAGAGAATTATAAACAGAGTAGGGCAATGTGGTGGGTTTTTTTGGTTTTGGTGTTCTTTCTTATTGGTGGTGGTGGTGGTTTTGGGGTGGGGTTGTTGAGTGTTTATAAACTTTAGACAAGAGAAGCGTAGGAACTGCAGAACAGAAGAACAGATGTTGGCAAAGCACGTGTCAACATCCAGAGTAAACCTCTCAATGACAGCGTGGGATGTTTCTGGCCAACAACTAACACTGAAGTGGTGGCTTGTATGTGATATATTGGTTATTTGACTTGGTCACGAGGAGCTCTTTGTTGATGTGCCTAAATAAGTAGATGAACAAGAAAATGGACAACTACCTGCCACTTTCTGTGCAATAAGTTGGTACCACACTACCTCATTATCCTGCGAGGTCAAGCACTAACCCACATTAGAACTGTCATTGCCACTGACCTCCCAGAAGCTCTCCCCTAGAGTGTTCTGGCTTTGACGCTGACTTTAAGCCATCGTCCCCCTCCTTATTAATTTCTGCTTGCTTTTACTGATACTGAAACATTGCTGCACTGGTCAGAGCCATAGGATCAATAAAGCAGAAGAGGAAAGAGCCACATTCCCACCTGCATTGTCCATCACTGGCAAACCTGGCAGCTGAGTTCCGCTGCCTGCATTCCATTTTTTCACTTGACAAAAAAGCTCTCTTGGAGCCCGGTGGTGGAGAGACCTAAAACCTTATATACATTAAGGCAACTGAATTGATACCCTGTCAGATGAAGAGAATCTCTCTTTATCTGGTGAGAGTTAATGATGATTTATTAGGCAGAAAAGCCAAGTCCCAGGACATATTTGCAAGGACTTGTCAATCAGAAAAAAATCCTCCAGAGATTTGGACTAAGCTTATTTCATATGTTTTATTTAGAAGACATGAGAGGACAATGAGACTTCAGTTTGAAGCTCTTCTCAGATAACATGAAGCTTTAGGAAGATAAAAGTCTAAATGGAAAAGGACCTCTTAAGACCTACACAATCCCATGTCATCACAGAAATGCCACTAAGGAAAGAGTTATAAGTGAATAGGATTTGGGGGACAGTAAAATAAACATGAGAGCTTGTAGGGAAGATTCCTGACAAAAAGCAAGGTCTGAAATTAAATCAGTGGAAAGCATAGTGCCTTAGATCAACAAAAACACAAAACCACCTTCAAATAACTGAATTCATGATCTCATCAAGTAAATTTCTGACACTTGTACAGCACACACATGGATCTGTGACCCATCAGGGCAGGACTCTTTACCAAAAAGTAAATGTCGCCTTTTCAACAAGTCACCCTGGGCTGCCTTCAAAGTCAAAGGAGAGAAATTAGGGTGTGTTTTTCACTTGCATTAGCATAGCAGTGAAGTGTAAAAAGCATCCACTCCTCTCTAGCAAGCCAAGGGCGGCTCCACCCAGTGACATGTCTACTCCACGGACCTCAAGCCCAGAGGGATGAACCCTCTTCAAATGGCCATCCCACTATTTCCCTAAGGCTAGTTCATGGGAGGCGGAGGTCAAATAGGTCCCTCTAATTTTTAATACTCTCTTGTCTTAATTTTAGTTTTCAGCTTTCTAGATCTGTAGCTTTTGCTAAAGAGAGGTTGGAAGGATAGAGGAGCAATACCAGAGTCATCCTCCCATAAAACACTGTTTGAAGGAAGCAAGTGCTGCCTAAGTCGTGTTTCAGGATGCACAGCAGACATAATGGAAAACCAGCTCTATTTAGACTTTGATTAGAAGGCACAGGCAGTTAGAGCTATCTTCTTTGACTGTGTCCAGACTAACAATTAGAGAAGCCCAACAGAGTCTGGCAGACCACAAGTGTATGGGAAACGCTTCCCACATCCAGTAACCTTGTTTGAGGATTACTTCGCATATTCATTTTGACTGATCACTATCTACCGAGAAGGATGCAGCAGAAGGGTAGACAAAGTGATGTGCCTGCAGCAGTAGCATTTAAAGCTCTTAGCTAATAGTCTCAATGGGAGAAGAAAACGCCAGATATTTAACTCAGATACGCGCCACACACCTTCAGCTCTCTGCAAGGCTGCAGTTACACAGCTGCTCGAGCTCTCTAACCACCAGGAGGAGGCTCACACTCTGCTCTTTCAGGATACTCTTCTTCAGCTCTCATACACTCCTCCCTTTGAAACAAGCCATGCCAGCAGCAAGCATGTTGCTGCTTGGGGTGCGGGACAGCAATATTAATCAACTTTTAAAAACCTCTTAGGTACTAGTGACAACAGCCTGTACAAAACCAGAGCTGAGGCTGCGTCATCCCTGTTTTCTGAGATATATAGCAGAGCAGCAAGAACTTGCTTTGGGCTGCTGCAAGCCCTCTCTTACACAGGGCTTTTAGTTTAGAAAACCAGAACAGATCTGCCTTCCCTGCTTGAATTATAAATATAAGCTTTCTCTCTGTGCTCCCTTAAAATGAAAATGAACTTGACAGAAGAGGGCCAACATTTGTAAGTCTTTCTTTCCTCCAAAAGACAGAGGAGGTGAACCCTTCCTTGGCAAGAGACACATATTACAGGATCTGCAGTGAACAGAAGAAGGCTTTGTCCTACCAAAGACAGTGTCTATACTCCACAGCCATCTCTTCCTCTCAGAAGTGAGATAGGATCTAACTCCCACAACAGCCTGGGCCATGAGAGAAAACTGCTTGCGTTGACTTCATTTTCCTTGCAGGGCTGAGTTTTCTGCTCAGAGCCACCTCCCCAGACAGCTCTGCAAGCAGGTTGTTGTGATCTTCCCTGCAACCACGAGGAGCATAGCCCTTCCCTTGCAAATCAAAGGTCAGTGCTAGCTCACATTCCCTTGGGAAGTTGTGGCAGCCCCATCACTAGCTCTTGGTGTCAGGTGTCAGCTACCAGTTCTAGGGCTAAGCTCCTCTAAATAGCAAAAAGGCTCATTTGTACACAAACCACAGTCTCAATACATTCACACTATGCTACAAGGCAAATACAAAATCCAAACAAACTGGAAAATCAGGAAAGGATGAAATTAGGCACGTGCTTTTCTCCATGGCCTGTTGGATAGAAGTATTCTGCTGTGTATATCTGTCCTCTAACTGGATTTACTTGTACAATCTTAACATTTTTAATATCATTTTGATGTCTGCAATAGAGATTTTCTTCTGTCCTTGCTCCCTGCAGTTACACAGCCCATTTCTCTCTGTCACTTAAGCAGAAACATACCTCCATGGAAAGTTTATCATCACAGAATGTGAAAAGCAGGGAGGAGAAATACCCACTGTTCAAACTAATGGCTCAATTGATTGATACCAGAATGCAGCACTAACATAGTTTTCTCAACCCAACGCTTGCTACAACCTGGCAGAAAGTTATCCCACTCCAAAAAGATGCTTAATAAATACAAACTCCTTCCACCTTCCAGTCATTTGGCATTCAGGGATCCTCACAGGAACACTAGTCATAGAAAGTTAAAGTATGAAAGCAATCTGTTCCCGTCTGTCTACTCTGTGACCACCAAAGGTGAGACCAAGATACAGGAAAACAACTCGTTACATTTGAGTCACATCTATTTGTGTGCATGGCTTGTAGTTAATGTTTATTATTATTATTGCTCTTTGCAGCACTATTGACTAATGGCACCTTGTGGGAAAATTCCTACCAAGCTCAATCATTTTTATAGAACCCCAATGCCTATTTGAAGGGAAATCTATAGGGGAGATATCACACTCCAGCCAGCCTCAATTGGTGGTGCAGATGGTGCCATATGTACAAGAGGGGACAATGCACTGTACCAGCATTGAGAGACCAGTTTAGGAGCTGGCTGGCTTTGCTGGTCCAGTTCAGCCTGTGTTGATGGAAAGAGGAGCAGAAAGGAACTGTTTTTCTTGGAGAAAAGCACGCTGCTCACAAGCTTGGCTTAATGGGGAGGCCAAAGCCATGTCAGAAGGGGTTTTAGCCTTTCTGCCTGCGCTGCAAACCTTAAACAGCCCAGTGAGGACTCAGTGTGACCTTAAAATTGTTTGGATCAGAAGGGACCATGAAGGTCAGCTAGTCCAACCCCCCCTATAGTGAGTAAAGACATCTTCAACTTGACCAGGTTGCTCAGAGCCCCATCCTATCTGACCTTGAATGTTTCCTTTCTACCATGTTGTCAAAAAATTAACAGAAAGCATGCTCAGCTCCATAGTCCAGCTCAACAGTGCATCTTCTGAAAGCCCAGTGCAAAACACAACAAAAGCCTTTCAACAGGAACTTTTCTTTCTAGAAGGTGTTTATGTTGTTTTGGCAATTATGTAGAAAGAATGAAGTTACCATCTATAGGTAAGATCATATGGGCCGTAGCATCTTCTCGCATACATTTAATTGCTTCAAGGGAAGATAAACTAGTCCCTGTGATAACATTACATAGGATGATCCTTCCAAAGAAGGAAATCCACACTACTGTGTTTTTAAAGCCTATAGGATTGTAAAACAACAACAAAAGTTACAGAAGAGCTTATATATCTTCCATAAAGAAGATACTGCCCTGATCCAGGTATAATAAAACAGCCTCCTTCTTGTCTGGCTGGATCTGGTCCGTTACTCTTTACTTAATGCTTTTTTTATTTTTATTTTAGATTTAGTGCACGTTATAAACACCTTTCAAGGAACGGATGTGCAAGCACCGTGATTTAACACCATCAGTGATACAGCAGCTCTGCCGTGCAGAAGGGAAAGTGACAAAGTCATGTATTGTACAGCACATTTGCTTTTCTCTCCCTTTTTGTTTAAATTAAACTCTTTGTATAAATAGTCATTCTGGCTGATTATATAATCTCCCACATTTAGATCGTCTGTGTTGCAACCATGGCAACTCTCAGAACCGAATGCATTTGGTTCAAATTTCTTTCTAAATTTGCTGATGAGGGTGAAGAAACAGCTTTGGAAACCCTTCTCAGACAACCTACATTTGTTCTTTGCATGGAGAGCTCAGTCCAGCTTGGACTGATAGGACCAAACACCCTAAATAGGTCAGGAGCAAGTGTCCAACCCATTCCACGCAGCTGATTCCACCACCAACACTAGCTATGGATAACAGCAACAGCATCTAGGAAAACACCTATTTATATTTTGCTTAATTAAAATCAAGTAACAGAAGTGAGCAGTGGTGGAGCTAGAAAATGACATCTCCGTTGCACAGAACAGGCAGCACCCACAGTAATTGTGCAGATTTTGTTTCTTGTCTCACCAGCATGTTTCATGTTCAGTTTGGAAAAACAATACTGAAGCTAGAAGGCTCCAAAATTATTTTTTCATGTGGCTAATAAATCATCTGAGGGTGATGTTAGCTGTCTTGAGTGCTGGTATTTGGTCCTCATTTTTCTACCCACTGAGAGTGAATCACTGGTCGGATGAAAGGGAGCAGCTCAGCCACAGAATTAAAGAAACTTTGGCCAAACTGCAATAATTGCAGATTACAGGCTGACCCTCAGAGACAGCCAGTTCTCGCCTCTTCCCACAACTCTGCATTGAATTTACCAAGGAAAAGCAAAGCCCCACACTGCATGCAAAGTGAATAAAACATAAGCAGATTTTAAATAATAAGTTTAAGGAAAAAATAGTTTAATTCGGTAAGCTTTCTAACTGACCATCATGATCACATATTGTATTTCTCTATTTATATTGTAATTCTCTGTATTTTCTTCAAAAGGATGAATCACCACAATCAGGTCTACACTATTCTTACAACATAAATACCTCGGATGAAACATATAGTCATCCTCAAGTAATGTGACTATGAAATTGCTCTATACAACTGCCAAACATACCATAAGTGAGTATCAGATGCAATGTTTTTGCACTTGCAACTCTTTCAAATTTACTGGGACTGAAATCCTACTCTATTTGGTATTGGATAAATCCTGTGGTCAAGTTAGAGAGTTAATGCAAGAAGTTAAATCATGGATACGCAGTTGCCCATCTGTCTCACAGAACTAGCTTCTTCAGTGCCAGGCTAAGCTTTTGTGGACATTGCCAGATATGACCTGAGAGACTACAAACCCATTTTTGGACTAGCTATAAATCTGCCTCGCAGTCTAGCGATTGTTACCCTCACACAAATATGACGAGGATTGTAACCTAATCCAGGAAACAGAAAAATATTCCTTCATATTCTATTTAAACCTTCATAACAACATATGAAAGCAAGTCTGTCACACTTATTTCAGACATTTTAATGCTCGTACAGGATTTAATCTCGTTTCATTTGAATATTTATAAGAACAAAAGGCCTAGCTACGCACAGACAATTCATGCTACAATTACATTCACAAAAAGCAAGTGGCAATCAATACCTCATGTAGACACTGATTTTGATTCTACTTAATCAATGGTGATGCTAATAACTTACTTATATCAATTAATTTCTTTCCAATTACATTTTAATTACTAGTCTGGCTATACTGAAGAGGCCTAGAAATTACAAGACAAGAACCCATATATTTGTTGTCTCATGTTGACATGAGCTTTGACACCATTAAGTGCTGATCTGCATGCTGCAGACTGCAGGGAGAACAGAGATTAAATGCAATAATTAATTATGTGCATTTGAAATTGAAAAGGAGAAAAAACATTAAAAACTAAGATTGCTGAGACTGTACATCAACAGTGGCTTCTTGCATTAATTTGGTTTCTCAATGATGCTTTCCAATTCCTTTTCCATTACGTGAGGGGAGAGGATACATTTTGCCAGAGCTGGTACTTTTGTGGAGGTGCTCAACTCATTTTAAATGCCTATTCTCCTACCTGTAGATGATGGATCTCTTTGTTATCATCTTCCTTGCCCTATAAACCCATGGAGAACTGAATAAACTTAGACATTCAAGAGAATAACAGTAGCAGAGTTAAACTGACACATTCACAAACCCACCAGGACTCAGCATAAGGTGGGGAAGGTGTTTAAATAAGCAAATAAAAAGCCACCTGAGCCTCCTTTGCAGAATAATGTAGCAGGAGCTTCTCTGGGAGCCAAGTAAACAAATGAATTAATGGAAGTCTTAGCCTCTTGTTGGGCATGAATTGCTTCTTTATGAGGTTGCTCCCTGGAAACCTAGGTAAACTTTGACTGTGACTTTTATTTTTGATCTCCTGTGCCCAAATGGCCTGCTTTAATATAATGCTGGAAACCTTTCAAGAAGTCTGCATTCACAGACTGGTCTGTACTTATTTCCATTTGAAAAGGCAGCTGGTGCATATCATGGCTGGAGCAGCTCAGTAGGATGGCCATGGCTGATTTCAGCTGCGATCATGAAAGGGCAGAAAGGAAAGAGATAGGAGGCTTCGTGTTAAGCTAAAAATGCGAACCAGGTAACCAGACTCTTGCTTCAAGAGAAAGAGTTAAGAGATAACTTCCTCCCACCTGGTTTTTGCCCACTGTCACTGCTCATTGCTTCGCCTTGCCCAGTTTGCTATGGCTCACAGGGAGAAACCTTTACCACTGCCCTGGAGCCCTGCGTTGCTGTTTCAATATTAGGAAGTAAATCCTGCTGAGTTTAGAAACATTTACTGCTAATGCCTTTAGTCGAAATTAGGCAATATAAAGTTTCTTTGCCCTGTTGCTGGTAGCTTTTTCTGGACATATTTTCAAGTCTGTATCCTCCTCCCTGCACCCTGCCTGCAAAGCATTCACCAGCCACAGACCGATCCAGGGGTATTTAAAGGCAATAGTAACAATATCTATCTACAAGTGCTTTGAATTTAGGTCCACAGCATTTGTTTAACCAAGCTATAGTAACTATTTTAAGCTTTTTACATAAATGTAATCTCTCCACTTTCACTTCTATCTTTTACATTGCCTTGAATCCTCACTAGTCTGACACCTTCTCTTTTTTTGAGAAATTCAATTATAAGATAGTATTGTAATGATAGTTTTGCTATTCCTGTTATTTCTTTCACTTTTTCTCACTACACACACACTTTGCATGACCAGTGCCTTCTTACTGCAAGCCTCCGTGAATGAGATTACCACATACGGAACATTTGTCATCTGGTCTGTTGAGGTAAATATAGAGGTAAGTACTCTGCATAAGCCTGAGTGTCCAAACTTAATGCACTCTTTCAGCAACATCTATATTTTTCTCTACACACGTCAAAGCAATCTTATGATTAGCTGCAGAAGAACATGCTCATTAGTGTCCCTTGGGAAACTGCCCTGTATTTCAATATGAAATGGCTTACTTCTCCTAACAACATCACTAGGAAAGAGTATTTCACTATGAAATATTTCAGTGGTGCTGCTTCTTTGCTCTCTGAATTTGGATCACTTCAGATTGCTTCAGACGTGTTGGCAAGGATTCTCAAGCAAACACAGCTCAGGCAGAGACTGAGAACAAACCCCTCCTGTGGAGGCAGAGGAGAGGATATTGCAAGACTGGGATGCTGAATTAGCTCAGTACCCTGACAAAGGAATCACAGCACCAAAATCCAGCTATATGCAAAACATAAAGTAAAACATATAAAAAACAGTAGTGGCTGTTGCCATCAGGAACTAAACGTTTGCTGGTAGCAATCAGAGTGGGAGAGAGAATACTGAACTATTCCCCTACATTGTTTCCCCCTCCCACCCCCATATTCATTCTGGAAGCAGGAACAGAGTGAATGAATATAATTACTGTGGTAATTCCCTGTGTTCTAACAAGACAGAGGCTACTTGGATATCCTGGTATCATTATAGTTGGTAGTTGTTGAGTTCTTAATGGCTTCTGTAAGGTTGGCCCAATAATGCTGCAAAAATAAGTAGGCAAAGACATAGCTGTTTAGGATTTCATTGCTATTATGAGTGGACCTCATAAAAGGAATTAGTTTATGTAACTCATATTTCATGAAGGCAAATGAAATCTCAAATGTCCAATAATTATAATAATTATTTCTGCTTGATGTTTAATTACTCTGCCTAATGAGCCACTAGAACTATAATGGACAGGTAAAGCTCTGATGAAAATGTCTTTCTCATCTAATTTGGTTTCTAAAGGAGGGCAGAGGTCTCAGTGTTTACAGCAGCACATGATTAAGTAATGTCACAATATCCATGATTTCCAAAAATGTGATTAGTTGTGGCTATCTTGCTTTTGTAAATCACTGCTCATGTCACAGAAATGTGAGTTGGATGGTGCACTAAGCTCTTGTCTCCAAAAGTGCTACTGTTGATGCTGATTATAGCACAAATAATTGATCACCAAAGTGTGAGCAAGGTGACTATAATGAGAGGTCTGGGGAAAAAAAGGAAGAGTCCATTAAGATCATCTGGAAAAAGCATTTAAAACAAAGTGTATGAATATGTGAAACAGTGGTTTAAATTAGAAAAAGTACCTGATTTTGATTTTGCGTGCTTTAAAATATGAAGGATAAATAGAAGTAGAGTGGTGGATCTAGAAAAGGACTTTGCCACCATTTATAAAACAGTAGGGGAAGTAGGATCTACCAAGTGGTAAAGGACTCATCCAAAATGATCAAAATTCAGGTTCAAATCCTCTATTGCACCAACTTAGGGCAGCGATTTTACCCAAACGCGCCTGCTTTTTATGAGATCATCCCAGTCATATGACTTGTAAATCTTCTGCCACAGCTCCGTGCCTCTTGCCTTGGGCTCTCCAGCCTGGTGGCTGGACACTCACGTACAGAGGAGTGTGCTTCAGTTCAATCTCTGTTCAAACAAAGAACAAGAACATTCAGCTCAGCTTTTATCATCCAGTCCAAAGTGTCCAGTCATGGCCATAGCTTCATCATAAGACACAGGACAAAATAGATGATGAATTCCCTACTCCCCACCCTTTCCTTTCATTAAGGGAAAGCTTTAGATGATGTGTTACAGACATACCAGCTACGATGTTAGCTAGCACTGTTATTAACTATGTAAAATCCTCTTTGCCAGCAGCTGGGAAATGTGCATGAGCACCAAGATTCCTAAGGCAAAAAAAAAAAAGATAGTGAAGGACTGAAGACATTGATTTGTTGTAATCCTCTTTTAAAATGAAAGAGAAACGATGCATAGGAATTCTCAAGTGGGAGACCATGACAGTTAAGTGTCAAGGGAGGCAACAGCAGAATTAGAGTGATTCTGGAATTTTCTGCACTAAGAGCAACAATAAGGTTAAGGCTCATTAACACATTGCATGTAAGCCTGGCAATACTTGCAAAAGGCCGTGTGACAGAGACTAATGTGTATTTGAAATATGATATGCGTGTCCTTATTTCAGATATCTGTCTTGAAGGCCACTGAGCCATGGAAGGACCACACCGCCAACATGAGTGGGGAAGACCCTCTCCTTACACTCCAGTCTTTGAGGAATTACTACTTAAAAAAATAAATAGACTGTATTCAAAGTCTGCTGCTCGGTTACCCAGACCTGGGAGGGAACAACATGTTTATGCAGGATTTGTCCTCACAACTAGCTGGTATTTTAGCAATACGAGGCAGTAATTTTAATACCATCAGAATTCTCCCAGGCTGCAGGTGAATCTAAGCTGCAGAATTGGAGCCAGGTTTCATTTTAGTTTGAAGTATCAAAACTGCTGACAATTAAACTTAATTGTATGAATAAGCTCCTTAACAGAATGCACCGCTGGGCTTTCATCCAGACTAGTGCTGGCAGGAGAAGAGAAATCCATATGCAGAGAATCTGTCAATATCCCATAACCTGGGAAAACGGAGCTTTATCACAGTTTAGTAGAAACATGTAAGGATCCTGATATCCACGCCTTTCCAAGAAAACATTTTTCTTTTTCACAAAGTGTTGCATTAATGGTCCTTATCCTCAACAACCTGCTTTTCCCTCACCACATTTTCTTGAAGGTAAATTTGTAGGAAAAGGATTAAATCTTTTCATAAGTTTTAATTACTGGCTGTGGGTCTACCTGCCCAAACAACAGGCATGAAAAGCCTGAACTAAAAAAGGACCAATATCTTTCTTCTGGAGATACCCTTTCTGAAATATTAATGTTTTGTTCCCTCTAGGGTGGCATATTTATTTGCTGTTTCTTATCCAACCAGTTGTTACTGTATCTGCCTCTACAACTAGGATTGCAGGAAGCAAAGATGTTCTTGGGGCTCAGGGGTCTGTTGTTTTCCATTTCATTTCTCTTTGGTTTAATTTTAATTTATTTCCCCTTATTCTATCGTTTATGGAGATCTGAAGGTTGAATAAATCTAAATACCATTACTACTAATTGGATATATCCTTAGCATGGACTTGTGTTTCTGTAACACTGCAAACCCACCTATTTCCGTGCCACATAAAGTAGGCTTAAGGAAGGGAGAGCTGACCAACATGACATTGGGAAGCTCAGAATTCTTGTCCTATTAATCAATGATTTTTGTCTCTGTGTTTGTTCATACACTGTGATTTTATCACAGATTTACAATTACAAATGGGACAAGTCCAAAACTCAGACCACATGCCACAAAATGATGCAACACTTTAGAAGCGAATCTGTGTCAATAAGTGGTTTGTTTCTAAACCTTGTGGTGATAAATACTAAAAATACCTATTTAACCTCTGTGAGCTGTGGCAGAACTTTATCCCTTTCCACGCCAACAAAGCATCTTGTAGTGATAGGACTAGAGGCATCAGCTATAAACTGGAGAGGTGCAGACTTAGACTAGACATAAGGAGGAACTTCTTCACAACGAGGGTGTTGAGGCACTGGCACAGGTTGCCCAGGGAAGCTGTGGCTGCCCAGCCCCTGGAGGTGTTCCTGGCCAGGTTGGATGGGCCTTGGGCAGCCCGATCCAGTGGGAGGTGCCCCTGCCCATGGCAGGGGGGTTGGAACTGGATGATCTTCAATGTCCCTTCCAACCCAAATCACTCTATGATTCTATACTTATGTCTAAATCATTTCTGTTATAGGAGGATAGTAAGAAGCAGAACGTAAGTAGATGGGGGTGATCCACAATGCTCTTACTCCATTGGCTCAGGCAGGTAGGGTGTATAGACAAACTAATCCACTGATCCTACAATGGAGCAAAATGACTGTTCTGGGATACTGACAGGAGAAGAAGCCAAATTCAGAAAATAACAGCTTTAAAAAGCCAACAGAGCACCCACACTTGACAAAGATGTTAGCTCTTTCCTGGTTTGGGAAGTCCAGAACCATGTGCCTTGTGTTAAGATGTTTTTCTTCTCACTTCTAACTCACCCAACCACCATGCAGCTATCCTAGGGCGGGTTTATCTTTCCTTTGCTTTGCACTTGTGTGTATTATCTGATATTCTAGTAAGCTTTCAACTTTGTTTAAATGTATTTTAGACCAAATCAAAACCCCTAAATTGATTCATGAGGATTTATGGCATTTTAATTACAGAGTGTGTTTTTTGAACGATTTAAAGGCTGATAAGAGCTTAAAGCAGCCAAAGATTCTGGGAGGAAATGAGAAACATGACATTTTGAAAAGGAAACCAATTTTCCTCAACTTAAACTGTTGCTCATACAAACCGAATTATAAATATACCCAGTGACTGTAATGCTACACAGGACTGCTTACAAAAATATGATTAGTAGTGCAATTTTCTTAGGTTTCAGCTGCTTTCTTTTCTGTGAAGGATTTAATGTAGGAAAAATCAACATCCTTCCTCCTCATCCACCCATCTTTCTCAATGAAAATAAAACAATAGATCAAATTATGCAGGATAGCTTGGGGGTATCCAGATAAAACTTTGCTATACAAAGGGAACTCAGGACAATAGTGAGGTATTAAAGAAAATAAGTCTTTATAAAGGGTAAAGATATTTGAACGTGGCTATGACTCCAAGATTATACCTTATCTAATGCCATAATTCAGATTGCAGTGAACATCACAATTCCTAAGAAAAACAAAGATCAAGAGATATGGTAAAATGATGTAGCTTTTCTGCTTCAAAGACCATCCCTCCATAATTTGGTGGTCAGAGAGGCATCAAATGGGATTCTTACCTTTGAATATCTTCTGGTGGATCAGGCATATCATCCATGAAAGCAGCAATAGAAGGACCACCAATAAAACCTATACTGAGCTCTAGCTCTGCTACCCATCAATACATTAGGTTATATTGGGGCTGTGTGGCACCTGATGACTTTGTAGCACTTCTGTACATCAGTACTCTGCTCCAAAATCTTTGTAGTTTTGGTGATAGAAAACTCAACACTGCTGAATTTCAGATTAAAATCTGGTACTACCTGTACTGAGAAACTGCCCTTTATTCTTGTGTAAGTAAAGGAAAATAGAATACGTGCATTGGCATTTTTCCTGCATAAGTAACATGTATAGCACTTCACAAAGGCAATAGTAAGATTATTTTATTTATTAGTAATGACAGGAATGAAAAATACAAGAGAAGTGCTTCCTCATAACTGTGTTGTAAGATGACACTGTACGTGAAGTATTAGTTTCTTGAAGTCTGGCAGTCTTTTGTTACAGAACTACCTTCTTCTGAGGCTATTTCCAGCAAAACATGACTGTCAGTGACACGCGTAAGGATGCTGGAAAGACAAGACTTTGCAAATTCATATAGGGCTGTCTGAATTAAGGCTTATTAGAACCAGCCCCTACTCGTGCAAGGAAGATGGTGGACCTAACTCTCCTAATAGCATATTGCATTTTATCCTTGACTTTGAGTCTTTAGTGCTGAAAGCAGAGAGACCCAAAATATAGAGCAGCAATATCCTGTTAAGTCTTTCTGGGATGTTTTCTTTTAACATTTCTCCTTGCTTCTTCTTTTCTTTCATAGCACAGTCCTAGAGAAAGAATAGTATAACTTCCCCTGTGCTTATTTTCTGATGTGTATTTAATTCAAATGATAATAGGTGGTTAAATGTATACCTTCACCAACAGGTGCCTGATGTGTATAATACCTCTTCATTACAGCAGTGAGTGAACTGCATGTGTTTTTTTTAATATTAACCTCTTTAGCGTTTCAAAGGCAGTGGCATACATTGTAATTTGAAGCTCCCAGCTGATGACTCATTACTCTCAAGCCCATGCAGAGAAAGGCAAGAGACTGTCTAGCTCTATGGCTCTGCTGGATAAAACACTGTGGTGCATCAGAGCTTTGGGAGCATTCAGAGGAGGAAACCATTGCCAGGGATGAAGCTTTGTTAAGACACAAATATGATAGCTGAAACGGAACGAATTATAAGTCTTTCTGCTCCCTCTCAGCCTCTACCTGGGTTCACCTACCCTGGGGCATCTATGTGCTGCTTTATCCAAGTGCACAGGTATTGAAATCGCAGTGTAGATAAGTTGGGTTTCTTTCCAGGATCTTAAATTAGATCAGCTGTCATAGCTGCACTCACATCAATTCTCCACATTTGCTTTTGCAGAGCAACGCACCTCTATGGAGAGGCTGCAGAGAGTAAAGCAAAGCCATCCTTCCCTGGAAGCTGCAGTAGGGAGAAGGCACAAGGGAGCTGTGCCTCCAGCCCTTGTGCAGTGGTGGCGACCAGCACTGCTCACCGCTTGTTATCTGTTAGAGCTATCTGATTTGTGATGGGAATCACAGCACATCCCAGGGAAGATGCTGAGGCTGTACCTGCAGCACATCTGGACCAAGGCAGCCCAGAAATGGATAAATTCAATGAAGCTGTACCAGCTTTGCTCCACCATGGCCAATGTCCTCTGTGCAGCTCCTCCTCTATCACACACAATTTAGCACCATGTACAGCTGACCTCTGTAGAACAGATAGATCAATTCTCTTTATGTCTCTGTAGGTGAAGGAATGGGACGCCAGTCTCGTACCTGCTCTGATATGACCCTGAGACTGAAGAATATTACAACTTTTTGTTTCTCCCAGGAGCCCCTTAAAAAGAGCTCTCTGACATAAAAAATGGAGGGAAAAAATTAATGAAAGTGGTAACTACAATACTGGGGACTGTAAGAAAGGGTTCTATGAAATAGGGATTTTGAGTATGACATACTGAAGAAATTCATGCTCATTTAAGCAGGAGCAGTTGCAAGTATGAGACTGCATACAGATGATACGTTTCAAATGTTTTGGACCCTGAGAGATTGAATACTGCACACTACCAAGTGTGAAGAGAAATTAAAGAAAATACCCCAAATGGAAGAGAGGAGCAGTGGAAAAGTTCCAACAGAGCTGAAATGATCTGAGAATATGGAACGTAACTAGAAGGGATTTATGCAGCACTTTATAAATGTAAGCAATACAGTAAATGGAGGGGAAGACAGAGTAGACATATTTCTGACAGGAACAGGTCCTTAAAAAATCTAAGTTTGAGAGTTGCCTGTTCACTCCTGCCAGCTCTTTTAAGCTGTAAATGAAAACTAAAAGGAGAACCAGAAAAGCTGTAAAGGAACTTAAGACTTCTACTACATTCCTGGGTGATTCCTTTTCCTTGAACAAATAAGCCTTTTTTTTTTTTAAATGAATGAAAATTATATATTTATATCTTTGAACACATTTGCTTGGAAACCCCAGTCTAGACTTAATGACTGCTGAAACACAGCATTAAGAAGAAACAGGGAACTTGAATATTTAAAGATTTAAAATTTGGAGACACAACAGAGGGAATCTGTAGAAGCACAGAAGGATACATAAAACCCTCATTGTTGAAAGAGCTTCCATGTCCTCATTGGCTATAATTACTTGGGACTTTGAGTTTAATCATTGTTTGTTAAGCTAAGTTCTAGCTTAGAAAAGCAAGATACATTGTCAGGCTTCTTCCTAGAAGAGGTTAAGTTTCCAAGATACTAGAAGTATGGAGAGACTTCCAATGACACATTCCAGGTAGACACAGACAATTAAGTCTGCACGACAGGATGAGAAGTCTCTCTCAATCACTTTTGGCCCTGGTGGTAGGTGAATAATATATAATTAACATCAAGCTGGCAACTCTCCTTAGAACATTTGACAGAGAGAGAAAAGCACTCCTTCCCCTGTGATCTCTTTTCCCAGCCAAAGCCTGTGACTGCCTGTTTCTGGTTCCCCAGGTGGTTGTAGAAGCCCGAAGAGTGTCTACGGAAAAAGGGAAGTATTTTTGCTTCCTATTTCCATGTCCTTCCTGGCCACATCATGAGTGCTGCCTCCTCTGTCATATGCAACCTACATCTAAAACATGTAATTTCTGCCTGCCCAGGCGATGGTGCATGGCAAATCTCTCTAAAAGTTCTGTATTATGCAGCTGCCTGTGAGCATTCTCTTATGGCTCTTGGACAGCACTCAGCTATGCAAAATGACAATCATCTGTCACTTTCTGCAGATCTTCAGGAAAGAACTGAGAAAAACATGATCTTCAGTATTTTGGTAAAGAAACCGGATGACAAACAAAATCTCTGAGGCTGCATGAAACAACCTGGCAGCAGAAATGCCATATAGCAGACTCCAGACTTCATCTGGAGAAGGCTGTATTCTGAAAACAAATCTGGTGAGAGTTACTATACACTGGAACATCCCCAAAATCCAGAAAAATAGTGACGCTACCAGGAAAATATCTGTTTTGCGTTCTTCAAGACTGAGCATAATGTAAGACTTATACAATATAACAGCACTTCCACCCAGCAGGAAAAGGAGTAGGTGAATAAAAAATCATCTCCTTAAGCTTTGGATGCTGAAAAAATACATATTTTAAAATAGATTTTTCCAATAACACTTCAGCAAGTGTTCTTCCAATAACTCTTGTAGTGCCCTAGTCACAAATCATTTCCAAAGGGAAAATTATAATGTGACAAACTGGATTTCTGGTATTGGAATGAACCTGGCTGGAAGAAATGGGTAAATCAATAAACTAACAAAACTCCTGTGTGTGAATAGCTAGGAACTGCCTACTAAAAAGCACTCTTGGATGTGCTGGTTCTCTCAGAAGCCCAGTCACCATGGCAGCTTCAAGTCTGCAGTACTGGAGGTGAGGGGTAGGAAGGATTATGTGTCTAAAGAAGTTACTGCAGTATACACTGGGACTTGAATTTACAGCATGCTGTCTTCTCCATTGTAACTTAAGAGTCTGCCTGCACACATGCTCAAATCCCACAGTTTTGTCTGAAGTAATTGCATTTGTCTTACTCAACAGTAAAAATAAGGGTGAGCTACATTGCAGTTATCAGGAGGCTAAAAGCAGGTACAAGGGGCACTTACAACAGAATAGCTAGCAAACTGCAAGCCCGCACCCTTGCTCATCCACAGCAATACCTCCAGGTGCTCAGCCTCCCCATAAAAGAATAAAACATTTTCCCTAAGTATACTGCTAATCGCAGTAATTGGACGATACGATCCTGAATGCTGAACTAGCAAAAGCCCCAAGCTGGCCACATGAATGGCCTAATGTTCAATTAAGATAAGGCTTCATATATTGTTCAGTCTGCAATGGCCTTTTTTTTACATTTCTGAGTTGAGGCTTTTAAAATCAATAGAAAATATTAATATAGCTCATCATTTCAGTTACAATGGAGCCCTATTAAACATCTGCTCTTCACTCAGCCCTTGTGCTTAATTGCTGTCTGCCCAAGCACGTCGTTTCTTGAAACCCTTTTATCCTATTTCATTTCTCTTTATCATTGTTGACTGGAAGAGTCTCTTTGACACTTACCACATGAGATAAGTGTGCCAGTTAGCAGTAATGCAGCAACAGCACATACTTTCCTGGGATGTAAATGTAGGGATGTCGAAAGGCTGTACATTACCCCGTGGGAACATGGATGGTTGTGCCATAGGCAGGTACTGAACCAGACGAAGCCATGAGCCAGCTGCCCCCGAGGACTTGGGGTTGTTTTTTACAAATACTTACCCAAATGCTTGTTCAAATGCCCTGAAACTTTCCATTAATTTTGATTTTGCTTTGGAGAAATGGCTGTAACAAAAACAAACAAAAAGCTAATCTGAAAATATCAGCTCAGCCAGACATTTGCAGTGGCAAGTTTAGTTATTTTTTTAACATATACTCAAAGCAACATTTAATCTCCAGGTTTATATCAATTTTATTTTTAAATATGAAGCAAAACTTGGCATTTAAAGGAAACTTTCAGCCCAAAGTGATGGCTTTTTCTCTACTCTCATTCACTGAAAATGTTGGCACACCTTTTATCACTGTTATACCGCAGATGATATTCTATTACCTTTGCAAATCTGGACAAAAAATCAGCTGTTTATACGGCCTTGGTTCCATGAAGATCTCAGAGCATCATAAGAGCAGGGCCAGCTCCATTGATTCCCTCCGCAACCTGCTATCCCACACAGACGCAACAATAGCCCTTAAATTTCAAGCCTCTGGAGTGCCAGGGGTACCCGTGTACACCCAACAGGAGATGACAGTGTTTCCTTGCTGCCCTCCTGTGGCCATGTCACAACCAGTCAGTCGCTCTGGTGCTTTACTAAAATCCCCTCTGGTTTTATATGAAGATTGTTTGCACTTGGCTCTCCATATGGATTGTTTTCTCTGCTCAAATGTAGTTGCATTTACCAAGACAATTGGTGCTTTTATGTGCAGGGAACACAGATATGACTCCAGATCATAAATTTTAATCTGAAATCTCTCAGGTACCCAAGGATTAATAATTAATGGTTGTTCTATAATGTAATTTCCACAGGCCAATCTTTCATCTTCAAAACTTCATCATTGTAGACCTACAAAAGTTAGACTTCAATATGATAACAAATCTTTATGAATACAGTGATCCTAGAGTTCTCTACAGGCAGTGATTGTGTTCCTGTGAGTTTTCAAAAATGAGCTAACACTTTTAATTGTCTATTTTCTCTTCAACTTATATTCAGTATTGTTAAGCTTCAAGTGTGAAATACTAAGAGGAGCCAGCTCACTCCCAGGACAAGATGATAAGTAATACCTTTGCAACTGAGTTCATCATCGCAAGGTTAAAAAGAGACTGTGATCTAATTCCATCTGTTAGGGGTCTTGGGACTCCATGTCTAATACAGGAGAATGATCAGGATGTCCTTATAACAGGAATTTGGAAAGATCTTGAAGAAATAGGTCACCTTTCTCATCAGTTAAATAATCTTTACTTTTTTTTTGTTTTAGAATTTCAGCCAAATCCTTACTTCATACAACAGGCAAAGGCAAGTGTCCATGCACCAGATTTTTAACTCATGCTTTACTGCTGCTGTAATTTATGTTTCCTTACAAAGCACGAGTTTGCCTTTTCTCTTTCCTGCCTTTATCAATGAAGGAAGGAAGGATGTGACTGCTCCAGGCTGCTCAGAGCGGAAAAGGGAAAAAATGCTAAATTCGTTCATTGTGAAAATATCACATTACCCCTGGTGCAACAATCCTCTTGAGAAGCACAGGCAGGAATGAGCCAGCTGCAGATGTTAGCTAGTTCTTTTCCCCTAAAGGAAGGCTAGTACTGCTCACAGTGATAGTGCCTTCTCTAGGAATTGAGTGTTCTGTCTGCAGCCTCCTTTCTGGCCTATCAACATAATGCAGGTTCAAATCTTGCACCACGAAGTGTGAAGAGCTGCCTAAAGGGCGAGATACTGGTTACAAATCCAGCTTAGCACCAGCTCAGGTTTCCTAGGTAAAGACTTGATTACTTTCTTAGCAGTAGTTACTCTTCCCTTGCCAGCAAGTAAACCCATTATTCACCTGAGATGAAACACTCCAGGCATCCAGAAATTCAGAAGAGTCCCATCTTACTTAAATTTACAGTAGGAATTCTTCCATCAATATTCATAGCATCATACAGGGATTTGGCTTGAAAGGATTCTCAAAATCCATCCAGTTCCAACCCCACTCCATGGCCAGGAACACCTCCAGGGATGGGGCAGCCACCACTGCTCTGGACAATCTGGGCTACCCTCCCCTCTCTTACAGATTAAGAACTCCTCCTAATATCTCATCTAAATCTCCCCTCTTTCAGTTTAAAACCATCCCCCCTCGTCCTACCCTGGCAAACCCTGATCAAATGGTCCTCCCCAGCTTTCCTGTAGGCAAATTTTTTAATAAAGAAACCTCATAGACATTGAGTTTTAGTAGTGAGGGCTCATTTCTAATCTACAGTGAGATTATGAACAAATCCAGCTAGTAGAGGATAAAGCTGCTTATAGACTGACTTGTAGTCACATATCTGCTGCAATCATCTAAAAAAATAAATCCCAGCTGGGTCAAGAGTTGGGTCACGGTGCCTGTATCATCTCACCTTCCTTGAACAGAGTGTATCCATATGAGCATTTTGGTCCCTGTGATCTATTAGGTCCACAAGAAAAGTATGTGCCCTAACTTGTACCTTCTTGGAAGGCTTTTCCTAGGACATTATTTGAGCAGGCTCTGGAGGCATTAAACACAAATCTGTGTGGGATAGTTGTACCCACACCACACACTGAGCTTTGCAGCTTATTCAGATTTTCGATACAAGTCTGACCAGATACCAGCGATCGATGTTGGTCCCTCCCCAACCTGCTCCACTGACTCTTGTGGAAGCGTACAGCATGTAACCTTACTCAACCAAAATTAAAACATGAAGATGTGGGTCCTTGGCTTCCATACAAGGTCAGAACCAGACAGAGGCATTTGCCAGTTTTACCTGACTGCTGTCAGATGGGAAAAGCCCTGACATTTCGTTCCTGAGTGCATTTGCCATGCACAGTCTTTCTAGAACACTAGTATAAAATAACCGCTTCCCTTGTGTTTTGCCAAGGCTGATTGAACAAAGAAAACTGTATCTGAGTTAAGCACACTATGGCACTTTTCAAATCAGGAGTGATGCTGCTGCTCGCCTCTGTCCAGACAGCCAATAGCAACCTTACACTTACAAATATTATGACGACAAAGAATGAGTTACATTTGTTTAAATTACAATTCTACCACTTTCTAGGTTAATTTCCAGGTGGCAACAATATTTTGGCTAATTGTTCTTTACACTAAAGATTGTACATCTTAAATGAAATCCCAGCTGCAAGTTCAGCAGTGATCCTCCAGGACCATAAGACGCATGTAAAATAATACTTTCTTTAAGAGCCATGTGCAGTAGCTCCTTATTTCTCAGTTATGAGCTTGGGTGCTTCCTTCCCCCTGGAAGAAGGAAGGCATTACCAAAAACATGAGCCTTACTTACTGCCAGAATATTGTCTCTACCGGCTACTTCCTTTGCTGAAGAAGGGACCATGCTCCATTTCCATGCAAAGGCACATGCTCCATTTCCCAGATCACCTTTGAAAGATGAAATGTCAGTTGTCAAATCACCTCCTCTTCAGTATTTGAGATTTGATTGCCACAGTACCAGATGAAGAAGATTATTCTAACTCTCAGAGCATCTCAAGAGCTTTTGGAGTGGGAGGTAAGGGACAGGAACTGCATGTTCCTTCACAAGGGCTGATCCTTGGACCTCCACAAGGAGAAGGTGAGACATCAGAATAAGAAAACACACACTGGAAGAAATTCCTTCTCCTTGTAAATCCATTTCTGAGAGAATTAGTTGTGTCCCAAGGTCAATGATAATTTAATCAAAAACACACTGAACCAGCACAGCTGCGGACAGGTGTTCATCTAGCAATTCCCCCTTTTGTTTCTGCAGTTTTCTTTGGGATATGTTTTTCTGCAATCTCTGTGCCTGATGTTATTTTATTCCTGTGTGCGTAATATTCTTTTCATCGTCCCAAATTTAATTTTCTAACTTGTTGGCTTTATCGCTTAAAATTTTAGTGGAGGACTTGGGTGTGCTGCCGACAAAATAATAATTTATATTGTATCAGTCAGTATCACTCCATTGTCTTAATCTTTCATAATGGTTTTTCTGCAGCTTCCAATTTTCCTCAGAATAAAACAAATTACTTAGCAAGTGGAATATCTTCTTGTCATAATAATTTAATATTAAAATGTCAATAAGATTTGGTACACACAGCAGAGGGCACAGAGGTACAGAGACAGAGAAGAAATGAAGTAAACTTAATAAAGTGAGTAAGAAGGTACAATAGGGATTGAGTCTGGCTCCTGCACTCGATATGAAGGAACCTTTTTATCCTGCAGTGCAGTACAATCATTGTGTAAGCAATAATATGATTGCAGGAGCACTTATACCTGCTGCCTGCCCACTTACACATGGTTGAAGTTTAGTACTGGCGTACACCCCTGGGACTGTGTATCCTCATCAGGGAAAGAATCAAGGAGCACTGAACGGTGACAGTACACGGCACATTGTGGCAGATGAGGTGAAACACGATGGGGAAGGTGAGGACAGCCAGAGGTTGGTGATACAGCCTGGCTTCTGCCCAGCAGTCTCAGATAGGACCCTAATAAAACTGATCCACAGTTTCAGATTGTGGCTTGTAGGTGGATGAAGGTTGCAGCCTGTGGGCCAGTATCCTGATCCAGACATTATGTTAGGATTCATACTGGACAGTCTGATCCTTGTATACATCACATCAGACCTTAGTACTCAGTTTCAACGTAGTCCCGAAAGGACAACTTCTCCCAATTCAAACTTACGGAATGCACTGACAACTGAATGCCAAATGCTGTGGATTTATCTGGAACATAATGAATTTCCTAAAAAGGTCTGGAAGACTCAGGACAAGATATGTCCTTCCCCTTGGGACTAGGCGGTCAGCAGGACACGATTTAGGAGCAGTCTTGATCTTCCTTGGCCAACTCCATGTGTCTTTGCAAGATAAAAGGGTGGAAGAACAATCACAGAACCAGAATAACTCAGGTCTGAAGAGCTTTCAGAGGTCATCTGGCCCAACACACTGCTCAGAGCTGGGCTGACTTCTAAGTAGCATAAAAGCAAAAAGGAAGCAAATTTGCATGAGCTTCAGGAGCTTATTGTCTGGCTCTGCTATGTCTCAGACTATTGGAAAGGCATTCCTCTATCTAACCACTTTTTTCTCTCCTACAGCAACTGAAATGGGTGTTATATCCAGTAGGTGACTCAGTGTTTGAAGTCCCCATTTTCATTACCAAATGTCTGCTTCCGAAAAAAAGAGACCTAGGGCTTGCTTTAAATGCTCAGTTTTTTGCTAATTCTTGGAAGGAAACAAAAAGGAGACCTAGAGAAACCAAAACACTACACTTGCCCAGTTTCTCTCTTTTCACAAAAGAATATCTTGCACCATGATTTTTGCCCTTCACAGCAAGTAGGCAACACTTTAATGCTATTAAAGTTAGTTGAAATACATCTCACTCTTTCCTACAGCTTTCTGTGACCAAGCACAAGCCTACCTGGGCCACATGGGAAGATAGTGAGACATCAAGCAGCTGCAGAAATGTTCCCACCAGCTCAGAGCATCAAAAAGTCTGATGGAAGTTGGTGGAGTATACCGCTCACATTTTCTACAAGGAATGAATAAGGACAGTCCTTCATCCACTCTGGGAGACTTTTCCTTATTAACTGCTGCCCTCCTATGTGTCAAAATAAAAGTGGTAAACAGCAAAGTAAACAGTCTCAGTATCAAATGTCAAAGTGACTTAACTGCCAAGAGCTCTAAATAAACCTTCTAGAAAAGGAGGATCTTTTGAAACCTTATTCCAGTGGAAGGCTCTTTTCTGCTGTATGGTTTGTTTCCTAGTTCTCGGTCTGTACCAGTTAAAAACCACTCAGCACTTTTCTTGAGAGCTCATTCAACAGGGCTAATTGCTCTGATAATAGGAAACTGATGCTGATGTTCAGCCAATATTTTCCTATCCTCCCCAGTGAGCACTTTCTGGATGCCACCAGGAATCACTACATCTTTTTCTATCTACATGTTAATGCATCTCTCTACATCTTAAATACTTGTTGATTCTCACTATATTTCTCTCTCCTCTACTTAAATTTTAGCTCTGCAAAGCTGCCATAATACAGTTTTAATTTATCAGATAACTCTCTGTCACTCCTTCTTAATTGCTGTTCATTTGTTAGCTTCTTTCTGGGGTTGAAATGGTCATAACTGATTACAAATTTCAGCATATGCCCAGATGCTATAGTTGACAGCATTCACATCCTTTTTCCCTTGCCATGCCTTTGCTCATCCACAGCTTACTGTATGGTAGACTTACTTGCACCCATGCTACACTGCCAAAAGCTTCATCTCAAATATCAGCTTTTTTGGTCTTTCCATATTGCCTCTTCATGCTGAGAGTACATTGTGTATCCCACCTACCAATTCACCCACCCATTGGTTTCATCTAATTATAAGTTGCCTCGTTTCTTTTCTCTCTTTTCATTGGTGTTTTTTTTTCCAGGCTGATCTACCCATTGTAGTTTGCTATGCCTTCCAATTTAGGTATCAACTGGGAATTTAATTAATGTGCTTTTCTCCTGCTTTTCCAGGTCATTAGCAATGCTTTTGGACATAATAAAAGTCCCTGAGGTACTCATAGCACCGCTTCCCCTAACTAGACATTGCACACTGATGCCTATTGGGCACAGCTAACGGCTTTCTAGATACTTCTCAATCCATGTGAAATGGCTTGTCTCCAAGGCAATCAAAGTCAGCTTGTTGTCGAATGAGGGCTTGTGAGCCACTGTATAAGATTATTTACTAGAGTTCAAAGTGACCAAATACCATAAAGGTTTGATGTGTTTGCATCTCCAATTTAATAAAACAACTAACACAGAAAGTTCCTTTCAGTAACGAGTAACATCCACCCTCCTAGCTATATAGCTCCTCGACTCTGAGATTTGAACAGGTTCCCTTATCTGCTGTGCATCATTAACCTGAATGTTGGCTTCTGTCACACCCCAGACCCACGAGCCACATGCTCACATCCAGGCCTGACTTGGGTAGGGGAATGGATTTTTTTATCTGTGCAGTGATCCAGAGGACAATAAGGTCATTCCCAGGGTGAAAATCAAATGCAATATTTATTCTGGCGCCAGCAAACATAAACGAATCAAGATATTGGGGTGCACAGCCGAGACATGAGGGTGCAACTACCCAAAGTTACAGAAATGAATTGGAACTAGATGATCTTTAAGATCCCTTCCAACCCAAACTATTCTATGATTCTATGATCCTTTGTGCACCCACATCACCCTCCCCATGGGCAGATTTGGTTCAGGCATGTGACTTTGTTCAATAAAACTGAACACAGAATAAACTTTACATCCCAGTGCTTAACAAATTGATCATTAACAGGACACTTTTTCAAAATTTAGAAGTTACCTATACAGAACCATGTCTAAAACCTCTCGATTGTATGCATTAAGTTATGTAGTACTGTTGTTTTTCAAAGGATTGCCCTATATGTGAATAAATGCATCTTAGTTCCTTGCTTCCTCTGTGAAGCACTGAGAAAAAAAAAAACAAACCAGATTGTAGGATTTCTGAACAAAATCCTTTCAACATATGAAGGGAGCTGGAAATTACTTAAAAACTCTTTAGAGCAGGGATGTTAAATAAAGTATAAATTATGCAGTATAACCTACCTATCACACAGAGTAGTGTGGCACCCCACAGGGTGCTGCTAGCTCACTCATGGGCCAAGAGCTGCATATAGATATTCCTATCACCAATGTATAGCAAAGCCTAATGAAGCAGTATTTTAAAGCATTCATGACCTTTAATTAAAAATATTACTTTTTATTGTATTCCATACTATAAAACTTCGGGGCAAAAAGAGCCAATCTGGTAACCAATTGCAGAAGAATTAAATCCAAGTATGTGCCCATGCAGGAATAATAGAAGTGGGTAATTGTATGTTGCTGACAGAAGGAACGTGAGCTGGAGATGCTGCACAACTGCCTCAGCTCTGTGGCAATCCCAAATGGCATTCAGAAAACATTTCAAGGGGATCAAAGCTGCCTCACGGGCGCTATACAAATTCATCATCATAAACATTGAATAATACATTACACTAATCTGATTGCTATTGACTGATACAGTTGCATGTGTGACCTTGGGCATGCATTAATCAAAGGGAGCCATTCATATTTCCATCCTGTATCCTGCAGCGATGAACAAAACTCATCTCAAATCTCTTCTTGTGCTTGTATCTCTTTCTGTTCCACCTGATATCACTTGGAAATGGAGGCTGATATGGAGGGAAATGGTATTTCCTATCCTACTCTCTTTGTTTGAACACACACAAATGATCCGATACAGAATAATAAAAACATGCGCCTTTTTGTCCATCCAGTGCTCTCTGAACCCAATTTAGCAAGTGTTGCAATCTTAAAGAACATTTGAACTTTGGAGTAATTGGTTTCTCAGCAGAGATTATAAGTAATCAGAAACATTCTTTGGAATTCCATCAAATGAGCTTCTTATTTACTCTAAGAAACGAGGCGTGGTCAAAATGAAAGATCCCACTGCTTTCATGTACCTAGCACAATGCAGCGTGTGTGATGTGTTGCTCACATGAGGTGCATCAAGGCTTAAACCAGAGAAACCAATCTTTCATCAGTTCCTTTCCCTTTGTCATTAACAGAAGACGGTGAATACAAGAAGGAGCTGACAATGTGTTGAAAACAAATTGAATAGGCATGGCTTTGCCTGCATCGATTCTCTTAGCCTTCCCTCAAAGCTATGAGATGATACTTAGCGTATTATATTGCAAAAATCTCATGCATGTGGTCTTTAGCATGCTGCCTCCTGCCCCAAGCTGGTCTTTGAATATGGAGGGTCTTCCCCCAGGGCGTTTTGATCCCAATGGGCAGGATCTCTCAATTCTTGGTGTACAAAATATAAAATCAGACAAAACTTCAGAATAATCTAATAAACTGGGTTTGATCTGGTTTCACACCACTGCATGCAAATACATTTCTTTAACAGCCTTGTTCCATTACCTGACAGCTAAGCATGACAGTCAATATTTTAAGGTAAAGGATTTTAAAAGGCTGGCATTATTCCCTAAGCAAATGTTGGAAATGCAGATCATTTATATTTAAGATAAAACTTTAACAAGTCATGGTACTCCTGTATGAATGTTTGGCTCTACAACCAGAGGTACCTGCTTTTTGCATGTTTGAATTAAAAATAAATAATTTTTTTTTTAAAAATTGTGATTTTTTTACTAAAAGCTCTCTCTGTGCTTTGTCAGAGAGAGCCAAGAAGAAGGTGCCGAAGAATATCTGGGCACAAAGGAGAGATAAAGAAGAGCAGGCTGTATGTTTACTACTGACAGTCAAGCAATCCTCCCTCTTGGTGAAGCGAAAAAATAGAGAACTTAATTAAGAGAGCCTATTTTGTCTACAAAGCCTTTTATGGTCCATGGCCTTTGCTCAGATACACTTACTTTTTCCATCAGTCACATCAGTACCTCTGGGTTGCTGCAGAACATCACCAGGGGACCCCCTGGAAGCTTTCTCCTTTATAAATTTTTCACACCAGTTCTATTACCTGGAGTGGACTTACACTCCATAAGAAGACAGCCTGATCCCCCCAGACCTTTATCAACCCTTAGTGCATATGCCACGATGAAGAAAAATAGTGCATATAGACCACTCATCCTCCCTTCTTCATTACACAGCAGCTCTTCAGTACATAAGAGAGTGTTTCAGGACAAATTAATGGTTATTTTAGGACATCCAAAGACTGGTCTTGGGAAGATGCATTGAATTTTGTAAGGAGAATCTCAAGGTCATATTAATCCCTTAGATACAGCTATGGAAGTCGGAGGAGAAATATAAGTTTTTGGGCTCCCTTGGAAATAAAAACTGAGTACAGAGATTTGATGTCTTTGTGGGCTTTTATCCAAATGACTCAACGCAAAATGGTCACGCATTGGAAATCATACTGCAAAAGTATTTTTTGTGTCCCTACTAACTTTCCTCCTCACATCCTACAAGGAAAAATTAATGCAGCCCCCACTTGGAGTCCAAAAACTAACTCTAGAGAGAGACTCCCAGAATCCATTCTCCAGCTTCAAGAAATAGTTTAAAAGGATGGCTAAGGACTGCATTCTACAATATGTGACCATTTTGTGCTCCTGTGAGTCACCCAGTTGATCTTTTTAAAATCTGCTTTTGCTTCACACAAGTTAAGGAACCTCAATCTCACTTACACAGGTTTAAAGCCAGCATAACTTCTGAATGTTGTGGGTGTTACTTTTGATTTATACTCATGAAACTGAGGAGAAAATCATATCAAGGGGATATAAGTCAAACAGACATCAATGCTGAGCATCAAGGTACTAATTCCATCTCCTGAAGCAGCCCTTGCAAGCTGCAGGGGGCAGGGGTACAATTCCCATGGTGCAGGCACAGCTGATTTATGTTCAGCTCTGGTCCTGGTGCAGGGGAGATGTTGGAGGTGGAAGGGGATGGGTATGCACTGCACGCTATTAAGAATCTCTGTCTGTCTGGGCTGTCAAACAGTCTGTAGGCAGCTTTGGGAGGTTGTCATAAATCAGCGCACCCTTGCACTGGAGATGGTTGATAAGAGGCAAGTTGGTTTAAAATTATCTTTCACTGTGTTTTGCCTTCAGGAACCACTACAACACCCCAGCCTCAGACTGCTTCTAATGGCAGGACCATAGGATAAGAAATATTATGTGGCTGAGAGGTCTTCCCCAAAACCAAACTCTCCCAAATGGCAAACCAATGTTTTCTTCATCATCCTGCAGTGACACAACAGTAAAGCTTATCTTTAAAGTGTGCTGAAATTCTTCATGACTTGAGCAAACGTGCACTGGCTGCAAAGATTAAGGCCACTGGTCTGTAGAAGGACACAGTTCAGGGGTTCAGTGTGCTCTGCAAGCAGCTCACAAAGTGCAGGGCAGATGTTCACACGAGCCAACAGCTTGTCTGTGGGAGTCTTAACTTGTTTTTAGGAGATGTATTAAAAAGGATGAGGTGATTTGGCTGCTTTATGCCAGCACTGGTAAATGTGACTATATATATTATGAAAGTCTGAAATCAAAGGGCTTGGAAGTGGAGGAGTGGAAGAGGCATAGAAAATGGGCAAGTATTTTGTATGTTAGAAAATTTTACAACTTATTGATCAAAGCACAAATTCTGCAGTTCCTTGCTTTGTAGAAATTTGCAGAGAAGTATGATTGAAAGGGGAGATTTGAGGGTGTATGGGGGGGCTGGTTGGGACAGATTGATAGCATGTTAAATTGCAATATCTGATAGCATAATTAAGTAATAAAACTCTCCAAGCAGTAATTATAAAACATGTCAAACAGAGTTATAAGGCAAGAGGCCAAAGGCCAAGTGATTAACCATCTGAGAAGTGTAACAATTCCCTGGAAATGCCCAGCCCAGAGTGCTGTTGCTGGAGTGAAATATAATTTAATAAATGTCGAAGAGTAGGATCAGCTTCACATTTCAACTCGGAGCCAATGGCAGTGCCTCCCATCAGTCTCCCAGTCTACATGAATAAGAGTCAGGAGGCTGCCCAGGGCCCTCCTTACGAGGCTAAGCACATGATTTCTTACTCTGTTTCTGTGAAGCCCAGCCTCCCTTTGGCTCATCTCCTCAGAGCTGGGATGTAATACCCAGAGTGTCTGCATCTCACCTGTCCCAGCCATTTGATTTTGCTCCAAACAGGACCAGGAGTGCTCGGTCAGCTGAAGATGAGATGTGTTTTAGAAAGCCATTCATCATCTTGTAGTAATTGCAATGGTCTCCTAGCAAAGGTGAAGTATCTTACTTGAATGTATCTATGACACGCACTGAAACACGAGGATTGTTCCTATTGCTGTAGATTTCATACAGTAAAGTTTCTATTTCATGAGTTCCAAAGAAATAAAGAGAAAAGAAAGCAAAACCAGATCTCTACCTCAGTACACTGATACGTAAAATTGTATTTTTGTCTGCAAGTCATTTTGTCTGCTGCTTCTGGAGTAGAGGCAAAAAAATCCATTAATGAACTAAGACACCTTACAATCATTCAGACTTCAGGAACTCATGGTAGGGCTGAGCTCAGGACCATGATGGGTTTTATCCGTTACAGGTTAATATTGCTGATGTACACTTGGACACCATTTATACAGATGCCAGTCTTCTGTTGAGCAATGCTACCCCTCTGCTAAGCAGATATAATTTTTTAGACATAAAGTCTAACTTTTTAGACATAAAAGGTCTAAACTAGTCACATTTTAATTTCATTTTATGTGCCTCCTCCTCAAGGTAGGTTTTGACTTACCTTCTTTGCTATTTTTTTATATTTATCATCACCCCTTATTCTTCTAATGTCTAAGATACATAGTTCTAATCTTTTAATCTCTTCTCACACTGCAGCTCTCTATTCCCTAATTATTTTCACTGCCTTCTCCAGACCTTTTTTATTTCTGCTTTATCCTTCTGTAAGACTGAAGAGCAAAACTTAGAGAAGTATCCATGCTGAGGGGTCACTTCATATAAAAACTATGTAATAATTTTGTGCTTTTGTCTAGCTTTTCCTAAATGGAAATGAACGTTTTGTTTGCTTTTCTGGCCACTGTTTCTTATTGAATAGAGGTCCTGTTGGCAATGATGCCTTGCTCCTCTCCTGACCACCTACAGTTAATACCAACTCAACATATGAGTGGTTTAAATTGTTTTCTTTTTCCTTTAATATGCTTTACTTTATGCTTATTAAACTGAGCTGATCCCTGTAACATAGTCCACCTAGCTCTTCAAGAGGCTGGTAAAATGATTTACAGTTTTATTGATGCTTTTTGGCAACCTAAATCAATATTTTGGTTCAATATTAGGTCTGGTCCTGGAGTGTCACACCACTAGCCTTATCCTTACATGGTTATTACCCACTCCATAACAGAATCGATGTCCATGCAGCTGCTTACTCTCCCAAGAAATGTTTGTAGGAGACTGTTTAAAAGCTCATTGTAGATGGAAATTTCTGAAAACTACTGCCTTCTCTGCTCTGCTGCAGGAACATGAAGTGTAATAGCCTGGAGAGAAATTATGATTTTCCTTTTTTACAGAACAGTGCAGATTTGTCCATGGGATAACACTAAGCATCATTTTATAACTACCATACTTTAGCTCATTTTTTTGATTAAAGTGAGAAGAATTCCTCTTTGCTTTTCATGTGTTTCCTAATATGAGAAATTCACATGTATTCTGTACCTGACACTCCTTCAACGTACTATGCATTTGACACTGCATAAGTAGGCTTGTGTGTTTGCCACTGACCTACAGCATAACCTCAGAGAAGTAGCTCACTTTACTTTCATTTCCATATTTGGATAATGCAGATCATGGTATCGACCTTTTTTTGCCAGTGCACTAACCATCCACGTACATGCTAAAAGTTCTAGGTAGCTGGTAGCTGAGGCTGCCTGTGCTGTGACCTGGAGAGTTAGTGAACACATTGACATTAAAAAATAACCAGTTACACAAATAAGTCAAATGTATTATTAATTTCAATGATAAAATTAACTCCTCGCTGTAATAAAAGCACCTGCCTTCCTTTCCCTTCACCCACACTCTTCCTCAGCCTCAGTTATGAATCACTTCTTTGTTCCAGCGAAGTGGCAGGGGAATGCTAGCTCCTGTGCTATTTCCTTACTGCGTGTACATGTAAATGTGTAAGAACCCTTTTTCTCCTTCTCTGCTCTCTCTCTTGGTTATTATGAAATGCAGCTCTCTCCAGTCCCTCATCATGGGCCAGGCTGCTGGGGATGGAGGAGGAACTCCACCTGGGTCTAGCAAAGAGGTTTGTGGCAGAGCTGATGGCTGCCAAAGGGCACCAGTTGTTCCTGGAATAACAGCGGGAAGGAAGCATTGTGGTATTTACCTCTGTGAAGGTAATTCAGGAATTTTTTTCATGAGAATGAGGAAGAGATTCTTTAATAATTCAAAGATTAAAGAAACTCAAATTATTATTGTGATTGCCTGCTAATACCGTTACAACACACCTTTTATGAAGTGTATGTATATATCATGCTTCCAGCTTAAACCAGACCATATACTCCATTAAATGGAAACTGAATTATACAACACTGTTTAATGGCTTTGTCTTTCTTGTGTACTAAGCAACATTTCTGAATTACCTGTCTTCACCAGTACTGAGAAAATTAAATCATTCAATCTATTTCACAAATGTTTACTGTGCAAACATGACAAGAAGTCTGCAAATACAGGAAATTTATTATGAGGGCCACATGTTTCACTTGCATGGTGATGCTCTAAATCATAGAATCATAGAGTCGTAGAACAGTTTTGAGTTGGAAAGGACCTTAAAGATCATCTGGTTCCAAGCCCTCTGCCATGGGCAGGGACACCTCCCACAGGATCAGGTGCCCAAGGCCCATCCAGCCTGGCCCTGAGCACCTCCAGGGATGGGGCAGCCACAGCTTCTCTGGGCAACCTGGGCCAGGGCCTCACCATTCCCATCATGAAGAAATTCCTCCTCGTGTCTAGTCTAAATCTGCCTCCCTCCATTTTATACCTGTTATCCCTAACTATCCACTTAAGTCTCAAAGTTGTATCTTACCTTTCCTATCCAGGCATCTTTGCTGAGCTGCAAGCCAATAGTTAGGCCAACAGGCAATTGAAAGAACTGCAAAGGCCTGTGGAATTATATTTCCACCTCTAGGGCTGGCTGCAAAATGGCAGTGAGTGGAAATAGGCCTCAAAACTTGGCATTCCTTTGCTTTGAAGAATACTGAGACTTTCTGAAAGTTTCCTTCTTTTCTCTTTTCAAGCACAGACAGAGTGTGTAACCCTGTGGTCCTGGCACTTAGGAAATTCCATGTGATTTTTTTTGTTTGTTTGTTTCTGGGAAATGTTGAACTATTCAGAACAAAACAGAGTTTTGAAAAGCCAGATTTTCCTTTGAAACAGATATTTCAGGTGTACTAGCTGGCAGTATTAAGTACTCCGTTACTGGCTATTGCAGTCTAAGTGCTCCCCCGTGTGTTTGCTCTCATCCTCTTGCTACAATTTTGGCTGGAAATTCCCCACAAGCTTAAAAAAAAAAAAAGATGAGGGGTAAAATCAGCAGATTCCAGCAAGAATTCAAACTTCTCTATATAAAATACCAAGTGTCTTTCAATAAAAAAAGACATATTTAGGGTTCTTAGTCATGGTCACACTTCTGCCTCTCCAGCCTTTTAGGAATCAGTCTCTAAATTGCTCCATGGGTTGATTGAAGCACTTTAATTGTAAGACTGGTCTGTATGAGATAGAAGAGATGCTGGTGGGGTTGTCACCTCCAGCTCGGACGCCCCCAGGACTCCCTGGTTACTGGAAACAGCCCAGAGGGAGTGGGGAGGTGAGGCAGCACTTCTGGTTTTGTCTTGGGGCTCAGGGTGAGTCTGTGAAGAATCAAAGCTGGGCCTCTTACTGCCAAGAGCCTGGTCCGACACGCTGAGCAGCAAAGAAAGCCTCATAAATTGCATACACTGGCCATTTGTGCCACAACCAGATGTCTCGGTAATCCATCAAAAATTGAGCTGTAGCTGATAAACTTTTTTTTCGTTTTTTTTGTTTGCTGCTCTTTATTAATTATGGCTTCGGGGGAGCCACATGCATTTGGATAACAGGAGTGGAAAGTGTTCAAGTTCTGATGTAGTGTCTGCTCTGGAGGAGAAGAAACAGTTGACAAATTCAAGCTGAAGAGCATGCTGCAAGCTCTGTGACCCCGCCGTAGGTGAAAGGTATATATTTCTGAATTTTCTCACTGATGTTCTCCATTGATTTTTCTGAGACAGCCGAGGCAAATCATTTAAACTCGGTGCCTAAGTTTACTCATGCCTTCGATGAGCAATGTGTGATATAAAGTGCCTGCCTCCCACAGAACCCACGAGTCTTTAATTTATGTTTGTAAGGTGACTTGAGCTGTTTTGCTAGGGAGTCTGTAGCTGCAAGATGTTGTTACTGACTCAAAAGCAACAAGTGGCGTGAATGAGCCTTGTACCTGTGGGTAAACCTGTAGATTTGTAGTAAATGTTTTTCATCTAGGAAAATGGAAGTCAAGTTTGCAGCTTCAGGTCCTTTTACCTTGGAAAAGTCTTCCAGGATCTGTCCGTAGCCAGGCATTCCAAGTTCTGCTTCTTTCCTGTGGCCTCTAGCTTTCTGTTCCTGAGCAGAGCTTTGTAGTGACTACTCCTTTCCCTCTGCACGGTATTACAAGGATAATTGTGCTGATACTGTAAGTCTTTTAGTAGACTTAGTGGAATATCTTGCACTACCGTACAGCAGATCTCTTTTATTTAAAAACTTCAGATGGGGTATTAAACATTCTTTTTTTTTCAGCATTCTTCAATCCTTTCACTTAGGCAAATTCCTAAGCAGATGTAAGAATACATTTCAGTTGAATTTCAGGGGATATTTATTGCATGTTAAATACCACTAGGCAATTATTTAATGAGGTTTAACAAGTATGTAATAGATAGATTACTTATGACCCAGATGTGAAACCTCAATGAATATGTTTAATCAATTGGCATTCAATTAACATACATTAGGCTTTTCCTGCAGCACGGTGCTTTATTTTAGCTGTCTGGCTAACAGACCAGGCTTGCATACTTGTTAACTACTTGCTGTCCATAATTTTAGGTCCAATATTGTATCTGTAATAAAAAAAAGATAAAAAATAATTTAAAAATTAATTGCAGGCCTGCTCTTGGTGAGTTTGTTGGCCAGTAATTACCCATTTAGAAGTTTAATCCCACGTAGTGCATCAGTATACCCAATTATCTTCTCTTCATTCACAACTGTAGAGACCTTTCTATGACCCAGATTGTTGTGTCCATATCTTTTTTATGCTTCAGCTAAAGAAAGCAGCCTGTCTCTTCTTTTGAATGCCATGATTTTACTGCCTGTGAAAAGATAATATGGGTTGAAAGTGGAATATAAATGAGCATTGCTGATGGATGTCCTAGGGTGGAATTGCTCTTTTGAAACATCACAAACAATCCAGAAACTCCTCTGTATCTCTGTAGTGCTACAGTTTAATTAAAACTTAATAATGAAGAACAAATTTGTGTAGGTATTTGTCCAGTTGTAGTCATTAATTCACATGTAACTTGTGCTTTATTTTCTCATCAGCAGTAGAAAAATTTTCTCTCCTCAAAAAATTGCCAGAAATATAGAAAACCCAATAAAATAATGTTAGCAGGCTTATCCAGGAGGACTGATGAGAAATGAATTAATTTTCAGCACCACTCTAAAAGTGCTACAGATGCTGTGCAGCATGTGTTGTCTTCAGCTTCCTGTAGAGATTTGGAAACACCCTTCTCCTCACCTCTGCGGGTACAAACAGCTAAACTATTTGCTTCACATGGTCGAAAAGAGAAGAAGAAGGTGAAAAACATGGGTAATGCTGAATAATGTTTTCAGTAAACTATTCATTTTGCTACAGAGATCTACAGCTTACTGCACCAAAGCTGACACGTAAAGCTCTGTGATATGGTTTTAAACTCTGTCCTTTGATTCCAGTCTAATTCCCCATCTGACTTCGCAAGCTTCGTATCACTATGTGCTGCACAAGGAATAATGCAGGATTTTTGGAAAAGGGTTTTGTGAAGACAGAAGCCACAGTGGGAGAAGTGAGAAAACGACCCAAATCTTGGCGTACTGCTAACTGGCTTAAGAACACATAAAATGCCAATTGCAGTTCAGTTCCCCATCTTTCAAAGAGAAGCAGACTCGGTGCGCTTTGAGGGAAGAGATGGAGTGGAGGTCAAAGCATTGTGGAATCCTCACACATCCTCTCCGCCAGTTCATTAAAACAGACTGTGTGCCAGAAGAATAGCTGAGTGCTTTTGTCCAAATGTAATTCCCATCTTTGTTTGGAGTAGGTTCCTTTTTGGAAATTCTGTGGCTCTGGCTAACTTGCCACGTCCTGTACTACTTTCTAGCACCAAATCTTATAGTTCCAGGCAAACTTTGGTGTCAGAATTCAGAGGGCTACAAAGCAAGAAGATACATTTTGTTCTTTTCTTCTGCAGAAAGGACACCCTGCAAGATTAAAGTAACTGGATTTTGATCAGCAATTCCCATTTGCACTGGGCTCTTTACAAATTGAAATGTAAAAGGTCAAAGCTCCAAAAGCATTTTTCATTTCTAAAGAGGTTTGTTCACCACTGTAATTTAATAGCCATGCCAAAGCTGATAAGATTTTGGAATCTGTCCATGGCATGTATTGATGTCACAGGTCAAAAATAAAGGCTTCAATGTAATTTATTTCTCCAAGCACAGTGAAGATAATAACTCAAGCACAGAGCAATATGTTAAAACTAAATTATATTCAATAAAGATGACTTATGCCAGTCTTCTAAAAACTAAATACACTTGGCTCTATTCGAATGTGCTCATTACTGTGGTATGGTGGCCTCCGAGAGGTACTTTGGCATTGTATGGTGGCCAATGTTTGGTTCTGGATTTAAGCTGTGGGGTTTGAGAGCACTGCAAGAGGGAAGAGATTGTTCCTCCCTTCTCCGTTGAATATCTGACTTGAGGCAGCATTTTCCTGCGCTGGCTTCTCCTTCTGTTTTGCTTTCTGCTGGATGGAATGATGCATAAGAACAAAAATTCGTTCCTGCTATAAATAGAGTCTGTGCATGTGATAGAAGGGGGAGGAGAGCAGATGCTGCACACATAGCTTCAACTGGAATGTCATGCTTTAATGTGCAGTTACGGATGGGGGAAGAGGGCATTTTCAAAACACTCAGAAAGAAAATTATCAAGAGAATAGGTACAGCAGAGGCATCCAGGTCTAGCGTTCCTTCTACTCTACAGACTGTAATTTAAAGTACCTAACACTGAGGTTCAGCAGTTGGTTCACTTTTCATCCACTGATCTGCAGGAAGAGGCTGACAGTGATGTTGTTCTCCCATGTGGATATTTATTTGATGCAGGAAATTCAGCATAGTCATTATGGAGTGTTGTACTCCACCCTTACAGCAAAATGGACGTCATAAATTTTTGGTACCAACCCCATCATATCATTATATATCATCAGGCTGTGAGTTCGGTTCTTGAGGCTCTTGTAAGAGCTGAAGAGACAAAATACTTCTCTCAGCTTCAGGGCTATGGGGCTGCCCAAGCATTGGAGACACCCTCAGGGAGGTTGCTCTGCTCATATTCTTGGTTGAGACATATCTAGGGAGAGGGAGCAACCCTGTGCCGGCAAACACCAAGGATGCTGCACTGGGTAAACCTACAGGATCTATGATGAGCCCTAAGATCCAGAAACAATATAACATCAACTGGTGTGCTTCTCCAGAGCTGCACTTACTTCTAGCAGCGGAGTCCTACTGGGACCAGCGATACCTCTGTACGAGTTTGCACTGAGTTTGAAATCTTTAGGTTATAAGGATGATTTAGGTTTTGGTACAATGTCTGCACAACTTATAATTTTCACTAATTTACATGTCAGAATTGCTTATACACTGGCATCCCATCAGCTGATTGTAATTTATCTACCATCACACACCTACAAAGTGCTACAGGGAGAAGAGAAAGGGTCAGGTCTGTAGTTGTCTCCAGATTAATGAAAATTCAGGCATGATCTCCTCTAAACAATGGGAGTTTTCAGCTGGCAAAAATCAACCATCAGGAGGAAGAGCAATCAAATAAGAGTCTTGATTATGAAAATCAAAATGGTGAAAGATTGGTGACATTTACCATTCTATCAGAGCGGCAGTTGCAGGATGGCCACTGATACAGACTGAATGAGGCTAGAAGGAATCATAATTTGCATGGAAAGGTTTAGGAGTAAACTAAAAACAAATAAAATCCTAATCCATTTAAAAAATCTACAGTTGAAAGCTGTGAGACAAGCACAGAATCAATTTCAATTTGAAATGGAGAATAAATCAGGCACTACAAGGCTTTGATTTACAGGTCACACACCTTCTTGCAGGATGCTATCAATCAGTAACAACCACTGCCAGTTTACAGGCAGGGAAGCCTAAAAGCAGGGTGGGTGAGGCCATCTAAGGTATGTGTGAAACAGCAACTCCAGCTTCTCCTAAATATCCACACAAAAGCAGCAGAAGTTCTTCATAAAACAAAGGACTCTGGAAAATGCTCCATGAGTCAAGAAACAAGGAAGTAGATGGTCCATCAGTGTTACTGAAGTGGTAACTGTTTGCTGAGATGGAAGCATAGAGGAAAGCACCTGATTGCTCTGTGAATCCTGGGGCCAACAAAGCTCTGCAAGGAAAGAGCAAAGTGGCTCTGTGGTCACTATAGGAAAGGAACAATGTTTGGTAAATTGGGAAGGTCTTCTGCGGCATCTGTCTCAAAGAGTTGGTTATGGTTAACCGTGCAGGAGGAGTATCATACTCGGACCCAGAAGACCATATGTTTACCATACAAACATATCAAAGCAGCATTGATCGTAATTAAAAAAAAAAAAATAATGAATAACCATAACAGACCAGTCTCTAGGCTCAGGGAAGCATCATAACGTATCTTCTAGATTGCAAAAAGCCCTTGACACCATCCATTGGGATATTTGGAGGTGTAATACAACACAAATGAAGATGTGCCCTCTGCCAGGTGTCACCCAAAGTCAGAGTGATCTCTATAACAGCTTGTTTGCCTGATTCTACAGCAATGCTAAAGTCAAAGGTGAGTTCTCACACACCTACTACTTGACATTGCCACAGTCTTCACTGCAAGAAATAAATAGCAACTTTCCTTATGAAATATGCAATGTGCTTTCAACAACAGTTATACTGAAATAAAAAATCAAATATTGTAATGACAGCATTGCTCTTGTAAATGACAGCTTAGCCAACACTAAAGTGAGGACCAGAAGGCTATGTAGAACTGTGGGGAAAATACTGATAATATTCATATTGAAAACAAGCTTAGCAAATACTGCAGTTGTTTCAAACTCAAGTACAGCTTTGGACGGTAGGGATGGCAATCAACAAACTTCTTCCATCCCTGGAAACATCCAAGGTCAAGTTGGATGGGATTCTGAGCAACCTGATCTGGTTAAAGATGTCCTTGCTCATTGTAGGTGGTTGGACCAAATGACCTGTAAAGATCCCTTCCAACCCAAACCATTCTATGATTCTTGGCATATATCGGCATCAACAATCTCTTGTGCCATGGGGATTTCAGAAAGGAAATAATGCTGTGAATTAGAAGATGGCCTTTGCCTCTACCAACTTAAAAAATATGTGATTTTGAAACTCTGCAGATCAGTATCAAGAAGAATTACTTTTTTTTTCATTTCTACCTTAATACATGGATGTGAAAACAGAAAATCCATAGCAGATACTAGCAGATATGAAATGTCTTTGAAAGCGAATGTCATAGGAAACTCTTGCTAGCAAATAAAATTCATTTCTAAAAAATCAAAGAATTATCAGATCTCAGCAATCCTGTTCTCTAAAGTTATCCAAAAGAGACAGTCTGATGCTAAGGAGAAGGTCAGCACATCTGCCCACATCTGGACAGCAGAAAGAACATGTGAGGGATCTGTCTAAAAGGTCTCAGTGGAGAAAATTTAATACTTTTAACAATATAAACTACAACAATGGTAGGCTGGATGAGGCATGTTTTTAAAAATCGCTGGGGAGGCCTGGAATCAATGCAGTAGTGTGAGAAAAAAACTGTTGTGGTGAGCTTAAAAATAAACGGATGGGTAGGAGGGATGATTAGAGCAGGGAGCATCTCAAAGTAACAGACGAGGAAGGAAACAGTCCATGAAAGAAGCATAAAGAAGGGAAAGCTGATGATAACAAGAGGCCTGGGGAAGGGCAAATGCAAAGGGAAGTAATTTAGAAAGCAATACTAGGAAAACCAGATAAGTAGGAAACCAGTCAGCTGAGAAATTTCAAAGGTGTCTGTATGCACACGTAAGAGAAGCAGGACAAAGGGAACAGAAAAGCAATAATAGTACACAGAAAATGAGGAGGCTGTAGCAGATGCACTGTGCTGCTCTGCCAGCAGCCCTGGGGCACCACATGGCATGAATAGCACAGCGCAGGGCATGGGCTGGGGTCGGAGAAGCAGATCCTGCCAGTAAGCAAATGGATCAAACTGGGCTTGATTTTGATAATTCTAGCAGGACCATCTAGACAAAAAAATGGAATCCTGGCTTCCCAACACGGCTCAGCTTGTGCAGCGGGGTCATCTCACACACTTTCCCCAAGGTCAAGAAAAAGCAGTGTTAGATTAGATCCCGTTATTAGCATCCATAAAGCCTCTTGGCTGGCTTCCGAGGTCTAGGATGGACCAGCTACAAGCAGATTTGAGCAATAGGTTTTTCTCATTTGCCTATTGATATTACAAGTCTTCTTGCCTCTCCTGCAAAATCCTCCTGGGGGGTCAAGCAATGCAGAAGAGATGCCAGACACTCACATCTTGTCCTCACAGGGATGTGTTCCCCTCTGGGCTTACTACTCTGCAGCTGCACAGCCTTGGAGCAGCTCCAGCCACGAGTTAGTATAAATTTTCTATTAACTCAGCCTATTCCTAATTAAAAAAATAACAGCAGCCCTACTGGGTCACACCGACTGTCCATTGGCCTAGATTCCTATAAAGAAAGAGTTTTTTAGAAGTGAATTAGTAGAGTTGTTTGGTACAAGGTAAGCAGAGGTGAGTGAACAATTTCTGTTAAATCTCACAGGTTTCAAGACATTTACTTGAGGGTGAAATATATCTCTGCTGTCTATTATGTTCTCCAACAGGTTCAGGACTACCCTGCAACTAAACTATCAGATCAATACTAGTAAAGGTTATTAAAAATGTGGTTTTAAATACATGTGGGGTTTTTTGTTAGCCAGTGAGCCACGGGGCAAATGCTTGCATTGCATGGAAAGCAAAGAGAAATAGGCAAGGCTTTAACAAATGGACCTCAGAAAGGATTAGAAAGACAACTTATCTCAGAGGAATGATGTAACCTCTTAAGACTGGAATTCTTTTAGGAATGATGCAACCCCATAAGACTGGAATTTTTTTAAGCAAGGCAATGGCAAATCCAACAAAAAGCTTGGTCTTTTATGCCATTTATGCACAGTTAATTACCCGTTGCAATGTTGTGGAATTCAGGAGAGGTTTTTGGTGATCTTGGACCCCATTTATAACAAAGAGTGGATGCTAGTGAGACTAATGTAAACACAGCAATTAGTTTTGCCTACCTGCAGAGCCCCTGGTACCCTCCAGTGTGTGGGCTATGGCTTCAAGCCTCAGCCTTAAACTTCTGTGAAAATTCTCTGCTTTTACAAGTGTTCTCTGTTTGAGTGCCACCATCACAGAACAAGTCTGCAGATGGGGAAGCCTTCAAAGCCTCTTTCTGCCCCAGCAGGCTGAATGGATACAAGCTCAGTCAGCACGCCCATGGTGGGCAGGAGGATTTTGGCTTTCAGTAAGCTCTGCCATTGCTGCACACATCAAAGCTCCTGCAATAAGCTTGGCACCCCGATCCTGGTCTGGTGCTGCTGCACTAGGGGAACAAACCCCAGCAAAGCCTGAGCACCAGCTGCAGGCAGCCAGGACGGTCCCCGCTGATAAACTGCGTTGACATCCCAGTAACCGAGGGGCTGGTGACAGGCTAATGGGAAAATACCACAGGGCATAAATATAAGGGCATCTTTCCCTCTGCTAGCAGCTCATTATGGCTCTGACCTACAGGGATCTGGGTTTATTTCTGTAGCTGGTGGAACTAGTGGTTTACATATAAATTATCTGATGAATGTAGCCTTGTTTTCCGTTCATGAATCATTCATGACCTGAGCCCAGATTTGGCAAAAGCATGCATTTTCTGTAAGCACCCTCTGACTCCTCTGAGGAGTGCAGAGCTCGTGGATGTGCACAGGCTGCCCAGCTGGGCTCTTTGCTTCACACAGCCTGCAATCCGGCAGGTAACTCTCCTGGTCTGATTTTTGCTTCTTTCACTGGATGGCTTAACTGTTGAAAATCAGATGTAGAATGATAATGCCAAATAGACATGAATTCCCTTGCTTAACTTCAAATATGTATGTTTTACGAGCTGCACCTGTACTAGTCCAGGTTGCCCAGAGCAGTGGCGGCTGCCCCATCCCTGGAGGTATTCAAGGCCAGGTTGGATGGGGTTTGGAGCAATCAGATCCAGTGGGAGGTGTCCCTGCTTATGGCACCAGGTGGGAACTGGATGGCCTTTAAGGTCCCTTCCAATCAAAACCATTCTATGTTTCTGTGATTCAGACTTCCCTGTAGATAAAATCCTTCCTTACAGGACTGCCACTACACAACATATTCCAGTCCACAATGCTCAGGAAGCCCAGTCCTTCCCAAAAACATCAAATAAGAACATGTTGCCTGGTCCTGACATCCAGGTCCTGTTGCCCTATTGCAGTTCCATTAAATAAGCTTTGTAATCCACCATTCACACTTCACCTTACATGGCTGTCAAAGTGGCTTGTCCCCACTTCTGGCTATATATACTGATATAATTTCAAACCTATATCAGCTCCTGGATTATTTAAACCAATTATCCTCATGCCTATCACTGTTATTTCTTTTCAGTACACCTCTGGGTGTTTGCCTTGCGTTACATTCCACTTCCAGCCTTTGCCTAACTAACAATTTACTGTTTGAATTCTTTGTTCTCACACTGGGAGGGAGAGAAGTGTGCACGCTGTTCAGATGAGGTCAGACCAACCTTTGTAAAAGTGAAGTAGTGCCTCCCTAGACATTCAATCTTCTAACTTGCGTATATCTGATCTTTTTCTTCTTGAGACCATATAATCAGCATTTAATAGTTAACTGTGACGTCCAAGTACACTCAGGTCTTTCTCATCCTCAGTCATTTCTAATAAACAGCTGAAATACTCACTACTGCTTTGTAAATATGTGGCCATCCATTATGTATTATTGCATTTTATCCCTTTTCCATTACTTCAGTTTTCAAGGTCAGTCCTCTGCTAACAGCCCCATTCTGGTTTGCATTGCCGATGCTCTCACCATCGCATGAGCTGCTCCCTCCCAAGGTCAATACAGAAATGAAATATGTTCAGTCCCACTCTTGATTCTTGAGGATGTTTACTGGTAACCTCACTTCAGAGTGATGATTCCCCCTTCGGTGTTCCCTGTCTCTGGCTCCCCTTTAGCCAGTGCTGTACCCACTTTACAGCTCCTATATAAATTCTCAGCACTTTCTGTCGAGCTGATAATTTCCCATGTGGCACTATATCAAATGATGTCTTCAGTCCAGATAGATGAGATATCTTGCATTTCCTTTGTCTAGAAAAATCATTTATCTTATCAATTTTATCACAAATGGACACAGTTTGCCCAGAAGAGTTTAATCATCAACAGGACGATCGTGACTGCAACAGAAAATTGGAGAGCAGGCTGTGCTCTCCAGAAGCTCTGCTGGACGTGCTCACTTGTCCAGGGAACCCTAATGTCAGAGGCAACTCTTCCTGCACTGCTACCCCTTGAAATGACCCACTCTGGCACCATGAGCTGTGAATGGATGGGGACTTGCATTCCCAGTATAGAGGCCAAAGTCAACGCAAGTGATGTATTTCCAGGCAGTTACAACCCAGTGCTCTGAGGAGAGAGCCAAAGCATTTACCTGTTTTATTTGGGTTGCTGTTATATATCTGTTTGTTTATTGCAAGGGAAAAGGTGCACATTTTTTACACAAAACTGATATGTTTAGTGCTTTTGTTTTATTTTTTGAGCAGTTAAGCTATTCAGTGTTTTAAGGGTAGTATTGGTTCTTTATAACTCTATGCTGACAATAGGAGTCTACGATAATGGAGCCTAAAGAGAGAGATTCTTCCATTCCCACATTCTTTCTGAAATATGGAGTGATCAAATGCACTCAGTAGAAGGTTTCTATCAGTAAATCTTTAGTAAAAGTGCCTTTAAAAGTTAGGTAGAAAGATTGTGGAAGGGAAAATGGCTTAAGGTTTTGGGTAAAAACTCACAAAAGTTTTGTGAAAATTCCCTGTAGGCACTGGAGCAGGTTTTCTCTAATTGTGATGTCAAAACTCCTCACCCATCCTTGTCATTCTGGTGCTTTGGATCCATTTCAGCAAAGCTCTTAAGTAATGAGAATTTGTATTAATTGGAATAGAAAACAAAAGTGCTTAAAACTAAGCATGGGCTTAGAATCATAGAATATCCTGAGTTGGAAGGGACCCACAAGGATCATCAAGTCTGTCTCCTGTCCCTGTACAGAACAACCTCAACATTCACACCATGTGTCTGAAGGTGTTGTCCAAGTGCTTCTGGAATATTTTCAGGCTCAGCACCGTGACTGCTTCCCTGGGAGATATTCCAGTGCTCCACCACCCTCTGGTGGAAGAACCTTTCCCTAATATCTAACCTAACCCTCCACTGACTCATCATCCTGCCATTCCCTCAGTTCCTAACATTGGTCGCCAGAGAGAAGAGCTCAGTGTCTGCTCGTCTTCCTCCTCTTGTGTGGAAGTTGTAGCCTGTGATGAGGTCCCCATCAGACTCCTCTTCTCCAAGCTGAACAGACCAAGTGATTTTAGCCACTCTTAATAAGACTTTCCCTCTAAACTCCTCATAAACTTCATGACCACCTCTGGCCAACCTCCAGTAGCTTGAGATCCTTTTTATACTGTGATGCCCAAAAATACACACGGGTTCTGGTCTGTGCTGTGAATGGAGAAGCAGACAACTGTGAGACTTGAGAAACTGGATGCACTTGTCTAAATGTCATCTTCCCTGCTAAGTGATTTAGGGATGTTCATTATTCAGGGGCTCTGCACAGGGCAGTCTGACATTCAAACCCATCCCAGCGAAGGCAGCGTGCTGCCATATCCCGCAGGTCTACACACCCCGGGTTCTCAGAAACCCACACTGCTTCAAGAAAACCACTTCAGCCCCTCCCCAGCTCAGTATTCACACAGCATGAGAACCCAAGGAGGAGTATTAGACTTTTCATCATCTTCTGTACATAACTTGGCTTGTGTTGGGCAGAGCAAGGAAGAGTTAATGTAAGCCATGCTTTATAAGCACAGCAATCCCTATCTGTGCCCCTCCGGGTGCCCGCCTCTGCTACCGGACATCCTGAACATGCATCACAAATATTTACTCCATTTCTCAGGTTCATAATCTTCACAAAATCTTGCCTGCTGATTACAGCCTGAACATTCACTGTTTCCAGGCTGCTAAGAAGTTCTCTTCCCTCTTGGGTGTCTGGTTTTAAATTCCTGCTTGTGCACATTTCCTGAATTGAATAGAAATGTGGGACTTATCAGCACATGCAGTTGATATGATCTTATGCAAAAACTGCCCGTGGGCAATTATGCATTGAAAGGGCAATTACACACAGAGTGACCCAATTTGCATACAAAATCTAGATTATTGCCAAGAGTTTCATGTACATTTTTGTGCAATATTCAGAAAATTGGGCCCCAAAGACACAAATGTTCTTCTGCTATCAAATCACTTCCTACTTACAAGAAATGGAATACATACACATCATAGAAAAAAATATTTTTATCAGAAAATTAGTACAGCAACATCAGGTCAGAGTGCAGGTCTGTCCCCACTCTCACCACATTTCTCCCAGGTGGAGGGACAGAGAAGAGCCTCGTGTCCCAGGGCTTGCCCAGCATAGAGTCATAGAACGGTTTGCATTGGAAGGGACCTTAAAGATTATCCCATTCCAACCCCCCAGCCATGGGCAGGGACACTTTCCATTGCAATAGGTTGCTCCAAGCTCCATCCAACCTGGTCTGGAACAGCTCCAGGAATGGGGCAGCCACCACTGCTCTGGGCAACCTGGGCCAGGGCCTCACCACCCTCACACGAAAACATTTCTTCCTAATATGTCATCTCAACCTCCTCTCTTTCAGCTTAAAACCATTCTCCTTTGTCCTATCTCTGCACTCCCTGATCCAGAGCTCCTCCCCAGCTTTCCTGGAGTTCCTTTCAGTCTTGGAAGCTGCTTTAAGGTCTTCCTGGAGCCTTGTCTTCTCCAGGCTGAATAGCCTCAACTTTCTCAGCCTGTCCTCATATGGGAGGTGCTCCAGCCCTTGGATTATCTCCATGACCTCCTGTGGACCTGCTCCAACAGCTCCATGTCCTTCCTGTGCTGAGGGATTCAGAACTGAACATAGGACTCCAGGCAAGTTCTCACCCTTCCCTTAGTCTCCAGTGACTCAGTGACTTTCAGAGTCAAAGGAGACATTTTAGTATTTAATAGCCTGAATTATGCACTAATAAATGAATTCTTGTCGCAGACAAAAAATCAAATATAGACTAAACCAATTCCATTTGCTCACATTTGTCCATATCAATATAGCGTCTGATGAGTAAATACGCCACGGTGAGCAGATTCCCAGAGCCAGGTCACAGCCACCCCTTTTGCAAACCTTCTCATGGGGAACCTTTGGCTTTGACTGCAGGAAAGGGCCAGAGGCTTTCAAAGCATTTCAGTGCAGGGCTGAAGGGAGCTCCTGGTGGTCCTGCAGTCACACCACACGGGTAATACCCCTGTATGTGATAGGTGTCAAAACACTGTCTCACCCACTTTGGAGTTCAAAATGTGGGGTTTGAGATGGAGTCATTTCACAATGTGTGGAGACATCATCTTGATAAAATGGTGAAATTTTGAAAGTCCCTTCCTAGGAGACAAAAAGAGGGTGGGGAAAGCAAGGAAGCCAGACAGCAAGAAAATGTTTATTTGCTTCATAAACTCCCTGTTAGTGAGAACGAGAGCGCCTTCCTGCGTGACAGCCCACAAAACACCCAGCGTGCTCTGCATTGTCACTGAGATGGGGCCAATAAACTTTGCGCCTCTAAATGTTCTCATTTAGCCAGTATATTTCGATAACCCCACTTCCCACTGTCACAGGTATTCAGATACAAAAAATAAAGCTACCCTTTATAAAAGTACATTTAATGAGAGTTTAATATTCATGCAGTAAATTTGTGAGCAGCTGGATGTGTTTTTAAGTTTCCTTGACGTCTTTTATTTGTTTAATACATGGGTCTATAAAAACCATTTCTCTGAGCCTGCTAATGAGCAATAGGGGACTCGCAGCTATTTAAAACCTGGAACAAGGCATCAAAATGAAGAATGCAGTAAAGGCTGCTGGAGCAGGAAACTCCAGATGTGACAAGAGGTGCTTTATGGTGCAGGAAGACAGAGCACCAACCATGTGGCTGCAGTGTCACACCAGGTACAGGCTTTCTCCCAGGAACCCAGAGCCCTGCTTTCCATGAAGCTAATGAACCTGCTTCCTGGGGGTGTTAATGAGCTTGACTTTCATCTGAGTTGCAATAGGAGCCTCAGCATGCAAGGCTTAAGAGGAAGGGGGGAAAGAGATAGGACCTCTGTGATGGTCTCTATGAATTGGAAGTAGACTTCCACAGCTACAACCGGGCTTTGAAACATCTCCACTGCAGAGGTCTTTTCTGTGATTTCTCTGAACTCTCTCTGTACCATGCAGCTCACCCAAAAGTGAGAACTGATCCCCAAAAGCCATGCAGAAGGAGAGTTGGTGACAGTACCAGCCAGCATCAGCGCTTGGTGCAGGATTAGCTCCCATCATGCAGTGGTAGCTCTGCAGGCCATCACTTACTGGGTTGATGCTGCCACAGAGAGCGTTGGAGTTCACCACCACCTGCCTCTGTGATCCTGTCCCCTTCTCAGCAGAAAAAAATAGCTTTGAGAAAGTAGTGCCTATCCATCCATGTACATCGTGTTTTACAAAGTAAAGTAAGCACCTGGGAGCCTCCAGAGTCAGCTGGAGTTGGAGAACATTTTCCTCTGAATATTTTCCATCAGATAGTTGAAGATGCAAGTTGAAGAAAAATTTTTCCTCTTATACATTTGGGTTGAAAAATTGATTTGGAAAAAGAAATCCTTAGCAAATAAATCTAAACTAGGGTATTTATTCTTGAGGTCTTTGAACAAGGAATTTTTCAGTTCTATAACAACAAGACATATGTTTTATTTTAAAAGAATTAAAATCTGGATAATGAAATTTTTTCATTTCAGGAGAAAGACTTTTTACTTTAATTTCACTAGCTGAAATTGATAAATCACTTCAAGTTGATGTGAAATGATTTCCTTTTACATTTCCTTCTTCAGGTTGTGCAACGGACAGAAAAATCAGTACTTTGCAAGTCTTTACTCTGGAATTTATTGAATTCCTCTGTCAAGATGGAAAGGATAGGAATCCTTGTGAACTGGGTAATTCAGATGAATAGTGTCTTCAAAGTCAATTACCCCTGTGTAGAGATGATGCCAACTTCTGTCTCATCTGGACTCTCCAGTTCAGTTTTCTCTTTCCCCAGAACTTTCTGAAGTTTCTCTTTTTTCTTTCCCAGGCAAACTAGCGAGGGATCCCTCATTTGGACAAACTGGAACAAGGAGTGTAAAAAAGTCCCAAATCCCAGAATCGTGGTGCTGTATTATAAAATAACTCACTACTACCTTTTCACACCTTGGTCTGTACATCTTAATTATGAGGCAGGTTACTGACAGCCCCAGTCCCACCTGGTTTGGGCTCACTAAAAGCAGAGAACAGTTTAACTTTCCCCAAAAAGCAGGTGGCTGCGAGGTGGTCCAGCCCCCAGCAGCAACAGGGCATCAGTCCCCCAGGATCTCTGACCAAGCCTGGGTCTCTTCCAACCTGGTTATTCTGTGATTCTGTGATTCTGTGATTCTGCAGCTCATATCAGCTTAAGGGAAAAACACCAATATATATGTAAATATCATGAATATCACATATGTTATTGTTCATGATAGATAAGAGCTTTGCTTTCCTGCATGCTTGTTGGTTTAAAACGGGAGAGACAACTGCAACTCTAGTCTCTGCCTGCCCAGGGTACCTCTGAGTAAGCAAAACCATGACTTTAAAGCACCTTATCTGCCTGCCTCAACTGTCCACTGTGGGCAGAAAAACACTGTATTACTTTTTTCCCAGTGTTCCTGTCCATTATATACCTTCCTGTTTAGTCTGGCAACATGCCGTTGTGCTTCCTATTCTCTATTGCTAGGGAGATAATAAATAAGGCCAATTATTCTTATTAGAGTTGCATTAAGAAAGACTACTTCCTCCAATGCAATGTAAATGCCACTTTTCATTCTTACTTTTATGATTCTTTAGCCTGTTATGGATCCATATATCTGTGCTTATATCAAAGCTAGTTTTAATTTATTTTGAGATTAAAATTTTATGAGAGATTGCATCAGATACTTTTCTAAAATTCAAATAGACTACACCCACCACATTCCCTTCAGCTAGTAACTGTAATTCTATTTTAATAAGATATTGAATTTGTCTGCAAGATTATTATTTTTTCTGTACAAATCCACCCTCAAAGAAATATTTATCTCCTAATATTTGTTTCAGATTCAGAAATCCAGTGTATGGTAAGTGACTGTGTCATTCTTTCTCTGATTTTTTTTACAAGTAGAACAATATTCATATTTATCCCTTCTTCTGGTGCTCCTCAGATATCTATAGATTCTCAGAAACAAGTCAAGGCAAGTAAGAGACTCACTCCGATAGTTCCTTTATGCTCTAGGTTAGTCTCTGTGTGTTTACATTTTCCAAGGATTTCCTCAATTTGACTTATTGCTCTCTTTTCATTTGGATTTAAAACCACCCCTAAACTTAATCTGCATCCAGGTCTTATTTACACAGACATATACATGACATACTCTGTCCCTGTGCAAACCTGCGTACTTGCACAGCTTTGTTCATCAAAATGCAAGCACAGCTTTGTTCAGCCAAAGGGACAGTGACACCTGCGAGATCAAATTCTCTGAGCTAACCAGGATATCTCCATCTCTAAAGAGCGCACTCAGAGAGATGTGCATCAGGAGTGTCGCTCCGTGACAGCCTCTCACTGCCTGGCAAGAGACTGTTAGAGCGGTAACGTACATTCTGATGCTAGGATGTGCATACCCCGTGCTGTAACGCTTCCTCCGCAGGAGCTGAACCACCTCTACCTGAGTAGATTGAATATTCACCATCGTGGAAGGATGTCCTTAGCCCAGCCCATGGCCACCTCATATCCCTACTGCCTTGATTGCAGCAATATCTACCTTCTCTTAGTATATTCTCATCTCAGAGAGCCAAGTTGTTTCTGTCAATAATAAAAATAAGTAGCAGAGCATCCAATGTATTATTGATCAGATAATAAATATTTTACCATTTTTTCAATAATTCAAGATTGTCTTAAAACAAAAACAAAAACCCAGCCCAAAGCCCCATGAACAATGGAGAAAATTCCCCAAGTCCTGAGAGGGCTTTGGGAAATATGTAAGAAGTATAAAATCTGTGTTAAAAGCAGACATGGCTCTCTCACTTTAAAAAATGTTTTCAGGTTAGATAAAGTAGTAGAGGATTTGCTGCACTTAATCATTCACCTGAGCTGGTTGGAAGGGTAAAATATCTTTCCTGTCTCAATAATTTATCAGAAATAATGCTGCAGTGGGAAGTATACAAAGGGTTGCACCCTGATGGAGCAAAGCGGCACGTAACTGCTTCAAGACCGTGTTTGCAAGTGACTGTTTATTTTTATATACTACCTCTTCCTTTCCTATAAGAAACCGTGGGCTCCTTCTCTTACATGATGGTTTGTGCCAGATTTACTTATTTTTACCCCTAGGTGGAAAAAGAACCCTGCTCTTCTACTTTCAATTGCAATGGATTGTAAAATTACACACCTGGTGATAGTTTGCTGAACATTAAACACTCGTATTGCTTTTCTCAGTGCATTTGCTGGCAGAGCTACCATGCAAAGAGCACAGCTCATCAAAACTATAAAGATTACAGGAAATACAATTTCTACTCAGAAAAACAACTTTGTAAAAAATGGCACCAAGGAATTTCACAGTTGCGGTCTTTTATCACATTTGCCCCATTTGCAGCTCCGGAGGGATGATTTCCCTAGCACTCAGTGCTGCAAAGTCATCCAGACCTGGTAATGAAGCTTCTTGGCACAGAATCAGTAATCAGTCAAAACTTCAGAAGTGACTTGATTTAAATGATGCCCACACTAGGGCAGGATTTTGTTGACTCCCTGAAATTTCCACCAACAGTTGGGAAACGATGGAAATGCTCCTTTTTCCTCCTTGTTTTTCTGTGAGAATTGTTTGCCTCAGCAGTATACACTCCACAATGAAATAATACGAAGAGGCAGATCAAGATATTCAGCCAGAGGTTTCTTTCCCAAGGTTCTTATTCCACTCTGCCCCGCTGTTCATGCTGCAATAAATTTTGCTGTCGCAAACCCAATCTGTGCCCATTTCCAGGGAGAGCGGGGCTGCGCGTGTGGATTTAGAACCTGTCAAACTCCGGGGTGGGTGAACTCTCCAGCTGCACCACGGGTGGTGGTCCAGGCTCCGACATCCACAGTGCACTTGGGAAGGCTGAAATCACATTCTGGGAACAGAGGCTGAAACTCTTCAGCTTTAGCTGAGCCTGAACCACCTCAAATGATCCTGTGCTACAGTGGCTGGTGATAGTTTCCTGAGTAGAGATAGTGAGGTGCTAATCTGTTGTAAGAGAGAGAGGGTCCACCACAGGGGCTGATGAATTCAGATCACTGTGAGAAGAGGAGAGATTTACAGGCACCATTCTCTTTCCTCTTCCACTTCTTTAGCCATCACCCCTCGTCCCATGTTCAAAGTAAACACGTTATCACCAAGAAGATGCCTTGACCCTGGAGGGTGCTACAAAAGGTGGGTCCAGCTCAGCTTCAACCAGGGTGCAAACAGAGAAGCTGTGACTGTGCTGAAAACTCCTGTGTCCCTGATACCTCATACTCTGCACGTGTGCACCCACATTAAACAATCACGCTGTTGGGGCTTGGCTGATTTTATTATCCCTTAGCCAGAATGAAGCATGCTCTGCTCTGCCCAGCCATTCTTAGAAAAGAAGATGCAATTTAATTTTATTTTTGATGCCTACATTTATTTTATTACTAATTATGTGAGCCACAGCAGCATGGACTAGACCTAATTCCTATGAATGGCAAGCTCATTGAAAAAAAATGGCCTAGTTGGGGGAATGAATCACCATTTTTTATCAGAGCAGGGAGTTTCAGATGAAATGTGTTACTGATGCTGATTCTCTCTTCGCTCAGCTCCAGTTCCTAATGGAGATCAAAGATCCCATTAGACAGATTTGATGAAGAGACAGTCCCTCATTATAAACTTTGAACAAGCTGAACAAAACCCATAAAAACTCCAGGGGATGCTTTTTCTCCTGGCACAGAACCTGGCTCTTCCTCCAGCAGGCATGTGCTCATCTGAAACATTCCAAGTAAAGATTTAATAAGCTCATTTCCAGAATTCATAGAAGTTCTAACGAATCTGTCCTGCTCTCTGACACAGAGAAGGGAGTGCAGGAATAGCTCATTAGTTTAAATTAAAAATAAAAAAAAGGGAAGAAGATTATCTGAAAAGGAGTTATCAAGGCATTACAGCTGTGAATATAATTTAAATAACCAAATTTTATGTGACTGAAGAGCATTCAAGAACTGGAAGAACTTGGGCTTTGGGGTTTTGAGGGTTTTTTTGGCTTGCACAGAGGGATATCAGCCGTGCTGCTCCTGCTAACGCCCAGAAAAAAGAAACTCTCAGAAAGGACCAGGAGAAAAGCAGCGAATAGGAGGTGGTGTTCATTAAAGGTTCCTATTCAAGGCAATCCTGTTGTCACTGACTTCCAGAGGAACTGCTGCATCACCACTGAAGCCCGCACTTGCTGGCCGAGCAGCTAAATCATCCTTCCAGCAGCATTAGTGTAGCCTACAGCGACTGGGAAGGCTCTCTGTTAGTCAAATACATCATCTCTGATGCTTTTCCTGCCCTCTCTTGGCTGCTGTATAAATCTGTACCTAACTCTGCCTCGATATCCTGTAATACTGGGGTCCCCTAAAATTAGATTAACAAACACAATCCACCCGACCAGCTAAAAATCAAGATTTGCATTGCCTTGGCAAGCATATTTCAAAATTTGGTGTCATTCTGCACCCCTAGCCTTCTTTCCATTTATTCAATATTTCTGGAAAAAAAAAAAAATAAACATTTTTATAAACTCTGCTTCAAATTATTGGACAAAATCTCTGGTCTTCCTCAGCAGAAGTTTACCCTGATGCACTTTGGAGTTTTAATCTGTGGGAAGTTTTAGCTTTGTCTCCTCTTGATGACTGGAGATGTTTTTCCCTGGAGAAGAAGGTCCATACGATTTCCCAGCTCCTGCTGTTCCATTCCTACCTAGAGAGAAAGAAACAGAGAGAAATTCAGTGCGAGAAGCTTCAGATTTGTTCCCCCAGTGCAGCCCTGTGGCTGCAGCCTCAATCAGCTGCACACTACACACTTCAGTTAATTGGCAACAAATTGGGAGATATGAGCTGATTGCAATAAATATTTTATTAATTTAAAAAAACAAAAGGTTGCATCCCTTCTAGCCCAGTTTGATTGTGCACAGTCACACACATTAATATGTAATTGCCACATCAATTGGCAATCGTGGGCTCAGAAGGAGCTCATTATGAAAAATACTTATGCATGTATCCTCAGTAGGTGTCAATCAGCATCGTGCCGTTGAGATCAATGGAGCTGGGCTTATTTATAGAGTTAAAACTCCAACAGTTCACCTGGAAAATAAACCTTACAGTACCTTCTCATATTTATGCTGGGCAGAGGGAGAATAGATTTTTCTCTGCATTTTTTATTTACATAAAAAGGCAATTTTTTTATCCTTATCTGTATCTTGCCTATGCTTAGAAACAAGTTATTATTTTTTTGCAGTAAATCCCTCAACTAAAATACAAATATTTAAATCCAGTAATGTTATAGTTCTCTACAACCCTTGTTTGGCTTCTTGTTTTCAGGGGATATATTGCAAGAGAAAGCCCTGAGATGCTGTAGAGCTGCCACCAGGCAGATTTCCATGCCTAGCAGTGCTGCACCTCACACTGACCCAGCACAGGGAGCATTTCAGGGGATGGGAACCCATCTCTACACTCTTTCCATCTCCGGTTTCAGTGGGTGAAAGTGTCGATCTGCGGGAGGGTCAGGAGGCTCCAAAGGGACCTGAACAGGCTGGACTGCTGGGCTGAGACCAACGGCATGAGGTTTAACAAGGCCAAATGCCGGGTCCTGCACTTGGGGCACAACAACCCTGTGCAGAGCTACAGACTAGGAGAAGCCTGGCTGGAAAGCTGCCAGGAGGAGAAGGACCTGGGGGTGTTGGTTGACAGCAACTGAACATGAGCCAGCAGTGGCCCAGGTGGCCAAGAAGGCCAATGGCATCTTGGCTTGGATCAGAAACGGCGTGACCAGCAGGTCCAGGGAGGTTCTTCTCCCTCTGTACTCGGCACTGGTGAGACCGCTCCTCGAATCCTGTGTTCAGTTCTGGGCCCCTCACCACAAGAAGGATGTTGAGGCTCTGGAGCGAGTCCAGAGAAGGGCAACAAAGCTGGTGAAGGGGCTGGAGAACAGGCCTGATGAGGAGCGGCTGAGAGAGCTGGGGGTGTTTATCCTGGAGAAGAGGAGGCTGAGGGGAGACCTCATTGCTCTCTATAACTACCTGAAAGGAGGTTGTGGAGAGGAGGGTGCTGGCCTCTTCTCCCAAGTGACAGGGGACAGGACGAGAGGGAATGGCCTCAAGCTCTGTCAGGGGAGATTTGGGCTGGACATTAGGAAAAAAATTTTTCACAGAAAGGGTCATTAGGCACTGTCAGAGGCTGCCCAGGGAGGTGGTTGATTCACCTTCCCTGGAGGGGTTTAAGGGACAGGTGGATGAGGTGCTGAGGGACATGGTTTAGTGTTTGATAGGAATGGTTGGACTCGATGATCCAGTGGGTCTCTTCCAACCTGGCTATTCTATGATTCTATGATTCAAAAGGGTTTTCATCTTCATCAAAATGTTGCACTGGCAACTGCTGATTTCTACAACTTTGATGGGAAAAAAAGTCAAAATAAAACACACTTATCTCATTTTGATAGGGAAAAAACATCATATCATCTCCTCAGCTGACTCAATTCAGTTCTTTACTTGTCTGCATGGTTCTGATGTTCTCACATTTTAGAAACAAAGAACTGTAATAATATCAAATACCTTATTCTAGTTTTTGTAACATTCTTATTCTATGGAAAAGGTAAACATTTTTTCTTCTCTTGGGTTTTTAATTTGAGGGTTTTGTGTAAAATAAAAATTCCTTTTTCTGACCAATTTTTTGTGTGGATGGGATGAATACTTTTACAGGCTGTATTTTCATCATAAATTGTTTACTTTGACTACTTAGGAGTCATTCTGTGGAATATTTGAGCTGTTGCTGAAGTCATTTTGGCTTTCCTTCTGCTCCTGGAACAGAGGACAAACTGTTTAAACAGAAAAAAAAAAAAACAAATGATGAACAGCAACTAAAGAAATGTAAATAATTCATAAATACTTGTTTCTGCTCATCCTGGCATTCGCACACAGCACAGCCGTTCTCAAACAGCTACGCAAACAGAAAACTGTTTGTGCAATGATGCTCACATCCCCCTTTCCATCACTATTTGCAAACAGCAGCCTGAAAGCAGAGCAAGTCGTTGCAACCAGCCATACTGAAAGGAGCAAGATAAGGCACAGCAATAAATGCTTTCTCATCACAAAGGAGCGCAATTAGTCCTATCTCATTAGTATTTTATATGATATAGAGTTCAGGTTTGTGTGAGGGCTCAAGGCCTGTTAAAGTTACATGTCTTAAGGTAATGCTATGAGGCTAAAAATTATCAGCTGTCTCAATTTTGTGGTTTGTTTGGGTTTTTATCAGATCTGCAGATGGGATGCATGTTTTACCAGTACAATCGGAGATTCCAGGACACCTGAGCCAAAGGTGCACGGAGGATGATATTATTTATAAGGGATTTGACAGAAGGCAAAACATTAGGTTGAGATGATAACAGAAAATAGTAAAAAATCATCAGATAAACCATACATGCAGAAAAAAAATCATCAGAGCATTATGGTATTTAAGGACAAAGTGTATAAAATAGCCCTTCAGGGCAGGGACCATGAACAGTTGAGGCTCCTCAGTGTGTGAGGCAGAGGAGGAGCAAGCTGGATTCATGGCAAAGGTCCCCGTAGGACTGGGAGAAGTGGCCAGCTTGTGCCAAGGAAGGGCAAGTCAACCCAACCACCACCCTCTCCAGCACAAAGTCTCTGGGAGATTAATGCCAGCAGCGATGGTAAACATTTCCCAGGGATGCATGTCTCTATCTGAATTTCCAGAAACATTGACTTTGTCCAAGGAATAGAGCCAGACATTTCTCTTGGCAACTCCTCTTCCTTTCCCACAGTGCTTTGGCATCTCTGAAGCAGCAATAAGTCCTTGCACAGCTGACCAGAAGAACATCGGCAGCTCCAAGCTCCCAAGACTTCACATCCAGCTGCTCAGATCCAGTTTTCAGGCACAAAGCAGGGTCTTCAAATGACGATACCTGTTGTCCACCATAAGGGTGCTCCATTCCATGTGGGGCAGCTCCAGCAGATGTGTGCAGACCACTCAGCCTTTCATTTAAATACATACTTGAGTAAATAAACAATGAAGAATAAAGTATTTAGACATAGTTTCAGTTTGATGTGGGGGTAAGGGTTTCTCCCATCATATTGCAATCTCCATACTGTCACCTGAAGAAAAATTGGCAATGCTATCTAGATGCGAGTGGATAAATTTGGGTAATCCCTTGGAGCCAGCTCTCCAGGTGACCACAGATGAATCATTTGCCTCCAAGGACAGATGTGTTTACCATTGGTTCCTTTCTGACTCTTTTCTCCCTTATTTTTTTTTCACAGTCAGTTGCTGTACTTTTCTTCTCCTAAGAAAAAGCTAGTATTTATGTAAGATGAAACAAGAAGAGGAAGAGAGATGAATGGCAGGAGTGCCAGGACTTTCACAAACTATGAGCCTAGTTCTCTTCAGCGTTTTATGACAAGACAGAAAGAAGAAAAAAACACAACAAAACAAAACAAGCAAATCATGATCAAACATCCTACTCTACCTCTCTTCCAGCAGAGGAAATTTCCAGGGTTGAAGCAGGGTGGATGAGCTTTTTCAGCGGCCCCTGACGTCACCTCACAGAGGGCTGCCAAGTCCCCTTGCTCTTAAATCCCTCTTTGTGTTTTACCCAGCCTAATTAAGTTGCTTAATTCCATTTTGTGGATGCATTGTGGGAGCAAAGCTCTGTTCCAACAATGTTAAAGAGTCTGGGTTAGAAGTTAAAGCACCCACTAATGTGTTTAAATGAGTTCTTACTTGGAGCTTTACAATGAGCTGGAAGATACCTGGTTTGTATTTTGGTGGCAGGGGGACAGGGCAGGGTCAGATCAGCTTAAGGTCCCTCTTCCCACACCTTAGCTTTCTCTTTGAGCACCTCAGATTAATCACAGCCTGCTGAGACCACCTGAAGGAGCTGAAAAGTTGCCACATATCTCTTGAGCTTTGCCCTTCGGAATATTTTTGAACGACAACAATATTGTTTTTTCCTAAAATGGTTCTTCTTGGGATGCATCTCCATCCCTGGGAGGCATCTCCATCCCTGGGAGGCTAGTGCCACTGACCTCTCTCCTCCTGGCAAGAAATCCTCCCTGTACACAGCAGCTTCTTCACCCCTTCAGGATCAATTCTGCAGAGATAATTGATGGCGCCTTCATCAAGTCTTTCTTCTCTCAGTAAATACACTCCCTTGTAGCCAGCATTAGCATGGTCAAGTGAACTCTTTGCAATCAACAGCCAAGGGTGAGGAAGTTTTGCTGAGAAAAAGGTTGTGTTAGCAAACTTGGAGGCTTGCTGCTGGAGCAGAATGGGAGGACTGAAAGGAACAGCATTCGGCTTCTCTTGGGCTGTTTTATTCCTATACTTTTTTGTGTATTTTGCATAATAATGCAATAGAGTTGACAAAAGATTTATTCCTGGCGCCTATAAAATGACACAATACCATGAGTTTTAAATGGAGAGGAGAAAAAAAAAATAAGAGAAGAGGTAATTATGCAAGCTTTTCTTAAAATCTGTAAATGTTATGGACAGAAATTCAATTAGTACAGAGGGAAGCTGCAGAGGCATTTATTTTTTCTTCCTTTTTTTTTTCTCCAAGACTTTTAATGTCCAGACAATCAAGTGTCTTTAAAAGATGCCAGTTGTGCCTGTGCACAAGCATGCAGGCATGTATAAGTTGCATGCGTCTGTATATATGTGCATGTGCAAGGACTGCTGTTCTTCTGCCCCTCTGTTCCTCCCTTGTGAGAGATCATCTGGAGTCCTGTGTCCAGTTCTGGAATCTTCAGCATAAGAAGGAGATGGAACTGTTGGAAAAAGGTCCAGAGAAGGCTACAAGGATGATCTGAGGGCTGGAGCACCTCCCATACAGGCTGAGAGAGTTGGGGTTGTTCAGCCTGGAGAAGAGAAGGCCCCAAGCAGACCTTATAGCGACCTTCCAGTACCTGAAGGGGTTACAAGAAAGCTGGGGAGGGACTGTTTACAAGCGCTTGTAGTGATAGGACTGGGGGCAATGGGGACAAACTGGAGAGGAGCAGATTTAGACTAGAAATAAAGAAGAAATTCTTCATTATGAGAGTGGTGAGTCACTGGAACAGGATGCCCAGAGAAGCTGTGGCTGCCCCGTCCCTGGAGGTGTTCCAGGCCAGGTTGGATGGGCCTTGGGCAGCCTGATCCAGTGGGAGGTGTCCCTGCCCGTGGCAGTGGGGTTGGAAATGGATGATCTTTAATGTCCCTTCCAACCCAAACTATTCTATGATTCTATATCCTCACACAGCTGCTCTGGCTTACAGTGGAGCACCACTTGCTTAAGTAGAAAGATTTTTATGGATTATGTATAATCTTAAACTGGCGGTTTTCAACCATGGGCTATAGTGTGTGCATATAGTTTATATAAATCAATAACTCTCACAGAGCACATTTTGCTCTGAAGTACATGTTCTGACTGAAATGGAGTTGTTTTTATGAGCGCTGGGCACCCAAGCCTTTTACAGCATCCCTTGCTTTTTAAGGCCTATTGAATCCTCAGCCTGAATTGTTACAGGCCCCAGGCAGGACTTCACATGGGTGTTTATCCTTTTGGAAAGCATTTTTGAGTCTTTACTTTGTGTACTTGCTGCTATATCCTCTCAGGTACAGTGTCATCAGCTCCCACGCAACCCTTCGTGGAAGTGAAATCTAAGCATGGAAACTATGATTGCTGTGATTTAAAATGTGTAGCTGAGCAAAGCAAAGTGGTAGAGTAGCCACTTCCCCGGAACCAATGGGAGAGCCCATGGGGACATGAGCCCCATCCCTGCACTGGCTCAGCCATTCACCACCACATCAAACTTCTCCTGCCCCATCACTTTGGGACATGGTTTGGTGGTCACGGTGGTGTTGGTCTGACAGTTGGACTGAATGACCTTTGAGGTCTTTTCCAACCTCGGTGATTCTATGATGAGGTCTCAACTGGCTTGCCATTTCCTACAAAGAGGACACCACAAATCAGAAATCTTGCTTTATTCTTCCTATCAACAGTATGAATTGGCTCAAAGTGAGAAGGGTTTTGCACAGCTGTGAACAATGTGCTCTGGTTCTCTGGAGAAGCAGGTGCTCCTTCAGACCATGCCTTTACCTGCAGCAGGCTGCAACACCAGCTCCCAGACACAGCCATGCACAGAGTGTGTTTTCTTGAAGCTTCAGCTTTCTTTTGCAGAGGGAATCTCTCTAGGAAATCATAGAATCTTAGAATCATGAGGTTGGAAGAGACCCACTGGATCATCGAGTCCAACCATTCCTATCAAACACTAAACCATGTCCCTCAGCACCTCATCCACCCATCCCTTAAACACCTCCAGGGAAGGTGAATCAATCCCCTCCCTGGGCAGCCTCTGCCAGTGCCCAGTGACCCTTTCTGTGAAAATTTATTTCCTAATGTCCAGCCTAGATCTCCCCTGACAGAGCTTGAGGCCATTCCCTCTCGTCCTGTCCCCTGTCACTTGGGAGAAGAGGCCAGCACCCTCCTCTCCACAACCTCCCTTCAGGTAGTTGGAGAGAGCAATGAGGTCTCCCCTCAGCCTCCTCTTCTCCAGGCTGAACACCCCCAGCTCTCTCAGTCGCTCCTCATAAGATTTGTTCTCCAGCCTCTTCACCAGCTTCGTTGCTCTTCTCTGGACTCGCTCCAGAGCCTCAGCATCCTTCTTGTGGTGAGGGGCCCAGAACTGAACACAGGATTTGAGGAGCGGTCTGTTTGCTAGGGTTGCTAGGAGCCATGGAGAAGCTGGTTTGTTGTCTTTATTTGTACTTATCCTCAGCATCTTCTTGAAGGACGTGTCTGTGGACTGTGTACATGGTGATTTGGGGGGCTATGGACACTGGGAGACTTAGCAAGGCTGCTGAAATGCTCAGGCATCTTCAGCTTTATCTTCAAGGCTGTTTCGCTAGGAACAGGTTTAAGAGTGGCTGATCTCCTCGTGCTGTGCCTGCAGGCAGCAAATGCAAACCAAGAGCACCATCTACCGTCTAACACCGCGGGATTATCTGTTAATGACTTGTCGGGGGTTCAATAAAGGGGCTGTGATTATAGTCAGGTTTCTCGACACTTGCACTGAACGTTGTTCAATAGCTTATTAGAGTTTACTAATCAGGAAACCTCACAGAGGAATAGATTTTTCTGTTCAGTACTTACTCCACATGTGAAACTCAGCATTTACCGGGGTACAGCGAGTCCCTCTTAATTCCACATGGTGGAACACCACAGTGAGGTTTATTTCCAAGATACAATAATACGCATTATGGACTGCGCAGGCGATTCAAAGAATCATGAAACCAAACAGTGGCTTGCATTTTACAGTGGAAGTAACGCGTTTAAACAGCAGCAGAAGGAATACGTTAACCTGCATTATGTCAGCTCTGCACAAAAGAACATCTATAAAAAGAGCATATGAATTGCCTAGCCCAAGGGTTCTGTCCTTCATCACCAGGCTGTGCAGAGTGACCCACCCACAGCCTGGGAGCAGAAGCACTTGCTTACCACTACTGCTCCTCCCCAGACATTTTTCCACAGATACTCAAATTTCCCAGAAAACCCTGCCTTCTCCGGGGCATGGGAGAGGGGTGAAAGCAAGAAGAAGCTATAAGGTTGTGGTCCCCACTGCTGGCCAGGTGAGCAGGGAGGTACAGGGTAGTGGCCATCAGGATGGCTGTGAATCCCCCCACTCACAAAGTGGGGTCCTCTTACCCACCTCAACACCAACACCCAGCGCCCTGCATGGAGACAAAGTGCTGGCAAACAGACTCGGACTGAAACCTTCCAGCGCGCAACTCCCCATTTGGAAGCAAAATCTATCCTTGCCTTCAAATCTATGACCAATGACTTTGCTTACTTTCAACAACCGTTCCACTTTTCTGACACTTTATTTTAATTCTACCTGGTGGCTCATGGAGGCTTTTCATGGAATCATAGAATGGTCTGTGTTGAGAGGGACCTGGGACCTCAAAGCCCATCCCATTTCAGCCCCCTGCTGTGGGCAGGGTCACCTCCCACTGGATCTGGTCGCTCCAAGCCCCGTCCAGCCTGGCCTGGAACACCTCCAGGGATGGGGTAGCCACTTCCCTGGGCAACCTGGGCCAGGGCCTCCCCACCCTCACAGCAAAACATTTCTTCCTGATATATTACCTCAACCTCCCTTCTTTCAGCTTAAAACCCTTCCCCTTCATCCTGTCCCTCCACTCCCTGCTCCAGAGCCCCTCCCCAGCTTTCCTGGAGCCCCTTTCAGCACTGGAAGCTGCTCTAAGGTCTCCCCAGAGCCTTCTCTTCTCCAGGCTGAACAACCCCAACTCTCTCAGCCTGTCCTCACAGGGGAAGGACAGTGGAAGGAGCAGCCAGTGGGCAGGTGAGTGCTGGTGCAGCCCAGTCATGTAGGGAGCGATGGTCAGGCAATGCATGGGGCAAGATCCTGCTCTACTTAATATGTTTATTACTGACTTGAACCCCAACCCAGCCCTGGCTGGGAATCTCTGCTGTGGCCACAGGAACAGGAGCAAATCAAAGGAAAAACTTAGCTCTTTCTTGATCATCATTAGATGACATCTGCACCCCGTTTTGGGCCACCCAGTAGAAGATAAACCTGAGTGCAAGAGTGACTATGGGAGCACTGATAAGAGGTACTCTGCATCTGGTAGTGAGTATTGCCATTGTGATTCAGTAGCATTTTATACCCACTTTGATTTTGTGTAATAAACAGCCAAAGCACAGATCAACTGGCCTCATTTATACAGGGAGACTTTAAACCTTTCCCTGCCAGACCAAGCAATGCATCATTTGAAGTCACACTTAGCTAAAATAGTTTTATTTTGATACATGTTGTCACAATGAAGGTGGAGGCTGAATCCCAAACCTGAAGAACCCAATTTGCATGATTTTCTGTTCTTTTCATCTTTTTCTCTTTGCAAATATCCTGTATTTCAGCAGTTCAGAAAGCAGCTGTAAGTGCTGAGGCCAGGCTGCAACTGCAGGCATTTTCCTCCCAGTCCCATAAATCTCTTTCGATGGGCTCTCATTTCTCTTGCTGCTGCTCCCATGTCCCCCATGGGTTTGGAGCAGTGGGGTCTGTCATGGAGATGACCACTGCCAGGGACCAGGCTGAGCTCACCGGCTTCATGTGATTTGTGAGTGGTACCTGCAGCCCAATGGGGCACTTTAGAAAGCGATCGCTTCCTTTTTTATGAGTTCTTAGAAAATAATTACCAGCAGAAGTGATGAATGTACTTCTAATTATACCCTTAGTGTCTCAACCCCTTCTAGTCGTGAGCCACTTTAACAGCAAAGGGCACTCGGGAAATGTTTTCATTCAGTGATGATTAACCCGAGGGGAAGGTTTCCACAGCTGGATAGTCACGGTGTCCAGGGCTGTTGTGCAGAGCTGAGGGTGGAGACACAGCAGCTGGACTGAGCTCCCAAACCTTCTTTGTGGGTTTGCACATCAGTTCTGTCACCACTCCATGTGGAAGTGTCATTTGCGGGTGATGTTTTGGGTGGTGTAGCATTTGGATGCACATTTTATTGTTTTCACTTGCAAAAGTTGCTTCTAGCTGAAGCAGAAAGGACCATGTAATCTGACACAGATGAGACAAACTAGCATGACTGCATAAAGCAAGCTGCTTGTATTTGACTGTAGTTTTTAAAAGAAGGGTGAAAGGCACCTTTCAGATATTACCTTCTTGGCTAAAAACAGTTCACTGAGGACTGCCAGTCAGTCAGGAATCCTGATCAAGTACTCGATTTGGAAGACATGCCTTTGCTTCATGTAGCCTTGTAAGGTCTGTTAAACAGTCCCAGAGAGACCACAAAACCATGCATTTTTTAGGAGAGATCAACACTCCATCCCTGTCCTGGCTGTCAATCTGAAAGCAAGCAGCTCTGCGAGCAGCAGCGGTGATTGAACGCTTCAGTCCGAGGTTCCTTCGAAATTCCTGCGAAGATTTGCATCCGTCTCATTTTAATTGGCCTTTGCTGAGCCCATCCTTTATTTCTCTTAGTGGTTCTCGTTTCATCTAAATCATTTGCATTTCATAAAAGCACTGCGATGCCAGGCTTGCCTTGCAAAGGCTGCACCACGCGCCTGCCTTTTCCATGTGCAGCTATTGAATCAGCTTGCTATTGTCTCAAAGTACTTTTTTCCTCCTCCCTCCTAAAGTCTTTGAGAGAACATATAATACTCTCTTTAAAATGGCTCATCATGGATGTATCACCTGAGGATCTATTTCTAAGCGAGATTTGCACTGAACAAGCATTAAGCTTGATAGAATTTTCCATGCATTAGATTGGAAGCAAGCATTGATCAATGCAAGGTAAAAAAACCACTAAGCTACATAAATATAGAGCTCTATTTTGTAATTATTTTGCAATACTTGACTATAACTTGAAAAATAACATTTCTTATCTCATCAAGTGTGACCTTCTTCATGTGCCAAACAGTGAACAGCTTCTCTATGGAGGGTTCAGACTTCCCTGCAAAAAGCCAGTAGTGCAGCTGGTCTTGGGGTTTGGGTGCCAGGGAAAAGTCACCTGGGAGTGCAGAAGAAAGGGCAGCTGTAGCAATTTGACATGATACCCCAACCTCTAAGAAATCTGAGTGCACAAAATAAAGTTGAAATGGGTTAATATCTACGTTGCCAAATGCCAGCAAATAAATAGAGCTTATTCTTCGCGTTGGTAAAGGGCACAGAGTGAGGCAAGGTGGGATGTGATCAGAGACCACCGTAAACCACGGCTCCTTGCAATGATGCTCAGCAATCCCTGGCAACAAAAATAACGGGGATGCCGTAATGCTTCACTGCATCACGGTGGGGTGAATGTGTAAAAGCAGCATATGGCTGACAGAGAAACATCTTCACATGTCTTCTTAAACCCCTCTGATTGCAGGTCTGCGGTGGCCGAGGCTACGACCCCAGCTGCTTTGCCGTCACTGAGGCTGACTCAGAGTAATTTTAAATCTATTATCTAAAATACATAGCGCCCTCTCTTTTATACTATAATTGAGATTTCTCTTTTCCTCTGTGGATTTATTTTTTCTTAACTTGACTCGTGGCAATCAGATAGATCACTTCATCTTTCCAGGAAGACTTCCAGTTCATTAGCAACCCCTCCTTTTTTTTTATTCCTTTTCTTTTTTGTAATTAATGTGAGTCACAGAATATTTTATATTTGGAATCATGTTATTTGTAGACATTAGTCAAATGTGTTTGGTTAGCAGCCAGATGCTAAGCATATGCAGCAGAGGAGTGAGATGAAAGGATGTAGGTAAATAGGGAAGACACATGCTGATGGTGAGAGTGGCCCCCCCACCCTTGTGCTGCTGTACTTGCTAAAATAGATACCAGTGTTAAAACAGTCTGCAAGGTAAACGAAGGCTGAATTCGGATGGAAACTACAAGTACTTTGGAGGATAAAATTTTAATTAAAGAAGCAGTATGGGATAGCAAGTTTAGAAAGATTGCTCCTAAAAGCTTACGGCTCTGTTTCTCTGCCCTCTATCTTTAGCTTTTCTTATTGATATGGGACGAGGAAAGAGCGTTTTCTGGGTGCATTATAGGAAAACACAGTTCATGCTATAAGCATCTTCCTCATTTCCATCCAATATTCCTGCTATGCCCCTTGAAAGGCTGAAAAACCCCACAAGCAGAGCAGAAAGGGGTTATCTGCTTGCCAAATTATGTATTTCAAGCAGCGAGCACATGGACCCAGAGCTGTAATAGCTTCTAATAATCTTACAGGGGTAATTTAAATTAGTTCAACTCTTATATGAGTGTGACATTTATTTCTTTGTATTGCAGCCATTCTTAAATGCCTTAACGCAGGATCAATACCACTTTGTACCAAACCAGACACGCAGAGTGTGCTACTCCCTGGAGAGCTTTGCTCTGGCAAGCAGGGGCTTTTGTCTTGGCCAACCTGCCAGTGAAGAAGTGAAGGATAAGACCCTGCAAGACGATATTTGCCTCCTGGCTGAGGGCTGATGCCTCCCTGTAGCTCCTGATGTCCAGCCAGGGACTTGCACAGCGATGCCATCAACCAACCACAGCATGTGTGGCCTTTTACCTGGACAGAGATAAACAGGAAAGAGAGGACATGAGCAGAGCTGATTATATCAGTGCTGAGTATATAAAACACGGAGCTGGAAATCTTGCTTTATATAAACTAAAATAACCCCACTTCTACCTACTCTTTGCAAATTCATAATGTATATCTATATGACAATGAACAGGTTTTGAACCCTTTCTTTCCCCTTATCTTGCTGTTCCAATAATCCAGCCTGGTAGATAAAATCAGCCAAGAAGCATCCACGTGGCGCTCTCCGGTTTTTCTCTCCGAAGCGCTGATGGCAGGTTAACACGCTGCTTTTCAAATCACATCTGCCTGTGGTTTGAAAAGTTTAAGCTTTTGATTTGCTTTGTGTAGCCACAAGCAGATGAGTTTAGTAAAATAAATCACTTCTACGCCAGGACGTGATCCAGCCACTTCATCTCAGCAGAGGCCAGAGGAAAGTATAAATAATGATTATGGTAGGAGAATAATCTGAAATCTACTCTCCCCTAAGGTATGTGGTGTTGGAGGCTGGAAGCTTTTACATGTGAGAAAGAGATCAACACTGAAAAAATCTTTTTAGAGGAATTTCTTGGATGACAGATCCTTCTGCAAGAGGTCATGGAAGATTTGGTGCAGCACTAATGTGGTCAGTTGACACATGTAATCACTGACATCTGTATGGTCAGAGATTGAGTAACTGGAGTCTACTCCCTTTGAAATAAAGAAGGGCTGGATCTCCATCCACTCTCAACTCATTTTTCTAGGATGCAAAACTAGGTGAATAGAGACATCAATATTTGCCTTAATTTTCTGGGTCATTTTCATCCTATTCATTTTACGGTGAAGTCTCCATCTCCACATGAAGTATTTTGGTCCAGATTCGTGCTAAGGGAATTCTATGAGCTTAAGGATGGTCAGGTCAGGAGCAATCTTGGAGCATTTTGTAGCAGACATTGAATTCAAGGCCTTTCACAGAATCACAGAATCACAGAATCACGGAATCACAGAATGACCAGGTTGGAAGAGACCCACTGGATCGTCGAGTCCAACCATTCCCACCATTCCCTAAATCATGCTCCTAAGCACCTCATCTACCCTAACCTTAAACACCTCCAGGGACGGTGACTCAACCACCTCCCTGGGCAGACCGTTCCAATGCCTAACCACCCTATCTGTGAAGAATTTCTTCCTAATCTCAAGCCTAAATCTCCCCTGGCAGAGATTGAGGCCATTCCCTCTCGTCCTGTCCCCTGTCACTTGGGAGAAGAGCCCAGCTCCCTCCTCTCCACAACCTCCATTCAGGTAGTTGTAGAGAGTAATAAGGTCTCCCCTCAGCCTCCTCTTCTCCAGGCTAAACACCCCCAGCTCTCTCAGCCGTTCCTCATAAGATTTGTTCTCCAGCCCCTTCACCAGCTTTGTTGCTCTTCTCTGGACTCGCTCCAGAGCCACAACATCCTTCTTGTGGTGAGGGGACCAGAACTGAACACAGTACTCGAGGTGCGGTCTCACCAGTGCCGAGTACAGGGGGAGAATAACCTCCCTGGACCTGCTGGTCACGCCGTTCCTGATACAAGCCAAGATGCCATTGGCCTTTTTGGCCACCTGGGCACACTGCTGGCTCATGTTCAGTCGATTGTCAACAAGCACCCCCAGGTCCTTCTCCTCCTGGCAGCTTTCCAGCCAGGCTTCTCCTAGTTTGTACCTCTGCTTAGGGTTGTTGTGCCCCAAGTGCAGGACCTGGCATTTGGCCTTGTTAAACCTCATGCCGTTGGTCTCAGCCCAGCAGTCCAGCCTGTTCAGATCCCTTTGGAGCCTCCCGACCCTCCAGCAGATCCACACTTCCACCCAGCTTGGTGTCATCTGCAAACTTGCTAAGGGAGCACTCGATGCCTTCATCCAGGTCGTTGATAAAGACATTAAACAGGACTGGACCCAGGACTGAGCCCTGGGGAACCCCACTTGTCACTGGCCTCCAGCTGGATTTAACTCCATTTCCCACCACCCTCTGGGCCCGATCATTCAACCAGTTTTTCACCCAGGAGAGTGTGCGCCCGTCCAGGCCAGAGGCCGACAGTTTCCAAAGCAGAATGCTGTGAGAAACTGTATCAAAGGCTTTACTGAAGTCCAGGAAGATACATCCACAGCCTTTCCCTCGTCCAAGAGTTTAGTCACTTGGTCATAGAAGGTGATCAGATTACTCTGGCCAGACCTGCCTTTCATGAACCCGTGTTGACTGGGCCTGATCACCTGGTTCTCTTGCAAGTGCTTCATGATCGCACTCAAGACCACCCGCTCCATGACTTGTCCCGGTACCGAGGTCAGGCTGACAGGCCTGTAGTTCCCCGGATCCTCCCTGCGCCCCTTCTTATAGATGGGCACGACATCAGCCTCCAGTCCAGCGGAACCTCCCCAGTCATCCAGGACTGCTGGAAGATGATGGAAAGGGGTTTGGCCAGCACATCCGCCAGTTCCCTCAAAACTCTTGGGTGGACTCCATCCAGCCCCATAGACTTGTGGGCATCTAGCTGGGCAAGCAAGTCTCTAACCACCTCCTCTTGGACCTTGGGAATCTCATACTTCTCTTCCAACCCTTGGGGTTCTGCACAGAGGAAACAATTTTCCTTACTGTTAAAGACTGAGGCAAAGTAGGCATTGAGCACTTCAGCCTTGTCTTCATCCTCTGTTACTGTTGTTCCCTCTGCATCTACCAGGGACTGGAGATTCTCCCTAGCCCTCCTTTTGCTGTTGATGTATTTGTAGAAAGACTTTTTGTTGTCTTTCACAGTCTTGGCCAATTGCATTTCTAGTTGGGCCTCAGCCCTCCTGATTTTTTCCCTGCACATTCTCGCTTCCTCCCTCTAGTCCACCCAGGATCCCTGCCCCTTCCTCCAGAGGTCGTAGACCCTCCTCTTCCTATTGATGTCTCTTAGGACCTCCCTACTCAACCATGCTGGTTTCTTACCCCTCTGGCTACTTTTCCGGAACTTGGGGACGGCTTTCTCCTGAGCTGCTAGGAGTTCCTTCTTGAAGAGCGCTCAGCCCTCATGGACACCTTTGCCTTCAAGGAGCGCCTCCCACGGGACTTTTCCGACCAGCCTTCTAAACAGCCCAAAGTCTGCTCTCTGAAAGTTGAGGGCACCTGTTCTGCTAACCTCCTTCTTCATTTTACCCCACACTGAGAACTCTATCATCTCATGATCGCTTTGCCCCAAGCGTCCTCCAACCTTCACATCCCCCACCAGTCCTTCTCTGTTCACCAACAGCAGGTCCAGGAGGGCACCGTCCCTTGTCGGTTCGCTCACCAGCTGTGTGAGGAAGTTGTCTTCCAGACACTCCAGGAACCTCCAGGACTGCTTCCTTTTTGCTGTATTATATTCCCAGCCTATATCTGGGAAATTGAAGTCTCCCACAAGGACTAGAGGTAGCGATTTTGAGACTACACTCAGTTGTTTGTAGAAGAGCTCATCAGCTGCTTCTTCTTGGCTGGGTGGTCTATAGCAGACTCCCATCACAATCCCTTCCTGCCCATGGACTCCTCTGATTTTCACCCACAGGCACTCAGCCCCATCTTGACCGTAGTCCAGTTCGAGGGTATCAAAGCCCTCTCTAACATAGAGGGCTACCCCACCTCCTCTTCTGCCCTTCCTGAAGAGTTTATACCCCACCCTGGGTACGCTCCAGTCGTACGAGTCATCCCACCACGTCTCCGCAATGGCAACGACATCATAGTCTCCCTGCCCTACCACAGCTTCCAGCTCCTCCTTCTTATTTCCCATGCTGTGTGCATTGGTGTAAATGCACTTCAGCTGGGCAGGCGTAGCTTCAGCCTTTGTAATAGGGCTCCTCCCCAACTGAGCGATCCTTGACTTAACTAAGGCCACAGTGCCAGTTTGCTGCCTACCATCCCCAGCTGCACTCACCCCCTCTTGCTCAGTGGTGATATACTGGCAGGCATCGCCAGCACACCCCCCCTTTGCCTCTGAAGTCTCCCCTCCAGGCTCACTCCCATCCTGCCTGGCCTCCATCCCCTCCCCCCTCACATCTAGTTTAAAGCTCGATTTATGAGCTTAACTAGGTTTTTGGTGAGGGCTTTTGTCCCCCTAGCAGACAGGCGTGTCCCATCCCAGGTAAGAGAGCCTGGGGGTGCGTGGGCCTCCCCATGATTAAAGAACCCAAAGCCCCTCTTCTCACACCAGTCTCTAAGCCATTCATTAACCAGTTTCTTATTCCTCATTTCTTGCTCCTGATTCCTTAGTACTGGGATGGAGTTGAATATTACCTGTGCCCCAGAGCCCTTGATCATTCTCCCAAGTGCCTTGAAGTCCCTTTTAATGGCTTTAGGCCTTCTACGCTCTATTTCTTCATCACCAATTTGAAAAACTAAGAGCGGGTAGTAGTCGGTGTCCTTGACCAGGGAAGGGAGCTTTCTAGTAACGTCCCTCACTGATGCTCCCGGCAAGCAGCAGAGCTCCCTATGGAGCGGGTCCGGCCTACAGATGGGACCCTCCATTCCTCTGAGAAGGGAATCCCCCAAGACAATCACCCTCCTCTTCTTTTTAACCAAGGATGTTTTTAAGGCTGTGGGAGGGTGATGGGGTTTCGGAAACATTTCTAGGCTGTGGGTGCAGCCCTCTTCATCTTTAGGGCTAGGCTGCACCCTCAGCACCTCATATTTGTTCCCCAGTGAGATCTGGGGGTTAATTGCCTGGGTGGGGGGAGCAGGTTTCCTTCTCCGGGCAGGAACCTGCTGCCATTCCCCCTCTCTGTCTCTCCCATCCTTGCAGCTTACCGGTGGGTGGTGCTCAATTTCACTGGCTCCGGCAGCCTAAGAGAGGGTCCTGCTCCACTCATCTATCTCCCTCTCACACTCCCTGATGGCCCTCAGCCTTTCCACTTCCTTCCTCAGCTCTTCCACCGTATGAAGCAGTTCCCCCACCCGAGCACAGCTTCCACAGGAGGAGCCTGAGCCAGAGGCATGAGCCACTACAGGAGGGGGGCACTGCCTGCAGCCCAGGGTCTGGGTAGCTGCATGTGCCCACCGGGGCTCCGTCTGGGTGGCAGCCTCCACCACGCTTGGTGCGGCCTTAGTCTTTCGTCGGGTATCCACCATTTTCCTCAATCCCTTCCGACCGTGCTTTGCTATGGGTGAAATCTTGTAAACATACTCAATACAGAACAGAATATGCTCAGCCTACCTGGATGGAGGTTACATGGACATGTGTAAGATGGACATAATGCAGCACCAAGCAGCTCCAGGGCAGGGGTCACATGAAGGCAAGTACAAAGCTTGGAACAGGGCAATTGGAACCTCTTTGAAAAAGGATAAAATAAGAAATAAAATATTGTCACATTGCTCTCGTGCGCCTACAGATGACAAGTAACTTTAAAAACTCAGAATCTTTACAAACCTGGAGACTATTGTCTGTCCTGGTCTCCGCTCCCAGTGCTAAATCCAGTTACAGTGATGGAATTTTCTCTGCAATTGTACATGTATGCCTCTGCAAGAATGGAGTCGATTCTTCTGAAACTTTGGGGTAGATAAATCAAACAAGAGAGGCAAAAGCACAGCTCAGGTTTGATTTGACTTTAAGAGATATAAATCAGAGCAGCTCCAGCCAAGCTAGGAGCAATGCACTGAAATCACATTAGCAAGCTGGTGAGCAGCAAGTTCAGAAAATGCCCCTAGAGGACATTCCACGATGCCCCTGATGCTGCTCCCCAGCATCAGCCTCAAAAGCACTGCGGTAACATCCTTTCTGGCATAGGCAGAGATATTAGAAATGCAAAGGGATGTGGTTAGCTAACACTGACTGGCTGGTGCTAATATTCCCTCCTCACTCAGCTGCCTCAGAGGGCAGCTGATACAGTGCGTGATTAGGCATGACAAGCTGAACCTCAGAGATGAACAAGCTTGTTGACGGAGGACAAGCAAGCATTATATTTTAATGATACCAGAAATTAGCATATCAAAATCTTGTTCGTTCTTTCCCTAGCCCATATTTCTGGAGGGAGGAAGGAGCTGCAAAGCAGAGGGCTCTTTTGCATTGTAACATATGTTTGTGTCTCTGTTCTGCCAGTTGAAGTTCTTCATCAGAAAACTTTATTTGAATTCATAAGTAGCTGCAGCAGAGGAATGGTTAACAGGGCCATGTGCAGTGCTTTAAGTTTGAGGATGCAAACTTCATATGAGGTTTCTCCCTTTTAACTGCAAGGTGTATGCACAGAGACCGCTCACTGTCAAGATGAAAAAATATATTAGCAATTCCTCCTCAACATTACTGCTAAAAGACCTTAGGCATGTTTCGCTGTGGCTATTTCAGGAGAGAAGCAATCTCTGCTGGTTGAGTCCTGTGGCACAAAGCAAAGGCTGCTGGAAATGTATCCAAACTGCCAGCAAATACTTCTGTAACCATCATCCCTGTTTTCAAACCCCGCATGGCGTTAAATATTTGCCTATAAAAATGACACCCACAGAAGCAAAGGAGCTCTGGTGAAGACTTGCTCTTTTTCTTATGAATCCAGATGGTTTCACAGCTCAAGGTAAGTTGTAAAGGACAGCCAGAAAAGGAAAGATTCTCACTTTTGTGACTTCTACCTGTAAGAGCCTCAAGAGCGAGGACAAGTCGGTGGAGGGAAGTTATTCATCCCATTAATTAATCTGCCAAAACTACCTCTATTATATGTATTTTTTACTCTCTCACTTACTCAACATACAAAGCTACAAGATGTGACTGATACAAGTTCAAGTCTCACCAGCCTCTCTTGACAACAGGCAACCTTGACATCCTACAAGTAATTTTATAAACTGTTTAGAGTCAAGACTGGGGGGTTTTATTTATTTTTAGGTTACCCATTGAAAAGAAAACAACTGTGAATTCATTGTGTTCTCCGGGAAAGAATTACATCTGTTTCCAAGGTTAGGTTTCTGAGAACTTCACTCTAGCTGTATCCTAATGATATTTTTTAATAAGAAATGGACACTTCAAACCTTGAGATAGAGTCATTGTTTGAGCTAAAGCCCAGCAGCTATCGCTACCGAAAAGGAATTAATTCCATCCTCCATCCACTTTCAGAGGGAATAGTCATGCCCACCCCGGTAGCATAGTAAGAAATTTACATTATGTGCCCGATTGCTCCCTATGTAAATGTAGCTTGTGGTATTTTATTCCCATTTATTCAGAGAAATGTCTAAAGACAGACATTAAGAAAGAGAAACCATGCATAAAGCCTGAATGCCTATTTGGGTTGCAGTGGCACGATGGCACCCGTTTCTGCCTATAGAATGAGAGGCAAGTTCTGCAGGGAGATATAATGCAGCTTCTATTAGACAAGTGACCTGGATGAAGGCATCGAGTGCACCCTTAGCAAGTTTGCAGATGACACCAAGCTGGGTGGAAGTGTGGATCTGCTGGAGGGTCGGGAGGCTCTGCAAAGGGACCTGAACAGGCTGGACTGCTGGGCAGAAACCAACGGCATGAGGTTTAACAAGGCCAAATGCCGGGTCCTGCACTTGGGGCACAACAACCCTAAGCAGAGGTACAAACTAGGAGAAGCCTGGCTGGAAAGCTGCCAGAAGGAGAAGGACCTGGGGGTGCTGGTTGACAACCGACTGAACATGAGCCAGCAGTGGCCCAGGTGGCCAAGAAGGCCAATGGCATCTTGGCTTGGATCAGAAACAGTGTGACCAGCAGGTCCAGGATGGTTATTCTCCCTCTGTACTCGGCACTGGTGAGACTGCACCTCGAGTCCTGTGTTCAGTTCTGGGCCCCTCACCACAAGAAGGATGTTGAGGCTCTGGAGTGAGTCCAGAGAAGAGCAACAAAGCTGGTGAAGGGGCTGGAGAACAAGCCTTATGAGGAGCAGCTGAGAGATCTGGGGGTGTTTAGCCTGGAGAAGAGGAGGCTGAGGGGAGACCTCATTGCTCTCTCCAACTACCTGAAAGGAGGTTGTGGAGAGGAGGGAGCTGGGCTCTTCTCCCAAGTGACAGGGGACAGGACGAGAGGGAATGGCCCCAAGCTCTGTCAAGTGGACAAGGTGCTGAGGGGCATGGTTTAGGGATTGATAGGAATGATTGGACTCGATGATCCAGTGGGTCTCTTCCAACCTGGTTATTCTATGATTCTATGAAACAAACATTGATATAATCAAACCAGAAAACCAGAGACCAACAAATTACAAACAAATAGTGCCACGTGCAAACCACACATGTCCCTCTCCAGCAAATTTACAAAGGCAAATGGATGCACAAGCTTTTTTTTTTGTTTTATTACAATGGGTTCTTTTTCTTACTTTCTACAAAGAATCTTCCAAGCTTATTTACCTCTGGATGTTTTAGCCTGCTGTGTGCTCCTAGCAGAGCTGGTATGTCTGGGACTTGGACTTTAAAGCATTAATATTTCTCTCTGATATGCTGATGGGGTTGCAAAAAAAAAAAAAAAAAGTGTTCTAGTGAAGGCTAACTGTTATCTGCTCAAAACTTAAACGTGGGAATCAAATGCACAGTGGGATGCAACAGCCATAACAACTGTAGATAAATCTTCAAGGTCTTCCCTTAGACACACTGGGAACATTTTTCCACTCAACCTTGAAAGAGTTAGCATTGTTCCAAGTCATCCAAGTAAAGCTAAATTGTTGATCAGTACCCAGAACAGACCTGCCTGTTTGAGGCTGTGAAAGAAAAATGGCTTTATTAGGGCCTGTCAAAGCATAAACTTGATCCCATGCTGAAGATACTGCTTCACTGTCTGTGATAAAGAACCTCTGTGTGATGATAGGTTCGGCCCCAGCAATAAGATAAATAAGCTGCAGAGCCTGCCTGGGTGCACAGCACTGGATGTGCCCTCATTGAGGAGCCACTGCAGGGAGCACAGTTTCAGCTCTCAAAGCAGCAGCCCAGCTGGGGTTTTAAGCTTTTGAGGACTCTGCTGTGTGAATTTTCCTCTCATAAACCAGCACCATGGCTTACTGGACTTGCTTGCATGCAGTATCTCCAGGTCACTTCAGCCTGTGGGAGAGGTGCACCCGCTGAGCCATCCACACTACCTCCAGGGAGATCAGCATGAGCATCTGTAGGATTCAACCACAGTGCACTCAGGAGCGTGGCCAGCACTCCTGAGAATAAATGAATCTCTGAGTAAGACAGGAACCTCTTCACTTCAGGAGAGAAATGTATGCAAAAACGCCTGGAAATACCACTGCCCTGCAGAGAGCAAGCTGCCCTTCCTAGAATTGCTTCTTTGCCATCCATAAATTCCTCTCCTGAGAAGCTTTTTGAGAATTAAATTAAGTATTTCAGGAGGTGGGCAAATACCATCCTAGAAACACATCAACTTCTTGTATTCTCCTAGCAGCCTTCCAGTGCCTGAATGGGCTACAAGAAAGCTGTGGACAGACTGTTCACAAAGGCGTGTAGTGACAGGACTAGGGATAATGGGTATAAACTGGAGAGGGGCAGATTTAGACTAGAAATAAGGAAGAATTTCTTCACCATCAGAGTGGGGAGGCCCTGGCCCAGGCTGCCCAGGGAGGCTGTGGCTGCCCCATCCCTGGAGGTGTTCCAGGCCAGGTTGGATGGGGCTTGGGCAGCTTGATCCAGTGGGAGGTGTCCCTGCCCATGGCAGAGGGGTTGGAACTAGGTGATCATTAAAGTCCCTTCCAACCCAAACTGTTCTATGATTCTGATTCTATTCTTCAGCCCAATCAAGAAGGGAAAATTAGAAGAGTACAAACTCAAGTTGAGAGAAATGCAAATGTAACAACCAAAGCCTTGATTTGCTTCTGCTACCATCAAGAATGGGTAAGGCAAGGTGAGAGCTGTAACAGCAATCTTGTGTTTGTTTCTGTCTACTGGGATGTCCAGACAGACAACATCAGATCTATAGTCTTCTTATCAGGGTAAAAATATAGTTCAAAACATCCTCGGTCTAATTGTGAAAAACTGAGAGGCAGGAGTATTCTTCTCAGTATTGGGACTGTCCAAAAACAACGATATGATGTGCGTCTATCAAACCAAAAAGAGAGTTCACAGAATCACTGAATCACAGAATAATCAGGTTGGAAGAGACCCACTGGATCATTGAGTCCAACCATTCCCATCAATCACTAAATCATGTCCCTCAGCACCTCATCCACCGGTCCCTTAAACCCCTCCAGGGAAGGTGAATCAACCACCTCCCTGGGCAGCCTCTGACAGTGCCCAATGACCCTTTCTGTGAAAATTTTTTCCTAATGTCCAGCCTAAATCTCTCCTGGCAGAGCTTGAGGCCATTCCCTCTCGTCCTGTCCCTTGGGAGAAGAGGCCAGCTCCCTCCTCTCTACAACCTCTTTTCAGGTAGTTATAGAGAGCAAGGAGGTCTCCTCTCAGCCTCCTCCAGGCTAAACAACCCTAGTTTCAAAATGTGGCCCCAGATAGGGAATCGTATGTTCTATCCTGCACTATTGGTGCTTCAGCAGGGAGTACTGTCCAGTTTTGGCAGGGAGAAATCATTCACCCTGGTACTTCAGGACCCAAAGTGGGGTCAAGGTGCTGTCATGCTCAGCATGGACAAAACACAGACAGCTGCCTGTTATCACCTTGTCTTCTGCCAAGCAGGCAGACACGAGACAACTCTAGATTAGATATTCCTAATAGTCATGTTAGCATGGCACAGACTCCAAGGTAATATGCCAAGCCTCTCAGTTTATTCCTACATTGTTTATACGTGTTTATAATCTTTGAATCATAGCTCTCTCCCATACGAAGAGATCTCAAACACATGCAAGAATAAGCTGAAATTCGAAACAAACAGATTGTGAGGCAGAGAGAGTAGAAAATAGTACTGGTGAATCACAAATACTGAAACAAAATAAATGAATCAGTCCTAAATAGTCTAATTAATAAAGGTTAATTTATTTATCTTCCTGGCTAACTTGATATCTCTGAACTCGTCTAAATTAATGCAAAATGAACAAAGCACAAAAAGGGCAGCAGTAATTGGAAAATCTCAGTAAATACATTTTCCAGAAGGCTCTTTTTCTGCTCCATAAAAGGCATCCCAGGTTCATTAGAACCTCAGTGCAGTCAAGGTGCACAGACATGCTCACTCACATCCTGATCAGCAGCAGCATAATTAAACCGTTGTTAATGGATTATCTCTTTCTGAGTTACAAATAGATATTTCATCTTTTCCTTTTATCATGAAAGGCATCAGAGATGGTCACTAAGACCAACCCTATCTGTACATAAAACGATGTGTCCATCGTGCCCTGTGGACTCTTCATGGAGGAAACATTCACCACCCACGGAAAATTGAGCCTGAGACACTTGTAGGCTGAGAAATAGTTGTTTACTAAGCCTAACTAGAAAGTCATTCCACAATAACATGCTACTACTTTTCTACATCTACCCCCAACTAGTACGTACAAATCTGCATCTGGATTAGTGAAAACATCATTGCACTTGCTGGCTCACGGTAACTGTAAATACAGCTTGCTACAGACACATCAGTCCTCCCTTCTAAACCAGCCAAAAAATCTTTCCTTAAGACTCAGAACTTGGAGAGATAAAGGAGTTTCATGGTTCACCAGGACGGGATTGATGTGAGCACCACATTTCAGGCTGGCACCAGGCATCCTGGGGCAGCTGCAGGTACCCCATTTTTCCCACCACCCCCTAAACTGTCCTACATGTAGTTCATGCAGCAAAAATCGTTGCCTAATCCTTCATGAGCACAAAGACAACCCAAGTTTCGTGCTTTCTGCTGCACCATTAAGACACTTCAACATGTGCTAAGTAAATTCAAGTCTCCCACAAAGCCATTACTAAGTTTTAATTTGGGGGCTTCACTATGTTCTCCCCTTCAATTTAGACTCTTTGGTATGTGAGTTTTAAGACTGAAGTCTAATGTGCTTAAACAGGGAAAGGAAGGTTTACAAAGACAATTTCAAGTTGCAGATTTCTGAGCTTGTTTGGGACATCCTGATACCAACTTTTTGATGCCCCTTTGAACTCCACATACTCGGTGGCTTCCCCAGGAGGTATTTTGCCTTCCACCAAGAAGGAAAGAAGTGGCCTTCACTGAAAAGCTTTAACAACAACCTGCGAAACATGGCTTGAATTATGGAGTTAAAGAAAACTCCCAAGGTAAAGAAGTAGAATCTGAGGTTATACAGCAGAGCTATGGCCATAAAGTCACCGATTTTCTTTTACTTTCTTTTTTTTACGAGTCCTTCTGGATTGCTGTATCCTGTATGCTGCAGGTGGCTGTGTTTCATTTCTAAAGGCATAAGGGGCTGTCACTTCAGAAGTAACTACCTTGGGAAATGGCAGGAGAGCATGTCAAAATGTTCGGTTTCTGATGGGCGTGTGTATTTTTCATTACTTCTTTCTGCAGCTGTTAAGGAATTCTTTCCTCCTTCAGAGGCGAAAAAAAAAAAAAGAAGACACTTGGGACTGTATTTTTCTAGATTTAAAGAGATAAATGCAGTTTTTGGAAGAAAAGATAGCTTTCCTGTCTGAGCAGAGCTGGGTGCTCTGATGCATCACTGGAGAAAACAGCAGAGTAATTCTGGGTGGTTTTAAAGGTTACAGCTTAACTAAAGTGTAATTGACTTTCAAACATTGATCCATTATTATTACTGCTGGTTTAAAAATCAAAGCTTATTTGATTTGAAATTATTTGGCTGCTTTTAGAGGCTGGAAACTCTCAGTTTAGTTACCACTAAATTTGGTAATTCCACTAAAACAAGAAACTTTTGATAATCTTCTCTCCCAGTAACGCTCTGTTCTTCCCCTCACTCCAGACTTAAGTTTTCCATATCCAGCTGCTTGTGGAGACTTTGCTTAGCTCTAGAGAAGCTTCTGCTTGGCTCTGGCTTCTTCTAGAAGACAACCCTGGTTGCAGTTCTTCAGAAGCCGCTGCCCCATGAAAACATCAAACCTTTTCTAACACAGTTTCTAGAAGTAAAGCAGCTCCTTTTGTGGTTTCTGTGTTCACTTATATTGGCGCTGTGAGAAGCAGTCAAGGGTTGTGGCAGTCACCACCAGAAGGTCCCAGGCTTCCATCAAAAGGGTAGAAACTCTTTCACATTTCATTTCCTCCAGTCCAGATAACTTTATTGCTGACGTCTTGAACAGACACACTGTGGTCTGAGTGCCCAAGTGGGTTAGTGAGAAAACATTTCTAACTGTTTATTCATTGATGATCGCAGGGAAGAAAGCTCCAGATATTTCATTTGATGAACATCATTTAATTATTTTTTTCAATTACTGGGAAAATAAGAAAACAAGCAGTTTAAAAAAATATGTATAATTCCATTTTGAATTACCAGACCTTCTTGGAATAGAACTGTGATTATTCGTCCCAACTCTCCTCTTGGGCTGAGGTTGACAACATCAATGTCTTCTTAACCTTAATCTTACAAGAAATCCATTCAGTTTGCTGAACCCATGAGGTCTGAATCTTTAGGAGGGGAGGTTTTCATAACAATAATTACAGCGGTATACACTTCTATCTCCTTTTCTAAAAGCAGTGATTTTAAGCACATTTTGGACTTGAAGAGAATGGTCAAATGTTGCAGAAGAAAAGCTACGAGGCACAGCAGTTGACTAGAGAAAACATTTGAAGCTCTTAGGACATTACTTAAAACATACAGCCATGATTGGTACTAACATGCATTATTCCCCACGCAGGAACTGAATTTGCTTGATGCTGCACAGTACCTTGCACAAAAAGGTCCTTGACAGGGGGCACAACTGTAATATAAATAATATAAATAATATAGGCACTGCCTTTATGGGACCAAGCCCAAAGCTAGATAAATACAAGTTGATCTGCTGTGGAGGATGGAACTGTGCCAGCTTATACTGAGGAAATGGCTCAAGTTCTGATCATGTTTGTGGGAACCAGATGGTAGTTTATGGCTTTTGTTTATTTTTTTCATTTAAAGGACCTCAGATTGGCAAGGGGAAAAGAGAGAGGAGTGGTGCATTGCAGCAGGTTAGTGGGTGATGATGTCGAGGGGGAAGGAGGCAGTAGCATTTTCCTAGCTTTGTGGAGTATGATGTATAATGAAACAGCATTACAGACTAACTGGAGAATTTGATAACTCTTGGATATGAATTTATATTCCTATCATAGGATAGGTGCTTTTCTATCATCTGTTCCACTGAAGCCAACATGGGATATGGTTAGTTTACTCCAGCTGTGGGTCATATCTAAGTCTCCAACGTGTCCACCCTGTGCCTCTCCTCATGGGAGGCTACAAGGGGGCTACTAACAAACATGTGAGCCCGTTGGTTTTCCTGCATGTTTCTGCACTCAAACCTCTACCCACACAGAGTGAGTAAACTACATTACTTCTATCCTCTTTTTTAAAAGGAGTTTTACTTAAGTTGAAGTGTTCAAGAGCAACAACTCCACCAAGTGCAATGAGGAGGCCAAGAAGCAATTTAAGACCTTCACGGTACCTTCAACTTTGGAGAAAATTAATAAGCTATCAAGCAGGCAGTAGCACAAAGTAGTGACTTTTCATAAGAGAAAAGCACAGCAGTAGCTCTACCTCACTCTGCCAGGCAGAAGCTCCCCTGGAGAGCTTGCCTGCTAGATGGATGGCTGGAGCTCTGGTAGAGCTACTGCCAGGTCACTGACAGTCTCAGCGTGAGTGCTCATTTGGGCTTGTGCTTTTCTTTCTCCATATGTGTATACGCACCTATATGTGCGTGCCTATATACAGAAACACATTGCTGAAATCTCAGTCAATACTGTGCAACATGGCTCTTCAAACACTCTATTCAACGATGTTGCAATAAAATGAAGAGCCACTTGCAGTCAAACCAGCTAAGGTTTGCAAGTGGTTGTCACTTGAGTAGCTGCTATGGAAGCACAGAGGTCACTTGCAGGATAGTCTGTTCAGATATCATTGTTCCTGGTCAATCTTAAACTTGAGAGAGCAGCCAAGGCAGGCAGAGAAGTCATAAGTTACATCAAGACAGCTCACATGGTCAACCAACCAAAACACAGTGATCATTATCACCCCCTTCCTGAGAAGAACCAGCTGATTTTCATTGCTGGACCAGGGGTAGCTCCTGCCATCTCCTCTCAGCTGAGGACTGTAGGGAGCAGATCTGATTTCCACACTTACACCCCCAGCACCTATTTCCGACTGCAGAGAGATTTGCCAGGTGACAAAAGCACAGTGGGAGCTACTTATTCAAAGGCAGGGAATGGCATCAATAAATTCAGACAGAGCCTTTCTTCTTGCAGGGGAACACTGCAGAGACAGCGATGAAACCTCTGATACTGCTTCTAATTGCAACCTTTGCCCCTGGGAGCCACAGTCTTTATTAATGCAATTATCATGTAGCCAAAGGCAGCGAACACTTCTGCTGACCTTGGTAGGGGAACAGAAGCCTTTAGTCACCACGGGAAATTACTTCCTCCCCTGGCAAATGGCACATAACCCAGTATGTTCTTGTTCCTGCAGATGCACCATCTTGTAATTTGACTAGCAAATATGTAAATTGCTGTTTGATGCCACCTCCCTCACCCTCACAGATTAGAAATATAATCCCAAGATTTTCAAGTTAGTCTTTAGGTAAACAAAAATCAACAAATAAACCCCCTTATACTAGAAGTAAACTCTCATATCTTGATTTACAAACCCTAAAAGAGTTCTATTTATGACCATTGTTGAGCTCAGAGTTAATTGTAATGTGATGCTTCAGTTCAATCAGCCTAAAGGCGTTCAACCAGAGGCCTGGTCTCAAAAAAAAATGTTTACATGAACTGAAGTTTTGTATCATTGCAAGAAGCTGCCATTAACAACAACAGTATGGTGTTTGGGGGAATGTCTTAATCATCCAATAATGAGATATCTGACCACGTGCTACAGCCTTATAACCAAAACAGGTTCTAACCTCAGAGCACCATCTACTCTTAGGCAAAATAGCATTTCGTAAGGTTACCATGTATGCTTTGTAAATACAAATCTGGAAGAGGGTTACCAGTTATGCTTGGATCTTAAAGGACTAAAAGACGTCTTCGCCAGACATTAGCCCCAACACTTTATTCCCAGTAGCTCTAAAATTGCACTGACTACTGCCAAGTTTTCAGTTTCCCCATGTAATAGATCCATCAAAGAAAGAAGAACATCCCGGGACTGAATATCTTGATTTGACTTCTCAAGGCAGACAGAGAGCTGAAGAATGAGAACTGTTATTTTACATAAAAAGGTATTGAAACCTGGAGGAGTTGGATGGTTTGGCCAAGGTCATTGAGGATATCAATAACACAATTATGGAACAACCTGTTGGCACTGGACCTACATTTTCTGGTGCTGTCTGTGGAGTTCTGGAGGTGGTTCCAGGACAGCCTGTGCACCAGCCACAAGCTATTTGGGTGGGCTTTACTACAGAAGAAAATAAAGCCTCCACCTCCAATATTTTTCATCCCTGAAGACTTTGTTAGGGGAGCAGGCAGGGTTGAAATGTCTTAGAATCTTAGAAGGGTTTGGGTTAGAAGGGACTTTAAAGATCCACTTCCAAAACCCCTGCCGTGGGCAGGACACCTTCCACTAGATCAGGTTGCTCAAAGCCTCATCCAACCCAGCCTTCAACACCTCTCCTTGTCTTATAAGTCAAGGAGACTTGCAAGATCTCTTTTTCAAAGTACCTGCGAAAAGTACAAAAAGACCTTATGCAAAAGAGAGGACTGAAAATTAAGAATTAAGAAAAATAACTGAAAGCATGGGAGGCAAGCTAGGCAAGCTGCTCACGTGCCCTGAGGACATTTTCCTGTGACAAAGCCCTGGGGAATCATGCGTCACCAGCTAAAGACCCAGAGTCTGAAGGAGTAAGACATGTATGGGTGCTTTTAGTAAGATGACTCATCTTCAAGAAGCCTAAGCACCAGAGTTTTAAAAGACATTATAATGAATTAGTCAACCTTAATGTAAAGGCTTCTGTGGACCTCAGTATCTTAAAATAAGTTTGCCTTTGAGACTTGCCCAAGGTTGCACAGAAACTCTGTCAGTGCAGGGAAACAACGGTGTTCTTACAACTCCAGAGCACCAAGCTGCTCTTACTTGGTGCAATCACAAATGCCCATTAGCGAGCAAAAGAGGATTTGCATGAATTTTACTGTGCTGCTCTCAGCTCATGATAGCTTTCCATTTTGCATGATGCTAGAGTTTAGACTCCTACTGTTAAGCATGAAAAATTGCCATAAAACAACAGCTGGTGCAAGCAATATCTGCTCGGTCCCTAACACCACCCAGCATGTACTAGTACTGAATATTGATGAAACTCAAATCTTATTACAGTGTAGCACAATATGTTCCTTGTCTATAGATTCCCTTTACATAAAATTTTCTCCATACAAAAAATCTGAGATGCAAAATGAGGATTCAGCTCAGGTCCAGGTTCAAAAAAATCCCACTTAATCCAAGGTTTTTGGAAAGCCCCATAGGTCTTGCTTGGCTCTAGGAGGGAATGCTTCCTACTGCCAAAGTGTAACCCAGCTGCTGACTGAACTCAAAGCCAGGTCTTGATCCATCTCTGCTTAAGAACACACTTTGTTGCACCTGGGGACATGTTTTCGTCGGCATGGTGGGGTTGGACTGACAGCTGGAATGAATGAGCTTAGAGTTCTTTTCCAACCCCAATGATTCTATGAATCTGATGTCATATGTCCTGAAGATAACGACAAATTAACAACTACAGACCAGCAGGAGTTTCCATGCACAGTGGATTTTATTCTCTCTATAGAATCTGAAATGAAAATCCCTGTTTACCAAATTCAGGTTTTCATTTTGATGCCTTTTCTAAGTCCAAAGCTGGAAAAAAAAATGTTATGAGCTCTATCAGTTCAGAAATAGAATCAAAATTGTAAATTGTAAGATAATGCTATTCCAGATATAGAGAAATTTTGGAGGAGTTTTACTTTTGGGAATTTAGTGAACTTAGAGGATCTACACATTATTGATTCATTCTTTGGTAGTGGTCTAAATTACACAAGATCCATATTATTAACTTCTGTAGCTGATACAACACGTTATGAATTCCCATATTCACCCACTCAACCAAAGAAATTTGGAGAAACAGCAAAAGCAGTGTTTTGAATACTCTGGTGGTCTGCAAGTCAGTAGAATATGCTCTATAAAACACAAAAAGATATGAAAGTCAGTGGTAGGGGAACATGCACATTATTGCCTTCCTGCACCCATGCAGAGGGCTGGTTCCTAACTGCTTATAGTGATCACAGATAGCAACTAAATAACATTCTCCTGCCTTGAGGACCAGAAGCAGGAAGGGAAGAGACCTCAACAGACCAGCCCTCTACCTTGGGGAAGGATCACCTTTACACAAACCATACCTTGTTTTCCTTTCTTACATCATGTTTGTGCTGAAACTTTCATATTACTCTGCGGGAAGCGATGCCAGTAATCGATTATCCTTCCTGATGGGAAGTTGCACTCGATCTAAATAGATGAAATATAAACCCATGACTTCTTCTCCCATGAACAGAGGGCATGGAAAGCATTTTATTCCTTATCTCTGTTTGAAACAGTTTTAAATTCCAACCTTTCTCTGACCTATTTGCAGCTGAAACTTTCTCTTTCACCTCATTTGCAAATTTGATAAGATCCACAAGATCATTAATGAAAATACTGATTGACAGTAAACCCAGGACAAACTTTGCAGAACCTTACTTTGCAAAGTCTTCCGTTTTGATAGAAATAACATTCTGGCATGGCTTTCCAACCAGTTTAGCAACCATCAAATGAAAACTTTCTTCTAATAAGGTTTCTCTACCTTGATTATGAAAATATAATCAGAGAAAATCAAAAGCTTTATTAACATCGTATTATACAATAACCACTGCTTTTCTTTGACTGCAAAACTGGATTACACTGTCACTGGAGAAAAATTCAAATGTTTTGAAGGCCATTTGTTCAAGACAAAGCCCGTGGGATGCTGCTGGCCTCCTCATTATGTACTAACAGCTTCAGTATTTGTTCCAGTATTTTCCTGGCAGATAAAGTCAAAGTGCTGGGCTGTACATGGAGCTTCCTTAACCCCATCTGAAAGAGAGAGTTTATCTTTACCAGGAGACATCACCCATCCTTCCTAAGGTCTCAAAAATAATGGTGAACAGTTCTGGGTGCACTTTGCTGATTTGAGAGCAACAATCCACATTCTTTTTCTTACATTCTTGTTGCTGGCTGCCTAGTGGCAGCCTGCACATTGTAGTTGAAGCAATTCAACACAAAACACTCTAACGTGTTGGATATTGCGCATTCACAACCATCCCTCTCCACTGAGGGCCAGACCAACTCTTCCCCATCTTCCTCTTGCACTGAATATACTCGTGCAGTGGCTTTTCTCATCCTCTGAATCCTTCCTAGTTCCCTCACCATTCTGAGCCTTTGGCCAGTCGGTTCTGCCCTCCAGGGCTCACACACTAGCTTTTTGTGTTCCTCCTCAGTAATCTGACCCAGTTTCCATAGTCTGAACTGTTCCGCTTTGCATTTGTGGTGACCAAAGGCATTGTGACTTAGCACTAATAAACAAAGCCTATTAGATGCACAGACAAAGCAACCAGAGAGATTGGGGCCACCACCATCCCTGTCCAGAACACCCGATTTCTCTTTGCATACTGATCTGAGAGACTTTTGCCTGCAGAAATATAGGAGACAGTCACTTTTCTCAGGGATGCAATTAACAACTATTTGCACTGATGTCTGGAAAACCTGACCTATGACTCAGTTGTTCCAGACACTCAGTGTACAAAGCAAAGAAGCCTCTTGCTTAGATGATTGTTGTATCACATGCAAAGCTGATGGGATGGCAAAGGGAACTGGGAGCAGACCTCCAGACCCAGGGCAGGGAACAGCAAAAAGCAAAGGACACAGGGCTAATCTGACCTCCTGCATATCATTCATTCCCATGATCTACTGCTATGATCTACTGCTGCCTTCAGTAAGGTGAGAGTAGAAATATGGAATCAGGGAGACTACAGATGAAAATCCCATGTCAGTGGTCTGCTTGGTATCAAGATTCGAATGTGCAAAGCAGATGTTAAAGGAAGAAAGTAAAGGACCATCCTGAGGAAACTAGCAACACTTTACAGGCAGTTTGTCCAGCTGTGGGAGACTGGTTGGGAGAAGCCACAAAGCTGCTTGTCAAGAGGGTAGATTGTCCTCAGGGAAGGAATGGAATTGAAAAGCCTTGAAGAGAGAAGACAGCAGCTTTGGTGGCACATCGGTGCTGCCACAGGGAAGGGGAGCACCAGGGGCGCAGGCAGAGAAGGGGTGGTCACAACAAATCGGTAAAAACAAGATTCCCAGGGAAAGGTTTTAAGTAAGCAGAGTGGCTCAGCATTGCATTTGCTGAGGCAAGAGCAGGGCAGAGGTGGAGAAGTCACATTCGCAAGCTTCTAACAAGTCTCCATTTACCTAGTTGTGGTTTTTATTTTTCCCACTGTAATGAAAAAAATATGTTGGTGAGTGGGAAGAAAACCAATTCGTGGCACTTTTCCAGGTTTTCTGTTACTTCGGAAGCACGGAAAAGGTAATTGGTATTGGCTTAAGGGTATCCACAAACCTGCCTTTGCACAAAGAAAATCTCCAGCAAACCTGCAACAAGCTAGTCAAGTCGCAGACCCACTGCAGCTATGAAAGTCTTTAACATCTCCCCCTGCACCATGTGAACCTGGTAGCTCCAGAAGGAACATCTGAGCCCTAGGAAAGCTAACAGGCATGGACACCCTACCGCATAGATGGGTCAGAAAGGTTGAATTATAGAAAAGTTAGGCAGAAAGTCTGTAAAATTTAAAAGTAGCTTCAGCACCAAGACCTAGAGGGAAATGTGAGTCAAAGACAAGCAACAGGGAGCTGACCTGAATGATAATCATGGCATTGGCAGCGGATCAGGGAGGAGAATGGAAGGAGTCACATAGGGAAGAGACTGAGGTTTCTCTCAGCTTTGTAGAGATTGAGCTGGTGATTGCATCTCCAAAGGACATTGAAGGGACAGGCTGAGGTTTTTGTGTGGACAGGAGGAGACAGGACTGGAGTGACCAGCAGGTCCAGGGAGGTTCTTCTCCCTCTGTACTCGGCACTGGTGAGACCGCTCCTCAAATCCTGTGTTCAGTTCTGGGCCCCTCACCACAAGAAGGATGTTGAGGCTCTGGAGCGAGTCCAGAGAAGAGCAACGAAGCTGGTGAAGGGGCTGGAGAACAGGCCTTATCAGGAACAGCTGAGAGAGCTGGGGGTGTTTAGCCTGGAGAAGAGAAGGCTGAGGGGAGACCTCATTGCTCTCTACAACTACCTGAAAGGAGGTTGTAGAGAGGAGGGAGCTGGGCTCTTCTCCCAAGTGACAGGGGACAGGACGAGAGGGAATGGCCTCAAGCTCTGCCAGGGGAGATTTAGGCTGGACATTAGGAAAAAAATTTTCACAGAAAGGGGCATTGAGCACTGTCAGAGGCTGCCCAGGAAGGTGGTTGAGTCACCTTCCCTGGAGGGGTTTAAGGGACGGGTGGACGAGGTGCTGAGGGGCATGGTTTAGGGATTGATAGGAATGATTGGACTCGATGATCCGGTGGGTCTCTTCCAACCTGGTTATTCTGTGATACTGTGATCAGGCAGAGATGTGAGTCATCAGCCCAAAATCAGGAGCTGCTTATTTCTTTGCAGAAGAGGTTGTTCCCAGGTAAGGCCTGAGGAGAAAAATGTCTGAGTCAGAGGCAAGTGTCATCACTGCAGAAAGACAGAGCAGGCAATACCACATTGCTGCCTTGGCCCTGGGTCTTGCTGTTGCCAAATAACTCCAAGCCAAGAAAGAGCCCACCGTGACCACTCCTCCAAAAGCCAGTGACAAGTCACTGTAGTCTTGGAGCACACATGCATAATCAACAACACAGTTGATTAAAGATCTGGGAGAAGATCATACCTGAGTGACCAGGCTAGATAGATTAATAAGAGGAAACAATACTTAGGTGAAAAATACAACTGATCACTTTTCTTGCTACTGCAGAAACAAAGCTTAAAATCATATTTTGGACAGTAATGAAGGGTTATGCTGATCAACAGGTAGCATGAGAAAAAAACCAAACCAGGGTTATTTTGGTTTTGGCACAATATAGAAAGAGATTGCAACTTGTGTTATGTGTGTCACCCAGCTGACCTATTCCTCAGAATTAAAACAAATAGAAAATGACAAAGTCAACTGAATTAACTAATTGCACCATTGCAACCAGTGAAACCACTTTTTCCTAGCAGCCCTCAAGAGTTCTCCTGGGTTACAGACACAAGCACCACTAAGTGATAGCAGAGCGCACACGCTTCTCTTCATCATCTATCTGCACCCAGGTGGGACAAACCCCACACCATCTCCAACGTGGGAATGTGGACAAAACCCAGCAGCTGCCACAACCAAAGGTTTTAAGGACCCAAGCAAACTAGCTCAGCTGCCGCTGGACCCAGCCTATGTACTGGAATTTGAGGGGATCTCTGTATCCATGGACATCTCGGTGTACCCTTTGGCTTACAGCATGTTTGGATAGCAAACACAGCAGGGGGTATTTAACTAAATTATTTAGCCTCCCTCAATCCCATATCAACTGTTACTGAAGCACTTTGAGGAAAAATCTTCCTTTAACTTCACAGGACTCCAGATCAAACCCCAGTAATACTTTCATTTCTAGATGGAGAGGCTCTGAAATTAAAAATAAAAACAGAGGTAGACATGTGATTCTTGCATCTTTTTTGTATTTTCTATAATAACTTTTTAAATGGAATAACCCAGATATTTGCTTGAAAAGAAAGGACTATCCCTGTGGCAAATATTTGTTCATTTATTCACTTTCTTTGTAAAATACCAAATCTTCTAAGAACTGCCCACATTTTCCATGACACTGATCAAAGCAATCATTATTAATGAAGAACATAACACAACGGAAGTTGTTCAAAAAAACATTTTTGCCTAACAAGTCTCTCAGAGACCAGGAGATCACTATCAAAAATGTCCCAAATAGCCCTTATGCACGAAGCATCATAACTGGAGGGGAAAGATGCCAAAAGGGCTGTGGGACAGAAGTCTTAAGCTTGCTCTCCAGTGCTCACACGGCCAGGGTGACCACGTACTCTGTAATACAGGACAGACATCACTAGCAGCAGGCTGTAAGCTTTGTACTAAGCTTACAAAACCTTAGGACTGAAACAAGGCCATGGGATGCAGCACAGAGGCACAGAGGTGTGGGGCAATAAGAGCTGGGGCACAGGCTGGCACTGGGGACCCCACAGCTATAAAAGACTCATTGAAGTTCAGGTAAAGAACTGGGTAAAGCTGGTTCTAGGTGTGACAAAGAACACAGAAACAGAGTATAGGTAGAGGGCCTAGCATAGGGTAAATTTGGACATAAAACAGCTGCAGACCATGAAGAAAGAAGCAATAGTGTAAAGGCTGCTTTACTCAATGAAGTAAGAGCAAAGTGTAAAGGTATGTAGGCAAAAAAAAAGAAATCATAGAATAATAGAATGGTTTGGGTTAAGGGACTTTAAGAGTCATCCCGTTCCAACTCCCCTGCCATAGGCAGGGACACCTCCCACTGGATCAGGTTGCTCAAGAGGATCCTAGAGCAAGCAAACCAAAATAACAACCAACAACATGTTCTTACCAAAGGACTCAGATGTTGACAATGTGCTGCAACATCCCTCACTGCTACCAGAATGAAACCACCAACCTTAAGAGCCAGGGAAGCAAAGCAAGGATGAGGATAACACCCACAAAACCAGGGTAGAAACTGAGTGCATGTATAAACATTTTAATTATTTCTTTAGGACGCTAACTTGTATAATAATGACTGAACTATTAAGATACTGAATATACTAGCAATGTGTTCCTGCCTTTACTCACAGAAGAGGTGTGCTTCCTTTTTGTGCATAAGGATTTGGAGCATAATGGTAGCAGCACTAATCAGAGTGAATGAGTTGTAGCATTTGTATTGTTTAATGGGATTTAATGACTACTTTCCCTTTGATTGGCTTTTCCCATGGAGGGGATGGTCCCACCTGCAGCCGATGTTGGTCACTTCCCATCTGTGCTCCCTGAAGAGACCTTTGCAAAGACTCTACAATAAATTCCCATTCCCTCTACTGAAGCCACAAACTCATTTTCTGTTATACCCGGTGTCCCTTATCCCACAGCACCATCTCGTGGGAGACTGCAGTCTGGAAAAACCCACCAGCAAATCCATCGACTTCTCTCAAATCCACTTCCAACAGTCCCATTGCAAACTTGAAGAGCTTGCACTGCCTTCTGGGTGCAACTAAACCTGCAAGGAGTGACAGGGAGCTCCCCAGCATCAAACTGGCTCACAGAGAGGCTGCATCCTGAATTGCTTTGCAAAAGCCACGCACTGTGACGTGCTGGGAAAGGTCAAGGCTCAAAGCAGGAGCAGAAGTGCAGCAACTTTTGTAATTCTCTCTCCTTTGCAAAAGACCTTCAGGTGCTGCCTGCTCAGCTCTCTGGACACTATCAAAAGGAGGAAGAGCTCGTGCAAGCCCCCATCTCATGTGGTCACATCCAACAGATGGCAAAGACTCCAAATACCTTCCTCAAGCTCCAACCAAGTGCCCCTGAAAAGTCTCCCCAGAAAAAGCTGTTTCATAAAACCTCTTTTTGGGCAGCCTGGGAGATCATAGAATCATTAAGGTTGGAAAAGACTCTAAGCTCATCCAGGCCAACCTCACTGTGCCTACTAAACCCAGTGCCAAGTACCAGGGCCACATATGGTTTTTGAACACCTCCAGGACTGGAGACTCCATCACTGCCCTGGGCAGTCAGTTCCAATCTTACCATGGACCCAAAAGTAGACATCTCAAGGTTATAAAAGAAGTCTGGGCCAGATAAATTTTTCACCATCTTCAAAAATGTTTATATTTGTGGTTCTGCTGCTTGGAGGCTGTGACTGAAGTGGATCAGCTGTTTCTTGAATGATTCCCCCCGTATTTAAGATTTCCCGTGACAGGCTAGCTGAATGCCAAGGAACAGGGGAACTGGACTCAGTTGATGCATGGGAGGCTCCTGCCTGCACGTTGTGCCAGACTCAGAATCAGGGCCCTTCCTTCCTCCTGAGGTTTCCTGGAGAGCATGTTGGAGGGTGAAATTACTGCCACTCAGAGAAACAAAAAATGTGAAAACCAGTTTTTAATTAATTTTTACTTATTTTCTGCCTATGTTTAGGGAAAATCCTGACTTCTCCTGTCTCAGGCCCCTGCCAACAGCTGCAAACCATTCACTGGGATACAGGAAAGCCAGAGGAAACATCACTCCTGGGCTCAGGTGCTGCAAGTCACCAGCTGGATCCCACCACAGGGCATGAAGACACCAGATGCTTTCCACCTTCCAGAAAAGCATCACCTGAGGCCATTTCAATGCATCACTTTCCTGATGTTCACCCACACCAACTCGCTCAGTGAGCTATTCTGCTGCCTTTTTAATAAAAAGAACACCCTCCGTAGCCAGCCCCACAGTAAGAAAAGAGTAGGAGTAGCAAACAACTGCTGTCTGCTACAAACATTTGCCACAAAGCACATCAGATTAGCTCCACAACTCAGTAACTAATATCTCATACCTACACAACTCAGCAGCACATCGCCCTTGGCCACGCGCTGGGAATCCCATTTGGAAAGCAGCAGTCTGCACCCAAAGGCACGAGCCCCAGATGTTTGGCTCCATCTCCCACATGTGTACCCCAAACTAGAATATAGCCTCTGGCTTGCAACTGTAGGAGCTCAGTGCTTCTAATTCCTTTAGATACCATCCCAAAGCATTATTAATGTGCTCGATTCATACCAGTGCATTGGAAATGTGGTGTATCAGGCATCCATTAAGCTTCCAGGTACCCTGCAGAGCTAACATCCAAGCTGACTTATTTTTCCAAGCAGAGTGAGATCTTAGTGATGGGGAAAGCACTCTGCATGCTGGTCCCTCAGCCAGTATCAGATACAAGCAGCAGAGCAAACACCTCTGTCTGTCCATTAAGATTTCTTTGAAGAGGGAGCCAGCAGACAGAGAAGTTTGCAGTGGTGTTCCATCTATCTTCACCTTTTTATTAGATGCTTTTTGCACTGCAGTGACTCATGATTACTGTGAGTCCAGCCCTGTGGAGCTCAGCAGGGGAGAAACTGAGGTTCACCCTGACGCTCTATCCACCCCTGTAAGGAACCCGCCCTTGCAGTAAAGTTCTATTGTTTCACACCCTGGAGCCTGTTTTGCAGAGATATTCTTCTCAGCCATGAGCACTTTGTGGTCTTTCCCAGCCAGGAAGGGCTGACCTGCCTTAAGAGGGAGTCAGCCACAAGCTTAAACCTCCCAAAACATCCAGAGAGTCCACTCTGATAGGCTTTCCCCAATATTTCTTAACCTGTTTACATACTATTGTCCCACCAGCCCCCTAGTGCTTTCACACCTCCAACTCATTGTTTAATCAAGCCTCACTCATGTTTTATTTTGTAGGAAAATTGGCTAGGGCGCAAAGATGGAAAGGTTTTGCTATCAGCATCCAGACCTTTGGGAATTCAAGCCCAGCCTGGAAAAGCTTCAATTCCATTTCAAAGTCTGCTGTGATTGAGCAGGAGACTGAAATTTCTACCTTGCCTGCAGGACTTGCTTAGAGCTTTACAGCAGAGGTGAGATCAGACTCTCTATTGCAGAAACACAAATTCTCAGCAATTAAAGTGAAATAGGGTTTCTATTAATGAGCAGTAATTAGGGCTGTTGCACAGAGCCAAGACTTCCAATTCCATCTGAAGATGGTAGCTGTGCTCTTGTGCACTGGCCAGCTCACTACAGGGGCTTTATTTACCATCTTCAGTGCCAGTGTCACAACATCTTCACAACTTTATGTTTCCCAACCTGCACAGAGCCGGTGCTAGGTGGGTAGGAAAAGGTAATGTAGCCCAGACAGGCAGTTTAGAGTTTAGGCTGTCAGGGAACTGGGAATCTATCTTACATTAAGCATTTGTTATTCAAGATGATTCTCCTTCACCGCACCCACTGCTGAAAGGTTGGTCCTAACTCTCCAGCTTAGTGCTGCCCTGACACCACATTGCTGAGCTTTGAAGAGAGAAGCTGAGAGCAGGGACCAAAGAGGTGCAGCTGCAAGGACAACAGCATTTGTAGCACTGCTTCTCCGGGGCTGCAGCACCCTCTTGTTACAGAGGAGAGGAATAAGGGCCACAACTCAAATAACTAAAGATGGAGCCTTCCTCATACTCTGTCTAGACACAGTCTGCTCAAAATTTGACTTCAAGGGGACCTTGTAAGTGGGTCATTCTCTTTTGGCTGAACTAAACCCCGCTGAACCCTGAGGACCTGGTGTCTGTACTGGTTCTTGCCTGGATTTTGCAGCCCAAACTCTACTCTGCTAATTAGAAGAGGTCTTTAAAAGGCACATGAAACAGATAAGAAAGATTAGTTAGAAATGGTAAATCTGGGCCATAAGGGATGTAGGGGTGCGAGGCTCCCTCACATGATCAAAGAGGCCTTCTTGTTGTATTTAAAATTTAAAACTCGTTTCAATTTGTTGAGTTGCTTCTCACATAGAGCTGAGCTTCTTCCTTACATGTAGACACCCTCACTCCTCCTCCTTGCAGGGGACTCCTACCCCCATCTTCTTTCCCAGGCTTCATCTCTTCCCCCAAGAGAACAGAAGGTTTCTTTCTGTGAGCAACAGCTTGAGGGAGACGATTCTGCCCCTCTGCTCTCATGAGCCACCCCCACCTGGAGCCCTGTGTTCGGTTCTGGAGTTCCCAGCACAGGAAGGACACGGATCGTTTGGAGCAAGGAGGCCATGGAGATGATCCAGGGGCTGGAGCACCTCCCATACAAGGACAGGCTGAGAGAGTTGAAGCTGCACAGCCTGGAGAAGAGAAGGCTTTGGGGAAAACTTAAAGCAGCTTCCAGTGCTGAAAGGGGCTCCAAGAAAGCTGAGGAGGGGCTCTGGGTCAGGGAGTGCAGGGATAGGGTAAGGGGGAACAGTTTTAAACTGTAAGAGGGGAGGTTGAGATTGTATTGTGGAATCAAACTCTATAACTGAATTAAGGGTTATAAAGTCGGTATCTGTTCAATCGACGGCAGGTGCGAGGGGGTAATCCTCCTAACTCACACCCCTATGGTCTAACAAGCAGATGGTTCTAGTGTAAAGACATGCCTATTCATAAACGCCTACTACATATTCATGACCCTCCTGGTTTCGTATTATAATTAGTTCTAGAAGGATCATTCCAGTCCTGTGCTTGCACAATGCCTTCTGGTGGTCGTGGCCAAGGAACTCAGGGATGAAGGAGCCTTCATCTTCCTCATGAATTGTCCCTGAACTCAATCTGTGTACAGGCGCACTCTCATCCTGGTCAAGCTCAGAACCACCGAGCAGGATGCGGCCGGCTTTCTGCTGTTGATTACAATCCAGCTTTCCCTTATCAGTAAATGTCTGTGAATGAGCTCCTTCCTTATCAACACCCAAGGGCTTCAAGGCCTTTACTAGCAAACAGTGTAAATTCTAGTCAGCTAAGCCCTCCTCTAAGTTATTTAAAACTTCTCCCCTATATCGTATGCTGGTTTATAACTTAGAAGGCCCTAAAGGGGTCCCAAAGGGGTCTAGAGAGTTCCTCGGGGTCCTAGAAGGGTCTGATGAGGCTCTAAAGGGGACCCAGGGGGCTCCAGAAGGTTTCTCAGGGTTCTAGAAGGGTCCGAGGACACCCTAAAGGGGTCTCGGGGGGGTCTACAGGGTTCCTGGAGGTCCTAGATGGGTCCTAGAAGGCCCTAAAGGGGTCCCAGGGAGCTCTAGATGGTTCCTGGGGACCTGAAGGCCCTAAGGGGATCCCAGGGGGCTCTACAGGGTTCCTGGGGGTCCTAAAAGGGTCTTAGAAGAACCTAAACGGGTCCCAGAGAGTTCTATATGGTTCCTGTGGGACCTGAAGGCCCGAAAGAGGTCCCAGGGGGCTCATAAGGATTCCTAGGGGTCCTAGAAGTGTCCGAGGAGACCCTAAAGGGGTCCAAGATGGGTTCTAATGGGCTCTAGATGGGTCCAGAATTCCCTAAAGGGGTCCTCAGGGGTCCTATGTGTCCTTGAAGTAGCCCTGAGGGCCCTAGATAGCTACTAGGGGGCTCTAGAGGGGTCCCGGGGGTCCATAAATGGGTCTTGGAGGCCCTGGGGTCAAGCCCCCTCCCAGCCATTACCAGTCCCTCCCAGTCCCCATATTCACCCTCCCAGTGCCCCGAGTCCCCTCCCAGCCCTTCCCAGTCCCATGCAGACTGAGACTCAGGTAGACAGGGCCAGGTGCATTCATTTGCGTTTATTGCTGTCTGCTGACATCACTGATGATGTCATTGGTGTGGAGGCAGAGCTAGGGGACTGGGAGGGACTGGGAGAGGGAATGGGGGCACTGGGAGGGACCAGGAGGGGGAATGGGAGGGGGATGGGTGTGCTGGGAGGGGGAATGGGCGGGACTGGGAGGGAGAATGGGCGGGGGATAGATGTGCTGGAGGGACTGGGGGGGAATGGGAGGGACTGGGAAGAACTGGGAGGGGGAATGGGAGGGACTGGGAAGAACTGGGAGGGGGAATGGGAGGGACTGGGAAGAACTGGGAGGGGGAATGGGAGGGACTGGGAAGAACTGGGAGGGGGAATGGGAGGGACTGGGAAGAACTGGGAGGGGGAATGGGAGGGACTGGGAAGAACTGGGAGGGGGAATGGGAGGGACTGGGAAGGAGAATGGGCGGGGGATAGATGTGCTGGGGGACTGGGAGGGACTGGGGGGGAATGGGAGGGACTGGGAAGAACTGGGAGGGAAAATGGGAGGGACTGGGAAGAACTGGGAGGGGGAATGGGAGGGACTGGGAAGGAGAACGGGCGGGGGATAGGTGTGCTGGGGGGACTGGGAAGGACTGTGAGGGGAATGGGAGGGACTGGGAAGGGGAATGGGGGGAACTGTGAGGGTGACTGGGAGGGGGATAGGTGTGCTGGGAGGGTCTGGGAAGGACTGGGAGGGGGAATGGGAGGGACTGGGAAGGACTGTGAGGGGGAATTGGAGGGACTGGGAGGGAAAATGGGAGGAACTGGGAAGAACTGGGAGGGGGAATAGGAGGGACTGGGAAGAACTGAGAGGGGGAATGGAAGCGAGTGGGTCCCGGGGCGTCCTAAAAGTGACCTAGAGGACTCTAGAAGAGTGCTAGTGGTACATACAGCGGTCCTGATGGCCCTAGAATGGTATTTGGAGACTCTAAATAAGCCTGGGTGCCATTAGAAGGGCCCTAGCAGTCTCTAGAGTCGTTTTGAGACTCTTCAGAGGGGTCTTGGAGGTCCTAGAAGGGTCCTGGAAGGCTTTAAAGGGGTCCCAGGGCCTCAAGAGGGGTTCTGGGTGTCTAAGAAGGGCCTTAGAAGGCCTTGAAGGGATCCCTGGGGGCTCTAGAGGGGACCAGAGGGACCCATAGGGGTCCTGGGGGTCTCTAAAGGGGTCCTGGGGATCCAAGACAGGTACTAGAATGACCTAAAGGGGTCCAAGGGGGCTCTGAAGGGGTCCTGGGGGCCCTAGAAAGGTCCTGGAAGGCATTTAAGGTGTCCCAGTGGGCCTCAAGAGGGGTTCTGGATGTCTAAGAGGGGTCTTATAAGGCGTTAAAGGGATCCCCATGGGGTCTAGAAGGGTCCAGAGGGTCCCATAGGAGTCCTGGGGGTCTCCAGAGAGGTCCTGGGGATCCAAGAGGGGTCCAAGAATGTTCTGAAGGGGTCTCAGGGGGCCCTAGAGGATCTAAGAAGAATTCTGGGAGTCTCTAAAGGGGTCTTGGGGATCTAAGAAGGGTCCTAGAACGCCCTAAAGGGGTCCCAGGGGGCTCTAGAGGGGTCCTGAGGGTCCTAGAAGGGTCCTGGAAGGCCTTAAAGGGGTCCCAGTAAGCCCCAGACAGGTTCTAGGTGACTATGAGGGGTCACAGAATGCCCTAAAGGGGTACCAGGGGCTCTAGAGGGTCCCATAAGGGTCTTCGGGATCTCTAAAGGGGTCCTGGGGATCCCAGAGGGGTCCCTAGAGGGCCCTAAAGGGGTTCCAAGGGTTTCCCGAGTGTCCCAGAAGGATCCTGGTGGCCTTTTAAGGGGTCCTGGGTATTCAAGAGGGTTTTCATTGCACATCTCTGAGCTTCCTAAGGAGAAATGGGACAGGGAACAAGCATTTAGGTGCTCCATGTGTGGGAGAAGAAAGCTGTGAAAGGGGAGTGTAGCATGGACCTGAGTGCAGTGACTTGGTACTCCAAGAGCAAGAGCTCCTCAACAACTCCCAGGAGCACTGTGCAACAGCAAAACATCCCAGAGCCCCACTGGACCATAGTTTAAGGGGAGGGCAGGCTGAGGTGGGCTCCACAGCTCTGGGACCTGCAGCATGGAAAGGGTGAGGAACCACAGGCATCACCAGCGATTATAGGAGAGCATGAGATGCAAAGTCCACAATGCTGCAAGGTGGGATTGACTCGGGAAGAGGCTGTGGGTCTTGTGGCCAAGTTCAGCTGGCACTTCACCCTGATCAGCACAGGACTGGGTGCAGCTTGGCCCAGGCAAGGGAAGCCCGGGATGTGTCTTGTTTTGTTCATCTTTGCATTTTTTAGTACCTTCCTGCAGGTCAGTGAGATACTGGTGGAGCGCCATGGAAACCGAGTGCTGCTCTGATCCCAGGGTGCCCTCAGCATCTGGAGGGGCCACTCCGACACCCTAAATCACCATGACCATTCCTGGACCCAGAGACCCCATTTCCAAGCCCCAGTAGCCCTGTTGGTGTGCAGCACTGCCATGCTTTGTTGTGCAATGCTGTGCTGGCACTGCTGTCTGCTTACACGTTGCCACCGATTGCATGTTTGGATTCCTGGCTCTTACTTTTCCTCCTCCCTCTTGAGATATCCAAGCTGTTGGTGCAGGCAGGCAATGTTCCCCACCCTGCTGACGCTGGGTGGGATGTGGCTCTGGGCTCTGCAGAGGCTCAGGCTGGCAGAGGTGGGAATACCTGGAGCCTGCGAAGATGCCCTTCAGGCTCCACACCAAACCTCACCTGAATGGGACACCACAGTCCACACCTGAGTATCTTCCCCAGGGGCAGATCAGCCCCTACCTCCTGCCTGCGCTATTTGCTGGCATCTCTCAGGCAGCAGTAAATATGGGAGAAATCGGTATCGTTTCTTCTAGGGAAAATGTAAAAGCAAGGCAGCCCTGTTGCTATGGTTGCCGCACACCATCCTTGATGCAACATCTTGTCAAGCAGCTCTGCAAGCAGATGTGCTGCAGCTGGAAAGCAAAGCATTTCCCCCAGATGTAAGCATGGCATGGCTGGCTACACACACTGTCCCCTCTGGTCCTATGGTCCCCCTGGGATGCTGGCTGTGCCCTTGGATGCGTGTCCCCATCTTTGTCCCTATCTAGGACCCTCCCTGGATGCAAGAAAACTCCCAGGAGTGAAAGCAGTGCTGGGGAGGAGGAAAGCATGATGCTTACACTCAGCAATGTATGCTGGTGTTTAAAAATAACGCGTTCAGAGTATTTGTCAAACAGTGTGCATATATATATGTGTGTGTGTATATATATATATAGTGCTTACTATCAGATTCAAATCTTGTTTCAGTAAGGGAGATGCTAAATCTTGGCCAAGCATTACAATAATTTCTATATCTATTTTCCCCAGAAATTATAGGATCATCAGTTTATGGAGGCTTCTTGGCTTTGGTCAGTATGGTAGGAATTCAAGTTTGGCCCAACATATAGGTTAACTGGGTCCTGCTGCACCCTCAGGGACTGAGGGCTCCGGCTTTGCCTCCTGCCACTCTCCAGGGCTCACGGCTCTTTGCTTTGTAGCATCTTAACACAAAATGGACCTGACAGCCTCATCAGAGCGCTGGAGCAAAGCCAGTACTACCACAGAGACAGGAGGGAAGGAGCAGACAGTGAGCAGAGCCCAGGGTCTCATCCAGAAAGGTGCTCAGGTGCGAAGACCTGCTGCCACTCCCTGCTGCTCACCTGGGCTCTGCCCTTTGTATTCAGGGGACATATTTTGAGATGTGTCCCTCTGAACCCCTGGGGTGCTTCTGCCCTTGTCCACACCAAGCATGATGGGAGTAACTCCAGGTGGTGGTGGTGGCAGCCCTGGAGGTGATGGCTGGTATGTGTGGGGTTGGTGTCTCTGTATTGGGAACCAGTACCCTCCAGGGAGCCTATGTGGTACAGCAGGGCTCCCTCTGGCCACCTTACTGTGTCCCCTCTCCCAGGTCCTGGTGGCCCCACAGAATGGGTTGGGTGGCCAGAGGGACTGGTCTGTCCGAACCCTGTCTCCAGTGGTGCAGAGGCTGCTGAACAGACCTTTATCTCTGTACTGCTCAGGGATGCGCCGAGTCCTGGCTCTGTCTGGCTGCCCGCCAGACTTCCCAAAGGCCCAGGGGGCTGGTTAAGCTCATTGCTTTTCTTTCAGAGGTTTCAGAAAGCCGCCCGCCCGCATTTAATTCAAATTTATTGAATAATTCTCCTGGGAGCAGCTAGTTCAAGACCAGCAGCTACAGCAGATCATCAGCAAGATAGGTTGGCAAAGCCCTGGCTGTGGAGGGCTCCGTGTCCTCCAGGGCATCTCCATCCCTGTGCCAAGGGGATGGTGAGTGCAGGACCAGGCACCTGGCCCAGGGAAACGTTGGCTCAGCTCAAAACCTGGCTGCCTGCATTACCTCCAGCCCCAAGGGATAATTTGAGGCCTGTTTATATCCCTCCCACTTCCACCCCAAACCTGTTCCTGCCTTTGTGCAGTTGTCCCCCAGGCAGCAGTCCCAGAATGGGGTTGGCTCAGCCCTCGCCTGCCTCCAAAGCCTGTTGCCAGCTCACTGTGCGGCAGAGGTGGTGAGATGCAACGTGGCTGTCGTGGGATGCACCTGCACCACTGGAGACACGTCCCACTGCAGTGAGATTCATGTCCACCTTTGGGTGCAACAACCTGAGGCCACCTGGACAGGAGTGAGTGCAGAGATGTGTCCTCAGATCCAGCAAGCAAGCGGTAGGTGAAAAAAACAGCCTGGCTTCCCTGAAAGAGGCTGCTTTCCAGAAAAACCATTTCACTCTCTGCTCAGCCCTGAGTATTTCTGGGGGCACTTCACCTGCCTCATCCTTATGGCATCCTGGGGGATCTCCCTGAGGACAAGGTTGGGGACACACTTCATCTCTTGCTCCCCTGCTGCTGTGCAGCTTTGCGGGCGCAGCCCGTGGCGTGCCTTGCATTACGCAATTAACCACTGCTTAGAGGGAAAATAATGATCTTCATTAATGAGCGCAGCACTCGTCACAGGGGCTTGTGCAGTCATGCAGCAGGGCTGAATCATAACTCCACTAACAATGCTGCGAGTCCTGTGGGAAGAACAGCCTTCCCGTTAGATCTGGGCACATGTTGCTCCGCAGTACACAGGGAAAGGCAACTCCACACCACCCTCCATCCATCCCTCCCGCCCTGAGCTGCACGATGGGCCTTGCGACAGCTCAGTCTGCTTGGACAAGAGGTGGGATGGGGTGATGTGCTAGAGCCTGGAAAACAGAGCCTGTGGCTACCATTCAGCTTAGGAGGGGCAGGAATGCCCAGGAACCTTGCCACAGGCCATGCCACAGCACATGGTGGGGACGCAGAGTCCCCCTCACCTTCTTGGGGTCCCTAATTCCACTCACATCTCCTTCCTCACAGTCCTCAGCTGCTGATGGGCTGGAGCCACCACACAGGGGTCTGCAGAGCTGCAGGAGGGGCTCAACAAGCTGTGACCCAAGGCATCAAACTGATTTATCACACTTGCTCAGGCCACGAACAGCATTGAGGTGCAATAAAAAGCCTAGGTTCGTTGCACAATCCCAGTTTTCCTATGCTGGATGCACGGCTGGATCTGAGCAGAGTGGGGGTGCAATCCCACCCCGTGTCCCAGAGGGTGCCCAGTGCTTGGGGAGCTGGGTGTTAGGCAGGGAGGGGTGTCGAGCAAAGCCCTAATAAACCCCATGTGTGTTTATCTCAGGAAGAAGCCGCCCGTGGCGGGCTCTGTGCTCAGCCACACTCTTCTTTGCCCCTGGAGGAAAGCAGCGGTTGCCTTGGGATTTTGCTGCCCAGCATTAAAATCCAAATCCGAGCAGTGTTGGGGTACGAGGGCTCAGGACGAGGCGGCAGAGCATCGCTTCCTGCTGCGAGGCCTCGGCCAGCCGCGCTGGCGCTGGAGCAGGCAAGCAGGAGCATTTTTCAAACACAGCTTTCAGATGCTGGCAGTGGGTTTGGGGCTGGATTAACGGATGAGAGACGCGGCCGGGTTGGGGGAGAGCAAACTCACACAGCTGCTTGCTGCTGACAGCTTCCACCCAGAGAGGCACCATGCAGAGTGTGCGCCCCAACAGCTTGGCAGGCAGCTGGAGCTGACCCTGGGAAAAGTGAAGGGAGCCCCAGGGGACCCCCAGCCATGGGGTGCCTTGGGGGATCCTCTACAAGAGACCCCAGGGACCTCCCACCCATGGGGTATCTTAGGGGAACCTCATTAAGAGGGACCCCGGGGACGTCTCACCTGTGTGGTACATGAGAGACCTCTGCCTCTGAGGATGCCCGGCACTTAGAGGGGTGTCCTGAAGGACCCTCGCTATCGGGATGCCCCAGGGAACCTCACCCACAGGGGACACTCCTCTCCGAGGTTCCCAGGAGCAGGGACACCCAGGGGACTTGTACTGCTGAGGATGCCCTGGGGACCCCTTTGCCCAGACCTGCCCTGAGGGACATTATCCTCAGAGGTGACACCAGGACTCCCATCCTGCCCCACAGGGATGCCCTTAGGGACCATGACCCGCTCAGATAGCCCAGCAAGACCCTTACCCTAAGGGGAGCCCTTAGTGACCCCCACCCCCTGAGATGCCCTGGCATGACCCTGTGCCACAAGGGTACCTGTGCTGCAGGGGACACACGAGAGGACTCCACTGTGGGGGACCCACAGTGTCGATGCCACCCCCCTGGGCCCATGCTGTGAAAGATGCCCCAGGATGCCCCTCACTCCCAGGGGTGTCCCCCTGGGGGTTGCCTCTCATCCTGGGGATGGCCCTCAGTCTCAGGGATGCCCCTCCAGGGATGCCCCTCACTTCCAAGGATGCCCCCCCCCCGGGATGCCCATCACTCCTGGGGATGCCCCTCAATCCCATGGACGCCCCCACGGAGATGCCCCCGCTGAAGATACCCCTCATAGGCAGTGATGACCCTCACTCTCAGCGATGCCCCCCCTGGAGGATGCCCCTCACTCCTGGGTGTGTCACCCCGAAGACACCCTTTCCTCCAGAGGATGCCTCCCTGAAGATGCCCCTCACTCCCAGTGATAGCCCCAGCCCCCCAGAAGATGCCCCTCAGTGCCAGGGTTGCCCCAGGGATGTCCCTCACTCCTGGGGGGGCCCCCACAGAGACGCCCCTCCTGAAGATACCCCTCATAAGCAGTGATGCCTCTCCCTTCCATCGATGCCCCCCCAAAGACCCCCCCCTCACCCCTCAAAGATGCCCCTTGCTCCCAGGGTTGCCCCCAGGGATTCCCCTCATGGGCACGGATGCCCCCTCACTTCTGGGGACGCCCCCACGGAGATGCCCCCTCCCAAGACACCCCTCATAGGCGGTGATGCCCCTCCCTCCCACCGATGCCCCCACGAAGATGTCCCTCCCTCCCAGCGTTGCCCCCAAGGATACCCCTCATAGGCAGGGACGCCCCCTCACTCCCATCAATGCATCCTCCGAGGATGTCCCTCACCCCCGGGGTGCCCCCCCCGTCCTCGAAGATGCCCCTCCCTCCCATCGATGCCCCCCCCCGCGGATGCTCCTCCCTCCCTGGATGCCCCCTCGGGCAAGGATGCTCCGGGGTGCAGGGATGCTCCGGGGTGCAGGGATGCTCCGGGGTGCAGGGATGCGATGATGGGCGGCGGGGGGGTGCGGGCGCTGCGACGGCGGGCGGGCAGAGGGGTCGCTGTTGCCACCGGCACAGCTGCCCCCCCGCCCCTGTTCCCCCTCCCTCCTCCTCCTCCTCCTCCTCCTCCTCCTCCTCCGCCGCCGCCGCCGCCCTTTGTTCGCCGCCCGGTGGCGGCGCGGGGCGGGCGGAGCCGCGTCGGGGACCGAGAGCAGCGGGAGATGGAGGCCGAGCAGGGTCGGGAGGAGCGGGGGGCACCGCCGCCACCGCCGCCTCCTCCGGAGAAGAAAAAGAAGGCTCAGCGCGCCCCGTCCCCCGCGCGCCCCAGGGAGGCTCCGGGCTGGCCCCGTGCCCGGCCCCGGCCCCGAGCCCCGGGCGCGGCCCCGCGGCTGGCGGCGAGCTGCTCGCACCCGCGGCGGGGGGCTAAGGACGGGCGGCCCGAGAAGCGGGGCTCGGCGGCGGGGGGGCCCGGGAAGGGGCCGCCGGGGCGCGGGGCGGCGCGGGCCAAGGCTCGGAGCCGCGGCGGGGAGGCGGCGGGGCGGGCGCGGGGCAGCGCGACCGACAGCAGCTCCGAGGTGTCGGACTGCAGCGCCTCCGAGGAGGCGAAGCTGCTCTCGCTGGAGCTGGCGCTGAGCGGCAGCGACGGGGAGGCGGCCGCCCCGCCGCCCCTCGCCTCGGCCGGGGACTGCTCCCCGCTGCCCGACGAGCCCTCGGTGGCGAGCAGCCGCCTGCCCCTCAGCACCTCGCTCGCCTTCTCCGACCTCACCGAGGACATGCTGGATGCCGGCACCGACGGGCTCCTGCGAGAGCTGGAGGACCTGCGCTCCGAGAACGACTATCTCAAGGTGGGCACGGGGGTCCTCGGGCGGAGCGTGGGGCGGCATCCCCGGGGTATGGCACAGCACCCCAGGGCATCCCGGGGTATGGCACAGCGCCCCAGGGCATCCCGGGGTATGGCACAGCGCCCCAGGGCATCCCGGGGTATGGCACAGCACCCCAGGGCATGACATCCCAGGGCATGGCACAGCATCCCAGGGCACGGCACCCCAGGGCATGGCACAGCACCCCAGGGCATGGCACAGCATCCCAGGGCATGGCATCCCAGGGCATGGCACAGCATCCCAGGGCATGGCACCCCAGGGCATGGCACAGCATCCCAGGGCATTGCACAGCATCCCAGGGCATGGCATCCCAGGGCATGGCACAGCATCCCAGGGCATGGCATCCTGGGGCATGGCACAGCACCCCAGGGCATGGCATCCTGGGGCATGGCACAGCACCCCAGGGCATGGCACAGCATCCCAGGGCATGGCATCCCAGGGCATGGCACAGCATCCCAGGGCATGGCACCCCAGGGCATGGCATCCCAGGGCATGGCACAGCATCCCAGGGCATGGCATCCCAGGGCATGGCACAGCATCCCAGGGCATGGCATCCTGGGGCATGGCACAGCACCCCAGGGCATGGCACAGCACCCCAGGGCATTGCACAGCATCCCAGGGCATGGCATCCCAGGGCATTGCACAGCATCCCAGGGCATGGCATCCTGGGGCATGGCACAGCACCCCAGGGCATGGCATTCCAGGGCATTGCACAGCATCCCAGGACATGGCATCCCAGGGCATGGCATGGCATGGCATAGCACAGCATCCCAGGGCATAGCACAGCATCCCAGGGCATGCATGACATGATATCGCACAGCGTCCCTAGGCAAGGCATGGAACAGCAACCCATGGCATGCCATGGCACAGTGTCCCTGGGCGTAGCATGGCACAGCACAGCATCCCAGGGCGTGGCATGGCACAGTGCAGCATCCCTGGGCATTGCTTAGCATCCCTGTATGTGGCATGGCATGTCATGGCTCAGCATGGCACAGCATCCCTGGCCACAAGCATGATATCGTGGAGCTTAGTGTGGCACAGCATCTCCAATCTTAGCGTGGCTCCGCATCCCTGGGCATGCATGTGCATGGCACAGCATCACTGGCCATAGTGTGGTTTAGCATTCCTGGGTGTGCCACACCATGGCACGGCACAACACGGTACGGCATCTCAGGAACATCTTCACACAGCACAGCATCCCTGGCCATAGGGTGGCACAGCGTGGCATCCCAGGACGTGGCACAGCATCCCTGGGCATAACGTGGCTCAGGATCCCAGGGCATGGGGTGGCATCCCAGAGCATGGCTGAGCATGGCACAGTGTCTCTGTCCTACCATGTCTCAACATCCTTGGGCAGGGCATGGTGCAGCACCACAAAGCAGGGGTCAACAGCCCTTGGCATAACATGTTAAGCCCTTGGCATGACTTAACATCCCTGGGCATGGCAGGGCATGGCTAGTATGCCCCAACTGGGGCCCCTGGCGTGGCATGGCTGGGCACAGCTCCGCTCACCATCCCTGGAGGTGTTTAAAAGGCAGGTAGATAAGGTGCTTGGGGCCATGATTTAGTAGTAGGCAGATATGGTTGGAGTTGATGATCTCTAAGGTCTTTTCCAACCTAATGATTCTACAATTCAGCACAGCAAGGTGTAGAATGGCCAAGCCTAGAGCGGCCCCTACTTGGCTTGGCACAGTCTGGGCTGGCACAGTTTAGCCAGGCACAGCTCAGCTTGGCACAGCTGAGCACAGCAGAGTTTAGCTCAGCCTGGTTCGGCACACTGGCACGCAGCGTGGCACAGCCTGTTCCTGTGTGGCCGGGCACAGCTCAGCCTGGCACGAGGTAGGATGCTCCCTGCTGCCCTCTCTGCCTGTGGCTGCTGCCAGGCCCCGGGGAGATTTTCCAGCTCACTTATTTCCGCTGGTTCTCATGCTCCCCAGGGCCTTTTTCCAACTGTGCAGCGTAGCTGCCTGGTTCATGGGCGCGTGGTGAAGCGGAGGCAGACTTGCTGCATGGGGGCAGGGGCACAGAGCTGTTCTGCCTTGGGTCACGCATTGACTCGGTGCCCCCTGGCACACGCTGCCTGCTGCAGGATTGACACAAACACCCACCACGTGCTGTGTCCTGGTGGGCTGCAGGCATTTTGCACCCTCTGCTCTTCATCAGGGTGGAGCCGTGGATGAGATGCTTGTGCAGTCTCCAGATGGGGGGCTCGGAGGTAGGTACCGCATTTTGCTGGCTGCTCTTCAGACGTTGCAGGTTGGAAATCAGGCCAGCTCGCAGCCACTGGTGCCAAAGTTTGTAAATGCCTCAGGATTATAGCTATGAGGTGGGAGCTGGGCTTTGGGTGACGGGCTTGAAGATGCTCAATCAGGCCCTTTGTCCATTAGCAAAGCCCCGGTTCACAGCTGGTGTCCCAACTCCTGCCAGAATTAGCAGTAAGAGCTTAAGGGCTTTGATTTACTGAGAGCTGGAAAAATACAGATGAGGCCCCTCCGGTTTCCAAGAACGCACGTGCAGAAGCTGCCCTTCTTGTGGACAGCGCGATTGCTTCCTCCGTGATTTTCTTCCTGGCAAGATGCAAGCATGCAGGGTACAAGTATTTTACCTGCCACGAGGGCTGGAAACTGAAATCTCCTGGCCACAAGCAGTGGGGAGAGTGGAGAGCTGCTGGAGGTGTGCACTAAGAAGTACCATGGGGATGCTGGTGGTATCCTCCCTTCTTTACGTGTCCTGTGTGCCTTCACACCAGCACATTGGTCCCTCTGCTCACACCTCCCAGTTATGCACCCTGCCTGTAACTGTGTTTCGGTGTTGTAGCTCACATCTCATACTACCTGAGCAGGGGACCCCTGGGCTGGTACCCTGGCACCAGCTGGGTAGAAGCTGCAGGCGAATGCACACAACCCTTGTGCTCCAGAACAAGGTGGAAGTTTTGCTCAGCTTCTCCAGCAAGGAGCAGAAAACAGGGCTGGGCTGCAACAGGGTGCTGACTTGTTTTGACTTTGCTAAAACATTGGGCATTTGGGGCCTTAGGGCAAAAGTAACAGCCTAACCCAAGCAATCAGCATCACCCACCCTGCTGTGCAGCCCAGGTTGAGGAGCAGAGTGCAGGGACCCGGCAGAGGTGGCCCTTGGCCTCGGCAGCTCCCTTCCCTTTGGATATGGGTGAATCAGACTTATCAGAGATGACTTATATCCTAGGACTCACCCAAACAGCTGCAAATGATTGGGTTTTTTTATTTATTCATCAGAGCGGGATAAAACCTGGTGCGTTTTTAAAGAGAAATGAGGATTTTCAGGAGTGGGAGGGTTTTGGTGACGTTTTGGCACGGGCCAGACGTGCGTGGTGCTGCTATGTTCATGTGATGCACGCTGGGTTTTGGAGCTTCCCAGCAGAGCTGTTGCGAGCACACCACAGCCCTCTGTAGCTGTGCCAGCTCACGTTGCATCTTTTCCTCGGCTGCCATCATAAAATGTACATATTTAAGCACAATTCACCCAGTTCTCTTTGCAACCCAGGTATGTGCAAGGCTGTATCTTGCTCCTCCTGCTCTGTGCACAGCAGGCTGGTGTCTTCTCTTGCTGCCACTTTTGGGTGCGTGCACCTGCTGTGACCCCCGGTAAATGGGTAGTTTCAAGCGTTTGCCCCAGAAAAGGGCTGTTTCTTATGCTCAGGTTGGCAGCCCAGCACGGGAGGAGGTGTCTCGGGTGTCCTTGCCCCATCGTTGCACTGTTGCTGAGCCGTGCAGTGGAGAGCAACTCCTAGCCCTGCTCAGCGAGCTAGAAAATGTGAGATGTGATATGGCAGCAGCTGCGGAGGGACAGGCAGACAAAGAGTGGGCATGGGAGAGGGTTTGGAGTGAGGGGAGGGTGTGCCTGCAAACCCTCTCCTCTCTACAGAAGGGGCTTAAGGCAAGTGCTGTGTAATACCAGGAGTGCAGTTCTGCTAGACCTCTCTTGCACCCTGCCCTGCATCACCCTGCATCCCTTGGGGTTTGTGTGCATTTCCCAGCTCCGTGGAGAAACACATAGGGTGGGTGGGTGCATCGTTTCCCCTGAGGCATCCGGGGACCGGTGTATGCCACCAACAGGGCTCATTGCGAGCATCCCACGGGCACCAGGGTCTGCAGGGGGGACTGGAGGAGGTATTTGGGCCACCCTGTTGGTGCTGGGTCCCAGGTCCTGGCCAGCCACAGAGGCAGGGGCTGAACCCAGGGTTCTTGGTAACTGCAGGCAGAGCCAGGGCACAGGGTTCTGCTGGGTATCACCCCACCAGCGGCCACCCTTTGCAGCCTCTCGCCTGTTCAGATGCTGCACGACACGGTTTGCGCTGCAGAGAGCCCCTAGCTGTTTGCTTGTTAATTTATGGGGGCAGGTGTAAAGCTGAGAAATGTTGATTTTACACTAGCTGATGGGCTGTTCTCTGCCAAGCAGGAGCTGGCATGCTGGGCTGCCGCACTGAGTTCCGGCATGACATGGAGGGAAGGATGGCTGATGTTTACTGTCGGATCTGCTGTTAATGCTTCTAAAGAAATCCCTGTGTGTGACACATGGGTGTGCCTTACCCATCCTTTGACCCATTGCACTGCAGCGCAGGCTCGGCGTGAGCTGTGTTTGCTGGGATCCCATTGCTGGCAGGGGACACGCCTGGACACCCGTGGCAATTTCCTTTAGAAATCCCCTCTGACTTTATTTTTTTCTTTAGCAATTTCTAGCATAATTCCCTCTTGTGTCTGGCGCAACTCAGAGTTAATTGAAAGCCGCTGCTTTTGTCCTGTAATCTCAGAGGAAGCTGTGCTTGTTGCTCCTGGACAGTAATCCCCATCTTTGCGCAGGCAATTGCAGGTTCTCCTGCGAGTGCACCCGCTGCCAGCGCGGCCCCGAGCTCCACACAAAGGCGCTGATGCAAAACACACAGGCAGCTTCCATCCTTTCTCCTCTTTTGCCTCTTGCGCTGAGGTTTGAGGGTGCGAATGCAGGCAGGGTGTGCTCCCCAAAGGGCTGCCTGTCCCTGATGGGCAGGAGGTGGCTGCTTGGCTGTGCCCCAGAGCCTGGGGCTGCCAATGCTGCGAGTGTGTGTGCTGTCTGCAGCGCGACCGCCAGCCATGTCATTTTTTGCATGATCCTGTTTGGTATCCGTTGCTGCTTTCTGCTTCTAAAAGATAGTGCTGAGGAGCTGCGAGCGTCGCACAGCACGAGTCCCCTGGTCTGGTCTCAGCTTGCTGCATTCTTGCAGATGCCTAAGCCAGTGTGTAACTCCCGTTGGGCAGGAGATTTGAGGATTTAACTCTTCTGCTGCAGCTTGTGATGGGTCTGAGCTGCGTTTTGAGGCATGCTCTGCCATCTCCACTGGTCCCCCTCCTGCCACGCCACTGTTCAGGGCCATCAACCTAAAGCTCAGCCCCTTCCAGGTCTTGCCCTTCTTGGAGGAGCTGATGTTCTGCAAGTGGGCATGTGGACGCAGCTGTAGCTGTTACCTTCTCCTGCTCTGAAAATGCTTGGGTGTTTTCTGAGCGGGAAGCAGGCTCTGTTTGCATCCCACCTTGCCATTTCTTAGTTTCCTTAATAATCTCACCAGGGAGAGGTGTTGTGTCCATGGTTTGCTCAGTGCAGGTTGAGGGTTTATGTTGTTGCTCTTCATCAAGCACAGCCTGGTTCCTGCAAACACAAGGTGGGTGGTGGCTTCTGCAAACCAGCATCTCTTGGGTATTGAAACAAGTCTCCCTGGCCTACAGATCCCCAGCATTTTTTACAAGGCAGGTGACTTCTGATGTGAAAAACCATTGAATCTTTACTGCTGCAGAGATGGAGCAAGCAGGGATGCAGTGATGAAGAATTCTGAAGGATGGAGGGGATGAGGAACCCACAGGTGCTGGGAGGCTGTGACTCCATGTAGGGGCGGGTGCCTTTTTGCTTACAGGACAGGTGGCTGAGCCTGGCAGCCCCTACAGGCAGTCGTGTTGGGAAGACGTCATTTATCTCATCTTCAGTGTTGCTCACCTCATCTCTGTTTGACACTTCATTTAGCATTGCTTACCCCTGAATTTAGGGTGTTGGTAGGGAGCTGCTCCCCACTGCTGGTTCCACACTCACTTTCATCAAAATGGATTTTTTGTTTTAATTTTGCTAAGCTGGGCATCAAATCCAGCTCAGTGGCTGTTGTGGACCCCCAAAGCTGTTTGGGAGCCTCTGTATCCTCCAGACACTGCCTCCAGGCACCATAGGGCTCTTCTCTCAGCTGCGGAGGGAGTCAGCTTTGCCATCCTGAGCTCTCTTCTAGTTTGCTGGCACTTTCCCGTTCCCCGGTCCTAATCCAGTTACTATGGCTTAGCAGCATGACTTGCCTCCGAGGGGCAAGCTCAGGGCGGGCTGCTGGGCTGCGGCTGCTGCCCAGGTTTATTTGCGTTGCAGGCTGTGGGTGAATTCCTGCTACTGGAGTGAAGGAAGGCGCTGCTTTCTCAGCGCCCCCCCGCCCCCAATGCTGGCCCTGCTGCAAACCCCCCAGCCCTGAGCAGCTCAGGTCTGTGCCACCAGGCTTCGCCCAGGCAGCAGCTCATGCTGGCCACAGCCTCTCCCTAAAATAACGGTTGCTACAACCCGAGGCATAAACAAGCAGGAGAGCTTAGCACAGCAAGCCCAGGCTTCCTTCCAGCAAACGCAAGGTTTGCTTGGGTTTTTTCCAAGGTCTCTGCTCCCTGCCCTGCTCGGCTGCTGCCTGGGGAAGCCATACGGCAAACGGGAGCCAGTATGGTCAGTGCTGGAGCAGGATGCAGGCAGCCCTGCGTGTCTCTGCAGTTGTATTCAAGCCACGATTCATATGACTTTGATGGTGAAAGGCTGTTTCCCACCATGCCGTTGCACATGCTCACCTGCATAATGCGTTTTTTCCCCATGAAAGCTTGTAAGACATAGATCCCATAAACCAGCTGTCTGGGCTGGTTTGGCTTATGGGGGTTTTGCTGGTGCCTCCGGGGCTGGCACTGTTGCGTGGGTGGGCAGTGCTGGCAGTGGGTTTCCATTTTTACACCTGAACTATCCAAAGAGTGACTGCATCTGAAGCGTGTCTGCAGTGATGTCCCTTCATGGGACAGTCTCTGGATGTGCCAGGAGCAGCCCAGCTGGGTGTCCTCAGGGTGCAGATGCCTCAGGGCTGTCTCTGCTCTGTGCTTAGAAACAAAAGCTCATAGAATGGTTTGGGTTGGAAGGGACCTTAAAGCCAATCCAGTTCCAACCCCCTGCCATGGGCAGTGTCTCCAACTGGATCCGGTTGCTCCAAGCCCCATCCAACCTGGCCTGGAACACCTCTAGGGATGGGGTGTCAGTGAGTTCTCTGGACAACATGGGCAAGTGCCTCCCCACCCTCACAGGAAAACATTTCTTCCTAAATTCTTGTCTAAATCTCCCCTATTCCAGCTTAAAACTGTTATTCCTTGTCATATCTTGTGCTCAAACCCCCTGAAAAGAGGCAGCGGAGGGCAGCAGGATGCTGGTGGCCACAGTGCCACTGGTATCCAGCAGCCTGGGCTGCGACATAATCCAGGATTGTCTAATTGGTGTTCCTTATTTGTCTAGTAGTGTTTAACGCCAACAGTGAGCGACTGTGACTTGTCCCTGCAGCTGCTGCTACCCCTCCTCGGGCTCAGCTTCGCTTTTCGGGGGAATTCTTGCAGCTGGGGCTTTGTCTGGCCTGGGCGAGCACAGCAGCGAGGATGCCAGCGCCTGGCAGAGCCGGCACAGGGCTGCTGCCTCAGGCTGTGGGTCACTGTTACGGGTAGTATTGGGAGCAGGGGGGTCTTATCTGTCTCTGCCTGGGGTGAATTGGGGATGTGCGACCTCTCTGCCTGTGCCGGCTGCACATCTTGCCCCTTCTCGGGCTGTGTCGCAGTGTGAGGTGTCAGTGTGAGCCCCTAACCTCTCAAGTGGCGCTTGGGAGGTTTTTAGTGGCAGGGGATTTTGGGCAGGAAAGCCTCTCCCAGGAGCATGCCGGGTCCACCAGGTCTTGTTGAGGAGAAGAGCCAAGCGCAATGGTTACGGCATTTGCTTCAAAGATTTGGTTTGAGACCGTGCTCATGAGGATGTGAAAAGAGCTTTGGGCCAGTGCAGCCTGTGTGTGTCCCCAGGCACCAGAGGGGACAGTCCCTGAGCAACCCTGGTGGCCATAGGTCTGTGTTAGACAGGGAGGTGGCACTGGGGCTGCGGCTATTGCAAGGGGTCCCGCAGTGGTTGCGTGCTGCAGGCCTGGAGGAGGCTTTGGGTCAGAGCTGGTGCCAGCAGGATGTGGCTCTGCTGGGCTTGTGAGAGCTGCTGAGATCAGGATGGGGTGGAAGGGAGACCCAGTCCAGCGATTGCTGCTTGGTGACAAAACGAGAAGCAGCCTTTGGTCCCCAGCACTGGTGGCATCTTGCTCACGTCCCTAAGCCTCCTCTGTCCTCGCTTGCCATCTCTTCCTTCCCTTGCCTGCCTCCCTGACACATCTTTTCCAAAGACGACCTACATTTTCCTTGCTGTGGCTGCCGCCTGTGCTGCTCCTGCAGCTTCTCTCCCTCCCCCACCTTCCTCTTTCTTTTACCGCAAATATTTATAGGCACTCGTGTTGGCTGTCCCCGCTGGGACTGCTGGCTCGCCGGTGGGTGATGGTGCCCAACAGGCTCTGAGCCCTTTTCCTGCGAAGATGGGGTTTGTCCCGAGGGGTTGAATGTCTGTGAAAACAGCTCATGGGATGAAGGAGGGCAGGGGAGGTGTCCCAGGGGGAAAAGAGTGGAGACCACGCTATGGGGTCCATCCTCTCCAACATCCATCTCTCCCCAGGATGAGATTGAGGAGCTACGTGCTGAGATGCTGGAGATGAGAGACGTCTACATGGAGGAGGATGTCTACCAGCTGCAGGAGCTCCGACAGCAGCTGGACCAGGCCAGCAAGACCTGCCGCATCCTGCAGTACCGGCTGCGCAAGGCTGAGCGCCGCAGCCTGCGCGTGGCACAGACGGGCCAGGTGGATGGCGAGCTCATCCACAGCCTCGAGCAGGATGTTAAGGTGAGGCTGGGGGGGCGAGTTCTCCACCTGGGCAGTCCCCAGGGCCTCTAAAGTAAGAGGTGGACGTGGTGGCTGGTGAAGCACAAGGGGTTGGCAGGGGACTTTAGGGTGCAGGCAGCACCATGGGGATGTGCTGTTAAGGGTTGCAGCCCCTTAATGGGAGCATTACAATTCCCCACTTAGAATCATAGAATCATAGAATCACCAGGTTGGAAGAGACCCACTGGATCATCAAGTCCAACCATTCCTATCAATCACTAAACCATGTCCCTCAGCACCTTGTCCACCGTCCCTTAAATCCCTCCAGGGAAAGTGACTCAACCACCTCCCTGGGCAGCCTCTGCCAGTGCCCAATGACACTTTCCACAAACAATTTTTTCCTAATATTCAGCCTAAACCTCCCCTGGTGGAGCTTGAGGCCTTTCCCTCTCATCCTGTGCCCTGTCACTTGGGAGAAGAGGCCAGCACCCTCCTCTCTACAACCTTTCAGGTAGTTGTAGAGAGCAATGAGGTCTCCCCTCAGCCTCCTCTTCTCCAGGCTAAACACCCCCAGCTCTCTCAGCTCTCTTCAGCAGCGATACAAGAAATGGGAAGAAGTGCTTTCAGCTCATGGGTGGTCTGGGCATGGGGGCATTTGGGGAGACAGAGAGGATGGAGAGGGCCAGTGTTGCCAAGGATGAAGGTCTCAAAGTGCCATATGTGAGGTTCATCCTGTGCAGGCTGGGTCCAGGGTCAAAGCTATCCTGCACTGATGGGGACAGGATGGGGCCACCACTGCAGTGCAAGTGCTTTGGGGACCTGGGATTTGCTCTTCTCAGTTGTGGTGGGAACCTCGCAGAGCCCCGGGTGTGGACTAGGGCAGGGAGAAGAGGATTTCTGCAGAATGCCATTGCCTCACCCTCTCCAGCTGCTGGCCTTCAAGGAGCCACTGGTGCCAGTGAGTGTTTGCTGAGGGCTTTTGCCGATGCAGCCGCTGCCTGGAGGGAGGAGCGGTGGCAGCCAGAGACAGCTCAGGGTGGGCAACAGCCTCTTTGTTTTTTCAAACAGAGAGCAGGCAGCCCTGGAGCTGAGATGTGGAACAAGCGCAGGGCTGCAAACCTGCCCATCCTCCCTGGGGATCCTCTCAAAACTGCCTGGCAACTCCCTGCTCGGGGTGCTGGTGCCAAAACCACTCCCTTTCTGGAAAAAAAAGGCACAGCTTATCCATGGGGGTAGCAGGACCCCAACCCCACAGTCTGTGCCCTGCAGTGGGGCTCGCTGATGCCTCCACAACACTGGTGCCCTGGGCTAGGCAGCGGACCAAGGAGTTGGGAACAATTTTTCCTTTCCTGCAGGTGCAGGAGCAAACGCTTTGTGATGTTAAGCTCCCTTTATACTGAGGGCTGATCTCTTGCAGGGATTCCAAGGGAGAGCTCTGGGACCGTGCCCGGAATGGATGGAGGCACCCATCGCCCCAGGGGCAGCTGACGCTTTTTTCCATAACGTGATGCAGCAGCTCGCCTTTCTCACAACTAGCACAGCTGCTGCCTGCTCTGATGCTGCCCACCAGCTTTCCCAGTCTCACAGAGGCTTTTTTAGTCTTATAGAGGCTTTTTCAGTCTCACAGTGCAGGAAAAAAGTAGGAAAAGGCAACAAGCATCCCCACAGCATTGTGTTAGGGCTGAGGAAGGCAGGTTTTGGCCGTGGGATGGGGACACAAGGCAGTTTTGCAGCTAGGGAAGGGGTAGCAGTGATCACAGCACACGATCAAGGGGAAACACAGAGGGACCAGGGTGTCACCCAGCACAATGTTTGCTCCAAAGAGTCTCGGTAACTGCCTGATGATCTCTGCATGAGTATTGTAGGTGCCCAGGCACTGTATTCCCAGCCCACCTTGTGCCCAGCCTGATGACAACCTCATTGTGTCCCCAGGTGGCCAAGGATGTCTCCGTTCGGCTGCACAATGAGCTAGAAGTAGTGGAGAAGAAGAGGATCAGGCTGGAGGAGGAGAACGAGGACCTGCGCCAGCGGCTCATCGAGACAGAGCTGGCCAAGCAGGTGGTACAGAACGAGATGGACAAGCTCCGAGAGGTGAGTGGAACATGGAGGGGGGACAGGGAGGCATCCCCAAGGCTCTGCTCGTAGCAGGTGTCCTGGCCCTGCACTGTGGGATCCCCCATCCCTGCTCACATTGCTGAAACCCAAACTGTGCTGCAGATGCTCGTGAAACCCGAGCAGAGCCTGTCATCGGCGAAGCGTGCTTCAATCCACGCTGCGGGCATGGGGTGAATTGAAGGGGGTGAGGCTGCAGGACTTTTCCCCCCCTTGCCCTAGAGACACTTGATATGTCCTTGGCCATTTGCTCAGCCCAGCCACCTAGTCCGTGCTCAACTCCCACTGGCCAAAGCTCTGCACGATGTGTGGAGTCCACCGTGTCCCTGGCACAGTGCCGGGTGCTGGCCACATCCTGATCTCAGCAGCAATCACGAGCTTTCATCGGGCTGAACCATGGGGGCTGTGTGGCAGCAATGTCCTGGCAGTGTCCCAGCGGTGCTGAAGAGTTGGGGGGTGGGGGGGTGTCCCAGGACACTGACGTGGTCCTGTCAGTGTCCTGGGAAGCCATGTGCTGTGCATGTCGCCGTATCATAGAATCAGAGAATCACCAGGTTGGAAGAGACCCACTGGATCATCGAGTCCAACCATTCCTATCAAACACTAAACTGTGCCCTTCAGCACCTCATCCACCCATCCCTTAAACACCTCCAGGGAAGGTGACTCAACCCTGTCCCTGGGCAGCCTGTTCCAGTGCCCAGTGACCCTTTCTGTGAAAAATTTTTACCTGATGTTCAGCCTGAACCTCTCCTGGTGGAGCTTGAGGCCTTTCCCTCTCGTCCTGTCCCCTGTCACTTGGGAGAAGAGCCCAGCTCCCTCCTCTCCACAACCTCCTTTCAGGTAGTTCTGGAGAGCAAAGAGGTCTCCCCTCAGCCTCCTCTTCTCCAAGCTGTGTGTGGGGCCAGGGCTCTCTGTGCCCTGCTGGGTTTGGGACCAGCTCCCAGCCAGGAGCAGTGTCATCCTCAGTGGCAGGAAAGGCATCCTAGTGACAGCACGCGCTTGTTATCCATCGCAGCGCTTGTAACCCACTTCCCTACTGGCCGGGATGCCTTCGGTCCCCGAGGAGCCTCGGGAAGCATCGCTAACTGAGCCATCAGGGCAGTGCGTGGGAGGAGATGTGCTGTGACAGAGCTCTGGCCCTGCTCCCACAGAGGACAGGACGGGGACACGGGGCAGGGAGGGCGCTCTCTGCCCCAAGCTGAGCTCCTGAGCACAGCAGGGCAGGGAGGCAGCGCACGGTTCAGGATCTCTGGGGCCAGCTCTGCTTAATGCAGGGGCCGTAGTTAAACCACAAGACCTGGCCGGCATTGCACGCATCCCCTCTGTGCCATCTCCTCCCAGGGTGGCACGGAGCAGCATCACCCCAGCCGAGGTGTCTTCTCTCTCCACCGCGCAGCCTCTGCTAACAGGCGTGAAATGGGTTTCCCTGCAGCCTGCGAGCACGGGTTGAATAACAAATGGCAGCAGCGGGAGCTGGGCTGGAGGATTTCTGCGCTTGAAAAACAAGCTGAGAAAATGGTTGCGTGGTCACTGTGCAGGGAGAACTGAGCACCGGCTGCTGCCTTGCGCTGGCAAAAGAGCGTGGGACAGGATACGACCCTGCTCTGCAGCTGCCTGAGCCCAAAGGGGACACTGCCGGCTGGCAGGAGACTGAGCACAGCTCCCCCGACCTCAGGATGGCGTGTCCCCAGGCCAGCAAGGGCATTGGGGTTACTCACTGATTGCAGAGCGCTAATTAGACAAACAGCTAACGGCCCTCTCCCACCTCCTCCCTGCTGCTGGAGGGCGAAGAGCGTGGCAGAGCTTGTTAGCAGCCAAGCCGAGGTGGAGGTGGAACGGAGGAGGCTGCACAGGGCTGGGCTTACCCCCAGGGCTGATTATTTCTCCCTTCCAAGAGGTTTCTCCTGTAATTGGATAATTGTTGGGATAGGCTGATCATCCCTAATGGTGCACGCATTTGTACCTACAGCTCTACACCTCCATGGCAACCTCCTGGGGGGCTGGAGAAAAGTGAGACAGGTCCAGCTATCCCCATGCCAATGTTGAGACCCTTAGGTATGGCCAACCCAAGGGATGCGCCCAAGGTGGAGCAGTGACAGCCACCGTCTGACCCAGGGTGCGCTGCGTGGGGCTGAGGGATGCCGACGTGGCACAGCCAGCCCCTGCAAGAGGCTCTGCAGCAGCAGCAGCAGCTCCAGCGATGGTCGTGGCCTTAATAGGAAAGCCTGGAGCCCAGCACCTTGGCACAGGCAGCAAGCTTACATTTCACAGCTGCTTTCTTTGGCTGCTGGGCCTCAACGCCAGCTTGGAAATACAGACAGGGCAGCTGCATGGATCAGCCGGTGCTCTTGGGGTGCTGCGTGGATGATCTTGAGGGTTTCCCCCAGCTCCCTAGATAACTGGCCCTGCCTTGGTCTCGCACTTTCTTTCCCCCCTATTCCGATCTCCCTTATTAATCCATCTGGCCTCCCCATCTCCCAGCTGTCCTCACAAGCCTGGAGATTGTCCCTTGTGTCCCCAGGCACTCCGGGGGCAGGGTCAGCATCATCCTGCTGAGGAACCCTCCCCATAGCTGGGTGATGAGGATACATCCTGTGCTTGGGGGAGAGGCAATGGGGAATGTCATCATCTGCTGCTCTCACACTAGGATGCCCCCAAAAGCCCGTCCTTTGGGGGTTGGATTCCCCACTCCATCCAGCCCTGACAGGACCATGACTCAGCCTCTCCACAGCTCATTTCCTGCTCACTCCTGCTTTCTCACTACTCGTTTGCCTGGAGGGGGAATTTCTGGCCGAGCCTCATGATATGATGCTTGGCTGTCCAGCTTCCCCACAGGCCCACTGGGGCTCTGGTGTGTTCCTGGGGTTCACAAGCTGCTGGAGGAGTCAGTGTCCATGTCCATCCATGCTGGGCTGCTGTGCTTTCACTGTGGGTAACAGCTCTCTCTTCTCTCTGCAGAATTCCCTGAAGAAGCGGGGGTCTCGCTCCTTGGGGAAGACTGAGAAGAAGCCGTCAGTGCAGGTATCAGCACCAGCGTGTCCAGGACATGCTACAAGTGCCCACAGTACCCCAAGTTGTGGTGCCAGGCGAGATACGCCTGGCCCAGAAGTAAATCTGAGCATGGCAGCACCATCCCCTCCCTTGCAGGGCTTTCCTGCCTTTCAGAGACCCTGCATAAGGGAGGGATTGATGTGCTGGGCCATCCTCATTGTCCTCAGCCACTGGTCTCATTTATCAATGGAGCATCAGTGGCTGGCCGGTGGCTTTAACCCTTTCTGTGGATCAGTAAGGAGCATTAGGACTTTGACTTTCCCATAACGATGCTGCTTCTACTCTTGGGTTGCGGCTGTTGCAACCCGTGTCTCTCCTGCCTGTGCCAGCAGCTCTGTTTGAGGATGGCCCAGGAGCCTCGTGGTGTTTGGGGGAGCTGTGGGTCCCTGGGGGGAATGGCTGGAGGCTGAGCTGTCTCTGCCTCGTGCCAGGCTGCTGGGGCAGTGCAGGCAAGGGAGGATTTGCCTGCGGCAGCAGGATTTCAGCTGTCACTTGCTGTTGGGTTGAGCTGCTGTGACTCGCTAATGCTGTTACCAGGGGCTTGAGGGGCAGAGCTGCTGCTGCAGGAATAGAAATGCAAGTGTTTTAATACTGGAAAAATCCTCTTTCAAAGGCAGAAGTCCTGAAAGGTTTATTTTGGGGAGTAGATCTGTTCCCCTAAAGCTGGGACAGGGAGGGAGACCCTGTAAAGCTGCTCCTGCTGAGAGCATCTCATGGCAGGGACCCCGAGCACCCTGAGAGTTTCTGGGCAACCTGTGTCACTTGTGGCACAGCCAGCTCCGTGCTGCTACAGGACAGGGATCCCTAGGCCCTCAAAAATTTTCCATTTTGGTCTTTTATTTATCATCTTTCTTAAACCTCATCCTTGAGAGCCCTTTCAGGGCAGCTGATAGTCCCGGAATCCTGCCCCCATTTCCCCAAAGAGCAGGTTGTGGCTTTGCCCCTACAGCAGGCTGTGCCCCAAGCTGAGGAGGCTGTCTGGGAGCCCCTCTATCACCCTCACAGGAAACAAACCCCTGCCCTGGGCCGCAGTAAAACCTCCCTCTGCTCCCCACAGCCCCGAGGAGCCAAGACCTCTCAGCCTGGGGCCATGGGGCTGGATCTGACCCCAGGTCTACAGTGGGACCAATGCTCTAGGAAGGAGTTGATGCTGGAAAGCAAACCCTGAGCTTCTTTGGGTGCAGATGCCCCTGGATATGGCCTCCCTGGCACTCCCTCTCCCACACAGCCATGTCCCACTGGCCCCGCAGGCACGGATGCTCGTGACTCATCCGTGGCTTCCTGGGCCCCTTTCCTGCGCTGGGCGAGCATCGTTGCTTATTAAAAGTGGACCTGGGGGGAGGACAAACTCGATGCTGAAGTCTGCCCCGCACCCCAGAAGCGCTCAGGGTGGTCTTGGGGATGTATGTGTCCCTCCAGCGATGCCACAGGGCAGACGCACACACTGAGCTGCTGCTTTTTTTTTTCTCCTGGAAAAACAGGAACTGAGGTCATGTCTGCCCCGGCCCGGAGAGCTGGCCCTCCCCAAATCTCCACAGCTAATTAGGGAGGCACAGCTTTAATGCGTCTTAGCGAGGCTGCGTCTCCATGTGCAAGCAAGGAAGAGCAGCAGGCTTGTCCCTGTGGTCATGGAATAGCATTTGGGGGGTCAAATGGCACCCCAAAGTCACAGGGCATCCCCATCCTTGACATAAGCAGCCTGGGAGGTTTGCAGAGTAAATGGTTGCTGTGAGATATGGGGGGGTTAGCATGGGCATGGCTGGGGTGTCCCAAAGAGGGGGGACAGCTTGTTTTTACCATCCAAGGGACAGGAAAGTGGATGAGCGAGGTGGCTGCCAGGGCTAGTAGGCACTTGGCTACCTCTAGCCCCTACCCGGAGCTCCACTGGGTGCCACGGGATGAGGGTCACAGCCTGTCAGGTCTCCTGGCAGTCACTGTGCCAGAGCTTGGAGCACTCAAGTGACCCCACAGCACAGGAAGCCACGAGCTGGATGTCAGGAAATCCTCATCCTCCATCCAAAAAGCTTTCCAAAGCAGAGAAACGGTCGGCCTGGGCAAATAGCCGAGATCCTTGCTGCTAAATATAAACAGCACACAGAGAAACGGTCCTAAGAAGCACAGGGACTTGGGAAGGCTGATGCAAGGGGTTTGCCTGGGTTTTCAATCCCCTGACGAGGTGGTGGCAGCAAGAGAAGTGCTGGGTGAGGACTTCAGGAGGTTTCAGGCAGATGCTGAAACTGAAACTGCTATTTTTTGCCCTTGATGGAGCATTTGTGGCTGAGCAGGGAGAGCAGAGCCCTGGTGGGGCGGTGGCAGTAGCAGCAGCACCAGTCATTTCAGTGCTTGCCAGCTTTCGGAAGGGACCGTATGGGTGGGTTTTGTTTTGCTCTGCAGTCTGACAGCTTTCCCTCCCCCTCCTCCCCACGGCCAATCAGGCTTAGTCCATCCACGCTCAGTGTCCTTCCTGGAACTGAAGCCAGAGGTCTCCTCTCCTGGCCATCCTGCCCTGTTTCCAGAGTCTCCCTGAAAGCCTCCAGGATGCATCCTAAATTTTTCCCTCCTCTCTATGACTGGAGGCTACATCTCCCTGAGAATCACCGGGATGTCTCCTCAGCATGCTCAGAGCCACCGTGGCGGCTGGGAACACGTTTCTAACACCTAAACTCTCTTGGTCCCCAGGAGGACAGCGCAGATCTGAAGTGCCAGCTGCATTTTGCCAAGGAGGAGTCGGCCCTGATGTGCAAGAAGCTGACCAAGCTGGCCAAGGAGAACGATGGCATGAAGGAGGAGCTGCTCAAGTACAGGTCCCTGTACGGGGACCTTGACAGCTCCCTCTCCGTGGAGGAGCTGGCCGACTCTCCCCATTCCCGGGAGGCTGAGCTGAAGGTCCACCTCAAGCTGGTGGAGGAGGAAGCCAACATCCTCAGCCGAAGGATAGTGGAGCTGGAGGTGGAAAACCGTGGGCTGCGGGCAGAGATGGATGACATGAAGGGCCAGGGGGACAGAGAGCTGCCAGGGCAGGACATGCGGTTCCTGGCAGGCATCTCGGGCTGTGGGGACACAGGGGACACGGTGGCTGAGCTGCGCAGGCACCTGCAGTTCGTGGAGGAGGAGGCCGAGCTGCTGAGGCGCTCGCTGCTGGAGCTGGAGGACCAAAACAAGCTCCTCCTGAACGAGCTGAGCAAGTACAAGTCTGACCACGAGCTGGATGTGACGCTGTCGGAGGACAGCTGCTCAGTGGTCAGCGAGCCGTCGCAGGAGGAGCTGGCCACAGCCAAGGTGCAGATCAGCGAGCTGAGCGGCAAGGTGAAGAAGCTGCAATACGAGAACCGCGTGCTGCTTTCCAACCTCCAGCGCTGCGACCTGGCCTCTTGCCAGACCACCCGGCCCATGCTGGAGACCGATGCCGAGGCCGGCGACTCCGCACAGTGCATCCCCACCCCCGGCTGGAGGGACGCGCTGGGCAACGCTGAAGCTGACGGGCAGGACAGAGCACCCGGCAGTGGGAAGATGCCTGATGGTCCCGCCAAGCTGCTCAAGCCCAAGGACTTGGAGACCTTGCTGGGTATCCGAGACCAGGCGGCGCTTGTCAACAAAGCGATCGATGTCTTAATTTCGGATGCCAACGGCTTCACCTCCGGGCTGAAGGCTTGCTTGGACAACGAGTGCTTAGTGGGCCTTCTGGGCGAGACAATAGGTGGTGGCAGCGAGAGCCCCAGCGATGCCAAGCTGATGAACGTGCTCCTCATGCGGCTGGGTGTGCTCCAGCAGGACTTGGGCTGCTTTGTGAGGAAGGTGGACCACCTCACCAGCGGCCTCAAGGAGCACACAGACTCTTTCCCCTTCTCTGGCCCTGGCACCAAAGAGGGACTGCAGAAGGAGCATGCTTCCGACTTCCAGGTATGGGCTTCTTCCCATCTCCCCTGCAGCAGCCACCGCTTTATTTGCTGCCGTATTTCCTCCTGCTTTAATGGAGCAAACCCCAATCTCCAACGTAACCTCCCTTCTGCCTCTCCAGAGCAAACCCAAACTAACACCTCACTGCATGCCAGTGGCACTGGGGACAAGGTAGGACTCTGCTCCAACAGAGTGTGCCCAGGGCAGGAGATGGTGGGCATCCTGGTGCATCCCAGCTTAGCAGGGGCTGACGTTTCACCTGCTGTCTACCCAGCTCAGCCCAGTATCCCTGCCTCTTTGTTTACTGGGGATGAGCTGGGTGGGAGAAGAGCTGCCTGTGACCTCCTGAAAGCAGCTCAAATTGCAGGGACCCTTGTTTCAAGAAGCCCAAGCCCCCAGTGGTACACAGGCAGGGTAATCTGGAGAAGGCTCCAGGTTCATCCATTGGGGAGCACTTTTGGAGCAGCAGAGAGCAGCTCGTGCCCTGCCGTCCCCCTGCTCATCGAGCCCAGCTTGATGTCAGTGGTGGTTGGGGCTGCAAGCACAAGCCCCTTTCTGGAGCACACTCGCTTGTTCAGAGTCCTATTTTTCTGCATGTGGCCCCCCAGCCCCAGGTCCCAGTCTGCCCCACTGCATGGCACCATAACTGGTGTTTGCACATTTTTTCCCTCTTTCTCTCTTTTTTCCCCTTTTCCCCAAACAATCCAGGCCACGTGTCTCCTCATCCTGTGTTTCCTTTTGGTTTCTGCATTGTCTCCCGCCATGGTGATGAAGCTCCTTCTCCTCCTCATCCTTTTTGTTGTCTTGTAGTTCTTTACTGTTTCGGAGACCCATTGTTTTGTTTTCTGGCTTTTTTTTTTCTTCCCAATCTTTTGGTTTGTTCTCATTAACTTGCCCACGCATGCAGCAGCCTGATTTTAGGGACGCCGACCCTTACCGCATCCCCCATGCCAAGGACGCAGACCCCACGCATTCCCGGAGCTACAAAACCTGCCAGCCTGAGGAGAACGACTCCTATGCCACCGAGGTACGACACAGGTGGGGTGCCGTGTCCCCTTAGCCAGTGGAGTCGGGGACAGGGCTGCAGGGATGGGTTTGTCCCTTTTGAGACCTGGGAACAAAGGAAGCTGCAGAAGCCTGTCAGGGATGGACACAGGGAGCTGCGTCCTCTCAGCCGGTGGGGATGGGGACAGGGCTGTAGGAATGGGGTTGTCCTTCTTGAGAGCTGGGGACAAGGGAAGCCACCAAACCTCATCAGGGAGGGTCATGGGAAGCTGTGGCCAGGCACAGCCCACCATTCCCTTCCCCTCCTCCTACTGTTGCAGATGAAGGAGCTGCAGCTGGTGCTGTCAGAGGCCAACGAGAGCTTGCGGGGACTGCAGGAGCAGCTCTCGCAGGAAAGGCAGCTGAGGAAGGACGAGGTGGACAACTTCTCACAGAAGATCTGCCAGGTGAGTGAGCAGAAGCCCCAATCTGTGGGAAGGGGATGTCCCTGTCTGCATGACCGTGTGACCTCCAGACCCAAGATAATGACCCGTTTGGGGACCCCAGTGTCACCCAGGACCACATATAGTGTGTCCCATGTTCCAGGGGCTGTAGGGCTGAGCACAATCCTCCTTGCACATGGGTGTGCAGCCGTGCAGGGCTTCCACCCACTGCAGTACCTTGATGGCCCTGCTCTCCTCAGCACACAGTCGCAGTGTTGCAGTTTCCCAGAGGTGTTAAACAGGGAACCAGCACCAGTTTCAGCCCAGACCCTGGAGTGGAGGCACCACATCCCTGCTGCCAGCCCCTGTCTTTGAGCCCATGCCTCTCTCTCTCCAGCTGAAGGAGGACCACCAGAAAGCACTGCTGCGGCGGGAGTTTGAGCTGCAGAGCCTGAACCTGCAGAGGCGGCTGGAGCAGAAGTTCTGGAGCCAGGAGAAGAACTTGCTGGTGCAGGAGTCGCAGCAGTTCAGACAAAGCTTCCTTCTGCTCTTCATGAAGCTGAAGTGGTTCCTTAAGCGCTGGCGCCAGGGCAAGATGGTTCACAGCGAAAGCGAGGACTTTTTGGAGGTACTGTGTACTGGGAGGTTTCACCTTGGCTGCCTTGGAGAGAGGGCCACGCTTTCAGGCATCCCTGTGACTGTCTCTCCTGCCTATTCAGAGTTGTTAAGCTGTCCTCTATCCCTGGCCATGGGCTGTGGGTCACCTCATCACCTTGGCCGTGCTGTCTTCTGCAGGTGAACAGCATGAAGGAGCTGTACCTGCTGCTGGAGGAGGAGGAGCTCGCCCCACAGCAGCAGCCAGACAACAAGATGTGCGCCGGGGATGCCTGGACCCCCAGCACGGTGAGGAGGGTCCCTACAAGGCCAGCGGGTGGACAGGATCAGTCCCCACTGTGGCTGTGTGGTACAGGGTGGCTGCTCCTCTCAGGGTGCATGGCTGAGAGGGGATGCTCCCACTGATATATCACAGCCAGGGTGGTCTCTAGTGACACCCTTTGTCACCTTAGGGGTGGGCAAGCCGCAGGGGTGGGGTGCAGAGAGAGCAGCTCTCATGAGGTCCCACCCCACTGGGTTCCCTTTAATGTGGAGCCCCAGCCCCCTTTGCTCACCTCCGATGTCCCAGCAGCCCAACGAGTGCATCAAGATCCTGGCAGACATGAAGGTGACCCTGAAGGAGCTGTGCACGGAGCTGCGGGAGGAGCGGCACGGTGCCAGCGAGCTGCAGCAGCAGTTCACCAAGGCCAAGGCTGCCTGGGAGATGGAGCGCACCGAGCTCAAGTGCCACATCGCCCAGGTGGGAGCCCCAGCCCCTCCACGGGCTGGTGGGAACGTGGGGCTGGGGGTTTGCCTGCAACGCGTGCCGATCGCTGGCTGTTGAGCAGGGCTGGGAGGCAGGGTGGCACTGTGGGAATCTCACTTAGCAGCTACTCCAGCAGGCGAATTTCTATAGCAACGGGGCTGGCATGTAAATCCGATAGTGGAGCAGCAGAGGATGCTCTTTATTCCTCTGCGTGATTTGTCTAGGGTGGGCAGGAGGGTGCTGGGGCTCAACAACCTTCCCCAGGACAGGCAGCTGGGAGTGGCATCAGAGCCCTCTTCTCTCTGGGAAGAGCGTGGGAGGGTCTGCACCCCTGTGGATGCTATAAGAGGGATGCATGCCTGCGGCAAGGGCAGGAGGTGAAGGAGGACAGACACAGGGGAAGCTCCTTTGCACAGAAGCAATCCCATCAATCCACCAGCCTTGCCCTCACAGTGACAAGGGTTTTTCTGCTCCCTCATGCCGTGCTGTGGCTGGAGATCAGCTCCAGTCCCTGGAACAGGTGCACATCTTGTTTCCCATCTGCTGCTGTGTGGCGAGCTCATCCTCCTCCAGCAGCAGGTGCAGCTCCTTCGTGCTGTTCACCTGCAGAAGACGGCATGGCCTGGGTGATCACAGAATCATAGAATGGTTTGAGTTGGAAGGGATCATCTCAGTCCAACCCCCCTGTCATGGGCAGGGACGTGTCCCACTGGGTCAGGCTGCTCCAAGCCCCATCCAGCCTGGCCTGGAACACTTCCAGGGATGAGGCAGCCACGACTTCCCTGGGCAACCTAGGCCAGGGCCTCACCAGCCTCATAGTGAAGAATTTCCTCCTAATATCGAGTCTAAATCTTCCCTTCTCGGATTTGTAGCCATTCCCCCTCATCCCATCACTGCATGCCTTTGTAAAAAGGGTTGAGGGGACCCAAATGAATCCAGCACCACTGAGGCAGGTTTTCTCCAGACAAAGTTCAGTGGTTGTCTCCATTTCTCTTCTCTATCCTACAAAAGAAAGCAGAGCTGCCACGGTGTCAGCACCCTGGCTTCAGGGGCTGTTTTGGCTGCCAGTGGCAGCAGTGTCCTCGGGCATGGCCATGCCAGCCTTGCGGTCGATGCTGCCCCTCTCCGGGAGTTGGCTGGGGCAGGCAGGATTGCAGGCAGAGCACAGCCAAGCAGGCAGGACTCTCAGCCTGCGTCCCACTGGGTGACCGTCTGGCCGGCCGTGTGGCACAACACGGCTGCAAACACAGTCACCAATGTGTGTCCTCCCTCCAGCTGGAGTCAAAGGCAGGCAAAGGGATCACAGAGCGAGCGCTGCCAGACTGGAAGGTGGCGTTGAAGAGGGAGCGTGAGGAGCACCAGCATCTCCTAGCTGAATCCTACAGCGCTGTCATGGACCTCACCAAGCAGCTGCAGATCAGTGAGAAGAACTGGAACCAGGAGAAGGTGGAGCTGCTGGCCCGCTTCAAGGAGGAGCAGCAGCAGGCAGAGCAGCAAGCGAAAGACCTGCAGAACAAAATCAACCAGGTATGATGTCCCCCATCATGAAAATGTCCTCTGGCCTCTGCCACTTGCCCCTCACGTACACTGGGGGGCAACTGGCAAATGGATTTACTTGCCCAGAGGGGCACGTATTGCACACGTTGAGTGACCGACACGTCCTCCAGTTGCAGAAAGGAGCCAACGCATGGGCATTGAAACACTCTGAAATGGAGAAGCACAGTAGCAACTGGAAAGAGGTGAGCAAGAGAAGGCAGAGGTTTCTTGAGGTGCTCGTTGGGCTCAGGTCTATGCTAAGTGTTAGATGGGAGGTTGTGAGAACCCTAGATAAAACCCCCTTTCACAGCAAATGAGGTGACAAGGAAGAACACCAGGGGCTGGGGAGAAGGAGAGCGTAGAAACCATCACTGAAACACAGGGGCTTTACTGGGATTATAAAAAGTTGATTTAAAATAGATGTGAGCACAGTGAGCCCCATGAAGCCCTGGAAATGGGATGCTGGACCTGGGTGCATGGGGGAAGGTGGTAGTGCTGGAGAAAAGCAGGGTGCAGCCCCTGCTCCAGCCCATCTGTGTACTTGGTCCTGTGCTTGCTGACACCAGAGCTTTCTTCTGTGTCCTCCTAGGCTCTCAATGAAAAGATCACAGACAAAGAGACAATCTCTGAAGCAGAAGCCAAGGGAACCAACCTTAAAAGGTGAGTACACTGGTGCCTGCATGGTCCCCAGGGCATGGAGAAGGCTGCACAGGGCTGTCCCTGGACTTGGCTACCCTGGCAGCCTGAGGGAGACACAGTCATGGTTCAGGGTTGTCCTGGAGGCCAAGGGTGCCCATGAAGAGCATGACTGGGTTCCCAGGAGGGTCTTATTGGGGTGCCTCCCAAACGGCTGCCCCCCAAACTGCTGTCCTGTCTCATTGTGAGCCTTGTCCTCTCATCTCCCACAGGACCAAGTCTGTTTCCTCCATGTCAGAGTTTGAAAGCTTGCTCGATTGTTCTCCCTACCTCCCTGGAAAGACCGCACCGGGCCTGGGTGACCATTCCCGAGGCAAAAAGGCATCTGCAGCCACCCAACTGCTGCCCAATGGGATCCGGGACAGCATTCCTCCCTCAAACTGTACATATGTGAATATTGAGCAACCTGCCCCCGACAGCCTGGCCAAGGAGAAGTTGGGCATCTCCTCCTGGGACTACTCACGGGCAAGCAGCCTCTCCGGGCATGATCCATCCCAGAAGCAAATGCAGAGGAGCTACACGGCACCTGACAAGACAGGGATCCGCATCTACTACAGCCCCCCTGTGGTGCGGCGGCTGGAGGCACCTCTGGTGCACAACAAGGAGGGGAAGATCATGATTGAACCTGGGTTCTTATTCACTATGGCCAAGCCGAAGGAACCAGAGGAGTCAGCCACCACTGAGAGCACCTACAGTCAATGGCTGTGCAACTTCTCGAAGCAGCAGCGGGAACTGCTAGATGGTGGGATGGTGGAGAGCACGGTGCCACCAGTGCCTCGCTTCCCCTCATCGCTGCATGACCTGGAGATCTCTGGCAACATGAGCGATGACATGAAGGAGATCACCAACTGCGTGCGGCAGGCCATCCGCTCCAGCTCGCTGGAGAGGAAGGTGAAAAGCACCTCCAGCCAGACGGTGGGGCTGGCCCATGTGGGGACGCAGACCATCCAGATGGTGAGCATTGGCCTGCAGACTGACCTGCCGCGGAGCACCGGAGTGCACGGCAAGAGCTGGTCCCCACGCAGCTCCTCCCTTGTGTCCGTGCGCAGCAAGCAGATTTCGTCCTCGCTGGATAAGGTCCATGCCAGGATTGAGCGGCCCTGCTGCTCCCCAAAATACGGCTCTCCAAAGCTCCAGAGGAGGTCTTCCTCCAAGCTGGATGCTTCCAAGGACAGGAGCCTCTGGAACCTGCACCAGAGCAAGCAGAACGGCTCTGCCTGGGCCCGTTCCACCACCACCCGTGACAGCCCTGTCCTCAGCAACATCAACGATGGCTTGTCCAGCTTGTTCAGCGTGGTGGAGCACACAGGCAGCACTGAGTCCATCTGGAAGCCGGGCTGCCCTGATAGCAGCCGGGCCAAGCCCGAAGCACCCAAGTACGGCCTCGTGCAGGAGTTCTTCAGGAACGTCTGTGGGAGGGCACAGAGCCCCACCGCCCCTCCAGAGAAGAAGGAGGCCACTGGGGATGAGGGCAGCAAGAGAGCCGAACACCCCTGCCTGGCCACCCACCATCCACCCGAAAACATCTCCCGAGTCTTGAACAAGAAAGTCTTCAAGCAGAGCAGCTGCGAGGACCCCAAGGCCTCGTCTCCTGGCCAGGGGAGTAAGGACGCAGCCCTGCGGGACCCCGACCTCATCTCAGCCATAGCCAGTGAGGTAACGAGGCCGGGTGCGCCCGCAAGGTGTCCCGCTGTGGTGGGGGATGGGGTGCCTGACCCCTATAACGCCCTGTCTGTCTTTGCAGGACACAGCATGTGACTGCAGCTCCCAGTCCCTCACCTCCTGCTTCGCCCGACCGTCCCGCTCTGCTGTCCGCCACTCCCCTTCCAAGTGCAAACTGCACCCCGCGGACCCCCCCAGGGCGGAGGAGAAGCTGGGGGCCACGAGTGAGTGAGGACAGGGGTCTAGGGGATGCAGCGTGCCTGCTTTCCACTCTCCTACTGGAAGAGCGCCCGTGCTGACGCCCGCAGGGGCCCCTCTCAGAGGTGGCACAGGTGCATCTGTCTCCTAAGTGTCCCCTCGCCCCCGGGGACGCTTAGGAAGGAGATGTGGAGCTGGCATTGGAGGCTGCCGGCAGCCCTGGGTGCACGGGGAGATCCCACCAGGGTGGCTGCTTCACCACCCGCTCCCTCCGAGCCAGCACTGGGGGGTCCTCACCAGTGCCCACCACCCTGGGATGTCAGCTGAGACCCCACCATGCCGAGGGCTGGCGGGGGCCCCGAGAAGGGGAGAGAAGCCTGGGAAGGCTGTTCATGTAGATAGCGCAGGGGTGGGGTGAAGCACAGCCGGGATGCCGTGTGGATGCGATGGATGAAGGCCGTGTGGATGCGATGGATGGAGGCTGTATTGGCCCCTGTAGGGCAGAGGGTGCTGGCTTCGGCTCCTGTGGCCACTGCCAGCGCTGCCTGCCCTGCCCGAGCCCCAGCGCGTCCCTGCCAGCTCCAATTGCGATGTGGTTGCATCAGCCACGGGGCCGCACGTGCTTCCCCGGGTAGGAAGGAGGCAGGGAGGGTCCCTGCGGTCACACAGGCTGGGCGTGGGGGCCCTCCCTGGCCACTCTTCTGTTCTCGGGGGGCTGCTGAGGCTTCTCACAGTTGGCAAGGGTCTGGGCAGACCCCCTGGCTCCTCCAGCTGCAGAGACAGGGTCGCTGGGCGCACAGCATGGGGAGAGACAGCGTGTGCATCCATGTGTGTGCGCACACTCGTGTGTGCAAATCTGCCTCCATCCCGAGGGGCCACGGCTGTGGTGCCCCTCTCTACATTTCACCCACCTCCCTGTCTGGGGCCACTTGTAGTTATTTGCTCCTCCAAGTGCTGAATATACATATTTCTCTTCTTTTTTTCTTTTTTCTTTTTTTTTTTCTCTTGGCTCTGCCCAACTCCGGACAGCCTGCAATGTAAAACCAAGTGCATTTTAAAAATACCGAAACAAGCTACATTGGAGATGCACCAATTGGATTAAGAGATTGTGGGTTGGGAGGCTGCAGCGTGGCCTGCGGTCTGCGCTGTGAGTCCCTTGGTCACCACCAGAAAAAGCCTTATCTGGAGAGGAGGGAGGGCTGCAGCCACAGCCCCTGCAGCAGCACATTGCTCCTGGGGCTGGGGACCTGCATCCCAGCCCCATGCAGAGCAGCGTTGGTGCCCCTGTGCAGCCCCAGGAGCGAGCAGCAGTTGTAGAGGCAGCTGGCTGACCTATTTTTGAGCTGCCTGCCAGGGGCCAGGCCAAGAATTCACCCAGATAGAGCTGCCTGCAGGTGCTCTCTCCTCCTGGAGCTCTGTGCATTGCTCCAGGACCACGTACTTTGCCCTGGGGGCTCTAGTCACTGCTCCAGGGGCTCTGTGGCTTGTTCTGAGATCTCTGCATTGCTTTGGGCCTGTGTACACTGCTCCAGGGGCTGTGCACATTGCTCTGGGGCTGTGTACATCACTCCAGTACCTCCGTGCATTGCTCTGGGGCTGTGTACACAGCTCCAGGGGCTCTGTGAATTGTTCTGGGGCTGCATACTGCTCTAGGACCACTACGCGTTGCTCCAGGACCTCTGTGCATTGCTCTAGGGTCTCTGTGCGTTGCTCTGAGTCCATGTACACTGCTCCAGGACCTCTGTGCATTGCTCTAGGGTCTCTGTGCATTGCTCTGAGTCCATATACACTGCTCTGGGGCTCCATACCCTGCTCCAGGAGCTCTGCGCATTGCTCTGGGGCTCCGTACGCTGCTCTGGGGCCTCTGCGCCTTGCTGTCATCTTGCAGCTTCACTTAAAAAATGCTCCTGCTGCCGAAGCTGCTGCCCCCTCCTGTCCAGCCGCCCGCTGCCAGCAGCAGGCAGGCTGCATCACTGCCACGTCGCAGCCTCCGTCAGCATCTCCACGACGGCCACTCACTGCCTGTGTCTCTGGACACTCCAGCATCAGCCAGGGCCCAGCAGGCCCAACACCGATGGCCTTTTGCCCCACGGGGACCCTTGTCACCCGGGTGCGGGACACGCAGGGCAGGTGCTGCCCACCTTCACCAGCAGCCGGGGCCAGGCAGCATCCCTGCCTGCCACTGAGAAGCCGGGTCCCTGCATCCCGGCAGGCACAAGCGCTGCCGTGGGCGATCTTCTGCTGTACATAGATCCTTTTGGGGTGGTTTTTAGCATTTTCATTGATAACGAGGGGGGGAGGGGGGTGTCTGATTTTGTTCATTTGTTTTGTTTTTTTTTTAAAGACTCCCTACTTTTTGAATGTGGTTTCTCATTTTTACAACTGCCTTTTAATTATTTGTAATATTGGTCTGTTCTGTCGTACTCTGTAAATAGTGGTGCTGGGCATTTTCCCGCGGGGCTGGGGGCTGAGCCAAGGCTGGCAAAGTTTTGCAAAGGCAACGAGAATATTTCTTTGAGGCGTGGAGGCCGCTCATTCAGCCCTGGCCCCCGTGCAGCCTCTCTCCCATCCTCCCTACACCCCAGTGCCCAGTCCAGGGCAAAGCTCGAGGTGCTCTGGGCAAAGCCACTCTTGCCCCTGCCCTATTCTCCTGCTCCCTCTCACCAGCCCATGCCAAGGTTGCATGAAGGGCACCTTCTGCCCCGATGACAGGCCCTCTGCCCACCCCGTCCTGCACTCCTGTCCCATGCCTGCTTCTCGTGATGAATAAAAGCCCTGCAACTCCTCAGCACACCCTCGGTGCTGCCTTCCCGTGCTGTGATGATGAAGTGGACTCTGATGCCTGTCCTGTCTGGGGAACCGGTGCTGCTGTGGAGGGGAGCGTGGAGTGGAGAAGGCACTCATGGGTGGGAAAATGCGCCTCGATACTGTCCCTCTGTCTCCACCACCCTGCCAGCTGCCCAGTCCACACACGGTGTCCCAGCCTCTCATTACCTGCCTGTTTCTTCCCAACACCCTCCCCATATGCTGACCCCGACTGTGCCATCTGTGTCATCACTTCACACCAGGCACCTCCCGGTTCTGCATTGTTCTTGCGATGCTGGTGTTCCTTATGCCTCCCATGTCCCATGCCCAGCAGCTCATCCCAGCCTGCACACAGATCCCCACATCCCCTTTCCCATCATTACCTCTGGCTTCTTGCCCTTGTACCCCTCATCACCCGCAGCTCCCAGCCTCCTCCAGGATCACTGCATTAAACTGTCTCCCCGAGGTCCTTCGTTGTTCACAATGACCCACACCTCCTTCTTTTGCTCCTTCATCATCCTTCATGTCCCATCCCTTTCATCCCTGTTCTTTCACCCCCTTCTCCTATCCTTCCTTTTTATTATCCTCCATCCTCAGTCACATTCATTTCTTCATTCATGTGCTCTTCTATTGCCCACCAGGTCCCATCCTTCTGCTTTTTCATCACCCACTTAACCCAACCCAGCTCTCCTTCCTGTGCTCCTTGGTCATCCCCCCATCCCATTCCTTCTTCCCATGCTCCACAACCTATTATATCCCATCCCTTTTCCTGTGTGCTTTCATCTTTCATGTCCCATCCCTCCTGCTGCTCCTCCGTTGTCCACCCATCCCATCCCTCTCTCCTGTGCTCCTGCCACCCACTGTGTCCCATCCCTCTGTGCTACCCTTTTCCATCACCAACCAGGTTCCATCCTTCCTTACTGTGTTTCTCTATTGGCCATGACATCCTGTCCCTCTTTCCTGTGCGCCTGCATCTTTCCCTCATGTCGTGTCACTTCTTGTGCCCCATGTGTCACCCACCATCTCCTATCCCTTCCTGTTCACCTCCACCCCCTTCATATCCCATCTTTCCTTCCACGCTTCTTCCAGAGTATGCTGTCATCCACTGTGTCCCAACCATCCCTGCCATGCCATGCTCCTCTATTTCCCCTCCTGCCCTCTTCTGCTCCTGCATCCTACATTACATCCTTGTAGTTCTCCTCCATCACTCACCACACACCATCCTTTCTTCCTGTGCTCTACATCACCCACCACCTCCCATTCCCCCTTTATGTGCTCCTTCCTTCCCTTCATATCCCACCTTCCTGTCACACTTGCATCCTGTCCCTCTCACCTGCTCCACCTTCATCCACTACCTCTCATTCCTTATTATTCTCATCCACCTCCCACCATCTCATGTCTTCTCTTCCTTCTCCACTTCTACCCTAACCCACTCAGGCTCATCCTGCTTTGCCTCCAGTTTCTCTTTTCCTTTCATATTCCTTCTGTCAATGTTTCATCATCCCTTCTCATCCTCTATCAGCTCCCACCGTCACTGTCTTCCCCTACATTTTATCCCTGCTTATCTTCTATTAGCTCCCACCACCCCCCCAAAACATTTGAACTTCCTCCACTTTTCATCTCCCCATCTTTCTTCATCCTCTTACACCTCCTATCTCCTCATCCCCTTCATCCTCCTCTGCTTCCCCATACCCAAATCCACCCTCTTCTGTTGCCCTCCAGTCTTTGTCTTTATCCCCTAAATGTCTCTCCATCCTTCCTGTCATCCTTGTCCATCTCACACTGTTACTTCATCCCTCCTTTCTTCATCTCCATCTCCCCATCCCTCTTTGTCCTCTACCAGCTGCCATCTCATCTCTCCTTGCTTTCCTCTTCCACTTTGTCCACCTTCTTCATCCTCCAGCTCCCAGTGTCCCCTAATCTTCACTATGCCCCAATACAGCTGATTGCCTGTGCTTCCTCGTCTTCCACTTCCTACAGCCTGCCCAGTCTTCCTCCTCCTTCCCCAACCTCTGTTTTCCTCTTCATTGTCCTTCACTTTTCAACACTGCCCATACCTCCTTGTCTTCCACTTTCCACCATCTCCCATTCCTTCTCCCTCATCCTCCTATCTCACACATCTTCTACTCTCTCTACTCTTCCCTTGAACCTCCATCTCCCATTGTTCCCCATCATTCTTCATGCTCATTCATCTCTTGTCCTGTCCCGCCTCATACTCAACCTCTGGCTATCTCACCATCCTTTGTTATTCACCTCTCAGTCTTCCTGTTTCTCCTCACACTCCTGAACTTCTCCCCATCTCCCCATCCCTCCTTATCCTCCAAGTGTCCCGGATTTCCCCTCTACCCCTCCCTTACCTCCAACCATCCTCCCTTACCTCACACCCCCTTCTCTCACTATCTTTTCATTCTTCTTCAGCTGACCTCCCAGCTGGACCTCTCCCATTTGTCCTCTCCTCCAGCCTCCCTGCACTCTCTTACTCCCAGCACACCTGACTCCTGCTGTTACTTCCTTCTTGGCTTCTTCCTTTCCCTGCCTTGTATCCCATCCCTTACCAACCCAGGAAAGCCACCACCAGCACAGTCATCCTTGATTGCTGCAGGAAGGGCCCTTACTGCCAGTGGTGGGGTGTGAGGCCCGGTTAGATGGGGAACCAGCCTCCCATCCCATCCCTGCTACTCAAGGTGCTTTCATGGTAGAGGTAATGACTACAGCTGGGAGATTCACACTAGACATTGGGAAACGCTTCCTGGGGCTGGTGCACTTGGAACCGGTCAGTGGGGAGGTGGGAGGATCTCTCTCCTTGGAAGGTTTCACAGGTTAGCTAGATAAAGTCACCAATGTCCCAATGTAGCATTAGCAATAACTATTTCAGAACACAGGGCTCAACCAGAGCCCCCTGGGATCCCTTCAAACATCTTTTGGAGACTTCTCCAAGCAGTGGGTTTCTGAGGCAGGCCAGGCATGGCTTTGAAAGCAGCACTTGGGATGCTGCAGGATATGAGGAACTACCCTCTGCCACTTGCACCTGCTCCATGGTGCTCAAGTGAGACCATCCCACGCTGCCTGAGCAGGCCACCCACACTGTGCAAAGATGCCACCCTACCTGTCTTGAGCAGGATCACATCAGGCTGCTTGAGCAGGACCACTATGCTGCTTTAGCAGGACCATTCCATGCTACTCAAGCAGAACCACTCCAATGCTGCTTGAGCAGCACCATCCTAATGCTGCTCCAGCAGGACCATCCCATGCTGCCTGAGCAGCAACACCCCATGCCCCTCAAGCAGGACCTCTCCAGGCTGCTTGAGCAGAACCCTCCCATGTTGCTCAAGCAGGACCACTCCATGTTGCTCAAGCAGGACCACTCCAGGCTGTTCAAGCAGGACCATCCTGGCTACTTGAGTACCATGGGTCAAGCCAAAGTGGTTTCCTGAAAGACTGCCAGATCCCAGACCAGTGAGTTATCCTGGAGATGACCCCTCAGACCCTAGAACTTGGGACCCTTGCATCATCTTTGTTTTCCTTCCCTCAGGCTGGGCCATGCAGGGACATGGCCATCCCCTACTGATAACCTTATGGCTGCACTGTGGCACCAGGCTGCTGGCAATGCTGTGAAGGGGAGGGCAGGTCTCATCTCCATCCCAAGGGATCCCCATACCCTGAAAGACCTGCATGCAGGGTCTGCTCAGAGCATTCCACATCACCCATGCACAAGGGCCAGACAGCTTCATGGCTTCATGGCAGACTTTGCCTTGCAATGTTGGAGGCCTCCAGCCACCCCACGGAGGGGACCATACCCTTTCCAAGGTGATGTATGTGTCTGAGGTACCATCCCACTGTAATATAGGCAGGGACAGGGCAGGGTGGGTGTGACATTTGTAAAGCATTCCTGTCCACATGCCTTCCTGGCTGGTAAATCTGGGGGAGGGTTGGAGGGAATTTACTACCTGTGTTAGAAACTAGCTGAACTTATGTGTATCCCCAAGCTGGATTTCTTATTCCAAATGTTCAAACTGTTGTATATTGTACTGGGATTTTTACATTGAATTATTGTAGAAAACAAAAATTTAAACCAGTCTGTTACAAAATAAGCATTAAAAATCTCTATGAAAAAAATAAATAAAAGCAGTCTTCAAATCCTCTTCTTACAAACATGTCAGAATCATAGAATCTCTAGGTTGGAAAAGACCTCTGAGAACATCAAGTCCAACCGTACCTCTCCACTACTAAATCATATCCCTAAGCACTTAATCTACCCATCTTTTAAACATCTCCAGGGATGGGGATTCAGCCACCTCCCTGGGCAGCCTCTGCCAGTGTTTGATGACTCTTTCAGTGAAGAAATTTTTCCTAATGTCTAATCTGAACCTGCTGTGGTGCAGCTTGAGGCCATTCGTCTCATCCTATCACCTGTCACTTGGGAGAAGAAACCAACACCCACTTCTCTGCAACCTCCTTTCAGGCAGTTGTAGACAGTGATAAGGTCTCCCCTTCAGGCTAAACAACCCCAGTTCCTTCAGCCGCTCCTCGTAAGACTTGAGCTCCATCCCCTTCACCAGCTTCGTTGCCCTTCTCTGGACTCCTCCAGGACCTCAACACCTTTCTTGTAGAGCAGTGATGCGTCTCCAATGGTGGCTTTCCTGTTCCCAGCCCTGTCTGTCCCCTACGTGTCACAGTCCCTGGGGACACCAGCTATAGGGAAGAGGCAGCTCCTATGGTTTTGTAATGTCCTGGGTGATGAAGGAAACAGCTCCCATGTTTTTGACTTTTTGACTGCGGAAAGCCTGAGCCCTGGTGCGAGGCAGCATGGTTTGTCAGTGGCCTCCACAAGTCCCAAAAGTTGTGTCCCTACTCCAGTGCAGGGCACAGTTGATGCCATGGTTGAGCATTGAGCCCAGTTTTAGGGTCCTGGATACTGAAGACATGGCTGGAATGGGACTGGCTGCTGCTTGTCCCACTGAATCTGGAGGCAGCCACTAGACACATCACGCACTGCCTTTCACCCTGGCCCATGGTGCTGCAGAGTCCAACAGTTTGCAGCAAATGGCCAGTCCCTGGACTTGATCACAGCCCCCAGGCCTTAGTGGCTCAGAGGGTTTGGTGCTGGAGTTGCATGAGACCACACCACCCTCTGGTGTCAGTTCCATGCTGGCCCGGCTCCAGCCATGTCCCTTTGCTCCCAGGTCTGCCTGGCTACCTTGGGAGCTACCTGGCATCCTTGCACCACCACAAATCCTGCTCACACAAAGCAGACCCTGTCCTGCTCCCAGCACACAGGCATCCGCACACGGTGTAGGGCAGGACTTGAGCGAGCCAGAAGGAAGCCAAAAAGGAGTAAAGCAGACCCACTTTGTTGGGTGCTGTCATCAGTCTTCACAGTCCCCCCAAGCACTGGTGGGCACTGGGGCAGTCCTGATATCCCCCCAAGCCGCTTTGTCTGTGCTCCTGTGCTCCTGTGCCTCGCCCTTGGCTGGGCTTCATGTCGAAGCAAGGTAGCTGGATGTGGGCTGGGGAACAGCTTCAGCCCTGCCCTGTGCAGGTAGGTAATGGTTTTCTTGCTGTTGAGTACTGGAGAAGCATCCTGATGCAGCTCAGCTCCTGCCTGCTCCAGGCTCCGGGCAGAAGCAGATGGTGCCAGGGGACAGTGTGGTGATGTGTGTGCCCAAACCCCACGGCTGGGATGAGATACGGCACGACAAGCTCATGTGCTGCACCAAGAGACGTGGCTGCACTGAATTCACGCCTGGATCTTGCATCACTGGCACTTTGCAAGCTGCATCACTGGCACCCCAGAAACTGCACAGCTGCCACCACAGCCCCTGCATTGCTGCCACCTCACATCACCACACCATGAGCTCTGCTTTGCTGGCATTGTGGGCCCCACATTGCCAGCATCCCAGACACCACATCACTGCTGCTGCAGTTCCTGCAACGCTGGCACCGGTAACTCTGTGTTGCTGGTACTGAGCAACCTGCACAGCTGGCTCTGTGGGCCCTGGCACAGCAGATCTGCTTGGCTGGCAGCTCATCAGCACAAGGCATGCTGCTGCTACCCGTCTAGGCTGCCTGGGCTGTGGGACCCAAAATGCAGGCAGCAGCCCTCAGGACACAGTCACTGAGCACCCCAGAGCTCCAGCCACCTCCTCCTGCTCAATAAAACAGGGACGAAAGAAGTCAGCTACGTTTACAGATGTGCAAAGACACTCTGAAGCCTGAGGACAGCTATGAAGCCACATGGGGAAGCCAGTCATTAAACCCCAACCTCCTGTAGCGTGCAGCTGATAAAAGTACCACCTCTCCTGAGCCCAGCTTGCCCTCCTCTGCAGCCCTCCACCAATCTCTTACCAACCTGGCCTCCTCTTCCAGAATGAAAACAGCAGCAACCAGCAGAGCTCGTGTAAACAAATGAGTCGCTATGAGAGCAGAGTGCATCTTTAGAAGGTTAATTGGCCCCATCTAGAGTCAGACAGACATTTTCTTGTGGCTACACCGCTCAAAAAGCTCAGGCAAACAGCACTAACATGTCTCCTGGGTTTGATTTATAACCCTGATTGTGCTACTATCTCATCTACATGTAAAATGATTATGATTATATTGTCTGTGCTTTGCAGAGGGCTAGATTACCAGGCTGTGATATTCATTAGTTACTCTTTGAAGCTTAGGACAGCCTGACAGCAGAGGAAGAAAGGAAGCAGCTCAGGCTTGACCCTTGTATTCAGCACAACCTGGCCTGTTTTAACACCTCCTGATACCTGGGAGCAAGCTGCTGGAGGGAAGGGAGGCTGCTTGAACCAGAGGGCTGTGGAGCCTGCTTGTGCTGCAACCTAGAGCCACAATGGTATTGAGCAGTTACATTTAAAAACAAAGGCGATGTTAACTCCCAGGAGGATTATAAGGCTGTTTTCATGGTGCAGATTAAAATCTCAGTCAGCACAGATGAAGGGCTGCCCAGCCTGGCCATGTGCTGAAAATTAGCATAGAAAAACACAGCAGGAAGATCCGCAGCCCAGTCACATCCTCCCACACCACCTCTTTGCTGTTCCCAGGACACAGCTCTGGCTATCCACACTGCTTGAATCCAAACAATACACGTGGGGAGAAGAGGCTTGCAAACCCAGCTGGAGCCCCCCAGATAATCCACATCTCCACTGGAGCAGCACTTTGCCTGAATTAACACGTTTCCCTCACCACACACCAGTTCCCAAGAGCGGAGCCCAGCTGGTTGCAAGCTATCCTGGAGTGGAGAGAGCTGGAGTAGCAAAACATGGTCACAGGGTAGAAGCCTTTTCCCTAGAGCCTATACAATCACCGAAGGGAGGCCTGGACATATCCGTATTTCAGCTGTGGCCACTAAAATGAAAGTTTGAGAAGGGCTGTGTTTGTGGCACAAGGGATCTGACTGATGGCACCAACTACACAGTTCACAGCCCTGTACACAACTGCCTGGAGTGTTATTGGGCTCTCACAAGAGGAAAGAGCATGGGAAAAGGCATCCAGGAGGCTGCTGTGAGTTTTCCTCTTTGCAGGTGTGTTGTCAGAGATGATGCAAACGCTTCCCATCAGGCAGCTTCTCTGGCACAACACAATCCCTCACCCACAGCAGCACTTACTGGCCAATGCTGGATGGAGCACAGCTGACGGCTGCTGGGAGATGGTGCTGCCCCAGCCTCGTAGGTCGGTGTGTCCTGCTCACAGCAGGCAACAGTTGTTGGAAAGAAATCATGCTGTCACTGAGCCTGGTGGAGAATTTCAGCTAGACAAATCACTGAAAGCAAAAGGCCAATGAGAAGGAAACAAGAGGGTGCCTCTCAGATCTACAAACCATCTCTTTGTTGGGGCTGGGGCACCTGTGCCGTGACAGGGAGAGTGATGAAGCTCTTCCCCAGCAGAAGGTTGAACTAGGGGCTTCTGTTCTCATGTGAACTATGGGCTGCTGAGACTCGGGGCAACTCATAATAGAAAATATTCAGGGTGAGGTGGCTTCAGAAGGACTTTAGAATCATAGAATCACCAGGTTGGAAAAGACCCACCGGATCATCGAGTCCAACCATTACTATCAAATATGCTGAAATGCTGAGTTTGTCCACCTTCGCAGAAGAGAATCAGTGTGCTTTCCAGTTGGGGTTGTTAAATGATATGCCATGTGTACACCAAAACTCTTGGGGCTGTGCTTGGACCATGACCCTGAGGGGAGAGCTGGAGGAGTACAGCTCCTGGAGAGCTTTGAAAATACCCGTGCCAGAGAGTGCAGACTGCACGGCCACGTTGATTTTCTTCAAAAAACTCTTTTGGCAATTGGGAACTTGGAAGTAACAATAATGCTGGCTGGTAGAGGGAAATACCTTGCAGGGTTTGGCTCTGTTTGTATCACGTCTGCCCACAGAGCAAGACTGGGCTCAGAGACTGGTGGTCTCAGCCTGCAACTCCAACAAGGAATGTGCTAAAATTGAGCATCTGGATGGATGTGGACTTGTGCTGGAGTGTTTGCCTTCATCTATGTATCCTAGTAGAGTTGTAGTCCCTGCATCTTAAGATCTAAATAGTCCTTTCTGTTACTAACAATGAAATGCAGAATATAAGGCTGTGCAGTAGGTCTCCAGCACAGTGATTTTATACTATATGGCCAAGAAGGCTTTGTGGTTTTGTGCTACAGTGAAGTATGAGGGTGACTGACTGACTTGGGGTGTAAAGCCTGCTGAGATCATGTCAGAGAGGTGTTGAGCATCTCTGGAGTGACGCTGCCTGCAGGATACAGCCCATGGATGTAGGTATCATCTAAATTACTCCTGGATTTCACACTGGAGGAAACCAGCTATGTCTTCCCAAACAGAATCACAGGAGAAACTTTGCCCACAAGCAGTATGGGCAGGCAGCAGACTAATACCAGAGCAAGGAGCTGAAGCACAGAAGTGCTCTTCAAAACTCAGGATCATCCTTAATAGAAAATATACACCAGTACCAGCCACTCTTATCTGTAGCTGAACAATTTCTGTCCCCTTTGCTGATGAGAACATTGCATGCATTGGCAGGTGACGCTTGCCAGACATGGAGAACTAGAGGACCCCAGTGAAAAAGGGGACAGGGCTGGCAGGGGGACGTGGAGAACACAGGACCCCACTGACAGAGGGGACAGGGCTGGCAGCGGGACGTGGAGAACACAGGACCCCACTGACAGAGGGGACAGGGCTGGCAGGGGGACGTGGAGAACACAGGACCCCACTGACAGAGGGGACAGGGCTGGCAGGGGGACGTGGAGAACACAGGACCCCACTGACAGAGGGGACAGGGCTGGCAGGGGACATGGCTGATGGGGAGATACGGCTTATAGAAGGGAGGGTCAGGGCTGACAAGGGATACATGGGTGGCAGGGGGACCCCACTTATAGGGGGACAGGGCTGGAAGGGGACACTGTTTATGGGGGAAAGGGGGGACGAGGGGACCCCAGTGAATGAGGGGACCCCACTGACAAGGGACATGGCTGACAGGGTGACATGGAGAACAAGGGGACCCCACTAACAGTGGGGGCAGGGCTGGCAGGGGGGACATGTCTGATTTGGGGACTTGGGTGACAGGGGGACCCCAGTGAAAGCGGACACCCCACTGACGGGGGTACACGGCTCGCGAGGGGGACACGGCTGGCAGGAGGACATGGCTGACAAGGGTCCCCATTGACAGAGGACGCGGCCGATGGCGGGGTGGTGCGGTTTGCAGGGGGAGGTACAGGGCTGGCGAGGGGGGGGGTGGCAGGGGGACCCCCCTCCCGGGGGGCAGGGCCGGCGGGCCCGGCGCTGTGTGACACGGGGGGCGGGGCCGGCTCCGCCCCGCGCGCCCAGCGGGCTCCGAGCTCCGAGCCGGGGGGCGCCGGGCTCCGCGCTGCTTCCCTCCTCCAGCTCCGTCCTCCCGCGGAGCCCCGGGCTGTGCGGCCGCGCCGAGCCATGGTGCTGCCCGAGGAGCAGGCCCGGCTGTACCGGCCGCCGCCGGAGCTGCTGCGGGCCGCGCACTGCCCCTCGCTGCCCCGCTACGAGCGCCTCTACCAGCGCTCCGTGCAGGAGCCGCACGGTGAGCGGGGCGGGGGGGGGGACCTGGCCCTCAGAGCCCTCGGTGCCCCGGGGAGGGGACACCCCGGTCCCTCGGAGCCCTCGGTGCCTCTGGGAGGGTCACTCCGCTCCCTCGGAGCCCTGGATGCCTCGAGGAGGGGACACCCGGTCCCTCAGACCCCTCAGTGCCTCGGGGAGGGGACACCCCGGTCCCTCAGAGCCTCGGTGCCCCGGGGAGGGGACACCTGGTCCCTCAGAGCCCTCGATGCCCCGAGGAGGGGACACCCCGGTCCCTCGGTGCCCCGGGGAGGGGACACCCCGGTCCCTCGGAGCCCTCGATGCCCGGAGGAGGGGACACCCCGGTCCCTCGGAGCCCTCGATGCCCGGAGGAGGGGACACCCCGGTCCCTCAGAGCCCTCGGTGCCCCGGGGACGGGACACCCCGGTCCCTCAGAGCTCTCGATGCCCCGAGGAGGGGACACCCCGGTCCCTCAGAGCCCTCGGTGCCCCGAGGAGGGGACACCCGGTCCCTCAGAGCCCTCGGTGCCCCGAGGAGGGGACACCCGGTCCCTCAGAGCCCTCGGTGCCCCGAGGAGGGGACACCCGGTCCCTCAGAGCCCTCGGTGCCCCGAGGAGGGGACACCCCGATCCCTCGGAGCCCTCGATGCCCCGAGGAGGGGACACCCCGGTCCCTCGGAGCCCTCGGTGCCTCTGGGAGGGTCACTCCGCTCCCTCGGAGCCCTGGATGCCTCGAGGAGGGGACACCCGGTCCCTCAGACCCCTCAGTGCCTCGGGGAGGGGACACCCCGGTCCCTCAGAGCCTCGGTGCCCCGGGGAGGGGACACCTGGTCCCTCAGAGCCCTCGATGCCCCGAGGAGGGGACACCCCGGTCCCTCGGTGCCCCGGGGAGGGGACACCCCGGTCCCTCGGAGCCCTCGATGCCCGGAGGAGGGGACACCCCGGTCCCTCGGAGCCCTCGATGCCCGGAGGAGGGGACACCCCGGTCCCTCAGAGCCCTCGGTGCCCCGGGGACGGGACACCCCGGTCCCTCAGAGCTCTCGATGCCCCGAGGAGGGGACACCCCGGTCCCTCAGAGCCCTCGGTGCCCCGAGGAGGGGACACCCGGTCCCTCAGAGCCCTCGGTGCCCCGAGGAGGGGACACCCGGTCCCTCAGAGCCCTCGGTGCCCCGAGGAGGGGACACCCCGGTCCCTCGGAGCCCTCGATGCCCCGAGGAGGGGACACCCCGGTCCCTCGGAGCCCTCGATGCCCCGAGGAGGGGACACCCCGGTCCCTCGGAGCCCTCGATGCCCCGAGGAGGGGACACCCCGGTCCCTCGGAGCCCTCGATGCCCCGAGGAGGGGACACCCCGGTCCCTCGGAGCCCTCGATGCCCCGAGGAGGGGACACCCCGGTCCCTCGGAGCCCTCGATGCCCCGAGGAGGGGACACCCCGGTCCCTCGGAGCCCTCGATGCCCCGAGGAGGGGACACCCCGGTCCCTCGGAGCCCTCGATGCCCCGAGGAGGGGACACCCCGGTCCCTCGGAGCCCTCGATGCCCCGAGGAGGGGACACCCCGGTCCCTCGGAGCCCTCGATGCCCCGAGGAGGGGACACCCCGGTCCCTCGGAGCCCTCGATGCCCCGAGGAGGGGACACCCCGGTCCCTCGGAGCCCTCGATGCCCCGAGGAGGGGACACCCCGGTCCCTCGGAGCCCTCGATGCCCCGAGGAGGGGACACCCCGGTCCCTCGGAGCCCTCGATGCCCCGAGGAGGGGACACCCCGGTCCCTCGGAGCCCTCGATGCCCCGAGGAGGGGACACCCTGGTCCCTCGGAGCCCTCGGTGCCCGGAGGAGGGGACACCCCGGTCCCTCGGAGCCCTCGATGCCCGGAGGAGGGGACACCCCGGTCCCTCGGAGCCCTCGATGCCCGGAGGAGGGGACACCCCGGTCCCTCGGAGCCCTCGATGCCCGGAGGAGGGGACACCCCGGTCCCTCGGAGCCTTCTCTAGGTGGGTGACAAGCCATGCGTTGCCTCTGCAGAGTTTTGGGGTGACATCGCTAAGGAGTTCTACTGGAAGAGCCAGCACACGGGGCCCTTCCTGAAGTACAACTTTGACGTGACAAAGGGGAAGATCTTCGTTGAGTGGATGAAAGGGGCCACCACCAACATCTGCTACAACCTCCTGGACAGAAATGTCAGCCAGAAGAAACTCGGGGACAAAGTTGCTTTTTACTGGTAAATTTCTGGTTTTGTTATGGTGGCGAAGGTGTGTGTGAGTATCATGGCAAAGCCTACAAATAGCATTGGTGGTTGCTGAGGTGAATTAAGCCCCTCGGGTTTTACTGTGCTTTTAGTCTTTACGTAGGTGTTTGCTCTCTGTGGTTTGAGACCTGAGCAACGGAGCTCCCTGCCCATCCTGGGGTGCACCGAGGTGGCCCCGGACAGCTCTGGGAGCTCCTCGCTTCCAGCTCTGCCTTTGCGGTTAGACGGGCTAAAAGCTTAGAGCAGTCGGATGGTATTGAAGCAGGTGCTGCATTTCCCCGGTGAAATAGGGAGATGTGGGTAAAGATGCTAACACCCAGCAGCAAAAAGCTAATAAACCCTAGATCTCTTATCTTCGTGTCTTGTGGGTCTGGCATGTTTGCATTCTTGTGGTGGAGAAATTCTCCCAGAATCTGAGCTTATATATTGATTCCTTGCACTCAAACGTGTGTAATGCCATGATGCTTTTGGAAAGGCTGGCTTCTCTATGTTATGTTTGGGAAGAAAAGTTAACTTCCAGCCTTGATGAGTATGTTTCTGTTTTTCTTTTTTAACTAGAGTGTTAGAAGTTCTGTGAAACCTGACGTTTTCATATTGATGCAAAATAGGTTTTGCTTGTGGTGTCTGAGACCCAGACTAATGCTTCCCTGCTGAATGAGCTCAGCTGGCAGCACAGCTGTGTCCCCAGACTGGGAGCAGTGTTTTCCCCACCTGTGTATTTTGCTGTTTCCCTTGAACTAGCGGGTGTTTACCCTGCGTGAGGATGTCTGTATGTGGCAGTGCAGAGGCACAATTAAATGTACCGCTTGTTAGGGACACAATAACTTGTTGGTGAGTCCCTTCAGCAATCTTACCGGCATTGCAATGAAGATACCAGATGCCCTCCTGATGAATAACTGTGCTGCTTTGCTTGTGCGCACTTGAAGGATCCCCCAGTCATCTTGCACAAAGGTGAGCAGGGGCTGCCCGGCTGCAGACAGGAGTGTGTTTACACCAAAGTAGTTCTGGCCGTGTCTAAAATAGGATTTGTACTGGAGTTTCTATCTATAGTGCTACCGCTTCAGTAAAAGAATTACACAGGCTACTTAGCAAATAATTGTATTGATAAGGCACTGGTGAAATGGTATTTGCTTCTCTGCTAGTTAAGTAGATTCTGTAATTCACTTGGCTGTAAAATGACTGCAGCTGCTGAATGGAAACTCCGTTGTAAACCCATTCAGGTAAAGGTGTGCCAGCAAACAAAGCCGTTTGGCAGGCCAGCGCTGGTGGCTCTGCCAGGTTTTATGGAGGGAGCGGGTGCATCATTCTTCTTGCACGTAAATCTTTGGATGACAGCGAGGCAGCAGCCTGCAGCTTTAGTTTGGTCTTGAAGTTCTTATTAGTTATCCTGGCAGCCTTTGTGTGGATATTTGTGATGCTGAGCAAGACTTGGAGTGAGTTAAAATGGCAAGAATGTCAATTTTGCTGAAAAATAAGCTCTTCTTCCTTAGCAGGCAGTGTTCCCTGACTATTTTGGGATAAAGAGAGAAACATAGTCTGACTTTACGCTCTTCTAGCGTGGTTCTGTCACAAGTGACCTGGCACTGGGGTAGCTGGACCAGCCAGCTGGGAATGTTGGTGGGAGGGTGAGAAGAGGCACGCTGACCATGGCTTGTGTGATACTGACCTCCAGTGCTTGTGACACTGAGGTCTTGAGGCAGTGAGGCTAAGGGTTGTGACTTACAAAATTCAGCTTCCAGGAGCGTGCACATGCCTCTCTGGACACAGTCTCTTCTTCAGTAACAAAGTTCCTGTCGTCTTGTCCTGTCACATTTTACATTTGATGCTGTTGAACAAGCCAAAAGCTTGTCATGCTGTGCAAAAGGTAAAAAAAGAAACGAGAGCCTCCGAAAGCCAAAGAGAATTCCTGGGAAAAACTTGGATTTTTTGAGACTACTTTGGCTGTTTGCTTGCTTCCAAAATCTACAGCCTTCTGGATGGGGAAAAGGTGCTGAGCGTATACCAAGGTATTGGTGACTGCCCAGCTCTATGAGGGCTTTGAAAAGATAAAAGATCATGCTCTTTGCTTTCCGAGAGGAGGAATTGGGGATAAAGGGAATAATGTTTTGAGGCATTGCAGACTGTCTTTGAATGGAGATGTGTCCTGACAAAACTCTGAGCCACCACATGCTGCTTACTGTGGCTCTTTCCAGTTTTGTATGGGCTGGAAGGAGCGAGCAGTTCATCCAGACCTCTTATGGCCAAGCTGCTTAGAAGGTTCCGGCACCACCAGCAGTCCTGGACTGCCCAAACTGGCTCCGCTCAGAGGGTCTAATCCCCAGCCACACAGAATTGCTCTTTCAGCACAAAGGGCAGTACATGGGATTGCTTCGTGCTGCAGAACTTGTACATAGGTGACATTTACTGTCATGGTATTGTCCTCTTGGTGCTGCTAGCACTGTGCAGTTCAAAATGACCACCCTGGGTTAGTCGGAAATGCTTCTCTTTTCCCTGTTGCTTGTGTCACTAGGGTATTTCTTGCTGTTTGTGAACGTTACGAGTATTTCTGTCCCTGCTGCTTTTGATTCCTCTTTCTCTGGTATTGCTGATACGGCCTAAAAAGGAACAGAAGCTCCAGGAAATGTTTCTGAGAAAGTGCTGCTGTCAAAAGTGAACTTTCTTTCATCACTACGTGATAAGACTGAAGTCAGTAACGCTGTGGTCACTGTGTAGGTAATACCTGAGCTGGCTTTTGCAGGCCTTGCAGGTGGAATGCACAGGACAGGTGAGCTGGGATGAGCTGCAGGTGCTTGCAGGGGACTTGAAGCAGTGCTGAGGACTTCGTCTGTGGAGGGGAGCGTTAATTAGAGCAGGAGCACTGTATGTTTTCACCATGCTGCTGGTGAACCTGTGTCGCATGGACAACCCTTCATTCTGTCACACAGTGCTGGTTAATCTCATATAAACATTAGCCTGGGTAGCTTGTGGAGGTGAAACATAACCAGGTGGGGATTCAAGATAAACAACACCCATTACAAAACTCCCGTAATTAGATCCCGAGGTGTGAAAGTACCTGGATGAAGCCTGATTTCTGTGTAATCTGTGCTGAGCTGAAGCACTAAGCTCTGACCTTCATTTCTCAAACCGGTCAGCCCAGCTGCAGTGCTGGTGGTGCTTGGTGGGAGGCAGAGGGAAGGGGCAGGAGGTGAATGGAGCTCGGCACAAGATTTTTGGCCTCCCCGTAGCCTGAGTGCATGGGCTTAACAGGATGCTGCTGCCTTCTACCACTTCTGGGAGAGCCTGAATTTTCTGCTTTCTTGTGCTTATATATGAAATAACGCACCTAGAAAGAAGAAACAAAGGTGATAAAGGCTGCCAGAGCTTTTTTTAAACAAAATAACTGCCTATCATTCCCATTCTGGCCCTAGAACAAACATGACCTGCAAAGATAAAATGGAGAAGGTTTAGTGTTTTTTCCTTTTTTTTTTTTTCTTTTTTAAAAAACAACAACACAGTAATAAAGGATTTTGGAGCTTGTAGCTGTGAGATTTCTTCCAATAAATCTTTCTGTAAGGAAAAAAAAAAAGGCAACAGCTGTGGAGCATGTTTAAAATAAAAGGGAAAAAAGGAACAAAAAAAGTAGAGCACTACTGTGGTGCACTTCTGGAGGTTTTTATTAGGACACTGGAAATAGTTTTTAGGCAGGAGCCTTCCAGAAAGAATACAGACTGTCAAATGCTGGCTCGGTTGTAACGTGCTGCTGGGGTCAACTGCGAGAAGGTCACACGTGCTGGCTCCTGGGCTGCTTGGGCTGCCAGGGCGCTGCAATCCTTCACCATGGGGCTCTTCATTCTAGGATGTGCCAACCCGGAGCTAAAAAATGAGTCCAGATGAAGCTGTTTCAGTTGCACTTCTGCTGTAAAGGTCTGGACTTGTGTTTGCAGAAATAACATTGCCTTAAACTGCTGAGGATAAAGTGCTTGGTACCCATAATGCAGACCAGTGCTGTGTTTTGTTTTTCTCTTTAGACACCTTCACGGGTATTGGTCTCCCATTATTGTCATAAGCATGGATGCCTGAGGGTGTTGGCTGTTAACATCAAGACTTTCACAAGCGTTTAATTGTAGCCAGCTTCTACCTGATGGTCTTACCTCTGCTGTTCTCTCTGGCTGCAGGATTTTGGACTGTCCCTAACTGACTCTTCATTTTTCGGTAACTTCCTGGATGATTTGTCATACTGCCAGTGATGCAGCCTCTTTCAACACTGTTCTGGCAGTGAAAGCATATCCCTAGCAAACACAGTTTGTTTAAAGAACAAGTTTGCCATTGGGAAGGGTACATTTGCTGACAGACTTTTGCAGGCTGCTGAGAGCAGTCAAAGCTGTGCTACCAAACCACCCTACCCAGCGCTGCCTTTCCCCTGTTAGTGCTGTGGAAGGATTATCCCCATAAGGGAGTCGGAGTAAGCTCTACAGCAGTGAGATGTGTTACGGAAAAGTTACCGTGTGTTTGGTTTATGCTCCTAGAACTACATAGGCTCAGCACATCTCCTTTCCCTGATGGGATTCTCCATGGGAAAAGGGGTGGCTCCATTCAGAAAATGAGAGGCTTTCTGGGGTGCTTTCTCAGCAATCCATACAATCTCCCCATCGCGTGTGCTGAGAGAGGAGTGATAGATCGGTGATCTTGGTAGATATGATTTGCTTTGGAAGCATTGCTGGACAGTACAGTGCTCTGCTTCTGGAAATCAAGCAGATGAGGTGCACCTAATGTAAGAATAAAATACATTGAATGTGTTTGCATTTTATTAAGCTGTAGATACTGTTCCCTCCTTCAAGGGCAGTAATAGTTGTAGCTTTCCTTCACAGAAAGTGTAGCTGTCTTCTGGTGGGCTTTTTTAATCTTCCAGTCTGGGAGGGGCTTAACAAGACCGGCTGCATCTGCCTGAATGCTTTAGAGCAGTGTTTCCCATCCCTCCAAATGAGAACATCTCTGCTCTGGCTCTGAGCTGCATGGATAGTGCAGGAGTGGCAACGGTAGGAGCATCAATAGAAACCTAATATTGAAACGAGTGAAAGGAGTAGCTGTTTGAGCTCAGAATCATCCAGGTCACCTGGTTACCTGATTTCTTTGGAGAATTCTTCCTCTCTCGGTTCTGGAACAGTCACCAACCAGTATGGTCAGTGCTGTGGCAGCTGTGCAAACAGCTGCTGTGCTCAGATGGCAAACTGGGACAGGAGAAACTTGTCCTTGGATGTAGCTCCCTGGCTTCTCTTTATTGGTGCATGGTGTCTCCATGCTGGTCTCAAAAATAACTTATTTCTTATTATCAATCTTATTCTCCTACTGTGGCTTGATTGCAGATAGAGATGCTTAAGGGTTTGGAGAATCTTGGTTTGGCCTGAGAGGCTAGAAAATTCAGGGATCATAATCTGAAGCATGCTTCCAAAGGCTGCATGTGCCGAGACCTGGCATCCACCAATTTTCCTGTGTCATATCTAAAGGTTCTATTGTCCCAAGTGTTTCTGTTGATGTCTAGCATGTATGTGCTGTGTCCTGCACCCCCTTTACCCCTAGTGGGGTCGCTGGGTTGTGCCAGAGGGATGAACCGAAGAGGTGAGAGCAGCAAAATGCCTTCTTCAGGCAGATACTGTCCTCTGGGTTTGCAGCGTGTTGGTTGTGCTTTCCTGGATGCTGTGACTCAGGGCTTTGAGAGTCAACGTTACTCAGATAGCTGGCAGGCACCAAGTCACTTGGAATTGTTTTTCCCTTCTGAGGGCTGACTCGGAAGCAGAGTTTGACTCATCCCTGTCAGGTATGCATGCCTATTTTCAGGGAGATGCTGGGAAGTGTAGCTGGTTAGTTGTTTCGGAGATCTCAAGTGTCGTTCTCAATTTGCAGAGCCTTTTCCATCTTAGGATGCAGGGCAGGAGCAAACACTCCCAGCTTCCTGCTGCTTTTCAGTGTAATAAAGGAAAGGAACAGATATTGAAGGTTGGTGACCACTCGACTACACAGCGCCTGTGGTCTCATGTGATTTTGCCCACTCAGAAATACCTCTGGACTTGTGCCTGGTCTCACCAAGCTTAGACAACCTATAAACCTGCTCCCATGACCTCACTGGGGCTTTTCTCCTCTTTGAATGGTTCCTAAGTCAAGTCTGTAAAGAACATGGGTTCTTGGGCAGCGTTTGTGTGGTTGCTCCGCAGCTGAGCTGTGAAGAGAGTGTTTGTATGAGGAAGCTGTACTGCTTGGGAACACCCACTAGCAACATCCAGGAGGGGAGTAACTTTCATTTGGGTTGTGCTGGAGCTATTTGTTCTTAGTCTTTTGCTCTGAAACCCTTGGTAGTTGCCTTGGCAGGGATACAGCATCCGTCTATATAAATACAAGGGAATATCCAGGAAGTATGTGACCAGATAAACAACTTGGATGTCAATAAATGCCCAGGATTAGATGGCATGTGCACCGGGACTGCAGGGACTTGAATGTGAAATTGCAGAGCTGCTGGCCAGAGTATGCTATGTGTTATTGCAGAGAGCAGCTGTGCCAAGGGCTGGGAGGTTGCCAGTCCCACTGTGTCTGGAGGGGGCAATAGAGGGGTCCTGGGAACCAGTAAATCCAGCTCTCGTCCCTAGTGGAACAGGGGAATCGGGTCACTGTGTGCATGGACAAACCTGCTGGCGTGCAAGGTGATGGCATTGAGCACAGAGATATAGCAATTTTCAGACCACCTTCCTGAGATTTCCCAATAAGGTTGTTCAAGGAAGTAACTGAGCTGTGACTAGAAGAAAGGTCTTTCTATGGGGATGGTTTAGCCATATCCTTTGCTTCCTTGCTTTTAGTGGTTGCTTTTCAGGACCAGCCAGGTCCTCCAGGGCTCAGTGTTGAAACTTGAATTGCTGATGATGGCCAGGCTCACGTGCCGTCCATGAAGAGCATCTCCTGTTGTTGCTCCTGGACACAAAACACTGGACCCCTGTTCTGACCAGACCCATGGTGTTTTGTTTTAGTCTAAGAGGCGCTTGGTTGAGCTGCTGTGAACATTCCAGTGCCAAAGCGCAATGCTGCCATGTAAATGAGACCTGTGGCAGCTTTTATGTTCTTTCTTATTATTTCCTCATGCAGCAGGTCTGGCTGCCTCGGCACAAGGGATCTAATACCATTAAGGGCCAACAGTACCTTAAATGTGAGGCCAGCAGAAACAGGAAGGGATCATCCCCCTGTGCTTGATGCTGGTGAGGCTGTATTTTGAATCCTGCATTCAGTTTTGGGCCTCTCAGTACAAGAAAGACGTCGAGCTGCTGGAGCACATCTGGGGAAGGGTCTAGAGTGCACGGGTTCTAGGAGCGGTTGAGGGGCCTGGGGGTGTTTACTCTGGAGAAGAGGAGGCTGAAAGGAGATCTCATTGCTTTCTACAGCTCCCTGTAAGGAAGTTGTAGCGAGGTGGGTTCTCATCTCTTCTCCCAAGTAAGAAGTGATAGGATGAGAGGAATTGTCTTGAAGTTGTGCCAAAGGAGGTTTAGATTGGATATTGGGAAAAATTTCTTTACTGAAAGAATGGTGAAGCACTGGAGAGGCTGCCCTGGGCAGAGGTGGAATCTCGGTCCCTGGAGGGGTTCAAAAAACATATGGCCTTGGCACTTCAGGACATGGTTTAGTAGGCACAGCTGGGTTTGGCTGATGGTTGGACTGCTTGAGCTTAGAAGTATTTTCTGACCTTAATGATTCTATAATTGTTCACAAATTGCTTCATAAACCTCTATCTTAAGGTGTTGGCTTATGTCCCATCCAAAGCTGCCTTTCTGCATGGTTCTGGGTCTGTGGTTGCACAGTAACTACCTGAGGGAGCAGTGAGGATTGTGTGTGCTCAGACAATAGCTCCTGGATTTTCTCATGTCTGTGAAACCTTTATCTTGTAACGCTGATGATGTTACAGGCACCTGGATGTGTTTTAAGAATAGTTTGCCTACTGTTGGGAGGGGCACTGCAGTTGTGCAATGATTGTGTATTGTGAGTATTGGCAGGAGAGTTCCAGCTTGGGGTGGATAAATGGATTTAATGGACAGGGAGGATGGTAAACTCTTGTACAGATTCAGGATGTGGAAGATCAGAGCCTTCAGCTTGCTCATCAGACTAGAAAACCTCATTATTTTATCTTAGCTGTGCGAACAGCTTGTGTATTCTCCCCAGAACTGTGGTGTGAAGGAAACAGAGATGGAGAAGGACTTGGGTTCTGTGTGGATGAGACTTGCTCCAAGCAGTGGCATTTATAGGAACAAAGTGATCAGGCTTTGCCAACAGAAATGTGAGTGGGTGCTTGTTCCAAGCTTTCTGTGTCTGGAGCTGTTAGTCTGTAGTATTGATTGCCAATGCTTTGCCAAGAACTCTTGGCCTCCACCAGCACAATGAGCTGCTGTTTCCTCCTCTGCCCAGCTCCAAGTCAGAGCCATTGTGCACGGCTGGAGCAGAGTTTCAGTTCTTTGTTTGCGTTGCTGCACATCGCTTCTTGTAAATGTTGAAATGTGGTGTGATGTGGAATTGTGAGCCTTGGCAGTTCTCTGTAAATTCAAAGCCCGTCACTTTGCATATGTCGACTCCCTTCTTTAGGGGAATCCCTCAAGGAATCAGTGGCCTTCCTGGTTATGTTTTCACACGTGGGTACCTATTAGTGAAGCATGTTTTGCATTCCTGTTGCTGCTGACCATCTTCCAAGAGATGTTCCTTGTACAGAATAAGACGGCAGCCCAGGAGGTGACATCTGGCTGTCACCTGTAGAGAGTTCTGAGGCCTGAAGTTGAAATCTCCACCAAAAATCTGATTAAAAGTTTCATTTCCTATCGTAGAATCATTTAGGTTGGAAAAGACCTTTATCATAGCCTTGATGGCTATCATTTGGCCTTCACTGAAATCAGCTTGCCTAGCTTTCACTGGTTTTAGGTGGTCTTCAAAATTTGGCAGTCTGCTCCATCCAGAGAAGCAGTGTTTCCCAATATGGGGCATTTCGCAGCTGCAGGCAGCTTGACTATTTTTCTTACAGAAACTGCATCGGAATATATTTTGTGGCCTGACTGCAAGTTGTTCAACTGAGGAATCAGCTGTGTTGTGCTGGAAATAAGATCTCCTCCTGTTGGACTGGTAAAAATATTCTGCGTTCCTCTGAAAATATTGCTCATGGTAAACATCTAAAATGTTTCCTCTGGTGTCAAACTCTTGCATTCTTCTACAGCGTTCTGTGGATTTAGCTTCCAAGGCTAGAAGTGCTGACTGAGGTCAGCCAAACATGCGAGCTCTGCTGCAATGCAACATAACAATTTTATTTAAAAATCTTAAACTTTCCTCTTCATAAAACAAGTTACAAGCTCTCACTTTTCTTCACTGGCTGTTCTCCTGTGTTGTAAAATACTTAGGAAAGTAAGAACCTAGTTAATTGCATATCCTCTTGACTTGATGGTTACTCAGTATCAAGCAAGTAGGAATAATGGGAAGCCATGGTGACCAGAGCCTTTAAAATGGAAGGAGGAAGATTTAGATTGCACATTAGGAAGAAATTATTCACAGTGAAGGTAGTGAGGCACTGGCAAAGGTTACCCAGAGAAGTAGTGGATGCCCTTCCCTGGAAGCGTTCAACACCAGGTAGGATGGGACTTGGAGCAGCCTGGTCTAGTGGAAGGTGCTCCCATGGTAGTGGGGTTGGAACTGGATGAGCTTTGAGGTGCCTTCCAATCCAAACCATTCTATGATTTTGGAGCATCATCCACTTCCAGCAAGGCTCCGTGCTGTAGGCATCGCTCAGGGCATGAAGTGAGCAGTGCTTGAACTGCGTGAGATAAATATTTATTTCAGTAGATGCCTCTGGTACTTGTTTAGGTTCTGAAAGGCTGCAAACAGAAAGAATAGCTGAAAAGATATTTAATGAGAAGGAAGAACAGAGATTGAAGTGTTTTTTCCTATGGGACACAAGCACGCAAGGTGTCGGGTATTTTCATTGTAGGCTGTTTTTTCCACACGGCTATTTTTAAAGGTGATGAGAAGACTCATTCTCTGATCACAGAGCAAATGGTGGCCCAGTGTCCCTTTAGAAATACACTCCCTTTTAGCTGTTTTGTGAAATACAGCATGGGAATGCTGGTGAGGATGGGTGCTGAGCGCTGGACGCATTGTGCTTGGCAGGGCACAGGGCTCTGGCTTTGGCACAGCACAGTGCTGTTTGCCACCCTCCTATGGATTTCTTTACAGCAACGGGAACCCATTTGTCCTAGGTACGTGATGAACTTTTAGTTGAGGAGGTCTGGCTTGGAGATGGATTTGACAATGGAGCTTTGTCAGGACCTACCTATGTGTGTGGGCATTGGGGCAGGAGATCACAGGTCTCTGACTTAACTGTGTGGTTTTAGAAAGCGATGCTGTTAAACTGGTATGATTTTTCTCTTCTCCAGAATTTCTGTTGCCATATTTACTTAACAATCTTCTCTCAAAGTGCTGCCAAATATTTCTGAATATACTGGGAAAACCTTTTCACCAGCCCCTCCCAGGCCACGTTCCATCGTTACACAACTTGTTTCCTGATCCTTGTTGTGATGCAACAGGTCTCAAGCATGACTGAAGAGACCATAGAGGCTGAGCTTTCTGAAAAACCTTTGACTTGAAAAGCCCCTCAGCCTTCCCAAAGCTCCCTTGGGTGTTTGCTGCCATATATTTCTGTGGTGGGAGAAAGGTGACAGTAACCCCATCCTGTTATTATGAAATGATCTCATGAATAGTTTCTGCAAACCTGTTTCAGCTCCAGCTCCCTCCTGAAGTCAGAGCTGCAGACCCTGCTGGAGACCCTTCTGCTTTGGACAGTGTCTGTGAGAGCATTTCCATATTGAATAATCCATGCAAATACAAGCATTTTTTTTCCAGGGAAACTGTCCTTTTCTGATTATCTTGCCCAGCTTGTCTCTCCAAACTTCATATTCCAACATAATCTGTTTTCTCAAAGGCAGATTTTAAAGGGCCGTCTCTCCTCAAGTGCTGTTCCAGTGTCAGGTGGGATAAACAAGGCTGGAGTGGAGGGAGAAAACGAATTTTTTTTCAGTCTTGGCAGCTGTTGCTTCCAGACCACCGAGCTGGCTCCAGACAGACCTTTCTTAAGGCTGCAGGTTTCCAGAGTCTCCTGAGAACAGCCAAGGCCAAATGGCAGCAGGAGGTTTGGGAGCAGCTGATAGCCGTGGTGGCTGAGCACGCAGCCCACGTGTGCTAGCACAGGCGTCAGAAAAGCCTGGAGCTCTCGCTGCCCATGCGGTGTGCACGTGAGCCTGCTCCCCAGATGGCAGGAGCTCATCCCTGCCAAGCTCTGCCTGGCATTTCAGCTGCTCTAAATCTGGACGTGGAGCGTATTGGGAAGCCGTGAGCCCGGCTGGCTGCCCCCAGTGACCTTGCACGTGAGGACCTGCCACCAGACAGGGTCCTGCAGTAGAGAAAGCTCCTTCCTTCTTCTACCAAGTTCTGGTGACAGGCTGCTGGTGGAGCAGAAGCTGGAGAACTTGCTGTCTCCACCCTGTGCCTCTCTGGGTCAGTGCTTTTATTTGATGGTGGTGTGGTCACAAGAGCTTAGAGGAGAAACTCAAATGATCTTCAGTCTCTTTGGTCCTTGGTGGGATCAAACGGATCAGATAGACTTTGGCTTTGTGCCATAGTTGGCTTTGTTTTGGGATTTTTTTCTGTCTGCCTGCCTGCAGATCTGCAGGTGGTTTGGCAGATCTTGAAAACCCTCCACTTGCTTGGCTTCATTTCATCGTTTTCTCCTGTATGCCAGCTTCTCTTTGTGGTGCTATAACCCTTGCAAACCACAATTATCATAGGCAATTACCTTGAATTCCCACTGATGCAACCTGTGCTTCCTGCTGTTCCATACGAGTGCTAGGGCAGCGCTGCACAGGGAAGCTGTGTGCATTGTTACTCAAACAGTTCATGCAAATAATTGTTACTTAGAAATCTGGTGAAAGAGAGAAACCAAACTGCATTGCTGATTCATTTTTGAGTCAGCTCCGCTCAGTCTGGGTGCCCTGGGAAGCACTCATCCTCTTGGCCACTGAGCTGTAGGAGGTTAAGAAGATATCACCCCTCTGTACTGCTTGTCCTACAGCTAAGGTGGGCTCAGCTTGCTTGGATGGGCAATGTGATGCTCACTTTGTTCTTTGATGAGTGGTTGAAGCACACCAGTGCTTTGGAAAGTCCTGTAGTTAGCCCTGACGTTTGGCAGAGCACAGCAGCTTCTTAACCTGCTTTGGTGCAAATATCCATAGGCGCATCTGGCCACAGCTTCCCTCTCCCGCACTTCTCTTCTGCATCCTGGACTGCTCCACAGTGTCAATGCTGAATTAACGTGGCTGTCAAGAAATCTTCGCCTGCTCCTACAAACCATTTTCCCTACTGCACTGTTTTATGTGCAATACTAAATCTTCTGCTTTGCCAATACAGAGCAGCTTAGCCTTGATTGAGCTGCGTGGTCACCAGGTCAAATAGGTCTGGAGCTCTCCATTTCAGAAAGTCAAACTCGCAGCCAAGCAGGCAGTCCTTGAGCCTCCTGTAGCACGGCTTTGCCACAGAAGTGGTAAGTGGTCAGGTTTCCCACGTTAAGTTTTCTTCCTCTCCTGCCCAGAATGACTTCTTCCTGGGATGCTTTCTTGCCGAGATGCTCGTAGGGCCACAGAGGTGTGTGCTGTGGGGCTCGCATGCAACATGGTGCCTGATTGGAAGTGGAGAGCCATTTATTGTAGCTGCTGGCAGAAGGAAGCAGCTTTGAGTGCTCTAAAGAGCATGAATGGCCAGAGGCAGCTAGAAAGCCATCATCTTTGCTTGAAACCTGACCTTTTCAACAGAGCACTGATTTCTAGGAGAAAGCTTGCCTTGGAGAGGCCCCTGTTGTGCATCTGTGAGACTCCTCCTGAACTACTGCATCCAGTTCTGGAGTCCCCAGCATAGGAAGACTATGGAACTCTTGGAATGGGTCTAAAGGAGGCCACGGAGATGATCTGAGGCCTGGAGCACCTCTGCTATGAGAACAGGCTGAGAGAGTTGAGTTTGTTCAGCCTGGAGAAGAGAAGGCTCTGAGGAAACCTTACAGCAGCCTTCTAGTACCTGAAGGGGCTACAGGGAAGCTGGTGGGGTGAGGTGGGAGTGTACAAGGGCATGTAGTGATAGGATGAAGAGAAATGGCTTTAAATTGGAAGGGGGAAGATTTAGATTAGACTTTAGGAAGAAATTCATAATGGTGAGGATGGGTAGGCGCTAGCCCAGGTTGCCCAGGGAAGTTGTGGCTGCCCCATCCCTGGAGGTGTTCAAGGTTAGGTTGGATGGGGCTTGGAGCAACCTGATCTTGAAGGTTGAAACTGGATGGGCTTTAGGGTCCCTTCCAACCATTCTGTGATTCTATGACTTGTGTTTACTCACTCGATGGGTGTTTGAGCTGAGACTGTATGGCCAAAAAACTCAAATACAATCCTGCTGTGACCCAGCTGATCCTGTTAAAATTTTATATTACTGGTTGCTAAATGCAGGACTTGGTTTGAAGGAGACAAGAAGAACATCAGGCTCAAACAGCGTTTTGCCATGTGTTTCGCCTAACTTTGTGCCTGGGAAGTTTGGAGAGCTGTAAATTGTTTTTTCTTTTCAGAAGATGACTTGCTGTGAGATCAAAGATCACATGCCAGCAATTGCAGCAGTGCTGCTGCCAACTATTTTTATCACCTGTTATTAGAAATAGATATATTTGGGGTGTCACAATTTAACCCCGACCTGGCCAATTTTGGCAGCTAAAACCGAGCAGTTGGGCTCCCAGTTCCCTTTCCCCCATCTCCAGGGAAAGGGAAATGAGAGAAGAAGAATTGTGGGTTGGAAACTACAACTACAGATTTTATGAAATAGTAGTAGTAGCAATAATAATAAGGAAGTATATACAAATATATGAAATTGTGCCTCCACCTCTCCCCTTGACTACGTCGCCGCAGATGCTGCAGAGCAGGCACAAGGCAGCGAATGGCAGGATGGAACTGGGCTCAGGAACTTGATTTGGGAACGCAGGGATCTGGGATTGGGGCAAACAGACATGATATCTTCACTGGATGTTGGCTATTGAAGAGGAGAGTGAGACCCTTGTGATTGCTGAAGTTTAGCCTGAGTATGACCTGCATGGGATGGAATCCTCTGCTGCTCAGTTTGGGGTCACCTGTCCTGTCGCCCCTCCCTGCAGGTGCAACCTTCTTCATCTTTCTCGTACGGCTCCACCAGCTCCAAGCTGGCCTTGGTTTCTATAGGAATAAGTGTAAGCAATGGCTGTTCTGCATCCCAGTGCCCGTGGGATCCCTGCTGGAGAGAAACCCATCCTGAAAACATGCAGTTAACTTTCAGAAAATGAAGTTACTCAGACAAAACTGAGCTGAAGTCAGAAATAGATTCTCCTTTATCTCAAACCACAACAGGGAATGTTGGATTCTGCAGGGCTTGGGCTGCACGCTGGAGGTATGGAGGAATTTTTTAAATTTTATTTTTATTTCTTTTTTTGATTTAATTCAGACAAGGCAGTTCATGTGAGAGGTTCAGGACTGAGAGTTCTTACTTTTATTCACTGGGTGCCCAAGGGAAGATGCCACTCACAGATCTTTGCTGCTAGGAAGGCTTGCTTTTGATGTGCAGTGTACTTACTAGCACGCGAGTGGGCATTCCTTTAAATGATTCTTCTAAAATACATAAGTCTCTTGGCTTTTGTGCTGGAGAAGAGGACAGAGCAATCTCTGAGCGCTTCTGTATTCTAGTGATTGTAGCTGTGGGCACTCCAAACTATTCTCAGATGCAGGGAGCAATTTATGTGCTTTTGAGAGACTGCTCAGAGGCCTTTGCTGGGGATGCGGTGAAAGGAAGCATCTCGTCCTCTAGAAATATGGAAGTCACTCATTTTCCATTAAGCACAAGTTCGTCTTAAAATCTGAAGCCTGAGGTTTCCCTTACTGATGCTCTTTTGCAGTCAAGTGAATGAACAGAAGGGACTTTGAAAGGCGTCTGAAAAGTCTTGAACAAGTTTTAACTTCTCTTTGACTTTGCTCTGTGTTTGTCCCATGGTGCCCTGTGTGTGTTGATGTTGAGGACAAGCCTGGGTGCATTCCCTGGCCTGGATTTCCCTCCTGAAGCCCAGTGAAGAGGAGGACCTGGCGTATTTGCGATGCAATTTTGGGGGGGGGGGGGAGAGGAGAGATGTCCAGGCAGTTCCTGGCACCTGGAGGGTTCAGGACAGGGCAGGTCCCTATCCTTTGAGGTCCCTCATGTGCCTGGAGCTGGTACGCAGGGCTGCTCGTCCCAGAAGCTGTGGTTCAGCGGGGCTTGGCTGCCGTCTCCCCTCGGCTGCTGGGCAAGCATAGGGTGCTCGGTGCAGCCTTTTCTCTATTGGCTCTGTCTCCATCCCACCATCAGCCCATCGTGTGGTGGCAGTGACCACCCCAACCTGCAGCAAATCAGCGCCCACAGAGACCTGTTTGCAGAGCGGGGCCTGGCTGGGGCTCTGTCGCAATCTGATGAGGAGACGCATTAGACATGCAGCCAGTGGAGGCTCAAGGCAGGGAGCCCAGCCTTCCCCGAGGGTGAGATTGCAGGGCTTGCGTCGGAGGACTTCCAAGTTCTGCATGCAAAGCAGAACCCTCCTCTCCCTTCTCAGGAAGGTATTACACCACCAAGTTGCTGGCACCACTGGGAATCAGCGTGGTTTCTTCTGTGTCCTTGGCCGAGTCTGCTGCCAGCCACGGCACTTCATCCACACCCCCAGATGGCACACACGGCTGCCAGCCTGACTATCTGCCTTCACAGGAGTCTTTCAGAGGGGACAGCCAGTGCTTGTCTTGCCTCCTAACTTGTTTCTTCCAGTAGAGGTTGTAATCAGATCCCACCCTGCAGCAGAGCAGGGGCAAAGCGAGGGAGGCCCTCTGGTTCTGCAGGGTTAGGCTGGGCTGGGGACTGTGTTGCACAGGGCCTGCAGAACCCAGTGTGGAGATCTACAGGTGAGGGGTTAGTGGGCTTCAGCTTGCATTTAGAAGCATTATAATTATCTTTAAGAAATCATAGAATTGCTTGGTTGGAAAAGACCTTTGAGATCAGCTCCAACCGTACCTCTCCACTACTAAACTATATCCCTAAGCACCTCATCTACCTGTCTTTTAAGCACTTCCAGGCATGGGGACTCCACCACCTCCCCAGGCAGCCTCTGCCAGTGCCTGAGAACCCTTTCAGTGAAGAAATTTTCCCTGATGTCCAATATGAACCTCCCTTGGTGCAGCTTGAGGCCATTTTCTCTTGTCCTGTCACCTGTCGCTTGGGATAAGAGCCCAACAACCACCTTGCTACAATCTCCTTTCATAGAATTATAAACAGTGATAAAGTCTCCCTTCAGCCTTCTCTTCTCCTGGCTAAACAACCCCAGTTCTCTCAGCTGCTCCTCATGAGACTTGTGCTCCAGCCCTTTCTAAATATTTATAGCAAGGCTCATCGCTGAGGGGCAGAACTGCACTCACAGTATTACTGCACATCTGGACCCAAGCAGGTTTGCACAGTGCTAGCAGTGTAAATGCAACAAGGAAATTCTCTGCACTGCAAGGGAAGGCTCGCAACTTGCAGCCAGATGCAACAGCAGCAGATGCTCTTTCCCTGAGCCAGATCAGTTACAGCTGCTCAGTCCAGCACTGAAATCACCTCTTGGATCTTTGGCTTGCAAGAGATAAAATCAGAAAGCAAACACACTGGTTTCCTGGTTTGTCTTCACGAGCCAAGAGCCCTGCTGTAAGGGACCTCATCTAATAGTTTCACATGTCGTTTAGCTCAAAGTGATGCTCTCGATTATGATGGGGAAAGGAGAGGAAACTGCTTGGATGCCAGAGCTGAGTTGCCTGCCCTGGGTGCTGGTTCTTACTCCCACACATTCCTTTTTCTGTATATTCTTGTTTCTCTCCTCTTTGCAGTTAAAAGAGGGCAACCTCGCATGTAGAATCAAGCAGGAAATCTGCTTTCAGGAGCCACTAGTGGGAAGATACACTGCCTTGTGCATGTTAGTACTAGGATTGATGGACCTGATTGCTGCAGAACACCACGGAAGCCAGAAGTATCACTAGGAACCAAGAGGGATAAATCAAGTTTGTAAGCAGCAGATCCACGAGTAGCTTTTGAGTGGGATGATCTGAGTGTGACCACCAGTTCTGAAGCCCCTGTGCTACACGGGGCAGGAGGTGCAGAGCTCCCATCAGTGGGGCTTTCCTGACTCTTAGCTGTTTCCACCAGGACCACATCTGCCTCTGGAGCACATGGTCACTGTTTTACTCACACAGAAAGGCACAGAATGACATGAGAATTGAAGGTGTTTCTTTATGCCTTTCTGCATCCCAGGAGCCCTCTTGTTTGTGTTGCTGATGGAAGGGGTTATTTTTAGCTAGAATTTGGTATTTGGGTTTTTTTTGTGCTCTGGATTGTTGAAGAGGTTAAAGAACTGAGGTTTCTCTTCCCGAGTTAGATGGAGCCTGGCTGCAGTCCTGAGGGAGGGCACAGTGTGGAGGTGCTTTCTGGCTTCTCCCCAGCACTGGTATTGGTTTTCATTTGGCTGTACATACTCGAGGGGACACTTTTCCAGCGGGAATATCAACTGAGAGTGACAGCTCTGTTCTTTCATGGGTCACTAACATTTCTGTGCTGGCTGTCTACCTTGAGGAGAGACGTGAGAAAGTGTCTTCCTCCTTTCCAGTTGTGGGAAATGACTGCTCTGCTGCGTGGGAAGTCATTTCAAATTATTGGTTAATCTCCTGATCTGTTGGGAGTGCAGCCTCGTTTGCATGGATCAAGTGTTGTGTCACATTAAAGTCGGGTAGCAAACCATTTCCCTGAGGATGTGACATTCCTGTTCTATCTCCGAGTGCAGCCCTTGGCTTCTCTTCCCATTGTTGTGTCTAATGGCAAGCTCCTACTGAGCTAGCACCTGAGCTGCAGGAGCCCAGAGCAGCTGCGTAGAGGACCAGAGCAAGAAAGATGGAGAGCAGGCAAGACACTGGACAAATATACACGGGTATATTTATATATGACCTTGGAAAACAAGACAGCCCTTGGCATCCCATCCCAGTCCATCGGATGGTAGGTATTTCAGGGCTGGATGTTGCTGTGTGACAGCATTGGCCAATGTTTCATGCAGCCATGTCTGCAGGCATACGTATAAGTGAGCAAGGATGCCATGCCATAAATCCCGGCTTGCTCTTAAATGTGTGCACTCAGAACTTTAGTTCTATTGGACCCTTCTTGCATCTCTGAAAGTACCGTGTGTTTCCACTGTGTGCATTCAGCTGTTTTCAGGTGTAGTGATCTACCCAGGGATGGGGACTTTGGACTAAATTTTCCTACTATTGGATTTCTTTAGTCGGGGATTGGATTTCTGGGGTTTGGTCACTCTGTGCTCGGAAGGTCAGGTGAGGACACACGTTGTCCAGAGCGGTAAATAACTCTGAATTTGTGGTGTCACCGTTACCTTGCAATGCTTGTACTGTAATAAATATTACCTTACTTTTTCAGGGAAGGGAATGAACCTGAGGATACTTTGAAAATCACGTACAGCGAGTTGCTACACCAAGTCTGTCAGTTTGCCAATGTCCTCCGCAGTCAAGGTACACAGCTGAAGCACTGGGATTGTAGAATGGGTTCAGTTTTTGCATGGTTGCCAGTCTGTTGATTTCTGTTCAAAATGCTTCACTTCTTTGCTTCCACAGTTGTGAAACAGAGTGGATGTAGTTTTGCTCCACAAGAAACTTTTGGAGCTTCATCTCCGGCTCTTGTCTGTGAAAGCTGCTCAGTGCTGGTCATGTCAGCTGTACAGGGAAGAAATCTGTGCTCAAAACTGCCTGCTCGGGCATTTTCCAGTAGGGTCAATGGTTAAATTTCTGCCTCCCTCGAGGTCTGTGTTGGATGAGCACATGGAGTGTTCATTGCAGTCATCTTCCAGGAGCCGTAGGGCTTGAAAGGCAAAACCTAAGGCTGGTTCAGTTCTAACTCCAGACGAAGTATTATTGTGTGCATATAACTGTTGATTTTAAAACCACCAATTTCTTTCTTTATCCTGTTTTTTTGACATGTGATTTGTTCATCTCTGCAGGCGTGAGAAAAGGGGACCGAATTTCCATCTACATGCCAATGATCGTGGAGCTGGTTGTAGCCATGCTTGCCTGCGCCAGGATTGGAGCTGTGCACTCTGTTGTAGTAAGAAGTAGTCCTTTGCATTGCTTTTGGTTCTGAGCTATTAGGGAAGAGAAGCTCTTGTTTTCAGGAGAGTGAGGGAGAAGGGCTGGAAGATGACTGTAAGGTGGGTGGAAACTAAATTAAGGTGCTGTTTCCTCGCCCTCTTCTGTATGAACTGTAGAATGAACTCCTTTAGCTCTCTCGATCAGAGCCCAGTGGCATCATTTATCATAGGTGAACTGTACAGTTGCTGCTTGGGATTTTGGGGTTGAGGTTTGTGTCTTTGCTGACTTGGTTGTATGATCTCTTTCAGTTTGCAGGTTTCTCAGCAGACTCCCTCTGTGAGCGGATTCTCGACTGTGGTTGTTCTCTCCTCATCACAGCAGGTAAAACACGCTTCTGTGTCCCTGAGCCATTACTGTTGCCAATCTGGAAAGTCCTTATTTTAAAAGCTGAACGCACTTGGAATCACAAGAGGCAGGGGCAGTGTTTCAGCTGAGCTGCTGCCAGGTGGATGCGCTGCTTGTAGCTGTGTGGGAGAGCTGTTTTGCACTTTGAACTCACAGTGAAGTATCTAAGCTGCCTGCGCACTTTGTCCTGTAAAGCATGATGTTACCAGCTGCTAATATTGTGTTTCCAAATGCTCCTTGTCCATGTTCATCTTCAAAATCAGCCAGATGTGTGCCAGATGTATCATTTATGAGGCAGTCCTAAGAGGAGAATTCCCTCCCTTCCCATTTCAAGGAAATTTCTGTTGCAACTATTGTCTTGTAAAGCAAGGGGTCAAGAGGGGTAGAGTTTGCATGTAAGCCCACTGCATTTCCCCAACTGTTCTTTCCGGTAGTGCAGAAAATAGTGCTTTTATTAATATGTACACAGTATGGAAAGGACCCATTAAACTTTGCAATTTGTGTTCTAGCCATGTTGGATTATTCCCCACAGAATATTCCCAGAAGACTTGTCAGTTCAAATTGGAACCTCTCCCAGGAAAGGAATTTCACCATTTCTCTTGGCATCTGTTTTTCTAGGCTAAAAGGGCACATTAGGAAACCTTTCTCATCAGCTGCTGGTCCACTTTCCCTCATTCCAGAGCATGAGCTCTGCTCTGCCCTCCTGAAACTGCTGGTTGCTTCCAGCTGTCCCAGACTCCTTGGCCATGAAGCCCCTCTAAGGTTTTCCCTACCATTTTACAGATGCCTTTTATCGAGGGGACAAGCTGGTCAACTTGAAGCAGATCACAGATGAAGCCCTCCAGAAATGTAAAGACAAGTAAGTTCGGATTCCCTCTCAAGAAGGGCATTGGTGCAGTAGCAGATTCTGGCAGCAATGGAAATGGATTTTCATAGGTGGGCAGACTGCAGCATGTCAAACACAAGCTGCGCTGCATTCATGATCCTTTCAGAAGTAATATCTGCTTTCATTCCCTCGTCTTAAAATGGTTTCTTTTCACTTTCCTCCTGTCTGTTCTGACCTGAAGGCGCCCATGTTGGATGAGGGAATGTGCTGGAGACACTGGTACCAATTCTGGAGCAGCAGCTCTTGGAGTGGCAGGGAATAATGCACCACCAGACAGTTGTGAACAGTTGGACATGCTGGGCCACATCAGGTTGAGGCTTAAGTCTTGCTCCAAAGCCACTAATTCAACAATAATGAAATAGCATTTGGGAAATGGCTGTGTAAACAGGGACAGTGTACGTGCACCAACATGTGCACAGGGCCCAATTGTGCACAAGTATATATTTTATTTAAGCATCTTCACTGAGATACTGTAAACCATAAAGACATAGACAGCTCTGTCATTGGATTTTACAGAAGGGAAATAATCATGATGAAATGACTTTGTCAAACTGACAGAGGCATTGTCTTCGTATCTTGTATGAGACTGAATGTGGTTTTATAAGTTAGATCAAATATGAAAATCTAGGGTGGATAGCCTGCACGTTAGAAGTTCAAACTCTTTAAAAGCATTTAAAACATTAAAACTTGAAAACTTAAGTTTCTATGTATTTAAAAGTAGGTAGCTGGGAGGATAGAAGTGATCCTGAAGTTGGGGATTAACTGATAGCGGCAGAATGTTGCTGAAGATCATTTTGTTTGAATTATAGGTAGGCTTGTGAGGGGACGAATGCCCATTCTTTTCTTTGGTGTATATAATTTGGCTTTGGAAGCTTTTCAGACAATTGGTCACACCTAGGAACGGGAGCAGCTGCCTAATACGTCCTGGGTGCTGTGGGAGGTGTTGTTGATGGTCGCAGGTGAGCAAATTTGGGATTTGTAAGGAATCTCTCCAGCAGTGTCCTGTGACAGGTGCTTGTGGAATTCTCACTTCCTCCTTAGGAATCGCACCTGATAAATTCTCAGTAGCTGTGCACAGATCTTTCCTATTCTCCAAGCTCCTGAGGCTGCTGTCCCTTGGCAGTTCATGGTGTGCTTGGAGTTTGCACAGCAGCACATGCTCTGGTTCCACAAAAGCAGCCCAGGGCCTCTGCCCTGCTCCCAGTGTTGCCTATAAAGCCCACGAGGGGCAAACTGAGCCCCAGCCTGATCTGACTGCTGCTGCCTTTTCCAGGGGTTCCCCTTTGAGGAAGTGCATCGTGGTGAAGCACCTGGGGAGGGAAGAGATAGCAGTGGATGGGACATGCAGCAAGTCTCCCCCTCTCAAGAGGCTGTGCCAGGATGTACAGGTATGCTCCTGGAGGGACAAGAGGGATGATTTATTGCTGTGGGCCTGAGCCTAGCAAATCAATCGTCGCAAAACCACTGCTGTGCTTCCCTGGGTGTTCCTATTCTCTGACTCTTGTTCCTGTTTTGTCCCCTCCTTGTTGTTTTGTATTGTGAGTTGTCTGAAGAATGGTTCCTTTGCCTTACCAAGATCCTCTCCATGCTGCTTCCTGTAACACCATCACCAGTTGTGAGCCCGCAGGACTCCTGAGAGCACAGCGGGTACATCTTCCAGTGCCACTAGGTCAAAACCCCTATTTTCCTCCACCTACTGAAGGACATTTCCTTCTTAACTGTGTTTTTGTCTCCCCTTTTGCACAAAGACCAATACCATCCTGCACGGTAGCTGTGACAGTGGAAGCAGGAGAGGAAAAACAGATTTGTGCTTGTGCTGTGGGTTCAGCACGGCCCCCTGACACGGCCGCAATCACACACTGGGAACAGCGTGGTCTTTGCAGCTGGCACAGGGGCTGTGTCAGCTGTTGGGGCTCGGGCTTTCCCGTGCAACTGAAACCAGATGAAAGGATGCGGTGGGCCAGAAGCATGTGGTGAGATGGGGGTGGAAGGGAGGAGGTGTTGCCAAGCTGTGGCTGCCTGCTGAGCTCCTGAGGCTGGTGTGCAGTCCTGCTGCGCCCTACTTGAAAGGCAGGTTGTTTTCAACTATCAAACAGCTCTGCGTCTTCAGTGGTGCCTTTGGTCCCTGCGTGTTTGGTGATTATTTGTTGGGTTATTCCTAGGCTGCTGCTTCCTCAGAAATAAGCTGTATATGGAGAGAGCGTTTGAGCTTTGGGCTCTGCTTTCAGAAGGGATGGTCTATGCGCATCCCCGGAGCAAAAAGCCTACTGGAGTTAATTTTCCTCTCTGTTAATTGTATTGGGATGTTGTTCCATGTTTGCCAGCCTGGCTGTGTTACACTGGTATCCTCTGCCCCTTCTCTTGTGAGGGCAGGGTAGCTGCGAGGGAATGGAAAGACTGGAGCAGATCAGCCATCCTGTGCAAGATTTGCCTGGTCAGGCCTGTCCCCATGCTGGTCACAGTTGGTGAGATGAGGTGGCTGTTCAGAATGTCCCAGGAGGAGGGAAGAGGCTGGAGGGGGTCTCTTGCCCTGTGGCTCTTGCTGCTCTACTTGCTCAGACACTTTATTAAGAGAGTGCTTTTCCCAGTGAGTGCAGTTTTACCATGCCATTGGCTTGTGTAATGCTAATGGACGTTCCGTGGGCTGTGCCCCGGCTCTGTGCTCCTGTACTCAGCTGGTGACATGTGGGTGTGGGCTGTGACCTACTGCAGAGGCAGCGGGTGCCTAGGGAAGGTGATGGAAACAGGCAGGCTTTTGCTCAGAGGACATCTCCCATCCTGGCGCCCGGATCCAAGTGCTTTCCAGCCTGCTGAGGTGGTTTCCCAGCATCTCTGCCAGTAGGCTTCCAGGTCTCTGCCTGCAAAGTCTAGTGTGGATCTTCCACTTCTTGACTTTCACACCCTCTTTGTGGATTTTTAACAGGAAAAAAAGACAGAGAGCTCACAGAGACTCCATCCCAAGGTATTTACACACAGCACTGCCTTCCTCCTTGTGGCAATCCCCTCCGCTTCCCCCTGCAGTGCTCCACCTTCCTAACTGCTCCAGCTCTGCACGGCCACACGTGCCTTCCTAACTGGGTCACCAGCAGCTGCATGTTGGCGCTAGATACCACTCGCTGCTTGGCCAGAGCTCCCCACAGTTTTGGGGTCAACGCAATGTCACCAACTTTGCTTCCGGAAACAAATCTGCATCCATTAAAACTCCTGGGTGCACGTCAGTGTGCTGCTCGGGGGAATGCGGAACCACTGGGATGTGCTGCCAGCATTCAGATGACTGTTTATCTCTCTGACTTTTCAAAGCTGCTCTTGCAATGCACTTCCCCTTGCGGTGAGGCTGGCAGAGAGCGCCCACAGCTTCCTGGCTGCAGCAGCATGCAGCAAATGTGGAGCTTCACACCCAATATGCAGACTCTGCCTGCCCCATCCAAGAAGCTCCAGTCCCAGCAGCCCACAAGCAGGCAGGCAGAGGCAGCCAGGCCTCGGGCCATGGGTCTGACCTCTTCCATGGGTCAGTGGAGCTGGCTGCTGAAATGGAAGGACCTTTGAGGGAGGACTGTTGGATGGGCAATGTTCCTACCCTGGGCTTGTTTGATCTGATGCCTTGCTGGTGGGACAGACTTGGGGAAACTGCTTCCACAAGTAAAGCCAGGAGCCCTGGGGGTCCATGAGAGCTTTCCAAATGGACTTGGTTATCATAGAATCACCAGGTTGGAAAAGACCCACTGGATCATTGAGTCCAACCATTCCCATCAAACACTAAACCATGTTCCTCAGCACCTCATCCACTCATCCCTTAAACCCCTCCAGGGAAGGTGACTCAACCCCCTCCCTGGGCAGCCTCTGCCAGTGCCCAGTGACCCTTTCTGTGAAAAATTTTTTCCTAATGTTCAGCCTGAACCTGACCTGGCGGAGCTTGAGGCCATTCCCTCTCATCCTGTCCCTTGGGAGAAGAGCCCAGCTCCCTCCTCTCCACAGCCTCCTTTCAGGTAGCTGTAGAGAGCAATGAGGTCTCTCCTCATCCTCCTCTTCTCCAGGCTAAACACCCCCAGCTCTCTCAGCCATTCCTCATAAGGCCTGTTCTCCAGCCCCCTCACCAGCTTTGTCGCTCTTCTCTGGACTCGCTCCAGAGCCTCAACATCCTTCTTGTGGTGAGGGGCCCAGAACTGAACACAGGATTCGAGGAGCGGTCTCACCAGTGCCGAGTCCAGAGGGAGAAGAACCTCCCTGGACCTGCTGCCCATGCCAGGTTATGCCAAGCTGTCAAGCAGCTGCTGTCCCCCTCACCACGTGCAGGACCTGCGTGCTGTGCTGTGGGGTCCCAGTGCCTCCAAATGGGACAAAGACTTCTTCAGTGCTGCAGAGTCAATGTGTGACCTCCTGGCTGCTCTCCATGCATTCCAGCTGAGGAAGCTGTGGGCACTGCAGGCTGTGCCTGCTGTGGACTCAGCTCTGCCAGGAAGTGTGTCCGCAGGGCTCTGGGTCACTGAGATGTGAGAAGTGGAGGTCTGTGCTGAGGCTGGTGGGTGCTGGACACTTAGCTGTCCCCAGGCTCCTCTGGAGAAGGAGAGAAGGTCCAGTGGAGTTGGGTCTTGCACTGAACTGTGCCATCCCAGTTGGGCAGCTGGCCAGCACAGCTCTTGGTGTTCCCTGCCCCTCAGCTGCATGCATTGGTGGCTCTGCTGCAGCTCTGGCATCCTCAAGCAGCTCTTTGGGGCAGCTGCTGCTGGGTGGTTCTGCATTGGAGCAATTCTCCTCAGGGCAATTACCTTAAAACCCAGATAACAGATTTTTTTGGGGTCTGCAGGGCCAAGCAGTGTGAGCCCAATGTGTTCCTGTTTGTCTTGTGCCGTGGTGCTGTGGTGTCCCTAGGAAGCATGCAGGGACCGCTAGATATGTGTAGGATGAGGCTTGTGGCTCTGCCTTTCAGCTGCAACTGGAGGCAGCCTGGGAGGGTAGGTGGAGGCTCTTTGCTGTGAGAGCACAGGGCAGCTGCTGCTGCTGAGAGGGATTTATCAGTGTTACCAGTGGTTTGGACAATCTGCTTCAGGTCTTGTGGGCAGACTGTGTTTAAAGGTTTTTCTTGTGGCTGCAGGCTGAGAAAATGAGCTTCTGGAGCAGGAGCTGCTGCTCCAGTGCATGATTTGCAGCAAACAGCTCTGGGGCCAAATCCGTTCTGTGAATATTTGCCTCAATGGTCTGTGAGGGGGGCAAGGTTGGGGCTGCATCCGTCGTCTTCCCCTCTCTTGCTCTTGGGCAGGCCTCTTCCTCATCTTCTGCTTTTCTCAGACTCCCTGGAACCCAGCCATGGACATGTGGTGGCATGAGCTGATGAGCAATGCCAGCACAGAGTGTGAGCCTGAGTGGTGCGACTCAGAGGACGAACTCTTCATCCTCTACACAAGTGGCTCAACTGGGAAACCCAAGGTACGCTTCCAGCTCACCTCCATGGGGCCGGGCTGAATGCCTCAGCAACACGGGTGAGGGTTGCACTGGGAGGCCCCACTAAGAAGAGGAGCTGTAGAGAGCTTGGGAATTGGGCTGTGCTGGTGATTCTTGTTCTGCTGCTGTTTGAGCCCAGTGGAATGGTGATCCTCAGCTTGGCCTGGGAGGGTGAGGACCCTGCTGGGAGCTTGCCCTGACAGTTTTATGCCTTCTTATTTCAGGGTGTGCTGCATACAGTGGGTGGATACATGATTTATGCTGCCACCTCATTTAAATACGTATTCGATTACCAGCCTGAGGATGTCTACTGGTGCACAGCCGACATTGGATGGATCACAGGCCATTCCTACCTCACTTACGGACCCTTGGCAAATGGGGCAACTAGTGTGTTAGTAAGTGCTGAGTGGCAGTTGGATGGTTTTACTCCAAGAAAGCAGAAATCATGGTTTTGAGATGCATCCCTGTGTTGCGCTGTGATGAGTCTGCTTCTCCTTTGTGTGCATTGCCCTGGGCTCTGTGAGGAAGGGTGGCAGTCTCCAAGGAGGACTCAGTTTTTCTGAGACCCTTGGAATGGGCTGAGGCCAAATCCATCCCAAGGAAACAGTAAGAAGCCCTGGACTAGGCAAGTTTCACTGTGTGGTGCCCTTGGCATTCTTATGAGGACATGAGTGGGATGGTTCTGCCCCTCTGCTCTTGTGAGGTCTCACCTGGAGCCCAGCATCCAGTTCTGGAGTCCTCAGCACAGGAAGGACATGGATCTGTTAGAGTGAGTTCAGAGGAGTCCATGAAGGTGATTCGAGGGGCTCTAACACCTGCCATATGAGGACAGGCTGAGAGACTTAGGGTTGTTCAGCCTGGAGAAGAGAAGGCTCCGGGGAGACCTTAGAGCAGCTTCTAATACTGAAAGGGGCTCTTTCTTGTGAAGTGCAGGGACAGGATGAGGGAAGATTGTTTTAAGCTGAAAGAGAGAAGATTGAGATCCTAGGAAGAAATGTTTTCCTGTGAGTGTCGGGAGGCCCTGGTCTGAGTTGCCCAGAGCAGTGGTAGCTGCCCCATCCCTATTCCACGCCAGGCTGGATGGGGTTTGGAGCAACCAGATCCAGTGGGAGGTGTCCCTGCCCCTGGCAGGGAGACTGGAACTGGATGGGCTTTGAGGTCTTTTCAACCCTAACCATTCCATGATTCTGTGACATGCCAGGGTCCAACTGCTGTTCGCTGTTGCTCTCAGCTCCTCCAGCTCGGGAAGGCATTTGCAGGTCGGTAGCAGTAAGGAGCAGCTGTGTCACTGCCTTCTCTCCTGCACAGTTTGAAGGTGTCCCCACCTATCCGGATGTCGGGAGAATGTGGAGCATTGTTGACAAGTACAAGGTGACCAAGTTCTACACAGCACCCACGGCCATCCGGCTACTGATGAAGCACGGGGAGGAGCCTGTCAAAAAGTGAGTGGCGGTTCCCAGTGGAATGGAGGCTTCCAGCTCTGGCAAAGCCAGAGGCTCCTGCTAGGGGACCAGGTATCCCAGATTCCTCTCTGAGGAGCAGCTTTCCCATGTATTTTGTGAACAAACCAGCACTTTTTGCCTTCTACCCAGCGGTATGCAGACCATCTTTTGTACCCGCAGCACTAGCTTCATTATGGCACTTCTGAGCAGGTTCTTCTCTTTCACTGTAAGCTCCAAGATTGCAGGTTTTCCCCTGCTCCTGAGCCAAATCTTACAGAGGTCTGAACAGTCCATGTGCTGCTCCTTGACCAAAGAAGAAAAGAGAAGGAGCAGAGCCAAGCAAGACACCACAGAGATCTCCTTTCTTCCCTTGTGGAGATGGGCTGAGGAGGGACTGAGCCATGCCTGGATGCTCCAAATACTCTTTGAGTGGCCCACGGGTTCCTGCAGGCTCTGCTGTGCAGCAGGCTCCCAGCTGCTGCTCTCCGGGGCCTGCTGAGTCCCTGCCACCCCCTCCTCTCTGCAGGCACAGCAGGAAGTCTCTGAAGGTGCTGGGGAGTGTCGGTGAGCCCATCAACCCTGAGGCCTGGCTGTGGTTCTACCGCGTAGTGGGAGAAGAGAGGTGTCCCATTGTGGACACGTTCTGGCAGACGGAAACGGTGAGTCCTTGCCTGGCTGTCCCTGGGACTTCTTCTTCCCCTGTGCGCCCAGTAGGTAGCAGGGATCTTTGCACGTTCACTGTAATGTTTCATTGGTTGTGTGTGGACCAGTTGTCTTGCTTGCCCAGGAGACTCCAGCATTGGTTCCTCGTCTCTTCCCTTTTTCCTGGGCCTCAGACAGGTTCCAAGGGGAGATTTTCCTCTCCAGCTGGTCCCCACCACGATCTGCTCTGAACCCTGTTTTCCTCCCTGTCTTCTCTCCTACAGTAGCTCCAAAGCTGTGCCCCAACACAGCCCCCTGTCCCCGGCTGTCTCCTTCCCAAGGCCTTGAATTCACAGCTGCCCAGGGAAGCCTGTGTCTGATGGGATGTGATGTGACCAGAGCCGGTGCAGGCAGCTGTGGGACAGGCTAGCATGGCCCAAACTCACTCATTTTTGCCTCCCTTCGCAGGGTGGCCACATGCTAACGCCTCTCCCTGCTGCCACTCCCATGAAGCCAGGCTCTGCTGTGAGTACTGATGTTCCCTGCCGCAGGGGTCGGGAGGGTTCCTGGGGGCCATGACAAGGCTCTGCAGCAGCAGCTGGTACTGCCTGCACCATGGCCTGGTGGCTACTAGCCTGCCAGTGTGGTTGTGGGACGGTGGTGGGGAGGTGGCCACCACCCCAAATTCCAGGCCTGGCCCCATGTGCCACAGCCTCTCCATAGCTGCCCTAGCTCTGTCTCCCGCTCCCTCTGGTTCACAAGATTTTCATGTGAGGGATCATTTCCTTGTCTTCTTGCTTTCTGATCCCCATGGCAGACGTTTCCCTTCTTCGGCGTGGTCCCTGCCATCCTGAACGAGTCGGGGGAAGAGCTGGAAGGAGAAGCAGAAGGCTACCTGGTAAAAAAGGGCTCATCATCCTCACCCTCCCCTTGTCCATCCCCTGTGAGCTCCAGGACCTTCCTGGTAGCATATACGCATCTCCACTTATTCTGAGTCCATGCAAGGAACCCTCTTGGGTGGCAGGAACTCCCTTCACTGCTGTGACTCTCTGGGAGCTTACACTGTAAACAAGCTGTTCCACTCATCACACATGGGCAAGGCAGGAGGACAGGAACAACCCTTTAGCCAAGCTCCTTCCCTCATCGTAAGCCTGGCAAGGCTTTTTATCAAACCCCAGACCCACGAGCCACACGCTCGCTTCCAGGCCTGACTTTACACTTTCCCAGTAGACCAGCACTGGGCAGCAAGTGTCGATGTGGCGTGGCTTGTGGCTGTCACTCTAACATCTCTGTCACAAAGACTGCGTGTGTCTCTGTCTCCGTGGTGCAATGCTCCAGTTATCAGGTTTGCTCTCCCTAACTCAGGTCTGCATTTTTCACCACCAGGTATTTAAGCAGCCCTGGCCAGGGATAATGCGCACGTTGTATGGAAACCACCAACAATTTGAAACCACATACTTCAAGAAGTTCCCTGGGTACTATGTGACAGGCGACGGTAAGGTTGTGCTGGGGACTCTGTGGCTGCAGAGGCCTGGGGACAGCAATTTAATTCTTGCCATGTCCTGGCCTTAGAATGCCTTATCAGTTGCTCCAAGGGCTGGCACTGCTTTCTCACGCTGTCATTTCTGTCTATTTTTAGGTTGCAGGAGAGATAAAGATGGTTATTACTGGATCACAGGGAGAATTGATGACATGTTGAATGTTTCTGGTAAGAATGAGTTCTGTCTTCAATGGCATCAGTGTGCTTTCTGACGCTGGTTAAAAAGCCAGTTTGCTTTCCGGAGGATGGTTCTGCACCGTGACTCTGCCCAGCAACCTGTCCTCAAAGTGGATCTGACTGCTGGGTCAGGGTTATTTCTGAGACAGATGAGCCTGTGCCTTGCTGACTTTCCACCCCATTTCCTCTGGAGACACTGCACTGAAGGGAAGGAACTTTCTGTAACCTGTCAGAGGAGGTCGCTAGCAGCCAAGGTGCTTCTGTGCTGAAGGATTTAGGGCCACAGGCAATCACAGAGGTTGGGCAGCACCATGCGGTCCCTAATCAAACCCTCTGCTCAATGTAGGGCTAATCTTGAAGTTGGATCAGGCTGCTGGAGCTCTCTGCAGAGCTGGAGATCCTCCCACCTCTCTTGACTGAGTCTATGGGATTCAGCTGCTCCTCGGTCCATCATTTTCCATAGATCCTATGGTTTAATAGCTCCATCCCTCCTTACCCGGAGGCTGTAGCCTACAGGCACTTGGTGCTGGCTGTGAGCTGCCACTGTTCTTGTCCCTAGATCCTTTCATCTGACCAGCAGTGTTCAGTCCTCCACCAACTGATCCTTCTGGGAGCTGACCACCTTCCTGTGGTTTTCTGTGACAGCAGTCCCAGTGTGGAATGTCAGGGTGCAGGTACAGGAGCAGGAGTACAGCAGCGAATATGCCCCTGCCCCAAGATACAGAGCGTTGTTTCATCTCCCCATGGTGATGAACTGGAGCCAGTGCAAGATCCAGGCTCTTCTTCCTCTGCACCTTCCAGCTGACCATGTGGGCAGGTCTCTTCTTACCAAATCCAGCTCCTCCTCAGCCTGCATTTGGTTTAATCCCAGGGCTGTGTACAGTTTGTGATCTGTTAAGGAAAGAAGCCTAAAGGTGGGAGGGAGAAGAGGCAGGGGACAAGGCCTGGCTCTGCAGGCGAGTGATACCTGGTGGCCTTCGGGGCAGCCCAGCCCTGTGCTGCTGAAATGAGTTTCTCTCTCCAACCTTTGTTTTTTCACAAGCAAATGAAATTGATGCTTTCAAACCTGTAGTTCAGGGCCTTTTCCACATGCAGACCTCTTCCTTCCAGCTGCTGTGAGGCTGCAGGACCCCAGCCCGGTGCAGGTCCATAAAGCACTGCCTCTTCTTGCTTCCAGGTCACTTGCTGAGCACGGCAGAGGTGGAGTCAGCTTTGCTCGAACACGCTGCTGTCTCGGAGGCCGCAGTGGTCAGCCACCCACACCCCCTGAAAGGCGAGTGCCTCTACTGCTTTGTGACCTTGAGAGATGGCTACGAGTTCAGCAAGAACCTGACGGATGAGCTGAAAAAACAAGGTAGCAACAGCCAAATATTTGAGAGGTTACATGGCAGAGAGAGGGAGCGTGGTGCTGGGCAGAGGATGGAGGGGTTAAGGGCTTGGGTGGTTGGAGTCTGGGGAATGCAGCCTGGCCAACTGCGACAAGGTGCCCCTTCTGATTAGAGAGCACGGCTGGCAGAGACTAAAATTACTTCTCCCAGCCTGTGGCGGCTCATGTGATGTCATCTTTACCTCTCAGGAGCTGGCAGCCGTGTGGTACCTACCCAGCAGGACTTTTGTTTTTAGCGGCGCTGTCCTGTGCGGGCACAGCTCCCCTGGCAGATCCTGTGTGCTGTGAGGATCGCTTGGTTGCTCTGGGTGTTTGTGCTCTGCTCGCAAGGGAGCTCTTCCATCGCCACAACAACTGCAGCATTTAACATATGAAATGGGCCCGTGGCTCCATGTTCTCTGAAAGAACTCAACTGTGACCAGTTCTTGCTCTACCAAAATGGTAACAGTGCTTGGTGCAGCCATTACAGAGGCCTCTGGAAGGTGGAGAGAACAACTAAACGAGCACTATGGCCTTTAGGAAGATGTACACTGCAGGCCTTGCTGCTCCCACAGCCCCAAGGCCCAGATGCAGCAGCCCTAAGCTCTGCCCTCCCTCGTGCCCCAGGAGCAGGGCTCTGTGTGTCCTAAGCCTGGTCCTCCTGCCTGAAAAGGACATGTGGCATCTCCTATCTACAGTGAAAATCACTCTTTTTTTTTTTTTTTTTTTTTTTGCAGTCAGAGAAAAAATCGGACCGATAGCAACACCCGATTACATCCAGTACGCCCCCAGCCTGCCCAAAACTCGCTCAGGTAAGGGTCTCAGCAGCAGCGCTCGGGAGGATGGAGTCGCTCTGCCCTCAATTCTGTGTCTGGGGCCTTTCAGTCAGGGGTGGGGAGTCAGACTCAGAGGACGCTGCAGATCTGGATGCTCCCCGTGCCTGCTAAGGATACTGGAGAGATCCTGACTCCTGCTTTATTTCCTGGCTGCTGTCGTTACAGGAAAGATTACCAGACGGATATTAAGGAAGATTGCCAAAAATGACCAAGACCTGGGGGATACCTCCACCTTGGCAAACCCGGGCATCATAAAACACCTTTTCAACAGCAGATGTGACACTAAACAGTAGCAGCAAGGCCTGTCCCTGCTGAGCAGAACTGTAGCAGCAGCGGCGTCCTGAGAGCGGGGCCCCTGAATACCCACTCTCTGCCCTGAGAAGGAAACCTTCGCCTCTTGAATTGAATGTACAGACAGTAGGGACGAGGAAAAGGCTGGCTCTGGACTGGCTGCCCTTCACGAGCGTGTCCATGCCCTGGAGGAGCGTGTGCATCGTGTTCCAGATGGGTGCTGCACAGCTGAAGTTCAGCCTCACGCACGACGAGGGACTCTTCCTCCTCCCGTTTCAGCACCTCGTTCTTGATTTTTAATTTTTGGGGGGGTGGGGTGGTTAATTAAGTTGATATGATAGAGGGGGCCTGACACCTCGTGCACAGGGGAAGGAACTTTGCGGGGTGGAGGGGAAGTGCTGCTGGAGTTACCCAACGCAGGCAGGCAAGGGAGGTTCACCTGCCACAGCCCACCCACCAGCTAAGCTTCCTTTTCAACTTGGAGTGTGCAGAACTTAAAACCATTCTCATCACAACTGTGTAGCTGGGCTTTAGTCTCACATCCACTGTCCCAGCCTGCTGCCCGCAGAGGTCCCCTGGCCTGAAAGGGAGCAGTGCAAGGCTCACAGGAGCTCTGTGCTTTAAACAGGTTTTATCGAGCTGTATGGTGCCAGCTGGTGCATTTTTCCTTCTCCGGCGTCCTTCACCGGCCATGGATGTGGCTTGTAGCCACGTGTGGGCTATGAGGAAATGTCTCTGCCGTGCTCTGTGCAGTGCTGCTTCCACCCACTCGAGGCTGAACCCCCAGGCTGCACAGCTCAGTGCTCCTGTCAAGGCCTGGGGTGGGAGCGAGTGCTGTTCATCCCAAAGGATGGAAGGAAAACAAAGCCCTGCGGGGGCCCTTTCCCATGGCAGTGAAACCCGGCACAGGCTTATAGTGCAGCACCACCACCCCGGCAACAAAGCAACCCTGGCAGGGAGCGCTGCTGTGGTCCTGGATGAGATTTTCTTATCAGGAAAACCACAGTGGAAGCTGTTTAAAGTTAGCTTTTGCTTAAATCTGGCATGGCTTTGTGATGATGAGAGGAGAAAAAACAATCCCCAAACCTCCAGTCCTGCACATCATGAGGGTGCTGCCAAAGCCATCCTGCTCCCAATGAACTACCTTTACCTCCAGCCCTGCGCTGGGCTGGGAGATACCTCCTTTGTGATCTGTATGAAAACCGCATGTGAGCTGTTTAATTTTGCACTTATACCAAAGGAGAAACAGGCTTTAAAACTTGCTCAAGCTGCTGTTTTGGTGAGGGCCAGCGTCCAGGCTTTACCTGCAAGCTGAACTGAAGAGGATGAGGCAGCTGCCTTAGGCTGGTTGCTCAGGGCGAGCACGGCAGGTGCTCTGCTTGGGTAGTTGTCCCAAGCCTCGTTTCTTACCTGCTGCTCTCACTGGCGTGGCAGTTGCCTGCGACCTAGAACCTCAGCGCGTGCCAGCGTCCCACGCACGCCCCGCGGCTCCGTACCACTGGATTGTGCCCCTTGCCTTGACTAGGCCTCCTACATCATCCCTCCTCCTCTCTTACCTTTATCTATCTGCTCTGTAATTTTGGCTGGAAACAGCTAGAATTTTATGCAAAATGGAATATAAATCATGGAAACAAAATGGAAACAGGCTTAAAGTGAGTGTGTGGATTGTAGATGCTGGTCAGGGGGAGGTGGGGTTGGTTAGACCTTGCCATAACTGGAGCAGGCTTTGAGGGATGGGAATCATAGAATCACCAGGTTGGAAAAGACCCACTGGATCATCATGTGCAACCACTCCTATCAAACACTAAACCATCTCCTTCAGCACCTCATCCACTCGTCCCTTAAACCCCTCCAGGGAAGGTGACTCAACCCCCTCCCTGGGCAGCCTCTGACAGTGCCCAGTGACCCTTTCCATTTCCATGAATTTTTTTTTCCTAATGTTCAGCCTAAACCTCCCCTGGTGGAGCTTGAGGCCATTCCCTCTCATCCTGTCCCCTGTCCCTTGGGGGAAGAGCCCAGCTCCCTCCTCTCCACAACCTCCTTTCAGGGAGTTGGAGAGAGCAATGACGTCTCCCCTCATCCTCCTCTTCTCCAGGCTAAACACACCCAGCTCTCTCAGCCGTTCCTGATAAGGCCTGTTCTCCAGCCCCTTCACCAGCTTCGTTGCTCTTCTCTGGGCTCGCTCCAGAGCCTCAGCATCCTTCTTGTGGTGAGGGGCCCAGAACTGAACACAGGATTCGAGGAGCGGTCTCACCAGTGCCGAGTACAGAGGGAGAAGAACCTCCCTGGACCTGCTGGCCACGCTGTTTCTGATCCAAGCCAAGATGCCATTGGCCTTCTTGGCCACCTGGGCCACTGCTGGCTCATGTTCAGTCAGTTGTCAACCAACATCCCCAGGTCCTTCTCCTCCTGGCAGCTTTCCAGCCAGACTTCTCCTGGTCTGGAGCTGCACAGGCTTGTTGTGCCCCAAGTGCAGGACTCGGCATTTGGCCTTGTTAAACCTCCTGCCATTGGTCTCTGCCCAGCAGTCCAGGCTGTTCAGATTCCTTTGGAGCCTCCCTACACTCCAGCAGATCCACGCTTCCACCCAGCTTAGTGTCATCCGCAGACTTGCTAAGGGCACCTCGATCCCCTCATCCAGGTCATTGATAAAGACATTGAAGAGGGCCGGACCCAGCACTGAGCCCCGGGGGATACCACTTGTCACTGGCCTCCAGCTGGAGTTAACTCCATTTACCACCACGCTGCCACCGGCAGGAATCGCGGCAGGGCAAGGTTTGATTTGCTTTGCTTCGGGTTGAGGTTCCCGTGCAAATGTGAGGTAAATCCATGCGGGACGCAAAGCAAATCCCTGGGTGCGTGTAGGTTGAAAGCTGTAAATCTCAGCACCTGCAGCTGCAAAACCTTCTGCCCTGACCCTGGCACCTGCCATTCCCAAGGCTGCACTGTCCTCTGGGGCATCAGTCAGGATTTTGCACCTTTAAGGCCTGATCCTGGCTCTTGTTCCAGGAGCTGCTTTCCTTTTCTTCCAGCAGGAAGGAGAGCAGAGGGTTTCCTGGCTGCTCTGATGGCTTCACCGCAGGTGTGATGGTCGCCTCAGAGATCATTCTCTGTTGGCAACAGCTTTGCTGCTGAGGACACCACTCTCCAACAGCCCATGAACCCCACTGGTTCCCAGTGCCAACCCCCTCCGTAAGCAGCACCCGCTCTGTGCACAGGGACCTCCTGCCCCTGGGGTGGCCGTGCCAGCACCCACAGCCACCTCCAGCCTGGGGAATGCAGAGCAAGTGGAAACCGCAGCTCTGCAAGCACCTCGTGTGTCTACAGCAAATGCAGGGTTAAGAGAGAGAGCTTGGGTCTGAACAAACAACAATAAATTTTACTTATAGGAAAACAACTTAACATTCTATCGTTCTACTCGTCTTCTTCATTTTCTTCCTCATCTCCATCCTCATCACCCTCGTCCTCATCATCTTCCTCATCATCATCCATGTCCTCAAAATCTTCCGTCTCATAACCTTCATCGTCATCATCCTCATCCTCATCATCTGCATCCTCATCAACTTTGTACTCATCATCTTCTTCATCCTCACTATATCCTTCACCTTCTTCTCTCTCATCTACTCTCAACCAAGCACCACACCTCTGCAAAGCCTGGAAAGGAAGCAGGAGGTATGACCTTTGGCTAACGAGCAGCACCTCATCCAGCAGAGCTGGGGTTCTCAAGCTGGCTCAGTGGCAGCAGGCTGGGGTTCATCCTTATGGGTTCATCCTTATCCTCATCCTTAATGGTTCATCCATTTGCCACAGCTCTGGGACACGCTGGGGAGAGCAGGACCCTGCCACCAGCACTAAGCCCCACCTGGGTTTAGGGTTAAACTAGGGTTGCCTAAGAAATCGCTCCTTTCCCAAAGCAAATGGGTGCTCAGAGCAGGTGCCTGGTGGCTCTTGTGTCACCAGGACAAGGGGACCGGGTGCTGTGTTCCCGCAGCAGGCAACTCAGCCTGGCTGTGGGTAGTGGGTGAGGAGCACGTGCCTGTTCTGATGGTGGTGGGTCTATCCACATTTCCTCTTCCTCCTCCTCCACCTCCTCCATCTCCACATCCATGGTCACCTCCAGGTCTGTATCCACTGCCTTGTCCTCCTTGAAATCCTTCCTCCAACCCGCTTTGATGGCAGCCATCTCGACAGCTTCCAGCATGATGTTAAACAGCCTGAGCCAAAAGCCAAGCAGAAAAGCGCATTAGTCCGGCCCTGGCCAGACAAGGCGGCCTGTGGGACACGGGTCTTGGCAACCCTGCCCCCTCCTGCTGCCCGGGGAGAACCGTGGGGCACTGGGACCCCCGGGCGCGTCCTCAGCCAGGAGCCAGCTGCAGGCTGAGCAGCTCCTTCGACGCCAGCACCCACCAGAACCCACGCAGCAGAGCCTTCCTCTGGAGGATCCCACACTTGATTTCCTTCACAATTTTGGCAGCTGGCATAGCCTTGCGGGTCTGGCAGAGCAGAGAGCACAGGAGTGAGCAGCCCTGCTCCCTGCCCCGTGCGGCCTTGGGCTCGCACCCTGGTCCCCAACCCGCCTCGGTGCCCAGAAGCTCCTTACCCTCCTCAGGCATATTTTTGGCTCCATCCTGCTCCGTGGGTAGGGCTGAGCTGCCAGGGGTCCAGCCTGCAGAGGGGAGAGGAGGGACCAGCTCAGGCTGCACGTAGCCCCCAGCTGCTCCCAGCAAGTATCCCTCCCACATAAGCCCAGGGCACCCAGGTGTCCCCTGGGGACACGTCCCGCCACGCAGGGATGCTCGGTTTCAGCCAGGGCTGAGCAGCCCACAAGGGTTTTTCCCACCCTAGGTGGCTTCTCACCACCTTGCAGAGTGGCTGGAAAGGGTGAGCACAGCTCCCGGTCCCCTGCGCTCCCCAGAGCAGGGCGCAAACCCACACCATCCCCACAGCGCCTGCTCCCCGCTCAGTGCAGGGGGTGTCGTCCTCCGTGGAGCAGGCCTCGTACCTCCTTGAGGATCAGCATCCTCTTCCTCCAGGCCCTCATGATCCGATGGGGATGGAGGCGCTGGGAGCAGGTGAAAAGGTGAAAGTGTCGCATCAAGAGCATCGGGAGCAGAGGAGCAGGGTTGGACTGGGAGCAGGGGAGAAGGACGGTGCTGGGAGCAGGGGAGCCTCAAGAACAGGGCAGAAGGGATGTTTTGTGAGCAGAGAAGGGCTACGCTGGGCGCAGGGAAGTTGGGCTGGGACAGGATCAGGGCAGAAATGCTGTTTGGGGGCAAAGAAGCGCTGAGAGGAGAGAAGCGTGTCAACAGCAGGGCAGAACCACTGTGTTGTGCTCGTTGCCAGGCACTGGCAGGTGCACTGGACCACGGGCCGTGACATCCCACCTCTGTGACTAGGGAGCTCTGGGGCCAACGGCACCGTGGGTAACGGGGACAACTCCCCTTATTGATGGCTATGGATGTATTAAGCTCCACTCCCTCAAAATGGATAATCCCAACAAATCAAGGCAGTCCCTGCTGCCTCAAGAGCTTCTTTCTGACCTGTCATGCCTGGCAGCCATTCGCAGCCCTTCTAAAGGTTTCTCTCCAGCTGTTTCAGGCAAGAGCTGAAGTTTACCTGATATTTCACAGATGGTCTTGGATCTGGGCCTGCATCAGTAGAGCACATGGTGCTGACCAGGACACAGGGACCTTCCTCCAGTGACGGGCACGGCACTGAAGGCCATCCTGCGGTGCAGGGCTACCCGGGATGCTCGTTCTCCCTCCAGCTGTCGGGCTAGAATAGCATCGCCCATCTCTGCCAGGGCAGCAGATCTATTGACAACAGCTCTTACCGATCCTGATGCCCCAGCCAGGGCAGGAATTGCTCATGGAAACTGGTGGGAGCCAGGTTGTTCAGATATTTAACAAGGAGGTTTTCCTTTGGGATGCTGGGACAGGTTGTCTTCATCCTTCTGGAAGAGATGTGGATGTGTTGAAACACCAAGGAAAAACCCAGCTCATCCTCACACACCAGGGCCAGCCCAGTCTCCGCGAAGCACCTCTGGGGCTTTAGAGCCATGCACCGCTCATCGTCTTCTGTTCCTCAAGGTCTCATCTGATATGGGTTAGTGGCTGAGCAGTCGTAAGAGCAACCCCAAGGCAACACTCCAGCTGCAATTCCTGCAACCACTCAACAGGTTCAGGTGATACTAACAGGGCCATCGCAGCCTGTTTGCAAGGCTGGAGCTTGTCTTTCTGGTGATGTTGGTTCCAAGACAACTACTGCAGAGCATCCAACTCTGCTGGGACAGGCGATGCCCTCTGCACTGGCTCTGAAGATGGTGGGACCCTTTGCCGCTAGGCAGCGCGGGTCCCGCGGAGCAGCCCTCACCCATGGGTGCAGCATCAGGAATTCCCAGTGCCTGGTCAGGCGCCTTCCAGCTCTGAGACACCTCAAGGGAGAGGCAGGATCCTTCTTTCAGGGAGGGACAGACTCCGATGGGAGGCTCCGGTAAAGGTTCTTCCAGCTCTGTGTGGAGAGCCTTTCAAGAGTTAAAAAAAAATTAAACTATTTAAAAGCAGAAGAAATCACATTTGCAGCTCTTCAGTGATTAAGCTTTAAGCATTTGAACAGTCCTGTGTTAGCAAGTGTCAGTCAGTGGGCTCCTTCGGCGGCTCCCGGCAGCAGGACGGCGAGTTCTGGGCTGGGGCGAACATTTTGAGGCACCAGCTCGAGCCTCTGGAACTGGTTCCGCTTGTGAAAGCTGCTTCAGATGGTGGAGGAGTTAAGGGAGGAGGTAAAGAGGCTGAGGACCATCAGGGAGTGTGAAAGGGAGATAGACCAGTGGAGCAGTGCCCTCCAACTAACTCAGCGGCTGCTGGAGCTGCTGTGCCCGAGCACCACCCACCTGCAAACCGCAGGGTTGGGGTGACTCTGTCTCTTTGCAAGGCCGGAGCTTGTCTTTCGGGTGACGTTGGTTCCAACTACTGCAGAGCATCCAGCTCTGCTGGGACAGGCGATGCCCTCCACATTGCGGCCAAGTTCACTTCTCTGCCACGGATCATCCCTGATGTGCAAGGCTGAACAGGGCAGAAAACTCCCCAGAGTGGGATCCATTGGAGAATGAGGGTCTTGGGCCAGGGCTGAGCTGCGGAGGGGGCCCACAGTCCATCCACATGGCATGCTGAAGTCTCTCCAGTGTGAATTGGTAACTTTGCTCCCTGCCCTGCAGAGTCCCCTGGACACCTGCAGCCCGGCACAGGGGGCTCACAGCTCTGCCTGGGGCAGCGGTGGAAGGGGGGACGCTCTGCAGAAACCCTCCTTGGGACCAGGGTGTCCGCACAGGGGGGTTCTGTGGGTCCTGGGAATGCAGAGACGCTCCGTGAGGACTGGATACTGTGCACAAGGGGGACCTCGCACCGTGACCCTCTGCAAGGACCCCCTTTGGGAACCAGGGATGCCGCACGAGGACTCCAGATGGGTCCCTGGAAGGCAGAGACCCTCCATGAGGACTGGGTAGCATGTGTGGGGACTACTTACAGGGACCCTCCCCGCTGACTAGGAATACCACATGGGGACCTTATGGGTGCCAGGAACACAGTGACCTTCTCTGAGGACCATGTACCATGCACGGGGACCCTGCTCTCCACGGGGGCCAGGGGCTCTCCTTGGGGACCAGGAACGCCTGATGGGGACTGCCTGCAGGTCCTGGGAAGGCAAAGAACCTCCGTGAGGACTGAGTACAGTGTGAGGGGACCCTGTTCTCCACGGGGAGAGCATCCCCTCGCATCCCACTTTGCATGGAGACTCCCCGGGTCCTGGGAAGGCAGAGACCCTCCGTGAGGACCAGGTATGGTGCACAGGCTGCCCGCGGGCCCTTGCAGCACCCCTGCCTCCCCTCACATCCCCCTCTGCTGCTCTCCGCATCCCTCCTTGCATCCCCTTCTCCTTGCTCCTCTCATGTCCTTCTCTTCACATCCCCCTCTTCTCGCTCCTCGCATCTCCCTCTCCTCGCATCTCCCTCTCCTCCCTCCTTGCATCTCACTCTCCTCGCATCCCCCTCTCATCGCATCCCCCTCTCCTCGCACCCCCCTGCATCCCCCTCGCCTCCCTCCTCACATCCCATCTCATCCCCCTCGCATCCCTTATCTCTCCCCGCACTCCCATCCCCTCCATCCCTCCTCTCTCTCCTCACCTCCCCATCCCCTCTCATCCCCACCGTGTGCCCTCAACACCCACCTCAAGCCCCCCTCTCCCCCCAGCAGCCCCCGCTGCCCTGACCCCACACGCAGGGACCAGGAGGGCAAGGCTCAGTCTGGCAAGCCGGGCAGCAGCAGGGTGCCCCGAGCCTCTCTAGGGGAGCAGAGTCAGGGGTTCAGGCTCTGGGAAAGTGCACGGAGAAGAACAAAATGTGGCTGGGTCAGCCAGCCCCAGCTCTTTGATTCACCATGGAACCTGTGCTTGGAGTGACCCCTCTCTGACCCTGCTCCTCTCCCCATCACTCCCTGTTCCCTTTCCACAGCTCAGGTTATTTTTCAGGATCTTCTTTAAATCCCTTGAAATCTGTAAGGTACTGCAGAGCCGTGGCTTCAAGAAAAGGCCGTATCCATCCTTTCTTGGCCTTGTGCCTCTACTAACAAGCCTTTTCCCATCTCCAGATACACCCCTCCTGTTCACCAGCACAGAGGCAGGGGTGTGTTGGGATCCCACGGGCCAAGGAGGAATGAAAAATGCCTCCCCTCGCAGCAGAAAGACAGCCAGACCACTGAACTGTGCTCCATTCCTGGCACAGGTTCTGGGTCCGAGAGCACTCTTAAGTGGTGGTCCCGGTTGGTTAGACCTTGCCATAACTGGAGCAGGCTTTGAGGGATGGGAATCATAGAATCACCAGGTTGGAAAAGACCCACGGGATCATCGTGTGCAACCACTCCTATCAAACACTAAACCATCTCCTTCAGCATCCCATCCACTCGTCCCTTAAACCCCTCCAGGGAAGGTGACTCAACCCCCTCCCTGGGCAGCCTCTGACAGTGCCCAGTGACCCTTTCCATGAATTTTTTTTTCCTAATGTTCAGCCTAAACCTCCCCTGGTGGAGCTTGAGGCCATTCCCTCTCATCCTGTCCCCTGTCCCTTGGGGGAAGAGCCCAGCTCCCTCCTCTCCACAACCTCCTTTCAGGGAGTTGGAGAGAGCAATGAGGTCTCCCCTCATCCTCCTCTTCTCCAGGCTAAACAACCCCAGCTCTCTCAGCCGTTCCTCACAAGGCCTGTTCTCCAGCCCCTTCACCAGCTTCGTTGCTCTTCTCTGGACTCGCTCCAGAGCCTCAACATCCTTCTTGTGGTGAGGAACCCAGAACTGAACACAGGATTCGAGGAGCGGTCTCACCAGTGCCGAGTACAGAGGGAGAAGAACCTCCCTGGACCTGCTGGTCACGCCGTTTCTGATCCAAGCCAAGATGCCATTGGCCTTCTTGGCCACCTGGGCCACTGCTGGCTCATGTTCAGTCAGTTGTCAACCAACATCCCCAGGTCCTTCTCCTCCTGGCAGCTTTCCAGCCAGACTTCTCCTGGTCTGGAGCTGCACAGGCTTGTTGTGCCCCAAGTGCAGGACTCGGCATTTGGCCTTGTTAAACCTCCTGCCATTGGTCTCTGCCCAGCAGTCCAGGCTGTTCGGATTCCTTTGGAGCCTCCCTACACTCCAGCAGATCCACGCTTCCACCCAGCTTAGTGTCATCCGCAGACTTGCTAAGGGCACCTCGATCCCCTCATCCAGGTCATTGATAAAGACATTGAAGAGGGCCGGACCCAGCACTGAGCCCCGGGGGATACCACTTGTCACTGGCCTCCAGCTGGAGTTAACTCCATTTACCACCACGCTGCCACCGGCAGGAATCGCGGCAGGGCAAGGTTTGATTTGCTTTGCTTCGGGTTGAGGTTCCCGTGCGAATGTGAGGTAAATCCATGCGGGACGCAAAGCAAATCCCTGGGTGCGTGTAGGTTGAAAGCTGTAAATCTCAGCACCTGCAGCTGCAAAACCTTCTGCCCTGACCCTGGCACCTGCCATTCCCAAGGCTGCACTGTCCTCTGGGGCATCAGTCAGGATTTTGCACCTTTAAGGCCTGATCCTGGCTCTTGTTCCAGGAGCTGCTTTCCTTTTCTTCCAGCAGGAAGGAGAGCAGAGGGTTTCCTGGCTGCTCTGATGGCTTCACCGCAGGTGTGATGGTCGCCTCAGAGATCATTCTCTGTTGGCAACAGCTTTGCTGCTGAGGACACCACTCTCCAACAGCCCATGAACCCCACTGGTTCCCAGTGCCAACCCCCTCCGTAAGCAGCACCCGCTCTGTGCACAGGGACCTCCTGCCCCTGGGGTGGCCGTGCCAGCACCCACAGCCACCTCCAGCCTGGGGAATGCAGAGCAAGTGGAAACCGCAGCTCTGCAAGCACCTCGTGTGTCTACAGCAAATGCAGGGTTAAGAGAGAGAGCTTGGGTCTGAACAAACAACAATAAATTTTACTTATAGGAAAACAACTTAACATTCTATCGTTCTACTCGTCTTCTTCATTTTCTTCCTCATCTCCATCCTCATCACCCTCGTCCTCATCATCTTCCTCATCATCATCCATGTCCTCAAAATCTTCCGTCTCATAACCTTCATCGTCATCATCCTCATCCTCATCATCTGCATCCTCATCAACTTTGTACTCATCATCTTCTTCATCCTCACTATATCCTTCACCTTCTTCTCTCTCATCTACTCTCAACCAAGCACCACACCTCTGCAAAGCCTGGAAAGGAAGCAGGAGGTATGACCTTTGGCTAACGAGCAGCACCTCATCCAGCAGAGCTGGGGTTCTCAAGCTGGCTCAGTGGCAGCAGGCTGGGGTTCATCCTTATGGGTTCATCCTTATCCTCATCCTTAATGGTTCATCCATTTGCCACAGCTCTGGGACACGCTGGGGAGAGCAGGACCCTGCCACCAGCACTAAGCCCCACCTGGGTTTAGGGTTAAACTAGGGTTGCCTAAGAAATCGCTCCTTTCCCAAAGCAAATGGGTGCTCAGAGCAGGTGCCTGGTGGCTCTTGTGTCACCAGGACAAGGGGACCGGGTGCTGTGTTCCCGCAGCAGGCAACTCAGCCTGGCTGTGGGTAGTGGGTGAGGAGCACGTGCCTGTTCTGATGGTGGTGGGTCTATCCACATTTCCTCTTCCTCCTCCTCCACCTCCTCCATCTCCACATCCATGGTCACCTCCAGGTCTATATCCACTGCCTTGTCCTCCTTGAAATCCTTCCTCCAACCCGCTTTGATGGCAGCCATCTCGACAGCTTCCAGCATGATGTTAAACAGCCTGAGCCAAAAGCCAAGCAGAAAAGCGCATTAGTCCGGCCCTGGCCAGACAAGGCGGCCTGTGGGACACGGGTCTTGGCAACCCTGCCCCCTCCTGCTGCCCGGGGAGAACCGTGGGGCACTGGGACCCCCGGGCGCGTCCTCAGCCAGGAGCCAGCTGCAGGCTGAGCAGCTCCTTCGACGCCAGCACCCACCAGAACCCACGCAGCAGAGCCTTCCTCTGGAGGATCCCACACTTGATTTCCTTCACAATTTTGGCAGCTGGCATAGCCTTGCGGGTCTGGCAGAGCAGAGAGCACAGGAGTGAGCAGCCCTGCTCCCTGCCCCGTGCGGCCTTGGGCTCGCACCCTGGCCCCCAACCCGCCTCGGTGCCCAGAAGCTCCTTACCCTCCTCAGGCATATTTTTGGCTCCATCCTGCTCCGTGGGTAGGGCTGAGCTGCCAGGGGTCCAGCCTGCAGAGGGGAGAGGAGGGACCAGCTCAGGCTGCACGTAGCCCCCAGCTGCTCCCAGCAAGTATCCCTCCCACATAAGCCCAGGGCACCCAGGTGTCCCCTGGGGACACGTCCCGCCACGCAGGGATGCTCGGTTTCAGCCAGGGCTGAGCAGCCCACAAGGGCGTCTCCCACCCTAGGTGGCTTCTCACCACCTTGCAGAGTGGCTGGAAAGGGTGAGCACAGCTCCCGGTCCCCTGCGCTCCCCAGAGCAGGGCGCAAACCCACACCATCCCCACAGCGCCTGCTCCCCGCTCAGTGCAGGGGGTGTCGTCCTCCGTGGAGCAGGCCTCGTACCTCCTTGAGGATCAGCATCCTCTTCCTCCAGGCCCTCATGATCCGATGGGGATGGAGGCGCTGGGAGCAGGTGAAAAGGTGAAAGTGTCGCATCAAGAGCATCGGGAGCAGAGGAGCAGGGTTGGACTGGGAGCAGGGGAGAAGGACGGTGCTGGGAGCAGGGGAGCCTCAAGAACAGGGCAGAAGGGATGTTTTGTGAGCAGAGAAGGGCTACGCTGGGCGCAGGGAAGTTGGGCTGGGACAGGATCAGGGCAGAAATGCTGTTTGGGGGCAAAGAAGCGCTGAGAGGAGAGAAGCGCGTCAACAGCAGGGCAGAACCACTGTGTTGTGCTCGTTGCCAGGCACTGGCAGGTGCACTGGACCACGGGCCGTGACATCCCACCTCTGTGACTAGGGAGCTCTGGGGCCAACGGCACCGTGGGTAACGGGGACAACTCCCCTTATTGATGGCTATGGATGTATTAAGCTCCACTCCCTCAAAATGGATAATCCCAACAAATCAAGGCAGTCCCTGCTGCCTCAAGAGCTTCTTTCTGACCTGTCATGCCTGGCAGCCATTCGCAGCCCTTCTAAAGGTTTCTCTCCAGCTGTTTCAGGCAAGAGCTGAAGTTTACCTGATATTTCACAGATGGTCTTGGATCTGGGCCTGCATCAGTAGAGCACATGGTGCTGACCAGGACACAGGGACCTTCCTCCAGTGACGGGCACGGCACTGAAGGCCATCCTGCGGTGCAGGGCTACCCGGGATGCTCGCTCTCCCTCCAGCTGTCGGGCTAGAATAGCATCGCCCATCTCTGCCAGGGCAGCAGATCTATTGACAACAGCTCTTACCGATCCTGATGCCCCAGCCAGGGCAGGAATTGCTCATGGAAACTGGTGGGAGCCAGGTTGTTCAGATATTTAACAAGGAGGTTTTCCTTTGGGATGCTGGGACAGGTTGTCTTCATCCTTCTGGAAGAGATGTGGATGTGTTGAAACACCAAGGAAAAACCCAGCTCATCCTCACACACCAGGGCCAGCCCAGTCTCCGCGAAGCACCTCTGGGGCTTTAGAGCCACACACCGCTCATCGTCTTCTGTTCCTCAAGGTCTCATCTGATATGGGTTAGTGGCTGAGCAGTCGTAAGAGCAACCCCAAGGCAACACTCCAGCTGCAATTCCTGCAACCACTCAACAGGTTCAGGTGATACTAACAGGGCCATCGCAGTCTGTTTGCAAGGCTGGAGCTTGTCTTTCTGGTGATGTTGGTTCCAAGACAACTACTGCAGAGCATCCAACTCTGCTGGGACAGGCGATGCCCTCTGCACTGGCTCTGAAGATGGTGGGACCCTTTGCCGCTAGGCAGCGCGGGTCCCGCGGAGCAGCCCTCACCCATGGGTGCAGCATCAGGAATTCCCAGTGCCTGGTCAGGCGCCTTCCAGCTCTGAGACACCTCAAGGGAGAGGCAGGATCCTTCTTTCAGGGAGGGACAGACTCCGATGGGAGGCTCCGGTAAAGGTTCTTCCAGCTCTGTGTGGAGAGCCTTTCAAGAGTTAAAAAAAAATTAAACTATTTAAAAGCAGAAGAAATCACATTTGCAGCTCTTCAGTGATTAAGCTTTAAGCATTTGAACAGTCCTGTGTTAGCAAGTGTCAGTCAGTGGGCTCCTTCGGCGGCTCCCGGCAGCAGGACGGCGAGTTCTGGGCTGGGGCGAACATTTTGAGGCACCAGCTCGAGCCTCTGGAACTGGTTCCGCTTGTGAAAGCTGCTTCAGATGGTGGAGGAGCTAAGGGAGGAGGTAAAGAGGCTGAGGACCATCAGGGAGTGTGAAAGGGAGATAGACCAGTGGAGCAGTGCCCTCCAACTAACTCAGCGGCTGCTGGAGCTGCTGTGCCCGAGCACCACCCACCTGCAAACTGCAGGGTTGGGGTGACTCTGTCTCTTTGCAAGGCCGGAGCTTGTCTTTCGGGTGACGTTGGTTCCAACTACTGCAGAGCATCCAGCTCTGCTGGGACAGGCGATGCCCTCCACATTGCGGCCAAGTTCACTTCTCTGCCACGGATCATCCCTGATGTGCAAGGCTGAACAGGGCAGAAAACTCCCCAGAGTGGGATCCATTGGAGAATGAGGGTCTTGGGCCAGGGCTGAGCTGCGGAGGGGGCCCACAGTCCATCCACATGGCATGCTGAACTCTCTCCAGTGTGAATTGGTAACTTTGCTCCCTGCCCTGCAGAGTCCCCTGGACACCTGCAGCCCGGCACAGGGGGCTCACAGCTCTGCCTGGGGCAGCGGTGGAAGGGGGGACACTCTGCAGAAACCCTCCTTGGGACCAGGGAGTCCGCACAGGGGGGTTCTGTGGGTCCTGGGAATACAGAGACGCTCCGTGAGGACTGGATACTGTGCACAAGGGGGACCTCGCACCGTGACCCTCTGCAAGGACCCCCTTTGGGAACCAGGGATGCCGCACGAGGACTCCAGATGGGTCCCTGGAAGGCAGAGACTCTCCATGAGGACTGGGTAGCATGTGTGGGGACTACTTACAGGGACCCTCCCCGCTGACTAGGAATACCACATGGGGACCTTATGGGTGCCAGGAACACAGTGACCTTCTCTGAGGACCACGTACCATGCACGGGGACCCTGCTCTCCACGGGGGCCAGGGGCTCTCCTTGGGGACCAGGAACACCTGATGGGGACTGCCTGCAGGTCCTGGGAAGGCAAAGAACCTCCGTGAGGACTGGGTACAGTGTGAGGGGACCCTGTTCTCCACGGGGAGAGCATCCCCTCGCATCCCACTTTGCATGGAGACTCCCCGGGTCCTGGGAAGGCAGAGACCCTCCGTGAGGACCAGGTATGGTGCACAGGCTGCCCGCGGGCCCTTGCAGCACCCCTGCCTCCCCTCACATCCCCCTCTGCTGCTCTCCGCATCCCTCCTTGCATCCCCTTCTCCTTGCTCCTCTCATGTCCTTCTCTTCACATCCCCCTCTTCTCACTTCTCGCATCTCCCTCTCCTTGCATTCCCCTCTTCTCGCTCCTCGCATCTCCCTCTCCTTGCATCTCCCTCTCCTCCCTCCTTGCATCTCTCTCTCCTCGCATCCCCCTCTCATCGCATCCCCCTCTCCTCGCACCCCCCTGCATCCCCCTCGCCTCCCTCCTCACATCCCATCTCATCCCCCTCGCATCCCTTATCTCTCCCCGCACTCCCATCCCCTCCATCCCTCCTCTCTCTCCTCACCTCCCCATCCCCTCTCATCCCCCCCATGTGCCCTCAACACCCACCCCAAGCCCCCCTCTCCCCCCAGCAGCCCCCGCTGCCCTGACCCCACACGCAGGGACCAGGAGGGCAAGGCTCAGTCTGGCAAGCCGGGCAGCAGCAGGGTGCCCCGAGCCTCTCTAGGGGAGCAGAGTCAGGGGTTCAGGCTCTGGGAAAGTGCACGGAGAAGAACAAAATGTGGCTGGGTCAGCCAGCCCCAGCTCTTTGATTCACCATGGAACCTGTGCTTGGAGTGACCCCTCTCTGACCCTGCTCCTCTCCCCATCACTCCCTGTTCCCTTTCCACAGCTCAGGTTATTTTTCAGGATCTTCTTTAAATCCCTTGAAATCTGTAAGGTACTGCAGAGTCGTGGCTTCAAGAAAAGGCCGTATCCATCCTTTCTTGGCCTTGTGCCTCTACTAACAAGCCTTTTCCCATCTCCAGATACACCCCTCCTGTTCACCAGCACAGAGGCAGGGGTGTGTTGGGATCCCACGGGCCAAGGAGGAATGAAAAATGCCTCCCCTCGCAGCAGAAAGACAGCCAGACCACTGAACTGTGCTCCATTCCTGGCACAGGTTCTGGGTCCGAGAGCACTCTTAGGTGGTGGTCCCGGTTGGTTAGACCTTGCCATAACTGGAGCAGGCTTTGAGGGATGGGAATCATAGAATCACCAGGTTGGAAAAGACCCACGGGATCATCGTGTGCAACCACTCCTATCAAACACTAAACCATCTCCTTCAGCACCTCATCCACTCGTCCCTTGAACCCCTCCAGGGAAGGTGACTCAACCCCCTCCCTGGGCAGCCTCTGACAGTGCCCAGTGACCCTTTCCATGATTTTTTTTTTCCTAATGTTCAGCCTAAACCTCCCCTGGTGGAGCTTGAGGCCATTCCCTCTCATCCTGTCCCCTGTCCCTTGGGGGAAGAGCCCAGCTCCCTCCTCTCCACAACCTCCTTTCAGGGAGTTGGAGAGAGCAATGAGGTCTCCCCTCATCCTCCTCTTCTCCAGGCTAAACACACCCAGCTCTCTCAGCCGTTCCTGATAAGGCCTGTTCTCCAGCCCCTTCACCAGCTTCGTTGCTCTTCTCTGGACTCGCTCCAGAGCCTCAACATCCTTCTTGTGGTGAGGGGCCCAGAACTGAACACAGGATTCGAGGATTACCAGACGGATATTAAGGAAGATTGCCAAAAATGACCAAGACCTGGGGGATACCTCCACCTTGGCAAACCCGGGCATCATAAAACACCTTTTCAACAGCAGATGTGACACTAAACAGTAGCAGCAAGGCCTGTCCCTGCTGAGCAGAACTGTAGCAGCAGCGGCATCCTGAGAGCGGGGCCCCTGAATACCCACTCTCTGCCCTGAGAAGGAAACCTTCGCCTCTTGAATTGAATGTACAGACATTAGGGACCAGGAAAAGGCTGGCTCTGGACTGGCTGCCCTTCACGAGCGTGTCCATGCCCTGGAGGAGCGTGTGCATCGTGTTCCAGATGGGTGCTGCACAGCTGAAGTTCAGCCTCACGCACGACGAGGGACTCTTCCTCCTCCCGTTTCAGCACCTCGTTCTTGATTTTTAATTTTTGGGGGGGTGGGGTGGTTAATTAAGTTGATATGATAGAGGGGGCCTGACACCTCGTGCACAGGGGAAGGAACTTTGCGGGGTGGAGGGGAAGTGCTGCTGGAGTTACCCAACGCAGGCAGGCAAGGGAGGTTCACCTGCCACAGACCACCCACCAGCTAAGCTTCCTTTTCAACTTGGAGTGTGCAGAACTTAAAACCATTCTCATCACAACTGTGTAGCTGGGCTTTAGTCTCACATCCACTGTCCCAGCCTGCTGCCCGCAGAGGTCCCCTGGCCTGAAAGGGAGCAGTGCAAGGCTCACAGGAGCTCTGTGCTTTAAACAGGTTTTATCGAGCTGTGTGGTGCCAGCTGGTGCATTTTTCCTTCTCCGGCGTCCTTCACCGGCCATGGATGTGGCTTGTAGCCACGTGTGGGCTATGAGGAAATGTCTCTGCCGTGCTCTGTGCAGTGCTGCTTCCACCCACTCGAGGCTGAACCCCCAGGCTGCACAGCTCAGTGCTCCTGTCAAGGCCTGGGGTGGGAGCGAGTGCTGTTCATCCCAAAGGATGGAAGGAAAACAAAGCCCTGCGGGGGCCCTTTCCCATGGCAGTGAAACCCGGCACAGGCTTATAGTGCAGCACCACCACCCCGGCAACAAAGCAACCCTGGCAGGGAGCGCTGCTGTGGTCCTGGATGAGATTTTCTTATCAGGAAAACCACAGTGGAAGCTGTTTAAAGTTAGCTTTTGCTTAAATCTGGCATGGCTTTGTGATGATGAGAGGAGAAAAAACAATCCCCAAACCTCCAGTCCTGCACATCATGAGGGTGCTGCCAAAGCCATCCTGCTCCCAATGAACTACCTTTACCTCCAGCCCTGCGCTGGGCTGGGAGATACCTCCTTTGTGATCTGTATGAAAACCGCATGTGAGCTGTTTGATTTTGCACTTATACCAAAGGAGAAACAGGCTTTAAAACTTGCTCAAGCTGCTGTTTTGGTGAGGGCCAGCGTCCAGGCTTTACCTGCAAGCTGAACTGAAGAGGATGAGGCAGCTGCCTTAGGCTGGTTGCTCAGGGCGAGCACGGCAGGTGCTCTGCTTGGGTAGTTGTCCCAAGCCTCATTTCTTACCTGCTGCTCTCACTGGCGTGGCAGTTGCCTGCGACCTAGAACCTCAGCGCGTGCCAGCGTCCCACGCACGCCCCGCGGCTCCGTACCACTGGATTGTGCCCCTTGCCTTGACTAGGCCTCCTACATCATCCCTCCTCCTCTCTTACCTTTATCTATCTGCTCTGTAATTTTGGCTGGAAACAGCTAGAATTTTATGCAAAATGGAATATAAATCATGGAAACAAAATGGAAACAGGCTTAAAGTGAGTGTGTGGATTGTAGATGCTGGTCAGGGGGAGGTGGGGTTGGTTAGACCTTGCCATAACTGGAGCAGGCTTTGAGGGATGGGAATCATAGAATCACCAGGTTGGAAAAGACCCACTGGATCATCGTGTGCAACCACTCCTATCAAACACTAAACCATCTCCTTCAGCATCCCATCCACTCGTCCCTTAAACCCCTCCAGGGAAGGTGACTCAACCCCCTCCCTGGGCAGCCTCTGACAGTGCCCAGTGACCCTTTCCATGATTTTTTTTTTCCTAATGTTCAGCCTAAACCTCCCCTGGTGGAGCTTGAGGCCATTCCCTCTCATCCTGTCCCCTGTCCCTTGGGGGAAGAGCCCAGCTCCCTCCTCTCCACAACCTCCTTTCAGGGAGTTGGAGAGAGCAATGACGTCTCCCCTCAGCCTCCTCTTCTCCAGGCTAAACACCCCCACCTCTCTCAGCTGTTCCTCACAAGGCCTGTTCTCCAGCCCCTTCACCAGCTTCGTTGCTCTTCTCTGGACTCGCTCCAGAGCCTCAACATCCTTCTTGTGGTGAGGGGCCCAGAACTGAACACAGGATTCGAGGAGCGGTCTCACCAGTGCCGAGTACAGAGGGAGAAGAACCTCCCTGGACCTGCTGACCACGCCGTTTCTGATCCAAGCCAAGATGCCATTGGCCTTCTTGGCCACCTGGGCCACTGCTGGCTCATGTTCAATCAGTTGTCAACCAACATCCCCAGGTCCTTCTCCTCCTGGCAGCTTTCCAGCCAGACTTCTCCTGGTCTGGAGCTGCACAGGCTTGTTGTGCCCCAAGTGCAGGACCCGGCATTTGGCCTTGTTAAACCTCCTGCCATTGGTCTCTGCCCAGCAGTCCAGGCTGTTCAGATTCCTTTGGAGCCTCCCTACACTCCAGCAGATCCACGCTTCCACCCAGCTTAGTGTCATCCGCAGACTTGCTAAGGGCACCTCGATCCCCTCATCCAGGTCATTGATAAAGACATTGAAGAGGGCCGGACCCAGCACTGAGCCCCGGGGGATACCACTTGTCACTGGCCTCCAGCTGGAGTTAACTCCATTTACCACCACCCTGCCACCGGCAGGAATCGCGGCAGGGCAAGGTTTGATTTGCTTTGCTTCGGGTTGAGGTTCCCGTGCAAATGTGAGGTAAATCCACGTGGGACGCAAAGCAAATCCCTGGGTGCGTGTAGGTTGAAAGCTGTAAATCTCAGCACCTGCAGCTGCAAAACCTTCTGCCCTGACCCTGGCACCTGCCATTCCCAAGGCTGCACTGTCCTCTGGGGCATCAGTCAGGATTTTGCACCTTTAAGGCCTGATCCTGGCTCTTGTTCCAGGAGCTGCTTTCCTTTTCTTCCAGCAGGAAGGAGAGCAGAGGGTTTCCTGGCTGCTCTGATGGCTTCACCGCAGGTGTGATGGTCGCCTCAGAGATCATTCTCTGTTGGCAACAGCTTTGCTGCTGAGAACACCACTCTCCAACAGCCCATGAACCCCACTGGTTCCCAGTGCCAACCCCCTCCGTAAGCAGCACCCGCTCTGTGCACAGGGACCTCCTGCCCCTGGGGTGGCCGTGCCAGCACCCACGGCCACCTCCAGCCTGGGGAATGCAGAGCAAGTGGAAACCGTAGCTCTGCAAGCACCTCGTGTGTCTACAGCAAATGCAGGGTTAAGAGAGAGAGCTTGGGTCTGAACAAACAACAATAAATTTTACTTATAGGAAAACAACTTAACATTCTATCGTTCTACTCGTCTTCTTCATTTTCTTCCTCATCTCCATCCTCATCACCCTCGTCCTCATCATCTTCCTCATCATCATCCATGTCCTCAAAATCTTCCGTCTCATAACCTTCATCGTCATCATCCTCATCCTCATCATCTGCATCCTCATCAACTTTGTACTCATCATCTTCTTCATCCTCACTATATCCTTCACCTTCTTCTCTCTCATCCACTCTCAACCAAGCACCACACCTCTGCAAAGCCTGGAAAGGAAGCAGGAGGTATGACCTTTGGCTAACGAGCAGCACCTCATCCAGCAGAGCTGGGGTTCTCAAGCTGGCTCAGTGGCAGCAGGCTGGGGTTCATCCTTATGGGTTCATCCTTATCCTCATCCTTAATGGTTCATCCATTTGCCACAGCTCTGGGACACGCTGGGGAGAGCAGGACCCTGCCACCAGCACTAAGCCCCACCTGGGTTTAGGGTTAAACTAGGGTTGCCTAAGAAATCGCTCCTTTCCCAAAGCAAATGGGTGCTCAGAGCAGGTGCCTGGTGGCTCTTGTGTCACCAGGACAAGGGGACCGGGTGCTGTGTTCCCGCAGCAGGCAACTCAGCCTGGCTGTGGGTAGTGGGTGAGGAGCACGTGCCTGTTCTGATGGTGGTGGGTCTATCCACATTTCCTCTTCCTCCTCCTCCACCTCCTCCATCTCCACATCCATGGTCACCTCCAGGTCTATATCCACTGCCTTGTCCTCCTTGAAATCCTTCCTCCAACCCGCTTTGATGGCAGCCATCTCGACAGCTTCCAGCATGATGTTAAACAGCCTGAGCCAAAAGCCAAGCAGAAAAGTGCATTAGTCCGGCCCTGGCCAGACAAGGCGGCCTGTGGGACACGGGTCTTGGCAACCCTGCCCCCTCCTGCTGCCCGGGGAGAACCGTGGGGCACTGGGACCCCCGGGCGCGTCCTCAGCCAGGAGCCAGCTGCAGGCTGAGCAGCTCCTTCGACGCCAGCACCCACCAGAACCCACGCAGCAGAGCCTTCCTCTGGAGGATCCCACACTTGATTTCCTTCACAATTTTGGCAGCTGGCATAGCCTTGCGGGTCTGGCAGAGCAGAGAGCACAGGAGTGAGCAGCCCTGCTCCCTGCCCCGTGCGGCCTTGGGCTCGCACCCTGGCCCCCAACCCGCCTCGGTGCCCAGAAGCTCCTTACCCTCCTCAGGCATATTTTTGGCTCCATCCTGCTCCGTGGGTAGGGCTGAGCTGCCAGGGGTCCAGCCTGCAGAGGGGAGAGGAGGGACCAGCTCAGGCTGCACGTAGCCCCCAGCTGCTCCCAGCAAGTATCCCTCCCACATAAGCCCAGGGCACCCAGGTGTCCCCTGGGGACACGTCCCGCCACGCAGGGATGCTCGGTTTCAGCCAGGGCTGAGCAGCCCACAAGGGTTTCTCCCACCCTAGGTGGCTTCTCACCACCTTGCAGAGTGGCTGGAAAGGGTGAGCACAGCTCCCGGTCCCCTGCGCTCCCCAGAGCAGGGCGCAAACCCACACCATCCCCACAGCGCCTGCTCCCCGCTCAGTGCAGGGGGTGTCGTCCTCCGTGGAGCAGGCCTCGTACCTCCTTGAGGATCAGCATCCTCTTCCTCCAGGCCCTCATGATCCGATGGGGATGGAGGCGCTGGGAGCAGGTGAAAAGGTGAAAGTGTCGCATCAAGAGCATCGGGAGCAGAGGAGCAGGGTTGGACTGGGAGCAGGGGAGAAGGACGGTGCTGGGAGCAGGGGAGCCTCAAGAACAGGGCAGAAGGGATGTTTTGTGAGCAGAGAAGGGCTACGCTGGGCGCAGGGAAGTTGGGCTGGGACAGGATCAGGGCAGAAATGCTGTTTGGGGGCAAAGAAGCGCTGAGAGGAGAGAAGCGCGTCAACAGCAGGGCAGAACCACTGTGTTGTGCTCGTTGCCAGGCACTGGCAGGTGCACTGGACCACGGGCCGTGACATCCCACCTCTGTGACTAGGGAGCTCTGGGGCCAACGGCACCGTGGGTAACGGGGACAACTCCCCTTATTGATGGCTATGGATGTATTAAGCTCCACTCCCTCAAAATGGATAATCCCAACAAATCAAGGCAGTCCCTGCTGCCTCAAGAGCTTCTTTCTGACCTGTCATTCCTGGCAGCCATTCGCAGCCCTTCTAAAGGTTTCTCTCCAGCTGTTTCAGGCAAGAGCTGAAGTTTACCTGATATTTCACAGATGGTCTTGGATCTGGGTCTGCATCAGTAGAGCACATGGTGCTGACCAGGACACAGGGACCTTTCTCCAGTGACGGGCACGGCACTGAAGGCCATCCTGCGGTGCAGGGCTACCCGGGATGCTCGTTCTCCCTCCAGCTGTCGGGCTAGAATAGCATCGCCCATCTCTGCCAGGGCAGCAGATCTATTGACAACAGCTCTTACCGATCCTGATGCCCCAGCCAGGGCAGGAATTGCTCATGGAAACTGGTGGGAGCCAGGTTGTTCAGATATTTAACAAGGAGGTTTTCCTTTGGGATGCTGGGACAGGTTGTCTTCATCCTTCTGGAAGAGATGTGGATGTGTTGAAACACCAAGGAAAAACCCAGCTCATCCTCACACACCAGGGCCAGCCCAGTCTCCGCGAAGCACCTCTGGGGCTTTAGAGCCACACACCGCTCATCGTCTTCTGTTCCTCAAGGTCTCATCTGATATGGGTTAGTGGCTGAGCAGTCGTAAGAGCAACCCCAAGGCAACACTCCAGCTGCAATTCCTGCAACCACTCAACAGGTTCAGGTGATACTAACAGGGCCATCGCAGTCTGTTTGCAAGGCTGGAGCTTGTCTTTCTGGTGATGTTGGTTCCAAGACAACTACTGCAGAGCATCCAACTCTGCTGGGACAGGCGATGCCCTCTGCACTGGCTCTGAAGATGGTGGGACCCTTTGCCGCTAGGCAGCGCGGGTCCCGCGGAGCAGCCCTCACCCATGGGTGCAGCATCAGGAATTCCCAGTGCCTGGTCAGGCGCCTTCCAGCTCTGAGACACCTCAAGGGAGAGGCAGGATCCTTCTTTCAGGGAGGGACAGACTCCGATGGGAGGCTCCGGTAAAGGTTCTTCCAGCTCTGTGTGGAGAGCCTTTCAAGAGTTAAAAAAAATTAAACTATTTAAAAGCAGAAGAAATCACATTTGCAGCTCTTCAGTGATTAAGCTTTAAGCATTTGAACAGTCCTGTGTTAGCAAGTGTCAGTCAGTGGGCTCCTTCGGCGGCTCCCGGCAGCAGGACGGCGAGTTCTGGGCTGGGGCGAACATTTTGAGGCACCAGCTCGAGCCTCTGGAACTGGTTCCGCTTGTGAAAGCTGCTTCAGATGGTGGAGGAGCTAAGGGAGGAGGTAAAGAGGCTGAGGACCATCAGGGAGTGTGAAAGGGAGATAGACCAGTGGAGCAGTGCCCTCCAACTAACTCAGCGGCTGCTGGAGCTGCTGTGCCCGAGCACCACCCACCTGCAAACTGCAGGGTTGGGGTGACTCTGTCTCTTTGCAAGGCCGGAGCTTGTCTTTCGTGTGACGTTGGTTCCAACTACTGCAGAGCATCCAGCTCTGCTGGGACAGGCGATGCCCTCCACATTGCGTCCAAGTTCACTTCTCTGCCACGGATCATCCCTGATGTGCAAGGCTGAACAGGGCAGAAAACTCCCCAGAGTGGGATCCATTGGAGAATGAGGGTCTTGGGCCAGGGCTGAGCTGCGGAGGGGGCCCACAGTCCATCCACATGGCATGCTGAAGTCTCTCCAGTGTGAATTGGTAACTTTGCTCCCTGCCCTGCAGAGTCCCCTGGACACCTGCAGCCCGGCACAGGGGGCTCACAGCTCTGCCTGGGGCAGCGGTGGAAGGGGGGACGCTCTGCAGAAACCCTCCTTGGGACCAGGGAGTCCGCACAGGGGGGTTCTGTGGGTCCTGGGAATGCAGAGACGCTCCGTGAGGACTGGATACTGTGCACAAGGGGGACCTCGCACCGTGACCCTCTGCAAGGACCCCCTTTGGGAACCAGGGATGCCGCACGAGGACTCCAGATGGGTCCCTGGAAGGCAGAGACCCTCCATGAGGACTGGGTAGCATGTGTGGGGACTACTTACAGGGACCCTCCCCGCTGACTAGGAATACCACATGGGGACCTTATGGGTGCCAGGAACACAGTGACCTTCTCTGAGGACCACGTACCATGCACGGGGACCCTGCTCTCCACGGGGGCCAGGGGCTCTCCTTGGGGACCAGGAACGCCTGATGGGGACTGCCTGCAGGTCCTGGGAAGGCAAAGAACCTCCGTGAGGACTGGGTACAGTGTCAGGGGACCCTGTTCTCCACGGGGAGAGCATCCCCTCGCATCCCACTTTGCATGGAGACTCCATGGGTCCTGGGAAGGCAGAGACCCTCCGTGAGGACCAGGTACGGTGCACAGGCTGCCCGCGGGCCCTTGCAGCACCCCTGCCTCCCCTCACATCCCCCTCTGCTGCTCTCCGCATCCCTCCTTGCATCCCCTTCTCCTTGCTCCTCTCATGTCCTTCTCTTCGCATCCCCCTCTTCTCACTTCTCGCATCTCCCTCTCCTTGCATTCCCCTCTTCTCGCTCCTCGCATCTCCCTCTCCTCCCTCCTTGCATCTCACTCTCCTCGCATCCCCCTCTCATCGCATCCCCCTCTCCTCGCACCCCCCTGCATCCCCCTCGCCTCCCTCCTCACATCCCATCTCATCCCCCTCGCATCCCTTATCTCTCCCCGCACTCCCATCCCCTCCATCCCTCCTCTCTCTCCTCACCTCCCCATCCCCTCTCATCCCCCCCATGTGCCCTCAACACCCACCCCAAGCCCCCCTCTCCCCCCAGCAGCCCCCGCTGCCCTGACCCCACACGCAGGGACCAGGAGGGCAAGGCTCAGTCTGGCAAGCCGGGCAGCAGCAGGGTGCCCCGAGCCTCTCTAGGGGAGCAGAGTCAGGGGTTCAGGCTCTGGGAAAGTGCACGGAGAAGAACAAAATGTGGCTGGGTCAGCCAGCCCCAGCTCTTTGATTCACCATGGAACCTGTGCTTGGAGTGACCCCTCTCTGACCCTGCTCCTCTCCCCATCACTCCCTGTTCCCTTTCCACAGCTCAGGTTATTTTTCAGGATCTTCTTTAAATCCCTTGAAATCTGTAAGGTACTGCAGAGTCGTGGCTTCAAGAAAAGGCCGTATCCATCCTTTCTTGGCCTTGTGCCTCTACTAACAAGCCTTTTCCCATCTCCAGATACACCCCTCCTGTTCACCAGCACAGAGGCAGGGGTGTGTTGGGATCCCACGGGCCAAGGAGGAATGAAAAATGCCTCCCCTCGCAGCAGAAAGACAGCCAGACCACTGAACTGTGCTCCATTCCTGGCACAGGTTCTGGGTCCGAGAGCACTCTTAGGTGGTGGTCCCGGTTGGTTAGACCTTGCCATAACTGGAGCAGGCTTTGAGGGATGGGAATCATAGAATCACCAGGTTGGAAAAGACCCACGGGATCATCGTGTGCAACCACTCCTATCAAACACTAAACCATCTCCTTCAGCACCTCATCCACTCGTCCCTTGAACCCCTCCAGGGAAGGTGACTCAACCCCCTCCCTGGGCAGCCTCTGACAGTGCCCAGTGACCCTTTCCATGATTTTTTTTTTCCTAATGTTCAGCCTAAACCTCCCCTGGTGGAGCTTGAGGCCATTCCCTCTCATCCTGTCCCCTGTCCCTTGGGGGAAGAGCCCAGCTCCCTCCTCTCCACAACCTCCTTTCAGGGAGTTGGAGAGAGCAATGAGGTCTCCCCTCATCCTCCTCTTCTCCAGGCTAAACACACCCAGCTCTCTCAGCCGTTCCTGATAAGGCCTGTTCTCCAGCCCCTTCACCAGCTTCGTTGCTCTTCTCTGGACTCGCTCCAGAGCCTCAACATCCTTCTTGTGGTGAGGGGCCCAGAACTGAACACAGGATTCGAGGATTACCAGACGGATATTAAGGAAGATTGCCAAAAATGACCAAGACCTGGGGGATACCTCCACCTTGGCAAACCCGGGCATCATAAAACACCTTTTCAACAGCAGATGTGACACTAAACAGTAGCAGCAAGGCCTGTCCCTGCTGAGCAGAACTGTAGCAGCAGCGGCGTCCTGAGAGCGGGGCCCCTGAATACCCACTCTCTGCCCTGAGAAGGAAACCTTCGCCTCTTGAATTGAATGTACAGACATTAGGGACCAGGAAAAGGCTGGCTCTGGACTGGCTGCCCTTCACGAGCGTGTCCATGCCCTGGAGGAGCGTGTGCATCGTGTTCCAGATGGGTGCTGCACAGCTGAAGTTCAGCCTCACGCACGACGAGGGACTCTTCCTCCTCCCGTTTCAGCACCTCGTTCTTGATTTTTAATTTTTGGGGGGGTGGGGTGGTTAATTAAGTTGATATGATAGAGGGGGCCTGACACCTCGTGCACAGGGGAAGGAACTTTGCGGGGTGGAGGGGAAGTGCTGCTGGAGTTACCCAACGCAGGCAGGCAAGGGAGGTTCACCTGCCACAGACCACCCACCAGCTAAGCTTCCTTTTCAACTTGGAGTGTGCAGAACTTAAAACCATTCTCATCACAACTGTGTAGCTGGGCTTTAGTCTCACATCCACTGTCCCAGCCTGCTGCCCGCAGAGGTCCCCTGGCCTGAAAGGGAGCAGTGCAAGGCTCACAGGAGCTCTGTGCTTTAAACAGGTTTTATCGAGCTGTGTGGTGCCAGCTGGTGCATTTTTCCTTCTCCGGCGTCCTTCACCGGCCATGGATGTGGCTTGTAGCCACGTGTGGGCTATGAGGAAATGTCTCTGCCGTGCTCTGTGCAGTGCTGCTTCCACCCACTCGAGGCTGAACCCCCAGGCTGCACAGCTCAGTGCTCCTGTCAAGGCCTGGGGTGGGAGCGAGTGCTGTTCATCCCAAAGGATGGAAGGAAAACAAAGCCCTGCGGGGGCCCTTTCCCATGGCAGTGAAACCCGGCACAGGCTTATAGTGCAGCACCACCACCCCGGCAACAAAGCAACCCTGGCAGGGAGCGCTGCTGTGGTCCTGGATGAGATTTTCTTATCAGGAAAACCACAGTGGAAGCTGTTTAAAGTTAGCTTTTGCTTAAATCTGGCATGGCTTTGTGATGATGAGAGGAGAAAAAACAATCCCCAAACCTCCAGTCCTGCACATCATGAGGGTGCTGCCAAAGCCATCCTGCTCCCAATGAACTACCTTTACCTCCAGCCCTGCGCTGGGCTGGGAGATACCTCCTTTGTGATCTGTATGAAAACCGCATGTGAGCTGTTTGATTTTGCACTTATACCAAAGGAGAAACAGGCTTTAAAACTTGCTCAAGCTGCTGTTTTGGTGAGGGCCAGCGTCCAGGCTTTACCTGCAAGCTGAACTGAAGAGGATGAGGCAGCTGCCTTAGGCTGGTTGCTCAGGGCGAGCACGGCAGGTGCTCTGCTTGGGTAGTTGTCCCAAGCCTCATTTCTTACCTGCTGCTCTCACTGGCGTGGCAGTTGCCTGCGACCTAGAACCTCAGCGCGTGCCAGCGTCCCACGCACGCCCCGCGGCTCCGTACCACTGGATTGTGCCCCTTGCCTTGACTAGGCCTCCTACATCATCCCTCCTCCTCTCTTACCTTTATCTATCTGCTCTGTAATTTTGGCTGGAAACAGCTAGAATTTTATGCAAAATGGAATATAAATCATGGAAACAAAATGGAAACAGGCTTAAAGTGAGTGTGTGGATTGTAGATGCTGGTCAGGGGGAGGTGGGGTTGGTTAGACCTTGCCATAACTGGAGCAGGCTTTGAGGGATGGGAATCATAGAATCACCAGGTTGGAAAAGACCCACTGGATCATCGTGTGCAACCACTCCTATCAAACACTAAACCATCTCCTTCAGCATCCCATCCACTCGTCCCTTAAACCCCTCCAGGGAAGGTGACTCAACCCCCTCCCTGGGCAGCCTCTGACAGTGCCCAGTGACCCTTTCCATGATTTTTTTTTTCCTAATGTTCAGCCTAAACCTCCCCTGGTGGAGCTTGAGGCCATTCCCTCTCATCCTGTCCCCTGTCCCTTGGGGGAAGAGCCCAGCTCCCTCCTCTCCACAACCTCCTTTCAGGGAGTTGGAGAGAGCAATGACGTCTCCCCTCAGCCTCCTCTTCTCCAGGCTAAACACCCCCACCTCTCTCAGCTGTTCCTCACAAGGCCTGTTCTCCAGCCCCTTCACCAGCTTCGTTGCTCTTCTCTGGACTCGCTCCAGAGCCTCAACATCCTTCTTGTGGTGAGGGGCCCAGAACTGAACACAGGATTCGAGGAGCGGTCTCACCAGTGCCGAGTACAGAGGGAGAAGAACCTCCCTGGACCTGCTGACCACGCCGTTTCTGATCCAAGCCAAGATGCCATTGGCCTTCTTGGCCACCTGGGCCACTGCTGGCTCATGTTCAATCAGTTGTCAACCAACATCCCCAGGTCCTTCTCCTCCTGGCAGCTTTCCAGCCAGACTTCTCCTGGTCTGGAGCTGCACAGGCTTGTTGTGCCCCAAGTGCAGGACCCGGCATTTGGCCTTGTTAAACCTCCTGCCATTGGTCTCTGCCCAGCAGTCCAGGCTGTTCAGATTCCTTTGGAGCCTCCCTACACTCCAGCAGATCCACGCTTCCACCCAGCTTAGTGTCATCCGCAGACTTGCTAAGGGCACCTCGATCCCCTCATCCAGGTCATTGATAAAGACATTGAAGAGGGCCGGACCCAGCACTGAGCCCCGGGGGATACCACTTGTCACTGGCCTCCAGCTGGAGTTAACTCCATTTACCACCACCCTGCCACCGGCAGGAATCGCGGCAGGGCAAGGTTTGATTTGCTTTGCTTCGGGTTGAGGTTCCCGTGCAAATGTGAGGTAAATCCACGTGGGACGCAAAGCAAATCCCTGGGTGCGTGTAGGTTGAAAGCTGTAAATCTCAGCACCTGCAGCTGCAAAACCTTCTGCCCTGACCCTGGCACCTGCCATTCCCAAGGCTGCACTGTCCTCTGGGGCATCAGTCAGGATTTTGCACCTTTAAGGCCTGATCCTGGCTCTTGTTCCAGGAGCTGCTTTCCTTTTCTTCCAGCAGGAAGGAGAGCAGAGGGTTTCCTGGCTGCTCTGATGGCTTCACCGCAGGTGTGATGGTCGCCTCAGAGATCATTCTCTGTTGGCAACAGCTTTGCTGCTGAGAACACCACTCTCCAACAGCCCATGAACCCCACTGGTTCCCAGTGCCAACCCCCTCCGTAAGCAGCACCCGCTCTGTGCACAGGGACCTCCTGCCCCTGGGGTGGCCGTGCCAGCACCCACGGCCACCTCCAGCCTGGGGAATGCAGAGCAAGTGGAAACCGTAGCTCTGCAAGCACCTCGTGTGTCTACAGCAAATGCAGGGTTAAGAGAGAGAGCTTGGGTCTGAACAAACAACAATAAATTTTACTTATAGGAAAACAACTTAACATTCTATCGTTCTACTCGTCTTCTTCATTTTCTTCCTCATCTCCATCCTCATCACCCTCGTCCTCATCATCTTCCTCATCATCATCCATGTCCTCAAAATCTTCCGTCTCATAACCTTCATCGTCATCATCCTCATCCTCATCATCTGCATCCTCATCAACTTTGTACTCATCATCTTCTTCATCCTCACTATATCCTTCACCTTCTTCTCTCTCATCCACTCTCAACCAAGCACCACACCTCTGCAAAGCCTGGAAAGGAAGCAGGAGGTATGACCTTTGGCTAACGAGCAGCACCTCATCCAGCAGAGCTGGGGTTCTCAAGCTGGCTCAGTGGCAGCAGGCTGGGGTTCATCCTTATGGGTTCATCCTTATCCTCATCCTTAATGGTTCATCCATTTGCCACAGCTCTGGGACACGCTGGGGAGAGCAGGACCCTGCCACCAGCACTAAGCCCCACCTGGGTTTAGGGTTAAACTAGGGTTGCCTAAGAAATCGCTCCTTTCCCAAAGCAAATGGGTGCTCAGAGCAGGTGCCTGGTGGCTCTTGTGTCACCAGGACAAGGGGACCGGGTGCTGTGTTCCCGCAGCAGGCAACTCAGCCTGGCTGTGGGTAGTGGGTGAGGAGCACGTGCCTGTTCTGATGGTGGTGGGTCTATCCACATTTCCTCTTCCTCCTCCTCCACCTCCTCCATCTCCACATCCATGGTCACCTCCAGGTCTATATCCACTGCCTTGTCCTCCTTGAAATCCTTCCTCCAACCCGCTTTGATGGCAGCCATCTCGACAGCTTCCAGCATGATGTTAAACAGCCTGAGCCAAAAGCCAAGCAGAAAAGTGCATTAGTCCGGCCCTGGCCAGACAAGGCGGCCTGTGGGACACGGGTCTTGGCAACCCTGCCCCCTCCTGCTGCCCGGGGAGAACCGTGGGGCACTGGGACCCCCGGGCGCGTCCTCAGCCAGGAGCCAGCTGCAGGCTGAGCAGCTCCTTCGACGCCAGCACCCACCAGAACCCACGCAGCAGAGCCTTCCTCTGGAGGATCCCACACTTGATTTCCTTCACAATTTTGGCAGCTGGCATAGCCTTGCGGGTCTGGCAGAGCAGAGAGCACAGGAGTGAGCAGCCCTGCTCCCTGCCCCGTGCGGCCTTGGGCTCGCACCCTGGCCCCCAACCCGCCTCGGTGCCCAGAAGCTCCTTACCCTCCTCAGGCATATTTTTGGCTCCATCCTGCTCCGTGGGTAGGGCTGAGCTGCCAGGGGTCCAGCCTGCAGAGGGGAGAGGAGGGACCAGCTCAGGCTGCACGTAGCCCCCAGCTGCTCCCAGCAAGTATCCCTCCCACATAAGCCCAGGGCACCCAGGTGTCCCCTGGGGACACGTCCCGCCACGCAGGGATGCTCGGTTTCAGCCAGGGCTGAGCAGCCCACAAGGGTTTCTCCCACCCTAGGTGGCTTCTCACCACCTTGCAGAGTGGCTGGAAAGGGTGAGCACAGCTCCCGGTCCCCTGCGCTCCCCAGAGCAGGGCGCAAACCCACACCATCCCCACAGCGCCTGCTCCCCGCTCAGTGCAGGGGGTGTCGTCCTCCGTGGAGCAGGCCTCGTACCTCCTTGAGGATCAGCATCCTCTTCCTCCAGGCCCTCATGATCCGATGGGGATGGAGGCGCTGGGAGCAGGTGAAAAGGTGAAAGTGTCGCATCAAGAGCATCGGGAGCAGAGGAGCAGGGTTGGACTGGGAGCAGGGGAGAAGGACGGTGCTGGGAGCAGGGGAGCCTCAAGAACAGGGCAGAAGGGATGTTTTGTGAGCAGAGAAGGGCTACACTGGGCGCAGGGAAGTTGGGCTGGGACAGGATCAGGGCAGAAATGCTGTTTGGGGGCAAAGAAGCGCTGAGAGGAGAGAAGCGCGTCAACAGCAGGGCAGAACCACTGTGTTGTGCTCGTTGCCAGGCACTGGCAGGTGCACTGGACCACGGGCCGTGACATCCCACCTCTGTGACTAGGGAGCTCTGGGGCCAACGGCACCGTGGGTAACGGGGACAACTCCCCTTATTGATGGCTATGGATGTATTAAGCTCCACTCCCTCAAAATGGATAATCCCAACAAATCAAGGCAGTCCCTGCTGCCTCAAGAGCTTCTTTCTGACCTGTCATTCCTGGCAGCCATTCGCAGCCCTTCTAAAGGTTTCTCTCCAGCTGTTTCAGGCAAGAGCTGAAGTTTACCTGATATTTCACAGATGGTCTTGGATCTGGGTCTGCATCAGTAGAGCACATGGTGCTGACCAGGACACAGGGACCTTTCTCCAGTGACGGGCACGGCACTGAAGGCCATCCTGCGGTGCAGGGCTACCCGGGATGCTCGCTCTCCCTCCAGCTGTCGGGCTAGAATAGCATCGCCCATCTCTGCCAGGGCAGCAGATCTATTGACAACAGCTCTTACCGATCCTGATGCCCCAGCCAGGGCAGGAATTGCTCATGGAAACTGGTGGGAGCCAGGTTGTTCAGATATTTAACAAGGAGGTTTTCCTTTGGGATGCTGGGACAGGTTGTCTTCATCCTTCTGGAAGAGATGTGGATGTGTTGAAACACCAAGGAAAAACCCAGCTCATCCTCACACACCAGGGCCAGCCCAGTCTCCGCGAAGCACCTCTGGGGCTTTAGAGCCACACACCGCTCATCGTCTTCTGTTCCTCAAGGTCTCATCTGATATGGGTTAGTGGCTGAGCAGTCGTAAGAGCAACCCCAAGGCAACACTCCAGCTGCAATTCCTGCAACCACTCAACAGGTTCAGGTGATACTAACAGGGCCATCGCAGTCTGTTTGCAAGGCTGGAGCTTGTCTTTCTGGTGATGTTGGTTCCAAGACAACTACTGCAGAGCATCCAACTCTGCTGGGACAGGCGATGCCCTCTGCACTGGCTCTGAAGATGGTGGGACCCTTTGCCACTAGGCAGCGCGGGTCCCGCGGAGCAGCCCTCACCCATGGGTGCAGCATCAGGAATTCCCAGTGCCTGGTCAGGCGCCTTCCAGCTCTGAGACACCTCAAGGGAGAGGCAGGATCCTTCTTTCAGGGAGGGACAGACTCCGATGGGAGGCTCCGGTAAAGGTTCTTCCAGCTCTGTGTGGAGAGCCTTTCAAGAGTTAAAAAAAATTAAACTATTTAAAAGCAGAAGAAATCACATTTGCAGCTCTTCAGTGATTAAGCTTTAAGCATTTGAACAGTCCTGTGTTAGCAAGTGTCAGTCAGTGGGCTCCTTCGGCGGCTCCCGGCAGCAGGACGGCGAGTTCTGGGCTGGGGCGAACATTTTGAGGCACCAGCTCGAGCCTCTGGAACTGGTTCCGCTTGTGAAAGCTGCTTCAGATGGTGGAGGAGCTAAGGGAGGAGGTAAAGAGGCTGAGGACCATCAGGGAGTGTGAAAGGGAGATAGACCAGTGGAGCAGTGCCCTCCAACTAACTCAGCGGCTGCTGGAGCTGCTGTGCCCGAGCACCACCCACCTGCAAACTGCAGGGTTGGGGTGACTCTGTCTCTTTGCAAGGCCGGAGCTTGTCTTTCGTGTGACGTTGGTTCCAACTACTGCAGAGCATCCAGCTCTGCTGGGACAGGCGATGCCCTCCACATTGCGTCCAAGTTCACTTCTCTGCCACGGATCATCCCTGATGTGCAAGGCTGAACAGGGCAGAAAACTCCCCAGAGTGGGATCCATTGGAGAATGAGGGTCTTGGGCCAGGGCTGAGCTGCGGAGGGGGCCCACAGTCCATCCACATGGCATGCTGAAGTCTCTCCAGTGTGAATTGGTAACTTTGCTCCCTGCCCTGCAGAGTCCCCTGGACACCTGCAGCCCGGCACAGGGGGCTCACAGCTCTGCCTGGGGCAGCGGTGGAAGGGGGGACGCTCTGCAGAAACCCTCCTTGGGACCAGGGAGTCCGCACAGGGGGGTTCTGTGGGTCCTGGGAATGCAGAGACGCTCCGTGAGGACTGGATACTGTGCACAAGGGGGACCTCGCACCGTGACCCTCTGCAAGGACCCCCTTTGGGAACCAGGGATGCCGCACGAGGACTCCAGATGGGTCCCTGGAAGGCAGAGACCCTCCATGAGGACTGGGTAGCATGTGTGGGGACTACTTACAGGGACCCTCCCCGCTGACTAGGAATACCACATGGGGACCTTATGGGTGCCAGGAACACAGTGACCTTCTCTGAGGACCATGTACCATGCACGGGGACCCTGCTCTCCACGGGGGCCAGGGGCTCTCCTTGGGGACCAGGAACGCCTGATGGGGACTGCCTGCAGGTCCTGGGAAGGCAAAGAACCTCCGTGAGGACTGGGTACAGTGTCAGGGGACCCTGTTCTCCACGGGGAGAGCATCCCCTCGCATCCCACTTTGCATGGAGACTCCATGGGTCCTGGGAAGGCAGAGACCCTCCGTGAGGACCAGGTACGGTGCACAGGCTGCCCGCGGGCCCTTGCAGCACCCCTGCCTCCCCTCACATCCCCCTCTGCTGCTCTCCGCATCCCTCCTTGCATCCCCTTCTCCTTGCTCCTCTCATGTCCTTCTCTTCGCATCCCCCTCTTCTCACTTCTCGCATCTCCCTCTCCTTGCATTCCCCTCTTCTCGCTCCTCGCATCTCCCTCTCCTCCCTCCTTGCATCTCACTCTCCTCGCATCCCCCTCTCATCGCATCCCCCTCTCCTCGCACCCCCCTGCATCCCCCTCGCCTCCCTCCTCACATCCCATCTCATCCCCCTCGCATCCCTTATCTCTCCCCGCACTCCCATCCCCTCCATCCCTCCTCTCTCTCCTCACCTCCCCATCCCCTCTCATCCCCACCGTGTGCCCTCAACACCCACCTCAAGCCCCCCTCTCCCCCCAGCAGACCCCGCTGCCCTGACCCCACACGCAGGGACCAGGAGGGCAAGGCTCAGTCTGGCAAGCCGGGCAGCAGCAGGGTGCCCCGAGCCTCTCTAGGGGAGCAGAGTCAGGGGTTCAGGCTCTGGGAAAGTGCACGGAGAAGAACAAAATGTGGCTGGGTCAGCCAGCCCCAGCTCTTTGATTCACCATGGAACCTGTGCTTGGAGTGACCCCTCTCTGACCCTGCTCCTCTCCCCATCACTCCCTGTTCCCTTTCCACAGCTCAGGTTATTTTTCAGGATCTTCTTTAAATCCCTTGAAATCTGTAAGGTACTGCAGAGCCGTGGCTTCAAGAAAAGGCCGTATCCATCCTTTCTTGGCCTTGTGCCTCTACTAACAAGCCTTTTCTCATCTCCAGATACACCCCTCCTGTTCACCAGCACAGAGGCAGGGGTGTGTTGGGATCCCACGGGCCAAGGAGGAATGAAAAATGCCTCCCCTCGCAGCAGAAAGACAGCCAGACCACTGAACTGTGCTCCATTCCTGGCACAGGTTCTGGGTCCGAGAGCACTCTTAGGTGGTGGTCCCGGTTGGTTAGACCTTGCCATAACTGGAGCAGGCTTTGAGGGATGGGAATCATAGAATCACCAGGTTGGAAAAGACCCACTGGATCATCGTGTGCAACCACTCCTATCAAACACTAAACCATCTCCTTCAGCACCTCATCCACTCGTCCCTTGAACCCCTCCAGGGAAGGTGACTCAACCCCCTCCCTGGGCAGCCTCTGACAGTGCCCAGTGACCCTTTCCATGATTTTTTTTTTCCTAATGTTCAGCCTAAACCTCCCCTGGTGGAGCTTGAGGCCATTCCATCTCATCCTGTCCCCTGTCCCTTGGGGGAAGAGCCCAGCTCCCTCCTCTCCACAACCTCCTTTCAGGGAGTTGGAGAGAGCAATGACGTCTCCCCTCATCCTCCTCTTCTCCAGGCTAAACACCCCCAGCTCTCTCAGCCGTTCCTGATAAGGCCTGTTCTCCAGCCCCTTCACCAGCTTCGTTGCTCTTCTCTGGACTCGCTCCAGAGCCTCAACATCCTTCTTGTGGTGAGGGGCCCAGAACTGAACACAGGATTCGAGGATTACCAGACGGATATTAAGGAAGATTGCCAAAAATGACCAAGACCTGGGGGATACCTCCACCTTGGCAAACCCGGGCATCATAAAACACCTTTTCAACAGCAGATGTGACACTAAACAGTAGCAGCAAGGCCTGTCCCTGCTGAGCAGAACTGTAGCAGCAGCGGCGTCCTGAGAGCGGGGCCCCTGAATACCCACTCTCTGCCCTGAGAAGGAAACCTTCGCCTCTTGAATTGAATGTACAGACATTAGGGACGAGGAAAAGGCTGGCTCTGGACTGGCTGCCCTTCACGAGCGTGTCCATGCCCTGGAGGAGCGTGTGCATCGTGTTCCAGATGGGTGCTGCACAGCTGAAGTTCAGCCTCACGCATGACGAGGGACTCTTCCTCCTCCCGTTTCAGCACCTCGTTCTTGATTTTTAATTTTTTGGGGGGTGGGGTGGTTAATTAAGTTGATATGATAGAGGGGGCCTGACACCTCGTGCACAGGGGAAGGAACTTTGCGGGGTGGAGGGGAAGTGCTGCTGGAGTTACCCAACGCAGGCAGGCAAGGGAGGTTCACCTGCCACAGCCCACACACCAGCTAAGCTTCCTTTTCAACTTGGAGTGTGCAGAACTTAAAACCATTCTCATCACAACTGTGTAGCTGGGCTTTAGTCTCACATCCACTGTCCCAGCCTGCTGCCCGCAGAGGTCCCCTGGCCTGAAAGGGAGCAGTGCAAGGCTCACAGGAGCTCTGTGCTTTAAACAGGTTTTATCGAGCTGTGTGGTGCCAGCTGGTGCATTTTTCCTTCTCCGGCGTCCTTCACCGGCCATGGATGTGGCTTGTAGCCACGTGTGGGCTATGAGGAAATGTCTCTGCCGTGCTCTGTGCAGTGCTGCTTCCACCCACTCGAGGCTGAACCCCCAGGCTGCACAGCTCAGTGCTCCTGTCAAGGCCTGGGGTGGGAGCGAGTGCTGTTCATCCCAAAGGATGGAAGGAAAACAAAGCCCTGCGGGGGCCCTTTCCCATGGCAGTGAAACCCGGCACAGGCTTATAGTGCAGCACCACCACCCCGGCAACAAAGCAACCCTGGCAGGGAGCGCTGCTGTGGTCCTGGATGAGATTTTCTTATCAGGAAAACCACAGTGGAAGCTGTTTAAAGTTAGCTTTTGCTTAAATCTGGCATGGCTTTGTGATGATGAGAGGAGAAAAAACAATCCCCAAACCTCCAGTCCTGCACATCATGAGGGTGCTGCCAAAGCCATCCTGCTCCCAATGAACTACCTTTACCTCCAGCCCTGCGCTGGGCTGGGAGATACCTCCTTTGTGATCTGTATGAAAACCGCATGTGAGCTGTTTGATTTTGCACTTATACCAAAGGAGAAACAGGCTTTAAAACTTGCTCAAGCTGCTGTTTTGGTGAGTGCCAGCGTCCAGGCTTTACCTGCAAGCTGAACTGAAGAGGATGAGGCAGCTGCCTTAGGCTGGTTGCTCAGGGCGAGCACGGCAGGTGCTCTGCTTGGGTAGTTGTCCCAAGTCCCAAGCCTCGTTTCTTACCTGCTGCTCTCACTGGCGTGGCAGTTGCCTGCGACCTAGAACCTCAGCGCGTGCCAGCGTCCCACGCACGCCCCGCGGCTCCGTACCACTGGATTGTGCCCCTTGCCTTGACTAGGCCTCCTACATCATCCCTCCTCCTCTCTTACCTTTATCTATCTGCTCTGTAATTTTGGCTGGAAACAGCTAGAATTTTATGCAAAATGGAATATAAATCATGGAAACAAAATGGAAACAGGCTTAAAGTGAGTGTGTGGATTGTAGATGCTGGTCAGGGGGAGGTGGGGTTGGTTAGACCTTGCCATAACTGGAGCAGGCTTTGAGGGATGGGAATCATAGAATCACCAGGTTGGAAAAGACCCACTGGATCATCGTGTGCAACCACTCCTATCAAACACTAAACCATCTCCTTCAGCACCTCATCCACTCGTCCCTTGAACCCCTCCAGGGAAGGTGACTCAACCCCCTCCCTGGGCAGCCTCTGACAGTGCCCAGTGACCCTTTCCATTTCCATGAATTTTTTTTTCCTAATGTTCAGCCTAAACCTCCCCTGGTGGAGCTTGAGGCCATTCCCTCTCATCCTGTCCCCTGTCCCTTGGGGGAAGAGCCCAGCTCCCTCCTCTCCACAACCTCCTTTCAGGGAGTTGGAGAGAGCAATGAGGTCTCCCCTCATCCTCCTCTTCTCAAGGCTAAACACCCCCAGCTCTCTCAGCCGTTCCTGATAAGGCCTGTTCTCCAGCCCCTTCACCAGCTTCGTTGCTCTTCTCTGGACTCGCTCCAGAGCCTCAACATCCTTCTTGTGGTGAGGGGCCCAGAACTGAACACAGGATTCGAGGAGCGGTCTCACCAGTGCCGAGTACAGAGGGAGAAGAACCTCCCTGGACCTGCTGGCCACGCTGTTTCTGATCCAAGCCAAGATGCCATTGGCCTTCTTGGCCACCTGGGCCACTGCTGGCTCGTGTTCAGTCAGTTGTCAACCAACATCCCCAGGTCCTTCTCCTCCTGGCAGCTTTCCAGCCAGACTTCTCCTGGTCTGGAGCTGCACAGGCTTGTTGTGCCCCAAGTGCAGGACCCGGCATTTGGCCTTGTTAAACCTCCTGCCATTGGTCTCTGCCCAGCAGTCCAGGCTGTTCAGATTCCTTTGGAGCCTCCCTACACTCCAGCAGATCCACGCTTCCACCCAGCTTAGTGTCATCCGCAGACTTGCTAAGGGCACCTCGATCCCCTCATCCAGGTCATTGATAAAGACATTGAAGAGGGCCGGACCCAGCACTGAGCCCCGGGGGATACCACTTGTCACTGGCCTCCAGCTGGAGTTAACTCCATTTACCACCACCCTGCCGCCGGCAGGAATCGCGGCAGGGCAAGGTTTGATTTGCTTTGCTTCGGGTTGAGGTTCCCGTGCGAATGTGAGGTAAATCCATGCGGGACGCAAAGCAAATCCCTGGGTGCGTGTAGGTTGAAAGCTGTAAATCTCAGCACCTGCAGCTGCAAAACCTTCTGCCCTGACCCTGGCACCTGCCATTCCCAAGGCTGCACTGTCCTCTGGGGCATCAGTCAGGATTTTGCACCTTTAAGGCCTGATCCTGGCTCTTGTTCCAGGAGCTGCTTTCCTTTTCTTCCAGCAGGAAGGAGAGCAGAGGGTTTCCTGGCTGCTCTGATGGCTTCACCGCAGGTGTGATGGTCGCCTCAGAGATCATTCTCTGTTGGCAACAGCTTTGCTGCTGAGGACACCACTCTCCAACAGCCCATGAACCCCACTGGTTCCCAGTGCCAACCCCCTCCGTAAGCAGCACCCGCTCTGTGCACAGGGACCTCCTGCCCCTGGGGTGGCCGTGCCAGCACCCACGGCCACCTCCAGCCTGGGGAATGCAGAGCAAGTGGAAACCGCAGCTCTGCAAGCACCTCGTGTGTCTACAGCAAATGCAGGGTTAAGAGAGAGAGCTTGGGTCTGAACAAACAACAATAAATTTTACTTATAGGAAAACAACTTAACATTCTATCGTTCTACTCGTCTTCTTCATTTTCTTCCTCATCTCCATCCTCATCACCCTCGTCCTCATCATCTTCCTCATCATCATCCATGTCCTCAAAATCTTCCGTCTCATAACCTTCATCGTCATCATCCTCATCCTCATCATCTGCATCCTCATCAACTTTGTACTCATCATCTTCTTCATCCTCACTATATCCTTCACCTTCTTCTCTCTCATCCACTCTCAACCAAGCACCACACCTCTGCAAAGCCTGGAAAGGAAGCAGGAGGTATGACCTTTGGCTAACGAGCAGCACCTCATCCAGCAGAGCTGGGGTTCTCAAGCTGGCTCAGTGGCAGCAGGCTGGGGTTCATCCTTATGGGTTCATCCTTATCCTCATCCTTAATGGTTCATCCATTTGCCACAGCTCTGGGACACGCTGGGGAGAGCAGGACCCTGCCACCAGCACTAAGCCCCACCTGGGTTTAGGGTTAAACTAGGGTTGCCTAAGAAATCGCTCCTTTCCCAAAGCAAATGGGTGCTCAGAGCAGGTGCCTGGTGGCTCTTGTGTCACCAGGACAAGGGGACCGGGTGCTGTGTTCCCGCAGCAGGCAACTCAGCCTGGCTGTGGGTAGTGGGTGAGGAGCACGTGCCTGTTCTGATGGTGGTGGGTCTATCCACATTTCCTCTTCCTCCTCCTCCACCTCCTCCATCTCCACATCCATGGTCACCTCCAGGTCTATATCCACTGCCTTGTCCTCCTTGAAATCCTTCCTCCAACCCGCTTTGATGGCAGCCATCTCGACAGCTTCCAGCATGATGTTAAACAGCCTGAGCCAAAAGCCAAGCAGAAAAGCGCATTAGTCCGGCCCTGGCCAGACAAGGCGGCCTGTGGGACACGGGTCTTGGCAACCCTGCCCCCTCCTGCTGCCCGGGGAGAACCGTGGGGCACTGGGACCCCCGGGCGCGTCCTCAGCCAGGAGCCAGCTGCAGGCTGAGCAGCTCCTTCGACGCCAGCACCCACCAGAACCCACGCAGCAGAGCCTTCCTCTGGAGGATCCCACACTTGATTTCCTTCACAATTTTGGCAGCTGGCATAGCCTTGCGGGTCTGGCAGAGCAGAGAGCACAGGAGTGAGCAGCCCTGCTCCCTGCCCCGTGCGGCCTTGGGCTCGCACCCTGGCCCCCAACCCGCCTCGGTGCCCAGAAGCTCCTTACCCTCCTCAGGCATATTTTTGGCTCCATCCTGCTCCGTGGGTAGGGCTGAGCTGCCAGGGGTCCAGCCTGCAGAGGGGAGAGGAGGGACCAGCTCAGGCTGCACGTAGCCCCCAGCTGCTCCCAGCAAGTATCCCTCCCACATAAGCCCAGGGCACCCAGGTGTCCCCTGGGGACACGTCCCGCCACGCAGGGATGCTCGGTTTCAGCCAGGGCTGAGCAGCCCACAAGGGCGTCTCCCACCCTAGGTGGCTTCTCACCACCTTGCAGAGTGGCTGGAAAGGGTGAGCACAGCTCCCGGTCCCCTGCGCTCCCCAGAGCAGGGCGCAAACCCACACCATCCCCACAGCGCCTGCTCCCCGCTCAGTGCAGGGGGTGTCGTCCTCCGTGGAGCAGGCCTCGTACCTCCTTGAGGATCAGCATCCTCTTCCTCCAGGCCCTCATGATCCGATGGGGATGGAGGCGCTGGGAGCAGGTGAAAAGGTGAAAGTGTCGCATCAAGAGCATCGGGAGCAGAGGAGCAGGGTTGGACTGGGAGCAGGGGAGAAGGACGGTGCTGGGAGCAGGGGAGCCTCAAGAACAGGGCAGAAGGGATGTTTTGTGAGCAGAGAAGGGCTACGCTGGGCGCAGGGAAGTTGGGCTGGGACAGGATCAGGGCAGAAATGCTGTTTGGGGGCAAAGAAGCGCTGAGAGGAGAGAAGCGCGTCAACAGCAGGGCAGAACCACTGTGTTGTGCTCGTTGCCAGGCACTGGCAGGTGCACTGGACCACGGGCCGTGACATCCCACCTCTGTGACTAGGGAGCTCTGGGGCCAACGGCACCGTGGGTAACGGGGACAACTCCCCTTATTGATGGCTATGGATGTATTAAGCTCCACTCCCTCAAAATGGATAATCCCAACAAATCAAGGCAGTCCCTGCTGCCTCAAGAGCTTCTTTCTGACCTGTCATGCCTGGCAGCCATTCGCAGCCCTTCTAAAGGTTTCTCTCCAGCTGTTTCAGGCAAGAGCTGAAGTTTACCTGATATTTCACAGATGGTCTTGGATCTGGGTCTGCATCAGTAGAGCACATGGTGCTGACCAGGACACAGGGACCTTTCTCCAGTGACGGGCACGGCACTGAAGGCCATCCTGCGGTGCAGGGCTACCCGGGATGCTCGCTCTCCCTCCAGCTGTCGGGCTAGAATAGCATCGCCCATCTCTGCCAGGGCAGCAGATCTATTGACAACAGCTCTTACCGATCCTGATGCCCCAGCCAGGGCAGGAATTGCTCATGGAAACTGGTGGGAGCCAGGTTGTTCAGATATTTAACAAGGAGGTTTTCCTTTGGGATGCTGGGACAGGTTGTCTTCATCCTTCTGGAAGAGATGTGGATGTGTTGAAACACCAAGGAAAAACCCAGCTCATCCTCACACACCAGGGCCAGCCCAGTCTCCGCGAAGCACCTCTGGGGCTTTAGAGCCACACACCGCTCATCGTCTTCTGTTCCTCAAGGTCTCATCTGATATGGGTTAGTGGCTGAGCAGTCGTAAGAGCAACCCCAAGGCAACACTCCAGCTGCAATTCCTGCAACCACTCAACAGGTTCAGGTGATACTAACAGGGCCATCGCAGTCTGTTTGCAAGGCTGGAGCTTGTCTTTCTGGTGATGTTGGTTCCAAGACAACTACTGCAGAGCATCCAACTCTGCTGGGACAGGCGATGCCCTCTGCACTGGCTCTGAAGATGGTGGGACCCTTTGCCACTAGGCAGCGCGGGTCCCGCGGAGCAGCCCTCACCCATGGGTGCAGCATCAGGAATTCCCAGTGCCTGGTCAGGCGCCTTCCAGCTCTGAGACACCTCAAGGGAGAGGCAGGATCCTTCTTTCAGGGAGGGACAGACTCCGATGGGAGGCTCCGGTAAAGGTTCTTCCAGCTCTGTGTGGAGAGCCTTTCAAGAGTTAAAAAAAATTAAACTATTTAAAAGCAGAAGAAATCACATTTGCAGCTCTTCAGTGATTAAGCTTTAAGCATTTGAACAGTCCTGTGTTAGCAAGTGTCAGTCAGTGGGCTCCTTCGGCGGCTCCCGGCAGCAGGACGGCGAGTTCTGGGCTGGGGCGAACATTTTGAGGCACCAGCTCGAGCCTCTGGAACTGGTTCCGCTTGTGAAAGCTGCTTCAGATGGTGGAGGAGCTAAGGGAGGAGGTAAAGAGGCTGAGGACCATCAGGGAGTGTGAAAGGGAGATAGACCAGTGGAGCAGTGCCCTCCAACTAACTCAGCGGCTGCTGGAGCTGCTGTGCCCGAGCACCACCCACCTGCAAACCGCAGGGTTGGGGTGACTCTGTCTCTTTGCAAGGCCGGAGCTTGTCTTTCGGGTGACGTTGGTTCCAACTACTGCAGAGCATCCAGCTCTGCTGGGACAGGCGATGCCCTCCACATTGCGGCCAAGTTCACTTCTCTGCCACGGATCATCCCTGATGTGCAAGGCTGAACAGGGCAGAAAACTCCCCAGAGTGGGATCCATTGGAGAATGAGGGTCTTGGGCCAGGGCTGAGCTGCGGAGGGGGCCCACAGTCCATCCACATGGCATGCTGAAGTCTCTCCAGTGTGAATTGGTAACTTTGCTCCCTGCCCTGCAGAGTCCCCTGGACACCTGCAGCCCGGCACAGGGGGCTCACAGCTCTGCCTGGGGCAGCGGTGGAAGGGGGGACGCTCTGCAGAAACCCTCCTTGGGACCAGGGAGTCCGCACAGGGGGGTTCTGTGGGTCCTGGGAATGCAGAGACGCTCCGTGAGGACTGGATACTGTGCACAAGGGGGACCTCGCACCGTGACCCTCTGCAAGGACCCCCTTTGGGAACCAGGGATGCCGCACGAGGACTCCAGATGGGTCCCTGGAAGGCAGAGACCCTCCATGAGGACTGGGTAGCATGTGTGGGGACTACTTACAGGGACCCTCCCCGCTGACTAGGAATACCACATGGGGACCTTATGGGTGCCAGGAACACAGTGACCTTCTCTGAGGACCACGTACCATGCACGGGGACCCTGCTCTCCACGGGGGCCAGGGGCTCTCCTTGGGGACCAGGAACGCCTGATGGGGACTGCCTGCAGGTCCTGGGAAGGCAAAGAACCTCCGTGAGGACTGGGTACAGTGTCAGGGGACCCTGTTCTCCACGGGGAGAGCATCCCCTCGCATCCCACTTTGCATGGAGACTCCCCGGGTCCTGGGAAGGCAGAGACCCTCCGTGAGGACCAGGTATGGTGCACAGGCTGCCCGCGGGCCCTTGCAGCACCCCTGCCTCCCCTCACATCCCCCTCTGCTGCTCTCCGCATCCCTCCTTGCATCCCCTTCTCCTTGCTCCTCTCATGTCCTTCTCTTCACATCCCCCTCTTCTCACTTCTCGCATCTCCCTCTCCTTGCATTCCCCTCTTCTCGCTCCTCGCATCTCCCTCTCCTTGCATCTCCCTCTCCTCCCTCCTTGCATCTCTCTCTCCTCGCATCCCCCTCTCATCGCATCCCCCTCTCCTCGCACCCCCCTGCATCCCCCTCGCCTCCCTCCTCACATCCCATCTCATCCCCCTCGCATCCCTTATCTCTCCCCGCACTCCCATCCCCTCCATCCCTCCTCTCTCTCCTCACCTCCCCATCCCCTCTCATCCCCCCCATGTGCCCTCAACACCCACCCCAAGCCCCCCTCTCCCCCCAGCAGCCCCCGCTGCCCTGACCCCACACGCAGGGACCAGGAGGGCAAGGCTCAGTCTGGCAAGCCGGGCAGCAGCAGGGTGCCCCGAGCCTCTCTAGGGGAGCAGAGTCAGGGGTTCAGGCTCTGGGAAAGTGCACGGAGAAGAACAAAATGTGGCTGGGTCAGCCAGCCCCAGCTCTTTGATTCACCATGGAACCTGTGCTTGGAGTGACCCCTCTCTGACCCTGCTCCTCTCCCCATCACTCCCTGTTCCCTTTCCACAGCTCAGGTTATTTTTCAGGATCTTCTTTAAATCCCTTGAAATCTGTAAGGTACTGCAGAGCCGTGGCTTCAAGAAAAGGCCGTACCCATCCTTTCTTGGCTTTGTGCCTCTACTAACAAGCCTTTTCTCATCTCCAGATACACCCCTCCTGTTCACCAGCACAGAGGCAGGGGTGTGTTGGGATCCCACGGGCCAAGGAGGAATGAAAAATGCCTCCCCTCGCAGCAGAAAGACAGCCAGACCACTGAACTGTGCTCCATTCCTGGCACAGGTTCTGGGTCCGAGAGCACTCTTAGGTGGTGGTCCCGGTTGGTTAGACCTTGCCATAACTGGAGCAGGCTTTGAGGGATGGGAATCATAGAATCACCAGGTTGGAAAAGACCCACTGGATCATCGTGTGCAACCACTCCTATCAAACACTAAACCATCTCCTTCAGCACCTCATCCACTCGTCCCTTGAACCCCTCCAGGGAAGGTGACTCAACCCCCTCCCTGGGCAGCCTCTGCCAGTGCCCAGTGACCCTTTCCATGATTTTTTTTTTCCTAATGTTCAGCCTAAACCTCCCCTGGTGGAGCTTGAGGCCATTCCCTCTCATCCTGTCCCCTGTCCCTTGGGGGAAGAGCCCAGCTCCCTCCTCTCCACAACCTCCTTTCAGGGAGTTGGAGAGAGCAATGAGGTCTCCCCTCATCCTCCTCTTCTCCAGGCTAAACACACCCAGCTCTCTCAGCCGTTCCTGATAAGGCCTGTTCTCCAGCCCCTTCACCAGCTTCGTTGCTCTTCTCTGGACTCGCTCCAGAGCCTCAACATCCTTCTTGTGGTGAGGGGCCCAGAACTGAACACAGGATTCGAGGACTACCAGACGGATATTAAGGAAGATTGCCAAAAATGACCAAGACCTGGGGGATACCTCCACCTTGGCAAACCCGGGCATCATAAAACACCTTTTCAACAGCAGATGTGACACTAAACAGTAGCAGCAAGGCCTGTCCCTGCTGAGCAGAACTGTAGCAGCAGCGGCGTCCTGAGAGCGGGGCCCCTGAATACCCACTCTCTGCCCTGAGAAGGAAACCTTCGCCTCTTGAATTGAATGTACAGACATTAGGGACGAGGAAAAGGCTGGCTCTGGACTGGCTGCCCTTCACGAGCGTGTCCATGCCCTGGAGGAGCGTGTGCATCGTGTTCCAGATGGGTGCTGCACAGCTGAAGTTCAGCCTCACGCACGACGAGGGACTCTTCCTCCTCCCGTTTCAGCACCTCGTTCTTGATTTTTAATTTTTGGGGGGGTGGGGTGGTTAATTAAGTTGATATGATAGAGGGGGCCTGACACCTCGTGCACAGGGGAAGGAACTTTGCGGGGTGGAGGGGAAGTGCTGCTGGAGTTACCCAACGCAGGCAGGCAAGGGAGGTTCACCTGCCACAGCCCACCCACCAGCTAAGCTTCCTTTTCAACTTGGAGTGTGCAGAACTTAAAACCATTCTCATCACAACTGTGTAGCTGGGCTTTAGTCTCACATCCACTGTCCCAGCCTGCTGCCCGCAGAGGTCCCCTGGCCTGAAAGGGAGCAGTGCAAGGCTCACAGGAGCTCTGTGCTTTAAACAGGTTTTATCGAGCTGTGTGGTGCCAGCTGGTGCATTTTTCCTTCTCCGGCGTCCTTCACCGGCCATGGATGTGGCTTGTAGCCACGTGTGGGCTATGAGGAAATGTCTCTGCCGTGCTCTGTGCAGTGCTGCTTCCACCCACTCGAGGCTGAACCCCCAGGCTGCACAGCTCAGTGCTCCTGTCAAGGCCTGGGGTGGGAGCGAGTGCTGTTCATCCCAAAGGATGGAAGGAAAACAAAGCCCTGCGGGGGCCCTTTCCCATGGCAGTGAAACCCGGCACAGGCTTATAGTGCAGCACCACCACCCCGGCAACAAAGCAACCCTGGCAGGGAGCGCTGCTGTGGTCCTGGATGAGATTTTCTTATCAGGAAAACCACAGTGGAAGCTGTTTAAAGTTAGCTTTTGCTTAAATCTGGCATGGCTTTGTGATGATGAGAGGAGAAAAAACAATCCCCAAACCTCCAGTCCTGCACATCATGAGGGTGCTGCCAAAGCCATCCTGCTCCCAATGAACTACCTTTACCTCCAGCCCTGCGCTGGGCTGGGAGATACCTCCTTTGTGATCTGTATGAAAACCGCATGTGAGCTGTTTGATTTTGCACTTATACCAAAGGAGAAACAGGCTTTAAAACTTGCTCAAGCTGCTGTTTTGGTGAGTGCCAGCGTCCAGGCTTTACCTGCAAGCTGAACTGAAGAGGATGAGGCAGCTGCCTTAGGCTGGTTGCTCAGGGCGAGCACGGCAGGTGCTCTGCTTGGGTAATTGTCCCAAGTCCCAAGCCTCGTTTCTTACCTGCTGCTCTCACTGGCGTGGCAGTTGCCTGCGACCTAGAACCTTAGCGCGTGCCAGCGTCCCACGCACGCCCCGCGGCTCCGTACCACTGGATTGTGCCCCTTGCCTTGACTAGGCCTCCTACATCATCCCTCCTCCTCTCTTACCTTTATCTATCTGCTCTGTAATTTTGGCTGGAAACAGCTAGAATTTTATGCAAAATGGAATATAAATCATGGAAACAAAATGGAAACAGGCTTAAAGTGAGTGTGTGGATTGTAGATGCTGGTCAGGGGGAGGTGGGGTTGGTTAGACCTTGCCATAACTGGAGCAGGCTTTGAGGGATGGGAATCATAGAATCACCAGGTTGGAAAAGACCCACTGGATCATCGTGTGCAACCACTCCTATCAAACACTAAACCATCTCCTTCAGCACCTCATCCACTCGTCCCTTGAACCCCTCCAGGGAAGGTGACTCAACCCCCTCCCTGGGCAGCCTCTGACAGTGCCCAGTGACCCTTTCCATTTCCATGAATTTTTTTTTCCTAATGTTCAGCCTAAACCTCCCCTGGTGGAGCTTGAGGCCATTCCCTCTCATCCTGTCCCTTGGGGGAAGAGCCCAGCTCCCTCCTCTCCAAAACCTCCTTTCAGGTAGTTGGAGAGAGCAATGAGGTCTCCCCTCATCCTCCTCTTCTCCAGGCTAAACACCCCCAGCTCTCTCAGCCGTTCCTCACAAGGCCTGTTCTCCAGCCCCTTCACCAGCTTCGTTGCTCTTCTCTGCACTTGCTCCAGAGCCTCAACATCCTTCTTGTGGTGAGGGGCCCAGAACTGAAAGCAGGATTCGAGGAGCGGTCTCACCAGTGCTGAGTACAGAGGGAGAAGAACCTCCCTGGACCTGCTGACCACGCCGTTTCTGATCCAAGCCAAGATGCCATTGGCCTTCTTGGCCACCTGGGCCACTGCTGGCTCGTGTTCAGTCAGTTGTCAACCAACATCCCCAGGTCCTTCTCCTCCTGGCAGCTTTCCAGCCAGACTTCTCCTGGTCTGGAGCTGCACAGGCTTGTTGTGCCCCAAGTGCAGGACTCGGCATTTGGCCTTGTTAAACCTCCTGCCATTGGTCTCTGCCCAGCAGTCCAGGCTGTTCAGATTCCTTTGGAGCCTCCCTACACTCCAGCAGATCCACGCTTCCACCCAGCTTAGTGTCATCCGCAGACTTGCTAAGGGCACCTCGATCCCCTCATCCAGGTCATTGATAAAGACATTGAAGAGGGCCGGACCCAGCACTGAGCCCCGGGGGATACCACTTGTCACTGGCCTCCAGCTGGAGTTAACTCCATTTACCACCACCCTGCCGCCGGCAGGAATCGCGGCAGGGCAAGGTTTGATTTGCTTTGCTTCGGGTTGAGGTTCCTGTGCGAATGTGAGGTAAATCCACGTGGGACGCAAAGCAAATTCCTGGGTGCGTGTAGGTTGAAAGCTGTAAATCTCAGCACCTGCAGCTGCAAAACCTTCTGCCCTGACCCTGGCACCTGCCATTCCCAAGGCTGCACTGTCCTCTGGGGCATCAGTCAGGATTTTGCACCTTTAAGGCCTGATCCTGGCTCTTGTTCCAGGAGCTGCTTTCCTTTTCTTCCAGCAGGAAGGAGAGCAGAGGGTTTCCTGGCTGCTCTGATGGCTTCACCGCAGGTGTGATGGTCGCCTCAGAGATCATTCTCTGTTGGCAACAGCTTTGCTGCTGAGGACACCACTCTCCAACAGCCCATGAACCCCACTGGTTCCCAGTGCCAACCCCCTCCGTAAGCAGCACCCGCTCTGTGCACAGGGACCTCCTGCCCCTGGGGTGGCCGTGCCAGCACCCACAGCCACCTCCAGCCTGGGGAATGCAGAGCAAGTGGAAACCGTAGCTCTGCAAGCACCTCGTGTGTCTACAGCAAATGCAGGGTTAAGAGAGAGAGCTTGGGTCTGAACTAACAACAATAAATTTTACTTATAGGAAAACAACTTAACATTCTATCGTTCTACTCGTCTTCTTCATTTTCTTCCTCATCTCCATCCTCATCACCCTCGTCCTCATCATCTTCCTCATCATCATCCATGTCCTCAAAATCTTCCGTCTCATAACCTTCATCGTCATCATCCTCATCCTCATCATCTGCATCCTCATCAACTTTGTACTCATCATCTTCTTCATCCTCACTATATCCTTCACCTTCTTCTCTCTCATCCACTCTCAACCAAGCACCACACCTCTGCAAAGCCTGGAAAGGAAGCAGGAGGTATGACCTTTGGCTAACGAGCAGCACCTCATCCAGCAGAGCTGGGGTTCTCAAGCTGGCTCAGTGGCAGCAGGCTGGGGTTCATCCTTATGGGTTCATCCTTATCCTCATCCTTAATGGTTCATCCATTTGCCACAGCTCTGGGACACGCTGGGGAGAGCAGGACCCTGCCACCAGCACTAAGCCCCACCTGGGTTTAGGGTTAAACTAGGGTTGCCTAAGAAATCGCTCCTTTCCCAAAGCAAATGGGTGCTCAGAGCAGGTGCCTGGTGGCTCTTGTGTCACCAGGACAAGGGGACCGGGTGCTGTGTTCCCGCAGCAGGCAACTCAGCCTGGCTGTGGGTAGTGGGTGAGGAGCATGTGCCTGTTCTGATGGTGGTGGGTCTATCCACATTTCCTCTTCCTCCTCCTCCACCTCCTCCATCTCCACATCCATGGTCACCTCCAGGTCTGTATCCACTGCCTTGTCCTCATTGAAATCCTTCCTCCAACCCGCTTTGATGGCAGCCATCTCGACAGCTTCCAGCATGATGTTAAACAGCCTGAGCCAAAAGCCAAGCAGAAAAGTGCATTAGTCCGACCCTGGCCAGACAAGGCGGCCTGTGGGACACGGGTCTTGGCAACCCTGCCCCCTCCTGCTGCCCGGGGAGAACCGTGGGGCACTGGGACCCCCGGGCACGTCCTCAGCCAGGAGCCAGCTGCAGGCTGAGCAGCTCCTTCGACGCCAGCACCCACCAGAACCCACGCAGCAGAGCCTTCCTCTGGAGGATCCCACACTTGATTTCCTTCACAATTTTGGCAGCTGGCATAGCCTTGCGGGTCTGGCAGAGCAGAGAGCACAGGAGTGAGCAGCCCTGCTCCCTGCCCCGTGCGGCCTTGGGCTCGCACCCTGGCCCCCAACCCGCCTCGGTGCCCAGAAGCTCCTTACCCTCCTCAGGCATATTTTTGGCTCCATCCTGCTCCGTGGGTAGGGCTGAGCTGCCAGGGGTCCAGCCTGCAGAGGGGAGAGGAGGGACCAGCTCAGGCTGCACGTAGCCCCCAGCTGCTCCCAGCAAGTATCCCTCCCACATAAGCCCAGGGCACCCAGGTGTCCCCTGGGGACACGTCCCGCCATGCAGGGATGCTCGGTTTCAGCCAGGGCTGAGCAGCCCACAAGGGCGTCTCCCACCCTAGGTGGCTTCTCACCACCTTGCAGAGTGGCTGGAAAGGGTGAGCACAGCTCCCGGTCCCCTGCGCTCCCCAGAGCAGGGCGCAAACCCACACCATCCCCACAGCGCCTGCTCCCCGCTCAGTGCAGGGGGTGTCGTCCTCCGTGGAGCAGGCCTCGTACCTCCTTGAGGATCAGCATCCTCTTCCTCCAGGCCCTCATGATCCGATGGGGATGGAGGCGCTGGGAGCAGGTGAAAAGGTGAAAGTGTCGCATCAAGAGCATCGGGAGCAGAGGAGCAGGGTTGGACTGGGAGCAGGGGAGAAGGACGGTGCTGGGAGCAGGGGAGCCTCAAGAACAGGGCAGAAGGGATGTTTTGTGAGCAGAGAAGGGCTACGCTGGGCGCAGGGAAGTTGGGCTGGGACAGGATCAGGGCAGAAATGCTGTTTGGGGGCAAAGAAGCGCTGAGAGGAGAGAAGCGCGTCAACAGCAGGGCAGAACCACTGTGTTGTGCTCGTTGCCAGGCACTGGCAGGTGCACTGGACCACGGGCCGTGACATCCCACCTCTGTGACTAGGGAGCTCTGGGGCCAACGGCACCGTGGGTAACGGGGACAACTCCCCTTATTGATGGCTATGGATGTATTAAGCTCCACTCCCTCAAAATGGATAATCCCAACAAATCAAGGCAGTCCCTGCTGCCTCAAGAGCTTCTTTCTGACCTGTCATGCCTGGCAGCCATTCGCAGCCCTTCTAAAGGTTTCTCTCCAGCTGTTTCAGGCAAGAGCTGAAGTTTACCTGATATTTCACAGATGGTCTTGGATCTGGGCCTGCATCAGTAGAGCACATGGTGCTGACCAGGACACAGGGACCTTCCTCCAGTGACGGGCACGGCACTGAAGGCCATCCTGCGGTGCAGGGCTACCCGGGATGCTCGCTCTCCCTCCAGCTGTCGGGCTAGAATAGCATCGCCCATCTCTGCCAGGGCAGCAGATCTATTGACAACAGCTCTTACCGATCCTGATGCCCCAGCCAGGGCAGGAATTGCTCATGGAAACTGGTGGGAGCCAGGTTGTTCAGATATTTAACAAGGAGGTTTTCCTTTGGGATGCTGGGACAGGTTGTCTTCATCCTTCTGGAAGAGATGTGGATGTGTTGAAACACCAAGGAAAAACCCAGCTCATCCTCACACACCAGGGCCAGCCCAGTCTCCGCGAAGCACCTCTGGGGCTTTAGAGCCACACACCGCTCATCGTCTTCTGTTCCTCAAGGTCTCATCTGATATGGGTTAGTGGCTGAGCAGTCGTAAGAGCAACCCCAAGGCAACACTCCAGCTGCAATTCCTGCAACCACTCAACAGGTTCAGGTGATACTAACAGGGCCATCGCAGTCTGTTTGCAAGGCTGGAGCTTGTCTTTCTGGTGATGTTGGTTCCAAGACAACTACTGCAGAGCATCCAGCTCTGCTGGGACAGGCGATGCCCTCTGCACTGGCACTGAAGATGGTGGGACCCTTTGCCACTAGGCAGCGCGGGTCCCGCGGAGCAGCCCTCACCCATGGGTGCAGCATCAGGAATTCCCAGTGCCTGGTCAGGCGCCTTCCAGCTCTGAGACACCTCAAGGGAGAGGCAGGATCCTTCTTTCAGGGAGGGACAGACTCCGATGGGAGGCTCCGGTAAAGGTTCTTCCAGCTCTGTGTGGAGAGCCTTTCAAGAGTTAAAAAAAAATTAAACTATTTAAAAGCAGAAGAAATCACATTTGCAGCTCTTCAGTGATTAAGCTTTAAGCATTTGAACAGTCCTGTGTTAGCAAGTGTCAGTCAGTGGGCTCCTTCGGCGGCTCCCGGCAGCAGGACGGCGAGTTCTGGGCTGGGGCGAACATTTTGAGGCACCAGCTCGAGCCTCTGGAACTGGTTCCGCTTGTGAAAGCTGCTTCAGATGGTGGAGGAGCTAAGGGAGGAGGTAAAGAGGCTGAGGACCATCAGGGAGTGTGAAAGGGAGATAGACCAGTGGAGCAGTGCCCTCCAACTAACTCAGCGGCTGCTGGAGCTGCTGTGCCCGAGCACCACCCACCTGCAAACCGCAGGGTTGGGGTGACTCTGTCTCTTTGCAAGGCCGGAGCTTGTCTTTCGGGTGACGTTGGTTCCAACTACTGCAGAGCATCCAGCTCTGCTGGGACAGGCGATGCCCTCCACATTGCGGCCAAGTTCACTTCTCTGCCACGGATCATCCCTGATGTGCAAGGCTGAACAGGGCAGAAAACTCCCCAGAGTGGGATCCATTGGAGAATGAGGGTCTTGGGCCAGGGCTGAGCTGGGGAGGGGGCCCACAGTCCATCCACATGGCATGCTGAAGTCTCTCCAGTGTGAATTGGTAACTTTGCTCCCTGCCCTGCAGAGTCCCCTGGACACCTGCAGCCCGGCACAGGGGGCTCACAGCTCTGCCTGGGGCAGCGGTGGAAGGGGGGACGCTCTGCAGAAACCCTCCTTGGGACCAGGGAGTCCGCACAGGGGGGTTCTGTGGGTCCTGGGAATGCAGAGACGCTCCGTGAGGACTGGATACTGTGCACAAGGAGGACCTCGCACCGTGACCCTCTGCAAGGACCCCCTTTGGGAACCAGGGATGCCGCACGAGGACTCCAGATGGGTCCCTGGAAGGCAGAGACCCTCCATGAGGACTGGGTAGCATGTGTGGGGACTACTTACAGGGACCCTCCCCGCTGACTAGGAATACCACATGGGGACCTTATGGGTGCCAGGAACACAGTGACCTTCTCTGAGGACCACGTACCATGCACGGGGACCCTGCTCTCCACGGGGGCCAGGGGCTCTCCTTGGGGACCAGGAACGCCTGATGGGGACTGCCTGCAGGTCCTGGGAAGGCAAAGAACCTCCGTGAGGACTGGGTACAGTGTGAGGGGACCCTGTTCTCCACGGGGAGAGCATCCCCTCGCATCCCACTTTGCATGGAGACTCCCCGGGTCCTGGGAAGGCAGAGACCCTCCGTGAGGACCAGGTATGGTGCACAGGCTGCCCGCGGGCCCTTGCAGCACCCCTGCCTCCCCTCACATCCCCCTCTGCTGCTCTCCGCATCCCTCCTTGCATCCCCTTCTCCTTGCTCCTCTCATGTCCTTCTCTTCACATCCCCCTCTTCTCACTTCTCGCATCTCCCTCTCCTTGCATTCCCCTCTTCTCGCTCCTCGCATCTCCCTCTCCTTGCATCTCCCTCTCCTCCCTCCTTGCATCTCTCTCTCCTCGCATCCCCCTCTCATCGCATCCCCCTCTCCTCGCACCCCCCTGCATCCCCCTCGCCTCCCTCCTCACATCCCATCTCATCCCCCTCGCATCCCTTATCTCTCCCCGCACTCCCATCCCCTCCATCCCTCCTCTCTCTCCTCACCTCCCCATCCCCTCTCATCCCCCCCATGTGCCCTCAACACCCACCCCAAGCCCCCTCTCCCCCCAGCAGCCCCCGCTGCCCTGACCCCACACGCAGGGACCAGGAGGGCAAGGCTCAGTCTGGCAAGCCGGGCAGCAGCAGGGTGCCCCGAGCCTCTCTAGGGGAGCAGAGTCAGGGGTTCAGGCTCTGGGAAAGTGCACGGAGAAGAACAAAATGTGGCTGGGTCAGCCAGCCCCAGCTCTTTGATTCACCATGGAACCTGTGCTTGGAGTGACCCCTCTCTGACCCTGCTCCTCTCCCCATCACTCCCTGTTCCCTTTCCACAGCTCAGGTTATTTTTCAGGATCTTCTTTAAATCCCTTGAAATCTGTAAGGTACTGCAGAGCCGTGGCTTCAAGAAAAGGCCGTACCCATCCTTTCTTGGCTTTGTGCCTCTACTAACAAGCCTTTTCTCATCTCCAGATACACCCCTCCTGTTCACCAGCACAGAGGCAGGGGTGTGTTGGGATCCCACGGGCCAAGGAGGAATGAAAAATGCCTCCCCTCGCAGCAGAAAGACAGCCAGACCACTGAACTGTGCTCCATTCCTGGCACAGGTTCTGGGTCCGAGAGCACTCTTAGGTGGTGGTCCCGGTTGGTTAGACCTTGCCATAACTGGAGCAGGCTTTGAGGGATGGGAATCATAGAATCACCAGGTTGGAAAAGACCCACTGGATCATCGTGTGCAACCACTCCTATCAAACACTAAACCATCTCCTTCAGCACCTCATCCACTCGTCCCTTGAACCCCTCCAGGGAAGGTGACTCAACCCCCTCCCTGGGCAGCCTCTGACAGTGCCCAGTGACCCTTTCCATGATTTTTTTTTTCCTAATGTTCAGCCTAAACCTCCCCTGGTGGAGCTTGAGGCCATTCCCTCTCATCCTGTCCCCTGTCCCTTGGGGGAAGAGCCCAGCTCCCTCCTCTCCACAACCTCCTTTCAGGGAGTTGGAGAGAGCAATGAGGTCTCCCCTCATCCTCCTCTTCTCCAGGCTAAACACACCCAGCTCTCTCAGCCGTTCCTGATAAGGCCTGTTCTCCAGCCCCTTCACCAGCTTCGTTGCTCTTCTCTGGACTCGCTCCAGAGCCTCAACATCCTTCTTGTGGTGAGGGGCCCAGAACTGAACACAGGATTCGAGGACTACCAGACGGATATTAAGGAAGATTGCCAAAAATGACCAAGACCTGGGGGATACCTCCACCTTGGCAAACCCGGGCATCATAAAACACCTTTTCAACAGCAGATGTGACACTAAACAGTAGCAGCAAGGCCTGTCCCTGCTGAGCAGAACTGTAGCAGCAGCGGCGTCCTGAGAGCGGGGCCCCTGAATACCCACTCTCTGCCCTGAGAAGGAAACCTTCGCCTCTTGAATTGAATGTACAGACATTAGGGACGAGGAAAAGGCTGGCTCTGGACTGGCTGCCCTTCACGAGCGTGTCCATGCCCTGGAGGAGCGTGTGCATCGTGTTCCAGATGGGTGCTGCACAGCTGAAGTTCAGCCTCACGCACGACGAGGGACTCTTCCTCCTCCCGTTTCAGCACCTCGTTCTTGATTTTTAATTTTTGGGGGGGTGGGGTGGTTAATTAAGTTGATATGATAGAGGGGGCCTGACACCTCGTGCACAGGGGAAGGAACTTTGCGGGGTGGAGGAGAAGTGCTGCTGGAGTTACCCAACGCAGGCAGGCAAGGGAGGTTCACCTGCCACAGACCACCCACCAGCTAAGCTTCCTTTTCAACTTGGAGTGTGCAGAACTTAAAACCATTCTCATCACAACTGTGTAGCTGGGCTTTAGTCTCACATCCACTGTCCCAGCCTGCTGCCCGCAGAGGTCCCCTGGCCTGAAAGGGAGCAGTGCAAGGCTCACAGGAGCTCTGTGCTTTAAACAGGTTTTATCGAGCTGTGTGGTGCCAGCTGGTGCATTTTTCCTTCTCCGGCGTCCTTCACCGGCCATGGATGTGGCTTGTAGCCACGTGTGGGCTATGAGGAAATGTCTCTGCCGTGCTCTGTGCAGTGCTGCTTCCACCCACTCGAGGCTGAACCCCCAGGCTGCACAGCTCAGTGCTCCTGTCAAGGCCTGGGGTGGGAGCGAGTGCTGTTCATCCCAAAGGATGGAAGGAAAACAAAGCCCTGCGGGGGCCCTTTCCCATGGCAGTGAAACCCGGCACAGGCTTATAGTGCAGCACCACCACCCCGGCAACAAAGCAACCCTGGCAGGGAGCGCTGCTGTGGTCCTGGATGAGATTTTCTTATCAGGAAAACCACAGTGGAAGCTGTTTAAAGTTAGCTTTTGCTTAAATCTGGCATGGCTTTGTGATGATGAGAGGAGAAAAAACAATCCCCAAACCTCCAGTCCTGCACATCATGAGGGTGCTGCCAAAGCCATCCTGCTCCCAATGAACTACCTTTACCTCCAGCCCTGCGCTGGGCTGGGAGATACCTCCTTTGTGATCTGTATGAAAACCGCATGTGAGCTGTTTGATTTTGCACTTATACCAAAGGAGAAACAGGCTTTAAAACTTGCTCAAGCTGCTGTTTTGGTGAGTGCCAGCGTCCAGGCTTTACCTGCAAGCTGAACTGAAGAGGATGAGGCAGCTGCCTTAGGCTGGTTGCTCAGGGCGAGCACGGCAGGTGCTCTGCTTGGGTAATTGTCCCAAGTCCCAAGCCTCGTTTCTTACCTGCTGCTCTCACTGGCGTGGCAGTTGCCTGCGACCTAGAACCTTAGCGCGTGCCAGCGTCCCACGCACGCCCCGCGGCTCCGTACCACTGGATTGTGCCCCTTGCCTTGACTAGGCCTCCTACATCATCCCTCCTCCTCTCTTACCTTTATCTATCTGCTCTGTAATTTTGGCTGGAAACAGCTAGAATTTTATGCAAAATGGAATATAAATCATGGAAACAAAATGGAAACAGGCTTAAAGTGAGTGTGTGGATTGTAGATGCTGGTCAGGGGGAGGTGGGGTTGGTTAGACCTTGCCATAACTGGAGCAGGCTTTGAGGGATGGGAATCATAGAATCACCAGGTTGGAAAAGACCCACTGGATCATCGTGTGCAACCACTCCTATCAAACACTAAACCATCTCCTTCAGCACCTCATCCACTCGTCCCTTAAACCCCTCCAGGGAAGGTGACTCAACCCCCTCCCTGGGCAGCCTCTGACAGTGCCCAGTGACCCTTTCCATTTCCATGAATTTTTTTTTCCTAATGTTCAGCCTAAACCTCCCCTGGTGGAGCTTGAGGCCATTCCCTCTCATCCTGTCCCCTGTCCCTTGGGGGAAGAGCCCAGCTCCCTCCTCTCCACAACCTCCTTTCAGGGAGTTGGAGAGAGCAATGAGGTCTCCCCTCATCCTCCTCTTCTCCAGGCTAAACACCCCCAGCTCTCTCAGCCGTTCCTCACAAGGCCTGTTCTCCAGCCCCTTCACCAGCTTCGTTGCTCTTCTCTGGACTCGCTCCAGAGCCTCAACATCCTTCTTGTGGTGAGGGGCCCAGAACTGAACGCAGGATTCGAGGAGCGGTCTCACCAGTGCCGAGTACAGAGGGAGAAGAACCTCCCTGGACCTGCTGGCCACGCTGTTTCTGATCCAAGCCAAGATGCCATTGGCCTTCTTGGCCACCTGGGCCACTGCTGGCTCGTGTTCAGTCAGTTGTCAACCAACATCCCCAGGTCCTTCTCCTCCTGGCAGCTTTCCAGCCAGACTTCTCCTGGTCTGGAGCTGCACAGGCTTGTTGTGCCCCAAGTGCAGGACTCGGCATTTGGCCTTGTTAAACCTCCTGCCATTGGTCTCTGCCCAGCAGTCCAGGCTGTTCAGATTCCTTTGGAGCCTCCCTACACTCCAGCAGATCCACGCTTCCACCCAGCTTAGTGTCATCCGCAGACTTGCTAAGGGCACCTCGATCCCCTCATCCAGGTCATTGATAAAGACATTGAAGAGGGCCGGACCCAGCACTGAGCCCCGGGGGATACCACTTGTCACTGGCCTCCAGCTGGAGTTAACTCCATTTACCACCACCCTGCCGCCGGCAGGAATCGCGGCAGGGCAAGGTTTGATTTGCTTTGCTTCGGGTTGAGGTTCCCGTGCGAATGTGAGGTAAATCCATGCGGGACGCAAAGCAAATCCCTGGGTGCGTGTAGGTTGAAAGCTGTAAATCTCAGCACCTGCAGCTGCAAAACCTTCTGCCCTGACCCTGGCACCTGCCATTCCCAAGGCTGCACTGTCCTCTGGGGCATCAGTCAGGATTTTGCACCTTTAAGGCCTGATCCTGGCTCTTGTTCCAGGAGCTGCTTTCCTTTTCTTCCAGCAGGAAGGAGAGCAGAGGGTTTCCTGGCTGCTCTGATGGCTTCACCGCAGGTGTGATGGTCGCCTCAGAGATCATTCTCTGTTGGCAACAGCTTTGCTGCTGAGGACACCACTCTCCAACAGCCCATGAACCCCACTGGTTCCCAGTGCCAACCCCCTCCGTAAGCAGCACCCGCTCTGTGCACAGGGACCTCCTGCCCCTGGGGTGGCCGTGCCAGCACCCACAGCCACCTCCAGCCTGGGGAATGCAGAGCAAGTGGAAACCGTAGCTCTGCAAGCACCTCGTGTGTCTACAGCAAATGCAGGGTTAAGAGAGAGAGCTTGGGTCTGAACAAACAACAATAAATTTTACTTATAGGAAAACAACTTAACATTCTATCGTTCTACTCGTCTTCTTCATTTTCTTCCTCATCTCCATCCTCATCACCCTCGTCCTCATCATCTTCCTCATCATCATCCATGTCCTCAAAATCTTCCGTCTCATAACCTTCATCGTCATCATCCTCATCCTCATCATCTGCATCCTCATCAACTTTGTACTCATCATCTTCTTCATCCTCACTATATCCTTCACCTTCTTCTCTCTCATCCACTCTCAACCAAGCACCACACCTCTGCAAAGCCTGGAAAGGAAGCAGGAGGTATGACCTTTGGCTAACGAGCAGCACCTCATCCAGCAGAGCTGGGGTTCTCAAGCTGGCTCAGTGGCAGCAGGCTGGGGTTCATCCTTATGGGTTCATCCTTATCCTCATCCTTAATGGTTCATCCATTTGCCACAGCTCTGGGACACGCTGGGGAGAGCAGGACCCTGCCACCAGCACTAAGCCCCACCTGGGTTTAGGGTTAAACTAGGGTTGCCTAAGAAATCGCTCCTTTCCCAAAGCAAATGGGTGCTCAGAGCAGGTGCCTGGTGGCTCTTGTGTCACCAGGACAAGGGGACCGGGTGCTGTGTTCCCGCAGCAGGCAACTCAGCCTGGCTGTGGGTAGTGGGTGAGGAGCACGTGCCTGTTCTGATGGTGGTGGGTCTATCCACATTTCCTCTTCCTCCTCCTCCACCTCCTCCATCTCCACATCCATGGTCACCTCCAGGTCTGTATCCACTGCCTTGTCCTCCTTGAAATCCTTCCTCCAACCCGCTTTGATGGCAGCCATCTCGACAGCTTCCAGCATGATGTTAAACAGCCTGAGCCAAAAGCCAAGCAGAAAAGTGCATTAGTCCGACCCTGGCCAGACAAGGCGGCCTGTGGGACACGGGTCTTGGCAACCCTGCCCCCTCCTGCTGCCCGGGGAGAACCGTGGGGCACTGGGACCCCCGGGCGCGTCCTCAGCCAGGAGCCAGCTGCAGGCTGAGCAGCTCCTTCGACGCCAGCACCCACCAGAACCCACGCAGCAGAGCCTTCCTCTGGAGGATCCCACACTTGATTTCCTTCACAATTTTGGCAGCTGGCATAGCCTTGCGGGTCTGGCAGAGCAGAGAGCACAGGAGTGAGCAGCCCTGCTCCCTGCCCCGTGCGGCCTTGGGCTCGCACCCTGGCCCCCAACCCGCCTCGGTGCCCAGAAGCTCCTTACCCTCCTCAGGCATATTTTTGGCTCCATCCTGCTCCGTGGGTAGGGCTGAGCTGCCAGGGGTCCAGCCTGCAGAGGGGAGAGGAGGGACCAGCTCAGGCTGCACGTAGCCCCCAGCTGCTCCCAGCAAGTATCCCTCCCACATAAGCCCAGGGCACCCAGGTGTCCCCTGGGGACACGTCCCGCCATGCAGGGATGCTCGGTTTCAGCCAGGGCTGAGCAGCCCACAAGGGCGTCTCCCACCCTAGGTGGCTTCTCACCACCTTGCAGAGTGGCTGGAAAGGGTGAGCACAGCTCCCGGTCCCCTGCGCTCCCCAGAGCAGGGCGCAAACCCACACCATCCCCACAGCGCCTGCTCCCCGCTCAGTGCAGGGGGTGTCGTCCTCCGTGGAGCAGGCCTCGTACCTCCTTGAGGATCAGCATCCTCTTCCTCCAGGCCCTCATGATCCGATGGGGATGGAGGCGCTGGGAGCAGGTGAAAAGGTGAAAGTGTCGCATCAAGAGCATCGGGAGCAGAGGAGCAGGGTTGGACTGGGAGCAGGGGAGAAGGACGGTGCTGGGAGCAGGGGAGCCTCAAGAACAGGGCAGAAGGGATGTTTTGTGAGCAGAGAAGGGCTACGCTGGGCGCAGGGAAGTTGGGCTGGGACAGGATCAGGGCAGAAATGCTGTTTGGGGGCAAAGAAGCGCTGAGAGGAGAGAAGCGCGTCAACAGCAGGGCAGAACCACTGTGTTGTGCTCGTTGCCAGGCACTGGCAGGTGCACTGGACCACGGGCCGTGACATCCCACCTCTGTGACTAGGGAGCTCTGGGGCCAACGGCACCGTGGGTAACGGGGACAACTCCCCTTATTGATGGCTATGGATGTATTAAGCTCCACTCCCTCAAAATGGATAATCCCAACAAATCAAGGCAGTCCCTGCTGCCTCAAGAGCTTCTTTCTGACCTGTCATGCCTGGCAGCCATTCGCAGCCCTTCTAAAGGTTTCTCTCCAGCTGTTTCAGGCAAGAGCTGAAGTTTACCTGATATTTCACAGATGGTCTTGGATCTGGGCCTGCATCAGTAGAGCACATGGTGCTGACCAGGACACAGGGACCTTCCTCCAGTGACGGGCACGGCACTGAAGGCCATCCTGCGGTGCAGGGCTACCCGGGATGCTCGCTCTCCCTCCAGCTGTCGGGCTAGAATAGCATCGCCCATCTCTGCCAGGGCAGCAGATCTATTGACAACAGCTCTTACCGATCCTGATGCCCCAGCCAGGGCAGGAATTGCTCATGGAAACTGGTGGGAGCCAGGTTGTTCAGATATTTAACAAGGAGGTTTTCCTTTGGGATGCTGGGACAGGTTGTCTTCATCCTTCTGGAAGAGATGTGGATGTGTTGAAACACCAAGGAAAAACCCAGCTCATCCTCACACACCAGGGCCAGCCCAGTCTCCGCGAAGCACCTCTGGGGCTTTAGAGCCACGCACCGCTCATCGTCTTCTGTTCCTCAAGGTCTCATTTGATATGGGTTAGTGGCTGAGCAGTCGTAAGAGCAACCCCAAGGCAACACTCCAGCTGCAATTCCTGCAACCACTCAACAGGTTCAGGTGATACTAACAGGGCCATCGCAGTCTGTTTGCAAGGCTGGAGCTTGTCTTTCTGGTGATGTTGGTTCCAAGACAACTACTGCAGAGCATCCAGCTCTGCTGGGACAGGCGATGCCCTCTGCACTGGCACTGAAGATGGTGGGACCCTTTGCCACTAGGCAGCGCGGGTCCCGCGGAGCAGCCCTCACCCATGGGTGCAGCATCAGGAATTCCCAGTGCCTGGTCAGGCGCCTTCCAGCTCTGAGACACCTCAAGGGAGAGGCAGGATCCTTCTTTCAGGGAGGGACAGACTCCGATGGGAGGCTCCGGTAAAGGTTCTTCCAGCTCTGTGTGGAGAGCCTTTCAAGAGTTAAAAAAAAATTAAACTATTTAAAAGCAGAAGAAATCACATTTGCAGCTCTTCAGTGATTAAGCTTTAAGCATTTGAACAGTCCTGTGTTAGCAAGTGTCAGTCAGTGGGCTCCTTCGGCGGCTCCCGGCAGCAGGACGGCGAGTTCTGGGCTGGGGTGAACATTTTGAGGCACCAGCTCGAGCCTCTGGAACTGGTTCCGCTTGTGAAAGCTGCTTCAGATGGTGGAGGAGTTAAGGGAGGAGGTAAAGAGGCTGAGGACCATCAGGGAGTGTGAAAGGGAGATAGACCAGTGGAGCAGTGCCCTCCAACTAACTCAGCGGCTGCTGGAGCTGCTGTGCCCGAGCACCACCCACCTGCAAACCGCAGGGTTGGGGTGACTCTGTCTCTTTGCAAGGCCGGAGCTTGTCTTTCGGGTGACGTTGGTTCCAACTACTGCAGAGCATCCAGCTCTGCTGGGACAGGCGATGCCCTCCACATTGCGGCCAAGTTCACTTCTCTGCCACGGATCATCCCTGATGTGCAAGGCTGAACAGGGCAGAAAACTCCCCAGAGTGGGATCCATTGGAGAATGAGGGTCTTGGGCCAGGGCTGAGCTGCGGAGGGGGCCCACAGTCCATCCACATGGCATGCTGAAGTCTCTCCAGTGTGAATTGGTAACTTTGCTCCCTGCCCTGCAGAGTCCCCTGGACACCTGCAGCCCGGCACAGGGGGCTCACAGCTCTGCCTGGGGCAGCGGTGGAAGGGGGGACACTCTGCAGAAACCCTCCTTGGGACCAGGGAGTCCGCACAGGGGGGTTCTGTGGGTCCTGGGAATGCAGAGACGCTCCGTGAGGACTGGATACTGTGCACAAGGGGGACCTCGCACCGTGACCCTCTGCAAGGACCCCCTTTGGGAACCAGGGATGCCGCACGAGGACTCCAGATGGGTCCCTGGAAGGCAGAGACCCTCCATGAGGACTGGGTAGCATGTGTGGGGACTACTTACAGGGACCCTCCCCGCTGACTAGGAATACCACATGGGGACCTTATGGGTGCCAGGAACACAGTGACCTTCTCTGAGGACCACGTACCATGCACGGGGACCCTGCTCTCCACGGGGGCCAGGGGCTCTCCTTGGGGACCAGGAACGCCTGATGGGGACTGCCTGCAGGTCCTGGGAAGGCAAAGAACCTCCGTGAGGACTGGGTACAGTGTGAGGGGACCCTGTTCTCCACGGGGAGAGCATCCCCTCGCATCCCACTTTGCATGGAGACTCCCCGGGTCCTGGGAAGGCAGAGACCCTCCGTGAGGACCAGGTATGGTGCACAGGCTGCCCGCGGGCCCTTGCAGCACCCCTGCCTCCCCTCACATCCCCCTCTGCTGCTCTCCGCATCCCTCCTTGCATCCCCTTCTCCTTGCTCCTCTCATGTCCTTCTCTTCACATCCCCCTCTTCTCACTTCTCGCATCTCCCTCTCCTTGCATTCCCCTCTTCTCGCTCCTCGCATCTCCCTCTCCTTGCATCTCCCTCTCCTCCCTCCTTGCATCTCTCTCTCCTCGCATCCCCCTCTCATCGCATCCCCCTCTCCTCGCACCCCCCTGCATCCCCCTCGCCTCCCTCCTCACATCCCATCTCATCCCCCTCGCATCCCTTATCTCTCCCCGCACTCCCATCCCCTCCATCCCTCCTCTCTCTCCTCACCTCCCCATCCCCTCTCATCCCCCCCATGTGCCCTCAACACCCACCCCAAGCCCCCTCTCCCCCCAGCAGCCCCCGCTGCCCTGACCCCACACGCAGGGACCAGGAGGGCAAGGCTCAGTCTGGCAAGCCGGGCAGCAGCAGGGTGCCCCGAGCCTCTCTAGGGGAGCAGAGTCAGGGGTTCAGGCTCTGGGAAAGTGCACGGAGAAGAACAAAATGTGGCTGGGTCAGCCAGCCCCAGCTCTTTGATTCACCATGGAACCTGTGCTTGGAGTGACCCCTCTCTGACCCTGCTCCTCTCCCCATCACTCCCTGTTCCCTTTCCACAGCTCAGGTTATTTTTCAGGATCTTCTTTAAATCCCTTGAAATCTGTAAGGTACTGCAGAGCCGTGGCTTCAAGAAAAGGCCGTACCCATCCTTTCTTGGCTTTGTGCCTCTACTAACAAGCCTTTTCTCATCTCCAGATACACCCCTCCTGTTCACCAGCACAGAGGCAGGGGTGTGTTGGGATCCCACGGGCCAAGGAGGAATGAAAAATGCCTCCCCTCGCAGCAGAAAGACAGCCAGACCACTGAACTGTGCTCCATTCCTGGCACAGGTTCTGGGTCCGAGAGCACTCTTAGGTGGTGGTCCCGGTTGGTTAGACCTTGCCATAACTGGAGCAGGCTTTGAGGGATGGGAATCATAGAATCACCAGGTTGGAAAAGACCCACTGGATCATCGTGTGCAACCACTCCTATCAAACACTAAACCATCTCCTTCAGCACCTCATCCACTCGTCCCTTGAACCCCTCCAGGGAAGGTGACTCAACCCCCTCCCTGGGCAGCCTCTGACAGTGCCCAGTGACCCTTTCCATGATTTTTTTTTTCCTAATGTTCAGCCTAAACCTCCCCTGGTGGAGCTTGAGGCCATTCCCTCTCATCCTGTCCCCTGTCCCTTGGGGGAAGAGCCCAGCTCCCTCCTCTCCACAACCTCCTTTCAGGGAGTTGGAGAGAGCAATGAGGTCTCCCCTCATCCTCCTCTTCTCCAGGCTAAACACACCCAGCTCTCTCAGCCGTTCCTGATAAGGCCTGTTCTCCAGCCCCTTCACCAGCTTCGTTGCTCTTCTCTGGACTCGCTCCAGAGCCTCAACATCCTTCTTGTGGTGAGGGGCCCAGAACTGAACACAGGATTCGAGGACTACCAGACGGATATTAAGGAAGATTGCCAAAAATGACCAAGACCTGGGGGATACCTCCACCTTGGCAAACCCGGGCATCATAAAACACCTTTTCAACAGCAGATGTGACACTAAACAGTAGCAGCAAGGCCTGTCCCTGCTGAGCAGAACTGTAGCAGCAGCGGCGTCCTGAGAGCGGGGCCCCTGAATACCCACTCTCTGCCCTGAGAAGGAAACCTTCGCCTCTTGAATTGAATGTACAGACATTAGGGACGAGGAAAAGGCTGGCTCTGGACTGGCTGCCCTTCACGAGCGTGTCCATGCCCTGGAGGAGCGTGTGCATCGTGTTCCAGATGGGTGCTGCACAGCTGAAGTTCAGCCTCACGCACGACGAGGGACTCTTCCTCCTCCCGTTTCAGCACCTCGTTCTTGATTTTTAATTTTTGGGGGGGTGGGGTGGTTAATTAAGTTGATATGATAGAGGGGGCCTGACACCTCGTGCACAGGGGAAGGAACTTTGCGGGGTGGAGGAGAAGTGCTGCTGGAGTTACCCAACGCAGGCAGGCAAGGGAGGTTCACCTGCCACAGACCACCCACCAGCTAAGCTTCCTTTTCAACTTGGAGTGTGCAGAACTTAAAACCATTCTCATCACAACTGTGTAGCTGGGCTTTAGTCTCACATCCACTGTCCCAGCCTGCTGCCCGCAGAGGTCCCCTGGCCTGAAAGGGAGCAGTGCAAGGCTCACAGGAGCTCTGTGCTTTAAACAGGTTTTATCGAGCTGTGTGGTGCCAGCTGGTGCATTTTTCCTTCTCCGGCGTCCTTCACCGGCCATGGATGTGGCTTGTAGCCACGTGTGGGCTATGAGGAAATGTCTCTGCCGTGCTCTGTGCAGTGCTGCTTCCACCCACTCGAGGCTGAACCCCCAGGCTGCACAGCTCAGTGCTCCTGTCAAGGCCTGGGGTGGGAGCGAGTGCTGTTCATCCCAAAGGATGGAAGGAAAACAAAGCCCTGCGGGGGCCCTTTCCCATGGCAGTGAAACCCGGCACAGGCTTATAGTGCAGCACCACCACCCCGGCAACAAAGCAACCCTGGCAGGGAGCGCTGCTGTGGTCCTGGATGAGATTTTCTTATCAGGAAAACCACAGTGGAAGCTGTTTAAAGTTAGCTTTTGCTTAAATCTGGCATGGCTTTGTGATGATGAGAGGAGAAAAAACAATCCCCAAACCTCCAGTCCTGCACATCATGAGGGTGCTGCCAAAGCCATCCTGCTCCCAATGAACTACCTTTACCTCCAGCCCTGCGCTGGGCTGGGAGATACCTCCTTTGTGATCTGTATGAAAACCGCATGTGAGCTGTTTGATTTTGCACTTATACCAAAGGAGAAACAGGCTTTAAAACTTGCTCAAGCTGCTGTTTTGGTGAGTGCCAGCGTCCAGGCTTTACCTGCAAGCTGAACTGAAGAGGATGAGGCAGCTGCCTTAGGCTGGTTGCTCAGGGCGAGCACGGCAGGTGCTCTGCTTGGGTAATTGTCCCAAGTCCCAAGCCTCGTTTCTTACCTGCTGCTCTCACTGGCGTGGCAGTTGCCTGTGACCTAGAACCTCAGCGCGTGCCAGCGTCCCACGCACGCCCCGCGGCTCCGTACCACTGGATTGTGCCCCTTGCCTTGACTAGGCCTCCTACATCATCCCTCCTCCTCTCTTACCTTTATCTATCTGCTCTGTAATTTTGGCTGGAAACAGCTAGAATTTTATGCAAAATGGAATATAAATCATGGAAACAAAATGGAAACAGGCTTAAAGTGAGTGTGTGGATTGTAGATGCTGGTCAGGGGGAGGTGGGGTTGGTTAGACCTTGCCATAACTGGAGCAGGCTTTGAGGGATGGGAATCATAGAATCACCAGGTTGGAAAAGACCCACTGGATCATCGTGTGCAACCACTCCTATCAAACACTAAACCATCTCCTTCAGCACCTCATCCACTCGTCCCTTAAACCCCTCCAGGGAAGGTGACTCAACCCCCTCCCTGGGCAGCCTCTGACAGTGCCCAGTGACCCTTTCCATTTCCATGATTTTTTTTTTCCTAATGTTCAGCCTAAACCTCCCCTGGTGGAGCTTGAGGCCATTCCCTCTCATCCTGTCCCTTGGGGGAAGAGCCCAGCTCCCTCCTCTCCAAAACCTCCTTTCAGGTAGTTGGAGAGAGCAATGAGGTCTCCCCTCATCCTCCTCTTCTCCAGGCTAAACACCCCCAGCTCTCTCAGCCGTTCCTCACAAGGCCTGTTCTCCAGCCCCTTCACCAGCTTCGTTGCTCTTCTCTGCACTTGCTCCAGAGCCTCAACATCCTTCTTGTGGTGAGGGGCCCAGAACTGAACGCAGGATTCGAGGAGCGGTCTCACCAGTGCTGAGTACAGAGGGAGAAGAACCTCCCTGGACCTGCTGGCCACGCTGTTTCTGATCCAAGCCAAGATGCCATTGGCCTTCTTGGCCACCTGGGCCACTGCTGGCTCGTGTTCAGTCAGTTGTCAACCAACATCCCCAGGTCCTTCTCCTCCTGGCAGCTTTCCAGCCAGACTTCTCCTGGTCTGGAGCTGCACAGGCTTGTTGTGCCCCAAGTGCAGGACTCGGCATTTGGCCTTGTTAAACCTCCTGCCATTGGTCTCTGCCCAGCAGTCCAGGCTGTTCAGATTCCTTTGGAGCCTCCCTACACTCCAGCAGATCCACGCTTCCACCCAGCTTAGTGTCATCCGCAGACTTGCTAAGGGCACCTCGATCCCCTCATCCAGGTCATTGATAAAGACATTGAAGAGGGCCGGACCCAGCACTGAGCCCCGGGGGATACCACTTGTCACTGGCCTCCAGCTGGAGTTAACTCCATTTACCACCACCCTGCCGCCGGCAGGAATCGCGGCAGGGCAAGGTTTGATTTGCTTTGCTTCGGGTTGAGGTTCCCGTGCGAATGTGAGGTAAATCCATGCGGGACGCAAAGCAAATCCCTGGGTGCGTGTAGGTTGAAAGCTGTAAATCTCAGCACCTGCAGCTGCAAAACCTTCTGCCCTGACCCTGGCACCTGCCATTCCCAAGGCTGCACTGTCCTCTGGGGCATCAGTCAGGATTTTGCACCTTTAAGGCCTGATTCTGGCTCTTGTTCCAGGAGCTGCTTTCCTTTTCTTCCAGCAGGAAGGAGAGCAGAGGGTTTCCTGGCTGCTCTGATGGCTTCACTGCAGGTGTGATGGTCGCCTCAGAGATCATTCTCTGTTGGCAACAGCTTTGCTGCTGAGGACACCACTCTCCAACAGCCCATGAACCCCACTGGTTCCCAGTGCCAACCCCCTCCGTAAGCAGCACCCGCTCTGTGCACAGGGACCTCCTGCCCCTGGGGTGGCCGTGCCAGCACCCACAGCCACCTCCAGCCTGGGGAATGCAGAGCAAGTGGAAACCGTAGCTCTGCAAGCACCTCGTGTGTCTACAGCAAATGCAGGGTTAAGAGAGAGAGCTTGGGTCTGAACAAACAACAATAAATTTTACTTATAGGAAAACAACTTAACATTCTATCGTTCTACTCGTCTTCTTCATTTTCTTCCTCATCTCCATCCTCATCACCCTCGTCCTCATCATCTTCCTCATCATCATCCATGTCCTCAAAATCTTCCGTCTCATAACCTTCATCGTCATCATCCTCATCCTCATCATCTGCATCCTCATCAACTTTGTACTCATCATCTTCTTCATCCTCACTATATCCTTCACCTTCTTCTCTCTCATCCACTCTCAACCAAGCACCACACCTCTGCAAAGCCTGGAAAGGAAGCAGGAGGTATGACCTTTGGCTAACGAGCAGCACCTCATCCAGCAGAGCTGGGGTTCTCAAGCTGGCTCAGTGGCAGCAGGCTGGGGTTCATCCTTATGGGTTCATCCTTATCCTCATCCTTAATGGTTCATCCATTTGCCACAGCTCTGGGACACGCTGGGGAGAGCAGGACCCTGCCACCAGCACTAAGCCCCACCTGGGTTTAGGGTTAAACTAGGGTTGCCTAAGAAATCGCTCCTTTCCCAAAGCAAATGGGTGCTCAGAGCAGGTGCCTGGTGGCTCTTGTGTCACCAGGACAAGGGGACCGGGTGCTGTGTTCCCGCAGCAGGCAACTCAGCCTGGCTGTGGGTAGTGGGTGAGGAGCACGTGCCTGTTCTGATGGTGGTGGGTCTATCCACATTTCCTCTTCCTCCTCCTCCACCTCCTCCATCTCCACATCCATGGTCACCTCCAGGTCTGTATCCACTGCCTTGTCCTCATTGAAATCCTTCCTCCAACCCGCTTTGATGGCAGCCATCTCGACAGCTTCCAGCATGATGTTAAACAGCCTGAGCCAAAAGCCAAGCAGAAAAGTGCATTAGTCCGACCCTGGCCAGACAAGGCGGCCTGTGGGACACGGGTCTTGGCAACCCTGCCCCCTCCTGCTGCCCGGGGAGAACCGTGGGGCACTGGGACCCCCGGGCACGTCCTCAGCCAGGAGCCAGCTGCAGGCTGAGCAGCTCCTTCGACGCCAGCACCCACCAGAACCCACGCAGCAGAGCCTTCCTCTGGAGGATCCCACACTTGATTTCCTTCACAATTTTGGCAGCTGGCATAGCCTTGCGGGTCTGGCAGAGCAGAGAGCACAGGAGTGAGCAGCCCTGCTCCCTGCCCCGTGCGGCCTTGGGCTCGCACCCTGGCCCCCAACCCGCCTCGGTGCCCAGAAGCTCCTTACCCTCCTCAGGCATATTTTTGGCTCCATCCTGCTCCGTGGGTAGGGCTGAGCTGCCAGGGGTCCAGCCTGCAGAGGGGAGAGGAGGGACCAGCTCAGGCTGCACGTAGCCCCCAGCTGCTCCCAGCAAGTATCCCTCCCACATAAGCCCAGGGCACCCAGGTGTCCCCTGGGGACACGTCCCGCCATGCAGGGATGCTCGGTTTCAGCCAGGGCTGAGCAGCCCACAAGGGCGTCTCCCACCCTAGGTGGCTTCTCACCACCTTGCAGAGTGGCTGGAAAGGGTGAGCACAGCTCCCGGTCCCCTGCGCTCCCCAGAGCAGGGCGCAAACCCACACCATCCCCACAGCGCCTGCTCCCCGCTCAGTGCAGGGGGTGTCGTCCTCCGTGGAGCAGGCCTCGTACCTCCTTGAGGATCAGCATCCTCTTCCTCCAGGCCCTCATGATCCGATGGGGATGGAGGCGCTGGGAGCAGGTGAAAAGGTGAAAGTGTCGCATCAAGAGCATCGGGAGCAGAGGAGCAGGGTTGGACTGGGAGCAGGGGAGAAGGACGGTGCTGGGAGCAGGGGAGCCTCAAGAACAGGGCAGAAGGGATGTTTTGTGAGCAGAGAAGGGCTACGCTGGGCGCAGGGAAGTTGGGCTGGGACAGGATCAGGGCAGAAATGCTGTTTGGGGGCAAAGAAGCGCTGAGAGGAGAGAAGCGCGTCAACAGCAGGGCAGAACCACTGTGTTGTGCTCGTTGCCAGGCACTGGCAGGTGCACTGGACCACGGGCCGTGACATCCCACCTCTGTGACTAGGGAGCTCTGGGGCCAACGGCACCGTGGGTAACGGGGACAACTCCCCTTATTGATGGCTATGGATGTATTAAGCTCCACTCCCTCAAAATGGATAATCCCAACAAATCAAGGCAGTCCCTGCTGCCTCAAGAGCTTCTTTCTGACCTGTCATGCCTGGCAGCCATTCGCAGCCCTTCTAAAGGTTTCTCTCCAGCTGTTTCAGGCAAGAGCTGAAGTTTACCTGATATTTCACAGATGGTCTTGGATCTGGGCCTGCATCAGTAGAGCACATGGTGCTGACCAGGACACAGGGACCTTCCTCCAGTGACGGGCACGGCACTGAAGGCCATCCTGCGGTGCAGGGCTACCCGGGATGCTCGCTCTCCCTCCAGCTGTCGGGCTAGAATAGCATCGCCCATCTCTGCCAGGGCAGCAGATCTATTGACAACAGCTCTTACCGATCCTGATGCCCCAGCCAGGGCAGGAATTGCTCATGGAAACTGGTGGGAGCCAGGTTGTTCAGATATTTAACAAGGAGGTTTTCCTTTGGGATGCTGGGACAGGTTGTCTTCATCCTTCTGGAAGAGATGTGGATGTGTTGAAACACCAAGGAAAAACCCAGCTCATCCTCACACACCAGGGCCAGCCCAGTCTCCGCGAAGCACCTCTGGGGCTTTAGAGCCACACACCGCTCATCGTCTTCTGTTCCTCAAGGTCTCATCTGATATGGGTTAGTGGCTGAGCAGTCGTAAGAGCAACCCCAAGGCAACACTCCAGCTGCAATTCCTGCAACCACTCAACAGGTTCAGGTGATACTAACAGGGCCATCGCAGCCTGTTTGCAAGGCTGGAGCTTGTCTTTCTGGTGATGTTGGTTCCAAGACAACTACTGCAGAGCATCCAACTCTGCTGGGACAGGCGATGCCCTCTGCACTGGCTCTGAAGATGGTGGGACCCTTTGCCACTAGGCAGCGCGGGTCCCGCGGAGCAGCCCTCACCCATGGGTGCAGCATCAGGAATTCCCAGTGCCTGGTCAGGCGCCTTCCAGCTCTGAGACACCTCAAGGGAGAGGCAGGATCCTTCTTTCAGGGAGGGACAGACTCCGATGGGAGGCTCCGGTAAAGGTTCTTCCAGCTCTGTGTGGAGAGCCTTTCAAGAGTTAAAAAAAATTAAACTATTTAAAAGCAGAAGAAATCACATTTGCAGCTCTTCAGTGATTAAGCTTTAAGCATTTGAACAGTCCTGTGTTAGCAAGTGTCAGTCAGTGGGCTCCTTCGGCGGCTCCCGGCAGCAGGACGGCGAGTTCTGGGCTGGGGCGAACATTTTGAGGCACCAGCTCGAGCCTCTGGAACTGGTTCCGCTTGTGAAAGCTGCTTCAGATGGTGGAGGAGCTAAGGGAGGAGGTAAAGAGGCTGAGGACCATCAGGGAGTGTGAAAGGGAGATAGACCAGTGGAGCAGTGCCCTCCAACTAACTCAGCGGCTGCTGGAGCTGCTGTGCCCGAGCACCACCCACCTGCAAACCGCAGGGTTGGGGTGACTCTGTCTCTTTGCAAGGCCGGAGCTTGTCTTTCGGGTGACGTTGGTTCCAACTACTGCAGAGCATCCAGCTCTGCTGGGACAGGCGATGCCCTCCACATTGCGTCCAAGTTCACTTCTCTGCCACGGATCATCCCTGATGTGCAAGGCTGAACAGGGCAGAAAACTCCCCAGAGTGGGATCCATTGGAGAATGAGGGTCTTGGGCCAGGGCTGAGCTGCGGAGGGGGCCCACAGTCCATCCACATGGCATGCTGAAGTCTCTCCAGTGTGAATTGGTAACTTTGCTCCCTGCCCTGCAGAGTCCCCTGGACACCTGCAGCCCGGCACAGGGGGCTCACAGCTCTGCCTGGGGCAGCGGTGGAAGGGGGGACGCTCTGCAGAAACCCTCCTTGGGACCAGGGAGTCCGCACAGGGGGGTTCTGTGGGTCCTGGGAATGCAGAGACGCTCCGTGAGGACTGGATACTGTGCACAAGGGGGACCTCGCACCGTGACCCTCTGCAAGGACCCCCTTTGGGAACCAGGGATGCCGCACGAGGACTCCAGATGGGTCCCTGGAAGGCAGAGACCCTCCATGAGGACTGGGTAGCATGTGTGGGGACTACTTACAGGGACCCTCCCCGCTGACTAGGAATACCACATGGGGACCTTATGGGTGCCAGGAACACAGTGACCTTCTCTGAGGACCACGTACCATGCACGGGGACCCTGCTCTCCACGGGGGCCAGGGGCTCTCCTTGGGGACCAGGAACGCCTGATGGGGACTGCCTGCAGGTCCTGGGAAGGCAAAGAACCTCCGTGAGGACTGGGTACAGTGTGAGGGGACCCTGTTCTCCACGGGGAGAGCATCCCCTCGCATCCCACTTTGCATGGAGACTCCCCGGGTCCTGGGAAGGCAGAGACCCTCCGTGAGGACCAGGTATGGTGCACAGGCTGCCCGCGGGCCCTTGCAGCAACCCTGCCTCCCCTCACATCCCCCTCTGCTGCTCTCCGCATCCCTCCTTGCATCCCCTTCTCCTTGCTCCTCTCATGTCCTTCTCTTCACATCCCCCTCTTCTCACTTCTCGCATCTCCCTCTCCTTGCATTCCCCTCTTCTCGCTCCTCGCATCTCCCTCTCCTTGCATCTCCCTCTCCTCCCTCCTTGCATCTCTCTCTCCTCGCATCCCCCTCTCATCGCATCCCCCTCTCCTCGCACCCCCCTGCATCCCCCTCGCCTCCCTCCTCACATCCCATCTCATCCCCCTCGCATCCCTTATCTCTCCCCGCACTCCCATCCCCTCCATCCCTCCTCTCTCTCCTCACCTCCCCATCCCCTCTCATCCCCCCCATGTGTCCTCAACACCCACCCCAAGCCCCCCTCTCCCCCCAGCAGCCCCCGCTGCCCTGACCCCACACGCAGGGACCAGGAGGGCAAGGCTCAGTCTGGCAAGCCGGGCAGCAGCAGGGTGCCCCGAGCCTCTCTAGGGGAGCAGAGTCAGGGGTTCAGGCTCTGGGAAAGTGCACGGAGAAGAACAAAATGTGGCTGGGTCAGCCAGCCCCAGCTCTTTGATTCACCATGGAACCTGTGCTTGGAGTGACCCCTCTCTGACCCTGCTCCTCTCCCCATCACTCCCTGTTCCCTTTCCACAGCTCAGGTTATTTTTCAGGATCTTCTTTAAATCCCTTGAAATCTGTAAGGTACTGCAGAGCCGTGGCTTCAAGAAAAGGCCGTACCCATCCTTTCTTGGCTTTGTGCCTCTACTAACAAGCCTTTTCTCATCTCCAGATACACCCCTCCTGTTCACCAGCACAGAGGCAGGGGTGTGTTGGGATCCCACGGGCCAAGGAGGAATGAAAAATGCCTCCCCTCGCAGCAGAAAGACAGCCAGACCACTGAACTGTGCTCCATTCCTGGCACAGGTTCTGGGTCCGAGAGCACTCTTAGGTGGTGGTCCCGGTTGGTTAGACCTTGCCATAACTGGAGCAGGCTTTGAGGGATGGGAATCATAGAATCACCAGGTTGGAAAAGACCCACTGGATCATCGTGTGCAACCACTCCTATCAAACACTAAACCATCTCCTTCAGCACCTCATCCACTCGTCCCTTGAACCCCTCCAGGGAAGGTGACTCAACCCCCTCCCTGGGCAGCCTCTGACAGTGCCCAGTGACCCTTTCCATGATTTTTTTTTTCCTAATGTTCAGCCTAAACCTCCCCTGGTGGAGCTTGAGGCCATTCCCTCTCATCCTGTCCCCTGTCCCTTGGGGGAAGAGCCCAGCTCCCTCCTCTCCACAACCTCCTTTCAGGGAGTTGGAGAGAGCAATGAGGTCTCCCCTCATCCTCCTCTTCTCCAGGCTAAACACACCCAGCTCTCTCAGCCGTTCCTGATAAGGCCTGTTCTCCAGCCCCTTCACCAGCTTCGTTGCTCTTCTCTGGACTCGCTCCAGAGCCTCAACATCCTTCTTGTGGTGAGGGGCCCAGAACTGAACACAGGATTCGAGGATTACCAGACGGATATTAAGGAAGATTGCCAAAAATGACCAAGACCTGGGGGATACCTCCACCTTGGCAAACCCGGGCATCATAAAACACCTTTTCAACAGCAGATGTGACACTAAACAGTAGCAGCAAGGCCTGTCCCTGCTGAGCAGAACTGTAGCAGCAGCGGCGTCCTGAGAGCGGGGCCCCTGAATACCCACTCTCTGCCCTGAGAAGGAAACCTTCGCCTCTTGAATTGAATGTACAGACAGTAGGGACGAGGAAAAGGCTGGCTCTGGACTGGCTGCCCTTCACGAGCGTGTCCATGCCCTGGAGGAGCGTGTGCATCGTGTTCCAGATGGGTGCTGCACAGCTGAAGTTCAGCCTCACGCACGACGAGGGACTCTTCCTCCTCCCGTTTCAGCACCTCGTTCTTGATTTTTAATTTTTGGGGGGGTGGGGTGGTTAATTAAGTTGATATGATAGAGGGGGCCTGACACCTCGTGCACAGGGGAAGGAACTTTGCGGGGTGGAGGAGAAGTGCTGCTGGAGTTACCCAACGCAGGCAGGCAAGGGAGGTTCACCTGCCACAGACCACCCACCAGCTAAGCTTCCTTTTCAACTTGGAGTGTGCAGAACTTAAAACCATTCTCATCACAACTGTGTAGCTGGGCTTTAGTCTCACATCCACTGTCCCAGCCTGCTGCCCGCAGAGGTCCCCTGGCCTGAAAGGGAGCAGTGCAAGGCTCACAGGAGCTCTGTGCTTTAAACAGGTTTTATCGAGCTGTATGGTGCCAGCTGGTGCATTTTTCCTTCTCCGGCGTCCTTCACCGGCCATGGATGTGGCTTGTAGCCACGTGTGGGCTATGAGGAAATGTCTCTGCCGTGCTCTGTGCAGTGCTGCTTCCACCCACTCGAGGCTGAACCCCCAGGCTGCACAGCTCAGTGCTCCTGTCAAGGCCTGGGGTGGGAGCGAGTGCTGTTCATCCCAAAGGATGGAAGGAAAACAAAGCCCTGCGGGGGCCCTTTCCCATGGCAGTGAAACCCGGCACAGGCTTATAGTGCAGCACCACCACCCCGGCAACAAAGCAACCCTGGCAGGGAGCGCTGCTGTGGTCCTGGATGAGATTTTCTTATCAGGAAAACCACAGTGGAAGCTGTTTAAAGTTAGCTTTTGCTTAAATCTGGCATGGCTTTGTGATGATGAGAGGAGAAAAAACAATCCCCAAACCTCCAGTCCTGCACATCATGAGGGTGCTGCCAAAGCCATCCTGCTCCCAATGAACTACCTTTACCTCCAGCCCTGCGCTGGGCTGGGAGATACCTCCTTTGTGATCTGTATGAAAACCGCATGTGAGCTGTTTGATTTTGCACTTATACCAAAGGAGAAACAGGCTTTAAAACTTGCTCAAGCTGCTGTTTTGGTGAGTGCCAGCGTCCAGGCTTTACCTGCAAGCTGAACTGAAGAGGATGAGGCAGCTGCCTTAGGCTGGTTGCTCAGGGCGAGCACGGCAGGTGCTCTGCTTGGGTAGTTGTCCCAAGCCTCATTTCTTACCTGCTGCTCTCACTGGCGTGGCAGTTGCCTGCGACCTAGAACCTCAGCGCGTGCCAGCGTCCCACGCACGCCCCGCGGCTCCGTACCACTGGATTGTGCCCCTTGCCTTGACTAGGCCTCCTACATCATCCCTCCTCCTCTCTTACCTTTATCTATCTGCTCTGTAATTTTGGCTGGAAACAGCTAGAATTTTATGCAAAATGGAATATAAATCATGGAAACAAAATGGAAACAGGCTTAAAGTGAGTGTGTGGATTGTAGATGCTGGTCAGGGGGAGGTGGGGTTGGTTAGACCTTGCCATAACTGGAGCAGGCTTTGAGGGATGGGAATCATAGAATCACCAGGTTGGAAAAGACCCACTGGATCATCGTGTGCAACCACTCCTATCAAACACTAAACCATCTCCTTCAGCACCTCATCCACTCGTCCCTTAAACCCCTCCAGGGAAGGTGACTCAACCCCCTCCCTGGGCAGCCTCTGACAGTGCCCAGTGACCCTTTCCATTTCCATGAATTTTTTTTTCCTAATGTTCAGCCTAAACCTCCCCTGGTGGAGCTTGAGGCCATTCCCTCTCATCCTGTCCCCTGTCCCTTGGGGGAAGAGCCCAGCTCCCTCCTCTCCACAACCTCCTTTCAGGGAGTTGGAGAGAGCAATGAGGTCTCCCCTCATCCTCCTCTTCTCCAGGCTAAACACCCCCAGCTCTCTCAGCCGTTCCTGATAAGGCCTGTTCTCCAACCCCTTCACCAGCTTCGTTGCTCTTCTCTGGACTCGCTCCAGAGCCTCAGCATCCTTCTTGTGGTGAGGGGCCCAGAACTGAACACAGGATTCGAGGAGCGGTCTCACCAGTGCCGAGTACAGAGGGAGAAGAACCTCCCTGGACCTGCTGGCCACGCTGTTTCTGATCCAAGCCAAGATGCCATTGGCCTTCTTGGCCACCTGGGCCACTGCTGGCTCGTGTTCAGTCAGTTGTCAACCAACATCCCCAGGTCCTTCTCCTCCTGGCAGCTTTCCAGCCAGACTTCTCCTAGTCTGGAGCTGCACAGGCTTGTTGTGCCCCAAGTGCAGGACTCGGCATTTGGCCTTGTTAAACCTCCTGCCATTGGTCTCTGCCCAGCAGTCCAGGCTGTTCAGATTCCTTTGGAGCCTCCCTACACTCCAGCAGATCCACGCTTCCACCCAGCTTAGTGTCATCCGCAGACTTGCTAAGGGCACCTCGATCCCCTCATCCAGGTCATTGATAAAGACATTGAAGAGGGCCGGACCCAGCACTGAGCCCCGGGGGATACCACTTGTCACTGGCCTCCAGCTGGAGTTAACTCCATTTACCACCACCCTGCCGCCGGCAGGAATCGCGGCAGGGCAAGGTTTGATTTGCTTTGCTTCGGGTTGAGGTTCCCGTGCGAATGTGAGGTAAATCCATGCGGGACGCAAAGCAAATCCCTGGGTGCGTGTAGGTTGAAAGCTGTAAATCTCAGCACCTGCAGCTGCAAAACCTTCTGCCCTGACCCTGGCACCTGCCATTCCCAAGGCTGCACTGTCCTCTGGGGCATCAGTCAGGATTTTGCACCTTTAAGGCCTGATCCTGGCTCTTGTTCCAGGAGCTGCTTTCCTTTTCTTCCAGCAGGAAGGAGAGCAGAGGGTTTCCTGGCTGCTCTGATGGCTTCACTGCAGGTGTGATGGTCGCCTCAGAGATCATTCTCTGTTGGCAACAGCTTTGCTGCTGAGGACACCACTCTCCAACAGCCCATGAACCCCACTGGTTCCCAGTGCCAACCCCCTCCGTAAGCAGCACCCGCTCTGTGCACAGGGACCTCCTGCCCCTGGGGTGGCCGTGCCAGCACCCACAGCCACCTCCAGCCTGGGGAATGCAGAGCAAGTGGAAACCGTAGCTCTGCAAGCACCTCGTGTGTCTACAGCAAATGCAGGGTTAAGAGAGAGAGCTTGGGTCTGAACAAACAACAATAAATTTTACTTATAGGAAAACAACTTAACATTCTATCGTTCTACTCGTCTTCTTCATTTTCTTCCTCATCTCCATCCTCATCACCCTCGTCCTCATCATCTTCCTCATCATCATCCATGTCCTCAAAATCTTCCGTCTCATAACCTTCATCGTCATCATCCTCATCCTCATCATCTGCATCCTCATCAACTTTGTACTCATCATCTTCTTCATCCTCACTATATCCTTCACCTTCTTCTCTCTCATCCACTCTCAACCAAGCACCACACCTCTGCAAAGCCTGGAAAGGAAGCAGGAGGTATGACCTTTGGCTAACGAGCAGCACCTCATCCAGCAGAGCTGGGGTTCTCAAGCTGGCTCAGTGGCAGCAGGCTGGGGTTCATCCTTATGGGTTCATCCTTATCCTCATCCTTAATGGTTCATCCATTTGCCACAGCTCTGGGACACGCTGGGGAGAGCAGGACCCTGCCACCAGCACTAAGCCCCACCTGGGTTTAGGGTTAAACTAGGGTTGCCTAAGAAATCGCTCCTTTCCCAAAGCAAATGGGTGCTCAGAGCAGGTGCCTGGTGGCTCTTGTGTCACCAGGACAAGGGGACCGGGTGCTGTGTTCCCGCAGCAGGCAACTCAGCCTGGCTGTGGGTAGTGGGTGAGGAGCACGTGCCTGTTCTGATGGTGGTGGGTCTATCCACATTTCCTCTTCCTCCTCCTCCACCTCCTCCATCTCCACATCCATGGTCACCTCCAGGTCTGTATCCACTGCCTTGTCCTCATTGAAATCCTTCCTCCAACCCGCTTTGATGGCAGCCATCTCGACAGCTTCCAGCATGATGTTAAACAGCCTGAGCCAAAAGCCAAGCAGAAAAGTGCATTAGTCCGACCCTGGCCAGACAAGGCGGCCTGTGGGACACGGGTCTTGGCAACCCTGCCCCCTCCTGCTGCCCGGGGAGAACCGTGGGGCACTGGGACCCCCGGGCACGTCCTCAGCCAGGAGCCAGCTGCAGGCTGAGCAGCTCCTTCGACGCCAGCACCCACCAGAACCCACGCAGCAGAGCCTTCCTCTGGAGGATCCCACACTTGATTTCCTTCACAATTTTGGCAGCTGGCATAGCCTTGCGGGTCTGGCAGAGCAGAGAGCACAGGAGTGAGCAGCCCTGCTCCCTGCCCCGTGCGGCCTTGGGCTCGCACCCTGGCCCCCAACCCGCCTCGGTGCCCAGAAGCTCCTTACCCTCCTCAGGCATATTTTTGGCTCCATCCTGCTCCGTGGGTAGGGCTGAGCTGCCAGGGGTCCAGCCTGCAGAGGGGAGAGGAGGGACCAGCTCAGGCTGCACGTAGCCCCCAGCTGCTCCCAGCAAGTATCCCTCCCACATAAGCCCAGGGCACCCAGGTGTCCCCTGGGGACACGTCCCGCCATGCAGGGATGCTCGGTTTCAGCCAGGGCTGAGCAGCCCACAAGGGCGTCTCCCACCCTAGGTGGCTTCTCACCACCTTGCAGAGTGGCTGGAAAGGGTGAGCACAGCTCCCGGTCCCCTGCGCTCCCCAGAGCAGGGCGCAAACCCACACCATCCCCACAGCGCCTGCTCCCCGCTCAGTGCAGGGGGTGTCGTCCTCCGTGGAGCAGGCCTCGTACCTCCTTGAGGATCAGCATCCTCTTCCTCCAGGCCCTCATGATCCGATGGGGATGGAGGCGCTGGGAGCAGGTGAAAAGGTGAAAGTGTCGCATCAAGAGCATCGGGAGCAGAGGAGCAGGGTTGGACTGGGAGCAGGGGAGAAGGACGGTGCTGGGAGCAGGGGAGCCTCAAGAACAGGGCAGAAGGGATGTTTTGTGAGCAGAGAAGGGCTACGCTGGGCGCAGGGAAGTTGGGCTGGGACAGGATCAGGGCAGAAATGCTGTTTGGGGGCAAAGAAGCGCTGAGAGGAGAGAAGCGCGTCAACAGCAGGGCAGAACCACTGTGTTGTGCTCGTTGCCAGGCACTGGCAGGTGCACTGGACCACGGGCCGTGACATCCCACCTCTGTGACTAGGGAGCTCTGGGGCCAACGGCACCGTGGGTAACGGGGACAACTCCCCTTATTGATGGCTATGGATGTATTAAGCTCCACTCCCTCAAAATGGATAATCCCAACAAATCAAGGCAGTCCCTGCTGCCTCAAGAGCTTCTTTCTGACCTGTCATGCCTGGCAGCCATTCGCAGCCCTTCTAAAGGTTTCTCTCCAGCTGTTTCAGGCAAGAGCTGAAGTTTACCTGATATTTCACAGATGGTCTTGGATCTGGGCCTGCATCAGTAGAGCACATGGTGCTGACCAGGACACAGGGACCTTCCTCCAGTGACGGGCACGGCACTGAAGGCCATCCTGCGGTGCAGGGCTACCCGGGATGCTCGCTCTCCCTCCAGCTGTCGGGCTAGAATAGCATCGCCCATCTCTGCCAGGGCAGCAGATCTATTGACAACAGCTCTTACCGATCCTGATGCCCCAGCCAGGGCAGGAATTGCTCATGGAAACTGGTGGGAGCCAGGTTGTTCAGATATTTAACAAGGAGGTTTTCCTTTGGGATGCTGGGACAGGTTGTCTTCATCCTTCTGGAAGAGATGTGGATGTGTTGAAACACCAAGGAAAAACCCAGCTCATCCTCACACACCAGGGCCAGCCCAGTCTCCGCGAAGCACCTCTGGGGCTTTAGAGCCACACACCGCTCATCGTCTTCTGTTCCTCAAGGTCTCATCTGATATGGGTTAGTGGCTGAGCAGTCGTAAGAGCAACCCCAAGGCAACACTCCAGCTGCAATTCCTGCAACCACTCAACAGGTTCAGGTGATACTAACAGGGCCATCGCAGCCTGTTTGCAAGGCTGGAGCTTGTCTTTCTGGTGATGTTGGTTCCAAGACAACTACTGCAGAGCATCCAACTCTGCTGGGACAGGCGATGCCCTCTGCACTGGCTCTGAAGATGGTGGGACCCTTTGCCACTAGGCAGCGCGGGTCCCGCGGAGCAGCCCTCACCCATGGGTGCAGCATCAGGAATTCCCAGTGCCTGGTCAGGCGCCTTCCAGCTCTGAGACACCTCAAGGGAGAGGCAGGATCCTTCTTTCAGGGAGGGACAGACTCCGATGGGAGGCTCCGGTAAAGGTTCTTCCAGCTCTGTGTGGAGAGCCTTTCAAGAGTTAAAAAAAATTAAACTATTTAAAAGCAGAAGAAATCACATTTGCAGCTCTTCAGTGATTAAGCTTTAAGCATTTGAACAGTCCTGTGTTAGCAAGTGTCAGTCAGTGGGCTCCTTCGGCGGCTCCCGGCAGCAGGACGGCGAGTTCTGGGCTGGGGCGAACATTTTGAGGCACCAGCTCGAGCCTCTGGAACTGGTTCCGCTTGTGAAAGCTGCTTCAGATGGTGGAGGAGCTAAGGGAGGAGGTAAAGAGGCTGAGGACCATCAGGGAGTGTGAAAGGGAGATAGACCAGTGGAGCAGTGCCCTCCAACTAACTCAGCGGCTGCTGGAGCTGCTGTGCCCGAGCACCACCCACCTGCAAACCGCAGGGTTGGGGTGACTCTGTCTCTTTGCAAGGCCGGAGCTTGTCTTTCGGGTGACGTTGGTTCCAACTACTGCAGAGCATCCAGCTCTGCTGGGACAGGCGATGCCCTCCACATTGCGTCCAAGTTCACTTCTCTGCCACGGATCATCCCTGATGTGCAAGGCTGAACAGGGCAGAAAACTCCCCAGAGTGGGATCCATTGGAGAATGAGGGTCTTGGGCCAGGGCTGAGCTGCGGAGGGGGCCCACAGTCCATCCACATGGCATGCTGAAGTCTCTCCAGTGTGAATTGGTAACTTTGCTCCCTGCCCTGCAGAGTCCCCTGGACACCTGCAGCCCGGCACAGGGGGCTCACAGCTCTGCCTGGGGCAGCGGTGGAAGGGGGGACGCTCTGCAGAAACCCTCCTTGGGACCAGGGAGTCCGCACAGGGGGGTTCTGTGGGTCCTGGGAATGCAGAGACGCTCCGTGAGGACTGGATACTGTGCACAAGGGGGACCTCGCACCGTGACCCTCTGCAAGGACCCCCTTTGGGAACCAGGGATGCCGCACGAGGACTCCAGATGGGTCCCTGGAAGGCAGAGACCCTCCATGAGGACTGGGTAGCATGTGTGGGGACTACTTACAGGGACCCTCCCCGCTGACTAGGAATACCACATGGGGACCTTATGGGTGCCAGGAACACAGTGACCTTCTCTGAGGACCACGTACCATGCACGGGGACCCTGCTCTCCACGGGGGCCAGGGGCTCTCCTTGGGGACCAGGAACGCCTGATGGGGACTGCCTGCAGGTCCTGGGAAGGCAAAGAACCTCCGTGAGGACTGGGTACAGTGTGAGGGGACCCTGTTCTCCACGGGGAGAGCATCCCCTCGCATCCCACTTTGCATGGAGACTCCCCGGGTCCTGGGAAGGCAGAGACCCTCCGTGAGGACCAGGTATGGTGCACAGGCTGCCCGCGGGCCCTTGCAGCACCCCTGCCTCCCCTCACATCCCCCTCCGCTGCTCTCCGCATCCCTCCTTGCATCCCCTTCTCCTTGCTCCTCTCATGTCCTTCTCTTCGCATCCCCCTCTTCTCACTTCTTGCATCTCCCTCTCCTTGCATTCCCCTCTTCTCGCTCCTCGCATCTCCCTCTCCTCGCATCTCCCTCTCCTCCCTCCTTGCATCTCTCTCTCCTCGCATCCCCCTCTCATCGCATCCCCCTCTCCTCGCACCCCCCTGCATCCCCCTCGCCTCCCTCCTCACATCCCATCTCATCCCCCTCGCATCCCTTATCTCTCCCCGCACTCCCATCCCCTCCATCCCTCCTCTCTCTCCTCACCTCCCCATCCCCTCTCATCCCCCCCATGTGTCCTCAACACCCACCCCAAGCCCCCCTCTCCCCCCAGCAGCCCCCGCTGCCCTGACCCCACACGCAGGGACCAGGAGGGCAAGGCTCAGTCTGGCAAGCCGGGCAGCAGCAGGGTGCCCCGAGCCTCTCTAGGGGAGCAGAGTCAGGGGTTCAGGCTCTGGGAAAGTGCACGGAGAAGAACAAAATGTGGCTGGGTCAGCCAGCCCCAGCTCTTTGATTCACCATGGAACCTGTGCTTGGAGTGACCCCTCTCTGACCCTGCTCCTCTCCCCATCACTCCCTGTTCCCTTTCCATAGCTCAGGTTATTTTTTCAGGATCTTCTTTAAATCCCTTGAAATCTGTAAGGTACTGCAGAGCCGTGGCTTCAAGAAAAGGCCGTATCCATCCTTTCTTGGCCTTGTGCCTCTACTAACAAGCCTTTTCCCATCTCCAGATACACCCCTCCTGTTCACCAGCACAGAGGCAGGGGTGTGTTGGGATCCCACGGGCCAAGGAGGAATGAAAAATGCCTCCCCTCGCAGCAGAAAGACAGCCAGACCACTGAACTGTGCTCCATTCCTGGCACAGGTTCTGGGTCCGAGAGCACTCTTAGGTGGTGGTCCCAGTTGGTTAGACCTTGCCATAACTGGAGCAGGCTTTGAGGGATGGGAATCATAGAATCACCAGGTTGGAAGAGACCCACGGGATCATCGTGTGCAACCACTCCTATCAAACACTAAACCATCTCCTTCAGCACCTCCTCCACTCGTCCCTTGAACCCCTCCAGGGAAGGTGACTCAACCCCCTCCCTGGGCAGCCTCTGACAGTGCCCAGTGACCCTTTCCATGAATTTTTTTTTCCTAATGTTCAGCCTAAACCTCCCCTGGTGGAGCTTGAGGCCATTCCATCTCATCCTGTCCCCTGTCCCTTGGGGGAAGAGCCCAGCTCCCTCCTCTCCACAACCTCCTTTCAGGGAGTTGTAGAGAGCAATGACGTCTCCCCTCATCCTCCTCTTCTCCAGGCTAAACAACCCCAGCTCTCTCAGCTGTTCCTGATAAGGCCTGTTCTCCAGCCCCTTCACCAGCTTCGTTGCTCTTCTCTGGACTCGCTCCAGAGCCTCAACATCCTTCTTGTGGTGAGGGGCCCAGAACTGAACACAGGATTCGAGGAGCGGCCTCACCAGTGCCGAGTACAGAGGGAGAATAACCTCCCTGGACCTGCTGACCATGCCGTTTCTGATCCAAGCCAAGATGCCATTGGCCTTCTTGGCCACCTGGGCCACTGATGGCTCAGTGGGCCGGGGAGGAGGCAAACACCTCCCCTTTGCACCACATCTCAGACAGAACCAGCACAAGAACAGTTTAGATTGCACGTACATTTTAATCTCAGGCTGGGGCAATTAACCCCCAGTGAAACACCCAGGGATCAGGGACTCGGTCACGCTTACAGCTTGGAGCTCTCTCTGAGGTGGATGATTGATGATTGCAGCCCACCGTGTGGGTGTCGCCACACAGCAACAGCAACGCGCCCGGCAGGCTGCGGGTCTGCCAGTCAGCACGTTCATCCTTCAGGAACACTGGCTTTACGCTGCTTCTTTCCAGTGTCACTACAAGGGCAGAGCTGAGGCTCCCAGAAAGGTGCATCTTTCATGGTTCCCCTTGAACAGCTTGGCTGAAGAGGAAGAGGGGCTGAAGGAAGAGGCACAAGCCCTTGGGAAGGAGAACCCACGCTCCTCCCCGGCCTCCATCTGCTGGTGCTGGTCCCGAGTGAAGCCCCTGGCAGCTGGGGCTGTGCCTGCTCAGCCTCTCCTGCAATTCCTTTGCTCCCTCACCACAAAGCTCCCAGTCTTAGCCTCCCTCACATCCCAGCAGGACCATTAGAGGTTGGGGCACCCTGACCCCGCTCTCGGGCTGTATGTGCCACAGCAGAGCAGGCAAAAGATGCTCAGTGCATGACGTGGGAGCCCTTGGGGATGGAGTTGGGGTTTATTGACACACTGGCTGTGACGCAAGGCTCCACTCCACCCTCATGTTGGCATCTGCCATCATCGCCGAGGGATTCTTACGCCAGCCCATGGGGATCTGTGGACAAGGCCACAGGAGGAGGTGCAGCCCTTCTACAGGGAGAGCAGGGCATGCCTGATGCGTTTCTGCATACCTGCTTGGCTTCCGTAGCACAGAGGCACTATTTGGGATCAGCATCCCATCAGAGCAAAGAGGAAGCAGGCAAAGCAAGAGGCCTTTGGGCAAGTTACAGCAGGGCTGCTGTCCCTTGCGCAGGACCTGAGGATCCTCAGGCACAGTGAAATGTAGAAATCGAGACAGCAGCACCTGAGCGAGGGCTGGAGAGGCCATGGGCAGATGGAGCAGACTCCCCTCTAACCTGGAAAGCACTGAGGCACCAGGCCACAGCTCCCACAGCTGAAGGCAGTCACACATCCATCTCTCTCCTGCCGTTCTCCAGGCTTTGAGTTTCTGTGTCTCCAGAAATAATGCAGCATCAAGGAGCGTGAAGCTGGGAAGAGCAGGAGTGCCTGGCGTGGCACACTTGCCCATCAGCTGTGCTGCACCCCCCAAGGAACAACCAGACACAGCTGGGATGCACACGGGGCAGGCAGAGCCAGGAGTCCCTTCTTCCTGCAGGAGGAATGGATTGTAGTGGAGGAGCCGGGGCTGGCACGTGGGATGTGTGAGCAGTTGTGTCCTCACAGTCCCTCCTCCTGGTCCCCAGCAATCAGACTTTAGTAAGCGCACCCTCCGGAGAACGTCCCTGTGGCAGATCAGCTCTTGGGGCAGCACAGCCAGGCGGGCAGGACGGGGCATCGCCTGCTCACACCAAGTAAGGTGTGTCCAGCACAGCCACCCCAGCTGCCACACCCCCATCCGCGTGCTCAATCGCCTTTGTCCGCAGGAGGTGGCCGGCAGCCTTGTTCATCACCATCTCCTTGCCCTGCCTGCAAAGAAAACGGCACCTGAGCACCTGCAGGCCAGAAAACTTACCGCACTTCAACCACCTCAGATAATTTAACTCCTGTTCCTTGTCACAGTCCCGGTGCAGGGCAGGTAACGGGCATGTAGAAGCCCCCAGGCTAATGCAGAGGTCTCAGCTCTCTGTGGACAGTGGAGCTGTGCCCATTTTGTGCCCTGCCAGCAACACTGCCCTTTCTCAGCAGGGCCGTTTCAGTCATTTGTTTCTAAAATTGTACCAAGACTTCAATTTATAAGCTCTGGAAACATTTCTATGGGCCTAAAAGCTATTAAACAAAAGCAGCAGTTATTTAGGGTTGAACACAGCCACATTCAGATATTTCAGAGATCACCACGGCTTCAGAGAAGCATGTGACTGTGTCCACATCCCAAGAAGTTCCTCCAGAAATCAGGGATGAGACACACCAGTTCAGTGTGGTTGTTACATTAGTAACTGCCAGCGCTAGCTCTGCAGTTTTTCAACACCTCTTCTGGCAGCAGGTACAGAGCAGCAGTTCAGCGCCTGCTCCGAGGGCTGCAAAGAGGAGCAGAGACTCAGCAATCACCTCTGTCCCCTGGACCTTCTCCGCAGAGACATCTGCCCTGCACAGGGGAAAATACTCCCAGCCCAAGTGCCTGCTGGCGCAGGTAACCACCTCATAACACAAGCACATTTCTCACCTGACATAGACACCAAAAATACCAAGCTCTGAGATACACTCAGATGCTTGCAGGGGGCTGTGAGCCCTCAGCAAGTAATTAATTGCTGGTCGTGGTTTGATCTTATCCATCAAGATGTAGGCGGTTCTCTCAGGGCTGTCTCTGATCTTCTCCAGAACCTGCTTGAGCTCTTCACCATACAGGTTGTTGCCTGGCAAAAAAAAAAAGCAACCCAGCAGGTCAAGCACAACAGAAGTCATTGGCCCAGCAGCCCAAAAAGACCCAGCCTTGGCCTCTTCACACCCCAGTGCTGGGCCCAGGGAGCTCCTCCAGGAGCAGCACGACCTTACTGCCGTGACTAGCGCCTATGGCTAAAAGTGGCTACCAAGCACTGCACCTCCTATCCCTCAGCACAGAACCAGGAACCATCCAGAGCTCCTGGATACAGTATGACCCGCAAGTGAAACCCACACAGAGCCACTCCAGCTCATACCTCCACCTTCTCGCTGCGGCTTCAGCACAAATCGGTCGGGGTCAGCGATAGCTGCAGCAACCATCCTGTCACCCTCTTCACCCTGGCAGCAAAGGAAGGCAGGAGCAAAGCATGAGAGAGGAGCAGGGGCTCCACGATAGAGCCCTCTGAGCAGGATCAACTGTTTCTCCCAGGCCACAACAAAGTCCTCATTTTCTCAACCAAAGAGAAATATCATGCAGGCCAAGCACCACACTGCACATTTGTTCCCACTCCAGTCCCACTCACACTCACCACATCCAGGGAATAGAGTCCAGCAAACGTTGCTCTTATCCGAGCAATAGCCTCAGCGCGGCCGGGCAGCAGTCTCTCCAGCGTCCCTGGCCGGCTCAGCTCCTGCTGGACCTTCTTGGTGCCTGCAAGTTGGGTAGCAATGTCAGGGCACTTCACTGCCCTTGATCTCTCCAGCAACAACCGGGCTTCCCAGTTCTAAGATGGAAAGAGAGCAACCATCCAGGCAGAAAAGAAAAAAAAAAATTAAGGAAAGAAAAAAATTAGTTTTCTCCACTCTGCTCATTTATTAGCATGTGATTCGCCTCCTCTTTGCCTGCATGGCAGGAATGGCAGGTGGGAATAGCACTGCAGATGGATTCCCCAGTACCAGAAACAGCACAGCCACGTTAGTCCACAGCCTTTACCCTCGCTCCCTCTCTCCCCAGCTTGTCCAGTGCTGCCACCTCCCGACAACAGCAAGACTGGTCTGCGTTATCGTTACCTGCAGCCACGCAGTCCTAGCAGAGGACAGAAATTTATCTATAGATCAAGTCTAAACCCTTTAAGCAGGTGCTAAGACCGGGTTAACCCGTACAGCACAGAAGCAATGCGGTGCTGTGCTAAGAGGTCACCACCTGAGTGCTTACTGGAGAAGAAAGCCACTCATTTTTCTTGTGCAAGCACCAGGGACACCCACATGTGCTGCAGTCGCAGGTTCCCAATGCCATCAGCCGTACTGGATAGGACTAGCCCCATCCAGGACAGGAGAGATGCCCCTGGGATCATGCGGCGTTTCAAACTCGGTGGGAAAGGCCACATTTGAGAAGTGGGTGGCTTCTTGGAGCAGAGCCCTGGGTACTGACCTGCTGGTCGTAGTTGGTTGGCACGTAGCCCTCTCGGTAGTACACAACTGCTACCTCCTGGTCGTCACTGCAACAGAGACAGGAGCATTCACAGAACAGCTTAGCTCCTGCCCACCTCTGCCCAAACCACCCCAGCACCAAGGGGTCTGGCGAACAACGCATTACAGCATCTGCCCCTTCTCCTTGGTCTGTCCAGCTGGAGAAAGCTGAGGACTGCAAGCCCTGGCTCCTCTCCACTGAGCCTCAGCAGGCTTGTCCTGCCTGACCTGAGACACAGGCAGCTGACACCTGGCCTCTTCCATAACCAAAGTCTCATTAATTCACGCACCGAGCCCAGCAGGGAGGTGAGAACCTATTTTTTCAGTAGTTTTTGCCACCGAGAGCCAGGCCTAGGGGATTCTTGAAGCTGGAAGGAAACGGGTCTTCCCTCGATGGTCACACAAGGCAGGACACCAAGCTCAACAGCCTGCCCAGGCACCAAAACACCCTGCCAGGGCCGTCAGTGTACACACAGCACCACACACCCAAGCTTTGACCACACAAACTGTGCCATTGCCAGCAAAAGCAGCATAGAAAGTGTTTGCAGCCAGGCAGCCTAATGGCCAAGGCATTCGTCAGTAAAAGGAGAGGATGCTCTGGAGGAAGTACAGTGGATAGACTTTCCCCTCAACTGTCTGGCGACGACAAATGTATTTGTTAATTAAATGCAGCAGAGGCACCAAAGGTCAAACCATGGAAAAGCTAGCCTAACTACAAAAAAAACATTGGCGTGAAACCATATTGTTTTTTAGGCTTGTGCAGCTCCAAGCACATTACCCTGGAAAGAGGACAAACATCACACTTGGGACCAACTGACAGGACTCAGAGTCTGTGACCTGCATGTCTCAGCCTCTACAGGGAGCAGGCAAGATGATGAGAGCATTCAAACCCAACAGATACCACACAGACGTGTAATGCTTCCTCCTCTAGGACTGATAACCCAGCCCAACTCCCACTAGCAGAGCCTCATGTGAACATTACACAGGAAATGTCATTGTGGATGCCTCTGAAACAGCCAGGACTTCTCATAGCAGATGTATGGGGAGGAAATAAAAATCCCACAGAGCTCTGAAGGCTGCAGCTTGAAGGAAGGAAATTATCTTTCCAGCTGTAAAGGAGTTGAAGTGCGTATGCCAAATCTCACCACAGTGAAAACAAGGTTGTTTCAGCTCCAAGGGGAAGCAGCAGCCTGAAGCATGGAAGAGAACTGCTTTCTCAGCAAATCACTGTTTATACTCAAAGCATACCACCGGCTTTGGTTGAAAATTCCCATTTACAGCCCTGTGTACCCAACACCCAGTCAGGAACCCGCACCTTGGCTCATACTCACATGTACAGCCTCTTAGCATCATCCAGATACCCCTTTTCAAACACATCTCTGAATCGCTTCCGGATGACACGAATATTCCTGTGAAGAGAGGAGCAGGAGAGTCACCAGGCTGGGGACAGTCACTCGATCACAGGTGGAACCGGTGCCTCCTTCACCTTGCAGGCTCCTCCACCTCAGGCTTTGTCTTATGGAGCCAGAGGAATCCTACAGGCTGAAACAGTTCCTGGTTTTAGCACCCATTCTACGCTTCCAGCCTACATACTGCAGGAAGCAGAACACGTCCCTGAACATCCTGCATTTCTCCATACGCACATTTCACCTCTGAAAGTGTTTCTAAGAGAAGTCACTGTTTTGAGTGTTTTGTCCCTACACAATAGATTCATTTACTGTTCGCTTCAAAGCCAAGACCTGCTGACAGATGAGTGATTTCCTGCACGTTTTACCTCCTCCAGGCTTTACAGCCTCTCCTCCACACAGCGGCAGTGTGGGCTGCGTGATCATCACACCCCTCCCATTGCTCCAGCCAGTCTCAGGGCTAAACCCCACCCTGATACCTCCTTCTCCCCAGACCTGCACCCCGCTGCCGCCTTGCTTACTCTGCCCACATCACACAATGGGTTTGAAACTTCATTAATTAAGCTTTTATGGAATACCCTGGGCTCAATCCCAAGTCAGAGAGCAAGCAGGACCCGCATTAACCCTGCTCTGCTCTTTATTGTCTCATCTAAGAGACCTGGCCCACAGCAAAGTTACTGCTGGCGCAGCTCTGAGGAGGCACAAAATCAGCAAGGGATCAGCCCTGGAGACCAGAGGCTTTGATGGCTGCTGGTATTTCCTGTGAGGAGCTGCTCTGGGAGGTTGGTGTGAAGACAAAGGTGGGAACTGAGGCTAGGCAGAAGGCCACTGAAGGAACGCTGAAGGCAGCTGCCTAACAGACTGCAGAGATAAGCCCGAGATAAAGGCTGCCCTGTACATACCAAGCCATGCCCTCTCCAATCCCCCAAAATAAGAGATGTTTCGACTTTACTAGGTGACAAAGTAAAAAACAAACAGATTCTGCACATCTCCATTTTTCCCCTACCTGCTCCTATGCTCTCCAACCACACTGTGCCCACTGGAGACCCTGGAGACGCCCCACAAGCTGCCATGAGGGCAACATCACAACCCAGCTGCAATTCCTTCTGCTTCCCTTTTCCAAAATTACACCACTTCCTTTCCCATCCCAAGAAAATCCAACTTTTACCTGTTCCAAAGCTCATTTTCTACGCATCGCTGATCAAAAATGTTCCTTTGGATTTCCTCCACCAGAAACATCACCACAGCACTGGAAGAGATGCCAAGGACATCATTAAACTCAGAAACACTCCACATCCATGCCGGATCACCACCTTCTGATGTCTGTGATTCAGGCTTCCTGCACTGCTCCTGCTTGTTTTCTCCAGCATTTCTGAGGGTCAGCATGCAGAGAGCAGCACTGATGCTGCACCACTGCCAAATCAGTGCAGGGCATAAGTGCAAAGGGAAAAGTCAGGAGGAAAGCAAGGTCTGTGTAGGGTTGTTGAAGCACACAACTCCTCTGCACAACCCTGCCTTGTGCCACAACAGCCTTGTGTGCTAAGACAACTGCACTGCTCTTCCCTGGGTGCCACAGGCTTTCCAACGTCAGCTTGTCCAGCAAACAGGCATCTTTCAGAAAGTGCAACTCCAAATGCTAGAGAGATAAGACCAGCCTGCAGCGCCTTCTCTCTCCTTACCTTGGTGAGCCATAGAGTTCCCAGGCTTTCGCGATCCCCAAGGCAAGCCCTTTGGATGGGTTGTTGGGCAGCAGGTGTGATGCCTCCTGAAACTTTCCCAGCACTTTCAACACTCGCCTGGGGAATAAAAAACCAAATATATATTCCATGACAGCCCCCAACAGGACCTAGGGAGCAGGAGTCTGGAGAGCAAGCAAGGACAAGGAGCACAGCAGGCCATGCGGTACAGCTGCTGCAGCGCCTGGCAGCTCAGCCCAGAGATGCTCTCTTACCCGTGGACAGCCACAGTGCGGGAGGTGAGGCCTCCAAAGCTGGCAGCAATGGTGTTTATCTCTATCTGCTTCAGAGCCGGTGTGCTATCCACCCCACAGTCAAACATGTAATCAGAGCGGTTTATGCCTAAAAACACAGACTGAAACAGAGGGGAGGTGAAGTGGGTTCCTTTGTTACCTTTAAGCATAAATCCCTCTGACAATCTCACTTCAAAGTCCACTTGGAGCAGAGCCAATCACCTTCATTTTCATAAACCCCCCTGCAGGATGTGCCCATGGGTGCCTTGGCCCTTGCTCAGAGCACACAGCTCTCCTCAGGACTGCAGGGGAGTCAGCAACACGCGTGAGAAGAGGAGCTTCTGCAAGGACAACCCATCTGGCACAGGTCCCGACACAGCACACATCCTTGATCTCTCCCAGGGGTCCCAGAGGACAAAGATAAACCACATTAAATCCTCCCAGCCAAGGCCTGACCGCTTCCAGCAGCACTAACCAGCAGGCATGACAGTCAAACGGGGCAAGGTCTGGAGCTCACAGGCTGTAACTGAGACATAAGAGCGTAGGCAGTGACTGGCCTGACTACAGACAGTTCAAAGCCCACAGCAGCAAGCAAGCCTGCAGACGGAGACCGGGCAATCCCACCGCGATGCAAAGGGGCACAGCTGCCAGCCCCTGGGATCTCCTGCAAGGTACCTGAGCCAGACCTTCCTCCAACACTTGCATGTGGATTCTGAAGAGCTGAGCTGTGAAGTCATCTACCTTGATGGTGCTAGAGAGAAAGAAAGACCAGATCAGCCCCCCTACACTGTCATGGAGGAAGAAGAAAATTAATTGCTCCCCAGGAAAAAAAAGGACTGGTAAGCATCACACCGTGAATGCACCCTTCATCAAGGGCCACAGTCCATAACCACAACCCAAAGGCTGGAGCACCTCGCACACGAGGACAGGCTGAAGGAGTTGTGGTTGTTCAGCCTGGAGAAGAAAGGGCTCCAGGGAAACCTTAGAACAGCTTCCAGTACTGAAAGGGGCTCCAGAAAGCCGGGGAGAGGCTCTTGATGAGGGAGTACAGGGACAGTATGAGGGGGGATGGTTTTAAGCTGAAAGAGAGGAGATTGAGATGAGATCTCAGGAAAAAATGTTTTGCTGTGAGGGTGAGGAGGCCCTGGTCCAGGCTGCCCAGAGCAGTGGTGGCTGCCCCGTCCCTGGAGGTGTTCCAGGCCAGGTTGGATGGGGCTTGGAGCAAGTGGATCCGGTGGGAGGTGTCCCTGCCCATGACAGGGGGTTAGGAACTAGATGAGCTTTAAGGGCCCTTCCAACCCAAACCATTCTAGGAGTCTATGAGATCCAGTTTGCTCAGCACAGCCACTCCACAAAAAGCAGCTGACTTTCATTTCCAGGACAAAGAGACAGGACAAGCAAATGCAAAGCAGTGCTGCAGAATTCTGCAGACAGAGGAAAGGAATCAGATTCCCCTCTGTGCCTGCACAAACAGCTCAGAGCAGAAGCCTGACAAGCTTCCCTAAATTCCCCTTGCCCTGTTAGGCTCCAAAACCCAAACACTGTGGTGCCAACTGCTTCAGTGGCCCTGCAGGTCTGGCTTTTCTTCCACGGTCCACATTCCTGAGGCAATTACAAGCAGCACCTCTAAGGAGCTGCCGGGACACTGCACAGGAGGCAGCACAGGGCAGGTACACAAGCCCCAGCTGCTGTGTTCCTTAACCACAGGTATAAACATGCCCCCACAAGCCTTGGCTGCAGTCAGCTTTGGAACAGGCGCGAGCATAAAAAGAGCTCTGAGGGGTCAGGATTCAGCCAAACAAGAATGATACTGGAAAATAGTCTCCTTTGCTCTGTCCCGGTGCCAGAGAGCAGCACCTGAGCAGACTGACAGCACAGAATCAGCAGCAGGAAGGGGAATGGGTTTTGTGGAGGCCACAGTCAGGGATGGTCATCCCAGCACAGGGCAACAGCTCTAGATAAACCCAGTACTGCTCATGAGCCAGAGCTAACCAGGCCTCCAGCACCCAGAGTCCATAGGTCGCCATCCTGGCACGGCTGGGAAAGCAGGGCACACGGGGTGACCCATCATCTTCTACAGAGAGGAACAACACCTTAACAATTGTGGGCAGGGAGCAGAGCTGGTGGTTATCAGATAGCCACAGGCAGATGCAAAACCAGACCAAAACTGACTGCTCAATCTAGGACTCGGTGAAGCCTCTAACAGTTTGAACAAGCTCACAAGTAAGAATTCACAGTGGCAAAATTGAAGTCGTTGCAGGGAGTCAACTCTTGGCCATTTGTCCCATCTTTTAGGGTCCAAGGAGGCCTCAAAACTTGATAGAATTTAGTCTGAGGGCAAGCAATAGAGCAGAGACAGTTCCTGCAGAGGACAGAAATGCTTGCCTCAGCTTGAAGGACATGAATGGTTGGAAGGTAGGAATGCCTGAAGGGTGATAAATAGTTCACATTTAAAATATTTCATTAAAATGCACCATGAAAGAAAGTTACCTGGCCAGAGTCTGCTCCAGGAATTCTTTGTTCTGGCTAATGGCATCCACCAGCAGGTTAAAATCTTGCTGAACAGCATATGCTTGTTCAAACAGGGCACTTGGTACCAGAGAGGGGAGCAGCGTGAAGGGAGCATAATTCACCACCTGCAAAGGAGAATGTAGAGCAGGGAAGTCAGGTCTCAACACAAGAGGGCTGGAAACCCACGTAGGACCATGGAGTCTGAGTGGGACTGAAGAGGCACTTCTTGTGCTTGGCTGAAGGCTGAAGCCAACCTCAGACCCCCTTGGTGCACCCTAGGAAGCTACACAGACTCAGCCCTGCTGACCCCTGACTTCTGACAGCTTTGCTTTACAAGCTCTCCGCAGGACACTGTGGAGGCAGGAGTAGCTGCTCCAAAGCTCCAGCTGTGCTGAGTGGTTCCCTCTGAAGGACGCTTTGTTTCTACCTTAACTGGAGATTACTGTGAATTTGCCAGTATTGGGTTTTGGTCATCAAGAGTCACTTCCTTTGATCCTTTCTTACCAAGTCACAGGGGTGACTCCATAGACCCCTGGCTCATCCACCAGCTCAGGCACAGAGCCACCTTCGGAGTCAAAACATTGCATTGAAGAGGAGTTCCCAATTCACTTTGATTTTTATAGGAACCAAGGGATTGGAGCATATCTGTTGCAAGAAAGGGCTAGAGACCTGGGTCTGTCTAGCCTGCAGAAGGCTGAGAGGGGATCTCATCAATGCTGGCCAATATCTAAAGGGCAGAGGTCAGGAGGATGGAGCCAGACTTGTCTTGACAGTGCCCAGCAACAGGACAAGGAGTACTGGACACAAACTGGAGCACGGGAAGTTCCACCTGAACACAAGGAAAAACTTCTTTCCTGTTAGGGTGCCACAGTACTGTAACGGGCTGCCCCGGGAGGGTGTGGAGTCTCCTTCTCTGAAGAGATTCACACCCTGCCTGGATGCACTACTGTGCAAGCTGGAGGTGACTCTGCTTTAGAGGGGGTTGGACTGGGTGAGATCCAGAGGGACCTTCCAACCCCAACCATCCTGTGATTCCATGACACCAGCAGTCTGCTTGGCCTTTCCTCCGAGGCTCCTTCTTCCTCTCACCCTCTGAGATTCCCTCAGAGCCCTGGCCTGACCATGCGGCTGAAAACAAGAAGTAGCCCCCATGGTGGAAGCCTCCCTTCTTGCACCTCTGCCAGCTACAAGCGCAGCATGCTGCTTGCCCTCAGGCTCCTCAGGGACCCATCCCCTGTTGTGTCCCACCCCTCTTACACAGGACTACATCCTCCTCCGAGACCCCTTGTGGCCTCCCGTGCTGGCTCTGCCCCAGCCAAGTGCTGGCTGCAGGCACAACTCGGTGCAGGGTGCCCTTGGCACACTGGGGACTCACATCTGAGGCGTTGGGGCAGCCCTCAGTGCGCATCAGGACACCCTCCAGCAGTGCCGCATCCACTGCCACCACCGCTGCCTCCCGCAGCGCTTCCTCGTCACGCAGGACACCATCCCAGGACACGGCCATGCCCAGCACTGCGGAGGCAAAGCTGACACAAGTAGTTACTATTACAAAAATTGGAATATTTTTTATTTAAGCTAAAGTAGAACTAAGTTTCATCTAACAAATTTTGTTTTCTGAAAGCTAGACAGGATGTCCCTCTGATAGCATGTTTTTTTTCAGTGTTTTTCCAGACACTGTTTAGTCTTTGAAGATGAAAATGTCTTGTGTTGAATGTGCTCAGCCTTGACGGGAGGGAACGGCTTTCAGTTGTGCCAGGGCAGGTTCAGATTAGACACGAGGAACAAATTCTTTACCAAAAGGGTTATTGGGCACTGGAATGGCTGCCCAGGGAGGTGGTGGAGTCATCATACCTGGAGGTCTTTAAAAGATGAGTAAACACAGTGCTCAGGTATTTGGTTTAGTAGCGGACAGTTATGGCAGGGAAAGGGCTTTCTGAACCTAGTGAATCTATGATTCTTCGATCTGTGCCAAACAGATGCATCTTTTTCCATAATCACCTCCGTTTGCAGTTTTTCCCTATCTCAAACACAAGATCAGTCAGAACTGGAGCTAGCTGCAAATTAGCAAGAGATTTGACTCTTGTGAAGTTCATTATAACATCAAAATGAGTTCTTGGAAAGTAACAGAATATGCATAAGATTTCTGGGAAAATTTATACATAAGTGGGAAATATACTATGTAACCAGGTCTTGTCTCCCTCTCGTACTGTCCCCTGTCACTGGGAGAAGAGTCCAGCTCCCTTCTCTCCACAACCTCCTTTCAGGTAGTTGTAGAGGGCAATGAGGTCTCCCCTCAGCCTCCTCTTCTCCAGGCTAAACACCCCCAGCTCTCTCAGACGCTCCTTGTAACACTGTTCTCTGACCCCTTCACCAGCTTCGCTACTCTTCCCACCATGGAGATACTCAGGGGTGTCCATGACGACTCAAAATGAGCCCAGGAACGTGGGAGAAGCAGCAGTGACAGCATCCCCCTGGCATTCCTTGCACTTATTCCCATTGTTCACCAGCACCAAGGGACCCACCACCCCCTCACCCCATCCCTGGAGAAAAGGAGCTCTGGCCCAGGCTGCCCAGAGCAGTGGTGGCTGCCCCATCCCTGAGGGTGTTCCAGGCCGGGCTGGATGGGGCTTGGAGAGACAGGATCCAGTGGGAGGTGTGATGGCCTTGGCAGGGGATGGAGCTGGATGGGCTCTGAGGTCCCTTCCGACCCAAACCATTCTGTGATTCTATCATTTTCGGTTTCGAAGCAGCGCTCAGAGCCCGGCCCCAAGCCCCCTCGGCCTCGCTGCCCCTTCTGAACCGATCCCGAGCCCCCTCTGAACCGATCCCGAGCCCCCTCCAACCCCACTGTCCCCTTCTGAAACCCTCCGGGTCCCGATTCCCCCTCACCCCTCCAGCCCCGAACCCCCCGCGCCCCAACCTGCTCCGCGCCGCTCGCGCCCCGCCCCACGATTGGCCAGCGAGCCCGCCCCCGCTCTCCGATTGGCCAGCGCTCCCGCCCCGTGATTGGACAGAGCCGCCGCCCCGCCCTCCTATTGGACGGCGCCTCCGCCCTCGCCCAGACACTGGACAGCTCCCCTCCCTAACAGCCCTGGCCCCGCCCACAAAGCATTGATTGGCAGAGCCACGAGCCTATAATGAAGCGAGGGGGCGGGGGCCAAGGCCGCTGATTGGAGGAGGCGGCTGGAGGGCGGGGAGCGCTGTCATGGCGGAGGCGGGGAGTGGGCGCTAAGGCAGCCTTGCAGAGAGGAGTCTCCAGCCTTTCCCAGTGATCTTTGAATCATGGAGTAGTTTGGGTTGAAAGAGACCTCAAAGTCCATCCAGTCCAACCCCTGTCATGGGCAGGGACGCTTCCCACTGGATCAAGGCGCTCCAACCCCCATCCAACCTGGCCTGGAACAGGGATGGGGCAGCCACAGCTTCTCTAGGCCAGGGCTTCACCACCCTTATAGTGAAGAAATTCTTCCTTATGTCTAGTCTAAAGCAAGAAGGTGATGTAAGACAATGCAAAGGTTGGAGCACCTCCCATATGAGAACAGGCTGAGAGAGTTGGGGTTGTTCAGCCTGGAGAAGGGAAGGCTCTGGGGAGATGTTAGAGCAGCTTCCAGTATTGGAAAGGGCTGCAGGAAAGCTGGGGAGGGGCGTTTTATCAGGGAGTGCAGGGACAGGACGAGGTGGAATGGTTTTCAGCTGAAAGAGGTGTGTTTGATATGAGATCTTGGGAAGAAATGTTTTGCCCTGCATTCAGTTCTGGAGTCCTCAGCACAGGAAGGACATGGAGCTGTTAGAGCAAGTTCAGAGGCGGCCATGGAGATGATCTGATGGCTGGTGAACTTCCCATACAGTGATGGGCTGGGAGAGCTGAGGTTGTTCAGCCTGGAGAGGAGAAGCCTGCAGGGAGACCTTAGAGTAGCTTCCAGTACTGAAAGAGGCTCCAGGAAAGCTGGGAAAGGACTCTTGACCAGGCAGTGCCGGGATAGGATGGGGGGGTGGTTTTCAACTGAAAGAAGGGAGATTGAGATGAAATCTTCGGGAGAAATGTTTTCCTTTGAAGGCACAGGTTGCCCAGATCATCCAGATATACCCCCTCTGCCACATGCAGGGACACCTCCCGCTTGATCCAGTTGCTCCAAGTCCCATCCAACCTGGCCTTGAGCACCTCCAGGGATGAAGCAGCCACCACTTCTCTGGGTAGCCTGAGCCAGGGCCTCATCGTGCTCACAGTACTGGACCGTTTTGCACATCCTGGGATAATATAATTGCATAAGCATTTTCACAGCATGTTTATGATAGAACTGTGAGGCTCCAACAAAAGCAGCACGGCTGGATTTGGTTCACAACTACATTGTGGATGTTTGAAATTGCTGATTGGTGTCAAAGAGAGGGTTGTGTGATGCTTGTGTGTAGCCAGCAGAACAACGGCTGAACACCAGCCTCAGATCTGTGTCTTTGTTTGGACTTAATTTTTTGTTAATGCAGCTTTGGGAGCAGAACAAGTAAATCTACACATGGTGCTCGGATCCTGCAATCACAAAACTAGAAAATTGTGGATTATTTCATTCCCTCCAGTGTGCTGCCCACAGTAATCATTATTTTTTTGTCTGGTCTACTCACCTGCAATAAGTTCAGATGTTTCCTCATATCAGGGAATGAAAGTGGGAAGGGGGTGCTCCCTCTCCAAGCCTCCTACTCACAGTGGGACGTTCCTAGCCCAAGATCACAGTGGCTGTGGCTTTACATAACCAAGCCTTGAAACCATTTCAGGGTGGAGACCTGCCCATCTCCTTGGTGACCTGTTCCAGGGCTGTTAGATGTGCTGGAAGAACAGATCCTTACCTTGCTTCGCAAGTGACTTGCTGATGACTTTGGGCAAGTGACTTTATTCTTTGCCTTAGTTTCCCATCTGCCCTAAGTTGTGCCAGGGCAGGTTCAAATTGCACATTAGGAAAAATTTCTTCACTGAAAGTGCTCTCAGACACTGGAACAGGCTGCCCAGAGAGGTGGCTGCGTCACCATCCCTGGAGGTATTAAAAGGCGGGTAGATGAAGTGCTTAGGGATATGGTTTAGTAGTGGGCATGTATGGTTGGGTTTGATGATCTCAAAGGTCTTTTCCAACCTAGTGATTCTATGATTCTGTTATTCCATGATTCTAAGGCATCAAGCCTGGAATTGCCCCACATGCCCAGCCCTGCAATGAGCCGTTTGCCCCAGAGCCTGTTTGTACAGGAGAGCACCCAACCCATCTAACCTGCAGAGGCCGTGGGTGAATTAAGACCATATATATATATACATATCTACACATATTTTAACCCAGAGCATGACAGCTGAGGAGGGTCCAGGCTCATGAATGCATGCAGTGCTCTTTTCTGTTCTGGGAATCCTACTCTTTCCTCACTGCCATCCCTTTGATCAGTAACCATGGGGTCACACCTTAATTACTACAGATCCAGGCTATGACTTTAGAAGTGGACTGGTAGATCCAGTCTTGTCTTTCTCAAAAACCACCCTCCACCAGGAGCCTGGTCAGACTCACCACAGGACATGGGCTGTTCACCCGTGTGTTGGGTGAGGAAGGGAAGTGAGGATCAAAGTCCAAGAGTTAATGATGACGCGGAAGGGCAGATTTTACTCCAACAGAAGCAATTCCCCTCTCAGTCCTGAGACTCCTCTCCATTTGCTCTGAGAGTCTAGAAAAGGCATAAAAAGCTTGAATTTCTAAGCTAAACATTGCAAAAAATGGTCCAGTTTCATTGCAAATAAGATGGAATAAAGTGCTGACCTGTCCTCGGGAGCTGCCAGAACAAATGCATCCTCCTCTGACTGGGAAAACTCTTCTTGTAGAGTGCTCTGGCTTGCCTTTTCTTTCTCATTTCCAAATTCAGTTTGGAGAATGAGATCCTTTCATAGTAATCCAGTAGCCCAGGAAGGATTTGTACATGCAAATCATCCATAATCCCTGCTACAGCGTAAGAGCCACAATGCGGCTCAGAGAAGGTTAAATGGTAAAAAAATATGGCAGACACGGTAAGTATTTGGCAGGTTACATGCAACAAAAGATGAACAACAGCAACTGGGACATTATCTTTATTTGCTAAAAATAGAGTCCCTCAAAGTTTAAAGAAAAGCACTTTATAATTGTAAACCTCTGCTCTGGCAGTTAAAGAGCCTTCAAAGATGGGCTTTGTGGCTTTGGGATGTCGCATCCCCTTTCAAAGGCTGCTCGGGGCTCAGACAATTGAAACTCAATACAACATCAGCCAGAATGCAGGGGAATAAATAGTTCTGACAAGACCCTGCTTTTCTCACTTGGGAGAGAGTGGTGCATGAATGGGAGCGTTGTGGCAGGTACATCTGGGATGGTCACGCACAGCCCAGGTTCCCCAGCAATGCAGGGTAGAGGCAGGTGGGCACTGAGGGCACTGTCAGAGCCACCCGGGTGAGCAGATCGGTTGCCCACGACACTGCTGAGTTATGCACGGGCATTTGATACACTGCAGCTGACGGGCGGGTTGCAGAGCTGGGTGCCCCTCCACACCTTCAAAGAATTGCTCATCATCCACATGAGGGTAACGCTCAATTCCCTGGTACCCTGTAACAGGGAAAAAAAAATCCACAATTCTCCCTTGCTCCAAACCCACATAACCAAATGTGAAGTCGGCCAAGCCTGTTGTAGCTCAGGGTATTTGTGCGTTAATACAGAAACTCGTTTTTGCAATAGAATAGCACCAAAGCTGTTAACTTGACCCTGCGAGAGGAGGGGATGATGTGGTGTTCCGCACCAGCCAAAGAGAGAACAATAGGGCTATTTTTGTGGAAGAGAGTTCAGAGGGCTCCCCAGGGAGCTGAACCTCTTGCTGGCCCATCATGCACAAGGAAAATAAGATGGAGCTCTTATACCCTGGCTTCTCTGTCATATAAATACCAGCTTCAGCCAGGGCATGAAAGAAATCTATTGTCTCTAAGGCCACATTTCGATTCAAAATGCTTTGGGAAGGCTAGCAATCTCAAACCCCCACACGTGTGCCTATTGTTTGAAGTGCAAAACAATTGAAGGGTGCTCTCATGGGCTAAAGATAGAAAGGCAGCTGGTGCTGTCCTTTTCCCTGTAACTGAGAATAAAACAATGCCCAAGTATTGTCTGCATTGCTGGAGCGATGACACTGGACTCTCTGCCAAGGGAGCATCTAAAAGATCAATGAAACCCAGGTTATTTATAAACGGGTAGTGTCATTTCTTCCCCAAAGTAATTTCACTTCCTTAGCTTTTCCACCAGGCCTTTCTGCACCGTGAAGTGCCCGTGGAGCAAGGTATAAATAGCACTGAGCTGGGGAGTGAGAGAGGCAGCAGGACCGGCTGGTGGAAAACAAAGCTGCTGTGCCCAACCTGCATTTGGCTGCACTTTCATTTCCCCAGACTGTGTCCAAGCTGCTGCAGTACCAAGGTGAACACCAGCCGTGGATGCTCATCCCCTTCTGCTGGGGGAAGACAGGGCTCTGGGTGTGTGTCCAGCTCAGCTGTTGCACTGGGATGCTCAAGGTAATCCTTGAGCCCAAGTGCCGTGGAGAAGAGCCTTGCATGGGGACAGTGGGTGTGGTTGCTGTCTGCAAGATGGTATCCTACCAGGACATATCCAGACTAGAGACTGGAAACCTGGAATCAGATGTTGGCTGCAATTTGAAGAAAAATAAGCCCATCTTGTTTGATAGGCCATAATGAGGATGCCTTGATGTGAGCACATGCAGGAACGTTGCTCACTCCTAGGTGACAGCCAGTCTTGAGAAAGTTCCAGGCCTACCAGATCCCATGAAGGACTTTTGCTACTGCAACTTGAACAGTTCACCCATGTCATGACACAGACTGAGCTCAATATAGTGCAAGGTTTGATGACCAAATGCAGTGGGGAGGACAAGCTGAGCAATCTGAGCCCGCAGTGAGCATAATGCTGGGTTCATGAGCCAGGAGAGCAGAGCCACAGCCTTCATCAGGCCAAGGAAACAACTGCTGAAGCCAAGCAAGTCCCAGCCCAGTGCAGCTACTTCCATCGGCTTGTGTTCTCAACACCACCCTAGTCTCATTTCGCATGGAGTGAAGGAGAAGTGCATGAAAAATGGAGAAAGCAGGGGGCTGTGCTGGGATGGTCCCAGGGACCGATGCTCTGCGAGTGGCTGGTTTTGAGGGCTCAGTGTGTGTGCAGGACGCTGCCCAACCTTATGCTTGCAGATCTCAAAGCAGATGAAAACTGATGCAAACCCAGAACAACCAGGGCACTGCAGGGACAGATCTGCATACAAAATGGCAGAACTGCATCCCAGCTCTGGTTCTGGTCATGCTCTGCACCTCCCTAACAACCTCCAAGGCAGCTCTTAGTCATGATTTCCAGTGGCTGCTGTTTGCCAGGGTCTCTCCCAGCAGGCCAACTGCAATTAAAGTGCTATTAAGTATTCAAATGAACAGAGCAAGATTCTCTTTTCTCTCATTGTTTTGAAGTGCATCACTAAAACCTCAAGCATCTTCACTAAAGGCTCACACATTCCTGCAATTTTTGCAGTGTTCAGTGCACCCTTCATTTCCAAAGAGATGCTTTGTGGTGGCAGTCCTCAGAACAAAACCCCTTAAAACTTCAAAGCTAGTAAATTCAAAGCAAACAAACAAAACCGCCTCTGATTTCCCCAGTCACCAGGTGAGCCTGCCTGTGACCATCCCAGCAGCTTGCTTGCTTCTGGATGCTAATTTCTCACATCATGTCTCTTCCAGGTTCATTCTCCATCCTGATACTCATTTCAGAGATGTCCTGCATGCAGTGTAAGCTCAGTGCTTGGAGGCTCAGCCACCAGTGTTCCTGTGCTGCCCAAGCCTCATACCATGGTGAGGTGCCTACCACTGCATCCAAGTGCTCATGGCAGCAGCTTCATGCATATTCATGAAGGGTTATAGAGGCAGCACTTCACTCCCAGCCAAAGGACAGCCAGCTCAGGTCAGAGCGACCAGCCCTGTCCCTGGGGTGGGATGCCCAGGCAGCAGGGCACTTGTGCTGGGAAGTGCTCCCATAGCTGTGAGGTGGGTATCCAGTGCTAACCCCATCCCAAGCACCATAAGAGCATCTGCATCACTGCTGCACCCACCTCCTGCTGATGTTGAGGGGTGTAAGACAGGCTGTGCTGTTGTGGTGGCTGCTGTCTCTCTTGTCTTGATGGGATAAAGCCATGAGGATTTAGGGTCTTGCTTTTGAAGGGAGCCAAGCTGGCCAAGCTGAGCCAGAAGGACACTGTCAGACTGGCAGTGTTGTCCTGTCACCTCTGCCTGTCTCACTGTGAGCAGACATTCTCTCTTGATGGAAATATGCCTGAAATAGCCCCTCTGCAGATTGTCTTTATCTAATCAGCCACTTTTGCAGTCCCCTCCAGCGCATTTCAGGGAGCTGATAGTGGTGATATGTTAAGTGTGGAAACCTCTAGCAAACTGTCTGACACGTAGAGTAATTCTCCTTCCTGCCACTTATCAGAGCCTGCTAATGGGAAACATTCCTGCTGGGGGTCAGGGAGCAGTCAGGGAATTTCTCCGGAGAGCCTGGCTGAGGCCCTGGCACCCTCCTGGCTCTTCAGAGCTGGATAGGAGCTGATCTGATGATAAAATGTTCATTGAAGGGGCAGCTCCACAGTCTGGTGCTGGTGGTGTTCTGTCCCACAGGGAGAGGCTTGTGCAGCCCTTGGGACACCTCTGAGGAGCCCCATCATCTTCCATCATATCATGGGAGGCCAACATCAAGCACAGAGCTACAGGGGGAGGAGTGAGGTGCCTCAGTGGTGAGGGGAGATGCTCCCACTGCTGACTATGGTCATGTGGGGCTGGTGGGACATTCAGGTAGGCTGTTTGCTTTGGGCAGCAGCCACCTAAACCAAACATCCCTCTGCTAGGGCTAAAGCCACGGGCTCCTTGCTGTGCCCTTGGGGTTTTGTGGGAGGTCCATAGGAGCCCTCCGTGGGCATTGCCTTTCTGAGGATGCCCCATCACACCTGTCTGAGGATGGCACAGCTCAGTCCTTGCCAGCCATATGAGGATGAGCTTCCTACCACCCTGAAAAACCACATCACAAATGCCAGTTCTGAAAACGCCCGAACCCAGCGGAAGTGCAGTTCAGCAGCTGCTGGAGCGACCATTCCACATTTCCCTTTCTATAGATCTGCTTGGCCTTTGATGGATCCTGCTGGAACCTCTTCAAAGAGGGGGAGAAACTAGGGCGAACAGAAGGAACTGCAGAAGGAATCTCCGAAAATAAAATCGCTTTAAAGATAAGGCAGCAGAGGGGGTGAGCAGAGCGTGGGGCGGGTACGTGCCCTGAGAAGAATGTGTGAGGCTGGGCCAGCTGGTAAGTCTGGGCCGAGAGCTCATCCCACTGCCAGGGTCTTCATGGCAAAGGTACTTGGCATCAGACCACCAAAGGCCTCTGGTCCCTCCAGGGTGTGGGTGGAAACCTGACTCCAAGGCCATTACAGAGATTCAGAAGACCACCAGGGTGACCTCAGAGGACCTGTGGTTCACCAAGGCCTGGGGCTCATCAGGACACTGAAACTCTGCCATCTCAGCAAGGTTGAGCACCCCTGACCCACCATGGTCAAGAGGGGTCTCAGCACTGCTGTCCCTCTGGTGGTCTCCCCAAGGGAGTTGCGGTAAATGCATCTGTACAGTCCAGCTCTACTCCAGCTGCTGCCAAATCCCAATGAGAACCTGAGCTTCTGATCAGCAACCTGGTGAGAGGGTGCCTACGTGGAGCACAGGACTTGCACACCATTTCATCCTGATGTGCTCAAAGTTGCTCTGTTCATGCTACAGGCTCTCCTCTGTGGGAACAGTTTAATTTGTGAACAAGACTGGAAACGTGCAAAGTTGTCACATTACACTGCACAATCAATGAAGCAACCTCAATCCATCCCTGAGTTTAGCTGTCCTCTCTGCTGAGGCTCAAGCCCCAGGGGACAAGTCTGGAGTCCTCCTTTACTCCATGAGTCTCCCAAACTTCACTCTAAAGCAGGGTGGAAGGGCAGAGGTGGAATGTGTGTTTATTAACCCTGCTTGTCAAGAAGGTGTAGGGGAAACCACACAGGGAATCCAGACTCACAGAGTGTAGTGGCAAAACATGCCTGTGTGCTGGATGGAAGGATGAGCCAGCACTGGGGCTTCAGCAGAAACCCCTCCAGTGCCTGGCTTAGGTTCAGGGCAGGTCCTAGAGCTGCAAAATTCTCTCTAACCTGGGCTGTGTGCCCAAGCTGAAGCCACATTCCCTAAGCAGCTCCCTGTGCTGCTATTCTGGCCGTGGCCATGCCACATCCAGCCTGGGCACAGCGCTGTGCAGCTAAGAATTAATTACCCCATGCCTCAGTTTCCCCTGTTCTTAGGAAGATATAACAACTCCAAGTCTGTTGAAAGCATGAGAGATGCTGAATTGGGAATAGCAAAACCCTGCAGCCATGGGCCCTGGCTTTCCAGTATTGCCTCGGTGGGGTTATTTCTAATGTCTTTGTCCCCTGGACATGACCACACAGCTGGGGAGCCAAGAGGCACTGAGCCAAGGATGGGGGACGCAGCCTTCTGGATTGTCTAGAGGGGCCAGATTCTGCCCCTCCCTGCACATGTATGTGAATCCCAAGTCAGACAGCTCTAGATAGGCTGATTTCCAGCTCCGGAGGTGGCTGCAGCTCGTTTCACGTTGGCCTGTATTGAATCCAAGCAGCCCATGAGTGCACCTGCTTCCATCAGGGACACGGAGTCGCGTTGTGTCTGGGAAGGAGAAAGCAGCTCTTAGGGTCCTCTGCTCACATTCTCTGAGAAGTCTGAAGGACAGTAACCCATCCAGGCAGGGAGTGCCTGTCCCAGCTGCAATCGCTGGGCTGCTCCACAGTGCCCTTTGCCCTGGGGAAGGTGGGTGCTGGTCCTGCCTTTGGCAGTGGCACATCCTGCCTGGTGCAGGCAGGAGGGAGAAGGGATGCAGAAATGCATCCAGCATTTCTTTTTTAAATACACCTTTGCTTTTTAAATACACCAAAGCAAAGGCATAGAGAGAAGCGGAGCACTTGGTGGGCAGGCAGGAGGGTCCTTTGGGGAGGCAGCAACGCAGCCAGTACAAAGGGTAGAAATCTTGCTGCTCTTCAGATGCCAGCAACTGAAATGTTTTTTCCTTGTGCCTGGGATAGAAATGCCCATGGCACAGCCGTGTGCATGGCTGGCCACTGCTGAGACCTATTCCCACCACTGTGGTGGTGCTGCTGGGGTGGAGGTTTGCTCCAGGCTGCCATCACTGCATTGTTCAATGTCCTTGAGCGCTGGCTGGGTAAAATGGAGTGGAGGAAACCCAGCAACCTCTCTGTTGAGAGATGTTTTAATCTAGTCTAGCCATGAACCAAGCTCCCACGCCAAGTTGAGTGGGCTAGGGGAGCAGAACCTGGGGTTTACTACCTGGCAGAGCTTGCCAAAGGTGGAGCCCATCCACAGCCGCATATCTGTGCTGTGGTGGCTGCTCTGAGGCCATGACAGCTCAGGGTAGCATCAGACCCATCTGGCCAAACTGCTGAGTTTCATGCATGTAACCAGAAGAGTAAATTAACATAGAAACATAGAATTATAGATTGGTTTGGGTTGCAACGAACCTTACAGATCATCCAGTTGCAAACCCCTAGCCATGAGCAGGGCCACCTGCCACTGGATCTGGTTGCTCCAAGCCCCATCCAACCTGGCCTGGAACACCTCCAGGGATGGGGCATCCAAGACTTCTCTAGGCAACCTGTGCCAGGACCTCACGAAATTCTGGTGTTTGTGGTGGTTGGTGTTAAATGGGCAGTAGTTGGTGTGCTACAAGAAATAAGCCAAAGCCCATTGAGAAGGAAACGGCAGGGCAGCAAAGCCCAAGCTCCAAGGTCCTTTCCAGTCCCCTGCTTCCAGGCAGTCTGGCTGGAGAGAGGCTGAAACGGAACAGAGTGAGAGGTTGGGATGCTCCAGCTTGGAAAGCCAGTAGCTGCATGCATCCCACCAGGCAGCAGCTCTCCTGGCAGGGTGTGGGGAAGAAGCAGGAGAACCGATTGCTCAGGTGAAGGAGGAAACCCTGAAGCTCTCTTTCCTCTGGTCCCAGACAGAGAGGCAGCGCAGGCAGGCTTGGAGTGCTGCGCTGCCTCCCAGAGCTGGAGTCTCTTGCTCTGCCTTTGTGCTCGCCTGACAATACAGGAATAAAAATAACCAGGCTGCATTTGCAGAGAGATAAAAGCGAAGTTTGCCTTTTGTGTCTCTCCGGGCAGTGGGATAGCAGCACCAATGGAGCTGTGCGGACATGACACATGGGAATTTCTGACATATCTTTTCCCACTCTGACCTTGACAGACACAATAAAAAGGGGCTTTGCTGCACGCACACAGCCACTCAGTCCTATCATCAAGGTTAGTAAGAAAGAGCATGTCTGTGTGCACGCCTGTCCTCTGCTACTAACCCGCTTCACCTCCCCAGGCTGGATGTTTCCAGAGGACAGGGGCTGACTCCAGGCATAGAGGGAAGGGTGGGACAGACCAGGATCTGGAAGAGTGTTTTTTCTAAGGTTGCCAGATTGCTGGCACCAGCAGTGGCTCCATTTATTCTCGCTGCGGGGTTTCAGAGCTCTGCTGTGTGATACCACATTAGATGGATATTAGAAAGCACTATTGTAAATGTGCTTTTCCAAGCACCTGTCCCAGCGGTCTTCTAGAAGAGATCCTTCCAGGGATAATGCCTCCAGCTTTGCTTTTATCTTCCTAAATATTGCTGTGCAAAACAGACCCAGGTCTTTGCAGAGGTTTTGTATAAGGCACGAGAGCTCCAACGGGTCTGTAGAGCTGGAATAGGTTTTAACTGAGCTTATCAAGAAAAGTGGTGTTGTTGACGATACCTTGTGACGCCTATAATGTGAATATGGATTTTGACTCCAACGCGATGCTGGCTCACCCAGCTAGGACTTGCATTGTGGGGCTGATAGCAGCAGAAGGGAAGAAGACAAATAATTATCTTGTAATTATAGTTATTATTAGCTGGTATTGTTGTCGCTGTTTTCTCTCACTCTCTCAAATTAAAAGCGCATTTGGTGACCATGTTGCTCTTGAGTGGGAGCTTAGCAGCGGGTGCTTTCCTTATGCACTGACCCCTTGTTCCTTCTTTCCTTTCAGTATTCAGGTGTCCTTTGCTATTCCTTCGCTGCTGCCAAGTCTTCCTCCAGCTGGGCAAGATGTCTATGCTGGACATGAGCGAGTTTGGGGAGGCTGCTGAATACCTCCGGAAAAGCTACACGGAGCAGCTGAAGCTTCAGACAATCCCATTCGATGGTAAGACCCCAAGGCAGCTCTTGGAACAGCTCCATGTATGTTCCCTAAGCCAAACCCTTGGCCATGGCTTGCTATGGCGAGCATCCCCTTCCCCATGCTCGTATCTGTGGTATCACGGCTGCTGCAGAAGTGCCTCCACAACCCTGGAGGACAGGAAGATCTCAGAAGTAGGAAAAGCAGATTTTTAACTGTCCCCTTGTCTTCTGAGGAGCAGGCAGAGGTGGCTCTTCAACTCTCTGGACTCTGAGGGACAGAAGGGCTGAGGGAGATGAAGTGTGGGACACATGGCAAAGCTTCCCCAAGCTCTGTTTCATTTTGGAGATGTACAGAACTCAGCCCACAGTACTTCTGCTCTGTCCCAGCCACGCTGCTGTACCGTGGCTTTGCTGTGCTTGGGCTCCAGGGCCCGGCTCGTGCTCTGCCTCATTCCTCTCTGCTTGGCCAATGAGAATTCTGCTTCTTCTCATCATCCTTTTTTTCATGACAGTTTGAGTGCAAGCTTACATGAAGCAGTAGACTTCTGTCAGGCTTAAATGTTGACCTCAGTAAATTAAATAACTGCCAAACATGAGAAAGGCAAAGAAATCCCAGCTACTGTGACCACGAGTGTAGGAAGAAATAATCACTGCCCTTCCATGTTATCAAACTGCATTCACATGGCTTTCAGTTGAAAATTTGACATGGTTTCCCACCTTTCAACTTGCTTTTTTGTATCCTTTCTTTCCCTTCCCTTTCCTTTTTTCCCCTCCTTCTCCAGGAAAGAAGCGAGCTTGGATCCCAGACGAGAAAGAAGCTTATATTGAAGTGGAAATCAAAGAAAGCACTGGTGGCAAAGTCACTGTGGAAACCAAAAATAAGGAAGTAAGCAAAATACCTTTCATTTCCCAAGGGAGAGCCAAGTGGGTACCGTTGGGTGATATGTGTGACAGGATCACATCTGAAACCCTTGCTGATAACCCTTCCACGCTCAGCAATCAGTCATGCCCCGAGGGGACGCACACTGCAGTGTGTCAGGACACGTAGGCCAGTTACTTGCCAAGAGTGGCAACAGTTCAGCATCCCCCAGCGCGTGTTTGCTTTCAAACACTGTTGACCCTGCGGGACAGATGGAAGGGGGACAATCGGGCTGGTCCAGCACAGCTCCTGGCCACGGGAGGAAGGTCTGTCTGAAGGCAGCGCTTGCTCCAACACAGCCCTTTGCAATGCTGAACCTCTGCCCTGCTCACCTTGAAGGTTGCAGCAAGAGGTAAGGGGCCAATTGATCAATTCCTGCTCATTTTAGCTTGGACTTGCAACAGAGTGAGCGGTGCTGTTGGGAGAAGGGTGCTGGGAGAAAGGGTAGGACCAGCTCTGTCTAGTGGTGAGGCTCCAGCTTTCCAGCAGGAGAATGGCAAAGCAAGCTGGATCACCTGTTTGTCAAGATGCTATCCAGTACAAATAGCTGCAAATGAGCTTAATTAAAATTCCTTTCTCGGCTGTGGGGAGTCACATGGCCCTGAAACTTCAGTGCAGAGAATCGCACTGATGTAAAACTGGGAGAAAGAATAAGGATCTGGCCAGGCAGTGAATGGTAGATTTTGTTATTTCTGTTTCTTGGCTAGTTGGCACAGCACTGAGAAGTGCTCAGATCTGATGAATTTAAAAGAAATATATGTAACCATCTTTGAAAAGTGTCAAGGCTTTGAAAATGTTTTTTTTGTCTCAAAATGTAATTTCCCATCTCCAAAATAAAATTTATTAGGGAGGGAGTATAGATTTAAACAGTTTATTCTGATGTATAAAAACTCTTCAGAGTCTGCGAACAAAGTAGTTTCAAACCTTTTTTGCTGTTCCCTCTTGAAAATGTCTTTTAAACAATTTGTCGCAGATTTACAAACTCAGAAACTATATCTGCTTTCCCTGGATCAACATTTCCAGCAGAAACAGTTTTGAGAGAAATAACCCCATGCTTCTACTTCTAACTGCCCTGCTGCTCTTAACACCTAGCACCTTTTAACACCATGCACTTTGTACTCACCTGTAAAAAAAACCCAAACAAACCTATTTGAAAGGTTTCATTTAATCTTTATTGCAAGACCATTCACTGAATCCAGCTTCTTCCATTCAGGCCAGATAGTTTCTCAGCGTTTGGCTTTGCAGGATTAAATAAATCCAGTTATAAGTGATGGGGTACAGGCTTCAGATGTTTGCCTAAGTAACCAGGGACCTCTCTGAGGGAAAGACCATAGCACCATGAGGATTTAGGCTGTGAAGAAGAGAGCAGGGTGGGGGTTTCAAGCACATTGTGGGGTGAACATCTTGGTGCACCCCAGTTTGGACCTCCTCTGTCGTGTACGGACAGTCCATCACTCCTTGGGAGGGAATGGGTCTAGGGCTTGCTTGTCTCAGCTGGGCTTTGTGGCCGGGATGCTGGTGAGGGTCCCCTAGCTCCATCACCCCAAAACAGGGGGCAGCCCTGTAGGTACAAGAGCAGTCATGGAGCCAGATTTGTCCCCACTGTGGGACTGTCTGTATGTCTGTTCCCTGGTGGGCTCAGGGAGAGAGGATATTTGGTGGGGGCTGGCGTCCATCTGATGTGTCCCCTCTCCTCTGGCAGACACGGGTGGTGAAGGAGGATGAGTTGCAGGCCATGAACCCCCCCAAGTTTGATATGATCGAGGACATGGCCATGCTGACGCACCTCAACGAGGCCTCTGTGCTCTACAACCTGAAGCGTCGCTACTCCCATTGGATGATTTACGTAAGCTGCTGGTGCCTGGGGGATGAGGGGTCACCCTGTGGGGTGGGGAGGTGAAGAGGATGTTGGGGCACCTCTGTTCCTCATCTGCCCGATTTCCCCTGGCAGACTTACTCGGGGCTCTTCTGTGTCACCATCAACCCCTACAAGTGGCTGCCCGTCTACACGGCACCTGTGGTGGCCGCCTACAAGGGCAAGCGGCGCTCCGAGGCACCTCCGCACATCTACTCCATCGCTGACAACGCCTACAATGACATGCTGCGCAGTAAGCCCTCACCTTGGGGACCCCATCTTGGGGGATTTGGGGCTCATGGGGCAGGGGGTGAGGTGGGTGGCATTGACTTAATGCCTTCTCCTTCTCTTCCAGACCGTGAAAACCAGTCCATGCTCATCACGTAAGTGTTCCTCTATGCCCTTGCCCTGCCCAGCCCCACTGTGAACAGTTGAGAGCCCCGTGCTGTGCTCCTTGGGGAGCCCTGGATGGGCACCCTGTGCCCCAAGAGGGTCCCCCAAGCCATGTCCCCCCCTGCCCCAGCAGCTGTTGTCCACCCCGTCCCTTCCCACCCAGCCTGCCATCACGCCAGGTGACAAAGCCCCACGCGCGGGCTTAGCAGGCAGGCTCCCCCGCACCCCGACAGCTGCCGTGGGGAGCTCTGGCCGCTGGTGTCCTCCAAGGAGTGAGGGGGAAGGAGAGGTGGAGGCCAAGGCCAGAGGGAGATGGCGGTGGCAGCGGCCAGAGGGTGACGTGGGAGGGTGTAGGCCAGGTTGATTTCAAGTGACATATAGATAAGGGCTATATAAAGGACTGTAAAGGACCCTTCACCGCTGCCAGGAGCCACGGACATTTTTAGCCTTGTCCATAGCCTAATTAGGAAAGGCAGGGGCTGCGGAGAGATGCTTGGCCCGTGTCCGGTGGCAGCTCTGCCCCCCCCAGATCCCCCCCGGCTCTTTGTGATCTGGGATTACAATGGGAGAGCAGCTAACTATAGGGATGAGCTCAGTTGGCCCGCTGGCCACCTGCACCCCATGCCGGGCACGCCGGCCCCCGTGCCCACCCAAGCAAGTTTCACCCCATCATGGTGCCACCACCATCTCCAAGACCTCCCAGCAAACCGGGATGTGCTGAAACTACCCAAACGGGAGCAGGAGGGGTTGGTTCCTGGCTGATCCCGGACAGCTGAAGCCCTGGGGCCAGGGCCGTAGAGCCTTGGTGGGCGCCAGCAACTCCTTCCATATCTGTGGTGAGGCAGCTGAGCCCCTGTGGCACCGTCGAGGAGGCAGGCAGAGCCGGGGCTCACAGCCTGAGGACACGGCAAGGATGGAGCTGGGTTTTGCTCCAAAGACAAGTTCCAAAAAAAAGCACGTACACCCCGAGGCTGGAGGGGGTTGATAGTGCCAGCCTCCCTGGATACTTGGCTTCTCCCTCCTGGCACGCCAAGCAGGGCGGCAGGTCGGCAGGGGCTCTGTTTGACATTTTGCCTGTTCTTTGCCTCATGTCCTTGATCTGTGTATTTCTGTTACTCTAAGCGGAGAATCTGGTGCTGGTAAGACTGTAAACACCAAGCGAGTCATTCAGTACTTTGCCATTGTCGCAGCCTTGGGCGATGCACCGGGCAAGAAATTAGTAAGACCCTCTTTTGAAAGAAATTCCTTCTGTTTTCTTCCTTTATTTTTTTTTCTTCCCCCCTCCCACCCCCTTTCTTCTTATTTTTCCTTTTTTAATCCTTCCCCCAACTTTTTGCATTTGGAAGCGTGTTTTGGTCTGACCCACCCAGGCCTTGGCTTTTCCCTGACTTTTGAACAAGCAAGGCTTGAAATTATTCTGCTCAAGGGGAAATGGATTTTTTTTCATGTGGCTGCTGAATTTGTGCCACCTGGAAGAGGTTCTTTAATGCCTTCTTTATCTTCTCTTCCTCCTTCAACATCCCACAAATCTTCTTCTTAAGCAGCATCAAAAAAATGGAGTAAAGCTCTCATTTCCCACCTTGCCTCTTTTAAGCCTTGCTTTTCATCCTTTTCTCCTTTTTTTCTCCTCTCATTCTTTTTGACCCTTTTCTACCTTGTGCTTTTCTTGGTCTTGTTTTGATTATTGCATTTCTTTGGTGCTGGTTATTTTTGAGCTGTCCTTGCGGTTGCTTATCTCTTCTTGATATGTCGAGGCTCCAGTCTGCTTTTCCCTTATAGAACAAAGTGGCTGCTTTAGGTATCAGACAAGCAATACTTCAGCATTATCTTCTTTACTCTTCTTTGGGTTTGGATTTAACTGTTCTTGCTTTTTGATGCATTTCTTTATTTTCTAATCTATTTAACATTTTTTTTTGGCATCTTTTATAAAGTTTAATCCTCTTGTTTTTTTCTTGGACGTTTTTTGGCACTAAATGGTCATGCCCTGCTTTTCTGACCGTGCTTCTTGTGCTTCTTGCCTGGCTTTCCTGGGTTTCTAAAGACAATTTTCTTTCCTTTCTCTAGGCAGCTCTTGCCACTAAAACTGGGGTAAGTGTCGTAGACCTAATCATTAATGCTGAGGACAGAGTTCTGCTGCACCACGGAGCTCTGGTGGGCTGATGAGGAATTGCTGTATGGGGTCTCTGTCTTGGGTCTGGGAGCAAGGGCTGCCTCAGAGCTAAGTTCTCTGCTGGGCTTTGTATCTGCCACTTTCCCATAGTTGGAAGCTTTGGTGTTCCATCTCTCAGTGACTTTCTGCCTTTCTAACTCCAACCTCTCTCTCAAGGGATTATTAATCTTCAAACACTTGTTTCTAGTCAACCCAGCGTTTGCTTGGCAGAAAGGGACAATTCTCTACGTCCAGTTGTCTGTGGCCAACTCTCCATGATGGACAAATCTCCTCGGGGCAACTCTACACAGTCAACTCTCCTCAGGGACAAGTCTATGCAGGGAGGGTGAGGGTTAAGGTTAGGGTTTGGGACTCCAAGGAAATAACTGAGTGCCTTCAGATATCCAGCTAAGGCACAGTCCCTGGTGCTCCCAGCAACCCAGTGGTTCAGTTGAATATTCTTGGCCCTCAGTTTCTCTGTCTGAGCACTGAAGGTGATGCACACTCTTGGGTGGGGGATGCTCATTAACATACGAGTCTCAGACTGCAAACTTACTAACAACAAGATAGCTGGAGGGGCTGAATCTGAGGTTCCCAGGGCAGCCCATGGGGCAGCTCTGCTGCTTCTCACAGGACAGGCAATATTATATCAGTCTGAATTCAAAGATAACCAATCAAAGGATACCCAAGTGAAAAAAAGCTGTTAGTAAAGCTGTGATTCGTGGCTGCTCCCTGTGTCTTTCACCCATCCCATCCCTGGAGCTGCAGAGGTGGGGCCAGCCTTGAAAAGAGTGTGGATTTTGGTGTTTCCCACCTGAGAAAAGCCCTATGGACTGTGACATGTCAGAGCACAGACAAAAACTCTCATGAAATATCTTGCAAGTGCCTGAGCCACCAAACTCTACTGCTGCTGTCAATGAGTCTCTTGCTTCTCTCTGTGAATTCTTGTCCTGCTTTGCCTGCATTTAAAGGTTGCCTCTTCATCTTTGAACTGTGCATGCGAAACACAAATGGAAAAACAAGGTTAGGGGAAGATTACTCTTGGGGCTTGCTCAGGAGAGCTCCAGTAGTTCAACAGAGCACACTAGCTGGGACCTGTGATGTGTTCCTATCACACTGTGACCATGCTGCACACGTTGTTGGTGTAGGGAGTCACAGATCAAGCCTAGTTTTGGATCTCTTCTTTTGCAATATGCTGTGATTTCAAGACTTTGGTTTGGTGAGAGAGGAAATGCCTAGCAGAGTCAAAAAGCCTGAAATGTTTCAGATTGTTGTGGTGACAGTGCATGCTTGCTGTTGGTTTGTATATTGTAGCAGCTTAAGAAGGGGGCTTGGGACTGCTGTGTGCAGAGGAGACAATAGCCTGGATCATCAGAGGGACCAGTTTAGGCAAGGAGAAGCCCACAGAGAGCATTGCTGACCCCTAAACTGAGCTGCATTGGCTCATGAAACAAGAAGATGCCCCAGGAGCAGCACGCTCTTAAAGACAGCAAGCGAGCAGAGCAGGCAGATGGAGTGAGGACCCCTGCTCTGTTTCCCTGCATTGTTGGTAACAGAAACGCTGGGGCTGGGTGGGAGCTGACACATCCTTTGGTTTTGTTTTCTAGGGCACCCTTGAAGATCAAATCATTGAGGCTAACCCAGCCATGGAAGCTTTTGGCAATGCCAAAACCATAAGAAATGACAACTCCTCGCGTTTTGTAAGTGTCTCAGCAGGGCAGAGGGCTAATGTGCCGTGTTTATGCAAGCTGGATGCATCACTTGTGGTCTTGTGGTTTTGTGTGGTGTGAGCCAAAGGCACGCAGCAGGACACCAGCTCTGCTTTCTAGTGGGATCGCACTGCTGAGGCCAAGCTGCTTCTAGTTATATCAGTGCAGTAAATGGTGTGCAGGTCAGAATGAATCCCCCTGGTGTCACAGCCTGGGGCTGGAAAGAAGTCCCTTACGGGACCAAAGCTGAGAGGGCTGGTAAGCCCAGCCTGGAGTTCTGGAGCTGGGACAGACAAGCCTGCCCCTTCCAGGGAGCAGCATCTTTTTTTGCTAAGCCCAGCTTGGGGCTGCTGCAGGATGCAGAGTTCCTCAGCCAAAGGTGGCTTTGATGCCTGAGCTTGGAGGAAAAGGAGGCACTCCTGGGTGAGATTCCTCACCATTCCACAGAGCAGGAGGCTGCAGGCAGGCTCAGTATCCTATCACCCTGCAGAAGTGCTTGGTTTTAAGAAGAGGCTCAAGGACAGGGTTTTATCTGCTGTGAATGAAATTTCCACCTGCCTGGTGTTTAAAGCCTTAGGTGATGCTGTCTGATACTCTGCACATTACAAACCAGAGAACTTCACCCACCTACCCTTCACAGAGCCCAGGAGCTTGCCTGGCAGCGGCAGACACCTAGAAAGTTGAAAATGAGCAGTATCTTGTAGTGTCTGAGGTTTCTAGGAGCTGTTCAGAGTTGTACCTGTGTAGCCAAGCCTTGCAGTTACCTTCTGTGCATGTTTTCAGGGCAAGTTCATCCGGATCCATTTTGGCCCCTCGGGAAAACTGGCCTCCGCAGACATCGACATCTGTGAGTAAACACATGCCAGCTGTGATGGGGAGGGATTTCACCTCGCTGTTTGTGCCGATGCTGGATCAGCTCCAGGAAAGAACAATTCTTCCTCTAACCCTTCTGTCCTCTTTGATTCTAGATCTTCTGGAAAAATCAAGAGTGATTTTCCAGCAACCCAAAGAGCGAAGCTACCATATCTACTACCAGATCCTCTCTGGGAAGAAACCGGAGCTGCAAGGTGAGGCAGTGAGGCTGCAGCAAAGCCTTTATGGTGCAATGGCCTGAAAACAGCCACTAAGAACTCCATTAGCTTTGGGGTCTATAGGGAATAAGCAAACCCAGCTCACCATGCAGGTACTGCCCACAAATGCTTTGCAAGCTGTGCAGGATCATAGGATTGGCAGGGTGGAAGGTGTTTCAGGAGGTCATCAAGTCCAGCCTCCTTTATCCTCATAGACTGAGAAGCCAAACTAAAGTCTTTTCTGCAACTGTTTAAGAGTAGAGAAGTGGTAACTTGGGGTGGAGTGAGCTTTGCAAAACTGCCTTGCATAGCGTCCTCGTCATGTGGCAGGTACAACACTGACCTCAACATGTGAAGGCTGGATATTTACTCAGTTTGAGGTACGGGGAAGCATTTTGCAGACCTCTCTGAGCAACTTCAGCCATCCTAGTGAGTTGATCTCTTTCAGGTGAGCTTGAAAACAGCTGCACAGCTCACTTGTAGAAAGGAGCCTGGGGTTAGATGTGTTCTCCAGGACAGTTCCAGCTGACCCAAATTTGCACTGTGCTCTGAGCAGCACTGCCCTCCAGGTGCCAGACCACATGGAGTGCCCAGGAAACCTTTCCACACTGCAGAAAGACGGTTGGCACAGTCCCCTGGGGTGGTCAGCCTCTTGGCTGCAGGCTCTTGAGCTTGTTGCTGGCTGGAGAACAATACCTTATTAGGCAAGTCTGGAGAGCTGTGCAGAGCAGTAATCTTATCTGGTGGTCACAAGGACATGGATGGCCACTTCTAAATCAGTCTGCAGTCAAGCCATATCCCAAGATAGCAGACAGGAGGCACCTCACAGAAGAGATGGACCCATGTGTGGACCTGCCCAGGCTTGAAGAGGCTGTTCCTCCCACTGGCTGGTGCCCTCTAGTTGAGGCTGGTGAAGCCTTAACTTCTTCTGTGCCTGGGACTGCCCCTCTGCCCCAACTTTGTCAAACCAGCCTTACCCTCTGCATGTCTTCCCCCAACAGATATGTTGCTGCTCTCCCTCAACCCCTACGACTACCACTTCTGCTCTCAGGGTGTAACAACTGTGGACAACCTGGATGATGGCGAGGAGCTCATGGCAACAGATGTACGTGTACTTCCTTCCCACTGCACAGCCCAAAGCAGGGGCTTTGGGGAGGGCACGACGTCCGCTTTGGCGGACATGGGGTTGTGTCTTGGCTTTTCTGTGTCCCTCTCTAAATCAGCTTTGAGTTCCCTCTGGTTTATTGGCAGTTGCTCTGCACATGCTACAAGAAAGAGCAGAGTAATTCTGATCTCTGTCAACAGCCTCCTCCAGAGAAGGGAGAGTCATTCCCTACGTTAGGAAGGGCCTGTAGCACATGAGCACTCCTCATGGCTCCAATGAGAAAATGACACCTCAGCTTGGTAAACCTGCTTCTGGATGCCAGGCTAATCCTTGCTTTCTTGTGGGAGCTGGGCTCACATTTAGAGTCCCATGGACAGAACTCCTTGACTAAGTGCCCACTGGATAGAGCACCCTGCCCAGAGCCCTAGCATAGGGAGAACACCTTAGGAGACAGTGGGAAAACCAACCCTTACCACAGAGTGGTGATTTTGTTCTTTCTAATATTGCTTTCTCTCTCCTCAGCATGCCATGGACATCTTGGGCTTCAGCAATGATGAGAAATACGGCTCCTATAAAATAGTGGGCGCTATCATGCACTTCGGCAACATGAAGTTCAAGCAAAAGCAGCGAGAAGAGCAGGCAGAGGCTGATGGCACTGAAAGTGAGTTTGGCTCCATGCTCCAAGATCTGCCCAGCTGGGTATGCAGATTCCTCAAGGGCAGACTGTGATAACTTCCCTGGCCTGGCCTGTGAAGGTCAGTGACCATGATCCCAAGAAATAACACCATCTTAGGACCTGCTGTAGTGGCACAAAGGGGCTTGTCCTTGAGCGGGCATATTGAGGGCAGCCTTTTCTGCAAGCAATAGGTGGGATCATCTGTGTCAGCCTTCCCTCAGCCACATCACAGACTGTCTGTGCTTTGTCTTCTCCTGCCCTCCATCACCTCTTCTCTTGCACTTCATTAAACAGCTTTCCAGAGCAGGTTGTCCACCAACGAGCTGGCCCATGATCAGGACTGCAAGGACCTCCTCGAGCCACAGCCTCCTGAGGAGGGGTTAGAGTAGGATACAGTCACTGTCTAGTACTTCTTCTTTGTTGCTCAGGAAAATCCAAGGCAAATCATAGTTCTAAGAGAACAGTCAGACTGTAGAGCCAACCTGACCATTCAGAGAAGCCAGGGATCAAATATTTATTGCTTTCACACTGCTGTGTAATGCCTGCCTCCCTGGCATAACAGAGCAAGCTTCAAGGAGAGGATGAGATGGGGGAACCATATCACTTAACGGGAAGGCTTATGCAGTAACTGTATATCAGCTGAGGCAGGGATCCAGCAGAAATGACTACCTGGATCAGACCTTGTCGTGCTAATGCTCATGAAGAAAGAGTTACCCTGGCCTAAGGAACATCAACACAGGATTTAGCTACTACCTGGTAATTGTTCTAGCAGTGATTTTCCTACAGAGGTGATTTCTAGCTACGATCTGCTATTAGGCATCTATGAGAGATAAGTAAAAAGATCACCTCTCTTCTGGCCAGTTTGAATTTACTGTATGGGAATCCAAGCTTAGAACACATAGGGATTCTTAGATCAGGAAGACTCAAAAAATTGATAGAATCATAGAATCCCCAGGTTGGAAAAGACCTTTGAGACGTCAAGTCCAACCGTACCTGCCCCCTACTAAATCGTATCCTTTTAAATACCTCCAGCGATGGAGATTCAGACAGGCAGCTGGTTCCAGTGCCCGATAACCCTTTCAGTGAAGAAGTTTTTCCTGATATCCAATCTTAACCTGCCCTGGTGCAGCTTGAGGCCATTCCCTCTCATCTCTCACTTGGGCAAAGAGACCAACACCCACCTCTCTACAACCTCCTTTCAGGCAGTTGTAGAGAGTGATAAGGTCTCCCCTCAGCCTGATGAGGTGCAGTAGGTCTGCTGTAGCCATCTCCTCTAAACAGTAACTTCTCAGGTAGGAGGTCCAGACTTTAAAAGCATCATGTGACATCCAAGATGGAAAATCATGCTAGAAAGTGGAGGAGGTTCTGGAGCAGGTGAAAAAACTAGGATAGTTAGCACTGATCAGCGGAAGTGCTGGTTGGGCTTTGGTTTGTTTTCTTTAGTTTTGTTTTCCTGGGGCTTCCTTGCTGGCTCCTCACGCCTTTGTACTGTTTTACAGGTGCTGACAAAGCTGCCTACCTCATGGGGATCAGCTCAGCTGACCTCATCAAGGGGTTGCTCCATCCTCGGGTGAAAGTGGGCAATGAGTATGTGACCAAAGGTCAGAACGTGGAACAGGTGAGTGTGTTGGGACATGGGCTCCCTGCTCACACTGGAATGGGTCTCCTCTGCAGCCATAATGTTCTCTGCACTGAGGAACTGGTGCTTCAGTTCACTCTCTTGAGGAGAGCAGCATAAGAAGATGTATATACAGTAACAGGCTTTTAGCAGCAAGGAAAGTTTGGTGGCAGAGCTGGCAGACAACTTTGGATATTAACCAAGGCTGGAGGCTCAATGCAGCCACAGTGTGGTCAGGAACCCAAACCTGGCCTGAATAGCGCAAGCCAGTCATCGAGTAAAATTCAAGAGGACCTTAGGAGCTGGTGTCTTAACCAAAGTCAGCTATAAGCTCATGCAGTGCACAGAGCTTCTAAAAATAACCCTTCAGATTGAATCTGTATCCAAAGGCCTCGGAGGCTAAGACCAAGCCAGGTACACAAGAACACACTTGTGAGCATGTGAAAACTAGTCTTAAAGCGTATACTGTAACCATGAACTCCTTGAATGTCCTTTGTGAGCTCTATTCTTCAGCCTCTAGCTTCTACAAGTGCCTATGACCTGCTCTGTGGTTTGCTTTGGCAGGTTGTCTACGCTGTGGGAGCTCTGGCTAAAGCCACCTATGATCGTATGTTCAAGTGGCTGGTGACTCGGATCAACAAGACCCTAGACACCAAGCTGGCCAGACAGTTCTTCATTGGAGTGCTGGACATTGCAGGCTTTGAGATCTTTGATGTGAGTTCCGGAGTCCCCCTGCGATGGATTCAGGGGAAAGTTGTAGCTAGACAGCTCAGTTCCCTTGTGCCTGACAGCTCTGTCTCCCCCAAGAAGCTGCTGGTCTCAATAACTAAAAGAGCTCTATTCTGGATTAATTTATCTGGGACACACAGGCAGCTCACAAGGACTGTTCTAACATTGCTGTGGGCACATCTCCAATGATTCCTGGCTACCTGATCTAGTAGCAATCCAGCTGAGCCTAACAGGGATCACTCTTCACCGCCAGACAAAGCAGAAGAGTGAGTCCCTTCGTGCCTGGAGCCCCTTCTTCTGACACAGGTTTGTTTTCTTCTTGCAGTTCAACAGCTTTGAGCAGCTGTGCATCAACTTTACCAACGAGAAACTGCAACAGTTTTTCAATCACCACATGTTTGTCCTGGAGCAAGAAGAATACAAGAAGGAAGGCATTGAGTGGGTCTTCATTGACTTTGGCCTGGACCTCCAGGCTTGCATTGACCTGATTGAGAAGGTAAAGCATGAGTCAGGGCACAGAGACGGTATTTCTGGTAGCTTGTTTGCAGAGACTGGAACAGTGCTCCACTGCCAGAGATCAAATTATTCCCTCCCTAGTCAGTGGCAAGTACCCAACATAGTTTCCCCTACACTTACAGCTCAAAACCTCCAGCCCTCTGAGTCCTTTTTGACACAAATTTTGACTATGAAAGCAAAGAAATTCTGTTCCTACCCACAGGGGAGCCACAAAACCTGGGGTGATCTTTTCTTCCAGAGAACAGTGATCTCTGCCCCTTTTTTCCTACCTGCTTGCTGCCCCTCAGTGCCTCTTATTTGAGTACTTGCTGATTCAGAGCAGATTGTGCGAAAGTTTTCCACCACTGCTTTTTTTTTTTTTTTAGAAAGGAGTAAACCTTTCAGGACACTAGAGAATCTCCCTTTCCCAACAATCTGATGGATGTGGCCAAGCCCTCAGATCTTGCAGGCCTGGCCAGCCCCACTCTGACTGGCTGAATCATAGAATCATAGAATCACCAGGCTGGAAGAGACCCACTGGATCATCAAGTCCAACCATTCCTATCAAACACTAAACCATGTCCTTCAACACCTCGTCCACCTGCGCCTTAAAAACCTTCAGGGTCAGATGCAGCCTAGAATACACCAGTGATAGCTTGCTCCATAGTCCATGTCTTGCACAATTGCCTGATTGAGGACAAGCTCTCCTAGGTCTCCCTTGCTCAGTGGCACAGAGAATCCCTCAGTCTGGGATGGGACGTGGAAACACTGAGCTCAGACCTCTTTATATCACCTTCTCCCTGCAGCCACTGGGAATCCTGTCCATCCTCGAAGAGGAGTGCATGTTCCCTAAGGCCTCTGACATGTCGTTCAAAGCTAAGCTCTACGACAACCACATTGGGAAGTCACCCAACTTCCAGAAGCCCCGGCCGGATAAAAAGCGGAAATATGAGGCCCACTTTGAGCTGGTGCACTATGCTGGTGTGGTATGTCCCCTGTCAGCTCTTCCACGGCATCTGCACCTTTCCTCTCGCAGGGCTGTCCTTACCTTTGCCTCTCTCTGCTCTCAGGTGCCGTACAACATCATTGGGTGGTTGGACAAGAACAAGGACCCCTTGAACGAGACAGTGGTGTCCGTCTTCCAGAAATCCCAAAACAAGCTTCTGGCCTCCTTGTATGAGAACTATGTGGGCTCTACTTCAGGTGAGGAGCAATCTCGCCTCTTTTTTGACCTCGGTCTCTCCCTCCCCCTGCAGCGAAGCCTTCTTACTCCCAGGCCCAGGTTGATGCAGTATTCATGCACCTAAAAGCTCAGGCAAAGGGAAGACCAACATTGACCCCTAAAAACTCCTCTGACCTGGGTCAGTGGGTGCTCTGGACATGCAGTGTTCGCCTAAGGGCTTTGGGTAGGTGAGTAGGACCAGCCCGAGCTTGTACGGTGCTGTAGAACTGTCCTGGTGGCCCTATGACTTAGGATGGGTGACAGGGTCTCTTTTTACCCAGAGCTGAGAGGCAGCACTAGAGTTGGGTGCTGTGGGGGATGTTTTTGGTGGTCTGTGGCTTTGTTCTGCAGCAGGGCACTGTCATCTCCACTTTATGGAAAGCAGAGGCTCTGTGTGTTTCAGTGGTGTTTGGGGGTCCTTCGAGCTGAGCAGATGTTTTGCTGATGTAATTAATCAATATTTCAACCCAACAGATGAACCTCACAAGCCAGGGACCAAGGAGAAACGTAAAAAGGCAGCTTCTTTCCAAACAGTGTCGCAGCTGCACAAGGTAAGAGCCAATATCTCATCCAAGGCCCTGAGGGAAGCTTGCTCAGAGTGTCCCAGTATCAGTCCCACTTCCCTGCCGAGGCTCTGGAGTATCTTGCACATGAGCTCCTGGGGTGTGAAGGACCACCAGGGCTCCTGAAGGACCACCACTAGGCAAAAACTCCTAACACTCTCTTGTCCCTGGGCAAGAGGCCTGTGCCTGGCAAAGCCCCAGCCCTGTCCCTGTGCTGCTAGGGAAGGACACGATGGCTCCCTTTGAGCTGGGGCTCGTGCTGCTTCTGCCCACGAGATGCTTGCACTGCTCGGCAGCTCCTTCGCCTTTGAGAGAGCGGCAGTTAAGACTTGTAGTGATGTTTAGATAATGTATTACATGAACATCACTTTAAGTCTGTGCTACTTCTCTCCTCATTCTTGTCGGCGGGAAGGACAGCCTTTGGGCAGAAGAAATGGAGGAGGATCTTACAGGTCTCTGAGCAGGCAGCTCTGCTCTTCTGTCCAGGGATGTGACTTGAGCTGAGGATAACACCCCCTGCCCGCTTCTGTGTTCACTATAGCAGCTATTTGTTCACCCCAGAGCTTAAGCAACTGGAAAACAACACAGAGGGGTGTGTGAGCCCAAAGCTGTGTCCTGCCATGGCAGCCTTGTGGTGCTCAAAGAGGGCAGCGCTTGTGTCAGAGCTCCTCTTCAGGGAGACATGTGACTTTCTTCCTCCTGGACAAGTCATAGGCCTTGGGGAAAGGTGTCTGAGGTGAGAAGTTGCCTCATGATGGATGACACAGAGCTGTAGGAAAGTGTTCCCTTCCCTGAGCTGGTTCCTGACAGGCTGAGCCTGTACAAACAGGGGAAGGCAGCCTGGAGGGGTCAAGGGCCCAGACACCTTTCCCACAAGAAAAGGCAGGACCATGTCTTGGCTTGAGCCCTGCCTTGGGGAGGAAAGGAGGCTCAGACTGGATCAGCTGGGGCCTCTGTCGTGGCTGAAGGGCATGGGCAGCACTGTGAAGGTGCAGGGCAAACTTGCTGAGATGAGAACTGAAGCCAATGTGGATGCCAGCATTGGATTCACAGGGTGCTGAGCACAGGGCTAGTGGGTATCAGCAGAGCTGTGTACCAGTAATATGGTCAGTCCTGTGTTCCTCTCCACTGCAGCAAAGCATCTGGCTCCTCTCTGGCATAGCAAAAGCTGTAGGTGCCATTTGGCATGTCCTCCAGCCCCATTTCTCCCACCCTGGTCCTTCTACAGGGCTGGGGATGTCCCAGTGACAGGATAGGACAGAGAGCAGCCAAGGAGGAGGAAATTCCCCCTCCCATGATGAGGGCGCAGGGGCTCCCGGTGTCTGCGCTCTCCCTGCCTGTGGGGGGAAGGGGCTGGAGAGAAGTGTTGTAGGGATACAGAGCTGTCACCTCATGCCTCATCCCCCATGTCTGCCCTACAGGAGAATCTCAACAAGCTGATGACCAACCTGCGCTCCACTCAGCCCCACTTTGTCCGCTGCATCATTCCCAATGAGACAAAGACTCCAGGTAAGCATGGAATGAGAAAGCACCCTGGCAGTTCCTTTGGGTACCATCCACGTGTGGGAGCTGGCTGGGACTCTTGCACCCATCTTCTCCCCTTTTTTTTGCAGCAGTTCTGCTGGCACTGAGACCTGGCTCCATCTCAGTAAACCCTGTGACCCATGCCAGTCTCCTCTGCTGAGAATGGGTTTTGCCAGGGCCCCAATTTGGCATTGTTGTTTCCAGAGCTGCTGCAGCTCCATTTTGCCTGTCCCCTCAGCCTGAGCGTATGCTCCCTCTTTGTTCTCACCCACAGGAGCCATGGATGCCTTCCTGGTGCTGCATCAGCTGCGGTGTAACGGTGTCCTTGAAGGTATCCGCATCTGCCGTAAGGGGTTCCCCAACAGGATCCTCTACGCTGACTTCAAGCAGCGGTAACTCCCTCTTCTTCCTTGCCCAGTAACCCGAACATGTTCTGAGTGGAGACAGGCTTGCTCTGGCTCTGTCCTGCTCCTCAGCCTGTGCAGGGCCCTTTGGGGTAGCTCTGCTGCTGGCTCTGTTGTGCCCGTCATGGATAGTTTGGTGCCAAACATGATGATGAGACAGCAAGGCTGGTGAAGTTTCTGATGCTGAATATAGAGCTGGTGTAGGTGGATGGTGACAGGACTCAGGGCCTCCAATTCTGGCTCAGATTTCTCTCTGCTTGTGAGATCTTTACTGTCCTCCAGGCTGGCCCCATCCACTCTGCTTGGCCTGGGCCTGACCAGGCATGGTGAGGCCTTTTGCCTCCTACACAGTCTTCTTTCTGTTGAGGGACTGAGATCTGACAGGGTTCCCCAGTGCTCTGCAGAAGAGCCCACACGGCACCCTGGAGCTCCTGCTTCATACATAGCTCCAGACCCTGTACTCAGCACTGGTGAGGCCACACCTCAAATACTGTGTTCAGTTTTGGGTCCCCCACTACAAGAAAGACATTGAGGTCCTGGAGCGTGTTCAGAGAAGAGTGACAAAGCTGGTGAAGGACCTGGAGAGCAAAACTTATGAGGAGGAGCTGAGGGAACTAGGGTTATTTAGCACTGAGAAGACGAGGCTAAGGGGAGACTTTATCACTGCCCACAACTGTCTGAAAGGAGGTTGTAGAGAGGCGAGTGTTGGTCTCTTCTCCCATGTGACAGGTGATGGGATGGGAGGGAATGTCCTCAAGCTGCACCATGAGAGGTTCAGATTGGACATTAGGAAAAACTTCTTCACCAAAAGGGTTCTCAGGTACTGGAACCAACTTCCTGCGGGAGTGATTGAGTCCCCATCCCTGGAGGTCTTTGAAAGATGGGTGGATTAAGTGCTTAGGAATATGATTTAGTAGTGGACAGGTACAGTTGGACTTGATGATCTCAAAGGTCTTGTCCAGCTGAGGGATTCTGTGATCCTATGATGTGCTTCCAGGGGACACTGGCAGGAATGTCGTACTGGGGTGATGATGGAACAGGCTGCCCAGGGAAGTTGTTGATTCACCTTCCCTGGAGGTGCTTAAGGCATGGGTGGACGAGGTGCTAAGGGGCATGGTTTAGTGTTTGATAGGAATGGTTGGACTCGATGATCCAGTGGGTCTCTTCCAACCTGGTTATTCTATGATTCTGTGGAGCCCTCAGCTCTGTGCTGGTGTTCTCTTGCATGCCCACTCTCTGCTTTGGCCCTGCAGCTATCGTATCCTGAATCCAGCAGCCATTCCAGATGATAAGTTTGTGGACAGCAGAAAGGCCACAGAGAAGCTGCTGAGCTCCTTGGAACTGGACCACTCACAGTACAAGTTTGGTCATACCAAGGTGAGACCAAGCAGCTGATCCTTGGGAGGAAGACATTGTCCCTCCTATCTCTCTGCAATCCCAGTTTGCTCTCCCTGCCCAGCTTGCTCTCTGCCTGGCCACAGCCCTGCTGAAGCCCTGCGTTCTGCAGGTTGAAAGGATCGAGGAGGGCAGAGATAAAAACAGGTTGGGAAGAAACAGGCCTGAGTAGAAGGTCACTGCTACCTGACCTCATACCACCCAATGCAGCTTCTGGGGGACAGGAGGGGCATGTGCTCAGGGCAAGAAGGTTCATGTGCCTGTGGGTGCAGCTCCAACCAGTGCAGAGTGTGGGTGCTTGCTCATGCTGGGCAGGCACCAAAACCTGGAGTATGTGTCCATCTTTTCTCTATGGCCCTGCTTTGGGCCACGTGTAGCCCATGTCTGCTAGCCCTGAGCCCTCTGTCCTCTCTGCTGTTGACTCTGTTTTCCCTCTCTTGCCTGTAGGTGTTTTTCAAGGCTGGTTTGCTGGGCCTGCTGGAAGAGATGAGAGATGAGCGTCTGGCCAAGATCCTGACCATGCTGCAGGCCAGAATCCGTGGGCACCTCATGCGCATTGAGTATCAGAAGATCATCAGCAGGAGGTAGAGTTGTGGGGGAAGGCAGAATTTTGTGAGCATCTCTCCTTGTTCCTTCTGCATATTTGGGTGGGTTTGACCTGTGGGGCTTGCCTGTGGCTGGCAGTGGTGGGGTAAGGCCCTGTCCTGAGGGTGTGGAGGCAGACCTGTAAGAGGTATGACATGGGGATAGTAGGGAGGATCAGCATATACAGGCCTTTGGTTTCTACTAGATTCAGAGGGATGTAGAGTGAGGAGACCTGACAGCCAGGCTACTCCACCCATCCCACTAGGGCCACTACAGTGTGCAGATAATGTGCCATTCATTCAACGTGCTACCATCTGCCCTCCTGGTGAAAAACAGAGCCATGTCTGTGCCTTGAAAATCCAGGTTTCTGCTGCAGTGAGGATAGGAGGTGAAGAATCTACACCTATGTTGATGCTGTGCTTGTATACTTCCAGGGAAGCCCTCTATACCATTCAGTGGAACATCCGTGCCTTCAATGCTGTCAAGAACTGGTCCTGGATGAAGCTATTCTTCAAGATCAAGCCTTTACTCAAGTCTGCTCAGACTGAGAAGGAAATGTCTAATCTGAAGGAGGAGTTCCAGAAGCTGAAGGAGGCTCTGGAGAAGTCAGAGGCTAAGAGAAAGGAGCTGGAAGAGAAGCAAGTCTCCATGATCCAGGAGAAGAATGACCTGGCTCTCCAGCTGCAGGCAGTGAGTGCTTCGCCTCTGTCTGGAAATGTAAAGATAGCACAGGGTCCATGGTTAGAAGAAGGAACAGAGTGTGCTAGTTTCTTCCTTCAGCCTTTTGCAGTTCTTTGCAATTCCTCGTTGCCACAATCTGTTTGAATTGCAATGTCAGAAGCGGGGCAAACTTGAAGCAACATCACAGACTTGCCACCTCAGGGCTGCCACAAGGATTCATGCTCCCCTAGCTCTGGAAAGGGTCATCTCCTCACCTTGGGGTGGGAGGGAGGGGAACGTTTGCTTACCAAGCTGTGGCTAATCTGTGCCAATTCTGTACCAGAAAGTGTCAGTCAAGTGATTCCTTGCCCTGGAAAGCTTAGCTGCAGTTAGCTCTTTGACCCTGGTTAGTGTTAGTTGTTGTTGTCCCATGGCCCTTGAAGATGGACAGTGACTGGAGCTGTCTTTTTGTGCATCTGAGTACCTTGGGCTTGCTCTACTCCTTCCACAAGGAGAGCTTCCTCTCTGGGCCAGGATAGTGGGGTTGAGAGCCTGCTCTGTGCTCCTGGGGTGGTGCATGAGCACTGGCTCTCCTCTGTCTGTCCCAGGAGCAAGACAACCTGGCAGATGCAGAGGAACGCTGTGACCTGCTGATCAAGTCCAAGATCCAGCTGGAGGCCAAAGTGAAGGAGCTGACGGAGCGTCTGGAGGATGAGGAGGAAATGAATTCTGACCTCACTGCCAAGAGACGCAAGCTGGAGGATGAGTGTGCAGAGCTGAAGAAAGACATCGATGACCTAGAGATCACGCTGGCCAAGGTGGAGAAGGAGAAACATGCGACCGAGAACAAGGCAAGTGACCCTTCCCACAGAGTACAGCCTCTCTGCATGTGGGGGCACCACAGAGAAACAGCAGGGACAAGGCTGTTGAGGTGGAGGATCTGGGACAAGAGAGAGTGCAAAAAAGGAATGGGAAAGGGCAAAAACCTTCTAGCGTCCTGCCTTATTGCACAGGAGTGGTATGGGCAACATCACAGGAATGTGATGGCAAGTGTTTTGGGACATTGACAAACCCCTAGTGGAACCAGCCTGGCAAAGGGGAGAGGGTGTGGCTGCTGCTGTGATCCCACGCTGCTGTTGTCATGGACTCCTGCCTTTCATGGGTCAGGCTTCTGCATTGGCTTTGCTTCCCCAGTTTCTGAGAGGATGCACTTAATTTTTGACCCCAATGATCTAGGTTAAAAACCTGATTGAAGAGATGGCTGCCCTGGATGAGATCATTGCCAAGCTGACAAAAGAGAAGAAAGCCCTGCAGGAGGCCCATCAACAGGCCTTGGATGACCTGCAGGCTGAGGAAGACAAAGTCAACACTCTGACCAAAGCCAAGGTCAAGCTGGAGCAGCAAGTGGATGATGTGAGTCATAGGCCAGTGACTGTGAAGGGAGAAAGTTTGAGTCACACCAGTGGGAGAGCCCAAAGGCTGTCCTTGAGTGGGATCTGGAGGATGGGGTCAATATCACATCCCTGTTTAATATGGATAATTAAGGAATAACCCCATGGACAAACTGCCTCTGAATCAAGAGGTGATCGAGAGTTCCTCATAGAGAGCAGTCCTAGGCTGTGGGAGTGGGAAAGACCAACTAGGATGAATCCAACTCTGTATCTCTAGGCTGGGTGAAGCTCCCACAGCAATGGGCATGGAGAAGGCTGGGGCTACAGAGAGTCCTTTCCCTCCTCACCTGTCTCCTTTCATTGTCCAGCTGGAAAGCTCTCTTGAACAAGAAAAGAAAGTCCGCATGGACCTGGAAAGAGCAAAGAGGAAGCTCGAAGGAGACCTGAAGTTGACACAAGAGTCAGTAATGGATCTGGAGAATGACAAGCAGCAGCTGGAGGAAAAACTCAAAAAGTGCGTGTGTGATGTATGCCTGGGCTGTGCAATTACTCTGCTGGGCCAGTGTCCATTCCTAAGTCTTGTGGCTTCTGCCGAGGCTGTTGGGATGCGGCTTTGAGCACTGCTGGGGTGATCAGCCCAGGCAAAATGAGGGGTTAGTTCTCCTGGATACTGTGCTGAGATGCTGAGGAGCTTGTCAGCTGCACAGAAACGTAGACCAGGTTGCTATGGGCCTTATCCTGCACATGGGGTTGGAGAGGAGATACTTGCCTGGCAGGATCCTAAGGCAGAGCTGGGACCTCAGGTACAAGTAGACTTAATCACTCGTGTCACAGTGTCATTGGGGAACTGGAGAACAACACTAGGGATCCTCAGAGGGAAAACCTCAGAGCTAGATTGTCAGTCAGTTTGGCCACTCCAACCCTCCCTCAGAGCAGCCCATGCTCTGCTTCTTAACCCTGCAGTTCCTTTCCTGTATGGGTTGGTTTGTTTGTCCTCTGAACCTGGGTGTTACGGTGCAGGGAACAATCTTCCTCTGGCTTCAGAGAGCCAGAGGGTCTCAGCGGGACAGTTTTGTCTGACCAGAGGCTCTGCCTTCTTTCTGTACAGGAAAGACTTTGAAATGAGTCAGCTGAACTCAAGGATTGAAGATGGGCAAGTGACTGAGGCCCAGCTGCAGAAGAAGATCAAGGAGCTGCAGGTATGATGGGAAGAGCTGTTTTCGCAGCCCAGAAGTCCTAAATTTTCCATCAGACGTAATGTGCTGGGGAATCCACATGGACCAGTGCCTCTTTGTGCACTGGGCATCTCCTTGGCAGAAGAGTGAAAAACAAAGCTGACGCTGTTATCAGAAGCAAAGCTCTGCCAGAGTGTTGGACTAAAAATTAAAGAATGACTTATTGAGGTGAACACGTGCACCAGCATGAGGAACCGCTTCTAGGATGTAGTCCTCTGTCAAGACTAAAACCTTAAATCCAGTGTCCAAACTCGGAAGTTCCAAATATAGTGTGTTAGACTTCTTCCTATCAGAGAGAGGCCCCTAGATTCCCACTGAAAACAAGCTAGAGTCAGCCTGGATCCTGGTACAAGGTAGAGAGGAGAGCAGGTGCTCTGCAAAACACATCACCAAGGAGCACCAGGCATGCCTGCCTCTGAGGATCCCAAACCAGTCCAAACATTTACACCAAGCTGGTGGCTTGTTGCTCCCCAGCATCAGAGGAGCCGCCCTGCTCCATTGTGGAGAGCAAAGATGCTGGAGCTTCACGCAGTGCTTGGAGCCTCTGCCTTATTCTGTCTCTATCAGGCCCGCATTGAGGAGCTGGAGGAGGAGCTGGAGGCTGAGCGTGCTGCCAGAGCCAAGGTGGAAAAGCAGCGGGCAGAAGTGTCCCGGGAGCTGGAGGAGCTGAGCGAGCGGCTGGAGGAAGCTGGCGGAGCAACGGCCACGCAGTTGGAGATGAACAAGAAGCGGGAAGCAGAATTCCTGAAGCTACGGCGGGACCTGGAGGAGGCAACCCTGCAGCATGAGTCCACAGCAGCCGCTCTGCGGAAGAAGCATGCAGACAGCGTGGCGGAGCTGAGCGAGCAGATCGACAACCTGCAGCGCGTCAAGCAGAAGCTGGAGAAAGAGAAGAGTGAGATGAAGATGGAGGTGGATGATCTGTCATCAAACATTGAATACCTCACCAAGAACAAGGTGAGCGCTGGTTCTGTACAGGGCAGGTTCATCCCTCCTGTGAACAGGAGCATAACTGGTTGAAGTGTGTTCAGCACAGCCCAGTGTTCAAGGCCAGGTTGGATGGGGCCTTGAGTTGCCTGATCCAGTGGGAGGTGTCCCTGCCCATGGCAGAGGGGTTGGGATTAGATGTTCATATAATCATATATAATCATATATAATCATATAATCACCAGGTTGGAAAAGACCCCATTTTTCCTAATGTCCAGCCTGAACCTCCCCTGGCAGAGCTTGAGGCCATTCCCTCTCATCCTGTCCCCTGTCACTTGGGAGAAAATCTTTAAGGTCCCTTCCAACTCAAACCATTCTATGATTCTATGATTTGTTTTATGTCCATGGGATGATGTCTTAGGTAGCTCTTTGCCATGGCCAAGGCCCTCTCTTTGGCTTGTCCCTATGTCACTATGGCAGCTCTTGCAGGATGCTTTGCTTGTCCTAGTCAGGTCTGTAGGATCTGAGAAGACATCTCCTGGGAGACTGATTCAGAGAGCCCCTTTTAACTTAGCAGAGACACGAGCAGGCTCCTGCTCTCTGCCTTGGGTGCACACGGGATCAGCTGAGCAGGGCAGAGAGGTCCCATGGGATGCAGTCGCTGAGCCCCTTCTGGGAGGGCTGGGTCTCACACAGGCTTTGCCTTGTGCATGCAGGCCAATGCTGAGAAGCTTTGCCGCACCTATGAGGACCAGCTGAGTGAGGCCAAGTCCAAAGTGGACGAGCTGCAGCGACAACTGAACGATGTGAGCGCGCAGCGGGGCAGGCTGCAGACCGAGAACGGTAGGTGAAGGTGGCACCCAGGAGATGAGGGGCCGCCCTGGGCTGGTCGCACACCAGGGTATCTGAGTGAGGGAGCTGTAGTTCAGCCGGGCAGAGTGTGATCTCCTCCTTGCACGGACAAAATAAAACAGCAGAAGCTCCAGCAGAAGCTCCATCTGGAGTGGAGGGCAGCGGGATGTCTATGTTGAGCCTCCACTCTGGCCTTGCAGAGGTACCATATGGCTTGGCAAGGAGGAGGACCTTGGGTGTGATGGTTGTAGTGCCGGGGGATCTGCTGTGGTCTCAGGCATCGGAAGGAGAAAGTTTCTGGCTGGCAGACTTTGCCTTTAGCTGCTTCCACCTCTACCCATGGGCACAACCTGCCTGGATGGGGAAACAGCTGGGACTGCAGGAGGTCTCTGTGCTGCTGAATGCCATGGGCTTTCAAGCACTGTGAACTAATGCACACTGAAGCCCTTCAGCCCCAAAGTAGCTGTTTTGGCTCTGTTTGAACCCAGGGGAGCTTAGTCGGCTGCTGGAGGAGAAGGAGTCCTTCATCAACCAGCTAAGCCGTGGCAAGACCTCATTCACGCAGAACATAGAGGAACTCAAGAGGCAGCTGGAGGAAGAGACCAAGGTGAGGCTTGTGGGGCACGGCTGATCTCTGAGCGATACAGACAGCAGGGAACAGAACGTGTGTTCCACTGTGGCCGTGGCCCAGATTCTTGGCCTGGGGAGGTGGGACACACGGTGCACACAGGAACCCCAGGGAAAGCAGTTCCCTCCCACTGCCCCTGATCCTGGTGCCATGGCCAGTGCCCTGCGGCCAGCTGCTCCTCTCATAAACTCTCCCTTCCTCAGAGCAAGAACGCCCTGGCCCATGCCCTGCAAGCCTCCCGGCACGACTGTGACCTCTTGCGGGAGCAGTACGAGGAGGAGGTGGAGGCCAAGAGTGAGCTCCAGAGGAACTTGTCTAAAGCCAATGCAGAAGTGGCCCAGTGGAGGACCAAGTATGAGACGGATGCCATCCAGAGGACGGAGGAACTGGAGGAAGCCAAGTGAGTCTCATGGCAGGAGCCTGTTCCTTGCAGGTGGCAGGTCTCTGTTCAAGGGTGGGATTTTCCCAGTCCTCAGGGTGGGAATGCACCTTCCTGCCTGGACTTGAGGCTGTTTGGGCAGCAGGGGGAGATGATGCTTGGGCTGGGAGCGCTTACCCCTCACTGCTGTCGGCAGGAAGAAGCTGGCCATCCGGCTGCAGGAGGCAGAGGAGGCAGTGGAGGCTGCTCATGCCAAGTGCTCCTCGCTGGAAAAGACCAAGCACCGGCTGCAGACAGAGATCGAGGACCTCTCGGTGGACCTGGAACGCGCCAACTCAGCCTGTGCCGCCCTGGACAAGAAGCAGCGCAACTTTGACAGGATCCTTGCCGAGTGGAAGCAGAAGTATGAGGAAACCCAGGCAGAGCTGGAGGCATCACAGAAGGAGTCACGCAGCCTAAGCACAGAGCTCTTCAAGCTCAAGAATGCCTACGAGGAGTCCCTGGACAACCTGGAGACCCTCAAGAGGGAGAACAAGAACCTACAGGGTAGGACTGGGCTCAAGCTTTCCCCTTGGACTCTCTGCCCAGGGTCCTCCTCCCGTCTCCTTAGCCGTGGGATGGGATGGGGATCCTTTGGAGGCAGGGAGAGAGCCTTGCTGCTCAGCAAAGCCTGGCCCAAAGAGGGGGTTGTGTCACCTTCCCTGGAGGTGTTTAAGGGACAGATGGATGAGGCGCTGAGGGACATGGTTTAGTGTTTGTTAGGAATGATTGGACTCGATGAGCCGGTGGGTCTTTTCCAACCTGGTGATTCTACAATGCAGCAGCTCAGCCAGGAAGTCAGCATGTGTCCTGCCCTCTTGCTGGGGACTCCCTGGGTGGACAGCACCATCACTTGGCTCTTGTTGGCTCTTGGTGTGTGTTTTGCTGCCAAAAGAGCCATGGCTGTGGCACAACACTGGATTGGAGGTGTCGCTCTTGGACAAGCAAGGTCTTTAATGCCTTTCTCATGCCCTGTCCTTCACCCAGACTGCAGAAGAGCCCACCAATCTCCTCAAGCACAAGCTTAGCTGCTCTCTAGGGGGTTGGGGAACATCAGCAGAGCCTGGACTGGGGGACTGGAAAGTCACCTGTGCAGGGCTGGCCCCACAAGCTCAATCATGTCCTTCCATCCCTGCCAGAGGAAATCGCTGATCTGACTGATCAGATCAGTATGAGCGGTAAAACCATCCATGAACTGGAGAAGCTGAAGAAAGCTCTGGAGAACGAGAAGAGCGATATCCAGGCAGCTCTGGAGGAGGCTGAGGTGGGTCCTTGTTTCGCATTGACAGTTGCCTGTGCTGGCTGCCCTCAGGAGCCACTGGCCCACCCTGCAGCTCTGGTCGGGCACTGCTGGAGCAACCACGCATGCTGTGCTGGTAGAGTGAAGGTCCCAAGCTGGGCTGATGCCTTGAGCACCTCGAGCACCTCATGGGTGGTTCACAGCCACAGTGAGGCATGGGGGTTATACAGGGCTCCCACCACAGCTCTGCATTGGGGGCAAAGCCAGGCTGCGGTAGAGGGATGAGGAGATTCCCTCCAGGGACCACGTCCTCATAGCTGCTGCTGTATTTAGGGGGCCCTGGAGCATGAGGAGAGCAAGACCCTGCGCATCCAGCTGGAGCTGAACCAGATCAAAGCTGATGTGGACAGGAAGCTGGCAGAAAAGGATGAGGAGTTTGAGAACCTGAGGTATGAGTGGAGAGAGGACAGACTGGGACATCATCTTGGCACTGGTGAGACTGCTCCTTGAATCCTGTGTTCAGTTCTGGGTCCCTCACCACAAGAAGGATGTTGAGGCTCTGGAGCGAGTCCAGAGAAGAGCAACAAAGCTGGTGAAGGGGCTGGAGAACAGGCCTTATGAGGAGCAGCTGAGAGAACTGGGGGTGTTTAGCCTGGAGAAGAGAAGGCTGAGGGGAGACCTCATTGCTCTCTACAACCACCTGAAAGGAGGTTGTGGAGAGGAGGGAGCTGGGCTCTTCTCCCAAGTGACAGGGGACAGGACAAGAGGGAATGGCTGCAAGCTCCACCAGGGGAGGTTTAGGCTGGACATTAGGAAAAAAATTTTCATGGAAAGGGTCATTGGTCACTGGCAGAGGCTGCCCAGGGAGGGGGTTGAGTCACCTTTCCTGAAGGGGTTTAAGGGACGGGTGGACGAGGTGCTGAGGGACATGGTTTAGTGATTGATAGGAATGGTCAGACTCGATGATCCAATGGGTCTTTTCCAACCTGGTGATTCTGTGATTCTATGATTCTATGATCATAGAGGGGCAGAGGTGGCACCGTGGCCCTGACAGGGCTGCCCCAGACTGGGTGTCTTTGGGGGTTGATGCATCACCTCTCCCACAGGCGCAACCACCAGCGAGCCATGGACTCCATGCAGGCCACGCTGGATGCGGAAGCCCGGGCCAAGAACGAAGCTGTTCGTCTGAGGAAGAAGATGGAGGGAGATCTGAATGAGATGGAGATCCAGCTCAGCCACGCCAACCGCCAAGCTGCCGAGTTCCAGAAACTGGTCCGCCAGCTCCAGGCCCAGATCAAGGTTGGGTTGGGCTCGGTGCTGTCCCCACTGCCGGTCCCAGCTCCCTCCCGTCCCCACTGACCCCCACGCTGCTCTGCAGGACCTGCAAATCGAGTTGGATGATACTCAACGCCACAACGACGACCTGAAGGAGCAGGCAGCCGCCCTGGAACGCCGCAACAACCTGCTGATGGCAGAAGTGGAGGAGCTGCGGGGAGCGCTGGAGCAGGCGGAGAGGAGCAGGAAGCTGGCAGAGCAGGAGCTGCTGGAGGCCACCGAGAGGGTCAACCTGCTCCATTCCCAGGTGAGGTACCACCTCGATCCCAGGTCTCTGCTGGCACTGGAGCAGCAGGAGCCTGTCCAGCGGTAGGTCCCTGTGACACTGCCCTGCTCTGTCCACAGAACACGGGCCTGATCAACCAAAAGAAGAAGCTGGAAGCTGACATCTCACAGCTGAGTGGGGAGGTAGAAGACGCAGTGCAAGAGTGCCGCAACGCTGAAGAGAAGGCAAAGAAGGCCATCACAGATGTAAGTGACCGGTGGGGCTAGCTGGAGGAGAGCGGCGAGTGTCAGGTCTTCTCCATCGAGCCCATTGTCTGGCAGGGCTGCCTGACCCTATGGTGATGCCTCTGTGCTCTTGGACTTGCAGGCTGCCATGATGGCAGAGGAGCTGAAGAAGGAGCAGGACACGAGTGCGCACCTGGAGCGGATGAAGAAGAACATGGAGCAGACCATCAAGGACCTGCAGATGCGCTTGGATGAAGCGGAGCAGATCGCTCTCAAAGGGGGCAAGAAGCAGATCCAGAAGCTGGAGGCCAGGGTGAGGGGCAGGGGCTGATCTGCAGCTGTGGCACCAGGTTCTGCAGGGTCTCTATCCCATCCCTCTGGGGCCGGGCTCTACCTTCAGGCAGTGAAGGGCAGCCCCTGGAGGCCTGGGACCAGCTTCATGTCTTTGCTTGGGGTGGCTTAGCCTTGACTGTGTCTACTCTGAGCTGGGGAAAAGCATTTGACCTCAGCTGGCGCGAGGGAGCAGAGTGCTGAGCTGGCCTCTATCCTCCCAGGTGCGGGAGCTGGAAGGAGAGCTGGATATGGAGCAGAAGAAGATGGCTGAGGCCCAGAAGGGCATTCGCAAGTACGAACGGAGGATCAAGGAGATGAGCTATCAGGTACGGCAGCACCCAGCGCAGCTCCAGCCCCGCAGGACGTCACCAGCTCTCCCTGTGCTCAGGTCCTTGTTTTATCCAATGTTCCCCTCCAGCCCAGCACATCCCTGGCTTATCTGATATGGGCAGGAAGGGCTTATCCTTGTCCAAACTTCCACTACTCCCTCCGTCTCACTCCTTTGGTGACACCTCCTAAGCTTGTGGGGGCAGGAACCAGGGGACACAGAGCTGGTGCGTGGGTAGACACTCGCTCTTTGGGTGAAGGGCCCTGGCACCGCTGGGACTCCTGGATAAAGGTCTGGGGACAGCCAGAGCTGGTACTGGGGGGTCTTGTGGGGTCCTGCTAACGGGGGCTGGGGCACTTGCAGGCCGAAGAAGACCGAAAGAACCTGACACGGATGCAAGACCTAATCGACAAGCTGCAGAGTAAGGTCAAGAGCTACAAGCGCCAGTTTGAGGAGGCGGTAAGTGCCTGTCCCCACCCCAGCTCTCCTCCCCGGGGGGAAAAACAGCACGGGGCTGCCCTGGGTTGGCTGCGAAGGAATGGGACCATGACAAGTTGTCAACCTGTTGTCCTGCTGTCCCCTCGCCCTCTCCAGGAGCAGCAGGCCAACTCCAACTTGGTGAAGTACCGCAAGGTGCAGCACGAGCTCGATGATGCTGAGGAGCGCGCGGACATTGCCGAGACACAGGTCAACAAACTGCGCGCCCGCACCAGGGAGGTGATCACCTCCAAGGTAAGCTCAGCGTCGTGCTGAGGGGCACGCAGGGCCGGGGCTCCTGCCAGTCTTGGAGCCAGAGCAGCAGCCGGAGAGCCCAGGGCGCTGCTCTCCTCGCCCGCTGCCAGAAGGCTCCCCAGTTCCGTATTCAGCATCTCAGCAACCTCTTTTTGGGTTTTTTTGCCAGCATGAGTAGCCGGCGCCCAGCTGCCCAGCCTGTCCCCAGCTGCCCTGCTGTAGCTCAGAGGCGTGTGGCTGCAACAGCCACTGCCAGCTTTGCACCATGTGAATAAACATACACCTGCCAAGCCTTGCTCTGTTGTGTCAGTCACAGGGGAACTGGGGCCTTGGCCTCTGCTACTGGGGAAACATCTGTCACAGCCAGGTAGGGACAGGAGAGAGGCACAGGCCGCCCATGGCCTTGCTCTATGCCCTGAGCTTGCTCCTACGAAAGAGCCTTTTCCTTATCCCTTCCCACCAAAGCTGCAGGAGGGCAGAGCAGTCACTGCTTTGACAAAGGGCCTGCAAAGAAAGACATCTCCACTCAGGTCTTTAAAATAGAGTTCTTTAATAGTTTCCATTTAATATGTTTATTTGCAGTTAGTAAATTGGCATTAATCCGGGCAGCACAAACCTCAGCAATCTGCAGGGACAGTGCAGACTCCCACAGCACTTGTCCCACCTCCCCCCCAGCATCGCAGCCTCGGCCGAGGCCAGCGAGCTCTCCCCAGCACCATGCAGGATGCTTCCTCCCCGTGCTCTCCATAAATAAGACAAAACAAGGATGAAGGACAGAGCTGTCTGGTCCCTCTCAAAATTAGACTCTCGAGGCAGCTGGCACAGACAGATGAACCCACAAAACCACGGCCCCAGTTCAAATTTGCCCTCTCTGCACACTCCTTTCCCCAGCAAGCTCCCTCGCTGGAGGAGCTGCTGCGGGTTCCTTCCCTGCACCCTCCTCCCCAGCCCAGCACCTCAGCCCGAAGGAGAAAGCAAAGCTAAACCCGCTCTAGCCAATAAGGACCCAAAAGCCACCCTGCTCCTCCCTGGGAGGAGGGACCCCCAGGGCAGGAGGCAGGCGGGGTGATTCCAGAGGCAGCCTGGCCCCCACTCTCTGTTCCGTACATACAGCGGTGGAGATGAGACTGCAGGTTTATAGCAGCAATCACTGGATGCACCAATTAACTGGACTGTGGAAAAGGCATCCCTTAACTTAAAAGCTTTTTAATTTGAAGCATTTATTTTAAGTGTACATCTATTACAGTTAAGAAGCAAAGATACACCAAAACCACAAATACCCAAGAACAAAAAAAAGTACAGATGTGAAAGAAAGAAGCTGAGAGGAGGGAGGAGAGAGGAAGAGGGGGGGAATCTGGTGAAGAACAGAGGTGCAGCCACTGCAAGAAGGAGCTCCCTAACACAAAGGGTGTGAGTAGGGGAGCCTGCCCAGGGGATTCAGCCCCTAGGGAGGGACAGACGGAGACCCAGGAGTTCCCGCAAGGCTCCAGGTTTTTGCACACACTGAGCAGCGTTCACCACCATGGAAGTAAAGTAGTGGCTGCGAGTCCCCAGCGGGACACCGAGGTGTGAGATAAGCAAGAGAAGGGTGGCTTCAAAAGCAAGTCCTGCATCTGGGGCTGGAAGCCTCATCCACTCATCCGGATCCTCCAAGGTGGTTTCATTCTGCTGGCAAAGATTAGAGACAAAACGCTACAGCTCTGGGCCACCCTGCCCCTGGTCCCTCTCCAAAGCCTGGACAGAGTTGAAGTCAACTCATCTCATCAAATAAGTGTAGAAAATTAAAAAATCATTAAATCCAAGTTTCAAAGAAAACTGGTTTCTTTGAGCGTTCTGATTAAAATGCACTAACTCAGGAGCTCAGGCTGCATTTCATCCCTGGGAACTTGACTGTCCTGGAGCAACACAATTAAGCTTGAGCAGTTAGGGCACGCACAGGCCTGGCAATCGGGACTGCCAAAACCCAAACGCCCTTTTTCCAACATAGCCTAGAAAGCTATTTTCAACCAAGATTGTTTATTCCCAGCATTTACCACATTCTGATTAAAACAGATCCAAGAAAAAACCTGCCATCTCTAGCAAATACTGCACCTCGAAATTAATGTGTGTGTGGTTATTAAGCACTGAAAGCAGAGACTGACATAAGGCTTCCAGGCACAGCAGGTTAGCAGACAGCAAAGGTCCTGAAAAGGATTGTAAAACCAGATTAGTTACCCAAGAAGGGACAAGCTGCAAGTTTAAAAAATTAGTACGTTTTAATGCTAGTGCTCCATGAAAAAGCCAACCCTTGTTGCAATTCCACCACTGCTGAAATGCATCTGTTCTCCGCAGCATTGTAAAAATGCCTTCAAACGGGAAGGATCTACAGGAAAGACAGCAGGAGTGGAGGTTCTCTCCTAATGCACAGACAGATTTAGTACCAAATGATCCAAAAGTAGATGGTAAAGAGGTGACTGGAGCTAGGGCTCTCAGGAATTAAAAGCACACGCATGCACACACGCACTCACACTCTATCCAACCCCAAACCCCAGATTCCAAATCCCAACGGAAGAGTTCTGCCTCGCAGGAGCTGTGCTCACGGCTGGTGAGGCGAGGTCCCAGCAGATCGGCTCCTTGGACCTCATATTTGGAGGGCAATTTCTGTGCTTTTTGACTTGCTAATTCTGGTAGCCAGGAAACACAACCACAACTCAATTGGCACATACAGAGTATCCTCATCTGACCACAAAAAAAAACCCTGCCCAGCCACGCTGGATTAGGAGAGAGAAAAAAAGAATAAAGAGGCTGGTTATCGCAGGTGTATATTTATATCCCAGAACAACTGGAAGATACATCCCTGAATGTGTTGCCCAGAGAGCATTCCAAGTCTCATCCATTAAGAGATCAGAGATGGGGGCCAGGAAGGGGCTGGGGTTTTGACAATGCAGTAACGCTCCACGGTTCCAAGCCGCACACGCACACACACATTACACAGCGTATCCCTGAAAATCCACGGGCTGCGAGGTACCCTCCAAGCGCTGTCCATCAGAAGCCAGAGCGAAGAATTACTCCTCAGGAAAGTCTCTGTCAATGTCCATATACGCTTCGTCGATGTAGCTAACTATGGCACAGGGGGATGTCCGGTCTGGACTAAGCAGTATAGATACAGTCTCTTTCCAGTAGGTAAAACTAATACATGAGCTCTGTAGGAAGAGATGGAGAGGCTGGTTAGAGTGGTCCATGGGCATCAGCATGCAGCAGAAGACATCCCAAAGTCACGCAAAGGTGACTGAAAATCACTTCCTGCTCAGCAGTACCTTCCCCAGACATGGTTTCACACCTCTGGTTCTCCATCCAGCCCACCCTTTTCAGGGCTGCAGGAGCAGAAGAGGTGGATACAGAACCAACCACACCATCTACAACCAGCCCCGCACCATCCACACCAGCAGGGACTCCTAGCGCCTGCGGCAACTACAGCCCTGCTGAGAGCGCGACAGGGTGGCCACCACCGTGACAGGGTGGCCACCAGTGTTGGCAGGCAGGGCTGCCCCTGAGCACTGCACACACAAAGACCCAAACTCCTTCGCTGTCCAGTCCAAACAAACCGGGACACAGTAGTGCTGCAGGTCAAGCTAATGCTGGCAGTAGCTCCCACTAGAGATACGGAAGATACAGAGACAACGCACCATCCCTGCTCGCATCCCTCCTGCATCATTCTCCTCAGGCCAAAAGACCTCTCCAGCAGCCCTACAGCCCATCGTGCATTACCCACAGCCTTTACACATCAGACAACTATTTCCACCCCACCAGTGGCCAAAGACACAAATACCGCAGCACGCAGGCACAGCACAACGCAGCCCTGAAACGCAACACTGGCACAGAGCTTTAGTCTCTGCAGCATCAACCCACCAAGGCCCAGCGCACCACGGATACATAAAATCATGGTGTGAACATCGCAACACAAAGCCCTGCATCAGCCTGCTGCTTCCCAGAACTGACTGGCTCAGTCCAGCGCTCACCCAAGCAGGAAGCGCTAAATAAGGCTGAGAGAAAAGCGTTCCAAGACTGCAACCGTTCAGTGCAGCTTCTTCGTACAGTGTTCTGGGGAACTGACTTATTCTGTCTACTCCTGAATCCCTAGTGCTGCCCCTCTTCAGGTGTCTCATCTGTAGGAGACAACCTGCACTGCACTCGCATCGCAGCCATAGGGTTGTGTGCTGCAGGTTACAGGCACATCAGAGAATCACAGGATCATAGAATAACCAGGTTGGAAGAGACCCACCAGATCAGAGTCCAGGGCTTTTCACTAACACATTAAAAACCTGTTAAAGCTGCCACTCAAGCACTGAAAAGTCAAGGAAGAAACCTGTACAGCCTCACTTCAGCCTTCTAGGGCACAAATCAGAGAGTCAACTTCTCGTGTCAGGTCCTTTCTTCCTCTTCTCAGTGTCCAACACAGACCACTTCTGGAGTGGAAACTTGCGGGCTGCTTCCCACAGGGCAGCAGCTACACCAGACACTTTTTCTGCACTGTTTGCTACACCAGGAAGAGAGGGGAGGGATTCTGCCATGCCTCCACATCCCCGCCTCTCAAACTCACTCAGCATCATCAAGCTTCTTTTCTGGGTGCCAGAGTCAAGACCTACAGTCCTGTTCACAGGGAAACCCAGCACCTACCTTGTAGCAGCCTGACTGCTTGCAAAAAGGTAGCTGACTAGCTAAGACAATGTGAAAATCACTACAGAAGGTTACACTGGGGCACAGAACTTGCTCCCCTCTTTCCCTTCAAAACCTCTCTCTCCCCATTTCTGCTAAGTAACCGGTAGGCAAACATTGTACCGATCAAGTCTTGCTACAGTAAGAGGTTCACATACATTTTCTAAGCAGGTGCTGTCTTTATCCTTGTTGAGGTAATGCTGTTGCCAGAATCGCAAGAGGCTGTGGAAATTGTTCAGGATGAAGCCTGGGTATTTTTCTGTATATTCCATCTGTTGCAAAGTGCGCAGATAAAAAGGTAGCTTTTCTTTCCGTCGGGCCAGCATTAGGATAACTAAACTTGTGTTCAAACAACTGACGTTTTCCTAAAAGCAAAAATGACACAGTAGGTCAAGAAGAAAAACAGAGACATCAGCTGTGCACATGCCCTTACAAAACATGCTTGTGGTAAGCATGCAGAGAAGTACAAAGAAAGAAGGGACAAGGGTCTCCTCAGGAGAGGCCAGGTTCCTCCCTGCTCCCAGCCCATCACTACCCGATACCAGCAAGACAACTGCAAAGGTACTGTTAGCTCTTTACCTGTGTAAGTGTCTGTACATGAATAATATTAATGAGACGGAAAAGAAAGGACATTCTCATGGACATCTGAGACATATACGACAACAGGCGGCACTCTGACAGGACTTCCGCAACTGCAGCAAGAAGAAAAAGACAATCATCAGGTGCTTGAAGTCTGGTACATTAGTCCAAGCAATGTGGCAGTAAGCACTGGTGTCTAGTGCAGCAACAAACCCATGAGATAGTATCTCTTTGTCTCAATCAAAGATTTTCAAAGCCCAGACTTAACATAACCACTATCACTACCACAGACACACTTTATTTCTTATTCTTTACCTTTAGCATCAGAATGATTCTCAAAACGGTCCAGTGACAGTGTAATGCAGCGCACAAGCATGTTTGAGTCAACTAAGGAACTGTTGATCTGATTTAAAAATATCTGAAACTAAAAGAGAAATACTTTTTAGTGTTGCATTAAAAAACCCAAGCAACAAAATTCACCCTACATGAACAGGCACAGATCACGTCTGACAGAACAACATTCCTTGCTTTTTCCAGATGCGTGTGGCCAAGAAGTGTACAAGGGGACCAGGTCAGCAAACCCAAGTAAGAAGAGTTACAGAAGGGCTTGTGAATGGGGCAACGGATTTTCGGCACTGAAAGAACCCAGTTCTTGAAGGTGACTGGAGAAACCACCTTGAAATTCTGAGCACAAGCATGTAAAACGTGCACTTCAACATAAGGCTTCACAGATGTCGATAATTTCCCATTCTATTCAGAAACAAGACAAACAAGACGTAGGTTCTCAATGCCATGATACTCAAGGTTGTTACCTTTTTGTTATTTCTAACAAAAGCAAGGGGAGGAGGACACTCCCAGGCCTGCCTGATCCAGCCCAACCCAATATTGGCACCGAGGGCTGACCAGAAGATCCCCATAGCAAGTACTTTAAAACCACTATGGAACAGAAAAATGCCTGGCACCACTAAAATCTCTTTAACAGCTACGTCGCTTCAATAAGACCTAGATGTAGTACACTGTTTTGAGTGAGGGAGACGAGACAGCATGTCCAGCTCTGTATTTTCCTACACTTTTGTACAACAGATGGTGCTGGGGAGAAATACAGCGAGGGATTTATACAGAATGTGAACTAAAAGAAGTTAAGAGATTAATAAATAGGAAGTACACAAAGTATAAAGGCAGATTCTCTAGAATATGCGAGTTCATTTACCAGAGAACAACCTGAAAATAAATACATCTTTCTCTTAAAATACATCTGTTTCTGTTCTCCAAGGACTGCCAGACCTAACTGCAACCAGAGAAAAGTTACAGTAACATAAGCATGAGGTCATTCAAAACCTACCCAACAGCTGATGTTATGTGCACAAAGCGCACCAGAGCATGAAACCACTTTGCACAGGGAGCTGCCCATGCTTGATCTACATACGCAACTAAGTTTTATAGGTAATTACATCAACCATGACTTCTGAAAACATCTGTAAGTTCAAACAACATCAAAGATGAGATATGCCTTTTGAAGTGTCAAATATCGGTGAATATTAAGTCATCTCCATGAAGAACACCCTCCCAAATTCCACTAGAAGATGTTTTGGAGCCTGTTTTAATGTCCACAACTCCCAGTTTAACCCAAAACACTGTAACTTCATAGGAAGTGTTCTACATCTTTAAGCCCTGACCTTAGGCTTGCCTGGTCATGTAGTCAGTTTTCTGAATAGCTCAGCACTTGCTGACTCAGAACAGCTGGGAGCACTTCTCAAACACTGGTGTGTGCAGCAACATACACACTTGTGAAGAGACACCAGCAGCTCACTCCTTAGTGTTTATTGTGCACCCAGTTCAATCATCACATCAGAAGAATCTCAGTTTTACTGCTAGGTTTGGGTATAAGAGCATGTAAGGTGACCTACTGGGGACAGCTTTTACAAATATTTACCTTCTCATCTGTGTTGATGTACTTGTTGAACCTCTTGAATGCGTCAATATTGAATTTCATCAACTCTCCCAGAAGGTCAAAGTAACTCTGAAGCACGTCTCGTGATTTGCATTCACTATCAACAATGCAGTAGAGAATATGCTGGCATGGGAGGAAAACAGGTTACTGCCACAGCTCAGCCCAAGCCAGCAGTAAAGCACAGACTCTGATTTAAGTACTATTTAAAACATTTATGTGCAGATTTAGTTCTTAGATGACAGAACTGAAGACAGACAATTCATGAGTTCTGTCAAATTAACTCCCTGGTGACATGGGCTGCAGAACTGCCCAACCCACACCTCATAGCCACAAGAAGGCTTTTCAAGCACCAAGGCTTTTCAAAAGTTGCCCTATTCCCAGTGAATATTTAACACTACATTTTTACCACCGTTTAAATTCATTACAGATAAGTGCTTCTGGATCACTATGCAGATATTTTGCAGATAAGCTTGGCATAAACTTCATTACCTCGAGGAGTCCTCTCTTCAGCAGGAACATTTGGTCTGCATAGGAGGTGGTGCCTCGCAGAAAACTTTCGACTGCCCTCGCTTGCCAAAACCTGAGAAACAGAAGAAAGCAGGTTTTAATTTTGGAGCAGGGGATTATTTTATCACAACTAAAATTTAAAATCAAAATTCCTAATCAGTTTCACTCCAGTCTGCAGCTGAATTCAAACTGGTTGATCATGCAGAGGCACTGACTGTACTGGGTATGGGGTTCAATGCTTTGGCATCCTCTCTCACCTGCGCTGCCACTGTAGCCAAGTGCCCGAAGCCAGATCTTTCCACGGCTTATGTTTGTCAAGCACTTTCAACTGCTGTACAAAAAACAACTGACTTCCCAGTCAACTCAAAAGAGTGCATTACAGTGCCAGGTGAACCCACCTGAAAGAGGATTCAGCTGGCTCCTTCTTCATGACCTGAAGCAGCCTGGTCAACAAGCCTCTCTTTCCATCACACACAAGACTCCTAGAGCAGGAGAAGAAATTACATCATAAGTGGAAGGGCTGGCAAGCACCTTGCCTTGTAGAACACTGAATGCAGTCTCTTCTCCACAGCTTTCTATGATCAATAATTCAATGCATTCGCAGCCCAGAAGGCCAGCCGTATCCTGGGCTGCATCAAAAGAAGCGTGGCCATCAAGTCGAGGGAGGTGATTCTGCCCCTCTATTCCTCTCTTGTGAGACCCCACCTGGAGTATTGTGCCCAGTTCTGCAATCCTCAGCGTAAGAAGGAGATAGAGCTATTGGAACAGGTCCAGAGGAGGCTACAAGGATGATCAGAGGGCTGAAGCACCTCTCATACGAGGATGGGCTGAGAGAGTTGGGGTTGTTCAGCCTGGAGAAGGCTCCAAGGAGACCTTATAGCAACCTTCCAGTACCTGAAGGGGCTCCAAGAAAAAAAGGGAGGGACTGTTCACAAAAGGGTTGTAGTGATAGGCCTAGGAATAATGAGTATAAACTGGAGAGGGGCAGTTTTACGCTAGATGAGAATTTCTTCACCATGAGAGTAGTGAGGCCCTGGAACATGTTGCCCAGGGAAGTTGTGGCTGCCCCATCCCTGGAGGTGTTCAAGCCCAGGTTGGATGGGCCTTGGGCAGCCTGAGCTAGTGGGATGTCCTTGCCCATGGCAAGGGGGTTGGTACTAGCTGATAAACCCAACCTATTCTATGATTCTAACAAAAGCTCAGTATTTAGTATACAGTACAAATGCTGATTAATATTTCTACTGTTTCTACCAGTGGAAGAGTTCTCGTTGCCTTTGGTAAACATCCACAACACCTGCAACACAACTTCCAAATAAATCCCAATGAAAAATTCTTCATTTTCTCTCAAGAACTTAATGATTTAAAAAATATCAGTTCACAGCTTCTAGGAATGAGAGAATAGAAAAAAAAATGCACTACATTTGAGCCTAAGGGTGAAAGAAAAACACTTTTTTGGCTCAGCAAATGTAAAGGAAGCTCCAAGTTCCATTTAGGAGGCAGAGCTGAGTATGGAAACCTACATGCTACCCGAGGTAGCCTCCTTCTGTCTGTACTAGTAAAAGTACAGAGGCGGTAGAACTGTAGTACTACTTGTATTAAATAACATCTTCAGTGGAGCATCAACCTACAGTAAAAGCCTGTGCAGAAGCAATTCCTTGATCTCACATAGCAAGAAAAGCAACACAGAAAAAAAAGTGCTAAGAGTTTAGGCCAGAAACTGAGCAATCCTGCCTGCCTGGCTGTACCAACCATCCTGCAGAGGTCAAGTAAAGCGCTTCAAGTGCTATTCTACTCAGAAAACACCCCTACATGTGTATTCAGCAGATGCACTCAGGTTAATGTCCTGTGCCAGCACCTCTGCCAGGGAGCTGACAAAGCCCCTGTAGGAAGTGGTTTGTCTGGAACACAGCAGTCTGCTCTTACCAGCACATCCCAGAGGAATAAGAACCTTCATACAGCTGAAAAAAAAGCTGTTTACACCCTTTATCAGCTTCCTTTATGTGCTCCAAATTCCACCCTCCCTCTAAATATTTACTTCTTTCTGAGCAAGGCCAGAGAGGTACCTGTGCTCAGATGAGCCTGAGTAACACAAACACCATTTCTTCCCCATTAGGCACAGTATTATGATAATTATAACCTAGAAATCATCTTAAAGAACTCCTTTCTGAAGCAAAGCAAACCTGCAGACCCAATTGCTGCTGATACTCTGGGAGTATTCTGACAACTAAATTCTGTAAATGGTGTTTCAGCTTACAAGGTCTGTACATCAGAAGAACTTATCAAAGCAAAACAGTCAACATAGCAGATAGTCAAATATAACACAGCAGATTCTTTAAGTGGTTTAAGATGTTAATCTAATTTAGCTTATTCTAGTTATTAAGTGCTCTTAAAATAACAACTCTAAGTAGACACACTCAGATCTGTTTATGCAGACTGGAAATGTGTGCGGACTGCTCCTGAATCTCAAAGCTAAGATTTATCAGTAGCAGTGATCCATGCATTAGAGGGATCCCAGTTTACTTTCCAGGTCTACCCAAAATGCCTGTAGTGGGAAAGGCCAAACAGGCAGACCTAGCACCTGATAAGGAAGTCCAGATCATGAACTGAAATCCCCTATTTTAGGTTGCCTCGGTTTTTAAAATGCCTTATTCTGAGCATAATCAGACTTTGGATTTGCTAATGACCACTAACATCATACAATCCTAGGCACTTCCTGCTGAAGCAGGTCACTGAAATTAAAGCAGGTGAGGTGGACAGAAGGACCTCAACCAAAACAGGTGACCTCAAACCCCCGGTGTAAGTGTTTGCAAAAGACAGAAGCTGCTGATTTAAACCCTCTATTCCCCACTCACCTGTCTGTGTTGACAACTGCATCAACTTCAGGGATGTTGGCTTTATGGGAGATTGCACTCAGCTCATTAAGTTCTTGGCTATTTAAAAGGAGGTACTTGTTCCTAAAGCAAAACAGTTGGGGAGTAGGGAAGAAAAACATTAAGAATCCAAGAGGCAAGCAAACATGCAATTCCATGAAGAGTAAAGCCACATGCCTAGGGGAGCTGCAGGACCAAGCAATCAGCTTTCACTTCTCCAGCTCTTCACAGCCGTTCACCCTACACCTCTCACCACAGCGCACTCCCAAGCAAGGCCAGGTGGCTGCTGCTTCATAACCCTCCTCCGACATTTGCCAAATCCACGTTTCAACACTGACCAGCTTTAAGATGCCGGCTCTTTGCTGACTCATTCAGGTTCATATGGTTTGCTTTGTGAATATTCGCTTCTAGATGGCACTTGTTTTTCAAAGTCTCAGCAACATTTTGCTGAACTTCAACAGGCTTAAATAGCAAACTTGATCACAGCTCCCTACAGCCTCTCTCTGCCATATAGTGATTGTGCTCCTTATCAGGAAAAAACCTCAATTAGAAAGCAGAAACTGCAATAAACTACTCCATCACCCTGGTATTTTATTACTCTGAGCAAATCGTTTAGTCTGGAGGCATTTAAAAGCTTCATGAAATGTAGGAAAAAACCCACAGAATTTACATTAAATGCTCTATTCAAATACTGAACTTTTCTTAATGAAAACCTATTTATCTGTAAAATAAATTAAGTGCAGAACATGTCTGACAAAGCAGAAATGCAGTCCCGTGGCTCGCTATGATGGACTCCCTGCCCAGTGGCAGTCTGCCTCCTTAAAGCCCTCTCATTTCAAAGTGCTCAGAACCAGAGAGCAAAGATTTATTTACAGGAAACTTAAAGGAAAATAGGATGCTGTGGGGAGTGTCAGAGCATGCAAAGACAACCTATTCATCAAAACATAGCAACTGCACAGAGGATAAATTATTAGACCAGAAAGGTGATGTGGAGACCGTCTTGCTTCAAACACTATCTTCCAGATTAGTGGCCACTGAGATTGTCATGAGAAGCTCCTTTATATCTCCACCAAGAGGTTTCTGTAATGAAAATACAGCCTCTCTCCGTGCAATAAACAGTTCTGCAAGTTTAGTTTGTACAGTTTTACTGAAGTTAATATTAGCATGAGTACTTGCTCTCATCTTGTGCTCAGCTGACTCAGCTTATCCGTGATTTAATAGAAAGTTCACGTAACTATTTGTTCAAACCCCCTAACCAGATTCCATGCATTCCACTTGCTCAAGTACTACAGCTGAAAGATGTTTTCTGTTTAAAGAAGCCCGAGAGCTCTGTAATAACCACAGGAACAGGATCTAAAGAGATATAGGAAAACCTGGAGCGATGCCTGGGCAAACAACGTCTTGCATGGAGAACTTCTGATAGCTCAGCCTTTCCATTTTCAATACATCCAGCAGTGCCCCACTCTTAAAGCTAGTTACTTTCCAGTCATAAAGTCTGATATTTCAATATGCACACCAAACAGTACTACAAAAAGCCTACACAAAAATATCACCCTGGCTGTAGATAAGACCAGCTAGGCAAGCAGTGAAGGCATATACATATTAAGTGCAACACGCAAATGTTTGTATAGAACAGGAAATCATCTTGCAGGACTGAATCAGAGCAACTGGTCACTGACAGAATGCAAGATATGATTCTGCAAGGCAGAACAGAGCAACCTCTGTACCAGCAGAGGAGGTGTGCTTTTTCAGTAAAAGCATTAAAAGATAAACATAAATAAATTTGCATCACCCTTCAACTACTCGTGCAGAATTGAGCTTCCCAAGTATGTCTTTTGAAGGCAAATGGCACTTTTCCTTTTATTTCCAACCCAGGTTCCTAACAGTTAGCTGATAGCCAATTGTTCCCCTAACATTCTCCCATCCTGTTTAATCAGGTCTTCTCCACTGCTGGCATTTAGATCATAATTGCATCTTCCCAGCCCTTTCATAAAGGCAAAAGAGTACAGATTAACCTCTTCAGCAGTATGCTGCCTTTCACCCTGATCTTCCAACAGCTTCTGTTTCACACATGTTCCACTCTGAATTAAACCTGAACATGTCCCCACAGGGTACATGTGCTCTTGCAAGCATGCTGGCTCACTACCAAATCTCAGGGAGAAGACAGATAAATAGCATCATGAAAGCTGTGCCTCCTGATTTTTTCAGCTAGGAACTCTTAACTCATCACAGAAATGTTTCAGTTTGTTTCAACATGAAGCAACGTGGGCAATTTTAAATCACAAAGAGACACACTAAGACATGCCCACTGGAGAGCACAGCCTTAGCCTTTACAGAGCAGGTGCTGAAAGGCACAGAATGTTTGAATTGAGTGTAAGGACAGCACAATGTTCCACTCATACAGAGCCTGAAGCGTGCCTAGGAAACCCGTTGTAACTGCAACCAGGCAAATAATACCACAGCTTTTCATACTCACTCATGGTGATCACTAAAGCTCTGAAGAAGCCTCAAGAACTGTATCTTTAAAGTAATGTCCTAAAAAAAGAGAAGAAAGGTCAAGAAACAATTCCTTTAGGATTTTTTGGATACCATTAGTTTCCAAGCTGATGTGAAACAGTTGAACTGAAAGCCTATCCAAACCAAACCCATTTGGACAGCAGAGCAAGTGACTTGCATAAATGGAAAAGATTGCGCTTTGAGGCTTCCCAAAATGGAACAAAGTGGAGACTGCCTGCAAGTCTATGCACGTAACAGTCATTCCTTCTCACTGCAAGAGCAAAAATGCTCATCGCTGAATTGATTGATCTAATATATTCAGGTTAAGGGAAAAAAAAAATAACCTATCAACCCAAATTCTTCCCAAAACCTGTGATCCACTTTTTGCTCTGTGCTTCTCCTTCCTAGATCCATCAGCTGTTATTTCATGAAATGTTGGGCTTCTCCCTTTAGCCTCTAGGAACCACAGAATTTATCCCTCTCCCTGTTCCTCCTAATATTCAGCCTAAACCTCCCTGGTGCAACCTGATACCATTTCCTCTCATCCTAACCCCTGTTACTTGGGAGAAGAGCCCAGCACCTACCTCACTACAACCTCCTTTCAAGGAGCTGCAGTGTGATGATGTGGTCTTCCCTCAGCCTCCTCTTCTCTGCAGTAAACAGCCTCAGGGCCCTCAGATGCTCCTCAAAAACCCCCTTCCCCAGCTTCACTGCTCTTCTTTGGATTTGCATGTCTCTACTCATTTCTTGCAAAAGCATCTTGCAATGCAACTCCTCAGAATTACACGATAAATACGAACAAAATCCAAGACAGAATGTAAAAAGTTACTTACTGGGCTACAGTCACAATTTTGGTTGTGTCCATGCAGAACAAAGATTGATGTTGAATGCTTCCTCCAGATCAGTTTGTCAAACAAGTTATTGAGGCCAGGAATCAGTCTGAACTCTGCTATCATTTTATGAACCTGGAAAACAAGAGAAATAAATACTCATTTGCTGGAGCCTCAAATACAGATACAACATGGCCTGCTAAACAGATCAGCACAATTGCATCATTCTCTATCAAAAGAAAGTGAATTCTTTTAGTAAACAGTACATGTTTGTGTGAACATACACGCTAATCATGGTGCAATACTACAATAGTTTCCAGTTGGTGGTCATGGACAGAAAATACGTATTTTGGGAGAAAGCTGTTAGCCAGTGCTTCAATCAACCTCTGTGCTTGCTGGAAGCAACTTCGGACATTGGGAGAACACTTACAGCACACTGAAAAGATATCTCTACGAACTTATGCATCACAAAACTAAACTGAGCATATTCTGCTGCCAATCATACTAACGCTTTCTGGTTCACATGGCTGACGCCCAGGCAATCCTGATGATTGCCAGATTACTCAGGTTTATTTATCGGTCTGCCTTCCAACCCAGGACATGGTACATCAGGACATGTTTGAAATGGGCTATAGAGTCATTCATGTAAGAAAGCTAATAATTTTGGTGTGAACAGCTGCTAAAATAACTTCAGTCCAAACTTTGATACTTTTGATGTAAACAATTTGGAAGATAAGGAACAGAAGTGGAACTCTCATCAGCCCTATGCCTCTAACAAGCGATATCCCTTGAGACATAGGGTGAATTAAAACCAAGGACAACTGGGAAGCCCAACATGCTGGAAAAATCAAGTGCCAAAGCTGTAATAGACACATTCCTTAAACTCAAGTCATTTAAACAATAACTCTGGTCACCCCCAAGATGCAGAATAATAACTAGCAGTATTTCAAGCAAATCACTGGCTTGTTCTAGTTCCTCAAAAACCTGAACTAATCAAAAATATTTGAAGCCAATGCCATTTTACAGATTTTCATTCTCATTCTTTCTCACAGCATGGCTGATGACCTTTTGCATTCCACTTGACTGTAGCCACCAACTTTTCCATCCCATTCCTGCAGCAGGGCACCCCTGAACATCACACCTGAGGAAGCTCACAGCTCCTCTCCACCTCACTCACACCATCCTGACAGACTGCAAAGCCTGGAGTCCTTTGGAGCTCCCTTATTTTAAAATGTCCTTGGACACTTTGATCTAGTCACAGGCTTCCAACAAAAACAGCTCTGCAGAATCTCCCTGAACAAAGCACTCCCTGTAGTCCCCATCCCTCAGTGGCCAGCGTGGCACAAGCACAACAGGATGAAACCAAGCATGCGAGCTGCCTGCTCAGCCCCTCAGTAAAAGAGAGGCTCTATGCACATAATTTTAACTCCTTTGACTTTGTCCTGCAGAAATTAATTTCACATGAATTGCTTTCTATTACTTTCTCACTACTAAAACTATCAGGAGCTTCTGCTGCCTGCAGTTTGGCTTACTATAGCAGGGATAAGTAAATCAGATGACTGCCTTTCACCACGATGCAGACACGCAACACAGCCTAGAAAAAACAAGAGAGTAATTCAGAATGTGGCCACAAGGAGAAGGAAGCAAAGGCACAGATCTGCAGGGAAACACCTCTTATCCCTGAGGGTGGGATCATCCCCAGTGTGGCAGCAGGTAGGAACCAAGTCACTGCTAGCACAGTTAGCCAGTTAAAACTTTTTAACCGCTAAGTCAGCTAAAAACAAGGACTGGGAGCAAACATTCAGCAATAGGCTGAGTTTGTTAGGAAGCTGCATGATGCCTCAAGCAATGCCAGACCACTGATGATCATAGCTGACTGAAGCAGGTTTGTGATGCCCTTTAAAAATTCTATGCAAAATTATCGTAATTTAAACCCAGAAAGATCTTTGGGTGTTCAGACTGGGAAACTGATATCACAGATCCTGTGCTTTTATTTTCTCATAGACAAAGAGAACACAGGATGGTTTAGGTTGGAAGGGACCTTAAAGATCACCCAGTGTGAGCGTGCTATTGCAGATACTGCTGCTCCCTGCTTATTGGAGCTTTCCACACAGAACAGCTCAGCTCTAGTTCTTAATCTGACAGTCTCTCAGGAAGAGGAATGGATTCACATCTGCCACACAGTCTCTTGAAAACTTTATATCTATTGAAGCACAAAGGATATATCCTGTGTTTCAAAGGCAGTGGATTTTACAAAAAAGCACAGGCTCTGGACAAAAAGCTTTTGGAAATGAACTCAGACCTTTCCAGAATGCAATTCCAGTCCTGAATCAGCCCTCGAGAAGTGAATTGCATGCCAGCCTTGGACAGTTTCCTCGTTTACATGGAGGCAGAGGCAGCACAGGGAGAAGAGTTAATTAAAAAAGCAAGCTTCAAAGCTATTTCAGCTTCATCCTTTCTACCTTGTCACATTTGACAGTGACACACCAGAGCTGACGCAGGGAAGTAAGGAAACTGGCACTTCCAGCTCCCAAATAGGCACTGGCATGATGAGTGCAAGCTGCAAGTAGTTTCTGCAGTATCTATAAAACTGCATTCTTGTGGTGAAATCAGAAAGGGATGAATTATCTGACTTCATACAATGGAAAAAATGTCATTCCAACAGATCCATGTTCTGGTAGTTCCAGTTATGGCTTGGGCTTTTTTAAGTTCTATTTTATGCCCAACAGAAACAGTACTTCCAAAAGGAATGACAATGGGATTATGAGTTTATGAGAGTGATTGTGGTTTCTGCAAGAATCGCTGTTTTCCTCTGGTTATTGCTGTACACAATCTATTTATTTTTAATGCTGAGTATCCATTTGCAGGTTCACAGTGAAGAGTGAACAGGTTAGCTATGTTCAGGACTGTACTACAAATACACTTCTATTTAAAATTCCGATTTAGACTTAACACACTGCCCATGGCAAGTATTTGTGATCCCTATACAGTAGGAGGTCACTAGCAAAGAACAAAATATTCAAGATAAATGTGCTCAAGCAACAGCCCCCCAACACAGCCACTCTTGCCTAATACAAGAGCCCTTCAACAACTCAAAACAAATTGATCCTCCCAGTCTCTAGGGCATCCAAATGCCCCTGCTATTCCAAGCTGCTCTGCTGAGCTGAGGAGTCTACATGTGTTGGAAAACTGTCAAAACCATACCAACAGATCGCTCTTCTTTCCCCACACAATGTGCTTTTGACAAGTTTATAAATCAAATTACGGCCAAGCTACAGTGATTGGTTCTCCATAAGCCTACGTGAGGCAGGGAACAGATTATTTTTCATTTTGAAAGCAAGAAACACAAAAGGAATAGATGAGTGGGATTTCCAGGCAGCGCCTAGTTCAGACAGCACTGAAGTGTATCCTCCCAGCTGAGACTTTAACAACACACTCACTCACTCACCCCAGAGACATGGGAACTTACTCCAAAAATCACCCACTCACAAAGTATGCCAGAGGATTTCCAAAACTGAGCGCAGCCAAAGAAGGGGAAGGCTGAAGGGGCTCCATCCAAGCGGCTCACGAGTTAGGGAAAGAAGTTTGGTTGCAGCTCCCACAGCATCCAGGTACGTCCACATACTTCGTTACACACAGAGACACGATGCCTCATCCAGGAGGCATTCTCCTGCATCCACCTTGCAGCTCTGCAGAGACAGGCCACCCCTGGCACTGGTCAGCACAGCTCATGACAAGCTCTGCCCCAGTGGCTCATTCTACATCTCAGCAATGAAACATGCCTGTTTGTACATGGCTGCAATGATGAGATCTGCCTGGCTTTATGCCTTGAGCTCTGCCCGTTACGTTTCTGTGTCCATGACCTAATTAATAAGCACCTGGGGCTAGAGAAACATCAGCTTCTGCCTGCAGTGATCATTAACAAGTGCTCACCTGGTTCCTTTGCCTCCCCATGAGCAGCACACAGAGAACATACAACACCTCCAGTTTATACATGATCTCATGCATGATCTTCATGGACTGTGGAAGCTGCGTTCTTGTTGAAGTATTGGCCAACCCACTTTCATCCGAAGACTCTGAACAAGATGGCAAAGATGTGAGCCCAAGGCAGCTTCAACAGGAAAGGATTTGTTATAGTTATTACTGACACACTGAAATACTGCAAATACAAGACCAGCACCTCTGCTTGAATCTTCTTCTCAACCAAAACCAGTGGTATACAACAAATAACCAAATTAAATCAAGCACTACAGAAGAGAAAAACAGAGTTTTTTATAATTACTGAATTCTTCCATAATAAGTTAAATGGAATGGTCTATCTAAAAATAAATAGGATCACCTCTATGAACTAACAGACTACTGCACTAGACATGGCAGAACAGGTAAAAGAAGTAGGGGTGAGATTATTAGAAGCATTAACTACCAATCGATTTATACTTCATACCTCAGTACCAGTATATTTAGGCCACCATTAAATAATGTTCACAGCCCTGTCTACAACTATACTAAGGACAGAAATAGGATTTAATACGTCATGGTTGTCAGTGGAAAACGTGACAGAAATCATGAATGACACAGAAAAAGTAAACAGGACTTAGTGAAACTTGTGTAGTTCAAAAAGGAGTTGGTTATATGTTGTGATGAACATAAGCTAAGTGATGAACTGCCCCGCCACAGGATAGCACGAACACTTTCTGAACCCATGTGAAGAAACACTAAGACGCAAATACACAAAGGAAGGAAAACCATCAAAGGCTAAAACATACAGACTTCACTTCTGACTCAGAAGTCCCTGAGCCACAAGCCACAGGAGACTGAAGCAGACTCCTGGGAAAGTACGTCTAGGTTTGCTCGCTGGATGATGTGGTGGGTCAAGAGCTGTGACTAGGCACGTTCCACCTCAGCAACATCGCTTTGTGAGTTCTGTTCCAAAGTACCAATCGCTTCCCAGTTTCCACCATCTGGTGGAATGCCATTTGAAAGGCAAAGGAACACATAGCAGACGCTGAAGAAGGTTAAGATAGGCATCAGCTAACGGTGGCTAGAGGAATGCAAGCCAGATACCTGTACTGCTCTGCTCTGCCTCCTCATTTGCCACTCTCATCAGCGCATCGAGTACCAGAGCGTTGTCTAGCCAGGTGTACCATTCTTCCAACTCTTGGAGGAAGCTGGAAGTACCTGTTGTTTCAGACACTTTCCGTGTTGCTAGTTTGCACAATCGCTCAATGAAGCCTGGAATATTCAGAAGCGTAGCTGAAAAAGAAAAATAATTTTACTATGATTTTAGATCACTAACACAGTCATCATATCCTCCGTAGCACAAGGTACCACAACATCTAAGTTAGTAATACAGAAGAGTACATATGAACAAATTCCATCTGGTCACAGAGACCCAAAGATGGAAAAAGTCTGCACACTCTCCCTATTAAGGGCTGGAAGAGAGTGTACATAACCTGAGCATAATTCAATCAGTACTAAACTGGTTTGTGTTGGACTTACACTGGAAAAAATTTAGTTCTACCCTACTCTAACTGCTTCTTTCCAGCCAATTCCCTTTTGCTGGCACTGCTGTTTTCGAGTCCACTGTGAATCAATACCAAGGAACCGATCTGGCTGAAAATTAAGTTGGCAGAAATAAAGCAGCAGCCCTGGGAAGGGGCAGCTCCATTTGCCCCTCCCTCTGCGCATTGCCACCCCCTTCATTGTACCTCCTGTGGTGCTTGTCCTAGCAAAATGAACTAGCTCACTACAGCAGCTGGGCGTGAAGCTGTTAGCTTTTTAAGTACTAATTCCCTGAATTAGTTCATGGGGGAGCAAAACAGATGGGAAGACATGACAGCAGCCCAAAGTATTGTTGTGGAACCGCACCCTTTGAAACAGCAGTTCAAGGACAGGAGTCGCTGATCTGCAAAACACCTGGGGCGCTTGGGGAGATGCTGGAAGTTGCGTTTTGTCCTAAAGTTTTCATAGAATAACTTAATAAACAGGACCTGTAATTACAGATACACAACTAAGTCCACATTTCACTACACACTTGCAGATGAAGTAGAAAAGGACACAGAATTTGGCAATGAACATTATGTTAAAGAGTTGCAGGATTCTGGCCATTGGTGCCATCTCTGAGAATAAGCTCCCTGATCAAGTTTTTAAGATGGAATATGCTTTGCAGTCTTAGATAAGGTCTCTGACTGCGCAAACGAAAAACACTTAAATGTTTGCTTGGCTAAATTCAGTTCTGGAGAATCCACGCTTATTCAGTTCAATTGATTTAAAATAGACTTTGTACCAACACCTACACATGCTTGTCCACTGCTCTTCACAAGTAAGCTCTGGCAATGGTAGGGCAGAGGCCAGTACAGCCCCCTTTGAAAATTCTCTGCTTCTGCCTCCTGGATGACGCTATCAGACTCTTACTGGATGCCACAGAGGTGGCAGCGGTTACAGATTTTTATGTTCATAGCTAACACAGAATGTCAGAAGATGGGAGAATCAGCTCCAGCCTCGTTTTCTGCACTTCTCAAAATTGTTTGATCTGGGCCTATGCATATGTCTGCTTCAGACACTCAAAAGCTTTTCAGAGTTGTAAGAATTGCAAACAGCAGATTCTGCCCTTAAGGGTACTTTAATTTAAATGTCTTGTCTAGAAGGATGAGTATGGATTTAAGACCTACACATCTGAGAAGTACTCAGCAAAATAAGGAAACCCACACTACAGCCAAACTTCAAGCTGAGATTACATCCAGAGTTCCAAGGCCAGTGTAGTAAGGGTAATTAAATATACTTTCTTTCTTCATAAAGACAGACATCCTGCTCAGGAGAATGCCAGATGAAATCAGAAAAGGAGCTGTTCTGACAGCAATCACACTACATGCGGCTATAGTTCAGGAATTCATATTCTAAGCAGGACATGGAATTACTGAGAATTGTCACGGGGAAGGCCATAAGAGTGATGGAGGGACAGAAAACAAACCCAATTATTTTAAGCCAGTTAAGTTGATAAGAGAAAGTTGAAGTGACAGAAATTCACTCACCTAATTACCAACACCATATGAACTGAAAGCTACAAAGTAAGTTTCATTAACAAAAAAGACTGCTTCTAGGAAAGTGCTTGAGAGAAGTGAATAAAGAAAAATGCTTGGCAAGACAGAATGCTTACAGTATCCTCTAGAAACACATGCTACAGATGTGACACTGAGAAGAAGGCAGCTTTACAAACTGTTGAGGTGGTTCTACATTTGCTTACAACGCAACAACTACCTTGATTAATCTCAGCTCGAGAAGGACCCAGGTTTCTTTTCTGCTGGGCATTCTTGGCCAGCAGCGTGTGCTTATCATCGCTTCCTGTGTCGAGTTCAGAAATTGTGACAGCAAGGATCCTGCAGAAGGTCGCAAGCTGCTGCTGATCAAAACTGGACACAAGGCTCGCAAGATTGGGAATATCATCCAGTTGTATCATTTCCTGTAGGAGGCAACATCAGTTGAGTAAATCATATGTGACATTCAATAAAGGAACACAGACATTGCCAGAGGGCAGCAGCTACAGGCTCTTCCCTGGCCAGATCTGTCTTATTTCAGTGTTAGCAAAAGAGAAGCAGTCACTGAAGTGAAGAGTCTGAAAACACCTGTGATTTACAACTGATGTCATTTATACTTATCATCTCAAGAAGTATAGATATCCATCTCTTAAAGGTTTCAAGTATTTAAGTCAAATTTTGAGGGCTTTTCTTTTTTAAAACTATTTTAACAAATTGGATTTAGATATTACAAAGTTTCAGTTTAGTTTTCCACTTCTCTATATTCCCTATGAAGTGCACAAATAAGAACTGATGCCTTGATTGTTTCTCCTCAGTCTTTTTCATCAAAAGATATTAAAAAGATATTGAAAACAGTTTTCAGCATTTCTGTTTAGATAAATTAGGCTTGTTTCTTATCTCAGGAAGTAAAATCCTTCAACTTTACTCTAAAAAAATAATAACAACTTACAGAAGCCTGACCGTCTCCACAGAATCCAGAGACACCCTTCATTCAGGGCTTTCCCAAGGTTACACCTTTAATACTTTCTTTTGCACCACATCAGGCCACTAATCCGTAGTGACACAGGCAAGGCACTTCCATACATGCTGGATTTTTGAAGACTTAAGTGCCCTGTTTGCCCAGCCTACACCTCCAAGTGATCTCAGAGAGGTGACAAGTCCCAGTGAAAGAATGAGAAATACAGGAAACCCTCCAGACGTCAGGAAGGCTACTGAAATATCTTAAGTGTAATCAGAAGGCAAGCATGAAAAATTAATTTGTGAGGTTCACTTTCTTTATTTGAAATACTGGCTGTACTTTACTGAGAGCTAGGCACTCACTCCCCACCACCCTCTGCAACCTATGCAAAAACTCAACAAGTATGACAGCATGTGCATAATTTGACTTCTGTACGGAATATGATTGAAGTTAACGATCACTGAACAGTCAGGCTTCAGATAAGCTACAAGAAATGCGAATGCTGGCTCAAAGGATTATCTTCAGCAATTCTTCAAAGAAACAGCTGTCTTTCCTCTTCTAGTCTGAAAAGTCGTACAAATAAAATTAAGAAACCAGTAATTAACCTTTTTAACTCCCAGGATATCTTCAATGAGTGTTGCAGTTTGTAGGAATGTCTTTTTGTTTGTCATCAGTGTAAACAGGAACAACACAAAGTCGTTTCTTTCTGCCAATCGCCTCGTGACTCTTTCCGTCTAGAAAAACAGGGAGATGCACACAAAGATGCAGAGTCAGACAAGTCTCATGATAGACGTACATGCAGGACAGTTTTACAGATGATGCGGTATTGAATTAGCTATTCCTGAAACCAGGAAACACTGTGTTTATGGTGACCAAAACTAACTCTAGTCCTTGTTTGAAGTTAACATGACACTTGCAAAAACTACAGACTCCAAGATGAGAGGCTTCATCGAGGCAGTTGTTTACTTGACTGAATCAAAAGTAAACATGCCATGCCTGGAAATACATGAGAGGCTTGTCTCTACTTTCCCATACAAATTATAACAAGCTCCTTTTTATGGTATGTAAATGAAATCCCCAGATTCCTCCTCAACGGCGAGCATCGCTCTCAGCTGGGCAGCATGTGAGCAATCAGAATCAAGTGCTGGCCATAATAAACTCAGTGATGAGCCCAAGCCATGCTAAAGCATGCACTAGGGTTTGTCACCGAGTTCATTAAGGCCAGCTTTCATGCTCTGATCATTAAAGACAGCTTTCATTCTCTGATCTCTTGGTTAGTGCACAGCCAGTCTCTTCTGGAATTAACTGTAACTAAAAACTACATCCTTAACACTTCCAAATTGTCTGTTCCACAACTGACAGTGCTCACAGAGCTAAACCAGCTCAGATTCTTCCTGAGTATTTACACACAAACATAAGAACAGTTAATGTTGCACACAAGCCATTTCAGTGACCCTGAACACCTGTCTTTCAACACAGCAGTAAAACTGAAGTGAATTAAAACAATTAAAACAGCTGTTCTATAAATTGCAAACTTGTTTCTTGGCATATTATGCTATTGCCAGTTTGCAAATGTTGCATTACCTGTAGCTGGAAAAAAAAAGCAAGCATTCCCTTTCTTCCCGCTCCTGTGTGTACCCAGATACATAGTAGGGCAAACATGGTCTATTAAGACTCAAACTCTTGAGATGATGTCGATGTTTTTGGACGAGCTTCAAGCCAGTACCTACCTTTATTAAATTTTTTATTAAACAATGCTCCTTAGGTTATGACATAATAAATTGTGTAATTAAACAAACAATCCTAGGATGTTCCCTGCATGCCTAATCTAAAGCATGTGCTTTTAACTTCAGAATTTTAATGGTAAGGTATTTCAAAAGACCTTTAGCCCACCATCTTCCTTAGCACTGATCTGCCATCAACTGAACTGAATATTCAGTACACAAAGGAGCTGCAGGATCAAACTTAACCCACTTCACCACCACTGAACCTGACTAGCGGTATCTAAGCTTAGCAGGCATCCATTTCCAGTTTCAAGCTTAAAGTCTGAATACAACAAAGACTGACATGGCTTTCCTATGTAAATACAGATATTGGAAGATCCAAACGATGATTTAACAGCAATCATTTCAGTAACAGATAAAAATACAGGGCAGTATGATATTTAACTCAAGGAATTGTAATGACAGCCTCAAATTAAGCTTAAATTATGCTTAAAAGAGTCTGCAGGTTGCCTTATTAAGTTCCACATGTAAAAATCACCAGTGAGTAAAAATTCCACAGCCGTCATACTTACACATATACAGGTGTTGTACAGTATGCTTAAACAGTCCTTGATGAGGTCATCGCTTACTGCAAAGGTGAAAACAGATAATCACTAGCTAGAATTGCCAAGGAACACTACCTTCCACGGTAGGGATATGAACAACTATTAAATGTGTGAGAATTTCAGACTAATCTCAGATAATATGTGCAAACGTCTTGGAGGACAGAAACCAGAGGCAGAAACACGCTATACCAGTTCACATCCTTTCTTTTAAACCTACAGTCTGCACTGTCTAGGACTAGAGCCAGAGATGTACTTGGGGTCTGGTGCACTTCTTAGTCACACACAAAAGAAAACAATAGGGGTCAAAGGAGGTATGAAAAACATCATAAATCAACTCAAAACCTGTCAATGAGACACGTATTAGCTCAAATTATTAAGCACGGGATGGGGGAAAAGGACAGCTCACGCTGTTTTCTCCACACAGCATCAGGAATTCATAGAAAAACTTTCAATTTTGTTTACACCAGCACTTTCATATTTAAAATATGTTTTCAGTACAAACATACAACAGCTGCCTGTAGCTCAAGTTCCAGTTACTCCACCTTTGAAGTTCCCTGGCAGACGGGCATGGAGCATACCATTACATTTCCTTTCCTTGGAAGGGTTCAGGGAACGAGCAGAATCACAGACAGGAGAAATGAAAACACTAAACTAAAGCTGCTCCAGCAGGAAAACTGCACTAAAGCCACTGTGCCCTGTAGGCAAATTCTCCCCACAGCAACTTGGAAATCAGCACTCACTATGACCAGGTCAGGAAAACAGCGCACACTCCATTATCTCAAAGTGTCTAGAACACCTATTACATAAACAATGAGTTATTATTAATAACTGTTAACTGTAGCTATAGTCATAGTAAGCATAACAGCTTCCAGCTTGCAGATTCACTGCTGTGAGAGAAGTATGTTATGCTCTGACTCCATGAATACTCCTGAACTGTGCTTTGCAACAGGTGACAACCCCAAGTCCCATCATGAATCAGTACTACAGAGAACAAAGAAACCAGTGATTCATTTAGGAACAGGAAATTGCTGGTATGGAAAGAGAGGAACACAGACATAGAATAATTTCTGTCTGAATAAGGACACAAGGCAAGAATGAAAATAGATAGAAATATATTTTACTTACTTTTCTGTTTCTTTTTCTGTGTAATAAGAGTTGGCCTCATGAGAATTTCTACTAAAAGCTGTAACAACAAGATAAAGAATTAAGGAAATAATCATTGGGATACAAATAACCAATGAATTTGTCAATGACAAACCAAACTTAGACTGTCTCTGCTGAAGTCAGAGGTGAATAATGGAAGCATTATCAATCAAAAGCCCACTGGTGTCAAAATTACACTGATGAAAAATAACTGTATTTCCCTGAATAAATAATAACAGTTGTATAAAACAACATCGCACTGGCAATTTTTAAAGAATTTGAGTCTGCAAAGAATGTAACTCCACAGATAACATCAAGGATGGCTATCATACATGTCCCAAAATCATGACTCTTAACAATAATCTGCAAAGATATGCAGATTTTACAAAGGCTCTCCTTGGCTCTTGCTGGGCTGCAAAATACATTTCAGGTCCAGACATAGTAGAATGTAGTTGCTCTAAATTTTAATCCCACCAAGAAAGAGCAAGTCACTGCTTATATACGTGCTCCTTATGCAGATACTCAAATATACATTTACACCTATGTGAAGTGTTTTCTCATTTCTATTTAAGGAATGGCACAGTTAGCTTTCAAAGAACAGGCCTATGGTTCTGACAGATGCAGAACTGATCTGTAGCTGTCCTACCTCATTACCACTGGTTTATTTCAAACCATTGAAAACCAGCAAAACAGCAGTCTATTTAACAATGACTTAGCCACTAGAAGAAACTGATAACTCCTGCAAGAAGTAGTTTAAAAATTCAGTTTAAAATCGTTAAGAGCAATGCAGGCATCACCCAGTCAAGTCATGCCAACTGACTGACATTTTACAACTAGTTCTATTTGTGTCCACTTAACTCTTCTTTTAATGAACTACCTAACAGACATAGAAGAAAACATCTTATGGCACTCCTCACATTTTAAGGGCTGCCTAATAAATAAATAGGCAATTTAAAGAGGAATATTCATAATATTTGTAATGGTAGCTGTAGCAGTGATGTGGTGCTCGTGTTAATGGCTTATGTTTTAGGAGGGGAATACACACCTCCAAGGCTTAGTACCCAGGACAAACATCCAAAGATACCCCTGCACACTGCTCTTCTTCTGAGAAAGAACCCCTACTGCAACAAGCCTGTCTGTTAAGGTTGGCTGCATGGTCATTCCTGCCTTGCCAAAGAGGGAACCTTTTCACCTAATATTTACTTTTCCTTGTCAATACTATAACCCACCATGTATTTATCACCTTATTCTTGCAGAACTGGTATGCTCCTCGCATACACTCCAGGGACTGGACTGCAGTGGTGTGAGACACTCCTTGGAGAGGGCTTTCTTCAGCCATCCTACTGAAACTACTGCAGTATGCAGCAAGGAAAGTCCAATGGCAGAAAGAGAACAGGTAAGAGGGCACCTCACCAGAGGCAGAAGGGGCAGAAAGGGAGTTATGAGATCTTATTTCTTGGAATAGCATTGCATTCAAGTCCAATGTCCACAAGACTCATGTATTTATACTCTCAGGTAATACTTTACATTTATTCATATAAAGGTAGGAGAAAGAAGTGTTTTTTTTCTTCCTTGATGTAAAGGCTGTCAGAATCCAAAAATAATTCTAAGGAATACACTATCATACATTCTAACACAGAGTGAACTGCAAATTTAGTGTCCTTTGAAATTCCTCATGCTTCACAGTTTGAAATGCTGCAACACGGGATCAGTACGTGGCAAATTGGACTATTTCCCGTTCAAGTCCTGCGGTAGGATTTTCAAAACCACATAGCACTGGCTTCTGCCACTGCCTTTAACTGGACTGAACCCACTTCTATCAGTCAAAACTCTGGCCACAGTACCAGGTAATTACAGTGCATCTGACAATTATCACCTCTAGTCCAGAAAAACATCAACAAATAAATCCAACCAACAATCTAACCAATAAAACCCAATCGAATCCCACCACACAAACTTATTCTATGCATTATGTTAAAAGCACTTCTACAGGAAGTATCACTATTTCCCTTTAAAAACAAGGGAAATGTAGAACATTTTTATACAGTGTTGTAAATTGCTTGGGTAACTAAAGACTTTTGTCCTCAGTTGACAAAGCAGCAGCAACTAAACTAGTGCTGATTTCAAAACAACACAACCTAAATACAAGTTTTACTTAAGTAAAAGCATGTTAAGTGTAACAAGAAAGAAGTAGAAAAGACACTGTTTAGTTAAACCCAGAAAAAAAAGGAAGACAGTGTCAATCAGTTCATCGGAAAATACAACTCATACATTTCTAATGAAAGCTGACATCCCAGAGTCTGCCACCATAAAACTGAGCAAAGTTGGGTGTTTGTGTAAAGCAGAATTAAAACAAATAAAAAGATAAACTGCCAGAATGTCTATGGAAACTGGGCAGCTGTGTTTAGGAAAAAAAAAAAAACACCACCAACTTTTCCCTAGATGAAGCAGTCCTCATTCCAGGCCAGCAACAAACAGAGCAAACCTGGGTAAGTGCACCCTAGCAAGTTTTAAAACCTGGAAGCAAAGCTCTCATTGCCCTAGTACCAACTAAAGCATTTGATCTCACAACCAGAAACCATCAGAAACTGTTTTCCCGCAGACCCTAGAGGGCTCACTTTTTCTGAGGTAAAAAATGACCACCTCAAGAAACAGACAGGTCTTCTATATCACATAAGCAGCAGCATCTCACTTCCAAGGTATAATATCATCAGAAAACAGACCCTTTTCACATTTTGATTAACAGAAAAAGAGACAACTCTAATGCTTAACCTCAAATGCGTAAAGTCATTCTGTAGCTTGCATTTCAAGGCTTCAAAGCTCTCAAAGACCTCACTCAGATTTTTCAGAATGTGATAATCATACAGAAATTAAGAAATTGTGATATTGTTAAAAAAACCCCACACTTACATCGACGCCTCCAAATAAATCAAATGTGTATGTATTTGGGAAAGTGGACTCTTGAGCAGCTTTTCTATCTTCTGTAACAAATGCCATGGCTTCCATTGAAAGAAGTGGAGAAATTTCCTGCATGCAGTTAAAAAAATAAATTATACAGTTCAAAAAGAAAACTGTTTATCAGTACAAACACAATTGTTTTTGACTGTCTGCATGACCTACTTTTATTTTTTTATTTTTTCTATTTTCTATTTCTACTGAGTAATCACTTCATGAATTCCCAGCTCCCATCTACCAGCCAATTCATAGAATGAACTCACAGATACTATCATGCAAACAGAATATAATCACAGTAGACTTTAAGGAAATCAATAACACAATAACTCCGGGCTTTCAGGAAGAACAGTGAAGGCATTACCTTTAAGATGCTTTGGCACTGGGAGAAATCACTGTTCGGGTGGCTATGCTCATACAGCTTTTGTAGCAGTAAGGGAATCCCATTCCATTTTGCCTGCTTATCTCTTTCCTTTAACAAGGCCTCTGTAATCTGCAACAAAGGAAGAGGAGCATTCCTGTGTCCAATGTTTTACAATCAGGAAAATAACCTTAACACCCATCAATATCATGATATCACAGAAAAACCAGATGATTGTAGAGAGTTTGAGAAAATACAGCACTTCTTTCCATGCAGCAACTCACCCAGGACTGGTAGCTTCAGAATTTTACAGGTGATCCAAGTATCTTGAGCAGGACAGGGCTTAAAGCAGACGTTATCATTTAGAGTACTTAATCGCACTTCATATTTTTATATTGACCATATATTTTTAAATGGGAACATAGAACATATTAGTCTAAATAATTCCATTAGTAGAACTCCGATTGACAAGTCAGTAAGGAGGAAATAGGTGCCCTTGACACCATCCAAAATTACACTAGTCTGAGGTAGAGAGAACAGAGAAGATGGAAAGGTTTCATTACGGTTACATTCAGCTGGTGATGAGTCCCTGAAGCCGTTATCGATCATAGCAATGACCCAAACCCCTACAATTTACAGGCAGGCTCCAGAAGGATCTATCAAAGATACAGTGAAAATTTCCTTTGTAGGCTGGTTATAAACAGAGAGTGACAACTACATCAGCAGGATAACAACACTGGAATCATCCTCTGGGAAGCAGGCTGCAGTCACAGCAGAGAACACTCTAGCATTTGCTACTGCATTTCTGTAAACTTCCTCCAATTTTCTGCCTTCTCCACAAAATATATATACAGAAACCCTCAATATTCACCATTATATTTTACCATCAAAAAAAAAATTAAGTAGAAGCACAAGACTACAAATAAATATAATAAATCTGCTTCCACATAAGATGTTTTGAAGCCTGAACACTCCCAGGTTACAGCCAGCAGATGCTGTAAAGGAGAAGCTCTTTGTTACAGTTTACCCACCAGTTAATGTTGATCAAAATTCTCCCCCCTTCCTTAATGAGACTCCAGATGCACCGAGACCAACCCTGCAACAGGGACTTATCCTTGTACAGAAACACAAAGGCAGACAAAATAATTACACCCAGCAGGATTTCTGGCCGATTTTACAATTTTTTTTCACATGCCCTCCAAATAAAAAAACCAAAATACCACATCCCCAGTCCTCAGCCCAGCAAGACTGCATCTCTGCAACATTTGTGAATCTCCTCCTGCTCCCAGACCCCAACCTCTCAGCTCCCTCATTCTGCACAAGTCACTTCGTGCACCCTTCTGTGCTTAACCTGCATTGCTTCCCTTCTGCCTGCTGAAACGTTACTGTTAACAGCCAGGAAATCTGGCTTCTTATTGTTTCAGCCAAGACATCCTTCTCAGATACACCTCAGTGTACAGTCTGAGGGCCATTCAATCCGAATCAGACAATCATATACAAATATACTCCAATTTCTGACTGGGAATTTAATCCTGCTCGTCTGCAGACAGGAAGGGCAGAAAACTGATGCAAACACACAACCGCTCACCACTGGCAACACTAGCTACTATGGGTCCTTGCTCCTTTTGTGAGCTTCCCAGACACTCAGGGCTCTTTCCTGATACAATACTCAAAATTGCACTTAAGTAAGAATTTTTGGGCTCTTGAAGTATCAGGCTTTCTTGCTAGAAGGAGTGACTGAAGAAGCACAAGCAAATCTGTGACACAAGACTCTCCAGTTTTTAACTTTTCTCTGCTTTTGAGTAAGAGTAACCAACCAGTATCGATTCCTCCCAAGGAGGCCATTCATGCAACAAATGGCAGGAGGACACCAGAAAGTCAAAATGGCTTCTTATTGTCTGGGCTGCGGGTAAAGGGTCAGCTCCTTTGAAGTCACAAAATTCCATTTCTCCTCAAAATACCCAGTACAGAGAGAGAAAGAGGAGTTCTACCACTGCCTGATTTCAGGCCTGGGAGGAATACACAGCCTCACAAGCAGTGGGAGGAACAGGATTAATTGCTGGGTAAAGTGCAAAGAATGCACAGCAAAATGCCAGGGAACAAATCCAACTCTCCATCTCCAGCTGATGTGGAAGATACCACAGGCAATGATGACATGCATGGGCTGCAATCTTGGGTTCAAGTGGCACAGCACAGAATTCAGCTTCCAAGTGCTCTGAGAAAAGGACAAAAGCCCGTAATTGATGTTAAAACCTTGTCCTGGGCACAATACCACAGTTGTTCCTAGCAGGGAAACATCTCAGTTTGGGCAGGATCCATCTCCATTCTCATTTCTGCACTAGCAGGTCTTCCTCTCCCTGTCCCAGATTGAGAGTCAGTCACTTGTGCTGATCTGCAGAACTGAAATTCTGAGAGTGTGAAGCAAATGTTTCCTTGCTCCCATTTTCATTTAACTGCTTTCAAAAGAAAAGGTTAAAAAAAAAGTTTCTCTTGATTTAATACATGGCTTCGGTTCCATTGCAACCTCTAGGTTGTGGTCCCTGCTCTGTATTTATGAGGCTACCCAGGCTCTCAGTATTTCCATTATGGCAGGGCAGTATTTGCCAACGCAAAGATTTTGGATTCTGTGGAGGAATTAAAATTCAATTAAATTGTATGGAGCTGTCTTTCTTTACGACCATTTTGGTTAAAAACAGCATCTTATGGTTTCTGTAACAGCAGTTACTCAATGGTTTTCATTTATAAGCAAAGTCGATCTCCTTCTTGCTCTTTCTGGGCAGACATTGAGTAGTGATCAAAATTAGCAGAGTCTTTCGGGGCCCCTTTGGCTCTCCATCATTTTTTTGGTCTCATCCAAGCAGGATAAGCCCAATCTGACATTGATTTCTCAGTTTTCCCCATTCACACAAGCCAGAGAGCTTGCGTACAAGATTCTTGAGTTCAGATGCTACCAAACAAAAAGGGGAGGCTGCAGGAGCCCAGCAACAGCATCAATTAAAAGAAAGGCCTAACCTGAGTGATGGTTCCAGGGGATATGAGACGTCAGAGTAAACATCAATTTACTGGGCAAACAAAAGAGCCAGCGTCAAAGCTTCTCTCCCAGCCAGGTACAGTGAACCCAGCTGGTACAAACTCCAAGGCACGGCACAGTCACTTCTGAGCAGTTAGTTGGCTGTAACACACCCAAGTGTTAAATCACAACCTGAGGAAGGCACGCTGTGGCTCTCCAGACAAGCTGATGTTCCAGGCAGGAATCTGAAACAAGGCAGCACGCACCAGCACAAGCCCAGGCACAGAGCTCCCAAGCTCTGGCAGCCCAAAGGGGTCTGTTGGACACCCTTTTCCCACTGGCAGTTGCTGAGGGATGCTCCCCCAGTGCTCAGAAATCTGGCCAGCACCAGCCATCTCCCCTCCAGTGGTGCTGTGGAACCCATGGCACTGTGGCTTTGCTGGAAGAGAAATCAAACACTTCAGAGAGGAATTAAGTACAGGGTAAAAATTTGTTGTCAAGCCCATCCATAACTGCAAGGCAGCTCAGACTGGGTGGTTTTCTCCTTAAAGTCTTCCAAAGGACCGGAGCTCAGGATATCCCAGGAGATTACTCCCTCCACAGACTGGCAAATACCATAGGAATATTTTCCTGCTACAGAGTTTAAATAAATTTTGTGCACGATTTTTCATGAAATGACATAAAGGGCTGAACAAAGACACTGCACACAAATCTAGATGTCTTTTAAATTTCCTTTTAATCCTCCTGTGTTACAATTCCTTTAAAAACACTTCAGCATTTATTTGCATAATAGTCAATAAACAACTACGAATAATACCTAAATCTCCGTCAAGTTATATCATAGAATGGTTTGGGGGTTAGAAGGGACCTTAAAGTCCATTCATTTCCAGCCTTCTGCCATGAGCAGGGACACCTCCCACTGGATTAGGCTACTCAAAGCCCCCTCCAACCTGGCCTTGAATACTTCCAGGGATGGGGCAGTGACGATTTCTCTGGGAAACCTGGGCCAGGACCTCCCCACCCTCACAGGAAAACATTTCTTCCTCTCATTTCATCTCAATCTCCCCTCTTTCAGCTTAAAACCATTCCCCCTCATCCTATCCTTCCACCCTGATAAAGAGCCCCTCCCTAGCTTTCGTGTAGCAACCCCTCTTTAAATATTAATGCCTTCAACTACTGACCTAAACCCATCACTTGATCGTACCTTTCCTCTTTCACCCTCTACCTTCCTATGGATGTTCCTACCCATGTTCCTACCCATCCTCCAGGCTTTTTTGTGCCTGCGCCCCTCCACGTGGTCAGAACTGCGTTACAAGCCTTGCTACATTTGTTACAGACATAAGAGCTCTTCTAGTTACAACTGCTTCAAAATCCCTTCCCCTTTTGGTCAGATTTTTCCTTTCTGTTTGTGTCCCTACATTGTGACAATTTTCCCTGTCCTACAAAGCAAACCCCGTGTTTTCCTCAGCTCATCTCCACCACTTTCCTCAGCTGTGGACAGTGACACCTCTCCACAACCTCCCACAGCTACTGAAAAACTGAAGAACCAAGAGCACACGATGAAGGCCAGCATGCCATAAGCTAGCCCTCCCTTTGCTCTCCTAGAATCACAGAATCATTAAGGTTGGAAAAGACCTCTAAAATCATCCGGTCCAATCATCAGTCCAACGCCACTGTGCCCACTAAACTATGTCCTGAAGTGCCACATTTGCAGGTTTTTCAAACCCCTCCACTACTGCCCTGGGCAGCCAGTTCCAGTGCTTTACCACTCTTTTCAGTACAGAAATTTTTCTTGATATCCAATCTAAACCTCCCCTGGTGCAACTTGATGCCTTTTCCTCTCGTTCTATCCCCTGTTACTTGGGATGAGACAAACACCTCACTACAACCTCCTTTCCAGAGCAGGGATAACAGTTTTCAAATGAAATTGTGTCTTTATTTCACATTTCACTGCCTTGCTCAACACTCACCACAGAAGGGTGTTTTAAAAGTGTTTTCTGTGATCTTTCAAAAAGCAAAAACAGTGATTCAGGTGCCAGAGCGTCCTTCACAGCACTGAAGAATTCATGCTGGGATAGACTTTGCAGCTCTGACACTTCGGCTGTTCTTTTCCTTAGTTCCATTTTCTTTTGCAATCCTGCAATAAGTCAGGAAGATTGGAAGTTCCCTAAACAAAGCAGAATTCCCATTCCTAGTGTTTTGCATCCCCATTTCTGAAGTATTCAAATGGTCTAAAAGTTTAGAAGGATGGATCTCAAACTGATGCAAGCACATGATCTCTACATATTTTTAATGAAACGGAAGCCCTTCCATATCCTTCCCTTCAAAGCTTTTAGGCCGTACTTTTAAAAAGCAGGAAACTAATATTTATGTTATTAAATATTTAGTTTTCCTCTGAACAGCAATAACTTAGGACGTAATCCCTGACAGGCTGCCAGAAGAATGATTATTCAGTATTTTGGGGAGTGCCCCGTCATCTCAGCTTTTTATTGCATCTTCCTTTCCAGACGCTAACAAATGTGCTTCGGTCTGGCTAAACTGTCTTTTTCCTCACGCAACTTGTCACAAAAAAAGCCTACAACCAAGGCAAACGACCCCTATGTTTCTATTTTCACACAAAGCGGTACTACAGAAACGGCTCCTGGCTCATCCAGTGATTCAGGAAAGCAATTCAAGGAAACTGTGAGTGCTTACCCCACACCTGCAGGCAGGGAACAATGTGACCAGGCCCTGGCTGCACCCAGCCTGGATCAAGGACACATCAGAGCCCCCCAGATTTTTATTCCTAAAAAGAAACCCTGCTGCTGATATTAAGCTGGGAGAAGTGCAGATAAGGACACCTATTCCCAGCCTCTCTCCAGCTCCCAAGTACTTTGAAGCATAGATTAGATTTCCCGTGTTTCTCAATCCTTCACAAACCTGGCTGGAGCCCATCATACCTTCTCCTGCTAACCCAGACACCAGGCCTGGACCTCGAGACACAGTGTCCTGGGATAAAACCTGCAAGAGCTTCCAGCCAGATCTAACCATCCCCACGACTCCCAAACCACCACTCTGCTCACCGTCACTGGTAGAAGAACAAGGCTACCAAGGCAAGTAACAGATCCCACGAACCTCAAAACCCCACGTGTTTCCAAGAGTGGAACAACTCCAACACAGATCCACAATACCAGCAGCTCTATAAAGCACTACAGAATTTACTGGATAGCAATAACAGATCCTGGTGCTTGTTTTGATGACCTTACTCACAGAGAAAAATAAATCAACTCGTATGTAAAATTATACTAACCTCTCAGTGATTGCTCTTTCCTTGACACTACTGAAGCTTCTTCTTTAAGTCTCTTTGAAAGAAAAGAAAATCTGTAGGGATATCTAGAGGAGAAGGCTTCAAGGAGACCTTAGAGCAGCCTTCCAGGACTGAAGAGGGGTCCAGGAAAGCTGGGGAGGGGGGCTCTTTATCAGGGAGTGAAGGGATAGGACTTTAACCTGAAAGGGAGGAGACTTAGATTAGACGTTAGGAAGAAATTTGTTACTGTGAGGGTGCTGAGGCTCTGGCCCAGGCTGCTCAGAGAAGTCACGGATGCCTGATCCTTTGAGGTGTTCAAGGCCACGTTGGACGGGGCTTGGAGCAACCTGATCCATAGGGAGTTGTCCCTGCCCATGGCAGGGGAGTTGGAACTGGATGGGCTTCAGGGTCCCTTCCAAACCAAACCATTCCATGAAAAAGAAGAGGGGCAAGGAATACCACATCTACAATAGTTTCCTTGGCATTCATCTTCAATCATATAATGTAACATGGCAGAAGACTGACACCACCACTTCAGAGCATTTGGAATGTGTGACAGCTCTGGTCCATGTTATATAAAAGCAGGTCTGGGCTTTCCAATTCTCACTAGCTGTCCTCTACCAGAGAGGCATAAGCCTGCTAAGACTCACAATTAGAGCTAGTAAAGTGGATTATATTCTCCTGAATGGCTTTTTGTTGTTGGAAAGAGGAAACAAAAGATTATAAAACAAAACATTTTCTCAGAGTTAGAGGAAACAACTGCAGAGTGCTGATCACCTGTGATGACTGGAGCTGGAAATCTGAATGCCTGTGGCAGAAAACGGCTCCCTTCCACAGAGAGATTTTTTTTTTTAGAGTGGATTGGGACTATAGTGCTAAGGGGAGCATCTATTCCTAGGAAAAGCAGATTAAGAAATACAGCTGGAAAAACAGACTTTTTTTCCATTCCAATTGTTTCAGCTAAGCCTTGGCAATGCTGTGAAAGCAAGAGCAGTGACGATGATCTGTTCTCGTGTCTGCACAAGCAGCACACTAGTTTGCCAACAAATTGCTGGTTAGTCCATTATTACACTTCTGTCTCTACAGGGATTCATGTAGCTACACCTAAATATCACTTGGTTTTGTGTTATACACACACTTCTCACAGTTGGCCGGCAGCAGATGAAGCATGTGCGCTCTTGCTGAGGGAATCTGAGCTTGGTCACCTGAGCCAAAACATTCCCTTGCCTTCACGGAACTGCAACACAAACCCTGTCAGGTCTTTTTTGCAAAGCCTGCGTGTCCCAGCACAACTGTGCCAGGAGAGGGAATATCGACTTGCTAGCTCACAGCCTGTTTTCTTTATTAGCAAATGGAAATTAGGTCTGCTTCTAGTTTACCAACACCTGAACAGCACGTTTTGCTTGCTCTGTGCTCAGTGCTTGACCAAACCTTGACAGGAGGCTACATGGTCTGAAACCAACAACTGATGCTAGAGCTCAGGGCAGCAGCTGATCCAGCAACAAGGCTAAAATGGAGATATGAGCAAGTAATGGCAATATCTAACAAAATCTGGTTTAGCCATCAACACTCTTATGATTACTAAAGCAAAGTGACCAACCAGCAAGAAAATTACAGCTCTGGTAGGTGAGTACAGCAAGAACATAAAAGAATCCATATTTCAGAGCTTTAGCTGCCCTCAAACCTGCCAGGTATTCATGTGGCTGTTGTTGTCAAAAGTACTTTTGTGTCTCTGTAAGATCAGACTAATGAATTTTGAGATGTAGGCCTGTTAACAATTACCCTTCCCAATTTAAGGATAACTCCCTGCCTTCCTCCCACAGAAATGGATTTTGACATGACCTAAAAAGACCTCACAGAGCTTCATTGAAGAATTAATGCCACTGGTGCCCACAGAAGGGTGCTAATGGTCTGACAGATATCAGATAGTGAAACAGTGACAACACTGCAGAAAACACTACTCAGACAGCAGGCACCACAGCAAGGAGTTTCCCAATCTCCCTGAATTAATATCTCAAACAGGGTTTCTCTTCCTCACCGGATACAAAAGGTGCAGTTCATGAAGTGCATGACCCAAAACTTCGCTGCAAAGACCAGTAAGAAAGACCTGGAAGGACATTCTCCCAACTTGTTCTTCTAGACCCCAACACAGCAACTGATATGCTGTCAGGCTTTTTAGTGCAAATGAGTTGAGAAATTTAAGCCAGGGCTACCATACTACCACTGAGTCAACTGCAGGAAACTGAACATTTTGATAAAAAACACAACTTAAAGAAGAGTGCACCAAACTGCCACATACTTCTTTAAAAGTTGCATCACAGTGGTTTATATTTAGATGCTATACAAACAAAAAAACTGCTTCCAGGTAAAAGTACACGATTTGCAAAGTTCAAAATCGTTCGGGGAGTTATTCCTCCCCCTTAGTCTAAGTGATTTAAAAATGTATTCCTACAGCACTTATGAAGCACTGGGAGCCCCAGGCATCCAAGCTTTAAGACTTTTAGAGCAGCATAGTGATACTGAAAGCAAAACAAAACAAACAAATAAAACCCCAGCAACAAAAAAACCCACCTCAGACTCGGGCATGACAAGAAGGAGTGTGTAACCAGCAAAAGTTTTCCTTGATTACTGTAAAAGCCTGGTCATTTCAGGCAATTATTGCCAGCAATTCATAGAAGCCCTGAATTAAAACACAGTTCCACTGCATTTCTCAAGCAAACTAAAGCCTGGAGCAGAGGCATCGTCCCCACAGCTAATGCTGGGCCACAATATTGCTGCAGGTTTATCTGACCTAAATCACTACAGTCACCCAGGAGCGAGTAAGCAGGAGCACAGAGGTGGACAGGCAAGCCGAGGAGACAACAGGACGCTTTTTCTACATGCCTTACGAAACACATCACTAGAACAGTCCCACAGACATAATTTCCTTCAAAAGAGCCAGTAACAGGTTTAAATTAATGCAAATTATCTGATTTTTATTAAGAATTACCAAAACTAGTATCTGAGCAAGCAGTATAATAAATAAGAAGATAAAAATTATTAAAAATCACCTCCTGCTCCTTTACCTATCTCAGCTACTGGAGGCACAGACATCTGTGAAGAGCAAATTTTTTCAAAGCAATGGCTCAGAGTTCCTGTTCATCAAGGCAAATACTGTTGTCTGCCTCAGCAAAAACTACTTAGAGAAATCCTCTTTTTTTATTCCATTTCAAATCTTTACTATCTTTTAGCTCAATAAATCACCACCCGAATCAAGTTCTTTATCTCACACTCTGGTTTCCAAGTCTCTGCACTGTTTCACATTTAATCTGTAAAATAAGCGCCAATTACTCTTCTTGAAAAGAAATGAATAGCCCATTATCCACGAGCAGCTTCTTTAAAAAGCCAACATAAGCACAGGATAGGCACAAGCCTAGGCTAACGAGTCGATTACATTTCTCAGTATTTCCCAGCATCACCAACTGGGAAAGATGACAAAATTGAAATAGACTTGGAAGAGTTTCATGGAAAACCACCAGCATGAGATCTCCTCCATTTCAGTTAAAAGGCCTCCTGAGCCTTAACACTAGGCTGCACTTGTCCCTCAACTACGCCTTAATTTTGATGCTGCGCTGTTACAGTTTCGGGCAAGGTTTCCTTTCTTCGCAGGAGAAAGCCACAACCACCATCACCGACCAAAGCAACAGGGGAAGGCGGCTCATCCACAGCACGGCAACCGCCTGTCCTGCACCACGCTCTCCTCAGGGAGCTTGAGAAGGAGGGTAAAGGCGCACGAAAGGTTCAGAGGCAGCGTCCTCCGCCCCGTCCAAGCCTGCAGGGCCCCCCAGCCAGGGCTGAGACCAAAGCCTGGCTAGGAGAGGCCCCAGGGGTCTGGAAAAGCCGCTACACCGGGCACTGCCCCAAGCAGAGCGGGCACCGGGAGGAGCAGAGCGGGGCCTCACGCCCCCGTGCTGGGGACGGGAGGCGAGGCGCCCCTAGGGCAGAGCTCTGCCCGCCCTCCGGGAGCCCAGGGCCTGGTCGGCCCCTCCAGGCTCGCCCCCCACCCCACGCCGCCGCCTAAGGCCCCACCGGGGCGGCCTCGCCCCGCCGTACCTGCGCCCCCCGCGTGAGGCCGCAGCCGCTGAGCTGCCCGTGCCGCAGCTGCGCCAGGATGTTGGTGGGCAGCGCTCGGGGTCCGCGGCGGCCGCCCCCGCCGGGCCCAGGGCCGCAGCCTCCCCCTCCTCCTCCTCCCGCCGCCGCCGCCGCCGCCATGGCCGCTCCTCGGCTCGGCCGGAGACAAACAGGAAGCGCCCCCTCCCCCCGCCGCCTCGTACGGAGCGGCGCGAGGGTCGCTCCGCAGCGCCCCCGCCCGAGCGCCGCGCGCACTGCGCCGCGGGGGACGATGGGAAATGTAGTCCGCGGCTGAGCACCTTGTCTGCCCGGCTTTTATACGATAAATAAGAATGTACGAGCTGTTAAAAGTCAGCTCCTGCTCCTTTACCCATTCTCGGCTACAGGAGGGGGCACCGACATCTATGATAAGTCTTTTCCAAGCATTGGAAAAGGGTGGATGAGGTGCTGAGGGACAAGGTTTAGTGATTGATGGGAACAGTTGGACTCAATGATCCAGTGATTCTATGATTGGCTCAGAGCCCCTCTTCATTAAGGCAAATACTGTTGCCTGCCTCAGCGAAAACTACTTAGAGAAATCCCCCTTTTCTATTCCATTTAAAATCTTTAAGATCCTTTAGCTCAATAAATCACCACTTGAATGCAAGTTCTTCATCCCGCACTCTGGTTTCCAAGTCTCTGCACTCTTTTGTACTTAATCTGTAAAATAAATGCCAATTTCCCTTCCCAAAAATAAATGAATAGTCCATTATCCACGAGCAGCTCCAGGGATGGGGACTCAGCCACTGCCCTGGACAGTCTGTTCCAATGCTCCATCACTCTTCCAGTAAAGAATTTTTTCCCAATATCCAATCTAAGCCTCCCCTGCCGCAGCTTGAGGCCATTCCCTCTCACGCTATCACCTGTCACTTGGAAGACCAACACCTGCCTCACCACAACCTCCTTTCAGGCAGTTGTAGGGAGGGATAAGGTCTCCCCTCAGCCTCCTCCAGGCTAAACAGCTCCAGGGCCCTCAGCCACCTCTCACAAGGCTTCTCCAGCCCTTTCTCCAGCTCCTTTCCCTTCTCCGGACACACTCCAGCCCCTCAATGTCCTTCTTGTAGTGAGAGGCCCAAAACTGAACCCAGGATTCGAGCTGCAGCCTCACCCACACCAAGCACAGGGGACACAATCACTTCCCTGGTCCTGTTGGCCACGCTGTTTCTGATGCAGAAATGTGGCGGTGCCGTTTGTGCCCCCACACTGCGTGGGGAGGGAGGTGAAGCTGCAATAACGCATCCACATACTCGACAGGCCTTCCCACACCTCCTGCTGTCTCACATTGAACTCTTCTGGGGGCTGACCACGAGTTTTAACTTATTTTTTTTTCCCTCTTGGTCGATTTGTGATGGCTATTTTGAATCCTTCAGGTTTTCAGTAAGAGCAGAACCTCTTAGATTATACATCCATGGAATGTAAACCTCTTAGGTTATACACAGAGTGGGACAGCCAGCCACCAATGATTGTACCCAACATGCCTTACAGAGAGATTCCAAAACATCCCTCCTTCCTCATGTGGCACAACTCATAGATTTCACTAGAGTTCAAGTATGATCTCTGCCCTCCAGCAGAGGCCAAACTATACAATTTTCCACTTAAAGAAAAGGCTTACTAAGGATACTAAGAAGTCATATCACGCTTCTTTTTGTTAAATGAAAGCCTTAGTGAGATAATAGTCACTCTCAAATACTGGAATAAACCAAAATTAAGGCTGTCTTGTGTTATTCTGACTCTCCATCCTGCAACACTAAATCAAGATCCATCTAATTACAGAGAGTACAACAGTAACTGCAGACAGATGAGAACTTTCAGCTCCAACTTAGGAAAGACTTTGTCCCCTAAGCCTGCTACCCCTTGGTTCTGCTACTGAAGCCTCTTGGGTGAGGGCACCAAAACACAGTGGTTACCAGAGATTACCGTTTGCCACGTGCAGCCTGTCCAAATCTTTAGTTTTCATCTACTTTCATGGGTAGGGTGATGCTGAGATGATGAGAGAGAGCCAGGACCAAGCACCGCATGAAGCCACAGGAGAAGGCCTGCAGCTTGCTGTTCTACAGATCAGACAGTGAACAGCATGTGAGGTATGAACAGCTGGAAAAGAAAAAGAGAACTTCAATGCTACAAGGAGCCACAAACACAAGCTCCATTTTTGTCTAACAATGCCTCAATTTTAGGACATTCCTCTGTCAGTACCTCCTTTGAATAGTGGCATCAACACAGTGTTTCTACAACAGCAGCTATCCCACCTGCTGAAGGAAAGAAGTAATATATCTGGTTTTCATTAGAGCAGGTTACAGGAGCTCTGTCGTTGCCTGCTGCAGGGAGAAGCATCTGCTCAGTGTCTCCTGCACCAAGGGAACATTGCATTTCAGTCTGAACGAAGTTCTCTTCCACCCTACGTAACACACGCTACATAGACAGCTCAGCTGGTCCACCCCAAGGCCAGCTTCACTGACAGAGGCGGCTGATAGAATTATGCAAGTGAGAGTCCAATGGGAAGTCTAAAAGAGGAAGGAAATGTGGAAATTATGTAGTAAAAGCATGTTAGTTTCTGTAAGAAGAGAGTAAGCTCCACTGCAGGGTAAATCAAACCTTTTCTAGACCAGGCTCCACCTATGTTTGCAGACACTATCTGGCCACTTACTGAACCGGTTTCAGCAGGTGGTACCTGACCCACACTAACTCTACACAGAGGACAGAGCAATCTTCTCTGTCGAAAAAGCTGCTTTCCTTCCCCCCCATCTCCCCTGCCAGCCTTCAGGCTTTACAGACATGCTAGATTTACAATGCCTCCACCTCAAAATCAAAAGGTTTTCTCAACTGGTCATCAATCAGGCTAACTGCATATTCATGAAGAGGGCAAAGATAAAAGGCAAAGCACATCACAGAGGAGACCAGTAATCTCAGAAGTAAAGCCATAGCTAGGAATCCCTGCTTTTACAGAAAAAAGCAAGCTCTGGACTCTGCATAAGCCTGGAAAACTTCAAAACAAACTCACAATGAAATACACAAGGTGTCTCTAACCTGTAAACTTTTCACTTTCTTAACTCTTGCTGTTCAGGCAACCAGTTAGTTTGAGACTAGACATGTCACAGCATTAACAGCTGGTAATTGAATCACATTTCATAAACTAGCAGTGGCAGAATTTAATGGGAAGCAGTTTCACTTCACAATACAATTCACATTGTGAGGTATGACTTTTTCCATTATGGAACTATAAAAATATACTCCAGAGTCTGAATCAATAATTTAAATTAACAGTGAAAACAGCATCAGGTGCTGTCTAGGAAGACCTGTCCCAGTACTGCAAGTCTGGAGTTAAAGGATTGACTGGGGCAACTCAGGAGGGAGTGCGAGTGCTTCCTAGAGTTTCTCTTCTCTCCACCTCTCTCTGAAGAGGCATCTTCAGCGTCTTTTGCACTTTCCCCTTCACCACGGTTGGAAGCTCTTTTGAAAGTGAATTTCTTGTTTTTCTTCAGCGAGTAAAATTCTCGCATCAAGTCTTCCACCTCCCACTGCTCCTCCTTCTGCTTCCTACAGCAATGCAGCGCAGCAGGGTCTATGGGATGAGCTTCAGTGTTGAAGACGTATCCTCCAGCATTCAAGACACATTCCCCATATGGTGTAATCACCACATCAAAGACTGATCCGTCATTGTGAATGAAGTTGTCTGGGTCAAACAGCAGGTACAAGTATTTTACTGTTTCAGCCAAAAAGAAGGATTCCATGCGATTATCCAGCCTGTGATCTCTCAAGTCTTTGATCTACAAGATAAGAAATGCAGTGGGTTAGAGTTGCATCCAATTCAGTTAAGTTATGAAGTGAGTGGGAAAAGTCAAACTAGCTTGCGATGCGTGTCAGTTAAACAGCAGAGTTTTACAAAAATTTACCCTCTAATTTAAACAGTTGTGTGTAAATGCGTCAACAAGGTTTCACATATTCCGAATTAGCATAGTCTAGCAACAAGGAACAGGAAACTAGCAATCAGGAGAGATGCACTTCCTACCTGCGAAGGAGAAGAAGAGTGAGTCAGCTTGCCATCATTTCCTCCACTAAAAAAAATCATATGGCTTTCACCTGCTTCCCAAATCACAAGGCCTAAATACCTATATTTACAAGTTTTTTTTCTGTAAAACAGAGCTTAATAGTATTTTCCAAACCTGCTATTAAATGACTTTAGAGATATCGCTCTGCAGTTCTGGTATGCTTATCAGATTTTCAAGGAATAGTGGGAAAGCAGGGCCACACAACTGGCAGGCAGAGAGCCTGCATAGAAGTCTTCCTGCTGAGTTGGAACACCTTGTACACACTAAGAGACTGGAGGCAGGAGAAGCTTCTGATGCTTTCCCATGTTTTGGGCTGTGGTGCAGCAGGCAATGATGGAATTTGTCCCACTGTTGAGGCTGCGAGGGAAGTTACTCCCAGAAACGTGGCCAGTGGTTACCAGATCATCTTCACACAGAAATAAAAGTGGTTTGTTTGAACAAAAAGTCATGTTTCAAAAAAAAAAAAAAAAAAAAAATTCATCACTTGAATCAACGGCAAAACATTATTCATGGGAATGCTTAATACTTTCTAAACGCTGACCTTTATCAGCCACTTAGCTGACTTGGCAGTTGATTTAACACTTACAGTTGCAAATCCACAGTCCACTTTGCTGATTTTCTCTATGGACTCCACGGCATCTCTTCCCAGTTCTAATAGGGTGGGATCTCTTGTAGCTCGGTACAGATACATTGCACTCTCAATCAGCTCTGCAAAACACCCCAAACATTTGCAAGCATTAAGATTACCAAACCATGTACACAGGGAAGTAGAGGCATTCCTTGTACTGATTTAAAAATACTGCTTTAAGATGATCAGGTAAACAACCCAGCTTGCCTTCTGCTTCTTCTGGGTCAAAGCACAGATATTTGCTTTTACTAAAAATGTGCTACAAAGAAATTCACTCCAACCAGATTGCATCAGCTCAGGTAGAAGTAGATAATGTTCCCCTCCAACATTCAGAGGGCAGGAAGGCAGCAAGAGGAAAGGATTAGAACTCGGTTGTCAAAAGAAGGAAACAAAGATGATTTTAGAAAGGATTGCAAACAAAAAATTCAACCCTCAAAAGACAGTTTTTAAATAATGTAAGCCTCAGAAACAGGGGTATCTAAACCACCATGAAAACAAGCACTATGGTCATACTCTATACAGGCAACATTTGCTCTGTGTTGTATTTACTTACTAAAGAAACAGGTCTTTTTGGATGCTACAATACATTTGGAAGTTAATTCTGATGAGCACTTTTGGTAGAAGTGTCCAATGTGGATGTCACCTGAACACTCAGACCAAAACAAAATAAATTATTCTCATTTACAAAGTTTCACTGACCCAGTAATCAGGTGTGATTTTTTTTTTTTGCCAAATTTGTACAAAAAAAACCCAAAACAAAAAAACAACCAAAACCAGAAAAGACAACAGATCATTTCACTGCAGTATCACAGCCAACATATAATCTTTCTTAGATGCAACTAGAGATTTAGTTTCTTTCAGGAACTCGGAGCTAGAATGGTCTATTCATACTCAATTTCACTTCCTAAATCTGAAGGATGGAAGCAGTAACATTAACATTTTGCATGACTTTAACACATCCCATGTCAGACATTTAAACACATTGATCCCACGCTGTGAACCCTAATAATTCACAGGCCCCCTTTATACGGTAACACTGTAGTTTGCTTCCTTTAAAAGGTAGCCCTGCCTTTGTGAACAGCAGAACGCAAACCATGTAGCTTTGACTATGAAAATTGCTGGTAAAATTCATGTGGGAACTAAGTCAAAGCAAAACTGGGGAGGAACTTCTGGAGGGCAGGTGTTGCTAACGTTTAATCTTACCACCAGAGGAAAAGCAAGACTACAGCTCTTTTTCGTTTTATTGCTGCTTACCTGGCCTGAGTGGATATCCTTCTCTCTTGTCCACCGTGTAGCCCTGGGGAATGTTGTAGAACTCAGGCAGCCCACCAAACTGCTTCCAGACAGTGTAATAGTTGAGGAAGGTTCGCATGGCAGTATCTACATCCCCAATAAGACTCTGAGAGAGAGGAAACAATTAGCAAAGCAACTTCCGGGTGAAGAAGAAACAGCACAAGCGTTGATGCAATAATGCTCCTATCATCAAAGCAAGAGATGGTGACCGAAATGTGTTGTTTAGGAGGTCTGAACAGTGTAAGTAATATTTAGGTATGACACCCTAAGACGAGGTAGGACTAAGGAGATAGGTGCTGCTTTTCTGTTGGATCACATTCCACACACCTGAGATAATATGAATTCTCTTTGATTTTTAGTCAACATAAGGCCGAGTTCCTTCAGTCAACATTTCTGTTAGTCAATGACAGCATCCTGTCTATTTCAGTAGGAATAAAGTCCCTGACCTAACCTAAGTACTGATGAGAAAGCAAACCTCTCAATGGGAACGTATTCATGCAAATAAAGCATCTATAAGGTGCTCAAAAAAGAGGTGTGGGGTTTTTTTAATCCTCATCTTCCCATCTGGATTATGAGATCACTGTCGTGGAGTTGGCTACAGCAGAACTGCTCTCTGTCATGCTTAATGGAAGATGTTTTTATAGACCATAGATAAAGCCAACATCTGCTCTTCTACAGGCTCAGACTGCGGGAGACTTCACCCAAGATCAAAACTAACATTAGCACAGATAAGGGTTATATTTGTAACCTTGATATTAAAGAGCAATCCGAGACAGAAGAACAGAATCACCATGTGCTACTGGTACTACAGCTCTTACCTGTAGGCCTGGCCAGTAGGCCTCCAGGGACTGAAAAACAGGCATGGACACTGTTCCTTTGTACATCTGAACCCAGAGGTACCAGTCATCAAACTTTGTGTAATTTTTGATAGCTTTGTTATATTCTATAAAGAAACACAGATGGGTAGGTAGTCCAACATAAAATCTTTAAGAATCAGAGAACTTTTCACTTAAGCCGTGTCAAGTGAAGGGTTTCTCAGCGTGCTCACTTTGGTAACTCTCCGTTATCACAGATTGTTCAAAAGTTTTACAACACACCCCTAAGCAAGTTTTGAATGTACCCAGTTAGAATATCCTTCTTTCCTAGTCCCACGTGCAGAGTTTTCACAGCTGCAGTCATGGAAGCATTCCTGGGACCCTTTGCACAGAAAACAAACTGCTCACCTAGGAACATGGACATCAGCTCCTCGTCCTGCAGGAGAATGGCACCTTTAACAAGGTATTCGAAGTAGGAATCCACTCCTGCCCCGATGCCAGCATCTTGGGCCACCCACTTGGCTGTTATCACATCAATGTGGTTACCAACCTGGAAGAAGTGAAGGGAGAAAAGAGGAAGTTAACATGGAAATAAAGCTTATTTATTAAATTAACATTATAAAAATATCCCACAACACAACCAGACAACAAAACATAACCCTTTCTTTCAGAATATCCCTTTCACTGATTCACAATCTCTGCATCAACTCACTACCAGATGCATTTGTCAGAATCGGAGAAGTACCAATTGTGGAAAATATAACTTGGGAATTTTATGTTTTCAATATAAATGCTGCACTGGCCAAATCAAAGTATCATGGATTCATAGAATAGTTTGGGTTGGACGGGACCTTACAGATCACCCAGTTCGACACCCCTGCCATGGGCAGGGACATCTCCCACTGGATCAGGCTGCCCAAGGCCCCATCCAGCCTGGTCTGGAACACCTCCAGGGATGAGGCAGCCACAGCCTCCCTGGGCAACCTGGGCTGGTGCCTCAACACCGTCATGGTGAAGAAATTCTTCCTTATGTCTAGTCTAGTAGAATCATTATGCTACTGTAAAAATACACCATTTCAACATGACGTGCCTGGTCTTAATTCACATCCTACAAAAGGGCAGACGAGGATGAAAAGGTCCAGGTACAGAGATGAAAGCCAAGGATGCAGAAGGCATGACAGCTGCCATGCTAATATTTAAACAGAACCTGCAAGCCTTGGCCTCCTCAGCTTAGAAAGCAGCCCAGATGATGGAGAATACAACACAGCATTGTGACTTGCTTAACAAAGGTGAAGATCAGCTATTTGGTTTGTTACTTGAACCCCCATAGCAGGCATTTGCCTCCCAGCAACTTTTGCTGTGGAGCAGAACAATGGCATAATGCTGGGCTGCACCTAAAGCAGGTGCTGCAGGTCCCTGGGAACAATGTCAAGCACATGACTTCAACGCAGTTACCAGCACTGTGGTTATCTATCTAGTTCTATCTCTCTGTAGATGCATTTTTATGCACAGAATTGCATCCACAAAGCTACACAAGAACCAGGGCAGTAAATTCAAAACCCATTCTTCACTCACCAACCCAATATCTGAGCGATTTTTCCACAGTGCCTTCAGAGCTTTCCTGGCAACATCCTCGAACACAGGGTCACCTGTAAGGTGGCTTAAAGTTGCGAATTCCACTATAAACGTGCCAATTCCAGCAGTACAGGTAACTGGAGTCTCCCCAGGGTTCACTCCATGCAGCAAGTTCACTGTTCCATACGGCATTCCAGTTGGGGTCTGAAAAGCTGAAACATTACATTTTTGGTTCACATGAGTGCTCACTGTTAGGTTTGACAGACCATGAGCATCACATTCCACTGCAGACAGGCAAGAAACAAGGATAGAGCAACTGAAGTAACTGCAAATAATTAAGTGAGAGGCGAGTGTGATCTTGTGAGAGACAGCAAGGGTACCTAAGGCTACAGGCAGACCTGGGAAAGCGCTGCAGACCTCTCCCACCTTGCCCAGAGCAGCAAACTGCATCCCTACACTTTTTACAGCACCAGCAGGGTAGTCAAAATAGAACTACACACACTGGTCAGCAAATACTGAGTTTGTGATTACTCAGTGGTAGCCTGAGTGCAGGCCACAGAAGGGAACAGCGTCATGCTCCCAGGGCACACACTTTAGCAGCCAACAAAGGGGAGGATAAGGCTGCATCTTGTCTTTACAAGCTGCTCTTTCATAGGCATTATTTATTATTTATATTAAATATATTTCCTCTCAACAAGCAGTAAACAAACTGATGTGTTAAGCACATAAAACACCTGGCATGCGTATATGCAACTGGTATCCCCCTCCTTGCAATGTTTTCCCGCAAGCTAAACCTGCTTTGAGCTCCGGCAATGCAGGATCGTGTGATGAGTTTGCACATCAAGCAGCGACACTTCTCCAAATGCAGCAGTTTGCTCAGAAAACACAGCACAGCAACACAAAGTGGACAAGTTCTCACCTGGCAGGAGTTTGCGAGCTGCTTCCTCTGCCATCCTGAGGAGAGGCCCGGAGCACGGCCAGCCCACTTCCACTTCAATGCCAGCCTTCTTCGACAGCAAGTGAGCAGAGAGGAGACCTCCCACCACTGGAACGGGCACAGGGAGAATCCCATTAAAAAAAAACACAGAGGAAGAATGAAATCTGAAACCATTTCTATTTATCTGTATTTATCATGATGCAGAGGCAGTGTTTATGGAGAACAAAAGCAAGATGGTTCATCTTTAACAGTCTAATTTAATATGCCACAAAAGAGTGATTTATTTCTTTCTGTCTGTTTGCAACACATAGCAGATAGATATTTTAGAAGCAACAATTTGCCCTACTACACTCTCACCACCCTGCAGACAATCAAACAAGATAACAAACACAACTATGAAATTAAATCCATTCCATTTCTTCCAGACAGCTTAATGCCATGTTTGTGCACAGTAATACAGCATTCCTAGATTCCTTGGGGAAAAATGCCTAGGCCAGAGTCAAGAATTTCCATGTGGCTGAGAGGGGCAGGGAGTTACTGGCCCTTCTCTCAGGCTTCTCTACTGTCACACAACAAGCACACGCACCAATGACAGTACTGGAAAACTCGTCTCAGCAGTTTTGGACAGAAAAAACCAAAATGGGATAGCTAACAGTTTTGTTCCCTGCCAGTGCCTTTAGCTGGACTACAGTGGATCAGTTAGGCTTCACCTGGTTACAAGATTCCAAGCACCTTGTGATTTTTGAGAAACAAGACAAGCTTCAGCTTATGAGGCTAAAGGAGAAGATCAATATTCTCTATTTCAACACAGTGCGTAGGAAAGTATTCAGTTTGTACCATTTTGGTGCATAAGTTGTTTATTCCAAAGCTTAAAACGTGCCACCAGAATATCGAAACTGCCACATCTACTTCTATTTGCGTTGATACAGGAAGCAAAAATGCGACGTGCAAAGACAAAAGGGAAGTGATGCTTCTCTGGGATTTCTCTGTGTGTTCACGCGTCCTGCTACACTGTGTTACAAATCCACTGCCTCGTGTTACCTCTGTGTACAGCTCAGGCTCCTACAGGAAAGTAATCCAGCATAAACACTATGGAAAAACCCACCTCACCTCGAATATTAGTTTCAAAGACAGATGCATTGACATCAATATCGAAATCCACCCCATCCTGCAGCACACTGACAACTCGCTGGAACTCAGAAACATTTCCTAGGATCTGTAGGGGGAGCAGAGCAGAGAACAAGGCTCAGAGTTCATAGGAAAACAGAGGCACAATTCAAGGCCAGAGGCTAATTCTAATTTTGGTTTTGCTATTTTATGAAATAAAGAATTGCAAGTAGTAGTAAAAAAGTAACTGTTTAATCTCATAGAATCCTAGAATGGTTTGGGTTGGAAAGGACCTCAAAGCCCACCCAGTTCCACCCTCTGCCATGGGCAGGGTCACCTCCCACTCGATCAGGCTGCTCAAAGCCGCACACAACCTGGCCTGGAACACCTCTGGGGATGGGACAGCCACTACTGCTCTGGACAACCTGTTCCAGTGCCTCCTCACCCTCACAGTAACAAATTTCTTCCTAAGATCTCACACCAATATTTCCTCTTTCAGCTTAAAACCGTGCCCCTTGTCCTACCCCTGCACTCCCTAATCAAAAGGCCCTCCCCAACTTTCCTGGAGCCCCTTTCACTACTGGAAGCTGCTGTAAGGTCTCTCCAGAGCCTTCTCCAGGCTGAAGAACTCGAACTCTTTCAGCCTGTCCTTGTATGGGAAGTGCTCCAGCCCTTGCATCATCTTCACAACCTCCTCTGGACTTGCTCTAGTAGATTCATGTCCCTCCTGTGCTGAGGACTTTGCACATTTCATGTCTTTATAACTGACTCAGAAGGGGTCAGGACAGGGAGCTCTGGCCAACTGCATCTTAGGGCTAGAGCCAAGGGAAAAGCTCCTTTGTCAGTTAATATCCAATTCTCCACCATCTCCAATGGCATGCATCAGAAACAGCGTGGCCAGCAGGAGCAGGAAAAGGATTGTGCTCTGGTGCTTGGTATTGATGAGGTTGCACCTCGAATCTTGTGCTCAGTTTTGGGCCTCTCAATACAAGAGGGACATTGAGGGGCTGCAGTGTGTTCGAAGAAGGAGAATGGAGCTGGTGAAGGGGCTGGAGAACGAGCCTTACAAGAGGTTGCTAAAAGAACAGAGGTTGTTTGTTGCCTGGAGAAAAGAAGGTTGAGGGGGGATCATTAACTGCCTAAAAGGAGGTTGTGGTGAGGTGGGTGCTGGTCTCTTCTTACAGGTAAGAGGTGATAGGAAGAGAGGGAACGGCCTCAAGTTATGTCAGGGGAAGTTCAGATTGGATATTGGGAAAAATTTCTTTCCTAGAAGAGGAGTGAAGCACTTGGCAGAGGCTACGGAGGGCGGTGGTTGAGCGTCCATCCCTGGAGGTGTTTAAAAGACAGGCAGATGAGGTGCTCGGGGATCTGTTTTAGCAGCAGACAGGTGCGTCTAAACCCAGCGACCTCACACAAGTCTTTTCCAACGACAAAATTCCACGATTTAACGACTGCCCCGCGCAGAGCCGGGAGGGAAAGGAGCACAGGCGGCTCGTACTCACCAGCAAGGTGTCCAGGGCGTCGATCAGCGTGAGGGAGAAGCTGCGGGGGGAGAGAGGCGGGTGAGGCCGGGGCGGGGGGAGGCGGCCTCGCGGCTCTGCCCGCCCCAGGCCTGCCCCTACCTGCCCCAGGTGTCCTGCCCGTCGCAGGTGAGCGGCCGCAGCTCGTCGTAGGGGAAGGCGCTCTCCAGGTAGTGCTCGTAGGCGTGGTAGAACATGGCGCGCACCCGCTCCCTGCGGCGCGAACACAAACACTGTCAGCCCCCGCGTCAGCCCCCGCCCTCGGAGCCGCCCGGGCCCGCACTCACCGGTACGAGGCGATGTCCAAGGGCCGAGTGGCCCCGCCGGGCGCCGGGAGCCGCAGCGCCCACAGGCAGAGGAGCGGAGCGAGGGAGCGCAGCCCCGCCATGGCGAAGCCGGCCCTCCCCGCAGCCAATGGGAGCGCGCGGGGCATGGACCCCGCCCCTCCCGGACGCCGCAGCCAATGGGAGCGCGTGGTAGATGGCCCTGCCACGCCCATCAGCCAATAGAAACGCGGGATGCATGCCCCGCCACGCCCCGCAGCCAATGGGCGCGCAGGCTGTATGGCCCCGCCCCTTGAGGCCTGACAGCCAATGGAAACGAGCATAGTATGGACGCGTCCCGAGTGACAGCCAATGGGAGTGCACGAAGCATGAACACGCTCCGCCTGGCCCTGTAGCCAATGGAAGTGCGCGAAGCATAAGTACACTGCCAGATCACCCCCTACTGGGAATCAATGGGAGACCGCGGTTACCCGTCAGGCAGCCAATGGGAGAGCGCGAGGCACCTCCACGGCCCCGCCCCGCCCCTCCCTGCAGCCAATAGAAGAGAGCTGCTCATCGCACATCTCCGGCCAGCAGCCAATGGGAGCGCGGGTGGGGCAGGCACAGAATCGTGGAACGGTTTGGGTTGGAAGGGTCCTTAAAGCCCATGCAGTTCCACCCCTGCCATGGGCAGGGACACCTCCCACGGGATCCAGTTGGTCCAGCCTGGCCTGGAGGAGGGACGGGGCAGCCACCACTGCTCTGGGCAACCTGGGCCAGGGCCTCCCCATCCTCATTGTGAAGAATTTTTTCCAAATGTCTAATCTAAATCTCTCCTCCCTCCAATTTAGAGCCATTCCCCGTTGTCCTGTCACTCCACGCCCTTGTGAAAACTCCCTTGCCAATTTCCTGGAGCCCCTTTCAGTACTGCTGTAAGGTCTCAGAGCCTTCTCTTCTCCAGGCTGAACAACCCCAACTCTCTCAGCCTGTCCCGATACAGGAGGGTCTCCAGCCCTCAGATCACCTTCGCGGCCTCCTTTGGACCCCTTTGGAGAGTTCCGTATCATTCTTATATTGAGGATTCCAGGACTGGACACAGGGCTCCAGGCTGGGTCTCACAAGAGCGGAGCAGAGGGGCAGAATCCCTTCCCTTGCCCTGCTGGCCATGCTTCTCTTGATGCAGCCCAGGATATGTTTGGCCATCTGGGCATGGGTGGGTGGGAAGACCCTGAGAGAGCTGGAGCAGCTCTCAGGCCTGGCAATAATTGCTAACAGACACTGCCAAGTTTTTGCAGCAGTGATGTATGACCAGCAGTGTTGCCAACCCCCTGGGAAGGTGCTTGTCCTGTGTGGGAAGTGGAAATGCTTCCTGGTGCCACCTCTGCGCAATTCCTGTGCAAGGCTGGAAATCATAGAATAGTTTGGGTTGGAAGGGATCTTAATGATCATCCAGTTCCAACCCTCCTGCCAAGGACAGGGACATCCCACTAGATCAGGCTGCCCAAGGCCCATCCAGCCTGGCCTTGAACACCTTCAGGGATGGGATAGCCACAATTTCCCTTGGCAATTGACTAGGACAGTGTCTGTAAACCTTCATCCTGACAAACCGTCATACTATTCCCTCCTTCAAACCCAGCTGTCAGCAAGTCATATATCCCTAGTAGATGCAGAGGGAGCAAGAGTAACAGGGGACGAAGACAAGGCTGAAGTGCTCAATGCCTACTTTGCCTCAGTCTTTAACAGTAAGGAAAATTGTTCCCTCTGTGCACAACCCCAGGGGCTGGAAGAGAAGTATGAGATTCCCAAGGTCCAAGAGGAGGTGGTTAGAGACTTGCTTGCCCGGCTAGACGCACACAAGTCTATGGGGCCAGATGGAGTCCACCCAAGAGTTTTGAGGGAACTGGCGGATGTGCTGGCCAAACCCCTTTCCATCATCTTCCAGCAGTCCTGGATGACTGGGGAGGTTCCGCTGGACTGGAGGCTGATGTCGTGCCCATCTATAAGAAGGGGCGCAGGGAGGATCCGGGGAACTACAGGCCTGTCAGCCTGACCTCGGTACCGGGGAAAGTCATGGAGCGGATGATCTTGAGTGCTATCAAGAAGCACTTGCAAGAGAACCGGGTGATCAGGCCCAGTCAACACGGGTTCATGAAAGGCAGGTCTTGCCAGAGTAATCTGATCACCTTCTATGACCGAGTGACTAAACTCTTGGACGAGGGAAAGGCTGTGGATGTATCTTCCTGGACTTCAGTAAAGCCTTTGATACAGTTTCTCACAGCATTCTGCTTCAGAAACTGTCGGCCTCTGGCCTGGACGGGCGCACACTCTCCTGGGTGAAAAACTGGTTGAATGACCGGGCCCAGAGGGTGGTGGGAAATGGAGTTAAATCCAGCTGGAGGCCAGTGACAAGTGGGGTTCCCCAGGGCTCAGTCCTGGGTCCAGTCCTGTTTAATGTCTTTATCAACGACCTGGATGAAGGCATCGAGTCCTCCCTTAGCAAGTTTGCAGATGACACCAAGCTGGGTGGAAGTGTGGATCTGCTGGAGGGTCGGGAGGCTCTGCAAAGGGACCTGAACAGGCTGGACTGCTGGGCAGAGACCAACGGCAGGAGGTTTAACAAGGCCAAATGCCGGGTCCTGCACTTGGGGCACAACAACCCTAAGCAGAGGTACAAACTAGGAGAAGCCTGGCTGGAAAGCTGCCAGGAGGAGAAGGACCTGGGGGTGCTGGTTGACAGCCGACTGAACATGAGCCAGCAGTGGCCCAGGTGGCCAAGGAGGCCAATGGCATCTTGGCTTGGATCAGAAACGGCATGACCAGCAGGTCCAGGGAGGTTATTCTCCCCCTGTACTCGGCACTGGTGAGACTGCACCTCGAGTCCTGTGTTCAGTTCTGGGCCCCTCACCACAAGAAGGATGTTGAGGCTCTGGAGCGAGTCCAGAGAAGAGCAACGAAGCTGGTGAAGGGGCTGGAGAACAAATCTTATGAGGAGTGACTGAGAGAGCTGGAGTTGTTTAGCCTGGAGAAGAGGAGGCTGAGGGGAGACCTTATTACTCTCTACAACTACCTGAAAGGAGGTTGTGGAGAGCAGGGTGCTGGCCTCTTCTCCCAAGTGACAGGGGACAGGACGAGAGAGAATGGCCTCAATCTCTGCCAGGGGAGATTTAGGCTTGAGATTAGGAAAAAGTTCTTCACAGAGGGGGTGGTTAGGCATTGGAACGGTCTGCCCAGGGAGGTGGTTGATTCACCTTCCCTAGAGGTGTTTAAGGTGAGGGTGGATGAGGTACTTAGGGGCATGATTTAGGGAATGGTGGGAATGGTTGGACTCGACGATCCAGTGGGTCTCTTCCAACCTGGTCATTCTGTGATTCTGTGATTCTGTGATATGTGATGCCTCAGGACGCACAGCCTATGTGTGGGGCTCTGTGTGTGTGTGTGCGTGTGACCTCCTGTCCTGGAAGTGGGTTTCAAACCCTGGTGTGTGCCCCTTTTATTCGAGTCAGGCTGCTCCCAGTCTCAGTCCCTGCAAACTGTGCCGAGGGAGGTTTAGATTGTGTAGCAGGAAAGTTTCTCTACTGAAAAAGTGGTGAAGTACTGGAACCATATGCTCAGGGCAGTGGCGAAGTCACCATCCCTGGAGGTGTTAAAAAATGTGTAGATGTGGCACTCTGGGACATGTTTTAGTGAGCACAGTGGGATTGAGCTGATGGGTGGACTGGATGAGCTGAGAGGTCTTTTCCAACACTAATGATTCTATGATTCTGAGTCCCCTCCAGGTATTGGCACTATAGTTCCAGACAAGGAAGATTTCAGAGCCCGTACTGTCCTCCCAGTGTGTCTGCACTGAGTTTAACACCTGGCTGTTGAGCCAGCAGGTTGCATTTTGACATTGCAGTGATTGTCAGAGCTCTCTCCACCAACATCCTTAGATTTTGATGGGTGCACAGTAAATGCTTCCCTTTCTCCCCTGTTCGTGCTCATAGGTAAGAAGGTGTGGGATGGGGCCCTGGCGGGGAAAGCAGAAGCAAGAAGAGAAGTGATGAGCCAGTCTTTTGCCTGGCAAAGTTGCAGCATGTAGAAATTCAAAACAAAGCATCTTGCTCGTGGGAGGGCAAGGGATACAAATGACCCAACACGTTGTCATCTTCTGCTGGCGTTTGGTGTCAGGGGAGGGCTGGCTGTCAGTGTTCTCTAATGGAATAAACCTGCTTTTTCCCAGGGCTCTATTCAGGGCTGTCCCACTAGATGTCAGTGCACGCTCGTGTGCCAGCACTGCTGCCCGCAGCTCCGCTCCGTGGTGGCAACAAAAACCCACCAAGTAATTTCAACATATTGTTCATTTGCTGCAGCTGTAATTTAGGTTTCCAGGGCCATTTATCATAAAGCTGTCTGCTTTCTTATTCCATGTCTCAAGGCTGCTGGAGTATATCTTGCTGCGTTCCTGGGAGAATCACAGTATTGGAGTTGATTTCACTAAAAGCTGTCACAGTACATTACTGGAGCGCGTTTTATTGAAGTTCATTTTCCAGACTTAAATTTAACAGTGTTCTAGACCACTGTCATTTACCATATACCGGAACAGTAATTTCTCTATCAAAGTCAGTTATTGAATTCTAAAGTATTTTTGAAACTGATACAGTATGTGAGTTGAAAGAAAAACAGGACAAGCACGAGGAGAGGCGTACAGTGTCTCTCCACCAGCTTCTGAGGGAGAGACGGGAAGGTGGCCACTACGGCCATGGAAGAGGCAGGCTCCTTGCAGGTGACAACCGTGGCAGGGGGGTTGGAATTAGATTATGTTTAAGGTCCATTCCAACTCAAACCATTCTATGATTCTATGATCATGGGTACTAATTGCATTAATTGAAGTGTTGTATGTAGCTGCTGCATGCCATGGGAAAAAAAATGTGACTAACTGCAACAGAGTTGGGCTGAGCATTGTGGAAGAGCTTTCTATCTCTCAACCAGCAAGGGCTGTGGACAGCAAAGAGCAAAACAAGGGATGAGGAGGAGGAGGGTGTGGATGGGACTGAATTGCTGCTCCCGTGAATGATGGGCAAGAGAACAGTGACTAGGAGAGCCAGCTGGATCAAAACTGTGCTGGTTGTGAAAAGGCCACTTTTGGAGCAGTGCTTATCACTCTCCGTACTGTTTGAGAGCGCTTCAGGCAGCTGAGCGCTCTGGGGCAGACCTGGGAGCCAGAGGGTCTGCCAGCTCCCAAGCATTTGCTGCTCTGCCTCCTGACACAGTCACAGGTATATGGCAAGCCCCACTGAACCAGGGTGACTTTTGGGGAAGTGTGGCTGGAAAGCTGCCTGGCAGGGAAGAACCTGGGGGTGTTGGTTGACAGCAGCCTAAACGTGAGCCAACAGTGTGCACTAGTGGCCAAGAAATCCAATACCATCTTGGCCTGATGTGGCCAGAAAAGAAATCCAATACTATCTTGGCAAGAAATGATGTGGCCAGCAGGACCAGGGAAATAATTCTTCCCTTGTACTGGGCACCGGTGAGTCTGCACCTCAAATACTGTGTTCAGTTTTGGCCCCCTCACTATAAGAAAGACATTGATGTCGTGGAGCGTGTCCAGAGAAGAGTGACAAAGCTGGTGAAGGGGCTGGAGAACAAGTCTTATGAGGAGCGGCTGAGGGAGCTGGGGTTGTTTAACCTGGAGAAGAGGAGGCTGAGAGGAGACCTTATTGCTCTTTACAGCTGCTTGTAGAGAGGTGGCTGTTGGTCTCTTCTCCCAAGTGACAAGTGATAGGAAAAGAGGGAATGGCCTTAAGTTGCATCAGTGGAATTTTAGATTGGACATTAGGAAAAATTCTTCACTGAGAGGGTTATCAAGCACTGGCAGAGGCTGCCCAGGGAGGTGATTGAGTCCCCTTCTCTAGAGGGGTTTAAAAGGTGGGTAGATGAACTACTTAGGGATTTAGTAGTGGACGGGTACAGTTGGACTTGATGATCTCAAAGGTCTTTTCTGACCTAATGGTTCTTTGATTCTATGAGTTTGTTGTTGCCACTGCAGAAGGGCTCTCAGAGGCAGGTGAGGGCAGCTCCTCTGGCTAGAAAGGAGTGTGCTGTGCTGCAGCTTGGGGTGTCAGACAGCCCAGCTGTGGCTGCTGCTTGGCCCCAGTGTATGAGGTGAACAATGACTTCTTGGTGTTAATAAACACAGAGGCAGCTGGTGGGACAGAAATTATCTGGAGGAAGGGGTGGTTTTCAGTGTGGCTATGGCATACACCAAAGGAGCATTACTGTGGTGTGCGCATAATATCATACAAGTCACGGGGGCTTTGATGCAATAAATCAAAGAAGATGCGGGGAGCGGTGCTCAAATGGACAGAGCACGTTACTAAAATATTTAGGCTGCATCAGAGTTAAGTGCTTCTTCAGATGCCTCGCTCCAACTCATCAGGCTTTCTGTCTTTATGAAAAGGCCACTGTCAAAATAGTATGAAGTTTCATTTGGATGTGGGGGAGGCTGTAATTACAGGGGTGTTTAACTCTTTGGTTTATGACATCTTTAGGCTGAAGACTTGTTTACTACCTGCCATTACCATAAGTGGTGCTGTTGCCCTGCTTGCAATTTTGATGCCCATTAAGATAGAAACTGTATGTAAATCAGGATTTCCCATTAATATTTATAATTCATGGTGGAATGTAGGAGTTTGTCTGTTATGAGAAGAACAGTAAACAGGAGTTTTATGAACACTGAAAACTGTTGCCAAGGTGGTTCTCTTGAAATAATTTTCCTTTGCAGCTGAACATCAATTCTTAATTTTAGTGGCACGCATAGCGGGATGGAAACGATGATTGATTTTTCTCCAAGTACTGTGGGCTGCTGCAGTTGAGATTTCACTATAAAAGACTAGACATTTCCAATTGCTTTTTATAAGTTCAGAATTGATTTTATTTGTTTAGCACCTGACTAACATAATAAAAGAGAAAAGAAATACAGCCAAATATAAGACACAGAAAACTCACGAGCTACCTGGTTTCTGGTCTTCTTTTTCATGCTGTGATATTAAGCCACACTGCAATTTAAAGAGGAGTGAGTTGGATTGCCAGCTGTCTGGGTGTGACTGGCAAGGTGTCCCCATGAGGCACAGCCTTGCTGTCCCTAACAGGGGGTAGGAACAGATACGTCCCACCACGATGACACTCAGCAAGCAACAGCTAGAGAAGAGAAGGGGAGAGCTGATATGGCACCTCTCCACCATGCAGCTTCCTTGGCTTCAGCTGGTTCTTTTTAAACCTCTTCTTGATTTATCTTTCACTAGCTAACTTAACGACCTACGTTGTTGCTGGAGCTGTTGGTAGGCAGCAAGCAGAGAATTAATGCAGCGAGGGCTCCCGTTCCAAGCAGGTCTCTTCCATACAAGGTTGTGAGAAGCTGGTTGTGCTGTGTTCACAGCGGTTTGTGGGTCTGTATAGGGTTTGAATATTTTATGCAAGTCTGTCTTACAGTTGGGATTTTGACAAGTGAGAAGGCAAAAATAAAACTGAGTTAGCATCAATGTGTCCTGGTTTTTAGTATGGGGATTTATGGCACCCACATTACATGACATCGATAAAGTCCAAAGCTGCCATACTTGTGTGAACGTGGTTTCATTTTCTTTATTCTAGCTAGGATTTTCCCATAGGCATTGCGGCTTTGATATTCTTTTACCAGGAAGATTTGAAGGTGTTCAGATGGTTGGTGGCTGTGGAATACAAATAGGTGAACAGGGGACTGGCTACGTTTTCTTTTACATGAATCTATTGTGTCCCCAATGGCCAAAGAGCAGGTATGCAGCCCTTGGGCGTGCGTAGGGGAGAGGTGTGGGTCTGTCTGCTGTCAGCCCCTCGCACTACAACAGTCAGGGACTGCCTGCTGCAGCTTTTAGTTTTCTTGGTGGCCTTGCAAAAATAGGAAAATAAAAGGGAGAAGAAGGGTTATTCAACCTTATACATGGTGGGAAGGAGGTGAGAAGTTTGGTTATCACCCAGGATTTTGATCTTAGAGTTCAGAAACCTTGTATGTCTTGGAGAATCCTCCACCTTTTGCATTCACGGGGTGAACGTGGTAAGGAGGGCTGAGTTTACAGCTGGAGAGAAGCAATGAGAGAACCCTCCTGGGGCTCTCTGGGAACACAGAGAGATGGCAGAGGTGTTTTATTCCCTGGCTTATGACTGTGTAAAACAAATTCACTGAAACTTATTACAGAGCAAGGATCACCTCCTGTTAGGTAAAGGTCAGAACACAAGTGAGTTTGTATCTCAAAGCAGGAATCAAGGGCTACGTGTAGAAGCCTGTAACTCTGCACTGGCAACTGCTCCCAAACGGAGTGCAGGACCGGAGGGAGGCAGGCTCGAAGCTGCTGTAGGGACTTCCCTTGTGTTTGGGAATAAGGAATTTTGACCAGAGATTAGAGAGGGAAGAAAGGGAGGAAGGGGGACACCACCAGCAGCCACCCTGGGACAGTCCAGACTCGGGATGAGGCTTGCACAGAGCCTGAGTGACAGCAGCTGCAGCCTGCTCCCAGCTGGCACCTCTGTGGTGCGGTGTGGAGATGGCACTGGAACAGATGTGGAGGAGTCACTTCTCTTCAGCATTCATCTCCTTTTTGCCTTTTTATTTTTTCTTTCAACCCAAAACTACTTTATTGCTACACAAAGTATGTTGTATATATGACATATGTTAAGGCAGCCGGGTGACAGCCTAATGCCTTCCTTCTGTTGTTAGACTTATTTTTTGACAGAGGTAAATAGAAAGCTCCTCCCTGGTAGTATTGTTTCAATCTGCTCGGGGTAATAATCCGGCAAACCCTGAAAGTCATTGTTCTCTGTGAAAATGACTTTGATAATTGCCAATTTTGTGACACAGGCATCACCGTGAAAAAAGCACAGTCAATATCTGTAAATGATCATCAACAGAAGCAACTGCCCTGTGGTACTCAGGTAGGGGATGGTTTGCACTGGGAAGCCAGAGTGGGTCTAGGACAACTCTCTATGATTCTAAGAAGGGGCCCAGAACAGGTCACTTCTGGCAGCAACAGCCTGGACACTATGCTGGCAAAGATGCTTGTGTTGGAACCTCTCCAGCAAACATTTGGTGGTTTGCAGAGAACTGAAAGAATGAAAACTTCTCTTTAAGAGCAAAACTTTCAGTTTTCAGTTGGGATTATTGATAAAAATCAAGCATATTTTCACTGGCAGTGACTTTTCAAAGCAGGGTTTGGTGGCTAACCACCTGTTCCCTCTGTGGTCAACCAGAGCTCTTTCGAAGGCAGTTTTGCATTCCTGAGTCCCTGGTCTATGTCTCCGGGGAGCTTCTGCCCCTCTCAACAGTGCTATGAGACACAGCCCTGCCACCATGACAGCACCTCAGAGGTTCATCCAGGTCTGGCATGGGCAGGGATGCCATGGCTTCTGTCTCCTGCTGCTCTGGACCTCTTCAGTGATGAGGCTGTCTGGATATATCCTCAGTAACTCACTCCTCTGGATTTCCAAAGCTTCATATCTTCTTTAATTCTTCACGTTCTTGTCTGTTCTGCTGCTCCTGTCTGTCAAAAAAGGGTATGGAGCTTCTCACTGGAGTCCCTATACTAGCACTTTGGGGAACCCCTTCCTGTCCAAACTGGGCTTAGACAACTGCTCCGTTGCTCCCTGTGCCCTTCTGCCAGCCCCCCAAGGTAGCTCCTGGGGTCTTAAAACCACGGGAGCCCCTGGGAAGGTTACTGCTTTTGCTGGGCTCTTGTGATGCTCGTCTCCTCTTCTTCCAGGGAAAAGCCGGTTCTGCTCCTGGCTGCAGGGAGATGAATGACCACAGCGCTGTAGAGAAGTCACACAGTTGACAAAGTTGCCAACATGGAAATTATTTTTAAAGGAACTGGCGTGCCTTTTTTTGTCAACAATTATGAGTGGTCAAGTAGGAGGTGTGTCACAAGAGGACTGTTTTCATGGCAGTTCTGCTGACTGAACTGTCAGTGGGCTGGAGGGCTGTTTCATAGAATCACAGAATCACCAGGTTGGAAGAGACCCACCGGATCATCGAGTCCAACCATTCCCATCAATCACTAAACCATGTCCCTCAGTACCTCGTCCACCTGTCCCTTAAACACCTCCAGGGAAGGTAACTCAACCCCCTCCCTGGGCAGCCTCTGACAGTGCCAGTCTTTCTGTGAAAAATTTTTTCCTAATGTCCAGCCTAAAAATCCTCTGGTGGAGCTTGAGGCCATTCCCTCTCATCCTGTCCCCTGTCACTTGGGAGAAGAGCCCAGCTCCCTCCTTTTCACAACCTCCTTTCAGGGAGTTGGAGAGAGCAATGAGGTCTCCCCTCAGCCTCCTCTTCTCCAGGCTAAACACCCCCAGCTCTCTCAGCTGTTCCTCATCAGGCCTGTTCTCCAGCCCCTTCACCAGCTTCGTTGCTCTTCTCTGGACTCGCTCCAGAGCCTCAACATCCTTCTTGTGGTGAGGGGCCCAGAACTGAACACAGGATTCGAGGAGCAGCCTCATCAGTGCCAAGTCCAGAGGGAGAATAACCTCCCTGGACCTGCTGGCCACGCCGTTTCTGATCCAAGCCAAGATGCCATTGGCCTTCTTGGCCACTTGGGCCACTGCTGGCTCATGTTCAGTGAGCTGTCAACCAACCCTCTCTTATTGAAGATGATATTTAATTCTCCTCTGTTAATTTTTTTTTGAACCTGCCAGACAGCCTTGAAGACAAGTGCTGGCTCTGCTTTCATGTCAGACAAGATGCACGTGTTGAGGCGTTCCTCATTGCTCCAGCTGTGAAGCTCCTTGGAGGCAGTGAGGTGACACTGTGGCAATGGACTCTGAAAGGACAGGCTTCCAGATGGGAAGATGACAGGCTGGCAGTGCAAAACTCCCTGCAATGACCTTCCAGCTCTGCCAAAACAGAAGCAGATTCCTGTTGGTGTCAGCGTGGCAGGAAATCTCCTGAGCTCCAGAGTTGGACTGAGAGTGATTCAGCTGAGGAGAAAACCACCCCCTGCCTCTGAGCTCCTTGTCCTTGCTGAGCCCAACCATTTTGTTTAGCAATGTACAAAGGATAAACCAGCAGTAGTGCAAAGGGATAACACCCCAGCCCCTCATCCATCACGGCATGGTTTATCTGCATCTCAGAGGGGGTAGAGGATGCCACAGCTGGTGGGTGCACAGGACCCTTGGACCCTTCCTATAGTGCATTTATGACAGATAGGTCCTTGCCTTCAGGAGTCCCAGTTTCAGCCTGTGTCACAACTGCTCTTCGATGTCACACGTAGCAGTGCTGTGGCTTTTGCATCTCAAGTTTTCAATTGTGATTTTTCAAAAACTGGATGAATCCAAACAAGCAAATAATGACAACAAGTCACCATCCTACCACAAAAACACAGTGCAATTCTGGGACCAGGTTTGATAGGATTCTGCCAACAGATCTGAGCTGAATTTTGCTCATTGTAAGACTAACTTATTTGGGCTTGTTTCCTGTCTTTTCCTCTTTCTTGTATAATTTTTGTGTAACAAAACTCTGTGAAGCTTAACATTAGAAATGGGTCAGCACTTTACTGACCCATGCTTGAATGTTTTAAAGACATTTTGGAGAACATCATCTTTGTCATTCACTCAAAAAAATGTAGTGAACCAAGTAAAGTGTAGTTAAAATTCAGATGACTAAGCTTGTCTAGAATTTAGTCTAACAGGTCTTTGTGGGTAGTACCTTATACCAACACGTGCTTTCTTAATTTGTATACATATCTACAGGTGAAAGTGTGTTTTTCATAGCTTGAAAATATGACCTTTCTGAAATTTCCCCCTGCTCTCTGAAAATAGAAAAAAAATCCAATGAAAAATATGAGCGATTTCTTTTGCAGATTAGGGAGGGTTCTCTTAATCTGCAGTCAAGGGAAGCTCAAACTGTCTTCTGCAAGAGTCCTTGGTGAGTCCTACAGCATATGATAAATGATCCCTGTATTAGGTCTGAGGACTCAGCAGGACTTGGCAGTCAGCATATGGGCTGCAAAATTACAAGGTTTTAAAACTTGAGAGCTCTACCAGTTTGCCTCTTTGTTTCAGAGACTTAAAAGGCCAAAGACCTTTTCAGACTTCCTCTTGCTATGCTCAAAGTAAGTTTTCCTTACTGACAGCTGAGTATTTAACTGAATTGCATGGCTGCATTTTAGGATTCCATGCAAATCTCCAGGGGCCACCTGCGTTTGGCCAAAGCAGTGGAAATTCAGGGAACTTCACATCGTTCTCCAGGTGCTGCCATGTGTGGCATTTGGCTCTTCTGGAGAATTTAGACGAGTTTGCGCTCCTTCGAGACCCACCTGGGAGCAGATGGATCTGGCATGGTCTTTCTCACAACACCTGGGAGTCTTGCCTGTGTTGTGCTGTGGGTCTCTCAGTCTCTCTACCCACTGTTCTTTTTTTTTTTTTTTTAATAACTAGAAGGGGTAAATGCTCAACTACTGAGCAGCCAGCTCAAACCTCAGCCTCCTTAATGAGAGCCCCTAAGCACCGGTGATTTTGGTTAATCTCTGGTCATAACCAGCTGCTCTTCCTAGACCAGACAAACCTTTTTCAACGCAAATTTTGGGAAACCTAGCACATTGCAGGGAAATATTCCAATTCTGACAAATCCACACTTTCCAAAGCAGAGCAATGTTGCCAAATACTCCAAAATAGAGTAATTGGGAAATTCTCATTTGGCTCCACCTGGTCTGGACTTGCTAAAATAGAAAGTCCTGATTTTGCATGTTTCCCCCATTAAGAGTTGTTGCCAGGCTCTGTTTGTTGCTGTGGCTGGCTATGCCACCAAGCATCTCTGGATGATGGCATTGCAGAGGCTGATGCCATGGCCTGCTGCAGAGCTGAGCTTTATTTTTAACTGTACAATCAACCACACCTCTTTCCCTGCCTAAAAGGGGCATATGAACATGTGGAATTAGCTAGCAAGGTACAGCCAGCTGGTGGAGGTGCCATAAAACATTAACATTGAAAGAGGAGTGGAGTGAGGGAAGAAGAAAGGGATGTTTTGTTTCCAGTGAAACCCATCTTCACATCAGCTTGAGCTGAAATGTGTCCATATGCTCTTCATGGCTGCAGTGAGCTGCCCTTAGATTTGGTTTTCAAGCTCATGTGGGAAGGCTTAGCAAGGCTATGGAGCCTGGGAAGGGATGGCTATTTTGCTATGGGGATGTTCTGCTTTTTCTCTGCACCTGTGATCCAATTTGACCATATCACAAACCTCATTTTGTGCACGTGCAGTAGGGAGGTCAGTAATAGTTTTGCATCTCCCACCTATGCTAGCCAAGGCTGGGAGGTGGGTTCCTTTGGTTGATCCATGGCCCTTTCCGGAGTACTGAGCAGGAAAGCTGGACTGCAGCAAATAAGAGGGCACATGGTGTGCCCAGGTGGCCAAGAAGGCCAATGGCATCTTGGCTTGCATCAGAAACGGCGTGGCCAGCAGGTCCAGGATGGTTATTCTCCCTCTGGACTCGGCACTGGTGAGGCTGCTCCTCGAATCCTGAGTTCAGTTCTGGGCCCTTCACCACAAGAAGGATGTTGAGGCTCTGGAGCGAGTCCAGAGAAGGGCAACAAAGCTGGTGAAGGGGCTGGAGAACAGGCCTTATGAGGAACGGCTGAGAGATCTGGGGGTGTTTAGCCTGGAGAAGAGGAGGCTGAGGGGAGACCTCATTGCTCTCTCCAACTACCTGAAAGGAGGTTGTGGAGAGGAGGGAGCTGGGCTCTTCTCCCAAGTGACAGGGGACAGGATGAGAGGGAATGGCTTCAAGCTCCACCAGGGGAGGTTCAGGCTGGATACTAGGAAAAAAATTTTCACAGAAAGGGTCATTGGGCACTGGCAGAGGCTGCCCAGGGAGGTGGTTGATTCACCTTCCCTGGAGGGGTTTAAGGTGCTGAGGAACATGGTTTAGTGATTGATGGGAATGGTTGGACTCGATGATCCGGTGAGTCTCTTCCAACCTCGTTATTCTATGATTCTATGATTTGTGGGAAGGGGTATACAACAATGATCCCAAAGCTTGTGAGGAGCTGGGGCTGGAGCTGAGCAGTGGGGAAATTGCTTGGCAAAGGGAGCTGTGGTTCAGGTGGGAACAGCACTGCATGGTTAGGCGAGACCTACAGATTCCTTTGCAGGGCTCTGTGAAGTTTCCAGTCCCGCTAATAAATCAGTTGGCTGTGATTATATTGACAAAGGAAACAATTACTTCATTGCATTTTCTTCTCGAGAAACTCATCTCATCATACCCCAGTGCCTGTGAGCAGAGTGGTGAGGAGTTCACAAGTCCAGAGCGTGGGAGTTGAATTCAGACTGCTAGACGCGGTCTGTGAGTGCAGGAGAGCTACAGCAGCCAGGGCTCGCGTCCCGTAGGTTCAACAAGGTCATTCGGAAGCCAACATAAGGCAAAAAACTGTGAACTAAATATTGCCTGGTGCTAAGGCAGCTCTTTGTTATGTGGCTAATTCCAAATCTCCCTCAGATCAGCCAGCTGCCTAGGAAGACCTCCAAGCACCCAAAGTCAGCAGGTTTTGGTCATGAACACCATTACTAAGCCCTTAATGGGACAGCAGTTTCAGAGAGCTGAACTCAGCCTAGCCACTCTACAAGCAATGGCTTTATTTAGTATGTTCCTATCTCAGCCTGCTGTTAAAAGTTAAAATCATTCCTTACTGATGGGAAACAAAACACAGCTCTGAAAAAAAAATACATCCTGCTGATGAGCTTTGTTTTGCATTTCTTTGTGACAGAAGTGATTAAACTGCTAAATCACAGCTGCTTTTCTCATAAAGAAGACAAAGCATCTTTAGATCCCTACATCATTTCAAGAGTTGCAGAAAGCTCTAGGTAAATGGGAGTGATTTGATCTCTCTTGGTTTTATCGCTGTATCTCCTACACCCACAGGCTCCCAAGCAGGGTGTATTTGCTGTCTCATGGCCTGATAGCTTCCCGTGTTACTCATAACTTAAACACCGAGAGAGAGAGATAAGGGACTGGGTTTGGTTTGTTTCCTTTAAGAAATGAACATTAATAAATATCTCATTACCAGAAAGTGTCATAGTGAAAGTACAGAGCTTTCTCCTGTTCCACAGTTGGCTCTTTAATTTTCACTGTGGTTAAAGAGCAACATGAAAACCTGAAAAATGACGCCAGTCACTCTCAGCTGAGTTTTCAATAACTGCTGGATCAGATAGGGCTGAGCACCTATCAGGGAGATGATCAGATAGGGGCAGCAAAATGCTGCAGCCTTTGTTCAGCACAAATTATTCCCCGCTAATGTCCGGTGGAAATTTGCCATCGCAGCACCCATGATCTCCGGTATTGTGGAAAGCTTCGGCAGCCCCAAGGCTGGTCGTGAGGAGCCCTGGTCCTGCTGTGAGCCAGTGCCAGCGACACCTCCTCTTGCAACCATTGCTTCATCCGGAGAGAGCCACTGACAAGGTTCTTCTACCAGCCTCATAGAATCATAGAATCACCAGGTTGGAAAAGACCCACCAAATCATCGAGTCCAACCATTCCTATCAAACACTAAACCACGTCCCTCAGCACCTTGTCCACCCATCCCTTACGCACCTCCAGGGAAGGTGACTCAACCACCTCCCTGGGCAGCCTCTGCCAGTGCCCAATGACCCTTTCCATGAATTTTTTTTCCCTAATGTTCAGCCTAAACCTCCCCTGGCAGAGCTTGAGGCCATTCCTTCTCGTCCTGTCCCCTGTCACTTGTTTCAAGGAGAGATGGATGTTGATGGTCCAAAAGAATAGGCTCGCCAGAGAGGTGGCCAAAGGATCTGCAGCACGGCGAGGTACTTGTAGCTGCTGTCAGTCCAGTCTGCAATCTTCTGGCCATCAGGCTTTGTTCGTGGTTGTCTCCCAGCTGGGAATGAAGATGCCTCTGCCGCAAAGGACAGGTGAAAAAGGGCCCTAGGAAGGGTTGCCCAGAAATGAAGCTGGGGGAAGCAGTAAGAGACAGAATCATCAAGCTTGGGGTGAGAGGGAGCATTGCCAGGGCATGGGAGAGAAGCAGTGAGTTAGGACTGTCTCCAGGCAAGGGATATATAGGACCCCAAACAAAGAAGCTGTCTGCTCTCCTGGCTTCAGCCACATCTGGGATGTGAGTGTCTCTGCATCCGTTCCCAGGTGTGGAAAATGGGATGTATTGCCAAAGGAGCCTCACCCCACAGAGCCTCAAAAGATGACATAAGCCAAAGGGTAACACAGACTGTCCTGGATAAAGCCCACCAAATCCACTGCTGATTGGGAAAAGCCAGTGGCAGAGAGGTGGCAGAGAGTATGGGCATCCATGCCTAGTTCCCCATCAGGGAAGGGTGATACCAAAACCAACAAGCAGCTCCATGCTGGGGGCTGGTGGTGGGGGTGATTTGATCTCTGGGTTTGGATGGCAAATGCTTTTGGGCAAACCGTGTTCTCCAGCACCATTAGAACATGAGAAATGTTAGAAATGTCCATTTATAGGAGATGAAAGATCTCAGGAGAATACCAGCTTCCTTCAAAAATATGTGTAACACAGCCAGGAGTGGGGAGAGAATAGGTATGCTTGAAAAACTGATGAGTGAACAAGAAAGGGTGCAGAAAGCAGAGAAGGGTCCACCTCCTAAGACTGCTAGAAAGGAAGGATCTCGTGACTTTTAGGCCAATCTCCTGACATGTGACTCTAGGTTTTTGAACACATGGGGCTGGCAATACCATGGATTACTTGTTACAAATGATTTACAAGGTCCTTCAGAGGGAAATAAATTTCCCAGGACAGTACCTCCAGGGAATATAATATGTATTTGGATGGGTGATCCATCATTCTGCATTAAGCCCATAAGCTCAGCTGACATCGAGGTATACCTGATAATCTTTTATCTAAATAACATACCCTTGAAATCCTCCATCTGTGCAGTTTTGTGCTGTTGATGGGAGGATAAACTGTTGGACCAGAATTTCTGCTAAGGAAAATGGCATGGTGGAGATGGAGAGCTGTTGTGTCTTCCCCAGAAGATTCCTCACTAAGTTTGATTTGGCATCAGTGGTGCCAAAGAGGGAGTGGAGAGTAGCAGTAGAACCTTGCCATGCATTTTTGGAAATCTGCATCCCTTTAAATCTTCTGGGTGTGACCCACCTGGTTGTCTCTCAGCTCACGATCAAAGCCAGAGGAAGGCTAAACAAGCCCAGCTCTCTCAGCCCATCCTCATACAGGAGGTGCTCCAGCCCTTGGATCATCTCCATGGCCTCCTCTGGGCACACTCCAACACATCCATGTCCTTCCTGTGCTGAGGACTCCAGAACTGAGTGACGGGCTCCAGGTGAGGTCTCATCACAGCAGAGTAGAGGGGAGAATCACCTTCCCATCATGTGTCTTTGCAGCTGTGCTGCAAACTAGGGACACTCATGATGAGATGTGAAAGATGCAGTGTTTCCTTTGGCCAAGTTATGGCTGTTGTCTGCGCGTGGCTTGGCAGGGATGATGTGGTGCTTGTGCTACTAAATTCAAGAAATTAGTCACCAATTATAGCAGCCACCCACAGTGTCCCCAGTAGTGCAGTATCTGAGAAGGTCATGAACCGCGTGAATCACCTGTGAATCCACATGTAATTCCAGTAAAACAACAGGAAATACAGGCTTGAAGAGACAGCAGCCCATCGCCAATTATGCCAATAGTTTGCACAATGCTTGTTCATTTGCCATGGAAACAGGTTTGGACGGGATCCAAAAGGGTAAATGCTCTGCAGCTACCTCTCTCTTGAATTCAGTCTGCAGCTTCACCTCCTCACTTCATAGCTCACATCCTCCTGGACCTCTGCTGGCCCTGAGCAATGGAGAGGGCACCTGCAGACACATCCAGACATACGGCCAGGCTCTGCCTCCTGGTGAATGCATGAAGTCCAGTCCCTCCAGCTTGTCCTGCAGGCTCAGGGGGGACCCTTCCACCCTGGACAAGCTCTGGGATGGAGAGGTGGTGAGCAGCGTCATGCAGTGCTGGTGACCGAGTCCCCTTCCCAGTTTCTGTGCTGGCATAGTGTGAGGCAGGAGGGCACTGCTTCTGATAAGCAGCATAACTAGAGCCTCTCAGATGTGGTTATTTTGTTTTTCTCCCATCTTCTTCACAGGAGAAAGCTGTGAGAAGAGCTTGCTGCAGGTAGTTTTGATACACCAGGAGAGCAGGGCTTGCAGCCCAGGGCAGACGTCTAAGTGTCTGCATGGCATGGTGGGCAGTAAGGATGGGTCTTGCTCTTATACCTGGTAGCTATTTCACAGGTGGTGGGCACAAAAGCTGTGTCTGGCCCCCTCTTGGGCAGGCTCCTCCTCCCATCAGCACCCATGATATTCCCTCTGCTCTCCCACCACCTACAACCGTGAAGCTGTTCAGCTTCCTGGCTGGTCTCCATCCCTGCCGTGAGCCTGTCACCCTCTCTCAGCTTCTGCCCACCTCCTTCTCACCATCCTCTTGGCAACCCATAAGCTGCTTTCCTTCCTGGCTCCTCTCCATCCCTGCCAGGAACCCCTCGCCCTCTCTCAGCTTTTTCCCACCTCCTCCTCACTGTCCTCATGGCACCCCACAAGCTGCTTGGCCCCTCAATTTCCCCCTCTGACTCCTCCAACCCCACTCGTTTCCCCCTATCTTCCCAACTCCTTGCTCAACCTGCGGGGCTGTGCGAGCGCCTCTCAATTAGCATGAAATTCAGCAAACCCAGGGCGTTTTGGAAGGGCTGAAGGGATCTGTGAATTTGCTTTGAATATAGCAACATGTTTTGGCTAAAGGGAACAGAAGAACATTTTGAAAATGTCAAAATATTTTGTTTAGGCATTTTTTAAACAAAATGTTTCGCTTGGTAGTTGACAAAAAAAAAAAAAGAAAAAAGAAAAAAATTTGGTTCCAAATCTCCAAAGCAAAACATTCCCCCTTTTGTTTTGAGATGGCACCTGCACAGGAGAATCTGAATTACAAAGGCACAGAAGCTGTTTTAGATATTAAATAAAGTCCAGGCACCATGGGAATTTCTATGGAGGAAGTCAAAATGTTACAAAGGGAGTCAAAACATTTTCTGATATTATTTTTTTACCTTGTTTCACTATGGGGAAAAAAAAAATCTGTCCTTGCTGGGCCTGGATCAAGGTCCCCTATTCATTTTATGTCGGCTGCTAAGTAGAGTTACTTACGACAATGCATGTGGCTTGCTACAGAGCTTCAATCTACTTCTCACATTAGAGAGGGGATTAATGGTGGGGTTGTGTCCTCCATCATGACCCTCTCTCCCTCTGCCACTCTACTTCACCTTCTCAGCCTGTAGGATGATGAGGCCAGAGAAAAAATCTCTTTTTTCCATGTCTAAGTTTGCCCCAGCTTATGCTCTACCCTGGAGATCCTGTGGCTTTTCTCAAGGGAGGATGACATCTCTTTGTGTTTTTCACAGTCTTTCTTATTTCCTAATGTATCTGTCTGTCTGGCCCTTGTCCTCCTGTCTTCTAATTTCTACCATCTCCTCATGAACATCATAGAATCATAGAATAGTTTGGGTTGGAAGGGACCTTGAAGATCATCTAGTTGCAACCCCTCTGCCATGGACAGGGACACGTCCCACTGGATCAGGCTGCCTGGAACACCGTCCAGGGCCATGGCCGATCTCGCCATACCCCTCGCTGGCTCCATGAGCCCCTTCTGAAAAACCCCTTCCGATGACAAATGTGCTGGATTTTGCCTGGTTTTCTAAGGCAATGATGTGCTACAGTCGTGCCGGCTGCCTGTTTGTCTTTCTGCCATCTGTCAGTCAGTCAGTCCCCCCCGGAGCTTTTAAAGATGATGACTAATTGCCAGCAAACTTGCCCAAAGACTCAGAGGTGGGAGGTTCCTACAAGCACAGTGACAACTGGGAACAGAATTGTGAGGACCAAGTGGGAACAGGAGATCCCATGGTGTTTTACCTCCTGGTAGCACCTCCAGCATTTGAGTGGCTCTTAGGATCCTGCTCACTGTGAAATGCCAGATGAAAAGTGTACTTACAGCCCAGAAAGCCAAGCATATCCTGGGCTGCATCAGAAGAAGTGTGACCGGCAAGGCAAAGGATGGGATTCTCCCCTTCTGTTCTGCACAAATTTGTTGGTGTGTGCACAGTAACAGGAAGAAAAGTGCAAACACAGCCCTTGCTCCAGGGTGGAGGATCCGATATGGCAGTGAAAGTAGAGGTTTTGAAGTTACCTGAAGAGTGCTGCTGTCTTCATGCCAAAGGTAAAAAGAGATGATGTTCAGAGGAAATTTGGTCTTCAGTTCATATTCCAGCTCACATGGTGCATGATCATGGGAAATAACTGGTTTTGCCCAAAGCCTCCTTCTTTACTGTGATGCAAAGCTGATCATAGAATCATAGAATCACCAGGTTGGAAAAGACCCACTGGATCATCGAGTCCAACCGTTCCTATCAGTCACTAAACCATGTCTCTCAGCACCTCACCCACCCATCCCTTAAACCCCTCCAGGGAAGGTGACTCAACCCCCTCCCTGGGCAGCCTCTGCCACTGCCCAATGACCCTTTCCGTGAAATATTTTTTTCTCATGTCCAGCCTGAATGATGTTGAGAGTCAGGTGGGTTTTCCCATGGGAGAACAGCCTAACAAACAACTGAGGCCTCATCATCTCTGCAGGAAATAAGCATATCTGGCTTAATGACTAGAAAACAAAATGTGTTGAAGAGGATTTTGGATAGAGGGTCAGTTCTGGCCTTAGTACTCAGTGTGAGACCAATTGGGATGGGCTTGGGTGTCTTAGCATGATCCTGTCTCTCTGTGGAAGAGTAAAATACAGCTCAGCAGTGGGAGTTCAAGGGTCTTTGCCAGTTTAGCGCCATGGCCAAAATGTTAGGAGATTTTTTTCCTTTCCTTTCCTTGTCCTGAGTTTTCATAGAAAAGCTGTTTTTTCAGCTTGAAATCTTAAGCCAAAATTGTTTAGAGTTCTGAGCATCATCCTTCCAGATTTCACCCAGGATTTGGCCTGTTTGTACCCAGTAGGAGCAATTGATCAGCATGCGGGTGAGGGCTGTGGCTTCCCCAAAGCATCCCCAGGCTCCAGAGCTCGGCTTGTTTTAATGACACTGCTCAAATCAGAGAGCTATTTGGTTTCTGCCAGAAAGGAAACTCTTGCAGTTCAAGTAATGAGAGAGAAATCACACGCAATGCTGCGCCGGGGCTGAATATGACATTTTTTACAATGAGGGTGGTGAAATACTGGCACAGGTTGCCCAGGGAAGTGGTGGGAGCCCCATCCATGGAAACATTCAGGTCAGGTTGAATTGAGCAACCTGATCTGGTTAAAGATGTCCCTGCTCCTGCAGGGTGGGTGGACTGGATGACCCGTAAGGGTCCCTTCTAGCCCAAAGCATTCTGTGATGCTTAGATTCTACATGTGTACATATAAATACATGAATAAACAGACATTTATCCCCTAGAATATAATCAGAGAGCTGGGACAGGCTGAGAGATTTGGAGTTGTTCAGCCTGGAGAAGGCTCTGAGGAGACTTTAAACTGGCCTTCTAGTACCTGAAAGGGGCTCCAAGAAAGCTGTGGAAGTACTTTACATGGGCATCAAGCAATAGGATGAGGGGGGAATGGCTTTACACTGGAGGAGGGAAGATTTAGATTAGACATTGGGGAGAAATCCTTCACGATGAGGGTGGAGGCGCCCTGGCCCAGGTTGCCCAGGGAAGCTGTGGCTGCCCTATCCCTGCAGGTGTTCAAGACCTGGTTGGATGGGGCTTGGAGACCCTGATCCAGTGGGAGGTGTCCCTGCCTATGACAGGTGATTGGAACTGGATGGGCTTTGAGGTCCTTTCCAGTCCAAACCATTCTACGATTCTATATATGGCATAACCTATATAATTTGTGCTGTCACCCATTCCTGTAACGGCTCCAGATTTGATATTGTGAAGGATTTGTCTATGCACCACTAGAGGCCAGTGTGCACCTTGAATAAAGAGGCCAAAGCCCTAATTAATAACCGCCTGTTGGGAGGACGATGTTTCTTGCAGGATGAGGTCTTGTCGCACAGGGGATGCTGGCCAGGTCAGGGCAGGCGGCTGCTCACGGCTGGCAGCCCAGTCGGATGGGTGAAACCTTCCAGCGATGGGCTCTGCATAATCCTAACAACTTCTAACAGGCCTTATGAGGAGCGGTTGAGAGAGCTGGGGGTGTTTATCCTGGAGAAGAGGAGGCTGAGGGGAGACCTCATTGCTCTCTCCAACTACCTGAGAGGAGGTTGTGGAGAGGAGGGAGCTGGGCTCTTCTCCCAAGGGACAGGTGACAGGACAAGAGGGAATGGCCTCAAGCTCCACCAGGGGAGGGTCAGGATGGACATCAGGAAAATTTTTTTCACAGAAAGGGTCATTGGGCACTGGCAGAGGCTGCCCAGGGAGGGGGTTGAGTCACCTTCCCTGGAGGGGTTTAAGGCACGGGTGGACGAGGTGCTGAGGAACATGGTTTAGTGATTGATAGGAATGGTTGGACTCGATGATCCTGTGGGTCTCGTCCAACCTGGTGATTCTATGATTCTTGCAAAATCCTGCTGTGCCATGATGGCTTGAGCACAATCTCGTTATCTGCTCAGGACCTGCTGCCTGTTCAGGGTGGTGCCCTCCTCTCCTGTGCAGCCTGGGGGTCACATCTCCCCAGAACCAGCCCTGTCTGTGCCGCTTTTTGGGGACCACAGGGACATCACAGTGTCAGAGTGGGTCCCACAGCTTCCCCATATCACTGCCACCCAGACCCCAGGCTGGTGCAGAAGCAGAAATCCAGGCTGGAGATGGACGAACAACCACCTGCCTGTTTCTACGGCTGAGCTGAATGGCCCTGAAAAATAAAATCAGTTTCTGAGAAGAAATGGAAGACTATTGCAATGCCTCATTTACTTAAAGATGGAGTGTTTCATGTTGTTCTGTAGAAGTTTTTGCCTCGACGTTGGCAGAAGCAGCACCAAATTGCTACACCTTTCTCTACATGAGATCATTTTGACTCAGTAACAGCAGAACCTTTGCGTAGTGACTGTCAAAATGAAACATACAGCCTTTTAAAATCTTTTCTGAAATGGGCATCTTTTAGCATGATGTATTTGCCAACTCCACGCCCTCTTCGCAATGAGGAGAGGAAGGTGGCACTAGGGTGGGAAGCGGCACTGGAAGGGAAGCAAGGAGGGAGCATTTTGCTGTGTGAGCTCCTCAATAATGCGGCTAGACTTTGAGAACTCTTCATTTACAGCTGATGTTTTCTAAAACCATGTTTGCTGCTTGGCTCCTTTTATCTTTGGCAGACGGAGAATGAGACCAGAGTGTTGCCTTTGTGTGTAACAGCTTCTTGCCTTTTACCAGTCTGGGGGAAACAGGGAGGTTTGGAATACAATTTCATGTCCTGTTGGAAGCCCAAACCCAAATACTCATCTCTAAGTCCTTTTTTTCCCTATGGAGCAGGAATCAGACAAGGAACAAAAGCAAGGTGATATTTTTCTCACAATCTTTCACAAATATTTTATTTCTGCCTCTTAGCACTTCCATTCACCACCTGGAAGAGTTGAGATTTACCACAATGTGACCTGAAACAAGTTAAGGTCCCAGGAATAACCCCTTCAGAGTCTGTCCCAGTGGTCACAGGCAGACACCAAAAAAGCAAGAATGGCACAAGTGTACTTGGTATCCCATATCGTCCTTCCATCAGATCGAGGGATTTGCCTGATTGCTTAAAAACAGGCATTTTTGCTTGCTCCATACTCCAGAGCAGCCACTGGCTGAGGAGATTGGGGGTTCCTTGTAGCCCTGTGCCTCGGTCAGGATCACCCCAACGGATCTGGGGTCTGCTGAAAATGGAATAAAATCCAGGGAGGAGAGCTGCCTCCTTGGGGTCCCCAGGAAGGAGACCTCCTCATAATATGTCTCTGGAGCATTGATGGCCATTTATAGACATGTGGTGGGCTCGGAGCTTGCTGAAACCTTGAATTTTGAAGAAGTCTGGGTTTGGTTGGAATAGGAACCTCCCCTGTGCCAGTCTGGGGGCTGCTGCTGCCTGCACCTTTGCTGGTCGGAGGCCTTGGGGGAGCAGATGTTTTGTTTAACCCAGGACACTTCAGCTGGGAGATGTCAGGTGGAATGACTGTCACTTCCTGAGGGACTTTGCTCCCCACAACTCCGCTCCAGCACAGTGAGAGGCTGTAGCCATTTGCTCTGGGCAGCTTGCAGTCCTGGCAACCCTGTCCTGGCATCCCAATGGCTGGATGCAGCATCCTCCCGTTGCTTTCTGGAGCTGGGACAGCTGCATGTCTCAAGGAGGCTTTGCTGGGGACTATGCAGGGCTTCTCACACCAATTGAGACTGGCCTTGACACCCTGCTCTTCTGTTGGTGCAGAAAGGGCTGTTTGTATCTGGCAGTAGCACAGCAGCCCAAGGAGCACATGGAGGATTCTTGTCCCATCTTACTCAATGAACTCCTGCAGAGCCTGCTGTGTTGAGACTTCTGTGAGCAAGGACCTCCCAATCATCCCTCTGTCATAGGGATGGAGCACAGAGCTGCTTTATCACAGGAGAACCATCACAGCAATTGCCTCTTCTCCTCTGGAGACCTGTCAGGGAAGGGTGCCCCATGGCACCATGTGGGATTTGAGGACCGCTATGCTCCCAGTGATTCTTCCAGCCTGGGAGCACCAGAGCCTGGGGTCAGCTCAGCAGCCCAAAGAAATCATAGAATCATAGAATCACCAGGTTGGAAAAGACCCATCAGATCATTGAGTCCAACCATTCCTATCAATCACTAAACCATGTCCCTCAGCACCTCATCCATCTGTCCCTTAAAACCCTTCAGGGAAGGTGACTCAACCCCCTCCCTGGGCAACCTGTTCCAGTGCCCAATGACCCTTTCTGTGAAAAATTTTTTCTTAATGTTTAGCCTAAACCTCCCCTGGTGGAGCTTGAGGCCTTTCCCTCTTGTCCTGTCCCCTGAGCTGTAACACCAGATTGCTTTTCTCAGAGAATCCACATGAGCAAAAGCCTCTCAGGGTTGCTTTGTTGGGGCAAGAACAAGCAGGGAGAAACAACATGTAGACCCATCTTGCTTCCTCAAACCCAAAACCAAAGCTTGTTGCTGAGAACAATCTGATGTACGAGTCTGGAGGAACGTGTGCCCCAGTGTCACCCACCCACACCCAGGGCTGCTCCAGCGCTGCAGGCAGGAGCAGGGCACAGCTGGGTGACAGAGGAGTGTGGTCTCACAGGGGTTAAGAAGGTCCTCTCTCCAGGCACAGCTCTCTTGCCCGTCTACCGAAATCCACTAACAGAATTAGCACTAGAAATTTGTGCACTGTACTATGTTAAAAACAACAAAAAAAAAGAATGAAATATATTTAATCTCTCATTTCAGAATTGCATTTGACATCTCAGTTAAATAAAATGTTCCTGAGGTCATTAAAAATCAGAAATTGTACAAGATTTGGATTTACCATAGTTTCAGAATGAATCAAGTTTCTGAACTTGTTTTAATCTCTCTATAATTGCTTTTCTGTATACGGTAACCTTTAGAAAATGAGTTTAATAATTAGTCATCTCAGACTAGTTAAAGACAACATCCTGCCCTCGGTTCAGTTTTATTTTCAACAAAAACCCCAATGCCAAAGTAAATTCCTCATGATAGCTGGAAACACAGGTTCAGGCTGCATGTTCAGCAGGTGAGACAGCATGCGTTAAGCCCCTGAAGAGCTTGAAAGTTTAGCAATGCTCATCTTGATGGATTTTCTCTCTCACTCTGCAAAAAGAACTGGAAAAGAAGTGGAAATCATTAAGGAGCAGCATCAGCCATGGCCTGTCCCTCGGCTCTGCCCCTCCTAGGCACAGAGCACCAGAGCAGTGAAAGGGATGGACCCCTTCTTTTCCCAGGATGGAAGATAGTTGGACTCGATGATCCGGTGGGTCTTTTCCAACCTGGTGATTCTATGATTCTATGATCTGGACAGAGTCCAGGCACAGTTTCTAACTCCTTTGGGCCCATGCCTGGTGCCTGCATTGCCAGACTGTAGATCACCACAGCTGGGACATCCTCCTGGTCCTGGTCTCACTCACACCACCATCCCCCCTGCTCCCTTCGCACCTCCTTCATCTACTTTAACATCTCAACAGCTTTCTCTGTCCCCATTACCTTCCAGGCCATCATGCTAGTCTGGATCTCTCTTGTGTTTACCAGTTTTCCAGTGCCCATACATTATCCAGGCTGGTGGGTCCATATTCTTCAGGTCAACAGCTTGGCAGTGTTGATAGCTCTTTGTCCCTTTGCTGGTCCTGCAGCATGAGGTCCCTGCAGAGTTTGATACCTGACCCTTGGCTGCTCATCTCCACAGGGACCATTCCACACATTGGAGGAAGAGGCAAAGCTCTGTGCCTGCCTTCTGTAGGGACAGGGCACACCATGCCGCTGGTTGCACTCCAACGCTGCCATCAGCTCTCCAGCTCCTCATCCTTCTTGACTTCCAGCAGTTTAGTGCAAATCCAAACTGCAGGTTTCCTTTGCTGTTGCAGAAGGCAGTGGAGAAGGGATATCCTCCTCTAGGCTCTGTTTCTTCATCACAGTGAGCAGGCACAGCAAATACAGTCGTCTACATTTTCTTGTGCTTTATTTAGTTTAAGTTTTGAAAGGGTTGGAGCTGCTGCCATTTCCCTGGAGGGATTACTCCAGTATCTGATAGATCTCATTCTGGGAAATGCTTCCTGTTACTCACCTTACATTTTCCGTTTCTTAATTTCATCTCATTATTCTCGGCTTTAACCCTTGGCTGGCAGCCATCCTTTCCCTCCCTGCTGACAGAGCCTCTGGTTGGATTTACAGGAGCTCTTGACATTTACTGACCAGTTCATTCCTACCAAAGGCAACGGTTTCTGCAATGCACAGGCTAACAGCAAGTGCTCTTTGCTTAGAGAGACCTTCTTTGTCATCCCGTTCCCCTTGGAAGGACTATGTTGCTGTCCTGTTCACCTGGTGACACCCTGTGGGCTCCAGGTTACTAATCTAGTTCCCAGCCCTTGAGTGCCCATTGAAGTCAGTGGATAAGCTCGCATCAGGGATGGGATAAAGCTGTAATCCCACAAATGTGCTAATCTTTGGATCAGGAGCACTGAGTGCTTAAATGTCTCTCGCAGATGGCTGACTGTGTGTTTTGTTAAAACAAACTGCAATTACATTAGTATCTTCAATTTAACTTGACATGTTACCTCTAGAAGGAAGAGAGGTCTTGTATTAAGGGCTCTGCAGTACAGGCAACGTCTTTGACCCTCTCCACTCTCCTATTGCATCCTCCTGCAACCTGGGCCAGGGCCTCCCAATCCTCACAGGAAAACATTTCTTCCTAAGATCTCATCCAAATCTCCCCTCTTTCAGCTTAAAACTATTACCCCTCATCCTATCCCTGCACTCGCTGATAAAGAGCCCCTCCCCAGCTTTCCTGTAGGCCCTCTTTAAGTACTGTAAGGCTGCTCTAAGGTCTCCCCAGAGCCTTTTCTTTTCCATGATGAACAACCTGGTTCAGAAATGTTAGATATTTAAATAACTCCTTGTAAATGCAGCAGTTAAGACCCCTGCCCGTACTACAAACTGACACCCATGGTGGCCTTTGTTTCCATCACCTTCCCCTCTCCCTGTCTCGTTACAGTATATACAGACCATGAAATTTCTCTTTAGTCCAGTGTTAAACTGGACTTTGGGAAATGCCATGCCATAAGTAATGATCATCCTGGGCTCACGGAGAGGAGCATAATCCCCAATGGGTCAGCCAATAGTCTCCACCTCATCGTGTCCATCCAATATTTGCAGGAGTATTTCTGTTGCTGAAGTTTTCTACGATATTCTATCTCACCACTCATAGCTTAGGTCAGTTTTTGACCACATTCCTACTCCGTGGTCCTCTAACACCTCATCCACCACATACTGGATGCAGACGTGCAGCAGATTCTGTACCAGCCATTAAAATATTCTCACGGGAAGCCAATGAGAAAACATGGGTGTGTGAATAAATTGCATATCCAAGGTGCCTCAGGATGTCAAGAAGGATTTGGGTCTCCCATAGGTCCCATTGCATCCATGAGGAAGCCCCAGCTACCCCAAGTCATTTCTGTGGTGCAATGCATCAATGTTTAGACACCTAGTCTCTCTCCAGGTTTCTGGAGCCCCAGGATTCAGCAGGAGCGATAGTTCCATGTATTTGTATAGACCTCAAAGGTAGAGCAGCTCTGAGGTTTTACAGAAAATTGAAGCAATGAGAATGCTGAGGTCTGGAAAGGCTGATGGATGGCAGCAGGAGTTTTCTGGACTGCTTGGAGTGAAACATATTTTCAGGTCCACAGTGAATGTTGAACACGAGGAAGAACAAAGCACTCACAGGAAAAGAGGCAAGCACAGCACTTGGCAAGCATCTCCAGGTTGTGTGGCATCAAAACTTGGCTGGCTCCATCTCACATATCCCCTGCTTTCCTGGAGAATGTTGTGCAGGGGGAGACAACTGCAGTGACAGTTGTCCAACAGCAGACATGGGCTTAGGAATGAAATTCACACCTTAGGAATGAGAGTGCCCCTGGAAGCTGAGCTCACACGTGTAAGGTATTTGCTTGTGTGAGAGCGCTGAGATTGCAGTGTCCCTACCCAGTACTGAGGGCTGTACATTCTGAACTTGCTCCTCTTCTTATGGCCCTGTGGCACAACTACTGCTTGAAAGCACCACATCTCGCTGAAGCTGTCAGACATCCTCCTGGCAAGCATCCTTCCATCTCCTCCCTAGTCTTTTACATCGCTCCGCTCAGCAAGACTCAGAGGCAGTTGATCCACATGTCTCACCTGGCTGTGAGAAGAAGGTTGCAGCAGAGCAGCTTGGTGGGGTAAGCAGTGGGGGTTTGGATGGCCCTGAGTGACTCATGGGAAAGGATGAGAGGAGGGAGGGAGAAGGAGGAATGCCACTGTCCTTAGACTATCATCACTCTGTCTTCGTGGGCTGATATATTTAGATGCATGTCAACAGCCTCCAAAGCTGCGGCTGGGGTCCGCCCAGAGGAGTTCCCTAAAGTCAACATCTAAACAAGGAAATACTGGGCTTGGAAGCTGGTTCACAGTGTGTGTGGAAGCAATGTCAGCAGAAGAAGGTCCCTTCCCCCTCCCTTCATTGCATTAGCTTTCATTTTACTACTGAACAAATGAAGACAACAGCTGTGTTATTTAACAGCATGTGTTTTACTGCCAACAAAGAATGGTTCTTTGAAACATGCGAAATGTTGTGTGCCCTTCCAGTGAAAAGTAGAATTTCAAGTTTGGACAGAATGACCTAAACAATAAAAGTGCAGCTGGAGCATTAAAAACATAGTTGGTGGCAAGGATGGTTGGGTTTGGCTTGACTGGTTGGAAGGATGATCAAAAGGACAATTCTGCTGCTTTAGGAACAGATCCATTTGCCACATATTTAAATAGCGGCAAATCTTAAGGGTTGGTGGATATCCAAAGAAGTGACCCAAGGTACAACCCCTTACTTCTATTGCTACTACTTTTTCTAAAGGTCATTCAGATACCACAGCAGTTGCTTCACAATGAAAATCTGGGATGCAGTAAAATGAGCACCAGTGATAATACTGGGCTTTGAGCTACCTTGACCCCAAAACTGTAGTGTAGACTAGCATTGAGTCTGGAGAAAAGAGTAAGCTTGAATATTCATGCTCTGGTTGCAAGTAAAGTTGTGCAGAGAATAACTCTCTGACATGAATGACACAACACATTCGACATCTTGTCTGAAGCACTCAGAAATGAAGCTTGAGCGTGCAAGGCATTTTGAAACCTAAATGGGAATGTTTGTGTAAGCTCAGGTGACAGTCAAAGGAGATACGATGCATCTTTGGGGTTAGCTTGATGCAAATGGGCACTTGAAAAGAAATGTGATGGTTGGTTAGCCAAAGGCGAGTGGTAATGTGTGCTAAAAAAGCTATTGTATTGATTGAAATGCATCTAGAAAACATCAGTCTGATGTAAAACATGAGTAATCAGCAGAAGCTAAAGGCTATTTCATAGAGCTCACAAACATGTGTTTTTGAGCACCCTTCATTAATAAATCAATGAAATGTTCATGTTGGAAGAGGGTTCAAAGCAGCCTTCGTGAGCTGCTGGAGGAGATGGCTGTAGCTCAGGCTATTGGAAGAGGCAGCTGTGTCTCCAAAGGGGTGGTGAATCCTGGGGTGCTCAAAGACACCAAGGTCTCCATTAGCAAGTGGCAGCAGTCTTGGGGGATGATGGTCCTGGGATCTGTCAGGGACAAGATGTCACAGAGCACTAGCTGGGGAGCGAGGGATCTGTCTGCGGTGCCAAGGCTCCCTCAGGACCTGCAGCCAGTTCCTGCCATGCTGTTGAACCCCGGAATGGGAAATCCATGCACCCCATCAGCGTGAAGGAAGTTTAATTTAGAAGAGTAAAGCCATCACTCTCATCCTGTGTCCGTTACAGAGGAGCTCTCCAGTGCCCTCTTACAGAAGTCTCCAACTGCAGCTTGCAGACAGTTTGAGAGACACTGTGTGTTGTGTGAGACAGAAATTCAGAAAATACATGCAGAGTTTGCATGCCAGAGACACCTGTGATGTGGCCCATAAAAAGATGTTTTCTGATAAATGATTGAACATTCACTGCCTCCTGTTGGTGCCTCCCAACCACCAGCCCCTCAACACTTCTATTGCTGGTTCCCTGATGGACTATTTCTGTCCACGGGAACTTCTGTACATCCTGAGGACCAAGCAGGCTCCCTGAATCCTAAAGGACAGGCAGAACCCCTTCCTCTCTCCTATGCTGGGACCACAGAAACCCCTTGGGAGGTTTCATTACAGGACTGACAAGCTGGGTCTGTCCCGTGTCGTGTGTGGAGTGCAGACCCTCTGCCCTATTGCAGACCCTTTTTGCACAGGGAGAGCTCCTGCTGCAGCTTTTCTGCATCTTTTGTGGCCCTGAAGCTTGACGTTTGCTCTCTCCCAACCCCATTCGGTGCCCTCAGTGCTGACCTGGAGATCTGGTTTCCCACCACAATCTCTCTCTTATGAAGTGTTTTGTATGAAGTCCTGAATCTCTGGTTTGGGAGGGAGAGGCCACAAATAAGCTATAGGACCAAATTCTTCTCCAGGATATGGAGTACAGGTCGGTGGATCTTTGCTTGTGTGAGCTGGAAGCAGGACCAGCCAAGGTCAGGGGTAAACGTGTTCCTGGCTGCCCTCCCCTCCACAGCACCCACTGTGTGCAGAGTAAGGTGCCTTTTAAGCACTGAAGAGCTCCTGCCCTGGCAGCGTTTTTAGCTACTGCATCCTTCCACTCCTGGGATTTTCAGCCTGTAAATGTGAGTTAAAATATGCACTGGTGTGAACTTCAGCACCCTGTTCCTGCACCTGCCTGCCTACATCTCCTGGATGCTCCACTCGGAGGGACAGCAAGGCTGGGAGCAGGCTGTGCTGGCAGCTCAAGAGAGGTTTTGGTGCAACAGTGAGCTAAGTGGCTTCCAAATCCCGCTTTCTCCATGCTCTTGGCTCCCATAGCAAGAGCTGATCATAATGTAGGCTGATAGCCCTGTCATAGCAAGAGGCTGTGACGCCGGCTGACTCTGACGTGGCCCTGGGCTGTAACCGTGCAGGGGGTGTGCGCTGTGGCAGGGGTGTAACGGCGTCGTGACACTGATGCCATAGGACACGAGGTCATCATGGCAAGACAGTGATGGGCTGTGACAGCTCCTTCACAGGGAATGGCAGAAGTGAGTGGAGAGCTCCTCAACGTGATGTTGATGGGGGAGGAGCATGATGGCACTGCAGGACAAAGTGGTGTCCGTCATCTGTGGTAGGCGAAGAAATGGATGTTACAGGTACACTGAGTTGTGAGGACCCATCTCCTCCATCACTGGCTTCCCTGTGTGACCATGGGCATGGCTCTAATGTTCAGCAAATGGTGAGGCCATAGCACCACATCCATGTTTGAGGCCATTCCCTCTTGTCCTGTCCGCACCCCCCCCCCCCAAAAAAAAAATAAAAAAAGGCTTCAAGCTCTTCCAGGGGAGGTTCAGGCTGAACATTAGGAAAAAATTTTTTATGGAAAGAGTCATTGGGCACTGGAGCAGGCTGCCCAGGGAGGTGGTTGAGTCACCTTCCCTGGAGGTGTTTAAGGCACGGGTGGACAAAGTGCTGAGGGACATGGTTTAGTGTTTGATAGGAATGGTTGGATTCAATGATCCGATGGGTCTTTTCCAACCTGGTGACTCTATGTTGACCTTGCTTGAAGGAGCCTGATCCATCTCCCAACTCCAGCATTCCAGCAGAAGGGAAGGGATTCATGACCTGCAGAACTCTTACGGCTGTGATCTCCCTGAGGTCGTACTCTAAATCTTGACTTTCCTAAAGATCCTAGAAATGAATGTGTAAATTGAAATTCATTTTGGTGCTCATGGCTCCGTGGTGAGCAAACTACACACTAAGGAGTCATGTCTGAGCAGCACATCTTGGTGTGCCTCTTTCTCCATGGTTTCATCCAGGCAGAAAGCAACACCACCCAAAGCCACCTGCAACCTCAGCTGGTCTTGGCTCAGTGTGACATGCCACCTTGGTTTCTTTGGGTGAGGGCTTCCCTCAAGAGGAAATGCCCATGTCCCTTTTCACAGCAAAGACTCAACACCACCACCCCAGAGCACACGCTGTAAAGGTAAAGCTGAAAACAAAGTTCTTCCAAACATCCATGGCTCCTGCTCAGCCTGCGTCCCATTTTTGCACTCCTCACCCAGGAGGGAACTGGGACCTGATGGGAGCCCTGGGAGCGAGGTCCTGCCCATGTGCAAAGCTGATTTTCTGATCTTTCAGCCACAGAAAAGTTTGGGAGGGCATTTTTTTAGAAAGGCTTGCAATTCAGATGCACACAAAATGCCTCTTGCAGGGACCATGAAAAACAAGATACTGAAAAATGAAGCAACCTGAGTATTCTTGGCTTTCTCCCTACTTCTGCCACCAATTTGCACAGTAAAATAGAGGCTTTACTTCAAGAACTATGCATTTTTAATAGATTTTATTTACATAATTTTTCTGTCTAATAAGATGGGTTTTAAATGCATTAACTGCAGCATAGTTCTTCAGACCTTTGGAGAAAAGAAGCTACAATAAAGATTCTTGTCTCCTAATGTTCTGAGTTTCAGGCAAAAATTATACTATAAGATAGGGTTGCTTAAAAAAAAAAACATAGTTCCACTGAACAAGAAAATCCAGTTAGAAAAAACTGTATTGGAAAACATCTATTTGCCTACAAAATAATGTAAAAATAATGAGTCCATATTCCTCTTTGATGTGTGTGGCACATGCTCCTTTAAGGAGAAATTCTGTATTTCAGAGATAGTGTGCATATCGTGGAATGAAACGGTTGTTATGGCAACAACTCTCAAAAGCAAGTACTTAACTGAGAAATGTGTTCCACATAGCCATAGAAAAATGAAAACATGAAAACAGAAACAGGAAGAATGGACAAACAGAAGCAGTATGAGACGGCAAAGCCATTTCTGATTTTCAAGCGCCCAGAGAAGCAGCACTGAACCAGCTTTGGGGATTTTTGTGTGTGGCTGGTTTATTTTTTTAATTTAAAGCCAAAGTTTAAAGCTGCATCTGTTCCTGGAAGGTTTCATATGTCTTTTATTTGATGTTGGTGATCGCATAATTAAAAAGTGCCATAGTTCATTAGCCTGCTCTTATTGTTGGGGACCTAAGGGTGGGATGCAGTCCGGCTGGTGTTTATTGGTGCTGTCCCCAGCCCAGGGGCAAGGGGAGATGGCATCCCAGGTGGCTGCATCTCCAGGATCCCTGGGATGGCTGAATTGAGCCTCCTATGGTTCAGAGTCTGTGGGGCTGGGATCCCTGCCTGCCAGGCTGACAGGGTAGGGTGTAACCATGTACATCTCCATGAGGACGTGTTGCATAGAATCATAGAATCATCCAGTTTCACCCCCCTGCCATGGGCAGGGACACGTCCCACTGGATCAGGCTGCCCAAGCTCCATCCAACCTGGCCTTGAACAGCTCCAGGGATGGGGCAGCCACCACTGCTCTGGGCGACCTGCTCCAGTTCCTCCCCATTCTCATTATGAAGAAGTTGCAAGGCTGAACCACAGACCCATGGGCCATGCCTGGTTTGTGTATCCCCTGGCCACCACCCAGCCCAGGGTCAGTCTAAAGCACTGTGGAAGGAAGATGATGGAGAAGCCTTTGATGTTGCTGGTGTCTTCTGCCATTGCAGTCACATCATCTGGAGATCAGACCATTTCTCAGTGCTGCAGAGGAACGCCCCTGGGAAAAAAAATGTCATTCCTGAGCCCAAATCTAGTCATAGGTTCAGCCCAGGACAAGCAAGAGAGGCAGAACATGTTGCAGTCAGACCTTGTTTTAGTTTTGTATTCATTTCAGCATCTCCAGAATAGAAATCTGGAGTCCCACAGCACTGCCAATATCCTCTAACTTCATCATATTCCTCATTTCATAAGCACACACCTAACTTCTGCACAAAGCCCCCAAGGCTGGTCCCTGAGCAGCACCATCCAGCACCGCTCTCTAGGCTGATAACTTTGTCCTGCAGAGCCTTCCCTTTAACTTGATCCACATCCACTTTGTGACTCCTGTAACTCCTTCAACAGAGATTCTTCCCAGAATCTCTGCTGAAAGACTAATTTCCCTTCAGGCTCTGTATGCAATATTTTGTTTAAACCTAGATAGATTATCTCCTCTGCTCCTCTCTATTTTCCTATTAAAATGATATTAAATTAGTCTAATATGATATACTTTTGATAAAACCTTCCTGATTTTCTTTCATCTCTTTCTGTATTTGCCTCTATGTCCTCAGAGGTGCACATCTCAGTAAAATCCTCCAGGATGAATGGAAGGTCCTGAAGCCAGAAAGTGAAAGAGCATAGAAAAAAAAAGAATAGAAACTGAACACACTGAAGCACCCAGGGAGGATGTAGGGTCATTGTTGGTGGGTGGCATCTTCTGTTTAGTGATGCCAGGTGCATCCACAGCTGGTGGGACCCCACTAGATACATCTCCAAGAGGAAAGGCTGCAAAAAAGTCTGGGAAAAATGGGGATGGCATCACTTGGCATCACCACTCCTACCCCTCACTGACCTCCTCAGATCAAATTTCTGAGGGTGCTGGTGATCCTCAGGTTGATACCTAAGGCGGGGTGCATCTCACACAAGATCTCTCACTACAAAGCTTTTCTTGTGAGCTATGTGTCCCTCTACCTTTGCGATCGGTGGGAAGAGAAGGTGTCTCCAGATCTCAGGCATCCTAAGACAGTGTCTAAACTGGGAGGCTGACACCCCTCTGGAGCATCGATTCATCTCCATGGACTTTGCTGGAGCTCATTGCTAACCCCAAACTTCATCTGGGAGACAGATACAGTCTGACTGGATGAGGATTTATCCTGTGTTATATGTGACGAGTGAAGGACAGGATTTCTCAATCTAACCCACGGCTGCCGAATCCTCCTCTGCGCGTAAGTCACTTACACATCCCAAAGGCAAAGCAAGAATTTGTAAATGAAAACTTTTTCAAATAAATCTTTTTGTAGGATTTACAAACCTTCTGATCGGATTTGTAACTCCAGACGCAGATTTGTATACTTGCTGCGAGATTTGAAGGATTTAAAAATCCATCTCTTGACTTGTGAAACAATCCAGCAGTTTAGAAACCAGGTAGCTAAACTTAAGACTAAAAGCACACAGCACTTGGGCCTGAAGGTTTAGTGACGGGATTTATACATTAGAACAGGGAGATAATGTAACTCAGGTGTATTAAATCCTGATTTATTAACAAACTCAGAAGTAATAACTTTACAAATAACTCCCAAGACATTTAAGAGAGCTTAACCCTTAGAGTACTTGCATTTATCAGACTGACAATGCCAAGCAATATGTTTAAATATACTGGGGAAAAATCAACTACACTGCAGACAAGCCCTGCAGCCCTTCTCCCCTCTGTTTCTGACTACTGAGGGGCTTTCACAGGTGCTGCAGGTATACCTGGTATGTTTCTGGGGTGCTTTTTTGTTCCAATCATGCTCAGACACTCATCATGGCATGTCCCCGTGCCACCACGGTCTCTCTGCCTTTAGGGGAGTGATGGTTGGGCACAGAAACCTCTGCTGGGGAGGAAGCTGAGATGTGGGGAGAGTGCTGGGAGCACACAGGAACCAGGACAAGCTGCCTCCATTTTTGAAGGCTTTGTGAAAAATAAGACTCTTTCTGGGGATGCTCTCCCTGCATCACCTCTTTCTTGCTTCCAGCAGTCTCAGTTTCTTTTTTTTCCAGTTACCTCCTATCTAGGCTACATGGCTTTGAGCTTCTCAGGGGGTAGAGGTGGGGGATCTTAACTCTGGGATGATGAGGCAGGATTTCATCCAGGTGTTCAAGCAGTGTGTGTGCTCTCATGTCTTTAAATCTCCTGGGTTCAGCAATAACCAGAAACCGATTTTTTTCTGATCACAATAAATTCTGTAGTAATTTTACCTTTGACAAACCTGTTCAGAGACAAAAGTTTTCACTGCAGAACCAACTCTTCTCTCTTCTTGTTTATGCTAAATGTACCAGCATAAAAATATGGCATTTCCAGACCAATTGTAGTTTTTAGGTAGAAAACCCACAATTACCTGGAGGAGGCTGACAGGGCTGCTAATTCCTCTTTCCCCTGGTGCCCTATTAGCTTTTTTAGGATAATTGAGTTCTCATGGCAGTGGCATGCCCCAGTGAGCAGCATGTTTTAGGATTGCCCTGGGCACCTGACAAGCTCCGTGGGTATCCTAAGCTCAGGGTGTTTTCAGCTGGTAAAAGAATTCATTGCTGTTTGTGTCCAGATTTGCTTGGTAGCAAAATGATCATTCATGACAGCTTGCTCCATTAATGGTATAAAGTGAAAATGATTGTGAAAATAAAAGCTATTTATTAATGAGAGAGCCAGGAGCAGCAGAAAAAGGCCAGAGAGCCACATGCAGGGGGAGTGGGAATGGAAAAGACACTAGACATCTCTTGTGGGTTCAGCTTGCATGAGCAATTAAACAGTTTTAAAACTTCACTCTTATTCCCTTTGGTGAGCTTTTCTCTCTTCCTTCTATTTGGATCTTCCATAAATGGCTGCTCATTATTTTCAGAACATTTTGCTGTCCTGCTTTGATCAGGATTGATTACATGTAGCATGGGATCACCCAGAAACCAGCCGTGGAGTGAACGTGGAGGGAGTCTTCCCTCCTGCTGAGGGCTGTGTTCCACTGCTCTGCCTGCAGCCACTGCAGCATCTCCATGACCTCTCCAGTTTTTTTACAAATATATTTGAGATCTGAAATGCTTTAGGGATGAAGTATCTGCTGTGCTTCCTTTTATGTCTTTCGATTTTACATTTTTCACTTTAGACACTGAAAGGCATCAAGAAAGGTTTTCAGTTTATAACTCCCAGGTTGGCTGAGGTTTGTGGTGGACCAAAGCCCTAATTGAATAAAGCATTTGGTCACCTCCTGAACTTCAACCACATCCTCAAGGTCAACTTTATTCAGGAAAGCTCTTAAGTGTGAGATAAACTTCCAAGAGTTTTCAGTGATTTGGTAAATTCCGAGTGCAGGGATGAGTTGCTCCTTTCTCCTGCGGAAACGCTCAATGAAGCTCTCATTGAAGGCACGACTGATGTTGGTGGCTCTTTGTGAGCAGATATTTTTGTGGTCTTGGGCTAGGATTCAGCTCCTGAGGACACTATGGTGGCTGATGCCATCTTTCCATCCATCCTTGACCACTCTGTGTTGAGTCCTTCCCTACACTACATCGTCTTGAACATCGTGGTTGCATGGGACAAGCAGAGGGACAGTTCCTCTAAATTTGGCAGCAGGTAGGGAAGAAGAAGTAGCAGCGATGGTGCTTATTGATTTAACCAGGAGCAGCTGGAGAGCCCCTGGGTCACTTGTGCACATCTAGCTACATCTGGACCATCTCCCCAGCAACGACAGTGCAAGCACCTGGAGGGATCCAACAGCTCTGCTGGGCGCTGCCTCTGCTCCCATCATCCCTCTTATGGTTTAGGTGACCAGGAAAAAGGAAAGGGTTAAAACCAGAGTAATTAATATGAGATGAGTGTTCATTACTATAAGACGTCTGTGTATCATTACATTTCATTTGAGCTTTAATTAGACAATTTTTTTTTCATATAAAAGTCTTTGTTGTGTCAATTAGTTGATTGACTATCATCTGGTTTCTGGGTTAGTGAAACCTGATCTGTTGTGAATGAATCTGTTTATCAGGGAAAAGGGACCAGGGGATGGAAAAAAAAAAAATCAATTACATGTCAGTGTGTGGAGTGACAAGCAGCATTCGATAGGGCTTTTAGTTTAATTGCTTGTATTTCATTAAGAGATGTATTTATCGAGAGAATGCTTCATTTTCAAAAGAGCTTGAATGTCTTCTTGTTCACTTCTGGCTTTTTAGGTACTCGTGTGCTATTCAAAACATACAGAGAACTCTCTTTTGAATTAGAAAATGTACTTTATTCTGTTATGTCTCAAGATTGTTACATCACTGTCGTGCAGCACCAGCCTTTTGATGACATCCACATGAAAATTACAGGGGACTGGGTGCATGCCTACGTCATTTGAAAAGCCATCACCAAGATCTGCCATCCCCTCTGCTGTTCTGTGGTCCATGACCATGCTGCAAATAGTGTGTTAATCCTGAAAGTTTTTGTATGAACTAAATGATTCAGCTCCCAGCGCTGGGAATGTGTTTCAGAAGGGCTGTTTTAAATATTTTAAAGGCTGTAAATCCCTTTGGGAGGAATGGTTTTAATTTGTGTTTTATTTGGATTCCAGCTCATCACTTGTGGTTGAGAAAAATGGTAGGGGGCTGGCAGGCACCCTCATAACTCAGTGTGTTTGGCCTGAGCTGCTGCAGTGACTTAGAGGCATTGCTGGGAGTGTGTTCAGTCACACTGGAGTACAGTGCTGAGAGCACCAAAGTTTATTTTGATAACTTTTTGTTTATTTCTGATCCAGCCTAAAAACTGTGAGCAGATAAGCATGCAGCTGGGTTTGTTTAAGAGATAGCAACAGGATTCCAGCAAGGTTTCCAAATGTTAAATGAATGGTTCTTTTACTGCATGCCTGTGGAAAAAGCATCCTCAGGGAACCCCTGCCTGCCGAGCATGGCAGAGGGGGCTCACCTGCAGCATACCTGCCGCCACAGGAGGAGCGATGGATGGGAATGCAATGGTGTTAGTGTAGGACCTCCAGCAACACTGCTCCAAGGGCGAGACGTCAGAGCTCAGCTTTACTCTGGTGGAGCTCTGGGGAGTGGATGGATCACCAACAGCTTTTGTGAAAAGGAATATCTTTTGGCCTCGATGTAGGAAAAAACCCACTCAGGTGATCAGGCTGTTGGGTGTGGAAGAGCACTGGAGCAAAGGAGCCCCTGTGACACCAGGTCCTGCCCTCTCCTTGTGCAGGAAACCCTGCTGTGCATCACTTTGGTAAAGTGATCAAGCTCCAACTCAAAACTCATTTAACTCCTTGCCCTTGGGAGATTTGCTTTCCAGCTACTGCAGCTTGGGAGCAGAGAGTCTCTCTCTCTGTGGATTTGCTCAGTGCCCAGCAGAAATCCTGGCAGAGTCTCTGAGAGTGTCTGTATGATAAGTAACTCTAATGAGTACTAATTACACCCAGCACATGGGCGATCAAGATCTATTCTGATCAGTACAGCGTTTTGTGGCGTGTCTGTATTCTGTGCCCCCATTTGCTTGGAAAGTAGAGCCAGGACACGGTCTGTTCTCAGAAATTCATTATTTGTCCTATTCTGTGATGAGAATTCACTTTCAAAGAGTTCAGAGAAGATGTTGGGAGGCAACGCTTGAAGAAACCGGTAATTATATCCTCCCAGAACATTTTGTCTGCAGTGCTACACCAGCATCATGACAACGACCAGGAAGCCAGGGCTTTTACATGAGCAAAATAGAATAACACTGCTTGGAGAAATGTTCCAGGTTCTCTCTGGGGGTGAATATCACTTAACAAATGAGATTGGAGAGAGCTGAGGTTTGGGCAGAGCAGAGCTGACACAGGTGAAGAGTCTTTTTCCTGAGCATACTGAGGAAGGAAGAATAAAATCCAGTCTGATCTTTCCCAGAAGGCTTCATAGTAGCAGCAGCAGCAGGAGAAGAATAAGAATAAGAATAAGAATAAGAATAAGAATAAGAAGAAGAAGAAGAAGAAGAAGAAGAAGAAGAAGAAGAAGAAGAAGAAGAAGAAGAAGAAGAAGAAGAAGAAGAATGGGATGGGGAAGGGGAAGGAGAAGGAGAAGGAGAAGGAGAACAGAAAACTGTAGCGAGTGAGGCAATACTGTGTGAGGTTTGTGAATAATTATGAATAATGCTTCTCTTCCAATACTCTAGAAGAACAACAGGGGTGTGCTGTGAACATTATACACTTGCATCACATATTCCTCCATGCTTCCACCAGGGGTGGAATTGGCAAATCTAGATACATTTTGAAGGCTGAAGGAGGCAGCTCAAAGTCAGGCTCTGCTCAGCCTGGTGGAAGAGGGCAAGCAGTGCTCACCTTCCCCATCTGCCCATGAGTGGCAGTGGTTGCACAGCCATGTGCAGCCATGCAGCCCAGGAGAATCCCAAAGGGGTTTCTCTGCTGACTTTCTGGGACATGTTCTGCAAGGTGTTTCTGTGTGCCCATCAGAGCACAGAATTCGGAGTTGGAGACCACAGGGTTTGATCCCTGGCTAGGCAAGCCATGGTCCTTTGAGATACGTGTGTCTTCAGGGATATGCAGACACGGGCAGGCTGTGCAAGGTGGATGAGGGGAAGCAGAGGAGCTTGTTTTCACCTGTTTGTTACCACAAACTGAGATTTCGTTAATTAAAAAAAAAAAAAAGAAAGAGAAGGAAAACTTACAAAAAATGTCCTGAGAAATACACACCTACTTGCCTCCTCTGGAGAAGACCTGCCTGGATGTGCCCATACCATGTTCCTAGGAGAAGTGACTAATCTAGGCAGGACCTCTGCAGTGTCACCCCCAGAGGTAAGAACAGTCTCGTTCCTCTTTAGCAGCATTTGTCAAGCCTGTGGGGTTAATGCCTATGGGTTTTAGCAATTACTTTTTCCTGAAAGGTAAAAGTTATTCTCCTGATAGAAGGAAGGGTTTCCAGTCACACCTTCTCAGTATCCCCAGTGAGCTGCTGCCTGGGTGTAGGAGATGGGGCGTTTATATTGCTCTGGAAGTCTCTGATCTGCTGGAGAGCCCCATGGAAACCATGTGAGCTGACAGGCCCTCAGCTCTGAACCAGGACCCCTGGCTCCTTAGATAGGTCTCATTACCTTGGGTAATGTCTGCTCTTATCAGACTTTGCAGTTACTCCATCCACCTTTGCTCCCATGACAATTCAGAGACATGCGAAGATTGCCAGTGAATCATTCAAGCTTGCCTCACCCCAACAGTTTTGGAGTTTTCCTGGACAGTGGGAGTAGGGACTATGTTCCACCATCACCTATTAGGTGTCTTCATCCTGTCCTTTGCTTCACAGAAGCTCCTCTGCCAAGCTCCTGCTGAGCAACCCTCCAAGGCGCAGGGTGGAGAGAATTGCTGGGAGGTGCTGCAGGAAGCTGGCTCAGAGTGCTGAGCAGCTCCAGCCCCTCAGACAAAAACACTTTGTTTTCATCTCTAAGCAGCTGAAGAAGTGTGTTCCTATCGATAAATCTCCATCATCCCTTCTGCAGCGTGTTTCCCCAGATAAGGGTGCTGTGTAATGGCAATTATGTTTTCATTTGTTATAAGAAAACTTAATATGCAGAGTGGCAGAAATGTTATTCATCCTCTCTTAATTATGAGCTACTTATTGCAGGGAATCATGTAAACCGAAAAAGTGGAATCAAATGAAATAAAGGGGAAGCAGCTTGTGCCCTTGCCCTCTTGCTGGGTGGAATTCGCTCCTGCAATGTTCTGCCACCAATTATCGGAGGTAGAATCATAGAATCATAGAATGGTTTGAGTTGGAAGGGACCTCAAAGCCCACCCACTTTCAACCCTCTGCCATGGGCAGAGATACCTCCCACTGGATCTGGTTGCTCCAAGCCCCATCCAGCCTGGCCTGGAACAGCTCCAGGGATGGGGCAGCCACCACTGCTCTGGGCAGCCTGGGCCAGGGCCTCCCTATCCTCATTGTGAAGAATTTTTTCTAAATGTCTAGTCTAAATATGTTCCTCTCCAATTTAAAGCCATTGCCCCTTGTCCTAACACTCCATGTCCTCGTAAATAGTCCTTCCCCAGCAGCACAACTCCATGGGTAGATGCGTGCAAGGACCAGCATGTGGGTAGAAGCATTGGATTGAGATCCTGAGATGCTTAATGCAGCAATACTCTCATGGGCTTACATGAACCTTGTCTGTCCCACCATGAGCTCTGGTTGACAGCAACTGAACACTAGCCAGCAGTGGCCCAGGTGGCAAAGGAGTAATGAAGCTGGTGAAGGGGCTGGAGAACAGGCCTTATGAGGAGCGGCTGAGAGATCTGGGGGTGTTTAGCCTGGAGAAGAGGAGGCTGAGGGGAGACCTCATTGCTCTCTACAACTACCTGAAAGGAGGTTGTGGAAAGGAGGGAGCTGGGCTCTTTTCCCAGGTGACAGGAGACAGGATGAGAGGGAATGGCCACAAGCTCCACCAGGGGAGGTTCAGGCTGAACATTAGGAAAAAATATTTCATGGGAAGGGTCATTGGGCACTGGCAGAGGCTGCCCAGGGAGGTGGTTGAGTCACCTTCCCTAGAGGTGTTTAAGGGATGGGTGGATGAGGTGCTGAGGAACATGGTTTAGTGATTGATAGGAATGGTTGGACTTGATGATCCGGTGAGTCTCTTCCAACCTGGTGATTCTGTGATTTTATAATTCTGAGAAATAGACCATCAGGAGCATCCCAATCAAGCTGCACCTGATCAAAGAGCTCAGGCTGTTGTCTTTTCTACACTGTTGTGTTTTCCCCCTGCAGGCTGTGGGATGTACCAGGAAAGACAGGCATGGAATCATACTGGGGGTGGTGGTTGGTCCATAAACTCTGAAGAAGGACTAACTGTCTCTCCACAGCCAGGTGGGTGGAAGAGGCAGCTGTGGTCCCACATGGTCTAGCGGTCAGGATTCCTGGTTTTCACCCAGGCAGCCCGGGTTCGACTCCCGGTGTGGGAAAAGCATTGTATTTTGTATTCCCCCTATTTTCAGTCTCCTTGGGATGAGAAAGATGCTGGCCTGCTAGAGCAGGTCCAGTGCAGGCTTGCCAGTGTGGCTGGGGCTGGAGCGTGGAATGAGCAACAGAGGCTGAGGGACAGGGCTGGATATGCTCAGCCCAGAGAAGAGGAGGAGGCAAGTGGAAGACTTTTTTAATTGCTATGTGGAGAGAAGATTGGGCCAGGCTCTTCCTGGAGGCACGCAGTGGGAGGATGAGAGGTACTAGCAGGAGCAATGGAAGTTCTCCTTATTTATGAAGAATAATTCTATTACCATGTGGTGGTGAAACACTGGAACTAGGGCTCAGGGAAACTGTGGGGGTCTCCATTCGTGGAGATATTTGAGACTTGACTGACCAAGGCCCTAAGGAACTCAGGCTCAGTCCGACCTACTGGAGAATATAGGCTAGACTAGAGACCTTCAGAGCATACTTCTCAACAATAAAGTGCAGTCTTGGAAGGCGTTTGGTTGGTTTTAATTTCCCCAGGGGCAGAATATTTGGTGGTTCTTCATGCAGTTGAGCTGCCTGAGCTCTCATCACCTCTTTGGTGACCCACAAGTGGCTGTGTTGTAATGCTGAGTTACATTACAAGTCAGTAAGACACAAAAATCTTCCTTGGAAGGAGTGCAAATGGCACAAAAACATTTATTTGAGATGGCAAGGAGCAGATTTCCAAGGAGGGAAGGCTGGAACACTGCTTCCCTGATCGAGCTGCTTCTCCAGCAGTGTGCACCCTGCCCCTGTGGCTACCACATCAGTTACACCAGGCTTGGGTAATACTCATGCACGGGTATAAATCTGCCCCGTGGGTAAGAAAGGAATGAAATAACCAGGGTGTGATCTGTACAACAGCTCGGCAACTGATGAAGATTGTCAGTAACGCATTTTTGAGCACTGCAAGCTTAACAGCCTGACATAATGTAGCAAACACTTTAATTCCCAAAGAAAGACTTTTTTTTTCCCTCCAGAAGGTAATAAATAGCAACCGTAACTTCTTGGAGGGAAATGTCACCACAAATCTATACCACATCTAATAAGAAATTGCCTTCTGAGCTCGTGTCGTTTACTATACGAAAGGAGGGATGCTACTTGTATTTTGCATCCCCTGTAAGTACCTCTGCATAAAGAGACTTTTAGAGGTGTCCCCGTGATATGTCTGATAAGTCTGTAATGGACTTTTCAGGGTTCAGTGCCACCAGTGATTAACTTCACCTTTGTCACACAGTATTCCAGTTGGGTTCTGGAGACCATAGCAAGGGATTCACCAGTTCACCAGACCTAACACTCCATTATCTCGTTCAGCCCCTAAAATGGACACAAGCTGCAAACAATGTTGTCTGGGTAATAATCATAAAATTGTCCAATCACAGAATGGTTTGAGTTGAAAAGGACCTTAAAGCCTGTCCAGTTCCAACCCTCCTGCCACCAGCTGGGACATCACCCACTGGATCAAGTTATTCGAAGCCCCGTCCAACCTGGCCTTGAACATCTCTAGGGATTCAATAATTCAATAAAAACTACATTTCTTATTATTTGGTTCTTTCCAGGAATGATCAGAAACAAAAAAAGAAGTGAGATTCATCATCTAAGCCCTCAACTGTGAATCTTCTGCTCAGCTCTGCTGCTGATATCGAGAGAGCAGATGCTTCCTTACTCTGCAGAAACGCAGCGTGTGAAACAGTATTTTAACAGCTTTATCTGATATTTTATATCTCACTGTCAAACATAGCAATGATTCCACTTCTGTTTGGGTAAGTAATCTGAAAAGAAGGCAGCAATAATCTCTCAGGAGAGCCAGGCACGGGACTAATTACTCCAGCTAGAGATTTGTAAAGACACATTTTCAGGGCTGGGATTTTATCATTCCACAGGGTAATTAAAAGACAACCCTGTCAAAGGAAGTTTTGCAGTCTTAAATATTCTTTTTCCTCCATGAAGAATAACCCTTTCCGAGCTCAGCATTGGGATGGCTTTATTTCCCTGTGAGGGATGAGGGCTACTCACGGTGCCTGCCTACCAGCCTGCTCAATGCTGTTCTTGGGGGCTTGTTGGGGCTGGGGAGAGCAGTGGCTGTGCTGTGTCACCTCTGTACAGCAGGCATTGGGAAGGAGGGATGCTTTTGCAGAGGGATAAACACAGGAAGAAATTATCTGGCCACTGAAGAGGTTTAAAGAGACCTTTCTCTTGGATACTTTGATCAGATTGTCAAGCGCTGTATGCTGGAGTTGTGCATCAACAACCAAATGGAGGCAGAATTCCTGCTTAAAACTAGTTTCTGTAGTGAAGCACTTGCTGACATCAGAACAAGGAAACCAGGGCCCAGAGGAGGCTACAAGGATGATCCGAGGGCTGGAGAACCTCCCATACGAGGACAGGCTGAGTGTTGGGGTTGTTCAGCCTGGAGAAGAGAAGGCTCCAAGGAGAACTTACAGCAACCTTCCAGTATTTGAAGGGGGATACAAAAGCTGGGGAAGGACTGTTTACAAAGGCTTGTAGTCATAGGATGAGGGGCAATAGGTATCAGCTGGAGAGGGGCAGGTTTAGACTGGACATAAGGAGGAATTTCTTCACCGTGAGGGTGGGGAGGCCCTGGAACAGGTTGCCCAGAGCAGTGGTGGCTGCCCCATCCCTGGAGGGGTTCAAGGCCAGGTTGGATGGGGCTTGGGCAGCCTGATCCAGTGGGAGGTCTCCCTGCCCATGGCAGAGAGGTGGGAACTAGATGATCTTTAAGATGGATTTTATGTCTAGTAAAGGATTTCAAAGTTAAGAAGTTAATTCTTAGAGAAATAAAAACTTTGGAGCTGACTTTTGTGTCCTTGAGAAGAAAAAGACAACACTGGCCATAGTTTGAGAACAAGGCATTGCACCTGCACCTCATCTCCTTGTCAGCTCTTCCTTCTCCCCATCGGTGCCTTTTGATGCATATAGGGACTGGGGATATGACAGGCCAGGGAGACTGATATGACATGTGTAATGAGAAAGAAATAGTATAAAACGCAATGTATCACAAAATTAGCATCACTCAACTGCCTGTTCCTTGGCATCCTGCCAGTTTCCATCTTTATCTGGGCATTGTTTAATTGCCTAATTGTTCTACTTAATTTATTTATTTTGAACTTGCCATGAGCAAGTAGAAATGTAAATTTAGCTTTAGAAGATCACTTAACAAAGGATTCCTTTTTAGAGAGGTTGACTTCTCATATTGCAGCTTGCAAGATTTTTCTCTGGGATGTGAAAGTTTTAGGCTACAGCTGTTCCAATTCTAAACAGATCCTGGCAGATGGCAGCTAGAACCAGGTGGAAAGACTGGTGGAAAAATGGGTTCAGAGGAGGGCTACAAAGATGATCCAAGGGCTGGAGCACCTTCCATATGAGGACAGGCTGAGAGAGTTGGGGTTGTTTGGCCTGGGGAAGAGGAGGCTCCGAGGAGATCTTATAGTGAACTTCCAGTAACTGAAGGGACTACAAGAAAGCTGGAGAGGGACTATTCATAAAGGCTTGTGGTGACAGGACAAGGGGGAACAGATATAAGCTGGAGAAGGGCAGATTTAGACTAGACATGAGGAGGAATTTCTTCACCATGAGGGTAGTGAGGCCCTGGAACAGGTTCCCCAGGGAAATTGTGGCTGCCCCATCCCTGGAGGTGTTCAAGGCCAGGTTGGATGGGCCTTGGGTAACCTGATCTTCTGAGAGATGTCTCTGCCCATGGCAGGGGGGTTGGAAATAGATGATCTTTAAGGTCCCTTCCAATCCAAACTATTCTATGATGCTATGACGGCAGAGTGGGCCCAGTGTGTAGGGCTGTGCCTCACTGAGCTCTCCATTTCCCTTCCACCAACAGCTCCTGGTCCTCTCTCCTCCCCTGCATGGATCATATTGTGGATATGACACTAGGAAAACCTGAACATCAGGGAGCTGCTCGGGCTGTGGGAGGAGGACTTTGTGGCATTAGTTTGTTTAATCAGTAAAATCTTTATAAAAGGGTCCTTGATGAACATGACAATCACAGAGTCAGAACGGTTTGGTTTGGAAGGGACCTTAAGACTCATCCAGTTCCAACACTCCTGCCATGGACAGGGACACCTCCCACTGGATCCGGTTGCTCTAAGCCTCATCCAGCTTGCCCTTGAACACCTCAAATTGCTTGAGATGAGTTCAGCTCATGAAATATCAACCTCTGACCACAGAAACACACTTGGTTCTCAGCCTTGGGCAGGGCACATCCATACTGTTTGTGTCTCAGCAGTCTCCAGATTTCCAGTCTGATTTTAGGACTGTTGGAAGTGGAGGGACTCTGCATTTCCATGGGCAAATCAGAGCCTCTGGAGGAACAGTAAAACAGCGAATTGAGATGAGAGATTCCTTTTTTCTCCATCTTATCCAGGCATCTTTCATGCAAACAGCGTTAGTCTGCACAGCCATTTACTGTGGATTTTTTCCAAATTAGTATTTAGAAACTTTTTCTCATTTCTATGAAGACAATTACTTATCGCTGTCTTTATCTGCTAAGGACTGCTCTGATCAACAGGAAATCTATGCTGGGAATGGCCTAATTAAGCAAAATTAGCATTTTATCATATAATGCTAACATTTAATCCTATATTCATGCAGCCTGCTTTAAATATCCTCCCTGTACATCCTTTCCTGCAAGCCTCTCATGCTATGCCAGCTCCACTCTGTTTTTATCTATAAGGAATTGAGCTCGTACCTGTGACAGGTGCGGAGTGTGTTAAATCTTTTGATCATCACACAAACCACTCATCCTGATGTCCTTTAATCTAAGCAATGTGAAGGAAATCCTATGCACTAGCTTTATGCTTCTTCCATCTCCCTGAGTTTAAACAGGAGGCTCCGCAGTTATGGATCAATGGACCTAAATTGTTTGTCTTTAACTTAGGTGGGTTTAAAGGAAAGCTGCTCAGCCCAGCTGTCTGGAAGTTCACAAGATGGGAAGGGCTGAGTGCTGTCTAGGGATGAGGGAATTTGAGTTACCTTTGAAAATTGCTTGAGTTTTTACAGCAGTCCAGTAATTAAATGGGAGAAAAAATTCACAGTGAATCACTTACTGCTACATTTTTCACATCTTTTTTTGTTGTTAGTCTGAAACTAATAGTGAAATTCTTTAATTTATGAATTATTAAGAATTTCTGTATTCACAAATGTGGTTGGTTGTTTCACCCCCACTCCTTCTGGGAATTATTCCTGAATAATTTGTGTGGAATAGCCGATATTCCAATATTGCTATTGGTTCACATGGGTGGCGTGAGCCATCTGTGTGTTCCTGCCTCGAGACTGGCTTGTTCTGGTGCTCAGCCAGTGAAGCGTGAAGAGTGGGATGACGGAGGATCCCACTTAGTGTGATAAAACACATCTCTGCTTTTGGTGAGGTGTTCATTCTCACATTTTCTCTCCATTAAGTGACTGAGTGTTGCAGGAAAAGAAGAGGATGGGGTCAGTGCTTGCATGTTCAAGCAAGTATCTGGTACCTGTTGTGGTGTTCAGGTGCCTTGGATGCAATCCTCATGAATCCTCAGTGAAGGGAGGTGCTGATTAAATCCCAACCATCTTATTTTTCGCTCTTTGATGCTCTCCTATAGCCCCAAGCTCATGAGCACCAAAATATTGTCAGGAAAGCTTGAACGGATCCCAAAAGAAAGTGTGCACAGAGCGCAGGTCCCCAAGAGACCCATAGACTGTTGGAAATGAGATCCCACTGTTCTATCTTAAAGTTAACTAAAAAGATAATTCACATATAAATATGCTCCTCTGTGTGTGGGGAAAAAAGATTCTCACTAAGAGATCAAAAATTCCTTATCTAGAAAAAATAGGTGCCATCCCCTTTAATACTGTCACCAGGATGTTACAAGCAAAAAACCTCCCAAACACAAAACTTGCTTAGTGCTATGCAAAATATCACAGAAACCTCTTTTCCATTACAGTGGTCACAGGCCATTTTGCTCTTCACTGGTGACAGGGGACCATTAGAATACAATCCCTGATGCCTGAGTATCATAATGAAAATCATATTTCTTCCTGAACTGGGACATCAATTGTCTTTTTAGTAACCTGGGAAGTGCAGCGGTATGCAAACCAGGCAACGGTCCTTCACTCTTAATCTGTTCTCCTGCAAGATAAGTGATAACTTCTTAATGTAACTTTCCAGTCTGGTAAATAAGAAGTAGCTACAACATGATCCTGTGGTTTAAATAGAAATGTCTTCCCGAGGCTGAGTAGCTGCTTTCCATCCTCCCCTGGGCAGGAAATCTGATTTTGATAAAATCGGAGCATTCCTCTCTGTCTGTCTCTTTCTCTACACCCCCACCCTTTCCCTGGCATTTGCCTGAAAATCTACAGGCAAACCCATTTGCATTTCTAAAATCATGTGCTGTGGGGAATAGTCCTAAAAAAGATCCGTGGCAAGACTGTCCCAGCTCCTTGCTGCAGCTTTACATGTCAGGGGAAGGATGGAGTGAGGAGTTTGGGGCTGGCAAGGGAGGGAAGGCTGGTGGAAACGATGGTGGTGAGGGATGAAGGAGACACAAGCCAAACCCCATTGCCATCCCTGCCACAAGGCGCCGGTGCCTCGATCTGCATCAGACAACGTGATTTCTTTATCTGTGACCTGTTTGTCTTCCCAGCTCCATGTGATTCTTCATGAGGGAGATGAAGATATTGGAATAGGTTGCCTGAGGAAATTGTGGCTGACCCATCTCTGGAAGTGTTCAGGGTCAGGCTTTTTGCAACCAGATCCAGTGGGAGGTGTCCCTGCCCATGACAGGGGGGGTGGGAACTGGATGGGCTTTAAGGACCCTTCCAACCCAACCCATTCTATGATTCTATGACTCCCTGCACCCACACAACTAACAACCACTCCCAGGGCATCTGGTGCATCCCAAACTGGTGATGAGGGCAAGGTCAGGACTGGATGGTCCCCACAGAAGCAAGCAGCAGGCACATCCTGACCTGCCTTGGGGAGTGCTCACCGCCTTCCCAGGGGTGTTTGTGGGTGCCTGGCTCTTTGCACGGGCTGCAGGCTCAAGGGTTGCATTTCGCTTGTGCGATGCAAACAATTCTATCAATAGGAAGGAACTTCAAAGGGAATTTCTGGCAGGGGTGGATACCCAGATGCACTTTATGAAAGTGGCCCCCAGTCCAATCTCTGCAGCATCTCCTAGGGGACAGGGACATCTCCTCAGCTGAGGGACAAAACTCACTCTATATGTGAGCCCCATCTCACCCCCAAGGGTAAAACTGAGAAACCAGAGGAAGAAATCTGAATGGAAAAACTGGAAACACTTGACTGTGAAGAGCATCTTCGCTGGCTTTGGGAAGGTTTTACTCCTGGAGGTTTTATTTTTTTGTGTTTCTACATTTTTACCACCCCAAGCCTGTGTTTTTTTAATAGAAACGATAAGATTTCTTTTTGCAGAAACTCGCTTGGCTCCAGGCAGCTCGTCCTTGAGCTGTGCCAACCCCTCCAAGGAGAAGGAGCCAGAAGAGGAGCAGTGCCAGTCTCACGCACCCGCCTGGCAGCTCCCCCAGGTCCCTATTTCTTTAAATCCCTTTGCAGGGACCCCGTTTTGCACCCGGCTGGGAGAGGAGAGCACAGATCTCAGCTCCGTCTTTGCCCAGGATGGGAACATGCTGCCCCACAGCGCTGGAGCAAGTCATGCCTTTTCCTCTCTTCCCTTTTCCCCCTCTTCTTCGCATGCACAGGGAACCTCAAGGAACAAATAATTCAATCTCCTGGTAGATTGCCGAAGACTTTAATGAAGGCTCTATTTATTTAGCATCATCTGATACCGCGTCTACAGTGACAAGGCGGGGGACTGAGCAAGAACAGGTCTGGAAGCAAAGCATGGAGCAGAGCGTGCCACCAGCATTGGAGTGTTCCAAAAAGATATGATTTCAGTTTCTGGTTTAATTAGAATTTATTTTAAGTGGGTTTGCATCAACTAATGAAACAACTGTCATTGATGAACTGCTGCTGGGCTGGCTCGAGTAGATTTTAATCTCTAACCAGCAGCTCAGGCAGCTTGTGTGAGGGGAGCCTGAGGAAAGTCTATTAGAGATAGACATCAATTTGAAATTACTCATCTTAAGGGAGTATCGATGCAGAGGGAAAACCATTACAAGGATCGAAAATTATGTCATTAGATAACTGATCCAAATTCAGGGCTCACCTTAAACACTAAATGATATTCTAGATAGCTTGTTGCATTACCTGCTGAAAGGGAGCGTATTTCTTAACAGATCATCATAGCACAAAAGTTCATGCTGTGTATGGGGAAGAGTTTTGAATATTGATTGCAAATGGTCACCCATATCCAGATGTGCACCCCTAGGTTCCTCACAGCTGGTTTTGCAGACAGGCCAGGGAATTGGTATTCAAGGGAGGATTGAAAATGCCATGCTGCTGTTGGGGAAAATGAGGCACAGCAAAGCTATGCAAATTCTTCAAGGTTAACTTATCTATAGGGGACCACAGGAATAAACACAGCTGTCCTGAGGATTGCTCCTGCAGTCCAACATTTGCATTATCCTTCACATTTCAAGAGCCTTAGATCCTTAATCCAGGTTATTTAGAAACAGCTGGATACTCATGCGCTTTGGGAAAGGCCCCACAGAATCATAGAATCACAGAACCATAGAATTCATTTCATAGAATCACAGAACCATAGAATGTTCTGAGTTGGAAGGAACCCACAAGGGTCTTCAAGTCTAACTCCTGTCCCTGCACAGGACAAACACGTTCCTTTTTTGCTGTGAAAGTCACTTTCCTCTCCAGTCCACTTTTCCTTTCACCATTTACAGTCCTGGAGAAGAACAAGGATGCAAACACTGGCTATGTTTTTTGGGATTGGTTTGATGATCTCCAAATTCAGATAAGACTATCTCTTCTTGTCACAAAAAGAGCTGGTGTGCGCTGTTTTGTGGCCAGGGGCAGCAGCAGCCCAGCTGGGGTCTCAATTCCATGCTGGGGACCAGGGCTGGCATCCTCTTTGCTGCATCCCAGCCCCCTGCTGAGGTCCAAGGTTGGCATCCTTCTCCCTGTATCCCAATTCCCTGCTGAGATCCAAGATTGGCATCATCTTCCCTGCATCCCAGTGCTGTGCTGAGGACCAAGATGGTATCCTCCTCCCTGCAGCAGCCTCCAAATCTGACGGAGACACTTTCCTTAGGTCACCACACTGGGAGTCACCAGCTATGTGCATACCTCATCCAAACCAAGCAGCGTATCTTAGGTGGAAACGGTAGCTTTAAAGTTTCATTTGCCATCTGTGCTAGTGCCTGACCAGGCAGATGCTGGAGGTTTCTCATACAGTTTGGAGGGGAAGAAAGTTGGGTGTTATTTAATGTTTTATTTTTCAGCAGGAAGAGGGGAAAATTTATGTTATGTGGATTTTTTTTTCTTTATTATTTTTCTGGAATGAAATGGAGTTTTTTGATATATTGAATATATTTAATATTCAAATGCTGAGAACTTGCAGGATGGAGCAGACAGACACTGCCTCTTGCGATAAGAAACATTATTACTGTTGTGAAGAATTCCTTTAAGATTCCATCTTAATCGTTCTGCTATTGAAATGGAAGAATAAAGTAATAAAATTAGATGTTTTGAAAAGACTTGATTAGAAAAGTAATTATCCTGCCAGCTCGCTGGTTCCCACATCCTGTCAGGCTGCTCCAGTTCAGCACCTCTTCTCACTGAGCTCCCCATGGAGGTGGCAGCCCCTTCGCTGCTGGGCATCTCTGATCCACATCCTCTTCCTCCCTCTTTCGTCTGGACATGCTTTAAGGCTGTTTGGGGTGCAACTTGCCTGCTGTCCTCCAGCTTGGGCACCCTCAGTGCCTTTCTTCTCTCTCTTGTACTCAGCACTGGTGAGACCGCTCCTCGAATCCTGTGTTCAGTTCTGGGCCCCTCACCACAAGAAGGATGTTGAGGCTCTGGAGCGAGTCCAGAGAAGAGCAACGAAGCTGGTGAAGGGGCTGGAGAACAAGAGGAGCGGCTGAGAGAGCGGGGGGTGTTCAGCCTGGAGAAGAGGAGGCTGAGGGGAGACCTCATTGCTCTCTACAACTAACTGAGAGGAGGTTGTGGAGAGGAGGGAGCTGGGCTCTTCTCCCAAGTGACAGGAGACAGGACAAGAGGGAATGGCCTCAAGCTCCACCAGGGGAAGTTTAGGCTGGACATTAGGTAAAAACTTTTCATGGAAAGGGTCATCGGGCACTGGCAAAGGCTGCCCAGGGAGGCTATTGAGTCACCTTCCCTGGAGGGGTTTAAGGGAAGGGTGGATGAGGTGCTGAGGGACATGGTTTAGTGTTTGATAGGAATGGTTGGACTCGATGATCCGGTGGGTCTTTTCCAACCTGGTTATTCTATGATTCTATGATTATCCATCCATGTTCTCTCACCCCAGGTGGCTGCTCCCAGCCAGCATCCCAGAATGTTCCTGTGTTGAAGCCCAGCAGCCCCAAGCAGCACATCCTTTTCTACAGGAGCGCGCTGCAAGTCTGATTTCTCATTGGAGCACCAAGGCCACAGGGCTGGGACACAGCTGCCTCGGGGCTCCCCGCAGACACTGCTCGTGAAGGGCTGCTGCTGGGCACCGTGGCAGCACGATGGTCTGGCTCTTGGCTCTGAAAGGAAAGGCACAGCTTCCTTCTGGCAGCCTCAGTTCCTGATCTGTGGCTTCACCAGTCTGTGTGAGCACGCACACGAACCCTCTGAGGTCTGGAGTGCTCAGGGAGCACCCTTCGTGCCTCCTTTGAAAGTGCCTTGTGCCAACATGCATCATTCCTGCTGGCACCTTTGTAGGGTGCCAGGCTGGGGCTGTGTTCTCCCTGTTCCCCCGCAGCCTGTCCCTGGTCACTTCTGTCCAGGACAGGCAGGGGATGCAGGATGGTGCCCCGTGCAGGAGAAACCTCCCAGTGCATGGGATGGCTGCGGGATCTGCCCGAGCGCTGGCCCCAGTAGGACTTGGCCATGCAGGAGGAACAGACTTTCCCAAGGAAGAGAGGAGGGATGGCTGCACGCAGAGCTGTGCTGGGCTTCCCAGGCCCTCGCAGCTGCAGTCGTAGAGCTTGTTCGTTCTGCATTTCTAATGGGGAAACACAGATGGTGACAGCTGAGTGCAAAATGCATCTATTAAAATCTGCCACGGATTGTTCCTCATAATGGGCTTTGGGGTTTTTGAAATATGCTGCTGAGGATTTATGTCCCCACTGGGGGATGTAGCAAGGCACAGAAGACTTGTGCCTGTGTCTATGTTTTTCTCCAGCCCATTGCTAGACATTGTCTGGCCATTATTGATTATTTTCATAGCAGAATAACTAAAGATCCATCTCTGCTGGGAACAAGTGAGAGTGAGAGATGCCTTGGCTGAGTAAGTTCTGCAACTGGAGATACGGAACCACCAAGGAAGATGCCCTTCCCAGGACAAAGGTTAGCTGTACTCCTAAACTACTGTAAGTGACTGGAGGCTCGGATAGCAAGGTGGTGAGTTAATGTGGCAGGAAGCCATTCAATGAAAAGAAGATTCAGCAACAAAAACTTGCTGTTTGAAAGATGCAGGTGATGGTAAGCCAGCTCTACTTTAGGGAAGCCTGGTAGAAAAGGTGGATATCATCAGGAGCTGTGATGTGCTTCCACATGCAGTGAGCAAGGCTGAGCAGGTCTGCCTGGGCTGGCTGGAGAAGACAAGGCATTTGCACTGTCCCTCCACACCACACAGACCAGGGTGTTGCACACCCCACAGTCATCACACTGAAGTCCTCAGATACTTCCAGGAAAAGGAGTGAGATGTAAATGCTTACTGGGCCCCAATAGTCAGGGTGAGTTTTTAATTTTGGACATCTGGAATGCAAGGATGTTTAATTTAATGGGTACTCAGGAGAGGAGAGGAGAGGAGAGGAGAGGAGAGGAGAGGAGAGGAGAGGAGAGGAGAGGAGAGGAGAGGAGAGGAGAGGACGAGGAGAGGAGAGGAGAGGAGAGGAGAGGAAGAGGAGAGGAGAGGAGAGGAGAGGAGAGGAGAGGAAGGAGAGGAGAGGAGAGGAGAGGAGAGGAGAGGAGAGGAGAGGAGAGGAGAGGAGAGGAGAGGAGGAGAGGAGAGGAGAGGAGAGGAGAGGAGAGGAGAGGAGAGGAGAGGATTTGTCCCGTGTCTGTTCATGAGCTTCCTGCTGGGAGTGGATTCATTTTCATGCGTGAAGCAGTTTGCCTTCAGCTACAAGGGCCTGATCTCCTCTTTAATCACTTCAGAACAGAAGTGGAAAGGTATTTGAGGAAGCCAGAAGTGTCCATAAGACCAGCCTCATGTTAGCCAAGCCAGGCACCTGCTGCTGGGGTGTAATTGCTGCTTTGTTTTAATATTCACCACTTTCTGCCTGGGGAGCTTGGGTGGATGGCAGAGGAGTAGGAACAGAGCCAAGGGGGCAGTGGCTCCTGCTGAGCACAACAGGCTGCTGAAGGCATGAAAGAAATGAGATGCCATCTAACCCTAGCCTGGGAAGCCAACCCAGGGCTATTTATCAGTGATGCCCTTTTATCATCCACCATCCACAGGTCAGAGGACCTGTGAGACCAGCAGATCCATGGGGGACCAGAGGAAAACCTCAGAGATGTGGAGAAAATTTGATGCCAAGTCCAGACATCTCCACTTGTGCCTGGAGCAGAAAGTGTGCCAGGCTCCCTGCTGCCAGACGGGAGCCTCTCCACGTCCTGGATGTGCTGCTTGCTCCCACAGTCCTGCCCAGCACTACTGGCCATGCAACCCAATCCCCAGGCTTTGCTGAGCTACCCAGCTCAGCCCGCAGCCCCTCTACCTCATCCTTGCTGGTGACCTGCCTGCACTGTTCACACTCTGCTCTCCTTCCATGAAAAGCCACAGTTAAACTGGAAGCAATTTCCAGGCTGGCAAGATTTCTCCTGAGTCAGAGACTCAGCAAAGCTCCCACTGCTCTGACAGTGACCTTATAATTAAGCGGTGTAGAGGACACTGCTCCCAGGCAGTTCCCCAAGTGCTTATATTTCAGTTTGGGCTACATCCAGCTCTAGTAAATCCATTAATTACATCCCATACAGTGGCATTTACAGACAAATGAAAGATTTTATTAAGTCTGTGTGACTCCTAAAGTGCAGTAAGAACTCGGACAAGCTCCCCAGAGCCCTGGCCCCAGTTATTTAAGTAGAAGAGCTGTGCTCCTTGTTACACACACACCACACCTGGTGGGACAATTTAGGGAAAGACTTTTTCTCCTATCTCTGTGGGGCTGCTCAGTCCCAGGCAGGGAGAAGCAAGGGTGCACAAAGCAGCAGTGGTTCCATCCTCACCAGCAGGGACACAGGAGCCAGCTCACTTCCAGGGAGAGACAGGAGATGCATTAAACTTTCATGAAAACAAGCCAGTGACAAAGGCAGAACATGAGCTCTTCCAACTGGCGGCTTAGGAGGACTCTCCAGGCACCAACTTTGCGGCACAAGGAGTAGGCACTGATGCAAGGCAGGGCAGCTTCTCAAAGAAGTTCTGATCTGTTCCCTGAGGATGTCCATGTGTTCATGGCACCTCCACATTTGCCCTCTGAATTCTTCCTTTCTCCCACCAGAACGCGATTTAGACCTTCAGAATGCACCAAGGCAGCCCAGAGAGAAGACAGCGTCAAAGGATAGGGTCTCAGCTCCAGGGCAAGACTGGGTTTAGACTCCTTAGCTCTTTAGAGTTTCACTGGAGGATGTGACATCCATCATTAGGGATGTTGGTGCTCTTCCCATTGGAGGATTCATGTGGATCCTCCCCACAGTGGCTCCTGTAGCTCGTGGCCAACACAAGCAGTGAGCAGGGCCACTGCTGTCCTTCATTTCTTATCTAGTGGCCATGGAGCCAAGCAAGCACTGAGCTGGAGGAGACCAGGCTGGAGTGAGTGGCTAAATCAACTGTCTTCAAGCACCATTAATCTGTATTTCTTCAGTATCAGGTCTGGAGTTATGTCCCAAAGCAGGGCTGCTGCACTGGCTGACCAAGTTTCACATGCTCTCCGGCACAGCATCCTTGAGAAGAAGGCAAGCACTGCCGCTATCCCATTGGCTGTCACCAGTTGAAGGATAAACATTGATGGGTGGGAACTTTGGTTTAGAGCAAGTTTCCACCTTCAGGCATTGCCCAGGAGGACTTCTGCTTCTTCCTCTGCTAGCCCAGTTCACATCACCTCCCCAGGGGTCCTACCACACTCATCTTGATTCTGACCCATAACAACCCCTCCAAGTACAACTCATCCCACATCTTGGGATCACTTCTTACCCTTCCCCAGGAGAACTGCAGGGGCTCTGGACCATCTCACACCACAGAGCATGAGGATGCGCTGCTTTCCTGCATCCTGCAAAGGTCCGTGGTTACCAACTACCACAAGCCCTACTCAGGACAGCCAGGGAATGCTCCCTGCAAGAAAGTCATGAGCCTCTGACCCTCAATAGCTGCTGTATCATATATTATTCCTGGCAGATCGCTAGTGCTTAAATGACAGATACATTAGCTGAGTCAATGCTGAGGATGTAAATGTGCAGCTGGCAGAGCTGGTGTTAAGCAATAAGACATGACAGCGGTTGGGTTTTGAAGTGATTAGCGCATTTCTCAGGCGTGCAGAGAGGCAGAAGGCTGAAGGTCAAGTGACTCGAAGTGCTTGCAGAGCACAGTAATCATCGCAGTGGGCACTTGAGGGCCCTGTGCTGTCAGGAGAGTGGCCACAGTACCTGCCCAGACCCAACGCTTTCTGAGCATCCATCACCCAGAGGGGACCAGGCAAACTGAAGCTGTAAGATGTGAGTGGAGCTTGTATGGTGTCATTTGTACTGTGAGGACGTAGCTGGGCTGTGCTGCTCCCTGTCACAGTGCTCTCTCCTTGCTGCCATGGATCCTGCGTGTTGTGCCCTCTCCATCCCATCTGCTGCTGTGTTTCAGACACTGGCTGGAGGCAGGCAGCGTATAAATCATCCCCCACTGAGGCACATCCTAACCTATCTCCTCTTCTCCTCTACTGGTTAGAAATCCCACCCTAAATTCTGACTTTTCAGGTTGAAAATCCTTGCCACAGCCTTGGCATTGAGATATCAACCAATGCTCCCCATGGGACAGCTCTGAGCTCCACTTCAGGCAGCACCTGCTGCTCCAGCTACAGGAGACAGCAGAAAGGACATAGCAGCCCCTCATTGTAGCTCCAGCAATACCACACTAGGACTCACTTTCTTTTTCTTTTTCTCACTTTCTTTCTTTCTTCTCCTTTCTTCACTCGGCACACAAGAGTTTTCCCACTCACTTGATTTTCCTGCTGTCCTCTTTCTGAGCCTGAGAATGATCCTGTGCCCCTGCTGAGGGGCAGAGCTCCCTTGGACCCAGTACAGGACAAAAGGCAGCTGAGCAGCTAAGTCACAGCAGGACTGGAGATCAAGGGGCTGCAGGTCAGGGGGCTGCAGGCTGCTCTTTTACTGCCAGGTATTTTTCACCTATTGCAAACTCATTTAATAAGGGCAAAGTTGCATAAGAGTGATGTTAATCCCTTTTGTAAGAGATGCTGTGTTAATATAAGACCATCAGGCAAGTAGGTGCTCCCCCAGAGTGGTGTCTGCCCAATTTATTTTATTGAGTGTAGCATATGGTTGGACTTGATGATCCAGTGGGTCTCTTCCAACCTGGTGATTCTATGATTCTATGTCCTTTCAGGGCAGTGAGATGGCAAATGAAACAACCTGTGGTCAGGCAGCCTTAACATGAAGCACCAGAGCCATAGCGAAACTTCCAGGAGCTCCTGCACCAACATCAAGGTTCTACATTTGAAACAGGGACTTAGGCTGCTTGACATCAGCAGCAGTTCCAATTCAGCCGGCATCCAGGAGACCTGGTGGAAGGAGGATAATTCAAGAAATGCAGATTTGCTGCATGCATTTAGGAGCGACAGAGCAGGATGGTGGGAGGATGTGATAATATAAAGAAAAGCATTAAAATAGCAGGTGGAAAGAGGAGCCTCTGGGAACCATTGTGGGTAGAAAACCTGAGGTCTAATAATAAAACTGTGCTATGTGATGGTACTACCCTGAAAACAGTAGCAAGGAAACAGTAAGTGGGGTGAGCAAAACTACAGAATTAGGCCAGGTAGCAACTGTGAGAAATGTCAGCTACCCACACACAGGCCAGGTCGGTGTCTCTTTAGGCCCAGATGAAGAGCTTGAACTTTTGGACGTGACAGAAGACACGTCCTGTTGCACCCAGCCTTATGACCTTCAAGCAGCAATGTTGGTCTGATTTAGTTTCAGAATGTAGCGTCTTCAAATGTGGATGTTTGGCTTTGAGAAGAGAATGGCATAAAGACAGGCAAAAGGACACAGGAGAAGTGCAGAAAGCAAGAAGCTGCAGGGCATCTCAGGGGAATTCAATAAGGGAAGTGGGAGATTGGTTTGAAAACAAGTCAGAGAAAGCACTGCTTTTCACAGCAGACTTTCAGAGCTGGCTGCACCAAGGAGATGGTGGAGGCAGGTGGTGTCAACATGGTCAGAAACGGGTGGCACAAATTCCTGGACAGTAAATCACTGAGTGTATGAACAAGGCAGGGAGATGTTGGTAATTTCCCTATAACACCCCTAATCCAGAGGCTGAGGGCCACCTACCAGGGCTAGTGTGACTCCTGCAGAGGTTGACGGCTCCTAAATCAGAACAGGCAGCTGAAGAGAAGGACTTGGGGGTGTTGGTGGATGAGATGCTCAACGTGAGTCATCCATGTGCGGTCACAGCCCAGAAAGCCAAGTGTGTCCTAGGCTGCATCCAAAGCAATGGGACCAGCAGGGAGGGAGGGGATTCTGCCCCTCTGCTCTGCTCTGGTGAGACCCACTTGGAACCCTGTGTCCAGCTCTGGAGTCCTGAGCACAGGAAGGACATGGAGCTGTTGGAGTGAGTCCAGAGGAGGCCACAGAGATGATCCGAGGGCTGGAGCACCTCCTGTACAAAGATAGGCTGAGAGAGTTGGATTTGCTCAGCCTGGAGAAGGAAAGGATCCAGCTTCCAGTACTGAAAGGGGCTAAAGAAAAGCTGGGGAGGGGCTCTTCATGAGGGAGTACAGGTACAGGACAAGGGGGAAGGGTTTTAAGATGAAAGAGGGAATATTGAGATGAGATCTCGGAAACAAATGTTTTGCTGTGAGAGTGGGGAGACCCTGGCCCAAGTTGTCCAGAGCAGTGGTGGTTGCCCCATCCCTGGAGGTGTTCAAGGCCAGGTTGGATGGGGCTTGGAGCAACTGGATCCAGTGGGAGGTGTCCCTGCCTGTAGCAGAGGGTGGAACTGGATGGGCTTTGACATCTCTTCCAACCCAAACCATTCTCTGATCCTATGAAATTTTGGTGGCCCTTCACCCAGGTTCTTCACCTTTTCTACAGCCTTTTTCTTTGCTGTAAGTATTTAGGTTTTTAACCAAAACCAGCTTTTTAAGAAGGGTGCTCAGAACTTATTTTTGTTGTTGCTGTCTTTCTCTAACTTACAAATATGTTCAGCAAAAACAAATAAGCCTGAGCAGGTTTGTCAAACCTTTAATGTGAAAAAAAATAATAGCTACCTACCAGGTTTATGGTAAACAGAGCCAAATGGCAGGCAAGTGCTCTCCCAGGAAGAACGAGGATGGCTGCACAGAGGTGTACAAAGTGCCCTAAGTGCAGAAATCGCAGCCTGCTCTCTGCTGTTGAAAACCAAACCAAAACAGCCAAGGCAAAGCAAACCCCTCCCCTCCGCTGGACACCCCTGCTTTCACCTACGTCACCAAGAGCCTCATTAGGCTCCCAGGCTTCCTAGGTGCTCATTAAAACCTTCACGCTCCCGCAGGATGCAGAGGTCCCTCCACCGACGCGCGGTGACACGGGTGGCTGTGGGCAACCTGTGCTGCAGGGGAAGGTCCCCCTGTGGGTCCTACCCATCCGGATGGTAATCAGCAGTAATCCACTGTCTTATTAATCTAACGAGGGAAAATGATTTCCCTTACGCTACAACCCCTGCCTTGGCAGATTCGTCCTTTCTCGCTGCTGTTTCTCCTCTTCCTCACCGCATGACAGTGAAAGCTGCAGAGATAACGAAGGCTCCATCCTTCAGCCCTGCCCTGAAATGCAAGTTTATAAGGCTCTGACAGTAAAAAATGGTCTTTTATGTGCTGCAGAAGTTCATAATGTTCCAGTGTTGATAGGGATTGAGTGCAAAAGAAATAAAATCAATAAAATATTCAAAGCTTTTACATTATAAGCTCAAGCAAAACTTTTAACCAAATGTTTACCATATAATAAATTCTATTAAAACGCCTGAGCTTGCATGGCAAAGAGGGGTGGAACGTTGTCACTTTAATTGCAATGGCATAAATATTTGATATTCAGTAAATTAGATCTGTAGCTCTGAAAACATTCTTGCAAATGGATTTTTACCTGTAGCACAGTGCCATTAGCAGGAGAAAGTCAACACAGCCCCAGGGCCTGTAATTAACTCAACCCAAGCAGAACTAAACATTTTTGACAGTTTTCCTGGTCTGGAATTAACTGTCATAGCAGAGAATGAAAGGAAGTGCATTGTCACATTATGTTTACGTAAAGTCTGTAAAATGCTGTGTTTTGTATTTTTGTTTTGTTAAGTCTGGGTTTCATGCCCCATTATTTTTTTCATCATTAAAGACAAGCTTAAAAACAACTAATGATGTATTTTATACCCTCAGATTGGTAGTGAAGCCATCTAAAAAAAAAAGAAGGGGAAGGCATTAGGTCTGTAAATTGATTTTTTTTTGTATTTTTTTCTCTATAATGAAGCATGGTACACTGTGTACTGGGATAAATCATAACGCTGTGACATTTGAAGACATTAGAAACTCTGTTTTTCCTATCTGATTCAAGGTTCTCAGATAACAAGCAGTTGTCTAGTCCATGTCTGTCTATTTTATTGGCACTGGGGGGAGGCGTTATGTATGTTTTTGCTTTCTTTTCTTTCCTTTTTTTCCCCTTGTATTTACAAAAATAACTGTCACTCTACTGAAATGCAAACCCTTGAGGGCAAATCTACTTAATGCTTCCCTGAAAGCTACTTATTGTCCAGTAGCTCTGAGAAAATCTGTACAACAGGAATTGAAGCGATGTGTAGAGCTTTCTGACATTTTGTCCTAGAAATTATCTTACCTGAATGAGAAAGGGAGCTCCTGTGCAGTCTGGAAACGTAAGGATACTCATAAACAAGCTGATTAAAAGAGACGTGTCTTGCTATATCTATAGCAGAATAGAGCATTATGTGGTAGTTTACATTAAAAGGGGAAAACCAGCCTATTTGGATGGCAAATAAATGTCTTTTGCTGAAAGCAGAGATTGTGTTATAATCTTGTCTCTTTCTTGACATATTGAGAAGACAAGCAAATAAAGAAACAAAAACGTCAAGATATTTTTTTCCCTAAATATTGCCAGATAGGGAGGAAGAAAAAATTAACACCAGTCTTGGATCCTATGCTGCTCTGCCTTGACGCTCTCCTTGAATTAAAAGCTTTTATTTTGAATTTCTGAATATCTCAGGGAAAGAAGAGAACCCCCTCTTTTCCCAAGATACATCATGCAAGAAATGACCTCAGCGAGATGTAATTTTTATTTTGCATTCCATTTCAGCATAGAAGTCCCTCTGGTTTCCCTACACCAGTGCCCGGCATAGGAGGGGTTTTAATGCTTTCTAATCAGCGTGTCGTAGCCTGTTAACTCCAGTCTCCTATTACAGCAGTTTCCACACCTTTATCCATACCCAGAAACACTTCTTTGAGGAACACACAACATTTTCATTGAGAGAGAGAGGAAAAAAAGAAAGGAAAGCAGCCTCTGGAAGAGGGAAATCTGTGCAACCCCCCTCTTATGCCGGGAGCTTTCCAATCACAACAGGAAAGGGACCCTAACGCTGGGAGAATAAACAAGCAAGAGCAGATGAGTGTTGAACTGCTCTTGACAATCAGAGGCTCAGTTTCAAGTGACTTCGTTCACATTAGAAATTGCAGCCTCTGCGATGAGGAACTTTTATTTTTGGTTTTAACCCGTAGCTCCCTAAGGGCTACATGCAGTGCGGTGCTGAGCCAGCAACGGGCTCTGATGCATCTGATGGGACCTGTGAGGGGTTTGCAGCAGCCAGAGGGTGCTCAGCCCCTGACAGGACCAGCCCCACTGGAAGATGATCCTTCCTAGCAGGACTTGCTGCTGCTGTGTATCTTCTTACCATATTTGGCAAATTATGGTGTGCTGTATCTTTGCTAAATTAATTAGTTCAATTAGGCTGGGAGGGATGGAGAGGCGCGTGTGTGTGTGTGTGTGTGTGCTTCTTCTCACTTTCCCTCTTTGATCACTTTATCTGCTCCAGGAGGCCCTGAGGTTTATAAGCTGCAGACACCAGCTCATCCCCATCCCCCATGGGATGCCCACCCGCCAGGCACAGCCACCAGCCATCCCCGGTGGCACCTGGGGTTTTCCCCAGCCCCAATGTGTTGCTTGGAGCCTGCAGCACGCAGCACCCTTGAGCCCGAAGATCCTTCTCCCAGCTTAGCTTTAGGCTGGGGGCTCAGATTTTTGGCAGAAAGGATATTTCCCATCAAAGCCACGACCCTCCTGACTGCCACAGGGTCTTGTGCCCTGAGCGCTCTCACTGGCATCTTGGCATCAAGCATCAGCAGAGACGGCAGGTGTGGGAGTGTTCATGCCACCACAGCTGGAGAGAAAGTAACCCTGTCCTCTGGGATGGGGCAAGCTACAGCATCCCATCCTCTCAAACTCCCCTGCCTCTGGCTTCTTTTTGGCTGTGGGTTCATCACAGGAAAGCAGCATCTCTGAACACATCATGGAGTCATGGAGTCATAGAATCATAGAATAGTTTGGGTTGGAAGGGACCTTAAAGTTCCACCCTGTGTCATGGGCAGGGACAGCTCCCACTGGATCAGGCTGCCCAAGTTCCATCCAACCTGACTTTGAAAAACTCCAGGGATGGGGCAGCCACAGCTTCCCTGGGGAACCTGTTCCAGGGCCTCAGTATCCTCATCGTGAAGAAATTCCTCCTCATGTCTTGTCTAAATCTGCCCCTCTCCAGTTTATAGACATCACGTCCCAAATATGAGAAGCTACACGTCTGCTTCTCAAGCTTTTCTGTTGCCTCCTGTGCAAAGTGTTGCAGGTCAGGCAGCCAGTGAAAAGATATGGAGATTTCCCTTTCGGTATCAGCCTCTACCCTGCTAAGCCCTTTTCTTCTCATTTGGCAGCTGTGTAAAATATCAGCAGAAAGCCTTGAAATCCTATGAACAAACGAGGAGCCTTGGGAGTGCTGAGTGTGGCCACATAGGTCTCCCTGCCACCATGGATGGTCTCACTTTGCTTCCACCACCAGGAAGGTGTTCAGGATCCTCTCTTCCAGCCCTGAGGTCTCCATCCCCCTGCTCAGACCCTCAGGGCAGGCCACTGCCAGGAAAACACCTCTTAGGAAGCTGCAACATCTGAAGCTCTCTTTCCTCATATTTGAGCGCAATAAAGGATTCAGCATGCGGAGAAGAAACCAAGTTCTGATTCTTGCATGTTAAATGGTAAAAGAGAGCCCAAGGTCTATCAATACTGCTTAGTGCACGAGGCGCTAGGGGCATGGTTTAATATTTGATAGGAACGGTTGGACTCAGTGACCCAGTGGGTCTTTTCCAACCTGGTGATTCTATATTTCTATGATTCTATGATTAGTAAACCCAGCATAATCCATTGCATGGCAAGATAATCAAGAATGCCACTTTTCATATGATTCATCAGAAACAATAAGACAAGACACTTCACAAACAATTGTCACCCAGCATTTATGGCCAGATGTAAAGAGTGATCTGAGTGCTATTACTAAAGAAAACAATTGTATGGCAGCAAACATATTCATTTGATTTAAGCGCCCACCTTCTATGGCTACAAAAGGTATCGGAAAGTTAATTTGCAGAGCAGCAAATTGAGCCAGCACAGAGCTGATTTCAGCAGGATTGCTAAAAGGGAGGTGAGGGGTAGAGTAGACACATGGATGAGATGCAGCTGCAGGATGGGCATCTCCACCTCAAGGCTCTACATGGAAACTCTTTAAAAGATGTGGTGGCTTCCTTTTTGCTAGGTGCACACGGTGAGATTGATTGGGCTGAGGGCTGACTGCAGCCTCTCTGTATTCCTTTACCTCCACTAAATCACATTTTTCCTCTGAAAGAGGACATGTTTGGCAAAAAGTGATATAAATGGGTAGTTGGTTTTAGATGAAAAATAACCTCCATGAAAAATTTTCTCTTAATGCAAAGGGTAGTATTTTTTTTTTCTGTAAGCAAGAATAAATATGTTTGCTCATGCTTGGAGAAAGCATCACAGTCTGTGACTCTCTTTCTGGCCACAGCTTGAAGGCTGAGATACACGACAGAAGCAAGAGCTTTCTGGTCTTCCTGAGGAAAGTAGTTCCTGGGCTCTGATCTTCAAATACACTTGCGTTTTGGGGTGTTCTCCAAATCCTGAGCTTCTGCCACCCTTCCAGTGTGACAGTGGTTACCTTCTCACTCCAGCTGATAGCACCAACCCCAGCTGAACTGCCGCGCTCCACAAGCCACAGGGCTGTCCCTCTGCACCTTGGTGACCTGCTGGGCAAACCACCCCTCCCTAATCCACTTATGCAAGTGGGTGGAAGGTTCTTTCCACCAGACTGACCTTAGGAAGAGAAGATAAATAATGACAATTTGCCTGCTTGTTTTAATTTTGCTTGTTTTGGGCTCAAACACTTGTGATCAGGGTGTAAGGAAAAGGAAATTATTACCAGAAGGGGAGAAAAGGGCTGTTGCATCAAGTCCCACACAGCCAGTTTGATTTTTTTGCTAGTTTTGAATACTTACCCTTTCCTAGTGATGAACTCTCCCTCACCCTGGCATGATGCTCAGGTTTTTTCCAAACCTCTGTAACCAATTGCATGCTAATATGTTTTCCTGCTACCTCTGCCTGTTCCCTCCCCCAGCCCCCTGACAAGTACCGGCACGATATTACCTTGCTGAATGCAGAGAGAAATGAAGAGAGACTCACAGAACATGTGAATCACAAGGAAGTGGTTTCCCTAGTGACAGTAACCACATGAAAGCTCTCACCGTTTACTCTCATGGGACCTTTTAGCACTTTGGATTGTGGGGAGAGCAAGAAAGCTGGTAAAAAATACTGTGGTTGGTAAAGTAACAAGCTAAGCCTGAAATACTAAATGGTGTGGCAAACCAAGAGGAGGCATCATCATCTCCTGGGGATTTTCATGAGGTTCACCCATACTATGTCGAACTGCACTGTGGCTCTCAGGCCCCTTCTCCAAGAAAACGCACCAGAGACCTCAGAAACCCACACCACAACTTGCTCAGATCTTCACCCCAATGAGTGGTCTCTGTCAGGAGGACATGCAGCTCCCCAGCATGCATTTAATTTTATATCTCCTTCCCCATGTTGGCATTTCCCCTTTGCAGCACCATACGGGGAGGATGCAGGGAAGCTAGAGGTGATGGTGAGTAGCAACGGTGCCAGCACTTGGTACCCTCCACGTTTCCATGTGCTGGAGGCTGGTATGAACCCTGGTATGGAAGTTTCAGTGTGCTTGGAAGAAGTACAGCACTAGACAGAGAGACAGATGGAAAGGGTGAGCAGGCATTTATCAGTGTCTTTGGCTCACACTCAAGAGTTTTTCCTCCTCCCTCTGAAATGGCTTTAATTTTTTGAAACATCCCTGAAAGCAAACGAGAGCAATGCCCTGAGCAGTCATACTGAGAGACACCAGAGAAGTGATGTCCACATGGGAAACCGAGAAGAAATCACTCTTTACTGAAGTAGGACTGTCTTCCTCTTCTATGTTGCCACCCTGGGCACATTAGCTTAATAACGAGCTTTTTAGCAGATTTCAGTGAACAAGAAGCAATTTATTTGTTGTCATGGTGACAAAGAAGACCTTCTGGAAAAGAGGGTTGAATGACGAGAAGAAGGTTTATTGTGCAGAGCAATGAGGCATTCATTTGGAATATTGGCATCATACAAAGCAGACCATACAAGAGGTCTTGCTAACTTCTGGATGCATGGTTAGATGCGTTTTGGGTCCTTGCTTTCCCTGGAAAGGACAAGAGGAGACTGGCACTTAGTGTTTTACACATGTTATTTGATGTCCAGCCCTATTCCTAGAGGACTCCATGGGAAAGACAAAGGTTCCTTGTTGGTCGATGGCTGAACCTCACTGGTTGCATTTCTGGTAAATATTTCCGAGGACTGAATTCTGATATTCAACTGGCAACTGAACAAACCTCAAATAAGCCAAGAGCACGCATCTCAAAGTGTACTTTGTTCATTTATTTTGACAACTCCAGTGTTTTTTTAATTATTTATAACACTTCGTACTGTAGTGGAGTGGATTTTTGTAAAAATAATGAAGCCTTAGTAGTATAGCATCTACGATCAGATCTGCAGGGGAAGGGGGAGCTAGGCAGTCACTCTCTGACGTGAGTGGAAAGTGAAATGTAGGTTGGAAACAAAGTCTTCCCTAACACAAGTTTTTAAGCAGCAAAGCAGAGAGAGGCAACCCTGGGAGATCCAGCAGTGCAAGGGTTAAAAGCAGGCTTTTGGGGATGAGGATTAATTCCAGTAGAGAATCCTAGATTCCTAGAATGGCTTTGGTAGGAAGGGACCTCAAAGCCCATCCAGTTCCAACCCTCCCACTGGATCCGGTTGTCCAAGCCCCATCCAACCTGGCCTTGAACACCTCCAGGGATGGGGCAACCGCCACTGCTCTGGGCAACCTGGGCCAGGGCCTCCCCACTCTCACCATGAAGAATTTCTTCCTGATGCCTAAATTGAAATCCTCCTCCTTCCAATTTAAAGCCATTCCCCCTTATCCTGTCACTCCAGACCCTTCTAAAATGTCCCTCCCCAGCTTTCCTGGAGTCTCCTCGGAGCCTTCTCTTCTCCAAGCTGAACAACCCCCACTCTCTCAGCCTGTCAAGAGCAGAAGAGAAATGGTGGTTCAGTGAAATCTTGAACTTTCCCCATCATATATTCATCTTCGGAAAGCTATCAATGGGGAATTAAGGTAGAGAAGAAAGCTATGTGAGGTAAAATGGTATAGAGTTCAGTCAGGTGCACACATTTCTGTAGATAGGTGAGAATGTTTTACTTCAAGCATCCTACTACATAAATTCCAAGACACGGGCAAGAAACGCCTTTGAAGACTTGATTTTGCAATATATCCTGAATTTCCTCCTAAACTCAGGGCACAATAAAATGCTGCAATCTCAGATTTCCTGGCAGAAAGGAAACACCTCTCCTCAGTCCCTTCCAGTGGCAAGGTTGAAGCCGTGTCCACGCTGCTGCACAGCTTACGCCTGGCAGAGGGTGGGCAGTTGGCTGTTAGCAGACCCTACAGCTCGCCAACCGTGGCAAGAGAGTCATTGCTAGTGGGAAATGTGCCCTTTCTGCCCCAATTTCTGAACATGAGCCAGAAGTGGCCCAATTGGCCAAGAATGCCAATGGCATCTTGGCTTGGATTATTCTCCCTCTGTACTCGGCACTGGTGAAACCGCACCTCAAATCCTGTGTTCAGTTCTGGGCCCCTCACCACAAGGAGGATGTTGAGGCTCTGGAGCGAGTCCAGAGAAGAGCAACGAAGCTGGTGAAGGGGCTGGAGAACAGGCCTTATGAGGAACAGCTGAGAGCTGGGGGTGTTTAGCCTGGAGAAGAGGAGGCTGAGGGGAGACCTCATTGCTCTCTCCAACTACCTGAGAGAAGGTTGTGGAGAGGAGGGAGCTGGGCTCTTCTCCCAAGTGACAGGGGACAGGACAAGAGGGAATGGCCTCAAGCTCCCCCAAGGGAGGTTTAGACTTGACATCAGGAAAAAAAATTGGGCACTGGAACAGGCTGCCCAGAAAGGTGTTTGAGTCCCCTTCCCTGGAGGTGTTTAAGGGACGGGTGGACGAGGTGCTGAGGGACATGGTTTAGTGATTGATAGGAATGGTTGGACTCGAAGATCCGATGGGTCTTTTCCAACCTGATGATTCTATGATTCTATGAATTCCTGGAGATTCTTCCCCCAAAGGAGACAGAAGCACCACAGGTCTTTCTTCCTCACAGCACAATCCTCTGCAAGTGTCCGAACCCACTGTGGTTCCTCTAAGAGGTGGTGAGAGATGGAAGATGTCAGAGGAGGTGGTGAATCTCTCACAGGTCAGAGCAGACTTTTGTTAGAATTCTGTCCACAAAGCAAGGCAGGAAAATCTTGGCAGTGCCTGGCTTTGGGTGAGGGGCTGCTGGTTGCCACCGGCTCTCCCTCTGCCCTGAGCAGAGCATGACAGAGGACACTGAGGACCCAAACCTCATTGCCAACAGCCCTCTCTCCTCCCCACTATAAGGCATGTGCTTATTGAAAAGAAAAACTCATTTTAGCAGTCAAATGCTAGAAGAATGCAAACCCACAAAGATTTTATATATTTAACACACCCAAGGAATATAATTATTCTGTTTAATCAAGTCTATTCAAACCATTTATTACTTTATTCTTCCATTTCAATAGCAGAATGATTAAGATGGAATCTTAAAGGAATTCTTCACAACAATAATAATGTCTCTTATCGCACCAGGCAGTCTCTGCTCTGTCCTGCAAATTCACAGTATTTAAATATTAAATACATTCAATATATCAACCCCCTCCGTTCCACTCCTATAAAACAATTCAGAGGATTTGAAGAAGAACCAGAAAGGTTCCCACTACAGTCTGCAAACAAATTCAAAGAAAAAGAAGGGGAGAACAGGACACATAATGAGCTGCAAATGTAACTCCTACTCCAAAAGTCCAGCTTCATGGCAGAGCAGGCCTGGGGGATAAGGACATTATCATTTGAAGACTCATTTATTTCAGCACACAGTGTACATTATATACGAGGCAGGATCCTTTCAGCTCTCCATTTGTTGTCGTCTTGTTTTTCAATGCATCATACATTGTTAAGAGCAAAACTTCATCTGCACCCTGTCCAGAAGACTATTTTTCAAGCTTTTCAGAGCACATAACAGAGTAATCAAAAGGTAGAAAGCAGTGAGCTATGAATAAAATCTGTATCTTCTCCAACACAAGGGATATCTCAGCAGTAAACTCACAGATGTTGCAGTAAAGGGCGGAGTGGAGCTGGGTAAGAGCAGAGAGGCAACAGACAGATCTGGCTGAGCCAGTCTAGGTGTTGGGGTATCCCAGCCCTTTTGGGACTCCTCTCAGGGCACTTCTCATGTTCCTGTTATGTTTTAGGTCCTTACTATGCTTAACTTCCAAGATATAATATTATAGAATCATAGAATCACAGAATAACCAGGTTGGAAGAGACCCACTGGATCATCGAGTCCAACCATTCCTATCAAACACTAAACCATGACCATGGGGCTTCTGGCTAAGGTGGAGGCATAGTGGTTGCATTTTCTAAGCTTCTGCTTTTGTCTAGTCTGTGGAAAGGTTGTGGCTGGCAAGAGAAGCATCTTACATAACTCTAGAAGAAGACTTTTTGAGGCTTCAGTTACCAACATTTTAGATCAGATTACTTCATGTATGGTTGATAAAGGCTTGACTATTACTGGGTAAACAATAAATAATATATGAATGAGCATGGATTTCTAAGTCTCCAAAATTAATCATTAAATATCTCCTGGGACCAGCCTTTATCCATGGCTCATTGTCCTGGCCAAGATGTTTCAAAGCTGCAGCAGGTTTCAAAAGGCTGAAAGTCTTTCATTTCATCTGTGATATGATGAGTGTCCCAAACTAGTATCCCGTATGGGTGAGATGATCCAGGGACCTGCTTCACTGCCCGTGAACGTTACTGGCTACATGAGCACATGGGTCTCTCTGGTTTACAAGGTAGTGCAGCACTCAGGATTTCATCAAGAGCATTGGGATGTCAAAGCCTTCACATTGATCTTGGCAGCCTTCTGGATCTGGCCTCTGTAATCCTAGAACAGGATCACATCTGTTAATTCCTGTACCTTTTATAGCAAAGTTTCCCAAAGAACTTTAAGCCCTCTTTGGCAGCTGTATCAAAGATCACAAAAATCACTGCTGCAGAGTGGCCCACTGCCTGCAAAACTTTAACTCAGCTGGCTTTCTGATGGCTTTCACAAGGAAGAATATGGAGCAGGCTGAGACTGGTTATGGAGGTGGAGCTGAGTCAGGACACAAGGTTCCCCTCAGCAGACTCCAGCATTAGCACCAAGTTTGGTTTGGCATCTTAATCCCTGCCTAGGCTGAGAGTGAAGAACTAGAGGTGTAAGCCCTTCAACATCACATGCATCTTCTCTAAGTGCTGATCCAACTCGATTTCTTGCAACACGTGGGAGCAAAGAGACCCTCAGACTATAGTCATTGTAGAATCATAGAATCGTAGAATCACCAGGTTGGAAAAGACCCATCAGATCATCGAGTCCAACCATTCCTATCAAACACTAAACCATGTCCCTCAGCACCTCATCCACCTGTCCCTTAAACCCCTCCAGGGAAGGTGACTCAACCCCCTCCCTGGGCAGCCTCTGCCCGTGCCCATGACCCTTTCAGTGAAAAATTTTTTCCTAATGTTCAGACTGAACCTCCCCTGGTAGAGCTTGAGGCCATTCCCTCTTATCTTGTCCTGTCCCCTGTAACTTGGGAGAAGAGCCCAACTCTCTCCTCTCCACAACTTCCTTTTAGGTACACAACTTCTCCTAAATTGTCTCAGCAATGACACAGAAAAGGAAACAGTTTGGAGGTTTATGCTTTTATTCATAATTGCCCTACTTCTATTTCCTGGAAGCAAAAGGAAGAGGCTGACCTGCCCATGCAGAGAAGGAAGAAACCTTTGGGGAGCAGTAGGTAGAGCTCTCTGTGGGCTGGGGGCTTTGACAACTCTGGGCAGGGCGGCAGAGACCTCCCAGGTGTGGTGTACGCCTCAGCTTTGGGCAGAAACTTTGCATTCAAGCTTGCAATATCCCCATTACAGACTTCTTTGTGAGACTCCAGCCACACACATTTGCTTGAGAAGGGGTGGTTCATTCAGAGAAGGGGTTTCCTGGGTGGAAAGGAAGATCACAGAGAGCACAGGGAGGTCTTTGAACCAGAATCACTTTCTGTCCTTAGATAATACGGACAATATTAAACTAAATCTGACATAGCTACTCTAACCCACCTAGTGCGCAGCCCCGTTTTGTGCAAACAATGCAGTAGCTGTGGCCTGAGATGCAGGAGCAGCACCTCCAGCAACTCTCAACCCCTTGAAGCACCCATGAATAAATCAATAAAGGTCGGGTTAATAGGCAAACAGTAAGACCATACGTTCCACCTGGGTGAGCAGGACTTTGATTGAAATGAGAAATCAAACGTTTCTTCAGCAATCTTTGCCAGGTTCCTTCCCTTTCCGTTATCATTATCAGTATTGATTTTTTTACATAGCATTCAAGGTTAAACAAACTGTCTCCACAGTTCAGCCTTGCTGGGTGAAGTGTGAAGGAGGCAGGGCTGGACAGAGACCTCCAGGAGGTGAAGGTGTGCAGGCTGTATGGCAAACACCCTTTGCTTAACTCCCTTCAGTCCCAGCTCCAGCTGTGTCTTTGGAGAATCACAGAATCACAGAATAACCAGGTTGGAAGAGACCCATCAGATCATCAAGTCCAACTGTAGTTTGACTCCAGATCAGAAATGCTCTGACTGAGTTTTTTGATGCATTTCATCTTTGTTACTTCCCTCCTCCCATGCAGAGCTGGGACTTGCTCTCCAGAGAGGCTCCAAGACAGGAACATGTCCCCATCATAGGGCACCCACCAAGGGAAGCACCCAAAAAGCCAAGAGATGCTGAAATCTACAACTTCTCCTCCTTTGTTAGAAAACCTTCCTGAACTACCAGACCCTTCCTAATTTTTACCATCTCCACCTACAGAATTTCTCTGAGAGACAAGAGCAAGAATTTTCTTTCAACATGTCACAGGAGAGATGAGTGAGCATCAGGCCTATAATCAATGTTCTCACTGCTGCTTCTGCCTAACCTGCCTCCAGCTGGATCCAGACATTTTAACCAGGATCCAGGAGCAAGAATGATATCAAAACTTAGAGCAGCTGACATCACCGGTTCTTCCTAGGACACTATACTCCTCTCAAACCACTCAGTTACCTTAAAGGATGGGTCTTGGAGAGAGGAGAGAACTTCATGCGAAGCCAAAGAACACATCATCTCAGCTCTGCCTTCTTTCTTCACAAGGACTATTTGATCAAAATGGTGAGTTGGCCCCTCCCCATGCTGTGGTTATCTCCACAGCAAGGTAAGGACTTCACCCTCCAGCAAGGGCTGTCTGCCCACCCCTAGCATAAAGGAGACAGTAGTTTCATTTATTTTTTAAGTTATGGAATTCGAAAGAGAGAAGAAAGGAAAAAAAATGCACTGACTGGAGAAAAAAAAAAGTAGCAAAGAGAAGGGAAACACACAGGGATTAGGAAAGGAGTAGATCTACAAGGGAAGAAACTGGATGGAGGAGGATTGGGAAGGAAGAGGACCAAACCCTGCTCCTTTCTGCACAAAAAAACTTAGACCACATCACAGGTGCTGTATGGGCGTAGCATCAGACCTTTGGTTCTGCATTCATGTCTGGGAATATTTTTTGGCAAGTTTTGTCCCAGAATGGTAGAAATTAAGTGCAAATTTTTGTTCGGCCCCTCAGGAAACAGCAGAGAAATGCCCATCTGTGAGGGAGCTTTGAGAGGTGGATGAGCAGGAGCAGGGATTCACAGGCTTGGTGTGGCCACATTCTGAGTGGGATTGCTTCTTTCTGCTGGAAGAGGCAGAGCATTCAATGAAGATTTAAATCAGACTGTAAAAAAAACCTGAAACCCTCCTTGCTCCTCTTGGCATCAACAGGAGCCTTGGGTGCTCGACACTTTTGAAAGCCAAAAGAAGTGATCCCGAAGTGCCTTCTGGGATCCTAACTTCAGCCTGAAGGTTTCCCTGCTGCAAAGCCCAGACTTGGGCTCCACAGCCGGTTTCCACTGGCATTGCTTTCCCGGTGGGGAAGGAGCCTTTTGTGACTGTGGTGTGGTCAGCTGGGAGCTGAAGGGCATTGGCTTCTTCTAGATGAGTGTCCATGGGTTCAGAGGAAACTGCCAAAATGAACCCACAAGGCTGGGATAGCACAAAATCCTTTTACTGATGCCTGCCACAGAGGCTTGAAATGAGCCTTAAAGCAGGGGAAGCAGCACTGAGATGCCTGCACACCCTTCCCCAGCTGTGCTGGATCCTCACATGGACACAGCAGCGACTGCAGACCCCTGTGCCACCCCTTCCCCAGCCAATTCAGAGACCCCAAATGGGGCAGGGAACACACAGATATCCCAAGCGCTTGCTCATTTCTACACAAAATGCTCTATTATTATTAATGAACACAATGATAATTCAGCCCATTACTACAGTGACCGTTCCTGTTTAAAAAAAAGAACTCCCAAACCTGGATGTAGTTATGAAATTTTCTTTTGGCCCCCTTAAAACAGTCCCAAGTAATGAGATGAAGAGAAGAGTTGAAAAGGAGCTGCGCACAATTCTCATAAAATGTAATTAATTTTGAGTAATTCACAATAGAGAAAAAGTGTCGTAGAGAGTAAATTGAACGGGAGACTTCTGTGCTGGGGAGATGAGGTTTTGAAAGGCTGCTGACTAATACAGCGCTGACCTGAAAGCAAATCCTTACATTCATGCTGGACTGGCTGTTTCCATGACAACAGTTGTTATTAGTAACTGAAAATGTATTGCTGTTACGAGTGGGAGCATATTTTTTTTCAGTTGAATTCAAGAGCAGCTGGGTACTTTACTCATGAAGATAAAGTGCTCAGATCGCTGCAACACTGACGTTACGTGCTGCACCTCTCATAATACGAACCTTAGACTTACACATGATACAAAGAGATGTGTGGATTGCTTTAGGGAAAAGACCTCAGAAGGTGACAGTGTAAATGACATCTTGTATCAAAGAAATCAAAAGAAAATAACCATGGTCATCACTGTGTTTTAAATTAACCATTTAGTGGGATTCCCTGGGGATTCAGGCTGGCTGGAGTGTTCAAGTAACAGGTAAATCCTGTTAGGAGCTAAGTGAGCTAAGCTGACATCTTGAGATGTAATGACTGCCTCCCGAGAGGCACTAAGGACATCTTACCCTTTAAATTAAGGTACTTCTCATGCACTACCCCATCTTGTTCCTGTCCTGAGAGCAGCAAATTTTATGATCTTTGAAGAAACAAACTAGCAGAGAAAAGCTCTTGCCTGCTTCAGACCTGTGCAACGCCACTGACTTGAACAGCATCTTGATTTTTCCTGATGATGAACAAGACCACATGTCAAAGGGCTCAGGGCTGAGCCAGTGCCACCACCCTCCAGGTGAGCTGGTCGTGCCAGTCATCGTGGCTTTTCCTCACCTCACCACCCCTCGAGAGTAACCAAAATGCTGTGGTTAGACACCAGGTGCAGTTAAACCAATTTAAGCTCCATCCAGCTTGATTGTGGTTGTTGCAGTGGTAAATATTCCTGATCCAGCGGGAGGTGTCCCTGCCCACAGCAGGGGTATTGGAACTGAACTGGCTTTAAGGTACCTTCCAAATCAAACCATTCTATGATTCTATAATATTCCAAATGTGCTTCTCTGGGTCCTATGAAGGGAATGCAAATCTTTACACCAGAATCACTGGGAAAGGAGGAAAATCACTGAGAGCCCAGGAAAATACCAGTTGTAAAAGCTGCCAATCTAGGCAGAATTATGTACGTTATATTGTATGAATGAGTCTGAGAATAGCAACAACATACTCAGGAAGCAAATAAGTCACAATCCATAATAAAAAATGTTGCAAATTACATCCTTAATAGATTACATTTATAATCTACTTGAAAGAGATCTTTAGGCACTTAATTGACATATTCCAAGATAGCTATAACATATTGGCTAGTTAGATACCAATTGACATACTTATTAAATATCAATTAGCGCATTCCATAATTTGGTACCTAATTAGCTTGCTATAGCTATTCTATCAAATGCCAATTAAATGCTTGAAATTCCTTACAAGTTGGCTGTACTAAGATAATAATTAAGAATGCATTGCTTAAGTCATTTTTAGTTAATTACAGGGCAAACTAATTTTGGCTACACACATTAGACCTTCCAATAAATCCATCTTTATCAATCAATTGGTATCTAATGAACTCATTATTCTTTTGCTACATCTGAATTAAAGGCTGCTTTGCCATTCTCCTGGTAGTTGTATTTACAAGTATCTCAGCATGGATGTGGGGTTCCCTGTGCCTCCTACTCCAGGGTCTCCAGTAGGGATGTGAAATGCTCCATTTCCAGCCTGAGGAGCAGTCCCTGTCCCCCTGTCTAAGGAGGGAGGAACCCTGTGGAGCTTGAGGAGGGAGTGGGTGTGCAGGAGATTGGTCCCCAACCTGCACTGCCACAGCTTCAACCACTTGCAGAGTGGAGGACTCAGCACCAACCCACCTTGCCTCAATACCAACAGGCTGGTGTGCAAGAAACGGTGCCTGAGAAAGGATGAAGAGTCACAGGCTTGTGCTAGGAGGAAAGGGCCATTTGCCTGAGGTGTCTCAGTTGTGTGGGAAGTGAGAGGGTGGAAGAAGTTGAAGACAGTAGAGCTCCTTCAGGTGAGGTGGAAGAAAGTGGTAGCATGAATTTGCGCTGAACCAATGCAGGGACTTGTCTCCCTGAGCTCTTTATGTCCCCTACAGCAACAAAGCACCTTTCAAAAAATAAAAATAGCATGCTGTCTTGATGTCTTCTCCAACAGTTATGAATCGGCTGCCTGATTAGGCTGTTACCATATGTGGAGCATCTTTCATGTTGGAGGAATTTCTTGCATTAAGGTAGGCAAGTTTTACAGGTACTGGTTAATGTGACGACCTTCTGAATGTATAATTCTTTGTTGGAGGGAATTGGACAGTGCCTGCCCCATTCCTGTGACTCGCTGTGTTCAGCTGGGCAGCTGTAGGTCCTGCTAGCTGAACTGTCATCATGGCCCTGGGACACCTCATGAAAGTTGCAGGCTTTGAACGGCAGGTTGGAAGTTTGGCTATGGACTGCAGTGAATGTAGAATCATGGAGTTATAGAATGATTTGTGTTGGAAGGGACCTTAAAGCCCATCTAGCTCCACCCCTGCCATGGGCAGGGACACCTCCCACTGGATCTGGTTGCTCCAAGCCCCATCCAACTTGGCCTTGAACATCTCCAGGGATGGGGCAGCCACCCCTGCTCTGGGCAACCTGGACCAGGACTTCCCCACCCTCATACGAAAACATTTCTTCCTAAGATCTCATCTCAATCTCCCCTCTTTCACTTTAAAACCATTCACCTTGTCCCAACCCTGTACTCCCTGATAAAGAGCCTCTCCCCAGCTTTCCTGTACCCTACTTTAAGTACAAGAAGGCTGCAATGAACACTTATGTGGTAAATTGCAATTCACATTTCTCCGAGAGGTTGATAGTGGTTGGTTTCGTGTAGCTTTAGAACATACATAGGAGATAAGGCCCAGGACTCTGCTCCATCAACTAACGACCCCTGTTTGTTGGATCCTCTCATTGTCTCTGATATTTAACTCTAAATAAAAGAACTTTCAGTGCCCAATATTTTGCCCCCAGGTTCTAGTCTTCTTTGTAACTACTTTTTAATAATATAAAAAAGACATGCCAAAAATACTCATTATTTTCCCATTTTCCAGTTTTTACTCACGTGTATGCTTGGTGTGTATGTGCTTAATTTAATGAAGTGATTTCAATGAAGTGGAGAGGGATTTTTCAAAATGGCATGGGATGCCTGAATTCCCTCTGGGCACTCAGAGAGTGCACTGCTTCCTGCTCACCACAAAAACCAGCAGCCTCCAAGCGTGCTTCTGGACCTGTGCTGACCATTGGAGGTGGCATTTAGATCCCCGCGCCAGCCACGAGGCAGTGATGCTGACTGAATGCAATATGCAGAGTGTACAGCAGGGATGGCTTCGCTCAATGCAGTCGTGCTCTGGTTGAGTTTCTTGTCACTGTACAGGCTGCACTGTAGTCACCAGAGAAGGACAATTCATCTGCGTGACATTTGTGAGCCTGGGGCTCAGGCTGCTTCTGATCACTCGATCTCAGCACTGAGGAACATTGTCTTTCACGTTCTGTAGGGGCACGTGGCTTTGGGAGCAGTGCACAGAAAGAACATCATTCACCTTGGGAAGAATTTATGCCAGATACGGAACAAAAAGAAGATGGAACATCCTACTGCAGAACATGTCTCAGGATGCCAGTGGAGGTGTTTGTTCTGGGGCATAGAGAAAGGACGTGCAGATGCCCATGAGGGCTGGAGGGAGTTTTCCTCTGCACTGGATACAGTCAGCCTGAGTATGTTGCCTTCTTTTCTCCATGGACCATCTGCTGCTCGTTCTCTGCATCAGAGCCCCATCCAAGCAGTGTTTCCGTGCAGTGACAAGACTTGTGCCCCTTCAGAAGTGAGGGGCTGTGTACTCCTGTTGGCAGGGTGGGGAAGAGCAATTCACTGTGTGGGGCTTGACAACTACATTTTTTTATGTCAAGCAAAGCCAGAAGCTTGAACAAATGCCTTTGTGGTGACAGAATGAAAGGGCTGCACCATTTTTTTCTTAGTTTTGACATAATGAAGAAAGGCTTTTGACAAAATCCATTCTGTCCTTCAGATGAAGTTATTTGTTTGACTAAATGTACTGACTCCATCCAAATTATTTATTAGACTTGCTTGACATTGCAGGCAACCTGAATTCCCACTGGACTGGGTGCAAGACGTGGCTTCTGGATTAATAACATCAACTGATAACAAGGCAAACCTACAACGAGCTGCTTTTTACTCCAAAAAGGAAAGAAATGGGGAGTGGAATGATATCCATCCACTGTACATGTTCCAGTCTCAGTCTGGAACACTTAGGCTGGGCTATTTTCTTTCCACAGGTCTATGATACTGTCAATAAAACTCATCACTGAGTACTTACACTGCTACGGTTGTCATCATCAGTTTGTCAGAGGTTTCACTAGATCAGGACTCAGAGAAAAAAATAAAAGGACTGATGCACTGGAAGAAGGATTCCATCTCCTCTTCATGTGGGTTTAGAAGTGAAAAAAAGGAGAAGAAATTTCTGCTGAAGATGGAGGACAAAGAGAAACAAGAAATAAATAATTTAATGAAGTGTAGTGGAATACAAAGGAAAATAAGAAAATTGAGAAAAAAGGACTGCATAAAAAGAAAGCACAATTAGCCAAAAGGATGACAAAATTACTATGGAGATTGGGAAAGGCCTCACACAAAGAGGTCAAGTTAAATGGTTTAGAATGTATAAAGGAGAAAAGGAAAGAGCAGTAGCAGTAGGAGCTATGCTGAACATTACTGAGAAGTCCTATGTTCCCATGCTATGTTTGTAGAGAAGGTGTGAAGCCAAGTCAGCCTGTCTTCATGCTGGCTCCCCAAGAAACAGTATAATCTTCCCTCTCCAACAGCCCCTGCCATCCTCTTGATTTCAGCAGCGAGACAGCTCTGCAGAGTCCCCTGAGTGGATGGGACACATGAACACAATAACAAAGCATTTTAGGTGTGCTTTAGGTAGTTATTGCCCTGGTGGTAGTGTGCGAGAACCAAGAAAACCTGAAGAGGCGTAGGAGCTGAGGGCATGAAGGGTGTATAGAGCTAGAGTTCAGCAGCAATCTGTGGATCCAGGGAGACTGAGTACTATGAAAACCCTCGCTCCTATATTCCCATTGAAGCTCCCTGAGGCAGGATGCCCAGTGTCCTGGGACTTCTCAGCTTGTGCTCACAGATTGTGAGGCTCATGCTGCTTAGCATACAGTCCCGGAACATTTGTCATGTCTGATCTACCAGAGCTTGCTCTGCCAAGGGAGTTTGTCCACGCTCACTCAACCCACCAGTACACTAAGAAGGAGAATTGCCAGTTTATGAAGCCTTGGCAAGAACTCGGAGGCTCATAAATACATTAAGAGGATGCTGAGACTCCAAGGACTGTTTTGGTTCTTACAATTTGTAATAGCAATGTGTGTTGATGAAGTTCTTGTAAGGACTAGTGTTCTTTCTCAGTAGGAAGAAAAATGTTTAACCTGCTTTCTTGGTAGACATGCCTACTATTCAGAGAGGCCAGCAGCCTCTGTTATTCTCTTTCCCTGGACTAATAGAAACTGCCCCTCCAGCAGAACACACCTGCATCTTTATTGTTCTTCTCTTTCCAAAGCTTGAGCAAAAGAGGTCCAGAGAGAGTTGAGTATCTACTAATAATATAGATCCAGATTTGAAGAGCTGATTTTTGGAAGTCATGCAGTAAACATACTTCAAAACATGTAGAAACTCATCAAATTAGGATCAAATTGCAATAGTTAAAAAAAAAAAAGCCATTTCTCTTGGTTCTTTGTCCTACTCATTCCCTACTGCCCACCCTTCTAGAAAACAAGGGCAGCTTCCATGTCCTTGCTGGAGCTGCCTATACTCTGGCACTTTTTAATTGGAAGTTGTATCTGTATCTTCCTAACATGAGACAGGGTTGAAGATGTCATGGTGATAGAGGAAGGAGGTCTGACTCCACCGCTGCTGTGCACTCTGCCATCAGACACAGCCGGCTTTTCTCCAGGCAATTCCAGCTCTGCAACACACCTTCCCTGACTGGAGGATCAGCGCGGTGTTTGGGTCTTGACATTGCAGTAGCCAAAAAGGAGTCAATTGTGCCTTTTCTTGGGCAAGACCCATTCTGGCAGGCTACGTGAGAAAAGTGGGCTGGATGGGGTGATTGTTCATTTAGGTCCCTTTTCAGTTTAATGTGACTTTTCCATTGACCGAGTACGAACGTTACCCCTATTTATTTGGGTCCCTCACTGACTTGGCCTGAGCTCAGTCACTGTCAGTGGAAACTACTGACATCTGAAATGCTGACTCCGAGGTTACCGAAACTAAACTAACACAACCAGCCAGTCATGTACTGCGTGGAGGCAAACAACCCTCTCCCCTTCTTACTTTTCCCAGTTGCTTGATGCTCTAATGATGTTTCTCTGTTGGGGTTAGTGGCTCCTGTACCCCTGCCTGGTGGTGGTGAGTGGCCAGGGCAGGCTCGTTCACTCACAGGTGACCCCAAAGTTACCTTTTCTTGAAATCAAGGATCATGCGTCACAGGGAACGGGACCTTCCATTTACGTAAGGGGAAAAGTGAAATCAGTCTGTTTTACGGCTCTGCAGTTACGGGAATAGGACGGCTCCTCTCCCCTCATCAAAAAACCCAGCTCTGCTGTGGCCCGATGCAACTCTGACTAAACCTGAGAGCAAAAAATGCAGAAAATCTGTGGAAATTACCAAGCAGAATGAAACCAGAGGAGGAAAAGTGTGCAACTTTTCATATTTGACTTCAGTGTGAGGATCCTGCATTACGGGAAATATTTGCCACAGTGTTATTAATAAAACCTGCTGAACAAATATCGAGCTACTAAACAGTTATCCTGCACATTATTAATCAGATACAGCATAATATTTAATGTAACCACTTAGTCTATTACAGGACTAGCTGTTCCTTTGCTTTTAATTACAGCTTTCATTTTAAGCTAACTGTACAAATTGGCAAGATTTATGAAGCATCACTGAACACCATACCTCTGCCTGCCTTGTGGCTCTACAATTAAAATGCTCATTTTTGAGCATTAGATTTGTTTAATCCACTAAAGAACCCTTGAAGTCATTTGGATGAATATTTTAGCCTTCCATCTTTTTCTGAGTGAACATGGATGCAAGGGATATCAAAACCAGTTCCAAGTCAGCGCACTGAGTGGCTGTGGAACACTGCCTGGTTCTTAAAGGGTCAGTATTTGGCATGCCTTTGGGGTGAGATGGACATTCCCACTTGGTTTGCATTGTTACATTCTAGTTTTATTCCCATGAGCAAGCCTATTGCTTCTACAAGCAAGTTATCTCAAATCTATGGGTAAATAGCTGCTCTGTGAATAAGAAAACCAAGACATCACATTAGGGAGTGGAAAGCAAGAGTCCAGGCTGTCTGAAGACTCAAAGTCTCTAGTGTTGGTGCAGTGCTTTATGTGTTTTGAAAGCTCTCTTGCTGGAGCACTGCACAAATGTGGGATACAAGTGTCGTCTTTGCCTTAAAAAAATAAATTATTCTCCATGATGCGAACACCACTGGTTCTTCCTTAGGACATTAAGTGATAAAAACTTAGCTCTTCCCCACCCCACTGTGAAAAATCTCCCTCTGAATCTTCACTATGGGCAGTGAGCTAGCCAGTCAAACCTGACTGTCTTCCTCTGTCCTTAGGTAGAAGTCTGAAGTTGAAAATCTGCTGTCATTTCCTGCATTTTCCCAGTGATCCAACTGTGGAAATCAGGCAGCTCCAGGTAAAGCAGTCTGGGTTTGTTGAACTCGTACCCAGCTTGACTCATCTGTGGTCTCCACACTTTGCTCTGGCTGTGCAAAGAAGACAATCTATGGTGCACAGAAGTTGCTTACGGGAGAGAGGATTGCCATGTAATTTTTATCAGGGCTAAGACTAAGCAATATTGCCTTGGAACATTGTGTCTGCTGGTATGGGTGATGGGAGATGATGTGGCAGCCCTGCTGGAATACAGGCAAAGCAGGCAGTTGCCCAGGGCAGCAGCCTAAAGCACAGCCATAAGCACACATGGGATACTCCAGGGCTTGTGAAAGCTACTCCATACCCATAACAGCCCCAAAGAGAAATCCAGCTCAACCCCTCCAGCACTGCTTTCTGCAAACATGGATGGAGGGGAAGATGCATCCCATTTAGCATCACATTTCCGTGTTTCCTAGACCTTTCCTCTGCACTTGCAGACATCTTCCCTACATTTACTCTCTCCTTCAGAGCTGAGAGGGAGCTCAGCTGGCTCCAGACGTTCCTGAGGGCTGTGTTGGTTTTGTGCACACCTGGCCCAGCAGCCTCTCTATCCCTGCATTGTAGGTTGTGGCATCATGGTTCTTTGCATCTCAGGCAGCACTGGCATATCTCTCTCTAAGTTTCGTTTCTGAGCAGGGCAGGCTGTGTCTATGAGGAAATGAAAACTAGAAAGAGTGTTTTCCAGTCCCAGCAGCCTCCTCACATGGCTTCTTTTTCACCCAGCCCACCTCCTCCTCACCCTGGGAGGTGGGAGGCTGACTCAGCCCGCAGGATCCCCCCCGCCTCTCCCTGGGGACCCGCAGGGGAAACCTCCTGGGGCAGGTGGTGGGGAAGTCATGCCTGAGGCCACCCAAGTTAAGGCAGGTCTGCAGAAGGCACACATGCTCGTGCTGGGACTTCATGCCAAGTGATGCCACCGTCACCACCAGGCAGCATTAGCACTGTACTGCTGTCATGCTGCAATCTTGCATCTTGTCTTGCTCCTCTCCTTTCAGCCCTTGTTCTTCTCTGTCTCTTCGGGGTTTTTTTCAGTACTTTTACCCCTCTTCCTTGTTTTTTTCTACTATGCTCATTTCCTCCTGAGGAAGGGTGAGGATCCGGATCAAGGCTCCTGCTGTTCTTTGCACCCACTCTGAATATCTCTGCTGTCAACAATTGTGGGCAACCTGGAAGGTGCAAAGCATGGGGAGAGCAGCACCCATGTCACCTTTCCAAGTTGGAATTCTTTCCAAGTCACGCTGTGGTCAGTGTTAGCAGCTGTCTTCATGACAGAGGGCTGAGCTCTTCCAATTCAGCTAACTCTGGACCACTGAGGTGAATTGCTGTCTATCTTCTCTAAGGGACCCCAAGCCCCACCTGAAGATGCCAAAAGAAGAAGGAACACCTCTTCCTTTGGGGATTTGTCCCAGTGCTCTTAATTGCCATCTCCCCTGAAAACTGTGTGCCTTGTTCCTAAGTTGAAAATGTCCACATTCAGCTTCTAGCCTCTTACTCTTGTTCTGCCTTTTCCTGACAGATGTGTAAGTCCTTTAGTGTCAGTCATTTCTATTCTACTCTTAATTTTTATTCTTCCTTTTGCAAAGACAAGCAATGAGTTCTTTGAACTTCTCATTTCAAGACAATTTTGCTTGCCCTGTTCTGATTTATTTGGCTGTTTTCTGAACAATTCAGCATCTGATTTAAAGCACGGATGCCAGAGCTCCACACAGTTTGGCCACCCTAGTGTCAGCAGTGCCAGGAACAAAGGTAAAAGCACAGCCTCTCTCCTCTTCCCTCCCCTGCTCCCTGTCAGAGATACCCTGTGTGCTGCAGCAGAAATGCATGTTCAAGTAGAGGACCCTTCTCTGAAGAGATCTGGCTTTCAGAAGATCCTGCTCGAAGCTCCTCATTTCCAGGCTGGCTCTGTGTGCTTTTCTTCCTGTGCAACTTTGGGATTAGATGCATTAAAATGCTTTCCTTTCCTTATTTTTTTAAATGAGGTCTGGGTCTCTGCTGCATACCTGTTCACCAGCCTTTGTGTGACCTGCAGCTATAGTCGGCAGGACTCTTAGATTTACCTCCAGGCAGAAGGACTGGAACTGGGCAGCCCTCAGTGAGTCTCTGCATGGAGCCACCAGAGATCCTTCTCACCCTCCTCATGGTGGCTTCTCTCTGACAGCTGCTCATCCCTAACAATCATTCTGGATTCAATCAATAACTGCAGATTTGTAGATGGAATGAGGCTAGGAGCCTCCAGCAGCTGAAAGAAGCAGCATATCAGCTCATACCAGACACAGACAGCCTGAGACAAAGAGTGTGAAATTAGCTATTGAGTGTAAAACACAGAAAGAAGGGTCTTTTTATGCAGGTCATGACCTCAAGAAGAAAATATGGATTTTTTCCATAGATTTTGTTATTTCCATAGATATTGTTATGCTTATAAAAACCATCCTTTCACTCTGTCCTGGAATAAGGACACTAACTGTTGCTGGCAAGCAGTCTAATTTTATATCTGTCCTGGGATCACCTAGCTTTTCCCTGGTCTGGCGTATGAAATTGTAGCTACCTTCAGAGCACCTGGGAGAACCAGTGATTATATGACACGAAGCAGGCTCAGCTTGCTTCCTGGTCAGCCTTGGGATGAGCACAGCACAGTGTGAAGTCTTATGTTGCACTTTGTGTCTGTTTATTTATCCATCCAGGTCATCATCTTTGAACAGAGAACCATTCCTGAAGCACAGTATTTACACAAGGGACTCAATGACCCTATGGGTCTTTTCCAACCTGGTAATTCTACGATTCTACGATGTCTGTTCCAGGTGCTCATCGAGCTCCCCCATCAGCTCTTCCTGTCTACTGAGGTTCCTTCTAAGTCTGAAGTCCTATCTGAACGTCTGTCCACCTTCACTGATGAATATATTATATGAATGATTATATATGAATATATATATGAATATATATATGAATGATTATAGATGATTATACTGGTTTAACTGAAACAGGATCTGGCCAGCACTCAAATGTACTAGAGGGGACAGGAAAAGTTGGAGTTCATGTATGCGTATGTATTTTATCACTGATACCTCACAGTGAAGGTCAGGAAGGAATACGAGGCAGGATTATACATCTAAATAGTCTGTATGAACAGCAAGAAGTGTTCTGGAATGATAACAAGAATAAAATGTAGTCTTAGGAGTAGTGAAGCCCTGGAGATGAAAGACCTTTCAAACTGCGTGGAAGTCTCACTTTGTCCATCTAAATCACGACTGGAGTACGAGCAGAAATGGAAGAAGCATTTTCAATCCTTCAGTCCTGGAAGACACTGAGAGTCCTCTAGTGTTGATACAATGTGCAGTGTCCTCCCACACTATCTGGAGAACATCTCAGAAGTTCAATGTATGGGCAGAACTGAGAATGAGGAAAAGTTTGAAATATTGGCATGCCGTGTTGCACCTTTAATAAGATCATTGCCACAATAAGTGGCTAGAAGGGCTAGATTCAGTGAACAAAACAATAGTCTTGATGAATCCCTGCTCGTTATATTTGCATTCTTGAGCTTTGAGGACATACCAATGAGATGGAACCTCTCCAAATAGGGCTCTGTGGACCTGGGGATGGGTGCGCAGATCATGAAGGAGAGGCAACATGTATACACAGTGTTAATTTGTCACTGAACCCAAAATGACGAAGAAAGCACTGAAAAGTCAATATGAGTCTGTGAAAAGAAGATGTCATACAAGAGTCTCAGAGGAGTCTCTCATACATATAGGCTGATGGAGATCAGAGAAGGTTATTGCACATTTCACTCTGTGTTATTTCCATAAAGTAATGATATGGCCAACTGAAATGTTGGAAAGATAACTTAGTTATTCCATTATAAAAAGCCACTTCTAGAAACAAGTAAGTCTCTGAAAGAATATGATTTGAGGCCCAGAAAGGAAGTAGTAGACTGGAGGCAGAAGTGAGATTAAATTAAATGTGAACATCTCCTCATACTGTACGCAATTATTTTAACATTGGAAGCTGTCTTGGAAGGTGATGTGTGACTTTCAAGAGAAGCAGGTCACAGTACACCCTTTGCCTTCTTCTGACTTATTAATTTGGAAGGATCGCTGTTTCTACCTGACTGCACCGAGCTTCTTGAAGGAGGATTAGATTTTTACGACCAATATTTTTTAGAGGTAAAAATTTATCTTTGTGGCGACTAAGGATCAGTTTTGATGTAGCTTGTGCATAAAAACGTCTTTTAGGGAAAATACAAGAAACATTTCTTGAGAGTCTTCGTATAGAAGTTTTGGTTTCAAGTTTTAGAATTACTGTAATCATAAAGGCCTTTATGAAGAATTCTAAAATAGAGTCATAAAATACTTATAAATTTGTACCTAATCCAAACTGAACATTTCAGATTCACAATATCTGAGATCTTGACTTTTCAGTCAGTTCTGTATTCTGCATGTTAGGGAGTCCTGGTACAGCTGGGAGCCTTAATGTTGTGTAGGAATCTGAAAGCTCAAGAGCCAGTGGTGGGACCTGCTCTAGAGTCACCTATCTCTGACTTTCTTCCAAAGCCTGTGAAAAGCAAAACCTACAGAGCCTTGGAAGGAGGTTGATAAGGAGGCCAGAGAAGGGAAGAACAAAGATCAGATCAACATGTTAAGTAGAATGTTTTGAAGACTCACAAGAGAGCCATCAAAAACTCCACCAAGACAGAATTAAATGAGTGAAAGGGGTGAATTTGGATTATGCTGTGTCTGTCTGATTGTACAACGGAACAAGTGGAACAAAATTGTGTATGCCTGCAACTCAACAAGACGTTCAGGAAAGATGGGTGGATGTCTTGGATTAACTCCCATCACCTCAACTCACTTCTATAAAAATCTTCCTGAGTCAGAGGTATTTTTTCTCCAAACTAGTGGGAAAGCACAAGAAAAGCCCCCCAAAAGGACACCTTTAAAGACAATAAGGATTTGAGTCTTTTTTCTTTCATTTTTTCAAGTCTCTGAGACCTTTGCGTGGGATTCTGTTCTCAAGCACATAAAAGAGAGTAAAGATTTAACATGTGAGTGAGAGCAAAGACAGTGGAAAATAACAATATAGGGCAGTAGCCCACACAGACTCAAGACTCAAGAAAGCATCTTTGGTGTCTGCTGCGAACAAAGAAGTCACTAATAAGCCATGTGCAGGTCCTGCCATTGAGTTAGAAAGTTGGTGTTTTCATCAAACTTTGTCATTGCACCTTTCAGAAAAACAAATCTTCCCCTTCTCTGTGCTCCTCACGACTACTCACATGCCAACCCCATCTCTGTTGCTGCAGGACCACCCCCAGCAAACCCATCTTGCATGCAGGCACATGAGCGTTGCCTAGAAGCTGGGCCACAAATTGTAGGGATGAATACCTGTGCTTCAGTTTCTGGGTAGAATATGCATATAGGAGACAGCCCATAAAATTGGAGCGTGCTTTCCATTTCCTCACTTCCTCAAGCTCGTTATCCCTTCATGTCTCTCCACAAAAACTGTAAATTAGCAAGTTGCCAAGGTGAAAAACACTGCCCAAACCATGAGAGTGGATGTGCTCCAGACAGCCCTGCTGTTACCATCTAGGGACTCGCACAGGACTCAGCTGCACTGAGATCTGATTGTTATGGTGGCTAATCTCGAGGTGTTTGCACTCATCAGTGCCCTGGGATCTTCTGAAGTGACTGTGTCAGTTTTCAGAGTGCTTAGGGAAGAAAAATTTCTCTAGATGGACATTAAAGAGTGCAAATTTATGGTATCTGAGTTAAGAGAACTTGGAAATCCAGTGTTAAAGGAAACTGAAGTCTAATGTTACAGTAAAGAGAGCTCAAGGCTACAGCAGAAGTTTCAGGGGCTACAAACAAGATGAAGTGTCAGAGCAAGGTGGGTGCACACCTTGAGTTCCCTCCCCTATACACACAAAAGCTACTTCCCTCTTTCCCTGTGCAGCACTTGAGCTGAGCCTCTAAACTCTTGGAGGTAAATGCATCCAAAGACCATTTGGTTTTGTTTTGATGGAGTTCTTCCACCATCACCATTTTCTTCACAGAATCTTAGAAAGAAGGTGTTTTGTTGTTAAAAAAAACAAGTTAAAATGAGAGAAAGTTGTTTTATAGGGTAGGAAATATGTTTTTACAGAGTGACTAAATCAACTGCTTCAAAAGAAAGGCAATTAAAGTATTTTCTGGGGTTGGAAGATCCTAAGTGGGGGAAGAACCCAACAGTGACAGAAATGCCCTAATGACAAACAAGCCATACTGAAAGTACTGGGAGCTTTCTTAAAAGAAGCCTGGGTTGTTTGATTTCTAGACTTGAGGCAAGAAAGAAGGATACACAAGAGCTGACCTCTTTATAGGTGCGTGTAACTCAACACAGGACATGACTCCCAGCACCTGGCGGAGTGCAATTGCAAACAGATCAAGCAACCAACATTATCTTTGTAACTTTTATCTTTGAAGGACAGACTTAGGAGGTCCTGGACCCAGTTTAATAATATGATTTGCAATCAGCTCAAGTAAATCAGCCCTTGCTTTGAATTTTCTGCTGTAAAAATGCTTGTTCTCCCAGCTTCTCAGCTGCTAATTTACCTTTCCAGCACTGGGGCCAGCAGAACTTATGGGCACAGAGACTCATCCCACTAACCTTCATGCAGCTGCTAATCCCAAGTGCTTTCCACCCTTCCTGGGGATAGTTCTGAATTGAGTTCCCATTTCAAAGGTGTGCACCAAGGCTGCTGGTTTCAAATGACTGCTTTTGGAGAAGAACATGCTACAGCACCAGACCCCATTAACAAAGGTGAAATAAGGCTCCCACTACTGATATTTATCATGAGATGAACCTGATGCTTTTGAAAAACTCCAACCTGTAAGACTCTGGGGGACTCACTCCAGTCCACATTACCCTTTGATGATCTCAGCAAGCTGGGATTCGAGGCTCAGCGAAGAAACACTTTTTATTCTATCAGTCCTGCATGGAGTGGGTGTCTCCCACTGCTAGGCAAGAAATAGCAGCTTTCGGCCCCTGCTTGCTGGGCAAAGTACTTCATAGAATCATAAAATGGCTTGGGCTGGAAGAGACCTTAAAACTCATCCAGTTCCAACTCCCATGCCATGGGCAGGGACACCTCCCACTGAATCCAGTTGCTCCAAGCTCCATTCAACCTGGCTTTGGACTCCTCCAGGGATGGAGCAGCCACCACTTTTCTGGGCAGCCTGGGCCAGGGCCTCCCTACCCTCACAGCAAAACATTCCTTCCTAAGATCTCCTCTCAATCCCCACTCTTTTAGTTTAAAAACTTCCCCTCTTGTCCTATCCCTACAATCCCCAATCAAGAGTCACTCCCCAGCTTTCCTGGAGCCCCTTTCAGTACTGGAAGGCTGCCATAAGGAGCCTTCTCTTCTCCAAGCTGAACAACTCTAACTCTCTAAACCTGTCCTTGTATGGTAGGTACTCCAGCCCTCTGACCATCAAGTGCTTGTCCACATAGGGTCTTCACTGCTGTTGTTGGACCCACCATTAGAAGAGGCAAGTGAGATGCCATGGGTGAGGCAAATCCTCATGGTCCAGCTGGCTGAGCAAGGTGAAGCCCTGACCAAAACCATACCAAGGAGAGCCCATCCTTCTCCTTCCAAGCCAATGGATTTTGAAGCACAGTTCAACAGCACTGAGATATCGAGCACAGGCACAAAGTGAAAAGGTCACCTGGTAATACAGTGCTCACTTCCCACACACTGGTTTTCACTCGACTAGAAACTGTTAACAAGTCACACCCTGGCTAGCAGCAGCCCAGAACAGCGCACACAGACATCACTAATTAATAGTGGGTTTCAGTATTGGTCTGAGATGCAAGTAGTCATCAGAAATAGGGTTGGGTGCATTAGGAATAAGAAAAAGGCACCTTCACAGAGAAGACTTTTAGCCACAGAAATCTTGACTTAGTGGAAAGCCACAAGTGTCTGTAAGCGGTGGTTTCCAGAGCCGATGCGTTTGTCAGTCCTCCCTGCAAAACAAGCAGGTCCTCAGGCTTGAACCCAGCCTGCATGTGTTAGTGAAACCAGCCTGTGGGTAGCTGGGAAAGGACACATACTGCTGCTCCCACTGGAGGTCCATCTGGATGGGGTACCACATGGTTAATAATCATGTAGAATGTGAAGGACCCACTTGGGTTTAGGAGAAGCCTCAGCAGCTATGAAGGGATTCACAACACATCTCATGAAACATCACTCAACCCAAGGACATTCTTCTACCATGAATCCCAGACTGCAGAGAAAGGTGGGAGGGTCGGGAGGCTCTGCAAAGGGACCTGAACAGGCTGGACTGCTGGGCTGAGACCAACGGCATGAGGTTTAACAAGGCCAAATGCCGGGTCCTGCACTTGGGGCACAACAACCCTAAGCAGAGGTACAAACTAGGAGAAACCTGGCTGGAAAGCTGCCAGGAGGAGAAGGACCTGGGGGTGTTGGTTGACAGCAACTGAACATGAGCCAGCAGTGGCCCAGGTGGCCAAGAAGGCCAATGGCATCTTGGCTTGGATCAGAAATGGTGTGACCAGCAGGTCCAGGGAGGTTATTCTCCCTCTGTACTCGGCACTGGTGAGACCGCATCTCGAGTACTGTGTTCAGTTCTGGGCCCTCACCACAAGAAGGATGTTGAGGCTCTGGAGCGAGTCCAGAGAAGAGCAATGAAGCTGGTGAAGGGGCTGGAGAACAAATCTTATGAGGAGCAACTGGGAGAGCTGGGGTTGTTTAGCCTGGAGAAGAGGAGGCTGAGGGGAGACCTTATTACTCTCTACAACTACCTGAAAGGAGGTTGTGGAGAGGAGGGAGCTGGGCTCTTCTCCCAAGTGACAGGGGACAGGATGAGAGGGAATGGCCTCAATCTCTGCCAGGGGAGATTTAGGCTTGAGATTAGGAAAAAATTCTTCACGGAGAGGGTGGTTAGGCATTGGAACGGTCTGCCAAGGGAGGTGGTTGAGTCACCGTCCCTGGAGGTGTTTAAGGTAAGGGTGGATGAGGTACTTAGGAGCATGATTTAGGGACTGGTGGGAATGGTTGGACTCGACGATCCGGTGGGTCTCTTCCAACCTGGTTATTCTGTGATTCTGTGATTCTGTGGGCATGTGAGCTGCTGCATGATTTGGGAGAGGGAAGCTCCTTCCCAAGCTACGGGATGTACTGGAGGGAGATGCAAGGGCCAAGAAGAAGAACACAGTCCTCTTGGTTCTCAGGGTTGAGTAGGTCCTTCTCATTCCCAGGGTGCTGTTCAGGTGGTTTAGCTCATCTTATCTTTTGTTTTGATTCCCACCACCAGGCAGACTGAGAGTGTCATCCTTGGACAGCTTGACACCAACTTTTTTCAACATTTTTAAGTCCCATGGTATTTTACACCTGAGTTGACAGTATCATTCTAGAGTGTGAGCCACGATGGCTTCATCTTGACAGAATAAGAGACAATCACGCTGACTGTGCTTTGGGAATCATCCCACCAGCTGAGCTATGAGGAAGAGGGCACAACATCAGGTGAAAGGAGTAAAGAAAGAAGGAAAGTGGGCATCCTGGTGGCAGAGCCACACCTGTATCATAGAATCATAGAATCACCAGGTTGGAAAAGACCCATCAGATCATCGAGTCCAACCATTCCTATCAATCACTAAACCATGCCCGTCAGCACCTCATCCACCTGTCCCTTAAACACCTTTAGGGAAGGTGACTCAACCCCCTCCCTGGGCAGCCTCTGACAGTGCCCAATGACCCTTTCCATGAAAATTTTTTTCCTAATGTCCAACCTAAACCTCCCTTGGGGGAGCTTGAGGCCATTCCCTCTTGTCCTGTCCCCTGTCACTTGGGAGAAGAGGTTAGTATCCTTAGAGGAAGAAAGGGTGCCTGGGATCTGAGAGTCCTCAAAGATAAGGAAGTGGCAGGAAATACAAGGAGGAAATGGAGTAAAGCTGCATGTTCAGATTAAGACAAAAGAATGCTACCCCGTGTTTCAGAGCACTCCCCATGCGGGCAGCACTGGCAGTGTGAAAGCAAAGAGGTGGAGAGGATTCTCCACCCAATGACAGTTCCCGTTCTGGGCAGGGATGTCCTACTGGCTCCTTTCTGCAGTGTTAAACCCTGCAGAGGGTATTTGAGGTGACTAGCACAGAGAAGGTGTGGTAAAGGCATTGTGGTGACTGGGGTGGGGTGGGAAAGGTGACAGCCCTGTCAGGGTGGGCTGAACACTTTCACACGGTAGCTGTAGTGTCTCATCTGCAAGGAGGACCTCAACCCTGAGCTCCGTATGAGCTGAGTGGCAAAGCCCCAGACACAGCCACCCTGCCCCAGAGGTGCATGACAAGGTCCATACTTAAGGAGAAGTGGCTGCTCAGTTTAGCAGCTTGTCACCTCTCTGGAGGCTGGTCCAATACCAGCTTGCATTGGTAAGTGATCCCAATTATGCCTTGTTTTTCAGAGGCTGCTCCCTCACTTTGTTAACCTTTTTTCTTTCGTTGCTTTTTATGCGTGCACCATGGGTTTATGCTGGTGAGTCAGGAGCTGATGCTGATCTTGATCACTAAAAAGTGAGTTTTCAGCTGGAAGTCTGTCAAGCCTGATGTTGGCTGCCTAGGGGCACCCTGCAGAAATTGAAGCACACCCTTGAACATATGAAGCAATGCCTGGCAGAAGGGTTTGCGGTGGATGGCCAGATTTGGTTCACAAGCGGTATTTGTCCCTCGCCAAATCCTACCAGCAGGATTTCCAATTATGATGCTCTTGGCCTTCTGCTCACAGTTATTTTTCCTCTTCAAAACTCCAAACCAAAGATAAGGAAAAAATGAATTCAGAATGATCTCAGACAATGAAAGCTCCCAGAGCATCTCCAGAAACTTTACTTAGCATCACAGAGTATGCAGTTTTGATCCAAAGTAGACTTAATAGTTTTTTAATGTTCCCATTAGCTTTGTTGTTTACTAAGAGCAGTCTCCTGATACTCCATTCTTCCAGTCCTCTTTCTGCTCCTTCAATCCTCTTTGGGTCTAAATACTTATCTACATATCTCCTTTTATTTTTGCTGAAGATCATGCCAACTTAGCTTTTCTTTGGGCAGACTTCACAGATGGATCTGGGAATCTCTGGTAAAAATGAAAGGCACAGGACCTCCAGTACCAAGTGCATGAATTCCTCTTTTAAGAAATTTTTCAAGGTCACGTGATGATGATTGCATTGCACCTCTTAAAATTCTAACTACTACTAACTAAAGAAACATCATCCTTTTTGGTAACTGCAGAAAAGCAAATGTGCTTAAGGGTTTTTCTATACCTCCACTGCAGGATTAGAGCTAAAGGGATAGCTGGTGGGACCAAAATATTTCCAGTCTTGAAAAAAAACTCAGCCAGAACATTCAATTTCAACAAGTATCTCAGTGACAGATGGGACTTCCCATTTCAGGCCATTTCCTCCATGAGAAGAAATCCACTAATATTGGAAGCACAATGCACGGCCTGTACAGCCTCTCCATGCTCATCTGGTCCCCTTAATACCTCGAATGTGAAATTCCATCTGGTAACCATGTGCATTCGAAACGCATTTATGTGGAGACAAATTACATAGCTGTAGGAGGCATTTTAGAAGCTCCACTCACAATGTTATCAAAGACTACGGGAAATGGGTACAGAAGAGCCTCTCCTTTGATATAATACCAGTGGCACCATCTCTCATGCTTGGCAAATAGGGATTTTATCGGACTGTGAGAGATGGAGGTGATGAAGGAATAAGGTCTTGGCTGTTTGATGATTTATTGAGCCTCATTGTCTCCTGCCTTATTTGCAATAAGGTCTAATGGGCAGCAAAAGAGCAGCTTGCAAGCTCCTATAGCAAGTGGAGAGAGCAGTGGTAGTGGGAAAGTGCTGAAAAACCTGGAGGGACTTTATCAGTACATGACTGTCAGTTAGTTGCTCTTTGATCTGGTGTACTAAATATGATCCTTTTGGTCCGGCTACTATGCTTTGATTACAGGCTAAAAGCTGCATCCGTACTTAAACGCACAAGCAAATATAGTGAACTGTTTCTTGGAAAGCAAGCTCTCACCGTTTAATTTATCTCACTTATACCTAGAGCCTGGCAGCTTATAAGTAACTGCTATGATCAGAGACAAGTTGTTTCCCATTCTATCTGGAGGCAAATAATAGTTTCATAGAAAAGGATCTGACACTCTCTGTACCTAAGTGTTTCTCACATACAGAACATTTGAAAAACATGATTCAAGTGCTGGGTGTCAGGCAAGGAGTCAGCTTTTCCTTTTTGTGATGAATTTGCTACCTGGACCTGGGCCAGCACGATGTGCACGATCAGGTACATACTGCGGTTAATGAGGCAGCGACAACACAACTACCATTGTGTTCTTCATAACGGGAACAAATGGGGCATCGCTGAAGAGTGAGTGGTGCCATGTATGTAATTGTTAGATGGATGTGTGAATTTAATAGGGCACAAATTAGAAAGTAATCAATAAGTCTAGACCATAGCCTTGATGGAGCTGATACAGTGTAGAAATACTGGTTTTCAGAATTATATTTGCAAAACAGCTAAAATTCATGAATGGGGTTTCCAAGTTGCTTTCAGGAGGGGCCAGATAGGATGCATTATCCCTCAGAATGCAGCACCCAAAAGGAGGGATCTACAGATGCTCCTGGAAAGCTGGGTCTGCCTGTTGTGGTTTAGTTGCAGCCGGTAGCTAAGTATCACACAGCTGCTCGCCTATCCCATCCTCCACCCTGGTGGGATGGGGAGGAGAACTAGGAAGTAAAGTAAAACTCATGGGTTGGGATAATGACAGTTCAAGAGGACAATAAAGGAAGAGAAGATAATAATAATTATAACAACAACAGTAATGAATATACAAAACAAGTGATGCACAGTTCAATACCACCTCATGATCCAATGACTGCACAGCCCATTCTGAGCAGTGATTGCAGATCAGCGAGCTCTAGCTGCCAGCTAACTTCTTGTTCATATACTTAGGATGATGCTAAATGGTATCAAACATCTCTTTGGTCTGCTTTGGTGAGCTGCATGGCTGCTCCTCCCAGTTTCTTGTGCACCTGTATGCATGCAAAACATGGGAAACTAGAAAAGTCCTTGATTTCTTAGCAACAATTAAACCCACCAGTGTATCACCAACAATCTTCTCATACTAAATTCAAAACACAGCAGCTGCTGGGAACAAGGATAACTCTATCCCACCCAAAATCAGGACACTTGCCTAATGTGAGACACTCACCTTCCACTCAGGGACCAATATCTGTCATGACACTGTACAAAAATAGCTCCATTGCTTCACACCAGGAATCACTGTGCTTGCTGGGATCCTCACGGTCAATTTGTGACCTACGTAGTCCAGTGTGACTTTACTCAGGAGCTGACACCCGAGCAAGCAGCGTGCATTGCGTGGGATGAAAGTACAAGCCGTGCTTTTATAGACTGATCTATCGACTACAAAAATACATGGGGTTTAAGTGAAAGCCCAACCTGAAGGGCTTTAAAACACTGTCTGTGAAGCCTGAATGCATGGGCCGTGTCTCCAGTGACATCCCTGGGCTGGGGGAGAGTTGCATTGTGGTAGGTTATCTCCATCTTCTCTGCACATCAAGCTGGAGTGAGTCTGTCCCACTGTGCATGAAGAACGCTTTGTAAAACAATGTGGAAAGAAGAACATTACATCCTTTTAACAGAATGACGTTAGTGTAGGTAACAGTATTTTACTCCCTGTGGTGCTAAGCAAGGCATAAATCCTTTGAGAATTGAAGTAATAGACATAAACCCTCCCCTCTCTTCTTTTTCCTGTGACTCCACTCTTCTCCACTCCTGTATTAATGGATATTTTAAATCTGGAAGGAATTCAAGAGTCTGTAGTAGGTAGTTAAACATCCAGATGTATCAGTAATAATTATGCTCAGCTTGGGGAGGCGAGGCACTTGAATAACAGGCATGGTTTCCATGGATGGCTACAAGATTATAAACATAAAATTTATAAGTGGAATGGGAACATTTGGTTTATTTTCTCTTCTCTTTACAATCACTGCAGTTTAAATTGAAAACAGTGAAGGGTAGCAGAGCCAGGCAACAACCTGAAGACTGTAAACAAAATAATTCATGTCTTACTGATGGGATATGGTCATATAATCAGTAAATTAATTTAGCCTACTCTAGTTTCACCATTAACTTTCTATTTTCTCATTTCATTGGCATTTCCCTGCCCAGTTTATGTCTCTTCTCGATATATATTGTGCTATAAACCAGAAGCAAATATCTTGAGGGGTAAATAAAGAGGTAACGAGTCTACAAAAAGAGGTTATGGAGGTACATTAACTCCTACTTATCTTTTAAACTTTTCTTGATCCAAGATTCATTTTTACTATTTGATCTGTTTCCAATATAAAAATAAAATGCTAAGACATTAGATTTTTACACTGTGTCCTTAGTACCTAACAGCACCAAATGTTTCCCTGAGACAAGACAAGTATTTACAACCTGGGAAGGCTTGCAAGTCTGAGGGTATGAAATCAGGGTGACTGAGAACAGAACCTGGAAACTAACTTCAAAAGGGCTTTCTAGCCATGGCTCGGACAGTTGTTGATGCAAGCTATGGTCTAGCAAGAGAGGAACTAATAATTCATATTGATTTAAAGCCATCTTTGCTACAAAACAAAGCAGACACCTGATATCCATGTGCAAAACCTGTTTGTGCAATAGCACATCTGTGAATGTGTGCAATTAGTGCAATTAGGTGGCAATTTATATGTAAATGCCCATCCAGTCAAATGTGCCTTTACCTAATTTGTGTATGCACTCGAATATCATTTCAGAGGGTTTTTCTGCATTTTCAAAATCTGCCCCTTAATAATGGAATTCAAGCATTCGCTCAATGCAAAGCACATTTTAATCAACAGCTTGCAGGGCTTTGAGACAGCAGGAGCCAGCAAGGTGCCAGGGTGAGGGGTTGTCGCTGGGTGCAGTAGGGTGTGATGCCCCTCCTGGGAGTCCCAGGGAGCAGGATTTGGCTCACAGGAGCTGGGTGCCCCCTGCCTGAGCTGTTCTCCTCCACCAGCTCTTCCAGCAGTGAGATGAGCCCAACACCACGTCCACATCCCGCTGACGGCTGTTCCTCCTGCCCCAGAGTGGGGAGGGTGCTTGGGGATCTCTCCCCTGGATCCCAAACCCCTGGGGTTGGCCCAGCACTGAGGGACACGTGAGCATCTCAGGAGTGCAGTGATAGGAAGGGATGAAATGGTTTTAAGCTGAAAGAGAGGAGATTGAGAGAACATCTTAGGAAGAAATGTTTACCTGTCAGGGTAGGGGAGCCCTGGCTCAGGTTGCCCAGAGCAGTGGTGGCTGCCTCATCCCTGGAGGTGTTCCCGGTCAGGTTGGATGGAGCTTGGAGCAACAGGATCCAGTGGGAGGAGTCCCTACCCATGGCAGGGGGTGGAATTGAATGATCTTTAAGGTCCCTTCCAACCCAAACCATTCTATGATTCTATGAGCTCTAACTGCTGCCTCACCTGTGCCAGCTGCATCTGGCCATCACTGCCACGTGTGAATTCTGAGTCATTTCAGGAACTCCAGTGATGTGGACAAAACCCGTCTGAGCAAAGTGGATCAGATTTGGGCTCTGGTCTGCTACAAGAGTGAAGTCTGGGTGGTAAAACTGGGAGTTGTGCATAAAAGAACTGGCTCTTAGGCCTGTCCTGAGGTAGACTAGGTTGCTACTCAAATTCAAGCTTTGGCTTTCATCCACCTTTCTTAGGTTACTGTCAATTTGTCATTAGCAAAAAATGACACAAGTACTCTTTTCTGTCTTCAATGTGCACCCAAGGTGAAGAGGATCTCAACCTCTCCAGGAGCAGGAAAACTACAACCTCTTCATTTATCTCTGCCTTTAGCAGCTGAGGAATTTAAGTTGGTAAAACACACCAGTCCATGATAACAGGCCGTGCAGATCAAGGGCAGGACACCTCTTCTCCCTACAGAGCTTAGGCCAGGCTGCTGAAGTCTGCACATAGAGGGGATGAGTATCAGTTCTGAGTGTACAACATGCAACTTGCACACCCAGGTTTACAAAAAGGAGGATAAATTTTAATAGAATGAATATTTTAACTGTTCAACATGTAAACAGCATTCTGGGTTGATCTGATCAATGCCGCCTTGCAGACACATTTGGTACGGTGCTATATATAGTGTTTCCAGAGTTTTATTTAATAGGATGGTACATTTGATCCTAATGTGCCATCTCAGAAGTAATGAAGCAGAAAAGATCTTTATCTTCTGTGAAAGTTGCAGTTATTGGCAACCATTCAGAAAAAAAAATAAAAGTAATTGCACAATCTTTGGAGATATTGTATTGCAAACTGAATTTAGCGCGAAGCTTGGGTGGTTTTCATTCTAAGTTAATCAGGCAATGGACCATATATGTTGCAAATACATCATTTTCAGACACTCTCCAGATATTGACAAATACAATTGCTGGGGCTACTGCCTGAATTAAAGCTGTCTGTATCTTTGGATCCCTCTTTTGGAGCTAAATAAATAAATAAATGAATGAAAAGAAGAAGAATGAAGACTCTTAACAATGTGCTAAAAGCATCCCTCTTCCTAGCGTACAAAATGGTTTGCCATTCAGTTGTCTTATTTTTGAACAACTGATGCAGATGGCAGAATAACTCATATGTTTATGATTGCTCAACATGCTAAATATAGAGCTGAGAGTGAAGACAAGGGTCCTAAACTCAGACGAAGGGCTCAGTGAGTTACACTTTAGCCTTGCTACCTGTAACACCGGAGCTGGACATCTTATGCAACTGCTTAATAGTTGTGTTTTACTGTCAAAGAGTGAATGAAGAGTTACTGAGATGACAGAAGGTGCTGGGAAGAGGTCTGCAGGGCTAACTCTGCTTCCTGAAGATCATAGAATCTTAGAATCATTAGGGTTGGAAAAGACCTCTAAGATCATCACGTACAGCCATCAGCCAACACCAAAATACCTATTAAACTACATTATTTGGACACCTCCAGGGATGATGAGTCCACCACTTCCCTCGGCAGCCGTTTCCAGTGCTTCACCACTCCTTCAGTAAAGAAATCTTTCCTAATATCTAATCTAAACCTCCCCTGGCACAACTTTCCTTTCTTTTCCTATTGTCCTATGACTTGTTGCTTGGGAGAAGGTTTACCTTCTTGCGTAAGATGTTTCTACATGACTCCAGGCCATCCACGCTGAAGGAAGGAGGCAGCACCATGGCTTGCATCTGGACAGTGAGTTTCTGCTGTGCCCTCAGTCTCAAGTTAAGTAAACATGGGGAGGACACTGCAGGGAATTTTAGGATTTTGAGATGCTACATTTTGAATTTATGCCCCAAAATGCTACTGCAGTTGCCCATATCCCTCTGGTGAATCTAGTTCCATAAACCCTTTGAACAGTAGGCTCTCTTGAACACTGGATGAGCTCACTCTTCTCTCTCCCTGAGGACTTCTAAGTTTCATTTTCTGAACAGCAGAAGCCCAGGATTATATGCCCAAATATATGTGTAATTACACACCATACACATGGATGCATGACAGATGTGAGCGTGGTAAAGCAGTATTGCAACCCCTCCTTTGATTCCTAGCCCCGGAGTCACAAAGGCAGCTGTGGGGACAGCTGCATTCACTTCACAAAATCAGATGAGAAATAATCAGGAGGTACCAGTGGATGGGTGGTTTCCTCATCGCTGGTAGAAAACACAAAGGTTCTTCTATGCTTTCTGACAGGGCTGGTTTCCTGACCATTCTCTCACATTTTGCTGCTAATTTCTGTGCACTCAAGATTTGTCCAGCCTGAGCAGGGTGCTCCTGACCCATGGACACCAAAGTGGTCTGGTTCAGGCACATGACCTAGTTTTTTCACCTAGGAACGTTACCAATAATTCATTGGAAAGACAATGAACAGGGATTGTGCAACAAGAGCTGTTCTCGAATTGTCACAAGAGCTCTGTCTTACAGTCATGGGTAGAAAGTCCACCAATTTTCAACAATGTTCCCTAAAAGATATTTGGAAGCAACCTGAATCCCTTTGTCTACCTATAACTCACTTGTGGATCTCCTCAATGGGTCTTAGAAAATAATGTACTTTGGAAAGGTCCTCTGGAAGTCTCCCGTCCCATTTCAAGGTAAGATGAGGTTGCTTAGAGCCATGTCCAGTTGAGTTTTGAAACATTTCTGAGGATGGAGATTCTTGGTGTCTGGCTCCAACTTACACAGCCCATGGGATATGAACTGCCCCCTTGCTTATTTACAATTCCTGACCTGCACAGCATAGATCTCTACCTAGAATTTGGTAAACTGGCCTGGTTAGAGGTTTTGCTGATGTTGCAAATGCTGTGGGAATAACTCTTCTCACAGAAACTACCAAAAAATGTACATGAAGACTACTCCTTCGCAACATGCAGCTGGCATAACAGAGCGCTGCTGGCAAAATTCAGCTAGCAGCATCCTCAGAACAGAGGCACAATGAGCGTCGGCACCGTGGGCAAGGGCCCTGCACTCAAAATGAGATCATGAGCTTCACAGCAGGAATCTGCAGTGCCTTATTCCACTCCAGGCTCTATCACAATCCAGAAATACAGGGTTTGTGCCTCTGTTTCACTGTCCTAGGAAAGGGTACAATGTCACCTGCAGATCTTCCCGTGAGTGCTGTCCTGCTGAGCACTGGTAGAGATGGAAAATGACTTATTTTACAATGGAAAATCACTTATTTTACAATGGAAACTTAATGTAATGAGAATGGTAAAGGATGGGCTATTTACTAGCAACATCAAACCTCCAAGTTTCCAGCTGATGACTCCTCCCTGCCTCTCTCTTTTGACAATAACTCTGTCCAGCAATGTTATGACCTGCCTTCATGAAGACTTATGAAATCTCAAGTGAAAAACATCCTAAAAGGGCAAATGATGTCCTGCATGCTGAATCTCCTCATATGATCTTTCACACACTGCTTGGCCATGGGGCTGTTCACAGTCCTAGAGAATGGGGACCTGTGTTCAGCATCCTTTGCTAAGGGGAGTCCAAGATGAGCACAAAACTCATCCTCTGCAGAGCTGGGAGGGGATGCAGCTCTCTACAGCCTGCTCGAGCTCTCCTGCTTTTTTTGAGGGTATTTCCTGGGAGTTTTGGGGGCTCTGCTGGTTTGTGAAGCACCCCATGGGTACTTATGCATCTTCAGCATCTTCCCCCCACTTCATTTTGTCATGTAAATGTCAACATGAATCATCAGGACAGAAGCAAGAGAATCAAACTGGCTGGATTTCCTGCCTCAGCAGTGACATTTAGAGCATTATTCAGGACGGAGATCTTTATAGCAGGGTTTGCAGGATCTTGTCAGAGGATCCGAATCACTTATGAGGAGTCTCATCGGAAGACGTGTGGTAAAGGGCACCGGATAAACAAAACTGTGCTTAAGTATGAGGCTGTTTCAGCCTGACTCACAGCACGCACATCTTTCCTGGGGTGTTTCCAGAGACCTCTCACCATTGCCCTTCCCTGGGCTGCCACGATGGGTCAGGGCAGCTCTGGGTGCTTTGGGCTGCTCGTTTAGCTTTTCATGAGTTATTGTTGAGGGCAGATTCCATTGCACCCTTTCCATTATGTTCTCCCCCAAAGGCCTTCAAACACCATCCCTAGTATGAACAACCTTTGCCCGTGTTCCCAAGCACCCAGGAGGAGGGACTCCATCTCCCACCCTGCTATCACTGTCTCACTTTCGGGTTGTGGTGGCAGTTGCAGAGTTTACCTTGGGTGCATCACTGTCCCAGTTAACGCAAGTGTCTAGCAGGAAGGATGCTGCTGAACTGGGGGAGTTGTTCCCCATTTTCTTTGGGTGAATTATGTAAAAGAGTTTCTGTGCTCCTACTCCCTGATTCCAGCACTCAGGCTTTGGTTGCCATCTCATCAGTCCCAGTGAAATCCATGTTTTTCAGGGGTTTCTTATAAAGAATGACAAAATTCCAATTGGGGCAGTAGCTCAGCAAACACTTCATCAACACAAAAAAGGGGACTAAGTTCTAAACATTCCACTTTCAGCCATCTTCTCCCTCAGACACGTTCCTGCTTCCAAGATTTAAATGAAGAAACAATTTTTATGGGAACTAAATTAAAAATAAAAAAAAAAAAATCCTCCCTCCAGCCCCTCTACTTACTGGTAATTAACTCTTCCATCCTAAAAATCTGGTACAGTCATTCACTGGAGTGAACTGAGCTGAGCAACACAGTTTAAAATCAGTAAAAGCCCCCTCAGGCAACATCTTTTTAGGTTCCCTATTTTCTTCTCTGAAACTTCTCTCTGTGATTTGTGGCGAAGGAATCTTTCTCTATTTTTAATCATCTTCATCATCATCTCTGCTCTATCCTTCTCCTCCTGTCTTGGAGACTCCTTCCCAGGAGCTGCCTGACTGTCTGTCTGTCGGTCACAGCAAGCTGGTGAATTTTGAAGAGTGACAGATTGCCAGCTGGAAGGAAGGCATATTCTGGGAGTGCAGTTCTTAGTTGATAATAACGATTTCATCAGCATCGGTCCTTCTGTTTTAAAAAGCATAATTCATAAAAAGAAAACCCTCTTGGAGGTTCATACAATACATAAAAGCATATAAATAAAATATAAATGAAGAAAACAAGACACATTAATTACATACAGCAGAACAGGCTTTTCTAAAAAGCTTGCTTGTCAGTTTTGATCTCAGGTTTGCTGGTGATGTACTGCTTTTTATGGCTGGTGGAGACAAGTTGGAGAATAATCCTGCCCAGTGATGGAAGGTCAGTGTGTTTCGAGCCAGGAAACTGGGGCCATCCTAAGACCTTGAGGTTAAGAAGATGAGAGCAGAGGAGAACAGAACTTGAGGACATCAGACTGCGCAGAAAGAAAGATCATGGATTCCATGGGATGGAGATTTTGAAACTTTTGAAATTCAATGGAGTCTGAGAGTAGAGGCAGCGAAGCAAGGGAGCGAGTTGAAAGCTGTTCATCCGCCTTCATTCACAGGGAGAAAAGGAGTGTAATGAAGGGACCACAAATGTAATGAAGCCTGGGAACACTGGAATATGAATCAACATCTCTATGAGACATGGAGATGCTCTGACAACAACCACGGGGACTAGTAATAATTCATAAGTGCTACAAATCAAATTTGGCCATGCAATTGATACAGGCTCCAGGAGAACATGATGCCAGCAGTATGGAAATCACACAGGTACAAACTGCCACCCTGTACCCTCCAGTCCCAGGCATCTACAGTTGGACATCACAGATCATCTCCTGATGTGCACACTGTGCCAGTCTAACACCCAGTCCCTTCATGCACACCTCCATTTATCACTCCTAGGTGGGATTTTCCCAGCTCCAGCACTGCTGGAAGTGTTGGAGGTGAGCTGTGTTTGTGTGGAGTGGATGGGTAAAGAGAGAGACAGGAGGTGGAGAGCTGAGGATTGAGTTAAAGCAACCAAATGTCGAAGGGGCTGGAGGTTAATAGAGTGGAGTCAGAGGGCAGATGCCCCCACCCCTGGGGTGGTGGGAGAAGTCCTTCTGGACCCAGAAGGTTGCTGCTGGCTAATTTTCATGTTGTAGGACCAGAGAAGCACCGTGGTGTGTCTGCTTGGCAGTTAGAGTGCTCAGCAATGAGGGCATGAGAAACAGAGAATACCACACTAAAAGCAAACTTGAAGACAGCATCTGAGGAAGGCACCATTTGGCCACACAGAGAGAAACACTGCAGAACACATCTGGATGAGACATTCACAAAGTGCAAACTTGACAAGACTTCAAGCATGGCAAAGATAAAGTCCAACCTATGTTCTCCGTATTTTGGCCACCAGCAACATTTGGATGGGACCTACGCCTTTGAAAACGGTTGTGCCATTGTTTTAGAAACAGTGCACGCAGCTGGAGATATTCAGATGCTCATAATTTGTGAGGGTGGACCCAGAGGCTGTTGCTGTGACTATCAGTTTGTGCGGGACATGTGGATAAACATATGATCAAATGAGTGTCAAAGCTCCCTGATGTTGTGCCAGAAAGCATCTGTGTCAGCTTCTGGCAGTGGCTTTTGCAAACTTGTGGCTCTCTGCATCCTTGGGTTTATCAAAGATCACACAGCAGCCAACAACCTATCACAGCCTATAGACCAAATAAATATGTATCTTGTCTCCCAGGGTCTTTCCTCTGGTGCTTTTATCTCTGCCAATGAGGACAGAGATGTAGGAAGGCGGCTGGTTCACACACACGCTGTTGCCTTGTACCTGCTGTCTGAAGCCCCCAGGCCACACATCTCATGGGAGTGAAGATGCTATAAATGCCTGATAGGGGCTCCACTTCTCCATAACAACCCCTGGAGTCTGTGGGAGGGAGTTTTTCATGTTGACAAAACAGAAGTGAGAAGCAATATTCTTTGAGTGCAGAAATGGTTGGGGTGGAGGGACTGGTGACAAGCATCATCCTGCACAGACCTTTATTGCCTTGAGGACCCACTGGATGTAGGTTCACTACTGGTTTTGCTTCATTCTTCTGGGTAGTCTGGTTGCAGCTCCCTGGTTTCTGTAGCTGGCAGGGGTATTTTGTGCATTTTCTTTCAGCTTTAATACTACTGTGTCAGCAGCACCACTGGGGAGCAGTTCAGAGAAAGCCTTATTTGGGTGAAAAAATTGCTGGCATCTAAAAACACGAAATGCATTCAGACTCATTATGGTTATGAAAGCTTTTTCAAATTCTGAAAAATACTGAACATATCCCTTTTATGATTTGAAGTTAATGCAGTTTTGTGGAAAACATTATAAAAATAATGAAGAAAAAATTGGAATGAACAACTCTATTTTTGGCCAAACAAAACAGTCAGGTTTTCCCACAAGGCTTTCTTCCTGTATTTACTGGTTGAGCCACCACTTGGTGGCTCAGATCATGGATCCCAGCTGCCATGTAGCAAAGTCTGTTGGCCCGTGGACGTTCTGGCTGTTAGTGGGAAGGTATCTGCATGGTGAGTGTTGATGTGGCTGCAGAAGGACAAAGTCTGTGTACCCAGGGCTGCAGGTATCTACGCTCAGGCACTGGTACCCACACCTGGGCATCACCTATTATATGTCAATAGTCTCCTATAAAATCCTTCCCTGTATTTGTGCAGAGTTTCTTCACACAGCATATAAAAAGCTTGTGAAGGCAGCAACGAGTTTACATCTGCAAGAGTTGCTATGTAAGCTTCCACTTCTAACAAATAACAATCCCAAATGATGCGAAAGTGGATAAAATGAAAATCCACCCTTCATGTTTCTGCAAAACCCACTAAGGACAGGTCTTGCTATAAAATCCTGCAGAGGTGCACAAAGTTTTGAAAATTATACCTGTTACTGAAAGGTGATCAGGCTGAAAGGGGAAAATTTCAGACACAACCAAGTTTGAGGCATTTCGTATTTAAAATACAGAAAATTGCAGAAAATTACAGAGAAATTTCAAGCTGAGACATGAAAAATTTAGTCTGCAGAAAGCAAAAACAGATGTTCCTGCCTATTCACAACCTGTTTTGGAGTCAAACCCTGAATATCTCTTTTTCTGGGAGCAGAACTGCTATTGCTTCAATCTTGAACTCCACAAAGCCAGAAGTCGAGGGTAGGAAGGGTCAGGTTCCAAACCTCTAGAAATGTCAGCAGGTGCTGATATATCACATGGCCAGTATCACACAATTTCAAACCAGGAGGAAAAAAGTAAGCAGCCCACTCAGAGCCCTGTGTCCAGTTCTGGAAACTCCAACGTAAGAAGGAGATGGAGCTGTTGGAATGGGTCCAGAGGAGGCTACAAAGATGATCTGGAGGATGGAGCATCTCACATGAGTACAGTCTGGGAGAGTTGGGATTGGTCAGCGTGGACAAGAGAAGGCTCCAGGGAGACCTAGGGCAGCTTCCAGTACCTGAAGGGGCTACAGGAAAGCTGGGGAGGGACTTTTCACAAGGACATGTAGTTAATAGGATGAGGGGGAACGGCTTTAAATTGAAAGGGGGAAGATTTAGATTAGACATTAGGAAGAAATTCTTCACAATGAGGGTGGGGAGGCCCTGGCCCAGGTTGCCCAGAGCAGTGGTGGCTCTGGAGGTGTTCAGGGCCAGGCTGGATGGGGCTTTGAGCAACCATATCCAGGGGGAGATGTCCCTGCCCATGGCAAGGGGTGGGAAGTGGATGAGCGTTCAGGTCCCTTCCAACCCAAACCATTCTATGATTCTATGATGTTTCATCAGCTGCTTTTATTCTTCCTGTGTCCCAGATCCTCTGATCTAAAGGACAAGCATGAGCCGGGAAGTGCAGCTGAGCTGTGGACAGCACAAGCATGCCCAGGCCAGCAGCAGCCCCTCGCAGGGCTGCACGTGGCAAAAGGCTGTTTAAATGATGTTAAACTACTGCTAGTTCGAGAAACCCCAGTGGGTCTCAGGTTGTGATGTGCAAAGACTCCCTCAGCACTAACTGCTGTTAAATATTAATACTATTCCCCTTCCAGCTCTTATTCACAACAAATTTTCATTGCAGCAGGAAATATTGCTACCCACCAGCTAGTCTGAATAGCAAAAATGTGGGATTAATTGACAGCTGTAAGACTGAACAAGGAGGCTTCTCACTAAGAAGGTACCATTCCCCACCACAGAAGATACTATCAGTCCCTGCACTAATACAGTGAGGGACAGGGAACATGCCTTCAAGGAGAGAGCCTTCTGTATGATGGAAGGGAGACTTCTAGTCAGGAATCCCACAACCTCTTGACAACTCTAAGCTCCTCCTGCCTAAGACAGAGACATATGCTCCATCGGACCACGCTGTGCCCCTGTCTTGAGCAGCCAAACTGCAACGACCCAAGCAGGCTGAAGTAGATGCTCTAGAGTGGCCCATCACCTTACTGGGGCACCTGCAGAGCTGTGGGCAGTGACAAAACCCCTGCCCTGCTCTGGTCCCACAGACATCATTGCAGGTTAAGCTGGATGATGCAGAAATGCTCCTGCTGCACCCACGGAGCCCAGGGTACGAACTGCAGCATCTTCTCCCCTCCCACATCCTTTGTGCTCCTTCTGCCTTCCTGCAAGGTGACTTTGGAAGGGCAGAGCCCTTTGCTAGAGGTTTAAGGGCTGCAGAGAACATGAAGTGCTCTTCAGATCATATCCTAGGATGACTTTTACTCTTGGACACCCCCAACCTTGCACTGTATCAGTCTGTATTCTCTCTAGCTTGGCAGTCTAGTCTTGTTCTCAAGCCTAGAACCTCAGCCAAGCAAGGCTGTTGGGGAAGTAAAACCTCACTGGGGGACAAATCCAGGCTTAATGACAACCCTTTGGACCAGAATCTGATCTCACTTACCTGGATACGTATCTGAGGTCTGTCTTTCCAAAACCCTGGAGCAGAGGAGCAGTAAGCATCACTTCTCTCAGCTCCTGAGGATTCAGCTTCTTTTCCTACCCTTTGTGTGCATGCTAGCTCTGCTTGGAAACAGTAATACCCTTCTTTCAACTCTTGTGGAGGGTTGGGGATGTGTGAAGGGTGCTAGTTTGCTGAAACAAGAACAAATCGTGCTGAAGTCCCAGCTCTACCAAGGAACCTCCTGAACAGCAGCTGCAGTTACTGAGCTGCGAGCTTGCTGTAGGACGTGGGCCAAGGTTGAGCAGATTGTGATCCTGTATAGACAGACCTTTTCTGCAACCAAGCAAGCCCAAAATAACAAGGTACATGAGTCCATCCTCCCTTTTTTCAGCAGCCTTCATTTCCCTGTGACTCACTCAGTCTGGGTAGTGAATTTTCTCTATTAGTCAGAAATCAATTCCTCCTACTCCTGACCAGTAGATGATGAGCTGTGCCATATTATGTTATCTGTGCTCCGGTCTGTCCTGCCAAAGAGTACTGCAGTGACTGGAACTTCCAACCTGAAGATGCTTGGGAGGTAGTGAGGGTGGAATGGCCTGTGCTCTCCTCTCCACAAACATCAGCCCTGTTCAATGTCTTTATCAATGACCTGGATTAAGGCATCGAGTGCACCCTTAACAAGTTTGCAGACGACTCTAAGCTGAGTGGAAGTGTGGATCTGCTGGAGGGTCGGGAGGCTCCAAAGGGACCTGAACAGGCTGGATCGCTGGGCAGAGTCCAATGACATGAGGTTTAACAAGGCCAAATGCCGGGTCCTGCACTTGGGGCACAACAACCCTAAGCAGACGTACAAACTAGGAGAAGCCTGGCTGGAAAGCTGCCAGGAGGAGAAGGACCTGGGGGTGTTGGTTGACAGTGACTGAACATGAGCCAGCAGTGGCCCAGGTGGCCAAGAAGGCCAATGGCATCTTGGCTTGTATCAGAAATGGTGTGACCAGCAGGTCCAGGGAGGTTATTCCCCCTCTGTACTCGGCACTGGTGAGGCTGCTCCTCGAATCCTGTGTTCAGTTCTGGGCCCCTCACCACAAGAAGGATGTTGAGGCTCTGGAGCGAGTCCAGAGAAGAGCAACAAAACTGGTGAAGGGGCTGGAGAACAAATCTTATGAGGAGCGACTGGGAGAGCTGGGGGTGTTTATCCTGGAGAAGAGGAGGCTGAGGGGAGACCTCATTGCTCTCTATAACTACCTGAAAGGAGGTTGTGGAGAGGAGGGAGCTGGGCTCTTCTCCCAAGTGACAGGGGACAGGACAAGAGGGAATGGCCTCAAGCTCCACCAGGGGAGGTTCAGGCTGGACATTAGGAAAAAATTTCTCATGGGAAGGGTCATTGGGCACTGTCAGAGGCTGTCGAGGGAGGGGTTTGAGTCACCTTCCCTGGAGGGGTTTAAGGGACGGGTGGACGAGGTGCTAAGGGGCATGGCTTAGTGATTGATAGGAATGGTTGGACTCGATGATCTGGTGGATCTCTTCCAACCTGGTTATTCTATGATTCTGTGGTTCTATGATCAGTGCTACCGATTTCATTATTTGACTGCAAATTTCTCATTTAATCCCACCTGCTTTCTCAGGGTGAAGGACCGTTACAAGTGATGGCCTGAGTAGAGAGCACCAAGTCAAAAAAATGCATGTTTGCTTTACGCCCTTCAGAAAATGCATGGAAAACTTTTATTTTTCAGTGGTGGTAATAGCGTATAACTGATGTGTATCTTTGCCAGTGCATCATTTCACTCCTCTTGCAACACTCAAAAAAAATCTTAGTGTTACAGATTCCTCTTATCATGCACATTTGCACTTTTCTCTAAGCGTGTCTGCATCTGAACATTACAGATATTCACAGTTACACTGTATGTGTAAATGCTGCACTGTAGAAATGTTCTAAAATCCCAAGGAGGACTGCAAAGGTTTGTTGAACACACAACTGCAGTATCCCAGCGACTTGCACAATGCATCTACCAAGCCCTGGAGAGCTATCTACCACCGCACACAACCAGTCTTGCCCCAGGAGCCGTGTCTTCAGCTCTTTCTTGCTTTCTTTCTTCCTTTGTTACCTACAAAATGCTTCTGGCTCCCACTGCTGGGTGTCAAGAATGTTAACGGCTACAGTCACTGAGGGCAAACCTGGGCAAATTCTGGAAGAGCTGGGTCTGCAAGGTAAATGTGGGTCTGCAAGGCCAGCACATCCCTGCTATTAAAAACCTAGTTCAAAGGCTTCCTTTGACTGCAGTGGAAATAACGCTTAGGAAACAAATGATAAACTCAGAGAGAGAAATGATAAACTCAACTACTCATTGCTGTGTGCTTCTTCACAGTAAGAACTACAGTCTTGTAAGGTTTTCACATCTGAGGTGCCCAAAGCTCTTGTGGGAGCCAAGAAACAAAACTACAGGTCATAAATACATAGTGATTGCATCATTTTGCTTAGGGACATGGTTTAGTGGTGAACTTGGCAGTGTTAGGTTAAGGATTGAACTTAATGATCTTAAAGATCTTTTCCAACCTAAATGATTCTATGATTCTCTGATTAATGGGTTATGTGTTTGAGATCTAAACAGTGGTGTAGTTCTGCTGGGAAACTGCAGTGATCTGAGGACTTTCAGTCTGCTTTGGAAAGTCAGTCCTTAGAACAAGCACCAAGAACAGGTTCAGCCCTTCCTACCTAGGAACACACGAGTAGAAAAGGTGTTCATAGGGATGCAAAAGGTGGTTATTTGTACTAAATTTTTGATGCTTTTGAATGATTGTGCCTGAGCAGCCTCATGAGGGATGAATGTAGACATCCCAGCAGAATGGAGCAAAGGAAAGCTCTCTTCAGCAAGAGGCAACTCTGGAAAAAAATATAGAAGGTCTAAATAGCTGGATCTGAATGAGACTGTTGTTATTTTTTGACAGGTAATACTGAGGGCTCTGTAAGCCTGTACTTTGCACTAAGAATGAAAGAAATCACACTGCTCTACAATCAGCAGCAAGGGTTTCTCAGAAAACCTAGAAGAGCTCATAATCCTGGATGGCAGGTTGTTCCAGCGCTGTCCCACTGTGCCGGGATAACCAGGTGCCATTAAGGCATTAAAAGAGCTGCGGATTATAAGGTCGGAGGGAACACTCTGATCAGAATGAGATACTTGAGAAAATATTTGATGCTCAAGGTGAATCGTTCTCAGAAGTGAGTTAATGTTAAGGAAGCACTGAAGACCTCTGGCAGAAATAATCTCTAGAAGCTTGATCAAGCTGGAGAGCTGTGAGGAAGCTGTTTATTTACGGAGTTCAGTACCTTTGCCTGGTGACTGGTAATAGTGTTGGTGCTCATCTTCATGTATCATCCTGTGTGTGAATCCATGTGAAGAACCAAGTCCTGTGTCTGGGTTTAACAGGAGATATGCAGAGCCCTGCTGGTAGTGGTGAGCTCCAAGGAAAAGGAGTCATTTATTTCACAGACCTTAGAATCACAGAATAGAATTATAGAATCATTAAGCATGGAAAAGCCCTCTGAATGCCAAGTCCCAAGCCTGGAGAAGCAGCTTCTAGCTCTTTGTAGGCTCCATGCAATGTAGACTTCGGGATCTCCTAGCGAGGAACCAGCCAACTAGACATGATAAAGCCATTCAGTATGGGAAAAAGGACGGCCAAGATACCTGGAAGCTTGCAGCACCCAGCTCTACTGTAGATGTTGGCCTGTTGGGTGTCCCCCTACTACATGCCAGAATTTAAAACATGACCCTTTGTGTGAGACCTCACAGGTTGGGAGAGATGGAAGTGAAGTCATCTGCATGCACAAAGCAGCAGAGTTCATACCCACATGTGTATTCGTACAGGGCAGCAGAAGATTGAAAACTGCATTGCTAAAGATTTTCAGTACTTGGTTCAATCTCTGTGGCATTGTTTTATTCCATCTAATCAGAGCAGATGTATTTTTGCTGCTGCAATAAATTGCCCAGTCTCTGGTACATGTCTGAGAGATACACATAGACGTCTGACAGTGAATTCAGTTTTGAGTCTGTGTTAAGAACTACAGGCCTAAGGGACTCCAGTCCAGTAAATCATTCTTTCTGTCTGCTGGTTTTCTTCTGTCCGATAACAATGTAGGAAAGGTGAGATATGGACACGCACTGAGATTTCCACTAAGGGCAGGATGTATCGGTATTTGGGCCACAGTCTACCTTCAAAACCAAGAAATCGGCAGCTTCTGAGAGAGGCAAGGTCTAAAACATTCTGGTTTGTTCACATCTTGACTTCAGGGTGGAGGTTGAGTTTCCAGACGATATGAAGTTTCAGGTCAGGTTGTGGGGCCTCAAGCTTTCTTTCATCTGCCTCTGTGAGATTCTTGATTCAATGGGTGCCTATTTGGTTAATTCATTCTGCAAGACTTTTCAGAAGACATCAGAGAAGAAACCAGTGTTATCATGTGAATGGTCATAGTTTCTACCTAGTCTTTGCTGTAGGGCTGCCGACATCTCAGAGGTGGCTGAGCTCTGGATCAGGCTGGCTTTGGTGGTTAACACTCCTTGAGAAATTTATGGCGATGCTGAAAATCACTAAGGAACTAGGTGGCATTATATTTACATCTTTGACCTGACACGGCCTTGCTCGAGTCCCCATTCCCTGGCTGAGAACTGAGCCTGTTTTTTTTTGACCTGTGCTGGGCGAGCAGGGCCAGCATCCCAGAGAGGGCGGCTACAGGCAGGGGACTGCTCATGAAATGTGTTTTTCTTTCACAGACTGGTTCCTGGTGCAGGTATTTAGGGAACAAATAGTCTTTTTGTAGACCAAATATGAGTGGTTTGTTGTTATCTTGAGAACAAACTGTCTGTCTCTACAGCTGTAAACACACTGAGGACAGCTATTTAGTGCTGCCACTACAATTAATAGCAATTTAGGTCACTTTCTCAAGAGGTTGATGTCTTCTCAATATATATAGGTTGCAGAGCTAGTCTCCCAGAGTTGATAGCCCTCCTGATAGCTGAAGGATAGAAGAAAAAAGACAATGTACCACCTCTTCTCTAAACCATACAAATTATACAACAAAATGCAGAGAAAATGCTGCAAACAAGCAACTTCTACATGTCCATGTGTGTGTTTCTGAGAGAATATTTCTTGACAGACACTAGAGAGGCTAAGAGCTTAATTAAGAGAATGTAATAAAAGGAACTTGTAAAGCGTATGTTTTTAACCACCCCCCTAGTAGTCTCACAAATGTAAACCCTTCTTTTTCCCAATCCCTTCTCTCTCTGAAATCAGACACTGTCATACATCAAATTGTGTGCCAATTTTTCTCCTCTCAAAATATTTCCCAGCAGGAGTTGTATATTTGCAGGAGAGAAAAAGTCGGCTTCTAAGTGGTAGAAATCTTACCATCTCTTGCTATGTTTCTGGGTCATCAAGGATCTGACTTCTGCACTGAAAGAAGAATATAAGTCACCTTCCTTAGTTAGGGACAGAAATCGGCTTTCTTGGCTGGTCCAGCTGTTGACCTGAGTGTCTCAGTGTGGTTGGACAGCCTGTGGAGCTGGGGCAGTGAGCAAACATGTCCCACATAAAAGCAGGTTGGTTTTTTTGGTATCAAATCCCAAATTTCCTGGCCTGCATGGAGAGGCCCTTTCGAGGTCTGCAGGCTGGTGTGCTTGCCTCAGAAAAGGAAAATTCCCTGGATTTAAACAACATAAGGCTGCAACATCATCCCCAGCTTGTAGTAACACAGGCTCAGAACTTCCATTCATCTATCTGTCAATGTTTTGGGGATGTTTCTGATCAATTAGCTCTTAAACACCGATGCCATCCTGACATCCTGAGCTTTTGAGGTAGAGAAGACGCAAAAAAATCCCTGTACCAGATTACAGAAAGCACATTTTTTTTTTCTTTTTCAGTGCCCCTTAATCATATGTTTCATACCAAATAAGAAAAAAACCTGGAAAGATCCAGAGAAATAGTAAATTGCAAGGTGAGTGAGCTTTGGTGCCAGTGCAAAGCAGGCAAATGCAGAAGGCAGTTGTCATATTGGGATGTACAACAGAAAAGTACCTAGGAGGCAGCAACAGCAATTCCTGAGCTTGACTTAGTGCTGGTGGATACCCACATGTCCTTTTGGTGTCCAGGAAAGAAGGGAGTTAAAAATGAGACCAGATGAGAGAACCTAAAATGGGTGCAGGAGAAAAAAAGTTCCAGGAAACATGTAAAAATCGATATTATTTACTCTGCACATGTATCTCTTAGCCTGTTGCTAGCAACGGATCACCCAGTCCTATTGAGACAAGTCCAAGGGGCGTGCTTGTACTTGACTAATATTTGGCAGTTGGAGAATAATAAATACTTAGCTTTCAGATAAGCAAAATGTTATTGTTTTATAAAATCACAATTTGAGTGCTGTAATTAAAAGCATTTTGATTAGGCATTGCCAATTACGCCTACCAGTTAGCACTAACAAAAACTTGTCATCTGTATGGGAACGTATCCCAAGGAAAGAAAGGGACTCTTCAAGTGATTTTTTTTCTCTATTATTTTTGGACCATTTCCTCCTGTTCTCTGGATTGTTGATTGTCCACAAACTTGCAGCTGAGTAACCTATACAGGAAAATACAGGAGAAATGCCTTCAAATAGGAGAAGAAGAGAAGTCCAGTGAAATCATGGATACCCCATCAAGGCCAGGCTGGGTGAGGTTTTGAGGAATCTGATCCTATGGAAAGTGTCTGTGCTCATAGCAGGGTTGGAACTGGGTGATCTTTAAGGTCCCTTCCAACCCAAACCATTCATTGATTCTGCAGTTCTAAGGGTTGTTCTATGATTCTAAGAGTTGTAAAGAGGAATGTAACTATTTATTCTCCATGTCTGTGCTGGAAAGGACAGAAGTCATGTCGGAAAGTGTCAATAAGGTAGACAAGGTATAGGATAAAATAGGTTTTGACCCTGAGGATATGAAGCACTGGGGCAGATTACCCCGCAGGACTGGGGGATGGGGGAAAGAATGTGTCTGGGGAGCATCTATCACTGAATTTTAAAAGAAATATCTTAGATTGGATCCTCAGAATGAGGATACATCAAGGTGATCTTGTCTGGGATCAACTTTGTGAGTTAGCTTCTAGCCCTGCTCTTTAAACATCTTGCCATGTATTGTATTTTGTGCTGAACAGCAATATTTAAGTTGCCTTATGTGACCACATCTTGCTTGCCTGATTCAGGGCCAGCTCATACAGATGACTGCTCATCTCATACCTTCGACACATTCCTTTGGCATCAAATAGGCAAGATCTGGATTCCTGGACAATAAAATCTGCTGAACCCTTTGGCTTCACTATGTGTGGGAGACTCCACAACCTGGATCAGAGTCTGGTCCTACACCTTTAAAATGTGAGAAAATGGTATCTGCCAAGTCTGGCATCTCCCTCGCAGGTTTGTGAGTGCATTGGGAAGCACACAGAAAAGTCAGCAAGCAGCAGGCAGCTGTACAGCTGCATATGGAAGGGAGAAATCCCTCAGGGCTGGCTCACTGTGTCACGCAGCACTGAGAGAAACACTCACAATTTGGGTCTAATTTATGATTATCCCAGTCACTTCAGAAAATCTTGTTTTATTTTTCCAAGACATTAATTTTTTTGACTGCAGAGTAGTTTTTACCAAGTTTGTAGTCAGACACCTAGAAGGACACTGCTGCCCATGGAACACACTGCCCCTGGTGAACAGTTTGCACTCATGGGAGGTGGGAGGATGGGGACACACAGACAATATCCTACCAGATCAGCTTTGTCCCAGGCTATCTGCTCACCTCTGCTCTGCCTGATCATTCCTTAGTGCCATCCGCTCAGGGTCACCATTCCAAGCTCTTCTTAGTTTTATAGGAAAGAGATTCTATAGTGGAAATCACAGAATACTAGAATGGTTTTGGTTGGAAGGGATCTTAAAGATCATCCAGTTCCAACCCAACCACCTAGCCCAGGCTGCCCAGGGAAGCTGTGGCTGCCCCATCCCTGGAGGTGTTTAAGGCCAGGTTGGATGGGGCTTGGGCAGCCTGATCCAGTGGGAGGTGTCCCTGCCCATCACAGGGGGGTTGGAACTGGATGATCTTTAAGGTTCCTTTGAACCCAAACTATTCTATAATTCCTAGGACAACAAATTTTACAGCGTTTTTTTTTCAATGAAAACTTTAATATCAGGCCTAGGCTCTTCTCCCCGAGTGAGATCACCATTATAACCTTTTTGTAACCTACGTATTCATATCAGGAGGAGATGAGTGAAAGAGTTTACTCATAGGTAATGCTCCCACCAACATCACTGCCACTTTTGCCCCGCAAATTGTGGGACTGAATCTAGTTCAGCACTGGAAACCATCCCAGGCATTCCTTGCCAATTCTGTTAACCTTCTTTAATTAAAGCAGAAGACATCATCTAACACCCATAGCTTGCTTGAGAAGTGTATTTAAAAGATCTATTCACTTTTTTTTTTTTTTTGGCAATGGATGAGATGATACGTTTAAAACTTTTAAGCTGGGAAGATCATATTCTCAGTTACAAACTACCTACAGAGTTAGGTTAGGATTTTAATAACAGTGAGCTGAAGCGCTCCCAGTATGACACGATTGCTACCTCAGCTTGCTTTGCTGATGAAACCAAAGGGGATGGTGTGTCTTCTGAGAAATACTTTTGCAGCTAAGTAAATCTTTTGACAAATCCACTGTTGCTGATAGCGGGTTTTTTGTTAACTGGAGAGAGATGCCTTACTTTTCCATATTTAACAGATCAGGGAGATGAACTGATAGCCTTTGGATGCAGTTTCAGAAATGCCTGATGCTCATCCTCACCCTTTATGGCTCCTGTGGATGTGTGACCTACAAAGCAGATCACCCTGATACACTGTCTTCAGAGCAATTTATCAGGCTGGAAAATATCCAACGTGGTCCCCTACAGGGAGCTGCCTGGAAGCCAGAATGGCTCTCTGCTAGGCTGAGGAGCTAAGGACAGCATAGAACACTGGCTTAATCCATGGATTGCAATCCATTCCTCCTGGGCTGGTTTGAGGACAGGACTCCTCTTCCACTGAGGTGGAGGAGAGACATATTGCTGGATTCCCCTCCTAGGACAGCAGATCTGGACACGGGGCACAGAGCTGCCCAGCATTTCTTTTCCTGCCAGAAAAGAGAAAATCTCCCCATTCCAGAGAGAGATAGTTACCCGTGATAGACCAAGTCCTCAGTTTCTAATCTGAAAACAGCTGCCAGTGCATAATCACTCTTCTCATTAGCAGTGACAGTACTCCTGCTCCTAGCTCACACACGCCCCGTTTTACTAGCTTGAAATTCCCTCTCATCTCCTCCTGCTTCTGACTGAAAGCCCTGATCCCCTTCCAACAGCTCATCCTGAGCACCATGGACAAAAAGAAGTGGCATTGGCTCCTCCTTCTGCATGCTCTTTCTGGCAAATCAAGGCAGAGCTGAACCCATGGTCCATGTTGGCTGCTTTTGGCTGCTGCTTGAACCCGCAATCGCAATTCAGACTCAACTGCTTTCCAGTATATGAACATTCCCCATTTTATCTCAGTGCCAGAGATGTTATCAAGGCCATAATGACAAAAAGAACTGGATGTTTCTCTGGATAATAAGAAAAGTCACCACAGGGGAATGAAGTTCTCCTGGCGTTTGGGCTGGAGCATCAACAGGGTGTTCAGAGCAGAATCAGGGCCAGCAAGACACTGGCTGTCTTGGTTGTGTTAGGAATGCTCTCAGCTCTTCTTCTTTGAACCTGCTCCTGCCAGACATTGCTCAGAGGCAGGATATGTGGTCACCTCTCCTCCTCTGCTTTTACTCAGGAGTGTCTAAAAATGCTGCTCATCTGGGATGTCTCCCAGCCTCTTCTATCAGCATGGTTCCATCTAGCACAGGCTTAAATAACAACTATCACTGATGTCTCCCAATGAATATTTGCCTGTCTAAATTGTTCTTTTCAGTTCACGAATGTTCTCATGTTACTCGGAATTAAATGAGACACCCTTACCAATTTTCTCTTTGGAGCAGTCTCAAACTGCCTGCTCCTTTTGGGGCAGAAACTGGAAAAAAACACTTGCTGACTGGCAAAAGGCCTCATTCTCTCCACGTCTCATCTTTAACACCCATGAAAAAGTTGGTCTGCACGTGTGCCTGAGTGTGAGTGTGTGGAAATTACAGCAAGTGAGAGGCAGGTCTCATTGGGTCTAAAACCTTAAGGCACCCGCAGGACTCCGGCACACATTCCCATGGGAATTTTGTTTTGAAGCCTCTGGGGTCAGTTTTAAAGTCTCATTTTGAAGCGTTTCCAGCCACGTGGGGGAAAGGCTGCTGAAAACCAGCTAATGGAGCTGTTTGCTGTTTGCTTTCCCTTGTCTCTCGTGGGCCATTGTTGGGCACAGCATCTTAATAGCCGCGAGATCCAGCTAAGCCCCTTGCATGAGCAAAATAGCCCTAAATCATCCCTGTCTGATTCTTGACTCCAAAGAGACATTTCATGGGTGATTGTGAGTGATACAGTGTGTGGTAATGGATGTATTTAAATGGGATTTATGTGTGACACCTGTCACATAGACCCTTCCATCAGTGACAGGCTGGAGAGATTTACACAGTGACACTGAGATGTGAGCTTGTTGTAATAGCTCCCTCAGTCACCAGCTGAGCGTTTGAGCCTTACAGGTTTTGTCAGAAGCACAAACTTGGCTGCTTTGACCACTGTATGATACAGCTCTACACAAAATCAGTGGCGAAGAGTTGAGTGCATCTTGACATCTGTCCAGAGTGAATTTCTTTAAACCCCAAAGCTCCTCTTGCCATTTCAGCAAATATTACAGGAGATGTTTTGATGAGATATTGGTCACAAGAACTTCGCAGGAGCAAAAAGTACTTGATAAGTTCACCACCACGCAGTTTTTCCTCTCTCCTTTGCTCTCCTCACCTTTCCCTTGTCCTTCTTTCCTGGTCACCCCATAGGTCCCGGCTTGCTTGTACCCTCAGCTGTGCCATCAGGCAGTCTCCTCTGTTCCTGCAAAGACCATTCAACTCAGGTCCCTTTTCTCCATTTCTCCCTGCATCTCTGAGCTGCAATTTGAAATGCTCTCCCCCATCTCCCCATTTACTTCATCTGTGGGCTCCACAGCAGGCGCTTCTCCCAGCCCCATCCAGAAAAACCTTCCTACCCCTTCCCACTGGAGGATTAGCGAGGATATCTGCAATGAGATTATTTCTAGGAGACCACTTATGCCGTCCTGATGCTAACTCACAATGTCAGCTCCGCTCAGGCACAGCCAGGCTGCAGGAAGGTTCCAGGCATGATTTCTATTGTTTGAGATTTTATTTGGGCTGGAGGTGGGGGTGGGGTGGTAGATTGATTCATTTTTTTCCTTGTTGCTCTTTCCTGAAAGATCTGTCTTTTGCTATTTATGTGAAGCAGTTCATATCACAGCACACACAGAAAAACACACACTCGTATCAAACGACTGAAGTCACCGATCAGTCTAAACATGCACAATGTACACAACATTTTCCTCCCTGAGCTATCAAAGGCAGCTGGATTCTACCTTGAATTGACCTGTGGGAGTTGACTTTGCAAGAACATTTTCTCACTAGCGACATAATACATTTCTTGGTTTTCGGGCTTTCCTTTTTTAAAATATGTATCTTTATAATTCTGCCATAAGGCAGCCAAGGATTGGTAAAATTAGCCTGTCATAACAAATTCATGTTCTCATCAAAAGCTGCTGTTGTGCTTCCTCCCAGACTGGAGCATTCACAGACTAAAGCTGCATTATCGCAGTAATTTCAAAGTTCAATAGTGTATTTTCAAAACCAATTGCTTTTAAATGCAGTTTGTTACATAACAGCAAATTTAGAGTTCCACTTCCCTTGAAATGAAAATGAAATTCTTTAAATAATAAGCCAGCTCCTGTTCACTGTTGTCTCTTCTGTTTTTGTTCTAAAATGCTCCAGCTGCCCTTGGTGCCCCCAAAAGAGTAAAGTTAGAAGCAATGTATAAAGCCTTTTTATCACAAAGAGGGGGATTTTCAAACCCAGAGGCAAGTGGATTCCACATTTTTAATCTCTCAAAAGTTATTCTTCACATGACTCTCAGGTCTGAATGAGAACCTCTTCTGCAGAGCTGTCCAGGGCAGACTGCAATTTAGAGTTACTGGGCTTGAAGAGAAGGGAAAGCTGTAGGCTAGGACAGATAAAGCACATTGATGGAAACCTCTCTGATCAGCAAAACCCCTATCACTAACCCAGCGAGCCTCTTCCTTCTGAAGCAGGACACCAGCTATTTACTTCTGGATGAATTGATTTCCTTTCCTGACAGGGTTGAGCAAATTTTTCTCCTTGAAATCTTGTCTCCTTGCATTTCCTTGTCTCCTTGTTCTCTTGATTTTCTTCCTGGCTCCACAACTGCTCTTTCATGATGTTGGTTAGAAGCAGTCTCCTCACACAGGATTTCCATGGAGATATTCGCTTTGACCTTTTCTAGCCCACAAAGAACAGCCCAGCCTCCCTCCCTACTCATGCTCTGCACATCCACATCTCTACCCAAGATGATCTTGCCTGAGATTCATCTCATTTTCTGGGGAGATGCACAGCTTGAACATGGACAACTCAGGAAGCCATTGTAAGGATTCTTGACTGGTAAGAGGAAGAAGACACAATTCGCCTGACCTGTTTGAAGTGTGTCCTTTAGGTAGCTGTCTTCATAAATATCAACCAAACTACCTTGATACCACTCTGCAAATACACCTTGAAGACTTCCCTTCTCCCCAGCAGTAACCCACAGGTCCTAGATTCATGATAACCACCCCCTATCACATTAACCAATAAATTCAAGCTGTTTGCTTATACTCCCTCCTCTGTTTGCACTCCCTATTATATTTTCCCTTGTTTTACTGTTATACTGTAAGTTTCAGAGGTGCTGTTTTCTAATCAAATTCCTTTGTGCAATCAAAATAATAATAGCAATGATGTTAATGAGACATGTTTCCCATTAGTTGTGACGGATTTTTGATTGGTGAATCTATACAGGAGGATGCTGGCTAATAAGTGTTTAGATTACTTCCCACTGGAATCACTAGGGGATTTTCCTTTGTTTTTCACAGGTGCTGCCTTCTCTTGTAATATAATTTGGGGATGCAAGTGCCAAACCCTGTTACTCCTGAATCAACACTGAGATGCATATTGGATTTTGTGAGAACTGTGGTCAAAATGGTCAGGTTTGTGAGCCTAAAGGCACTTTACTCAAGAGGCTGATCATCCCTAACTACCATCTATGTGCAAAGACGTATAATAATTTATACAAACGTGAGCTGAAAATCTGAGGGAATTTGAGCCTGTAAGCCCAGCATTTACTCTGTGATTAATTAAGGTTATCTCTTTATTTGCCTTTTCCCTTGTGGGGTCTCAGACAGCAACAATCCAAGTGAATAGAAAATGCTCTTAATTTAACCTTTCTTTTCTTGGAAGTTTGGGAAAATATAGCAATCAATAAATGCAAATAAATTCCCTACCAACAGGTGTTCTATGTTACAATGTGTAAAGAAACAAACTGTGATGGGTATAGAGCTCTCAGGTCACCTTGCATGCTGGGGTTAGATAGCTTTATCCAGATCCTTTGCATAATACATACCCAATAACCAGCAGAGAAAACGTGAGAAAAAGCAGTATATGAGCTTCATCAATGAGCAGGCAAACAATGTGACTGAAGTAGTGTCAAGCATCATTGAAATGTATAGAAACAGGTGCTGGCTTTTAACTAAATGGTGCATTTAGACCACTGGGTTTGAAGAGCAACAAAGCTAGTGGAGGGTCTGGAGAACTGGCCTTATGAGGAACGGCTGAGAGAGCTGGGGGTGTTTAGCCTGGAGAAGAGGAGGCTGAGGGGAGACCTTATTGCTCTCTACAACTACCTGAAAGGAGGTTGAGGAGAGGAGGGAGCTTAGCTCTTCTCCCAAGTGACAGGGGACAGGACGAGAGGGAATGGCCTCAAGCTCCACCAGGGGAAGTTCAGGCTGGATACTAGGAAAAGATTTTTCACAGAAAGGTTCATTGGGCACTGGCAGAGGCTGCCCAGGGAGGGGGTGGAGTCACCTTCCCTGGAGGGGTTTAAGAGATGGGTGGATGAGGTGCTAAGGGATATGGTTTAGTGTTTGATAGGAATGGTTGGACTTGATGATCCTGTGGGTCTCTTCCAACCTGGTGATTCTATGATTCTAATGCACAGAGGTGTTGAGATGCGGGTTCTACTCAGTCTGTGAGAAGCCAGGGAAGTGTAAAGAAGTGAGAGGGAAAAAGGGCAACATTTCTTTCCAAGATTACCGCCTCCAACACCACTGGCCTCTTGCATAGTGGTGAATCTCACCCAGTAACACTGTGCTTTACACACTGTATATAAGAGAAAAATTTCCAAGAGGCCTCCAGGCCCAAGAGAGAATGTTGATGCTGTGGTTTGGATGTAAGAAAGGCTTTTTCTGTGCTTAGCTAGGAGCATCCACAGGCTTGCCACTGGAGTCATCATGTTGACTTTTCATGACAAGTAGACAGCTGTTGGTCATTCAAAGAAAGGTTCACAGGCCTCTGAAGTTTTATGTCTTTGCTAAAGGCTGATTCAGTATCAGAAGAAACAAAATATTGGCCACTGGCTGCCAGTCACTCCTTGTGTAATCAGTTCATCACCCAATTATGTAGGCGGAGCTGTAATGCAGCATAGAGGTGAAGCAAGACTAAATAGTGAGTAATAAGGAGCAAACAGTGAAAGCAAAAGGCTGAATGTCTTAGCATGAAGCTCACAGGATGAATTAATGAATGATTTTCATAGAGAAATAAGAACTATATTCTCAAAGGAAATTACTCAAAATGAACAACTTGATCAGATCCAGCCCAAAGAAAGGAAAAGAGAAGGAATAAATAATCTTTCTCCAAAAGGAAAGGCTATTAATACTGTAATGTCTTAATGGTTCACACGAGGACCATTGTTATCAAGTGTATTTATTAATAGCCCAGATGCCTAAGCATTCATTTCAACGCAGAAGCAGTGAAAAGAATATTTCTGGATAAATATGAAACTGTATGCAATGGTCAAGTCTTGGAAGATCAATTAGGAAATTCTGCAAGTTCCATTATGGAACAGTGCAGTGGCTGAATGAATTTGTTGCATAAAAGGCAAAGAAATAGAAATTGGAAGGGACAATCTGAAATATTTATGTCGATTAATGGATTCTAAATTGGCTGTAACGGCTCAAAACCAGCTCATCATCAATGTGAAAATGCACTGGGAATATCTGCTGGGTGTGCAGAAGCTGTCAAAAAGGAAATAAAATTTGTGAGCTAAGAAAGGTAGCAAGAAAGAAAAGTGTTCAAACACGGTCTTGGGAGGGTCACAGTGCAGAGATCTCTGTGCTTGGTGGTCCATCTCCAGCTCTCACAGCACTGTGCTGCAAAACCACTGTTGTCACCTCCCTTAGCTCCTGACAGCTGGATTCTGGAGAACAGATTAGCCCCAAGACAAGGCTTTCCAGAGCCCTGCCCACCAATGGCTGGGAGAAGTTGTTTTCCAGCCTTGACACAAGTACATGTATCTCTACCACAAGGTCAGAGAGATTATTCACACTCATCCCTAGTGATTTTCACCTTGATCCTCCATCAAATCAACTCAGGACAGTGGACACCATCCCTTTGTACTCTTAATATCAAAATAACAGCCACCATGTAGGGAACCCTCCAAAATACTCTTCCAGAGCTGGTGGCTCCCCCCTCACCATTGCTCTTGACCTGGGGACCCAACAATATTCTTCAGAAAGCCAGGTGCTTTGTCATCTTTTAATAGTACTAATTGCCTAGTTATCTGCTGAAGCACATGGTGAAGCACTTTAATGTTTCTGCCTCTGCTGTCCCAAGCTCCTTTCTTTGTGAACTGAATACCTGTTGCATGCAGGTGAGTTTCTAATCCTTGCTTGTTAAAAAAAACAACTCACCTTGCAGTAGCAAATCCCAGCCAGCAGCACCAACCTCGTGGCTCATCCCTTCCCACAAGTTTCTTCCATCCTCCTTTCTGCTCCTGACATCTCTGCCTGCAGAACTGTATAGAATGCAGTGGTTTTAACAAGTCTTTATCCCCTCCCACCTCAGCCAACAATAAACTTCACATTTTCTGCACCAGAAGAGGCTTTTTACTCACCTACCCTGAACCCCAAAGGACCTAGAGTTACCTTCAGTGCCATCTCTTTGAACTGTGTGTTGGCAGCTGGTTGGGTGCTTCGGATTCTAAAACTTTATGTGTGATTTTATCAGACCCTGAACTTTCGAGCAGGCTGTTAGAGCACCTGTCAGCAGACACATCTCCAAGTTTCATGCTCCAAGGTCTTCCTTTTTCCTAAGCCTATCACTGTGGACATGAATATTTGGCAAAATACTTTCCCTTGGAGCACAGCTTGTCTTCAATGACCTTCCATGTAGTGCAGCACTTAATATAAGTCATGCAGGTCTCTTCCTTTTCAGCTGATACACAGTAAGCTAAAATGCAATCTTATGCCAATTCCATAAACAAGCTTCCAGTGTTCTCTCCCTAATATCCTCCACTCTTTGCTAGGATACTTAAAATCTTCCATTACTCCACTTTTTCTATATTTTATTTTTTTGTTCAAATCCCCTTCCAGTCCAGTCTTTTTCACCTGTACAGGAAAAGGAGAGATGCTTTCCCCATCATCCTATTCACTGCATATTTAGCTTATAAAGTATGTTACTAAGAAAGTACTCTTGGCAGAGCTTTTCAAATAAAACTAATGCATGTAAAATATTGCACAGATAGCAGTGATTACTACAGTAAGGAAGGTCCCAATTCTGCCTAATTCTGGAGCACCTCTTCATACAAACTGGGGTAGATGGAAAGCGTTTCCAGCACTGACCACATTAGAAATTTAGTATTTTCAGGTACACTTAACAGATTTGCAGAATGTTGTCCCTTGGACTGAAATTGCCTATAGTCTGCACCTACTTCTCAGCACTTCTTCCCTTGTTTTGAAAGTCTGAGCAGAATTAAGAGAGAAAACGGCTTTTGAATATGGTAAAGAAGAGAAAATCCTTTATTTTAAAATCTTTTTGACCTTTTTTTTCTCAGCAGCTCTACAGCTGAATTGGCTGTGGTTTGAAAGACGCAGTTTGGCAGGAAAATAGCCCTCACTGGGGAGAAGTACTGGGCTTTGTATAGTAGGAAATTGGGTTTGATTTGCTCATGCTACAAGTATTCACAAAATCGCAATCTGACCATATGCAGTGAAGGGCTTTTGCTAATCTTATTAAAGGACATGGAGACCAGGGAATAAGGTTGTGCATGTCTGCCAAGCCAGAAGAGAAGAGTTCCTGAGGGATGGGTGAGGAGAGCCAACTGTGACAAAGTGGGATGCTCCATTCCTTCCACCCTCAGCAGGTGGGAAGGGCTCCTTCAGGTGAGGCTCAGCTGCAGTTGGGGATGAAGCAAGAGCCACTCACAACCTGACTTTAAGTCGTGAAAAGTATTTTCCCCAGCTTGTATCTAACGTATGATTTTGCATGATGCATTATCTGATCTCTACATCCCGTTGCATGAAAAACCATGCACGTGAAAGATCCCACTGTTTTCAATGACTTTTCTTCTGGTTATTTAAGATCTCGCAGGATCAGATCCATACTGCATAATAAAATGAATCCTTTTCGTAGGCTGCCTCCATGTCTGAGCAGAGGGGAAACTGAATTCGCAGCAATAAAGAGGATCCATATTTCCGATCCATTTTAAACCAGAAAAGAGGTTTTTTACAAACTTCCTCAGCTATAAGAATTCATCAAATCTTCCTTGCTCCCTTTAAATATTAAATCAGTCTCATGCAGATGCCAGGCACAGCCTATTTCAAAAAAGCAATGCATAAAGCTGCAGGAATACTGGCAAATCATAGTTACGTGCACATCCTTTGGAATAGTTGTGGGACAAAAATAAGGATTTTTTCAAACCCTGTGAGCAAGCTGACTGTATTAATGGACAGAATATTTGACTAAAATAAAAGTATTTTTGAACATGGCAACTGGAATTCAATTTGCAACAGTGATTTTTGGTAGTTGTATTGCACGAGCAAATTTGATGCTTAGAGAAAAAGATTCAAGAGACAGAATGACCCAGAGACAGAGTTCATAATAACTAAGCACAGAAAAACATAGTCCTTCTGCAACAAGGTGCTGGCCATCCTTGACTGATTTTCAATGGCATTGTTCCCTTTGTCACTAAACTCCTTCTTCCTAACACAAGTGGTCTGGGTTTTCTTTTATTTATTCAGTGCAAGCTCAGGAACCCTGGATCATGCTGGTTTGTAACTTACTTTGAAAATATCCATACTGAAACCAAAATGAAGGGATAAACTAGCTAGTACACGTATAAATATATACACAGAGACAGGGAGAGTGTTCATTGAATTGAGCTCTTTGCCTTACACTTTCCACCTTGATTTGCCATGGAGATGAGGATGAGCTGTTACACACAGGTTAACTGTTCCATCCCTTACCTACAGCCTTTGTCATTCACATCCAGTGAGTAAGATATGCAATTAATATGTTTTTTGCATCTCACTTTGACAATACTTTCCAAATTATTCACAACATAAGAGTACATAAGGCCTAAAAAGTGAGGCAGTGCTATTTCTGCCCTGCGCTGCAGTAGCAAACCCATTAATTGCATTTTTGGCAATGAAGCACCATGAGGTACATGCATATAGGACTAAAAGCTCTTTAAACACGCAGGAACAAACAGCCTTCACTACTTTGGAGCTGCTTTGTGAAGTTCCAGTGACACTGGAGTGACTTCACTAGACTCCGTGTAACTGGGATGGGTGATCGTGCACAGGACAAAGGTGGCAGCCACTGGCCAAGGTGGGCGAGAGCTGGGGCTGCTTCTTAATCCAGTTGTCAGGAAATCCTGTACCTCCAGGAGTACTGAGGGTGATGGAGAGGAGGATGATATTATGCAGCTCGATGTAAGTTATAACTCAAAGAAAAACCTACACCAAGGACTTTTGAGATTACACAGATGGTCATTCAACCCCTAATGTTAATGTTCTGCAACAGGAGCTTTGCTATGTGGCTGCACACTGTTCTCCCATGTTATAGTAAATTATATCAGGTTTTTTCTTCATTTACAGCCTGACAATGAATAGAGACAAAGATACAGTATGATTCCCTGCTTCTCCACCTATCTCCTCTAATTTGGATCTAACACAGAATCTTAGAATCATAGACTAACCAGGTTGGAAGAGACCCACAGGATCATTGACTCTAACCATTCCTATCAATCACTAAACCATGTCCCTCAGCACCTCGTCCACCTGTCCCTTAAACCCCTCGAGGGAAGGTGACTCAACCACCTCCCTGGGCAGCCTCTGACAGTGCCCAGTGACCCTTTCTGTGAAAATTTTTTTCCTAGTATCCAGCCTGAACCTCCCCTGGTGGAGCTTGAGGCCATTCCCTCTCGCCCTGTCCCCTGTCACTTGGGAGAAGAGCCCAGCTCCCTCCTCTCCACAACCTCCTTTCAGGTAGTTGGAGAGAGCAATGAGGTCTCCCCTCAGCCTCCTCTTCTCCAGGCTAAACACCCCCAGATCTCTCAGCTGCTCCTCATAAGGCCTGTTCTCCAACCCCTTCACCAGCTTTGTTGCTCTTCTCTGGACTCGCTCCAGAGCCTCAACATCCTTCTTGTGGTGAGGGGCCCAGAACTGAACGCAGGATTCGAGGAGCGGTCTCCCCAGTGCCGAGTCCAGAGGGAGAATAACCTCCCTGGACCTGCTGACCATGCCGTTTCTGATCCAAGCCAAGATGCCATTGGCCTTCTTGGCCACCTGGGCCACTGCTGGCTCATGTTCAGTTGCTGTCAACCAACACCCCCAGGTCCTTCTCCTCCTGGCAGCTTTCCAGCCAGATTTCTCCTAGTCTGTAGCTCTGCATAGGGTTGTTGTGCCCCAAGGCATTTGACTGTGTTAAACCTCCTGCCATTGGACTCTGCCCAGTGGTCCAGACTGTTTAGATCCCTCTGGAGCCTCCCGACCCTCCAACAGATCCACACTTCCACCCAGCTTAGTGTTATCCACAAACTTGCTAAGGGAGCACTGGATGCCTTCATCCAGGTCGTTGATAAAGACATTCAACAGGGCTGGACCCAGCACTAAGCCCTGGGGAACCCCACTTGGAACTGGCCTCCAGCTTTTCTTTTATTACCTGTCCTCAGTTCTCAAGACACAGAGAAAGAGCCATGGCCTGGGTTTTAGGGTGAAAGACTGGTGCTCACAGGATGATGCATGTTTGTGATAGGAGCTCAAGTTCATCTGGTCCAGCTTCCCCTGGTCGTGCCATGTGCTTTGGGATCCAAATGTACTACAGCTGAAAGCAGGTTTAGGAGTGAAATGGCAACTAGTAGAACCAGCTAATCCTGATCATTTAAAATGGAGAAATGGATGCTAATCTAGAGGAACTGAGAAGAAGGGCCCTTAGGAGACGGAATTTGTATTCTGAGCTTTTACTTCTCATTCACAGCTGTCTGTAAAGCGTCACCTCCCCACCCAGCAACTCAATGAGGAGAAGAGCATGAGGAGCAGGAACAGCTCAGCTCTGGATGGGCTGTTTGTCAGGTATGAATTCTCTCATCCAGGCACTCTCACTTCTATTCAGCACATGTAATGAATGTCTGAAAAATCTGGAAATTTATGTTCAGATCAATGGGAGATGATTAATTACCTAAGATGTATTCAGATAACAGAGTTGAGAGGAAAAGCAAAGGCAATGCTTTCAAAAATGCTCAATGAAGTAAACCAAGTACATTGAGAATATGTTTAAAGGATAAGTGCAAAACCGACCCAGGCAAGTGGGGTATCAAAGAAAGGAGACATCCAAAAGCCAATCTTATAATCAACAACATAGACATGAAGGAGAAAAGAAGTCTTTAAAGCTATTAAAAATCTGGAAGCCTATTAAAAATGGATGAAAAAAAGGTACAAGAAAATCAAAATCAAGAGACATGGAGTGGTACTTACGAAAGAAACCTTTAACAGAGTGGAAAAATTACTCTGTAATCCATGGGAAGTTAAGTAGTGGCTCCAGTGGTGATAGAGAACAGCACTTTCTTATCTCACAGACCTGCTCCGAACAGATGAACTGCTGATATGCCTTCAGTCTATGGGAATACGCTGGGGGGCTCAACCTGCATGTCCAGCCATGGTGTCCCCACCTCAGCTCATCAGTCACACAACTGCCACTTAAAAATTGAAGCTCTGGTCTGCCTCCTACTGCAGCAACAGGGTCAGATAATCCTGCTCACGTCTTGGGTTTGTATTTTGAGTTGGGAAGACCACCAGGGAAACCATCAAGTTAATGCAAGTGAAAGCTGAATCTGTCTCATAACTCGTCCCTGTTTGGTAACCCCCTCAACATCACGATCTGCTGAGGGCCCTGCAGAGATATGGTGCTGATGATTGCCGCAGCTCAGCACCATGTGGGTTTAAGCTTTTTGTCAGGGGACTCTGGGCAATGGAAGGGAGAGAAAGCTGACAAGAGAAAGTTGATGGGTTTATGTCTGGCCTTGAAGTCCTTCTGCAAAGGATTAGCACTTACTCCAAGATGTGGTGTAAATTCCCTTCTGCCCCAGCATCAGCTGCCTTCTGGCAACACCCCAGACTCATGCATTGACACCTGGGGTAAAGGCAGGTGTCTGTAGGGCTTGGAAAATTCTTGACCTGTCCTGTCCCTTCCAGGTGAATATGGTCCAGGGATTGCTTCCTTTCCCTCAAACCCTGTCTCTCCTTGGAGTAAATATGCTGGTAGCTCTACTTTTCCCCACTTTCAGCTTTATTTTGTCTGCAGAATCACCAATGAAAACACACAAAACATGCCTCCAGTGGTAAAGGAATAAAAAGTTACCCCGAAACCAGGAGATTTTTAAGATAGGATCACAGTGTTTTCTATACGCAAGTTGAGTGTGTGCAGACACTGAAGGCATTTGATGGTGACCAACATTGCTGCACCTCCAGGTAAAGCAACCAGGCAAGTTTGTCTGTGGCCCACACCCTTCACTTTTTCCTAACAACTTGTTTCATACCCTGCTCCCTAGACTGAAGGATGAGTAAAGACCTTCAGCATCTCCCAGGAATGTTTCCATCACCTCTTCAAGCCTAAGTTTATTTTCCTCTTTCCCCCAGTCTTCAGGGGAAGAAGTTGCAGATTATTCTACTAAAAATCTTCTTATAACTTCCTAAATGCTTTCATGGCCAGCATGCTGCATTTGTACTTGTTCCAAGATAGTTCTTTAATTTAAATAGCTTTCTTCCTCTTCTCTGGCCATTCCCTCACAGCAGTTGCCTCCTTGGCCATTGCTTCTTCCTATCACATCAGCTAAGCCCTTCCTCTCCCCAGGCAGATGAGCTCCCAATCATAGAATCATAGAATTACTAGGTTGGAAAAGACCCATCGGATCATCGAGTCCAACCATTCCTATCAAACACTAAACCAATACAACCTGTATATCCCCTTCCCCAGCCTTTCCCTGCCCCTTCGTATTTGCTGTCCTTCATCAGGGGTGCAGGTGAGAGGTGTGTGCAGTGGTCCTGGGTGCGGCTGCACGTGGGCAGGGGCGCTGTGTTCATATTCACCCATTCCCAGCATGAAAGCATTGCCTGATATAAGCACATTTGCATTTTTTGGAGCTGCACCATGCTGGAGGCTTCCCATCCCCCTGTGACAGATGAGTGG